>CM060937.1:856392097-858892097 GCA_030765085.1 Allium cepa | reverse complement strand
CTATCTGAAAAACCCAACTCTAGACTTCCCGTGTGGAAAATTGTGGGCACCTAGAGTTTAGGAAAGAAACAATAAAATCTAGGTCAGTCATGGGACTGGTATGAGCAAACAAAACCAGTTTGTCTTTAAGGCAATCAAAAGATTTGAATTTGAAATCCGCAATGCTTTTTGAAAAATGAAACTACCATAAGGCCTCCCGCCACACACACCATGCAAACGCAGAATTGGAGGAGGCTTCTCCTTATGATAGTCAAAAATGCGTAATACGCGAAAACCATTTTGATATTATTATTATTAGTGCATAGTGGAAAACATTTTGAAAGTACAATATTAATCTTAGCCAGCATAGGTACCATTATATTATGCCAGCTATAGCTACCATTTTAAATGGCAGGTTCTACAACTAAAACTGTACAAGACGCGTATTGTTTTGTTTGGATTTCCAACAAACGGTCAGGCTAAGGAACTTCCTATTGCCATATGGGAACGCCTCTATTGGGACGCCCCGAGAACCTACCCGGCTCTCTGCCAACACAAGGCCGGTTTCCTCCTTGCCCAGGAGTAATACCTACAGATATGCCAACCCCGGTCCTTTGGGACCTTTATCCGAGAGCTCTCAACACCAACAACATCACATAGTAGTAAAATACAGTGTCCACATGAGTAAGTGTCTGGGCTCCATACCATGATACTACCCTTTTCCAGAAGGAATGGTCACACCCTAGGGGAGCTACCCCTGAAACCTTGCCGCATCTTTCCTGTTTCGACCATTACAGGTTTGTGAGGCTCGATGAGGTCTCGTCCACAAAGCTACGCTTTACACGAAAGCCATGCTTTGATCACAAATGATCATCAACACACAACATCACTTAGCATGCCACACTACCAAATTGGGAGTATATCGCTGATAACCTTCAACTACATAACCTCTGAGCTCTTACGTCTCAGAGAAGGGTGTTAAGCTAAGAGAATAAATTCTCCGCCACCAATAGATATGTATTTGAAAGAAATCAGTTTTATATCTCAAAGTGTTGTGTCAGACATGCAACCATACAAGTTTGTCCCAGGTTCGAACAGAAACGAAGACACTTGCGAAGAAGCCCTTGCAAATTCGGATAATCCCTAATCGCGTCCGGACTTCCTATCACATATGGAGTCTCTATACCGGGGACCAGTCGATGCAGAGACATTCGACGAGTTATCTTTTCGTTTTCGAAAATATCCGGTCTTCACCACCGGTCTTCAAATGCTATCCATAACGTCGTATCATTATTCGAAATGGGTCATATGACACAAGGTCCTCTCCCGGCTAAACCGAATAATGAGCGCAAATTTTTAAAAACATGCGAATATTGGGATTTCAGTTAAGTCACAACTTTAAAGAAGACTAAAACCTTTCTTCAAATGGTTTAAACAAATTACCATTTCAAATCTTTTTAAATAAAAAGATTTATTTCACAAAGTTCATCAACCTTTCACAAACATTAATTCATAGTTTTCAAAACTATTTGCAATTCCACATCTTTTTATATAAAGATACACCCTCAAGATTCTCTTCAATTTGGAAATAGAGTTCAAAATTCTTTCACAAAGATTCGTTCAAAGATCCCAAAATAATTTCCATTTCAAATTGGATTAACTCATTCAATCTTTTAATCAAAGATTTAATTCATAGCTTTCAAAACAATTCACAATTTCATTTTAAACTCGAAACTTTTCAACACATTGGAAATCCTTTCCTTATATGAAAGCTATTATTATTTGAAACAAATAGTTTTCGTTTTGGGAAAATTCTAATTATCTTTGCACGTGTTAAATTCACATTCTCAAAAAATATCTTTAAAATGGTTAAAACCCATATAAACACACTTATCGCTTGAATAACAATTTTAAACCATTGTTTCCAAATCATAGAATTCAATTTCAAATATTGAATTCAAATTTAAATCATATTATTTAAATTTCAAATTTTATTAAGTTGTTTAAAATAACTTTTATTTTTGAAACCTGTTTTCAAAAGCTCTCAATTCCAATTCCAAACCTATTTTGGATTCAAGAATTCAATCTTTAAAATTGTTGAAAATCCGTGACTTAACCAATTCCCCCGTGCAATCCATATTTATGCGTGTAAGGTGTAGTCCAGGGGTTTAACACAATAGTGCAATAACATCATCATCACAGATTCATAGATAATATACAAATGTATCGCAAATAAATGAATAAATTATACATAGCTCAATCCATAGAACAAAATATCAAAGATCAGACAGGACAATCAATTCAAGGCATCTCATACAATACAATCATTCATAAGTATGGTCAAGCATTCAATAATCATTTATAAGCCAGATTAATTAATTGTTTAATCCTAATTAATTCAATTTATTTCCAATTAAATTAATTACTTATGAATTAATTATCCAATCCTGATTAATTAATTACAAATCATTTGATATAAATTAATTAATCAATCGCCTTAATTAATTAAATTATTCTTAATTAATCATATTAATTTAATTAAGCTTAAGTTAATTACATAGTTAATTAACCTTAATTAATTACCTTAATTAATTATCTTCCAATCATAAGTTAATTTACCATTAATCATTAATTCTTAATTAATGAAATTATCCTTTTAATTAATTGACTCTTAGTTAAGTTTCATTAATTTCTTATTTATCATTTAAGTCTCATTTAAATGAAATGTAGGTAATTAAATTAGTCAAAACACTTAAGACTTTTATTAATTAAATTTAAAGTACCCTCATTCTAATCATTTACCCAATTTCATCCCTTGATTTTGAAAGCAAATATGGACTAATCCTTCCATCAAAACCAATTAAATCTCAAACCATATGGCTTTGTATTTTTATTGAAATTGGTAAATACTTTTGTCTTGAACTTGTTTAACTTTACTTTGGACACTTAACACATTTATGTTGGAAACTTATTTCATTTGGATAAACCTCAAACTAATCATGTTTTCAAAAGAACTTGGTTATAAGATTTTAATATTCTGAACCATATTTCTTCTCCAATTCCAAACCTGGTAACCATGTTTAAAACTACGCAAGCCCATACAAACGAACACCCGAGAAAATTCCTAAAAAAACCCGAGATTGTCACTCGAATGCTTCGAGTCTTCCTCGATAATTTCACGTCTTCTTCCCAAAGCCTAAAGTCGAAAGGAACGCAAATGGAATCGTGCACAGCGCACAGCGAACCGCTCGGCGCCAATCAACTATGAACCCTTCCACACATCAATAATGACTTCGCCAAGCCTTCCCATTATCTAGATTCATCTGTTCTTCCTCGAATCGAAATTGAGTAAAAATCGAAACACGGAAACTCATCAAAAACTCCTCTACAAGCGTGGAAGTACGTCGACCTTGCAACCTCGTCCACTAGAACCCAATTCTGGCCATCACTTCGTCAACCCTCCCCTACCACCTCCCAAGAAAACGCAACACTCGATCATACGAAGAGAACGAACGAATCGAAATTTTTTGACCTTACAAAACTAGGCTAAAAAATTTAAACCTTGCGCCACCGTCACCACGGTGATCGAGACATCCTCCGACCATTTTTCCAACCACCATCGTAGGCTCCTTCACCTCCACGCACAACCTCGTTACCCCCAGTTCAACTTAACGTCGGAAATTGATCAAAATACCCATCTCGATCATCATTGAACTGCTCTTAAATCACCGCACTAAAAATCATCACAGTCATCTTAAAAATCATAGATTTCAATAAGGATTCAAGATATATGTATGAATTCGTAAATTGTTATGTTCGAATTTATTCAAAAAAAAAAAATCAAACTCTGTCTGTAAAAACCCATTTCTTGCTCATTGTGTATTCTTTCTTCTTGAAATCTATTTTTAACTTATAGGTCATGCATAAACATAACTATTTGTTTTTAAAATTTAAGCTTGATACTGATTTTAGAGAATTTGATTTCTTTGGTTGACTCTACTCTAAGAAGCTAAACGGAGAGGAAGATGCATAGCTCAGCACTGTTAAATACAAATACATATACACAGTGTGAAACACAAAAGATATCCAAGCATCCATATTAACATGAGTCATTCATTGATTATAATTAACTTAATCTTTTATAATATGTTGTTTACTCGCCTTGATTTTAGGAAGAAGGACAGAGCTACTCCTTTATGTTGAAACAGGCTGAGGAATTTCTAGTTGAAGCTTTTTATCTTTAATCCTCTTGAATCTCTGATTCGAATTGATTGTATTTTTGTTTCAGTTGAGTTTGTTTAAGTTTGAGATGTTGTTTACTACAAAAAAATTTCTCAGCTTTGATAGGCGAAATGAAATGAAAGGAAGTTGATGTATATACATTGAGTTTACAGGTTTATATTATTACTTGTACAATCAGGGTGATTATAATCTTGTTGTGCAATAGGCAGTGATTTTTTTTCCTTGTATGGTGGCTGATGATACTTGTATTGTGGACTGCATTAATTAACTTTTATTTACTTAAATTAACAACGGCGGGGCAGGTGATGTCGTTTCATATTTCTATTATTGATATTTAAAAGATTCGACCACATAATTGAATGCTCTGCCAAACAAAACTGCTATATGGAGTCATGAATTATAAAGTTACCTATCATGGTTTCATAACAAGGCTATGACCCTAATAGGAGTTATTATTTGTTTTACTGGAATCAAAGAAAGAAATTCCTTGGAGTATTTGCCCTAAAGAACAAAAGCTTCTTTCATGCTAGGGGATAAATGTTATCCATAAAATATCCTCAAGAATAAAAGCATGAAAGTAGGAGCAAGAGAATTGATGAAGATCAGAAGGCATTAGAGTGGTCTATCTCAACAATAGATGATGGCGCCAGCAACACCTTCCGAAGAGGTCAAAAGGATGTTTCAGTAGAGTTTTGAATAAGCAAAGAGCTTCCGATGAAGTTAAAAGCTACCTTCCGAAGGCAATTAATAACTTACTTTCAGCATTTTGCGCCAAACCATTCATGGCGATTGGTTTCGCCTTAATTTACCTCCACCAAAAATATGTTCAGCCAAATCAACCCTTTCGAAAGCATATATTAGCCTTTTGAATTGGCTAAAGCCATCGTATAAAGGAAAGACTGTACATCTGATGACACAAAAGGATAAGGTTCCGTATAAGCCAAGGAAGATGTTTTCCAATGAATTCTTTTGCAACAATGGTTTCTATAGTGTTTCGACTCATTTGAAATCCAAAGCACATGTTTCGATAGCAATGAAGGGCAACACCCATGCCAACTTGCAAGGGACATAAATGAAAAATTGGAAAGCACATCTAAAAACCTTTCGAAGAAATCGAAAGCGACCAAGCAACACCTTTCGATGAGGTTAGGAGCAATCAAGCAACATACCATAGAGTCAAAAGAAACAAAGCCACAAATAAGGAAGCCGGTCTTCATCGACAACGGAAGAGTGGCCACATAGTCCTTTCGACAAGATCAAAAGCTACGATTCAAAGGATGCATACGAAAGCAGGAAAGCAGACCACTTGACCATGTCGAGAGCATTGGGTTGAAAGGTGCCAACCTGCACCTATAAATAAGACCCTAGGTGTCAGGTTTAGGGGATCGAATTGAAACCCTAATTTCCAAATCGAATTGGGGAATTTGATCTATCCATACAACTTCAATCCTAGAAAAGGGAGATGATGATATTTTTGTTTACATGGCTAGTTTGAGATATTTATTGTATTCAACTACATTCGTCCAGTGTTGACCTTGACGAAAGGCTTCCCTTCAAGTTGGTCAAAACCCTGAGTATACATATTTCATTTGAATTTTAGCTCAGATTCACTAGATAATTTTTTTTACCTTTTCGACGAAGTTGAAACCCCCTTGCTTTTATAGTACACTTATATTCGTAATTCCAAACACTACTATTAAATACTTACCTTTCGAGAGTGTGGAAATCCACTTAACTCAATCAACTTCCAAAAACAGTTAAGTCTCAACCTAAAGCCACCATGGCGGCTTCGAATGGCGAATCTGGAAAGGTCAAGAGCTAAATAATTCGGAAGGAGTTCCCACAAAGAATTTAGTCTTTCGACTGGGTCAAAAGGTATTACATAAGTGTTTTCAATCATCTTTACTAATCGAAGAATATAAGCTACCTTCACGTACATCAAAAGGAGGTTTTGAAGAAATCATTTATTCTTCAAAATCCATTTTGAGGTGTTGACAAGTTTTGTTGTTAACAAAAATATCGCTTCATTTTTAGCATTATTTCTCCGAATCGTCATAGTACATATATGTAAGAATATAGTGGGTAATAAGTTCAGTTTAAGTACCTTGTTTACATAGAAAATTAAGGTATATAGGAGTCCTTTCAAGTTTTTAAAATTTAAATGTATTTTACCGTTTTTCTATTTATTTACTATTTCTTCCAAGATGAAATATTCCACTTAAAAACTGTAATAATTTTATTTAAACACAGACAAGGGCATCACAACTTTTACAAATTTCCCGTTCGATAAAAAGATGAAAATCCAAAAAGCATTTTTGGTCATATTTTCAGTTTTCTATCAAAATGTTTATTTACATAAACTAAATTCAAAAATGAATTTTATATTATTAGTTACAAATTAAAAAAGTTATTTTATTTATTAAAACCATTAAGTTAATATTTAAATTAAATATTTGCAAATTAAAGAGATAAAATTTTGGGTCATTACAATGCTTATGTTTGAAACATTCCTTTTAAAGATTTATTTACATTCACAAGCATAATCAAAAAGGGTTAAAGATGAATATTATTAAAACATTTTCACAGCAAACCCAAAACCATTCCATATTTATAACATCTTCAAAACATTCATTTCAAAGATCTAAGTTAATGATAGGTTATGTTCGATAATCGACTAATCGATTAATCGATTACCTTGTTTGAACAATTGCTTGTACAAGTAAATGTTCACATACTTAACGCGTTTTCGACATTTCAACTTAACCATTCAACATTCAAGAGTGATGTCAGATAATTAGAGCATTGGTTACATTAAAGCCTTTCTTAGACACTTCATTCTTGAATCTCACAAATAGAGCTCTATTGTTCCGTCTCTACTCGATATCTATATTGATTCTCATAAATACATAACCTACTACATCCACTTTTAGCGTTAATTAAAGTTAATTACCATTTAAAGTAACTAAACAACAAGATTAACATGTTTCTACATTCCAACTCAACTATTCCTTATTCAAGAGGAAAACTGATAGGTCAGAGCTCTATTGCTCCATCCTAATTCAATATCAATCTTAACACTCACGAATAAAGAAATCTACCTCATCGGCTTTCAATGTTAAGCATAGTCAATTACCTTTTCCAAGTTTATATATAATTGTTAAAAATATATTTAAACTTCAAGACAACTTTAGAATACTTAAAAACATATTTAAAAACATCTATAAAATGAATAAAGAAAAGTACCAAAGTACCAAATTTAAATATCATTTTCAAACACTTAAAATCTTTAGCAACCTAAACCGCATGTATAAATGCTGTTAAAAGTCCTTGTTAAATATAACATTGAAAAACACGATCTTTATGACTAGTTTTAACCACTTTAACAACTGATTTAATACTTGAAAATTTTATAGTAAGTACTACCATTAGGATCTTAAAAACCATGAAAAGAAACTCCTAAGAATATCTTCCCATTCTTATAAAATTTCTCCAAAATATGCTATATTTACAAAGTGTATTTATAACCACCTTTTTGGTTCTAACTTTCGCAACTTTGCTCACAATTTCTGTAACTTCCCAAACATTTTTTTACTATAAAATACACCAGAATATGTGTAAAGTACAATTAAATAAATTATTTGAAATTAAGATCGCAAATATCCAATTTATAAAAGTCAAAGTTTACGGATACGGAAGTGTACTTATAACGACTATTCTCGCTACAAACACATTCAAACATACTCCAATTCAAAACACAAACTAAAAAACCATTTAAACATCATATAAGGGAATGCTACATGTTTAAGAGGATAATAGAAGTATTTTATCCAATATAAATTTGTCATTTACTTTCAAAAGCAAGAGGGGTCTAATGTTTATAACTTTAATTAGTTAATGGCACTTTCACTTTATAATTCAAACACAACATATATATACACACACACGATATATACAAATAGGATAGTGAGATAACTCACTTAGATCCAACCCGAACACATGCTTGAGCCATAGGAATCAAAAAACCACCACCTACCATCATCAAAAGACTAAAGATCCACCGTTTAGCACTTTCAAACCAAGGCAACACCGACCCTCCTCTTCCATTGCTCACGGCCCTTCCAAAATCCCTCCTCTTCCTCTCACCTTCTCAACTTTTTACTTAATATCCATGCCTCCCATTGTGTGTTATGCCTATAGCTAAATTTTGAAGAAATTGAAGGTGATTTGGTTAAGACTTGAAAAGGTTAGAGAAGAATAAGCGGATTATTGCTTAAGCACTTCCACCATTTATATTCTCATAACTCATTTCAAGCTTTAGTGAATTTGTGATTTACTTCTTAGTTTAAGGTGTATTTATAGTTTTTCTGAAAGAGGTTGTTACCACCTTCTACCTTTCATGGAAGGTCACAAAGGAGTCTCCTTCTCATGTGCACCTTTACACCTCTCTTTTTTTTTACATAAAAAGTTAAGTCTTATCATAAAAGCTCATTTCGTAAACATCTCTAATGACATCTCCCATGATATCTATTAACCTTAAAAATTCACTTAAGAACGAAAGTATGAAAGAAGACATATAAAAGTGATGGGCTCTACAAGAATTAAAGACATAGGTTTCACCAAAGTTCAAAGAATAGTGTTTTGAAAGTATTGATAGATTTTTCGAAGGAGTCCTAGCGCCAAGTACCATTACAAATGAAAAGAATAACGAAAGATTTCAAAAGGGTAGATGAGAAGGCAAGGTCACCTTTTCGCCTCATCTAGACCTTTCAATGTAAAGGATTCAGATATATATGAAAGGCTAGTACGGGTTCTAAACACCTTTCGAAGGTGTTGAATGATAGACTTGCACACAAGAACCAATTCCTTCAAAGTCGTAAGTTTTGTCATTATCAATTTATTACTTGAAGAAATGACTCCAATACACATGTTTCAAGAGCAGGAACAAACCCTTCGAAATAGTTGGAACCCTTCGAAGGCATAAGAAGGCCTAGAGCACTTTCTCTAAGGCCCAATCGCCACTCACCATTCCTTTTTACGAAGGTATACAAAAGCTCAACTCATCTCTCACTTGTAACACAATTGCAACATAAGGCAAAGAGCGCTCCTACCACACCTTCCAATGAATTCGAAAGCAACATAGTGAAAAGCAAAGTAAAAGAGGCACTAAACCTTAAGGCCAGTGACAGGTTATCAAGGTGGTCCTTTCGACTTGGTTGAAAGGTCTGAAATGAAAAGGTGAAGGTGTAGGAATGGATAAAAAAGGTCAAAAGAAAATCCTTTCAACCACAACAAAAGGAGGTGCGTAGAAGGATGAAGGAAGGCTTGATGACGATGTCGAAAGGATGCACATGGAAGATTGTTGGAAGACCTTTCAATTGAAGCGAAAGGATAGAAGTGAAAGGGCCCCAACCTGCAAATATAAATACGACCCCAGGTTTTTGAGTTTGGGGACAAATTTTGGGGAATCCTAAATTCTTTCTTCAATTTCTTAGGATATCAAATCTTTGTAACCCTAAATATTTTTGGGGAAAGCTCTCTTACTTGTAACTCAATTTGGATTAATGCTAAAAGGGGAAGCACATGGATTCAATAAAAATTTCGATCCTAAGAAAGATAATTTCGATCATTAACTTGACTAATGATCAATTCCACTTTATGCTTGCTTATCTCCTTAATTCCTATTTGACTTATGCAGTGTAATGGGATCGACTTGGATAATACACATATGAAACACAGTATCATCATGTTTAATGATATCAAATATTAAACAACATGATGATAGTATTTTGTTATTAATTAGTTTGTGGAATGTATATTGTCCAAAATGTCATTCCATTGCATATAGATTATTTTAGGCTCTTATATTGAACATTAAATCCATTACGAAAGAGCAAACCCCTTTTGACGTGATCGAAAGGGATGTTTCGGGAGGGATTTTATGTATGAATACTATGCTTTGTTAGCCGATCGAATACTGTTGAAAGGTGTTCACACATTATAATACATATTTCCCTTTCGAAGAAGTTCTTTCCAAAAGAGCATAAACAATATTGTCGAAAGTATGTACTCCTTCTTAAGGACAGAATGGCCCTTTTGATGCAATCGAAAGGGAGAAAATGTTCGACATAAACAACCTCTTTCGACTCACTTAAAAGAGGTTTCGAAGGAGGAGGTTTCTCCTTAACCTTTATTTTGATAGGGTTGATTGGACCTACTAACTGCAATTTATATTTTTATAAGACCACCCTAAATAAGCAATTTGTCCAAAATCAATTCATTCGAAAGGGGTTACAAAGAGAGTAATCACTTCTAAAAATCTTCTTTTGAAGTGTCGACAACGTTCCTTATTGACCATTTAGCTTCGGGGATGTTGAAAAGTATTCCCTTTAACAATGTCATCCAAAAAGTATATTTCCATTAATGGTAAAAAAAAATTATTTTATTTTATAGGTTTCCTAAGCAAATAAGCATATGTAAAAAAATCTGAATAACCTCTGATGGTAAAAAAGTTGTTTATGGATAAAACGATTTTCGGTCAAATAATCGATATTTTTCAAAGCATTTGTTTTTTAAATACTTTTCGAAAACAAGTTTACCATCATTACTTATGATTTAGAAGGCGTTTAAAAGCACTTATTAAATCATTTTAATAACATTAAATCTAGTAATTAAATATTTAAATAATTTAGATATTTAAATATGAAGTGTCCGAAATTCTGGGTCGTTATGTTCTCCCCAACTTAGAATATTTCGAAATTCCAACACGAGCAAGCAAACAAATAATCACTTGGCATTACTTAACAACATTCAAAATCACAAGAAAATAAAACCTATGATTTTCTCAAGTTCAAATCCTCTCATCACACAAGGATGATAAACAACCTATTAAGCGTATCGTACACTCAACAGCCTTAGATTATTACTTAGTAGACTATTCAAGCCACCTTATAGCAAATCGAAGGGTCATGACCTAAACTCTCCATAAACAAACAAACAAACATAGTATGCATATACTAAAACCCATATGATGCATAGGGACCATCTGTGCGTAATATCAATTATGATCACTTGGTCGATCACATAAATTTTACTCTCCAAGTAGTATAGATCACTTGACCTCTCTGATGCGGATTTCGATTAGGTTCCTTGACTAGAAACTTCGTTCTTCTAATATAGCCATATAATATGATGGACAACTTCAGGATCTTATCAAGAATCTATATAAAGTGTTCATCTTTAAGAATCAGGTGAAAAATCCTTGTTTGGGCCACCGCAAATCACCATGAATCATGTACTTAAATACATGATAAAGAACAGTCATACGAATAAAATGATCTATGTACAACTTACGTACTTATCCTATTGGTTTATTTACTATCCCATTATCTTTGGTTTATTTACTATCCCATTATCTTTGATCACATTCTTTTATCCAAATAGTATATATTTAGTACTAGCATCATTCATGCAACATTTCATAAAACATAACTTCAGGTCTACAAACCTTTTATAGCTCCAGTTAATATTCGTATAATACTCTACTACATTTTAAGAGTATATAAAATTCTCAATTCTTATAAATTAACAGGCATGTTTGACCAACTCAAAACTATTTTAACTTATTACATTCTCAATTAAAGTATTACAAAAAAATCACTTCTATATTTTCATAAAAAACTAAGCTTCAAGTTCTGTAATGATTCGGAAGTTTCTAACTGTTCAAAATCGTCGAAAAATTCATTTCATTTTAACAACTGGAAATTACCAAATAACGTATCATTACATGATACATATACTATACAATCCTACTTCAAAAGCTATATGTGTCCATAAAAAATCTTAACAAATTTCAATAATTTATTAAACATACTTTACCCAAAAAAGGGAAACATGAAAAGGATTCATCATTTATTCTTGGCTATTCCATTACCACTCAGGCACCCTTTATAGCATTGATATAAAACTCTTCTACATAAAATGTTCATATCAAACTTCTTTTCAAAAAAAATTTAGAACGAAACGTCCAAATTATATTCAAAATCATTTTGAAATAATGATATAGACATATATCACTTGTATAACAATACATTTCGGACTCAAATATGAATCAGTTTTCCTAAAATAACCCTTTAGCATCCCCACTTAGAATCCAAAATATGAATGCCTATGATGTTGAAGTCATCATTAGAAATACTTTCAAGCGATAGTAGTGAGTTTAGTACATCCAATGCATGCTTTTTGGACTTAACCAAAATCATTTCAAAATGGTATCAAATACTTCGTAAATATTACTATGTACCATGGTCTTAATTTCATAAACCAGTATTTCAGATATTTACTTTCAAATAATACTACTATTATTTTCTCTAAAATCTTGAAAAGAACGTTCAAAAATACCGAGATTTAAATTCTCAAATTCTCAGTTTAAAAACTTTTCGTTCATAAACTATATTTTATAAACCATAATTACATAAAATCACTTTCTTATATTAATTCTTTTCATAAATGTTTCCTTACAAAATATCTTATATTTCTCAGATCAAATAAACATTGTTTACTAAATTCAACTTTTAACCCAACAATGTCACCGAACACCTTATAGTCAAGTCGTGAAACTAAATTCACAAGGTGTTCATTTTAATGTATCTACAATTTCTGTCTACCCTACTCGTGTAGTAAAAAGGTCAAAATGGCCATAAACTTACCGTGCACAAATCAACAAAAAAATAGAATGCCAATGCCCATAAACTGGTCGAGCATGCATAAACAAATTAATAAGGAATAACGAATGAACATCTTTAATCCCTCCATTAGTTAAACTATATTTTAACAATTCACACTTATATAAGTTACCTTATTTATTCTCGTAGTTATGATATCCATTAAGATATGTTTATAACAAGTTCAAATATGCTCTCGTACATATAATACACTCGACTGATCTTAGGTGTCGTTTACCCTATCTGTAATGAGCCATGCCCAAACAAAGCCAAGGTTCTCACTTAACCTTCAGCTCTGATACCAAGTGTAATGAACAGCCTTTTCGACCCTCGAATGTCGACACTAAACATCCACGGTATTCACGTGCCGAGCACCTAAGTGTCGGAAAGATGAATTGTTAGCATAAAATAAGAAGAAAAAGAAATAGAACAAGAAAGAAGAGAATACAATATTAGAATCTGACCAGCAGAATGATAACATATAATATCAAAAGAAAAGTACAAAGGGTTACTCCGATAGAGAAATTTCAAAGTTATAGACCTAAGTATTATCATCGACTTAGGCAATTATAACTGCATTATCGTTATAATGCTGATACATCAAATAGTAATATAGCGGAAACAAAAAACTATGGTAGGTGAAACATCCAACTCGTCTCCTCGAGTGCCGATGAACACCAATAAAAACTTTCCTTTCTCAGATTACTTGAAAGAACACATGATGAATTTAAGAAAAAACAAAAACCACGTGCCAAACATAAGTTTGGTATGTGAAACTTAAGGAATATGTAGCTAGCATATAAGAGTAATTTTGAGACCGTATGGAATGCCATAATGGTTATCCTCTTAGAAGTACCACTATCTAATAAGTACATAAGGTGGTATATTAGATAATGTCTAAGATGAAGAATATAAATATTATAATACAGCACAAATGGTTACATTGGTTACATTCAAAATCATATTTAGGGTACAATGAGAAACCAATAAGGAATGTTCACTTAAAGGTTATTCCATGGGATCCCTCCGTTGGAGCCGGATCCATCTCTTGTACAAGGGTTAGGAAGTATCTTCCGAGCATCGTATATCCCCAGTAAAAATACACCATTAAGGTAAACAAAAGTGGCCAATCGTCTGAACATAAACATGAACAACGTGAACCAAATATCATTAACTTCCATCGATAAACAAGCGATAAGTATCTCTAGAAATGGTGTTGATAATATCCTAACGAGGGTCAGAACCTAGGTTGTGCATCCTGCTCTATTTTCTGTCTTCTGCAATATCGATGTTACATTTAGCATCTTTCATATGAGTCTTCATCACCCAAGCAGAATACCAATCCCATATGGATTCCCATATTTTGAACAGATCTCGAAACTGTACAATGATTCCAGCATATCAAAAAAATCCACTTCCAAGAAATAGAACACATATCTCAGTCTTGAAGTGGTTTATTGTAAATAAAACACTTACCGATCATAGTCTCTTCAAGAATGAATTGATGAATTTTCCACTCAATAATAACAGAAAAGATCGCATATGGAAACCAAGTCTCGTATACTTATCACGTTTTTGATATTTTCATCCCACACCATCCCTCGATCAATAGTGAAGCAGGTAGGTTAGAACTCCATACCTCATATCCCTACATGCATATCAGTCTCAATTCTCAAAGATAGACAAGCCTACTTCATCGGCTTTTAGTATTAAGTATGCAACTAAATGTTTTCCATAGACGACCAAACATACAAAGCGTAATCAAGTCATACAATTTACTATTAAGTCACATAAGCGACTTCTAATCCCCATATATTTAATTAATCTTTTATTAATTAAAACCACTTTCATTAGCAAAACATCTTTTTTCTAATAAAATAGCATTTGTCAATTTTGATTATTCATTTATACTCTTTTAATACCTCAAAAGGTATTCATATACTTATCTATAATGGTAAAAGTATATTCACAGTCATTAACAAGATTTCTTACTTAAAACTTGGCTTTTCTATCCTTTCCAAAAGATTCCATGTTTACAATTTCCTTCAAAACATCAATTTTAAGGATTTAAGTACTTTCACAAATTCATTCAAAAGGTTTAAGACTAATGTTACTTAAACATTGTCGCTACAAACCTATAACCGTTTCACTTAAGCTTATCTTTAAAACCTTCCTTGTAAAGATCTATTTACATTCATAAGTATAATCAAAAAGCTTTTAAGACGAGTGTTATTAAAACATTGTCATAATAAAACCAAAACCATTCCATACATATATCATCTTTAAAACATTCATTTTAAAGACTAAGTTAATAATTAGTTAATTTTGATAGTCGACTAATCGATTATCTAGTTAAAATAATTGCTTATGTAAATCAATGTTTGTATACTTAACTTGTTTTCGACATTTCAACTTAACCATTCCTTGTTAAAGAGTGAAGCCATGTAAGTTAGAGCACTAGTTAGATCAATGACGTGCCAAGACATTTTATTCTTGAATCTCACAAATAGACAAGTTTACTCGTTGGCTTTTAGTGTTAAGTATGGTGTTAATGATTTTCATAAGAAACTAACAAACAATATGAATAATCCATTTCTGACATTCTCTACTTAACTATTCCTTGATATAGAGGTAAGCCGATAGGTTATAGCTCCATTGATCCATCCCTACTCGACATCAGTCTTAACTCTCACAAATAGATTAGCCCACTTCGTCAGGTTTTAGCATTAACAAAGTTAATTAGCTTTTAAACAAGTAAGTAAACAACAAGATTAACACATTTCCGACATTCCAACTTAACTATTCCTCATTTTAGAGGATAGCCGTTAGGTTAGAGCTCTATTGCTCCATCCTTACTTGACATTCATATTAACTCTCATAAATAGAAAAGTCTATCTCATGGGCTTTTATTGTTAAGCCTAGCGAATTACTTTTTTCAAAATTTGTATATTATTATTAAATATATATATTTAAACTTCAAACCACCTTTAGAATATTTCAAAACATGTTTGAAAACATCTATAAAAGGATTAAAGAAAAATAAGAAATTTAAATATCATTTTTAAACACTTAAACCATAAGCAACTTGCTGTAACATTTATAAATGCTGTTAAAATTCCATATTAAAAACAACATTAAGAAGCACGACCTTTACGACTAGTTTTACCCCCATTAACAAATGATCTAAGACTTGAAATTTTTATAATAATTACTACCCTTAGGGTATTTAAAAATCATGGAAATAAACTGTATATCTTTCAATTTATTTTAAAAATAACCTAAAATAGGCTATATTTACAAAGCGTATTTATAACCACCTTTTAGTTCTAATTTTCATTCAATACACTAAAATATGTATAGAAAACAACCAAATCAAATTATTACAAGTTAAGTTCATAAATATCCAATTTATGCAGGTTAAACTTTTGGGATATCGATGTGCACTTATAATGACTATTCTCACTTCAAACACTTTCAAACATACTTCAATTCAAGGCACAATCTAAACAAATATTTAAACATCAAGTCAAGGCCACACCACACATTTAAGAATGCAATAGAAGTGATGTTACACAATATAAGTTGTCATTTTCTTACAAAAGTAAAAGGGCCAAAAGTTTATAACATTAATTTGGTGACGTCACTTTAAATTTATAATTCAAACACAACATATATATATACAATATATGTAAAAAAGATAGTGAGATAATTCACTCAGATCCATGCCAAACACATGCTTAAGCCACATGAATCGAAAAATGTGACATCCTTATCTAGGGGCCAAAAGCTAAGCACTATAGATGCTGCAATCATTTATAGTATTAACTTCTGGTGACGAAATACGGTAATGATAATGGTTTCAATAATATCAGAGGCACTTGAATATGAAAAAAAAATCATAGATTTCCAAAAACAACATTTTACTGATTACATTTCAAAAAAATTCATATCCAAGTTACATAATCCATTATGATTTCCAAGGTAAAGATTAATTATAAACATTACAAAATACGCCAAGAGCAACATATGACGATGCCCCCTTGGTCCATCAGAGCGACATAATCATCCGATTTAATACACAGTGCAAATAAACAAAATAATGATTAACTCTTAACTAGCTATCCATCAGCCACCTGCTCGTCTCCAGAAGCTTTATTCGCTAAAATTTATAAACCTAAAAAGTTTAATCTTCAGCCTACTCAAATAAATTTTGAAGCACCTGAGAGTTTAAGGGAAAACAAAAACTTCAAGTCAAACATAAAGCCTAGTGTGAATAATACCATTAGAACTCGGTTTATTGATATTAAGTGAGACCACGCCGCTTAGCTGTGACGACCCGCAAATCCTTACGCTTTAAATCGATAATAAAACACACATGTATGACCCAAAAAGCCCAGACCGATGGAAAGTTTAGAGGAAGAAAAGAATAGAGAAGAAGAGAAGAGAAGAAAGAGAGAAGTGAGAACCAAACAGAACAATACAGAATCTCATATCGCAACGGAATAACATATAATATATTATCAATGATCTTTACAAAATAGAAACTATATATACCTACATTAATCAGAGTTCAACAATCAATCAATAATCATCAGCCTGGACTGTTATAATAAACTGTCCTTATAATTGTAGATAATATAAACAACAACAATGCAGCGAATAATAAACAGATGCACCTATACGAAAATGAAGATCTCCAGCTCTCCTGCTGAAGCTCCAGAAGTACCATATCTAAACCTCTAAATATACTCAGTCTGTTCCGAGCATTGAAAGGGAAGAATGCCCGGATCTGTCTGGTAAACCAGTGTAAGAAACACAATCAACTGAATTTATTAAATTACCAAACTTTTCCTTCCAAAACAAAAGTATCTCGTAAGACACGCCCACATATAACCACGGACATGTTTTTACCATACGATAACCAAAACCTTTCATATTAATTTCTCTTATATTATAATATGCACAAATAATAATCAAATATCCAAAATTTTTACGATTATTAAATTCTAGCATACTAGGCTCTACAAACAAAATGGCAGTCACGTAGTGGAGTTTGGATTTCCAAATAAATGACCAGGTGAAGGGACTATCTTTCAGCGGTAGATCTCTAGAGGAATATACCGAGAAACATCACAAACAAACCTCTACCAACACAAGACCGGCCTCTCTCTATAACTAGATAGTACCGAATATATCTTCCCCTAGTTGTTACTAACCTTTTTCGAGGGCCCACATAGCATACAAACCATATTAATTTACATCTCGAACGTCATAGTGGGAAGAAATATATGTAGAAAAGGATGATCATATCCTAATTGGGAACGACCCACTTAGTCTTGCCGCATCTAAAACTATTTTGGTTATTTCTGGTTGACTACTAATTGCCTTTAACAAAAATACAACCCTTGAGCTCGTATGTCTCAAGGAGGTTGTTAAGCTAAGAGAACTTACCTTCTTCGCCACCACTGATATACGATTGTAAAAACCAATGTATGTAATCTTTAAAAATACAATGTCAGACAAACATCCATACAAGTTGCCTAGGAACTGGACAAACCGTAAGAACTTTACTACCACATCCTGTCGGGAAATCCCTAGTATTATAGTGAATAATCCTTGCATTGGATATTTCATAATGTAGAGACCACTGCTGTTAATCCTAAAATTGGACGCTAACACCCCGATGAAAGTAATAAAAATGTGAAAGCACCACCCGTTGGTACGGGAACTAGAGATAAGCAGAAAATAACAGAAAATCAAGTAAAGAGACAACAGTTTTATAGTGGTTCGGCTTAATGTCAAGCCTACGTCCACTTTAATCCTCTTTATTGTTGATTTACAAGTTTTACAATTATCTTTGATTACAACACAACTAAGACAAGTAGCTAGAACTTCAATGTAGACGAGCTCTTCTAATTCATGTTGAATGTGTTAGATCTCTCTCAAAGTTCGTTGAAGTGTCTTCGGTGTTTGAAGTGTTAAAGGAGTCGAGAAAATAGCAAAGTATAGGTATTCCAGAAATGATCCAAAAGTCCCTTTTCAGTTGGAGCAGGTGGTGTATTTATAGAGAGATTCTGGAAATAGGTCGTAGGCCTTGAGTGACCTAGGGCTAGGTCGTAGGTCGTAAGCGACCTAATGGACACAGGCTGTGGCTTATAATGGTTGCGCTTTGGTCAATTGCTTCTGTTGGTAGGTCGTAGCAACCTATGAGAGTGGTGATCGACTTAAATGGAGCAACTGATGATAGTTATGGATGAGGCTGCGACCTAAGGTTGGGAGAAACCTATATACAAGCGGCTTAAAGAGGTGTGGGTTATGTAGGTACTAGGTCGCTAGGTTACCTCGCTGAGTCGCTAGATCGCTTAAGTCGCTTGGGTCGCCAGCACTTAGGTTGCTTAGGTCGTTGGCACTTAGGTCGCTTAGGTTGTTGGCACTTAGGTCGCTTAGGTTGTTGAAAATGCTTAGGTCGCTGAGATGCTGTAGTGTTTACTCCACTGTTATGTTATGCTGTTGATCTGTATGTATTGCTATGTTGTTAGGTCGTTGAGTGGATTAGGTCGTTAACTCGTTAGGTCGAGCATGTCGCCAAGTTGTTGCCATGCTAACTCGATGTAGATCTTATATCTATGTTAGCTCGCTCATTCTTTAGGTCGTTAGGTCGCTGGACCTTCTAACCCGCTAGGTCGCTGAGTCGTAAAAAAGAGGAGTTAACACTTGCCCCTCGAAGTATACGCCTAGGGAATAGGTCGTGTGCTTCGATACTTCTTAACTCATGCCTTGCTGAATCGTTAGGTCGTAAGCGACTTAAGAAGCTCATTAACTCGCACGCCCGTTCATCTTCTCCTCTGTCTCCTATATAAACCGTTAAGTCGCTTCGTCCTCCTCACTTTATCGCTTATACTCTGCCGTCATTGTTGCATTTAAGCTCAGAAGTTAACACGAAATCTTCTACTTTTCGTCCTCAATCGTCGATTCCAACAGCCAATTTAGGTAATACCGATCTTCCATCTGTCACGTTTACCATCGTTTTCTCCATAATCAGCTCCATACGATTTTCGTTACCATGTTGTAAGATTATATTCTGATTCGCCCTCCGACCATCGTTGAATCGCTGGCAATTGCTGTTAAAATGAATCAACCTAGGGTTTCATGGATTTATTTGGCGAAAGCTCGAATTTTTAGAGCTAACGATGGTTTCTGGAAATTTGGAGGAGATGATGAGGTTTTAGGTGTTTGGAGGAGGCGAAAAGGTACTTGGTTAACAGGTTATTGGATTTTAGGCTATGTCATGGCGTTTTTTGGTGAGGCAAGGGAGATGGACACGTGGCAACGTGTGAGTGGAGAGTAGGACTTAGAATTTCTTGATGGAAGAAAGCTCGGCATTTCCGAACTACTCTTGGAGCGACCTAAGGCACAAAGCGAGTTAACCATGTAGAGTGCCTTACCGCATTGAACGACCTATGAACTTTGCGACTTAAGGAAATTTGAACGACCCATCTTAACTACCTATGAACTTTACGACTTAAGATGTATGGCATGTTGCTTCGGATGAGTTAACCCTTTTAACGACCTACCTTTAGGTCGCATTATGATTTGGGCGAGCTAACACTTAAGCAAATTTGCCTTGTAGTGACCTAATTTTGCCAGAACAGCATATGAATTCTAACAGAACGACTTAAAGAAAGCCCGACCTATGTTAAGTCGCTCGAGCACAATATGGACGACCTAAAGAACCCCGAGTTAACTTAAGTCGTTCCTACGACCTAAGAAGTGAACAGGACTTGAACACTTGTAAAATTTGATAGAATTTGATTGAATTTCCAAGTTGAACAGCTGAAATGAGTTGCTTGAACTTACTGCACTTTTTCATAGATTATATTAACTTTTGAAGCTAACAATCTACTAAATACAACATTTGCAAAAAACTAGGGCGAATATACTGCCACTGACTGCCCACATCGAATGACAGATTAGTCGATAAAGAATAATCAACTTAAAGAAATTATACGAATGAAGTGCTATGAATCAACAAATTCAAGTGAAGTATTAAAGCAAAGCAAAATTAATCAACTAAAGCTGATCTGTTTGCATCAACACTGTACTTGTACTTGGACCTAAAATAACAAACCCTAAAACTTTATAATCGACAAATGTCTATTAGTTTAATTCCAGTTATATTTGCTTGTCATTTTATTAGTTTTGCACAACACTTCACACATTTAGGAAACGTGCACCTTCGTATTTGAATATCCAGTTCCTTGTGTAGAATGACTTCTCCACAAGAAGAGATAGTAGGGCAAGCTGAAGAAGTCTACCCAATAGCTAACCCCTTGGATAATCCCCCGGAAATAACTTCAGCCACTCTGAATCAACGGGTGTTCAATCAATTATGTACTCAGTTCGGTATTGCTGAAGCAAACGCTATGCTTCCTGGGGTAAACGATACCGCTGACAGGCCATCTCTTGGTTTTATCGCAGTTAATCGTCCGATGTGCTTAAGTGGAGCTATTTCTTCCTTTAACGATTTTCTTCGACAGCTCCTTCTCCGATTAACTATCTCTCCCTTTCAGTTGCACCCCAATGGCTACGCCATCTTGATGAGACTGTGTGTACCGTTTAGGAGGACATTCGACTGTCTTCCGAGCTTTGAAGAGATTTGCTATCTGTGCACATTTGCGAAGAACAATGATCATCCTTCTATCATGTTTGTGAGAAGTGCGAGGAACCGTAAACTGATCACCGATCTTCCTGAAAGCGCCCATGGGTTTTTGAACCAATTTTTCTTTGTTCGCTGCCCCCCGGGATTTTACAGCATCTAAGAGTAGGAAGTAAGATTACCTATCTCCGTTTTTTTTCATTTCTAAGCTTTTCAAAATCCGAGTTGTCAAGTGCTAACTTCATTCTTTATTTTTACAGCACTTCCTCCTCTTTCTAAAGATTCCAGCCATAAGTCAACTTTTGAAACACTAAGTGCCGTGTCCGCCGAGGAGAGAAGCATTAAATTCTTACTGAAGGACGAATTTTCGCATCAATTTGAACTTCTGCACCCTTCCCGATTCACTCAGCTTCATGATGCCCCCGGTTCTCAAGCAGAGACGTCAGATGCCCCGGTTTCCGCAAAGGAACTTACACCGAAGGAACCTGTTGTAGAGGCCTTATTAGTGTAATGTTCTACTCCTGTTGACGGTGCGGGGTCATTTGGCAAGCTTACACTTCCCCCGGTTTTCGAAGAAAAGGAACTTCCTCAGCACTACGGGAAGGCTGCTGATGAGGGAGCTGAGAAAGAGAGTTCCGCTAGGCATGATGGTGATGACATCTTCAGAGGGCTGAGCGACCTAGTGGTGACTTCACATGAGCTCTTTAAAGATGATACCACTGCTTCTAAACTTTCTTCTCCAGCAGTCGAAGTGACATCAGTTTTGCAATCAACTCCATCAACTCAAGAGATAACTTTTAAGCCGAAGAGTGGTTTGTAGCTTGACGCGTGTAGTTCACACGCCACACACACTTAGGATTTTGGCAATCTTGTGCACTTAAATTCTTTACTTTGAATATTCTTAAATTTTGTCTCTTCTTCGCTTTCAGATTCTCCAATGGGACATAGCGGCTCATACTATGATGATTTTCATCGCTATGGAAGACGCGACTCTTATGATCCCAGGCGATATCCTCCTACCCTGAGGGAAACTGATGAAGAAAGAGCCGCAAGAAAAGCTCGTGAGAGGCAGGCTTATGAGGAGCGCTATGGGAGAAGGGATGAACGACATGATTCTTCCCAGAGAGATGATGATTCCCACAAAAGAAAATCTCATGATGACAAAGGGAAAGGTCATATCGTTGAAGATCCAAGCAAGCGGGCCAAGCTTAGTGAAAGGCCGGCGTCTGCAATTTCTGAAAAGCCCGATGCTCCCATCTCTTTGGAAATCCCCTCCAGCTCTCCTGCCCTTCAAAGAGCTGATATTCAAACGATCATCAACAGGCCTCCATATCAAATTGAGAATGCCTCGCCTGCACTCCAAAGCCGGTTTCCAAACTGGTGTTTAAAAGGAGTACGCTTCGACTTGGACTTGATTCCCATTGACAAACAGGCCATGCCGAGGAATCTCGACGCTATTAAACTTGACATTGAGAGAATGTCTGGATGGCAAAAGCTAGTTGACGAGCTTCAACGGGTGAATCGCTTAAATCTCGAGGCTATGTTAACCATGGATAGCGATAAGTCCAAGTGGAAGAAAACTCTCGACCAGCATGATGCAGAGATGAAGAACATCGCCGCTTACAATGAGAAGCTTGAAGCGAAAATTGAAAAACTCAAAGAAGAGCTTGCCACTTCTTTCACTTCTTATACTCAAAAGGAAGAGGTGCTTCAAAAACAAGTGAGAGATGCTCATGCCAGTCAAAGAGATGCTGAGGCTAGATTTGAGGCACAACAGCAAATTGTAGAAAGCTACCGCGCTGATATTGCTCAGTTGTGGGAAAAAACTAGCTCTCAGGGCATGGAGATTGAAATTTTAAAAGCTCGGCTTTCTAAAGTTGAAAAAGAGCGTGATGAAGCTATCGCCAGCAAAGCAGTAGCCAAAGAATCTCATGAGGCAACATAAGCCAACATCAGCTCTACCTTATTCGAGTTTTATATGCACAACGTCCTGGGGCACGGTAGCCTTTCGTTTTTGGGCTCGAAGTACGAGATTACCTTGGTCAAAGTGTGGGAGGCCGCAATTGATATGCTTGGAGGCGTTGGCTATACTGAGGAAGATCTTGAGGCGCGCTATCTAGATGATGAGGCACGTGCCTCCCTTGCCAAGGGGAAGGAGGAACTTGCTAAAGAGCGAGCCGGAACGACGGAAGAAGAACATTTGGGGAAGGCACATTTGACCGACCCGACTCTTCCTTCGGTTTTCGCCGACATTGATATCATTGGCTCCAGTTCTCATTCTTTGCCTCCTGCCAAAGCTGACATTGAAATTGTAACTACTCATACTGGAGATGAGGCTCAAGAAAGCGCTGAAGCACAAGGCTTTGAAGTTGACGTGATAAAGCCAATTTCTCCAGGTAACTTCAACGCTGATTTAGCTCAAGTGGACTACTTGTTCGCTTCACATGAGCTTGATGAACTTTTTGATTATTACTTAAGCCTTGACGCGCCACTATCTCCTCTCTTTGCGAGGAATACTGATTTTAACTTCTCTTCTTCTGTAGTGAAAATGCCAAGTGCTGCACAGACTTCTCCTCTTCCAACTGTTCCACATCCATCTCTTCAGATTACGCCTCCTTCTGCTTCTCAACCAGGGTCGCAAGAAGAATTAATAGAAGCTCTTCAAGGTTTGAATGACCCGGCCGCTTCACAAGAGCAGAAGGCTGAGGAACTTGAAGAAGGGAAAAGGACTCTGGAGAAATTTCATGATGACACAAAGCTGTCTGAACTTAAAACTCCAGGCAGCGAGTCTTCTTCAAGGAAGAAGGGGAATCTTGTAACTTCGAAGAAGAAAAGGAAAAGCACTTCTGTTAGTGAAGAGAAGGCGGAAGCAGAACCAGCTGTACCTCTATCTCCTTCTTCCCCGACTTGTTCAAGCTGGCTCCAAAGTTAACCATTAGGCCAGGCGAGGGCTCTAAAGGTGGCGGGAAGAAGAAATAACAAGTCTCGCTTTACCCTTCTTGCTTTTCTTTTTGCTTGTATATAAAGGCTTGTATTGACCGGAGATTGTGCGGGTACCGGTCCCCGCTTTTTTGTAACCTGCACATGTATAATTTTTTTTATAGTATGGAATAGAATGATCCTTTTTACTTGTACAATCTTTTGACTGTATTTGTGAATGCGTTTATTCCTTATTTTCGCACAAGTTTCTTCATTTTCTTTGTGTGATATTGCAATAAGTTTGTGGTATGTTGCTTGAGCATTGCTTTTATTAATGTAGCTATATCGTATTGCCCCCATACCACGGCTTATTGCAATTTTTTTCATTTGGTAAGACTTTGGAGAACAATTCTTCTGTTTCGAGAAGACTTGTACTCTTAAGTTGGAGAACAAATCTTCCATTTTAAGAAGGCTTGCACTTTTAGAGAATACTTTTTCCATTTTGAGGAAATATTATTCTACTCTAGTAGAGTGTGCCTTGTATTGGAGAAGTCTTCTCTCTTTTTAAGAGAAAATTTGTACACTTTAACTTTCGGAGATGATCACTTTTTTGAGTAGTGGATTCTCCTACACGGTGAAGTGGGTTTCCAAAGAAGGCTTTGAATTGGCACTTCAACTTGTGGGGAAGAATATTTTCAAGATGGGGAAATTGATATTCCCTTGAGAGCTGCAGTGTGCCTCCGAAGAGGGCTTTCTTTTTTATTCTTGTTGTGCCTCGTTGGAGGGCTTTTTTGCTTTGTTCTCTTTAAAGTGCTTTTCTCATAGTCAAATGGATCCACAGGGCGGACGCAAGTTACTTAGTTGGATGTCCGTTTGCACAAACGATCGCAGCCAGTTAACAAGGGCCCTGTGCCTTCTATCTTGAGAAGGTGCCCCTCCGGTGGTTCCATCAACCTTGTTGGTTGAAAAAAGCATCTCTTCTTGGGACGTGCCTCCGAAGAGGGCTTGTGCCTCCGAAGAGGTCTTGTGCCTTCGAAGAGGTCTTGTGGTGCCTCGGGAGAGGACTTCTGCCTCCGAAGAGGGCAGGTGTGCCTTTGGTGAAGGCTAGTGCCTCTGAAGAGGGCTTGTGGTGCCTCGGGAGAGGGCTTCTGCCTCCGAAGAGGGCAGGTGTGCCTTTGGTTAAGGCTAGCGCCTCTGTAGAGGGCTTGTGGTGCCTCGGGAGAGGGCTTTTGCCTCCAAAGAGGTCATGTGCCTCCGAAGAGGTCTTTATTTGATTGCTTGGAAGTTACTTTCTTACAGTTAAATGGATTCACAGGGCGGACGCAGGTTACTTAATTGGATGCTCGTTTGCACAAACGATCACAACTAGTTAACAAGGCCCCTGTGCCTTCCACTTGAGAAGGTGCCCCTCCGGTGATTCCACCATCCTTATTGGTTGAGAAGAGCACTTTCATTTTTCGACGTGCCTCGTTAGAGGACTTTTTTCTCCAAAGAGTTGTGCCTCCGAGGATGGCTTTGGGTGGTTGGCTCGCCGGAAAGGTTGCGTCTCACGGTTGAGTGGATCCACGGGGAAGACGCAAGCTATCCAACCGGATGTTTGTTTGCACAAACGATCGCAATCAGTTAGCAAGGGCCTGGTGCCTTCACTTTGGGAAGGTGCCCCTACGGTGGTTCCACCAACCTTTTTGTTGAGAGGCAAGACTCCTTTTTTGGCTGTTTTCTGTCCGCTCGCCCTTGTCTGTTTGTCATTTGCTCACCAACGATTCCCTGTCATCATTTCCAAGCACATGTTCCTTTCTTTTGCAAATAGTTTTTCTTATCCAAAGAAGTGTACTTCATTGTTAAGCGAGTGCACGGGGCAGACGCAAGCTATCTAACCGGATGTCCGTTTGCACAAACGATCGCAATCAGTTAGCAAGGGCCTGGAACCTTCATGTTAGGGAGGTGCCCCTCCGGCGGAATCACTAACTTTTTGCATGAAGCACTTCTTACTTGGGATTTGAATCTAGAATTTTTGTGGCTTGACATTTGTTTATTGAGTGATTTTAGGGATCGCTTGGCCTTGTGATCGGTAAGCTTTGTTTTAATGGCCTGCAATATTAAATCGACATTTTAGCAATACATTTAAGGTATTTACACATCGAAATAAAACAGACATTTTATAATAGTAGAGAACACAAGATTTATAGTGGTTCGGCCAAGAACTGGGCCTACATCCACTTTATAGTTCTTATTATTCATTTGCACTGATTTTACAATGGCTTATAATACAAGAATCATACATTCGTAATCATTTTACGAATTTAAGCAATGCTTTTACGTAAAATATGGACGCAAGAGATTGCTGTTCCAAGTTCTTGGAATTGGATCTCCTTCGACAGTTGTTAGTTTGAAAGTACCATCAAGAAGTTTTTTGCTTATGACATACAGCCCTTCCCAGTTTGGCGCAAATACTTCTGTTGCTGTCATGATCCTTTTCAAGACTAGATCTCTAATTTCAAAGCTGCGTTGGCGAACTTTGGAATTGAAGTGCCTGGCAATCCTTTGCTGATGGGCTATAATTCTGAGCTGAGCCTCTTCCCTTCTTTCATCAAGGAAGTCAAGTGCTTCAAGTTGCAACTCTTCATTTTAAGCTTGGTTGAAACGAATTCTTCTGTGTGAGGGGACTTCTATTTCCACTGGAATCATTGCTTCTGATCCATATGCTAATGAGAATGGAGTGTGCCCAGTCGCAGTTTTGTGGGTAGTTCTGTATGCCCATAGTGCTAGTGGCAGCTTATCGACCCAACCGGCTTTTGCTTTTTCCACCTGTTTTTTGATGGTTGATTTGATAATTATGTTTATGCTTCCACTTGCTCGTTTGCTCGTGGATGAGCCACTACTGAGAAGCTTTTTTGGATTTTGAATCGCTTACAAAAATCCTGGAACTCTTCGCTTTCGAATTGGGTACCATTGTCTGTGATTATCTTTGGAGGCACACCATACCTGCAAATGATATTCTTAGTCACGAAGTTTATCATCTTTTTAGAGGTAATAGTAGTTAATGGTTCAGATTCAGCCCATTTAGTGAAATAATCAACAACAACAATAGCATATCTGATTCCGGACTTGGCAGTTGGCAAAGGCCCGATGAGATCTATTCCCCAAATGGCAAATGGCCATGGACTAACTATCTGCGTTAACTCGGTGGAAGGTGCTCTTGGGATTTTTGAAAATCTCTGGCATCAATCACACTTTCGGGAGTAGCTAGCAGCATCTCGATTAAAGTCTGGCCAAAAATACCCATAGCGGAGAATTTTCTTTGCTAGAGTTTGACCACCTGAATGACCCCCACACTCTCCTCCGTGCACTTCAGCTAAAATTGTCTTAACCTCTTCCTTGGTTACACATCGGAGTAATGGCATCGAGAATCCCCGTCTGTACAACCGGCCGTCTTGAATTACATATCTTGAGGCTTTCCTTAACAGTTTCTAACGCTCCTTTGAATTTTTTGGAAGGAGGCCGTTTAGTAGATATTCCTTGATCGGGGTCATCCATGACTCCTGCTCTTGAGAGGCAGTCATGACCCAGTCAATCTCCATTTCATCGATACTTAGGGATGACAAGACTTCCACAGGACCAATCCCAATAATTGAGCTTCGCCAGCGCTTGCATATTTCGCGAGAGAATCTTCCTTCATGTTCTCTTCCCGGGGTATGTGACTTATCGTATAATGATCGAAATCATCGAGAAGCTCCCAGGCCCTTGACAAGTAAGCAGGAAGATTTCCTCCTTTAGCTTGGAACTCTTTCTTGACTTGGCATATAATAAGCTGGGAATCACTGAAGATTTGCAACACTTTGATGTTCAGTTCTTAAGCAATCTTCAAGCCGGCCATAAGAGCTTCATATTCTGCTTCATTATTTGTCCAAGGAAATTCCAATCTCAATGCGTAGCACAATGATCGCCCTTTGGGGTTTCAAGCATGACCCCAGCTCCAGAACAATAGTCGTTTCTTGCGCCATCAACATATAATTTCCATCGGATCGGTATGTCATTAGTCACCTCTTCCTCACTGTCGCCTTTATCTGTATATTCTGCAATGAAGTCTGCTAAAGCTTGTCCATTGATTGCTCTTCGAGGATGGTAGGTGACATCATACTGGCTGAGTTCAATATTCCACTTCAGAAAACGATCCGAAGTCTCAGGGCGAAATAGGACTTGTTTTAGAGGCTGATCAGCGATGACTTTGATAGGATGAGATTGAAAATATGGCCTCAACTTTCTGGAAGCTATCAGTAGGCAATAAGCGAGTCTTTCTAGCTTTGAATAATTCATCTCTGCCCCAGTGAATCTCTTGCTGATGTAATAGACCAGGTGCTGAACTTTTGCATCTTCCCGTACTAATGCTGCACTGAGAGAATGAGACGAAACTGCTAAATATATGAAAAGATCTTCACCGTTGCTGGGCTTAGAAAGTATTGGAGGCGCTTCCATGTGACGAATTAGTTCATCGAAAGCTTTTTGACATTCCAGAGTCCATTCAAAGTTTTTCTTTCCTTTCTTTAGATCGTCAAAGAATGGAATGCATTTATCCGTGGCCTTGGAAATAAACTGACTCAAAGCAGCGACTTTCCCATTGAGGCTCTGCAATTCCTTCTTTGTCCTAAGGGCTTTGACTTCTCTCAGAGTAGTAATTTGAGCAGGATTAGCTTCGATGCCCCTAGCACTCACAATGAAACCCAAGAATTTCCCGGACTCTACCTGAATGAACATTTCAAAGGATAAAGCTTCATTCCATACTTTCGGAAAACTGCGAACATTTCTTCCAAGTGATCCATGTGGTCCACTGCCTTCTTTGATTTCACCAACATATCATCAACGTAAACTTCCATAGTTTTGCCAATCTGTGGTTTGAACATAGCATTAACAAGTCTTTGGTAAGTTGCCCCCGCATTCTTCAGTCCGAAGGGCATGACTCTATAGCAGTAAAGAACAACATCGGTGATGAAGCTCGTGTCCTCATGATCTGGCTCATGGATCATGATTTGGTTATATCCGGAGTAAGCATCCATAAAAGACAACAATTCATGCCCGGCTGTTCCATCCACCATCTGATCAATCCTGGGTAACGGGAAGCAGTCTTGGGGGCAGGCTTTGTTTAAATCTGAAAAGTCGATGCATACTCACCACTTTCCATTTTCTTTTTTAACCAGCACCGGATTAGAAACCCAATTTGGATAAGTGGACTCTCTGATGAAGACATTCTCCATGAGCCGATCTACTTCTTCTTTTAATGCTGCTGACCTTTCTGGACCCTGGGTTCCTCTTTTCTGCTTCACAGGTGTAAATTTCAGTTTATTATTCAGTGTGTACTGCGATTTCTGGAGATATTCCACACATATCAGCATGACTCCAAGCGAATACATCCAGATTTGCTTTCAAGAATGATATCAAAATATTTTGAACCATCACATTAAGTTGAGAACCCACATTCAGCACCTTGTTTGGAGCTTTCGGGTCAGGTACTGGCACCGTTACTTCCACTGGCACCACTCTATTCTCCCCTGTACTGGCTTTTCTGGGATCCATTTCTTTTCATGCACCACTATGCTCGCCAGTGCAGGGTCCACCCTGTAATTGCTACAAGGTTGGTTCTTTGATGTGGAGTGGAGCTGCCGCATCCTTTCCCATCTCTCTCTTCCTTGCTTCCCGCAACTCTATAAGATAACATTCTCGCCCAGCATTCTGATCCCCTTTAATAACATCGACGCCATGATCCGTGGGGAACTTCATAGTAAGGTACCATGGGGCGAGAATTGCCTTGAATGCTGCAAGAGTTGGCCGGCCCAAGAAGGCATTGTAAGCAGAAAATCCGTCAACAATCACAAAAGTCTGCTTTCGAACCACCTTTTTCTGTCCCTCTCCAAGCTCCAGGAATAAGTCAATAGTTCCAATTGGCCGCTTTGGTTCCCCAGTAAACCCAACAATCTTCTGCGATGAAGCTTGAACATCAGCCATAGGAATCTTCATTTGATCGAATGTCTTTTTGAAGAGGATATTGCAAGAGGCGCCGCAGTCAACAAGCACCCTTCTTACAATAGCAGGTCCGATACCTACAGAGATGACCAAGGGATCCATGGTAGGAGCTTCGACACCCATAGAGTCCCTGGACCTGAACACAATGTCATCATTAAAAGATCTTTGCTGCTTCAAAGGTGCAGCATCTTCCAACACAACAACATTTTCTTCTGCTGGGGCATATTTCAAAGCACGAGCATATCTTTCCATCTTGCCCCAGCTTCTGCCAGCTGGGTGAGGACCTCCTGTGATTACATTAATAACAGGCCTTTCTGATTCATGCGCGGTAGTCCTCTCACCTGAGCCAGATGGATGAGCAGGAAGTTGCTGGCCCTCGGTACATGAAGTTGGGTCATTCCTATTCCTCTTAACATATTGTTGCAGCTTGTTCTCTCTCAGCTGTTCTTCAATCAAACTCTTCAAATGGCGACATTCGTTAGTATCATGACCGGGTTGATTATGAAACCGACAAAATCTTCCATTTCGAACAACATTTTTCCCAAGCTTCAACATAGGTGGTTTAGGATATTCCACGGCATCTTTGATAGCGAAAAAGATATTCTCCGGAGTATCAGTTAAAGGAGTGAAATCTGAAGGCTTGAAGAAGCGAGGTTTCTTCACATCCTTCCGCTTCTTCCTACCGTTATTCTCCCTCTTCTGACCTATGGATTCCTTTTTGGTAGGAGCAACAGTGTTATTCTCAACCTCCGTCAATACCCCTTTTGCCGGTACGGGAAGGCTTTCCAAGCGCATGAATTCGTCAGCTTTCTTATAGAATTTCTCAAGTGAATTTGGCTCCTTCATCATCAGCCATTTCCCAAACTAACTTGATTTGTCGATAGCCCTCATCAAGTAGGTCAAAATCATTCGTGGCTCCGCATCAATGACCTCAGCCAAGGCTAAGTTGAAGCTGTTTAAGAAAGATCTAATAGATTCTCCGGGACTTTGTTCCAGGCTGGACAGTGACATTATGTCCTTCGCCTTTGAAGCATACAACCTGAATTGTTCTTTAAACTTTCGAGTTAAATCAGAGAACTGGTCTACAGATCGGACTGGTAGCTTTGTAAACCAGAGTAGAGCCACTCTTTCCAAGTATACCGGAAAGTACCGGCATTTGATCTCATCCGATGCTCTGGCACCAGTCATGTGCCAGTCATACTTATATAGGAATTGGTTAGGGTCACTTGTTCCCCTATAAGCCGGAATGGTGGGGGGAACAAACTTTCTTGGAAATTCCGCCTTCAAAATTCTTTCGGTGAACGGAGTCTTGCTTGGAGAGAACCCCCATTCTTTTTCATCTTCTTCCCTTTGCATACTTTCTTTCATAATCTGCCGAACCATTCCCAAGAGGTATTCCTCATCGTTTAGAGGCTCTACGGGATAGACTTCAGCCATTTTCTCGGAAGTTTTCCTAGACAAACGTTCGTGGAGAGTCGGCTGCGGCCTTGATCCTCCAGCTTGGGGAGGTGCCCCTTCGGCGAGGCCAGCTGCCTTTTGAGGAATATTCCTCCCTTCAGGATTATGAACATCATCAGCAAAATTTTCTTCATTATTCACTGGTTGATAGTTGGCTCCGAGCAAAGCATTCAACCTATCAAGCATTAAAGTGTTCTGGGCTTCCATTTGCTGATATAACCCAGACACTGCAGCATCTAACTTTGCCCGTGTAATTCCAACACTTGGAGCTGCTAGACTTAACGAGGGAGAAGTGGTAGTATTTTCATGGGCATCACCGGGTCTAGTAGATCTGCGCTTTCTTCCAGGAGCCATAATGTGACGACTCGGAATTTTTGAGCATTTTAAATTGGAATATTCAATTGATTTTGAATATTTAAATGTTAATGTTTAACTCGAATTCAAATATCACTATTTATTTGATAATTAAATTGTATTAAATAAGTTGGAATTGGGAAAAATGTGGAATCTGGAGTTTTAAGCCTGTTGAGAATAATTTGTAAGCTTATAAAATTTATATTGATAGTACTGAAGATAATAGAAGAGTTCAAATTGAATTTAACAGTGATTGTTCAGTTTTGAAATTTCATCGTTTAAATTGAATTTAAAAACGGCCTTCCGAGGCACAGTCTCGGAATTTAACGAAACCAGTTCCATTGGATCCGTAGTATTGGATTATTATCGGATTTCAAATTTCGTATTGGTCGGAGTTAGTGTGTGAGTATACGGTATACAAACGCGTTGAAAATTTAATTGATAATAATATGAAGAAATTTAATTTAATTAGTCTAGCTTCTGGTATACGCCACTTCCTTTGACTTAAAACCGTGTTCCCTTGTTCTCTTGTAAAATCGCTGTAGCAAAGCATCTTTAACACACTTCTCATTTCTTTTATAATTGCCTGTATACCTCTCTTTCTCGTTATTCTATTCTAAAAAAGGAAAATGGCCGAGCCCCTTTCGTTTTCAAAATCGATTCCGTTCCTCTATATAAAATCAACCGAGACCCTTTTGAATTGAAGCTCGCAGTAATGGCCTCTCCTCAATTTTTTTTAATTCGCAATTTTCCCCGTCAAATTAACTGCGTTCCCCTGCCTCTATTCCTTTGCTCAATCTAGATCGAATTCGAGGAAAGAGGGACAGCATCGCGACTCGAATTCGCGTTCATGGTCGAGGGTTAAGGGTTTCGGAGATGTCTTGGTAAATGCGATTTGGGGGAGGCGACACGCGTGCGTGCGAACTGCTAGGGTTTCGACCACTTGCGGTCGATGAACTCGTGAGGAGTGACGAACGAAACGAGCTTCGGTGGTTGAGATGCTGGGGCTGATGGTCGTGACGGAGCTGTGAATTGCGAAGGGAGGAGGGCCTGATCAAAGTTAGGTAATTAAATTTTATTTTAATTAAGTAATTTTGAAACTCTTCGAATTTGATTTATCCATCATTAATTATCAGCATGTATATGAATATAACACGGTATATTGTTTTTCACTAAAGAATGTTTACTGTTAGTTAAAAAAAATGTATTCACAGTAAGGTATTTGTTTAATTTTTGAATCGATGAATATATATATGTATATATTTTAAAGGGAAAGTTATCAGTTAAATTAAATAGTTAATTTTTAAATGATAAAGGTTTTGTAAAATTTGATTTTTGAAGTCTATAAATTATTTAGGAAAATATATAGGAGTTTTGTATATTGAAGTTAGTATAAAAATAGATTTTTAAATTTATGTAAATAATGTTTATAAGTAGATAAGTAGTCTCAGAAGAAATAAATATACATTTACACATTTTGAATTTACTAGTTTAACTTTAAAGCAATATATTTGTTTAGTTAACTTATTTAAAATCTATTTTAGTTACTAAAGAATTATTCAAAGGGAAATTAGTTCGAAATTTAATTATTCATTAAAAATTCAAATCATTAGTTAAAATTAAATGAAATTGTAAAACGGAAATTAATTGTTCGATTAATGCAAAATATTAATAAATTGAATAATGTTTATTCAAGGTCTACATCATGGAGAAACAACTCATGGTGGATTGATTTTGCTAAATAGAAGCAAAGGTAAGTTAATCTCACTCAGCTGAATTTAATTTAAATTTAAATGATTAAATTTAAACAATTGGTTGAATGGTTGAATTGATTGATGTGCTTTAGTCTGGTACAATTTGGAATGGATATTATGTTGTGCTAACGTTTGTGGATGCAGGGAAAACAGGTTGGAGGGATCCAACTGGACCCCTCAACTTTATTTAATTATTTAATATTCTCTGTTCTGAATATTTGATATTCTGTAATGAATTATGTGGAGATATTGAATGCTATGGCTTGATTGTTATAATCGGGCAATAATGAATTACCAAATATATAATTTGAGTTTGGGAATGAAAATAAAAGAAGTGAAGTTGTAAGTAAAATAATTTTAGAAAAGTTGAATAAATTTAAGAAGGAATTGGAAAAGAAATAAAGTGCCCTGTAAAATTCTAATAAATAAATCTTAAGTTTAATAAGGGACATTTGAATAATCAGAAGATTAACGAATTTTAAATTTTAATGTTATTATTTTAAGGAATAAATCATTTATTTAAAAATTTAAGATTCAATTTATTGGAAAGGATAAAGAAGAAATTTGGAAGAAGCTGAAATTTGTATATTTCAGATAAAAGAATAAAAAATCAAACAGAAACTAATAATAACAATTAAGTCCATAACAAATGAATTTTGAAATGAATTGAGTAAGTAAAGAAATTTATCTCAAAGGGAATAAATTGAGAATCAATTTGGAGAATTGATTTAAGTGATTGAGATTGGAAATTCTCCCTGAATAACCAAGTACGTTTTTAAAGCAAATTTTTGAATATAAATTAAATGTTTTAAAGTTGTTTTTAAAGGAAGCAAGTTTTGTAGAATTTATTATTTCTAATATTTAAAGTCTAAAATAAGTATTTTCTTTTAATCTATTTTAGTAGTAATTATTAAGAAGTAACTTAGTATTTTGTTTTTAAAAGAAGAAATCTAGTTGTACATTTTATTAAGTAACTTCATTTTCAAATATTTATATAGTATGTATACTTTACAAATTATTGAGGTAGTTTTTAACTTAAATGTTTGAAAGTATATTTCAAAGTAAAGCGTTTTTTAAGTTATTTTAAAAATCTAAAAGTTTTGTGCTTGGTGATTTCAGAGGAAATAGAAATTATTTGGGAAATTTATTCTGAGAAAGGAAAACATTTGAAACTGTTTTCAAAATGGGTTTTGAAAGTGAAAATATATCTTGTGAAGATATTTTTGGTCTTAATGAATAATTCAGGACAATTATTTATTGGTTGATGGTTGATTGTGAATATTAATTGATAGTTAAATAACAGACTATCAATATTGGCCAACTGCGTTGATCGTTTCGAAGAGACCGGGATCGAGATTTATTTCTCGAAACCCACTTCGATCCGGTTTGTACGTTTCGTGCGAAAAACGTGTTCGGAGTCGAAGATGGAGCAGTGTAGTGCATGGGCTAGTCGCTACTAATCCTGAGGATATTTCCAAAATGGATGTAGTAGGAATAGTGCCTTCCGTTCCGTTCGAACCCGGAACGGACTTGTATGGATGAATGCTTGCGAAACATCGTCAAGTGGGCGATGGGCATTATAAGTGAAACGTTCTAAAGGTAACGCTTAGCCTCAAGCCTCCTCAACTGGGAATGACTGAAAATCAGGGGATATGCAGCAAGGCTAGGTGGGTAGCACCCAAGCAGGGTGAGGTCATTCCAGTCTAGATGTCCCTTTTTATTTTTCGGCTTAGTGGGCGGTTGTTGATCCCAACCGCGGGGTGATCTCACTCGGGACTGTCCAGTAAGGGATGGTTCCAGCCTTGTGTTGCAGGGGATGAAGGGAGTAATCCTCGGTACGGTGATCTAGGCCCCGTACTGTGACAGGTGGTACCCCAGTGCCTAGTCATTAGTTGGAAATCCATTCTCCCTACGAGCCTTGTACGAGTTTTGTTTGTATTACCCACTCTGTGGCTAGTAGCTGGAATTTAATAATGTAACAATTTCAGCTATTTTATAAGTATTTGTATATAGACCCTATTATAATATCAGAGGATTTCTATAAAATTGTTTTAGCCATCGTAAGGTAAAAACCCGACATGTTTATTTGTGGCGTGGTCTTACGAGATGCTTTTGTTTTTCAAAGGATTTTTGAAATTTTAATAATCAATTGGGTGTGATTTTCTCACGCTGGTATTCCAGACTGACTCGGGTGTTATTTAACTGTAATGCTCGGGTCAGACCGAGTATTATAGAATACATGATATGATGCTGTGAAGCTCAGGAGACGAGCAGGATGACAATACGTACTCCCGTACTTGCATATATATACATATTCCGCTGTGTTGAGTTGTTGAGTATCCATTTGTATGATATTTATGTTGAGTTGTGATTGATGTACTCGGATTGATGTAATATATATAAACAGAGATAAAGTTGATTGAGTAAAGATTATTTATTATCTATTATATTTTATTTCGCTGCGATGATTAGATTCTGATGTTGAACTTGTTTTCTCTTCTTCTACCTCTTCTTCTTAAACCCAAATGGTTCGTATTTCTATACAACTTGAGTTGATTGTTGTAGAATAGTGTTGACTCAAGGGGTACGGATTTGCGGGTCGTTACACTTGGTATCAGAGCTTAGGTTGGTGATAACCTTGGCTCTGGTGGGAATTACTCATAGAATATAGTCCATAGTACTCTAGAATGAGTTTGAGAGTATTAATAGATATGAGCGTGTATTTGTTTGTGAATAAAAATTTGTTTTATATTGTGTTGATTTATCAGTTGAGTGTTTATGAATTCTGGTCGATATATGGGATGCCATGTATCAATAGGGATTTATAAACTCTTAAACAAGATAAACCGACACAGTATGGTTTTAAATAGGGTAAATGGAGTAATTTTACCCAAATTATTTTTGTATATAAAGGAAATAATTTTTCTTAAATCATTATAGTATATATGGATGCTTGGTTGACAGGAAGTGATAATATTTAATTATTATCATTATGGTATGAGAATTGAATAAGAAATTGGAATGATAACCAAAGATTAAGGAATAAATTAATAAAGTAAATGAATGAAATTTGTAAATGTGATTCATAATTGAATAAAGGATTGAAATCATAGTTAAGAACTTAAGAAACAATTTCATAAACAAATGAAATTGTTAAGTATAAATTATAAATGAAAATTATAGGGTGGTTAATAATTAAAATAAGATAAAATTCCAAGGTAATGTTTAAATATAAGTTTAAAGAATTTGGAATTTGGGAAACAAATTGGAAATTTAAATTTCCTTTGAATTATAAAATGTTTTTGGAAATTCCAGAGTAATGTATTGTATGGATTTCAAATTTTGAGTTTGGGAAAAATTTTGAATTGGATTTGAACTCTGGAGAGTTTGGAATATTTGAAGGGATTTTAGAAAGAGAATAAAAGCATTGAACTCTTTTGGTCGCTAGAAAATAACTTCGGTGATGACTGCAGCATCATCGATGTTCATTTTCGAGTTTCCAGAAGTGAAATTGCTACCAAATTGTTTTGAATTGGAATTGTTTGCAAAGGGTGAATTTTGTTTTAGGAATGCAAGAAATTTTGGATATATGTGATTTCAAAGGGAATCTTGCAATGTAAAAAGACTGTTTAAACTCTGAAATCTTAACTAAGAAGGTTGATAACATATAATAAGTTTGATAACTTGTAAATTTGGAATTTGTTGAAATAAAATTCAACCTTGTAAGTAAAGTGAAACTGAGTACTGGAATTTAATTGTGTGAAGTTATATGGAATGGGAAAATTAGTCAGGATGGACTAAAATAATTAATGTTTGGGAATAAAATTTATTGGTTGAAAATGAGTTGGTGAATGAATAAATGAATCAACTATTGTACTTATAAAGTGAGGTTGATATTAATAAGAAGAAATTGGAAAATTGTAATCCGGGATTAAAATTTAACTTAAGTGAATGAAAGTGAAGAAAATATATTTGAATTTAACTTGAAAAAGGTTATATAAAATTGAAATTGGATATGGTGTGGAATATAAATAAGTCCAATTCAAGCCTAAAATTGAATTGCCTTATTATTAATGAGTTCAAAAATGAATTGTTGATGTAAATTAAAATTTAAAATGGATAATAATAATAATAATAATAAATAAACTAATTAAATAAAATAGTGAAATGGTTAGGATTTGATCAAAGGAAAATCAAATCAAAGATTGTGAATAGGTAATAAAGTTTGGAAATAAAACTTGAGTTGTATGGAATTGGATTAAAATAAAATGTTTTGAAATGAAAATAAATCCAATCCGAGTATGGATAATCTAAAAATGAGAATGAACTTAAGTTATGAAATGAGAATGAATTGAAGTAAATTAACATAAGTTTAAAGATTAATAGAAGTTGGTTGAATAGAATAAACTTAAGTTATTGGGTGTAATAGTTGAAGAAAATAAATAACTTAAGTAAATTATGAGATGGTTATTGGTTGTCGAGTTTAATAAAATGGTTTGGGATCAAATTTTTGGATATGAAAGAAATGCAATGAAAGTTTGTGAATAAATTAAAATTGGATGGAATTTATATACATTGGGTTATAATCAATGTAAATTGGTTATAAAGCTTATGTTATTATTTATTCACATCAATATCGTCGAATTGCTTTGGAAAAATTGGTCGTTCGACGTAAACGGAAGTAAACAAGTTATATGAATCAATAGCAGTTTAATAAATTGATGTTGGCATCAATTGGAATCAATATGAGTTTGTTTTGCTTAAACGAATTAAATATAAGCGACTAAGTTGTAAATCGCTTAAACTAAATTGAGTGGTATGGTAATTTGGATGCAAACAATTTAAAACTAGTGTCGAACCTTGCATATGTACTTGTGAATGTATATCTCATGCATTACTTATGAAATCTATGTGTTAGCTATTTGAATATAAGTGAAATGCGAGTAAATTGCATATATTTGTCACTTACATATTTGAATTAAGTAAGTACAGGTGCAGGGAAGTAGTTGGGCTGGATTTGCTTTGAGTTAACTGCTAAATAAATAAGCCGCTTGCTTAACAATGCTTAATAACGTATGCTTACGCAAAGGAATTCAAAATAGGAAATATGAACTGCATATATTGGTATATATTGTGATTTCCGGCCTGAGGCCGATGTATATATATATATATATTTGTGTATCCTGCGATATCGCAGAAGTCCCTCCGTACAAAGGAGACTCTGCCAAAATTTTCCGAAGATTTTGGGAGTTAGAATTTTTTTTAAACTTCCACTAACGACTAAGAATTTAAAATTTGTAAGCAAATAAATATGAAGCTGAATGTCGAAATTTAATTTAAAAGCGAGCAAATAAAGTAAAGTGAAATCGAAGAAGTTGTTTGAAGAAACTAAAGGAAGAAAAGGTTGCAAGTAAACTTTTATTTGAAATTTTAAATAAATTAGTAAGCGGAACTAATAAAAGAAACTGGTTAATTACATATGGATTGAGATAGGGCAAATACGATTCAAAACTTAAAGTTTGAAGATAAAATTGAATTCAAATAGAATCGAAAAATGGAAATCTGAATAGAAATTTGGAAAGATATTTAGATTGAAAAGCAACTAGGAAATTGAAAACCAATTGTACTCAAATTGGATTGTAAAGGGCATAGTGAATGGAAATGGATGTAAACTCCAATATTTAAGTGAAAATCAATAAAGAAGGATGTTAAATGCTTATACTAAACCTAGAAAAAAAAGGGGGGTGAATTCTTAGTTGGAGATTGATACTGCAAATATATTTTAAGTTAATATTTGAAAGAATAAGTATTGACATTGGTAAGGAATTCAATAAAATGTATTTTTGAGATATTGTGATTGGATATTAGTGCTAAACAGGATATGCAGGTATTATAAAGAAAAAGGAAATTGATATTTTGATTCCGAAAGATAAATTTGAAATGCTTGACTAAAAGGTATGTGTTTACATTTCCGTATGAAATTGATTGGGTTTTTGGATCGAGCCACTTGGCCATTTGTTTTCTTTTGGGATTTGGGAGGCCGTAGAGCCATTTTGTAGTTGTACCGAGCTAGCCGCGCAAAGGAGACGCTGGCGAAAATTTTTCAAAATTTAGGGAGTTAGAAAAATTTTGAGAAAGTTTTGATAATTCAAAGTTGGTTTTAAAATGTGAAATTCAAATCGATAAATAAGCGACTATGTTTGAGGCTTATGGGCAAGTTTAGGAAATTAGGAAGAGGGATAGTGACTTTAATAAAAGATGGTTTTGGATGGTCATTGAAAACTAGTTAGGTCGAGGAAATAGAGAATGGGTTATGCATCATTCTTCATAACTAGTAATTTCGGGGACGAAATTCTTTTAAGAGGGGAGGAATGTGACGACCCGGAATTTTTGAGCATTTTAAATTGGAATATTCAATTGATTTTGAATATTTAAATGTTAATGTTTAACTCGAATTCAAATATCACTATTTATTTGATAATTAAATTGTATTAAATAAGTTGGAATTGGGAAAAATGTGGAATCTGGAGTTTTAAGCCTGTTGAGAATAATTTGTAAGCTTATAAAATTTATATTGATAGTACTGAAGATAATAGAAGAGTTCAAATTGAATTTAACCGTGATTGTTCAGTTTTGAAATTTCATCGTTTAAATTGAATTTAAAAACAGCCTTCCGAGGCACAGTCTCGGAATTTGACGAAACCAGTTCCATTGGATCCGTAGTATTGGATTATTATCGGATTTCAATTTCGTATTGGTCGGAGTTAGTGTGTGAGTCTTCAAATCAATCTTCGAAAAGATTGTAGCCCCACTCAACTGATCTAGCAAGTCATCCAATCTTGGCATGGGAAACCTGTAACGAACAGTAATCTTGTTCAAAGCTCTACTATCAGTACACATTCTCCATGTTCCATCCTTCTTCGGCACCAACAATGCTGGTACTGCACAAGGACTCAAGCTTTCCTAAACACGTCCCTGCTCTAACAACTCTTCCACTTGCCTTCGTAACTCCTCATGTTCCTTCGGACTCATTCGATAATGTGGTCTATGCGGTAATACTGCTCCCGGAACAAGATCGATTTGATGTTGAATGTCTCTCAGTGGCGGTAATTCTTTAGGAAACTCTTTTGGAAATACATCTTCAAATTCTTTCAAAACTGGCTTCGCTTCTTCTGGAATTTCAACCTCTTCACTACACTCTCTCCCAATCAACAAAAAGACTTCAGGCTCCTCTTCAACTTCTTTAACAAACTCCTTCAAAGATAGCAAAGTTTTCAGTTCTTCGATCTCCTCCAACTTGCTCTCCTTCTGTTGTTGCTTCTTAGGAACTAAAGTGATTTTAGTACCTTCGAACATAAAACTGTAACTATTAGCACGACCATCATGTTGTACTGCTCTATCAAACTTCCATGGTCTTCCCAACAACAGATGACACACATCCATGTCTACAACGTCACACCAAATTTTGTCTTTGTACTTCTTCCCAATAGAAAAATTCACACAAGCTCTTCGACACACCTTCACTTCACCATCCTTTCTCAACCACGCTAACTTGTACGGTTTAGGATGCTTCTCAGTTTTCAAGTTCAACTTCTTTACTGCTTTAGTAGAGATAATATTGTCACAACTTCCAGCATCAATAACGAACTTGCAAACTTTCCCTAGAATAGTGCATGTCGACTGAAAAATATTGCTTCTCAACCAACTAGAATCCGCTTCTTGCTTTGGTGTAAGACATGACCTCCTCATCATAAGATTACAACCTTCATCTCTGGACAATAAGTCTTCCTCCTCAACTGATAATGAATTAAAACATTCTGCCTCCTCACCATCATCCTCAATCTCAGCAACCATTGCTCTCTTCTTCGGCTTTGGACATTCATTGCTTTTGTGACCCAACTCCTGACAATTATAACATTTGAAACCACTGCTAACCTTCGCCTTCTCAGCCTCCTTCACCACTGGTTTTGTAACAGGTTTAGGAACATTAGAACTTCCACTAACACCCTTCTCTTGATTATTGGAATTAGTAAACACACCACCTCCACGCCTTCCTTGCTTCTCCCAAGCCAACGCTTTCTGATGTGCCTCTGCCACTGACCTAGGATCAAACATATTAACCATATCCTGGATCTGCATTCTCAATCCCCCAATGAATCTAGCAGTTAGCTGTTCTTCCGTTTCCATAATATCATTCCTGGCAATGAGTTGGTAAAATTCATCAGCATAATCACTAACAGACTTCGTCCCTTGCCTTAGATTCTGCAACCTCTGGCACATAAGTGATTGATAGTTGTAAGGTAAGAAAGTAGCTCTCATCAACTTCTTCATCTTATCCCAAGATTCAATCTTTCACTTTCCCATTCTCTCCCTTGTAAGTTTAGTTTGCTGCCACCATGCCAAAGCTCTCCCCCTCAACCTAGTAGTAACCAACTTCACTCTTCTATGCTCAGGAACCTCCTTGAAATCAAAGATCTCTTCAACATTTGACACCCAATCAAGAAGTTCTTCAGCTACCATTCCACCCTTGAACTCTGGAATTTCCATCTTCATACCCGATTCCCATCGACGATCTTCTTCAACATTTCGATAAGAATTTCGAACTTGGTCTCGATGTCGATAATGAATGCTAGCTCTATCACCCCCTTCATCAAAATCAAAAGTACGCCTACATCGATCTCGACCATTATCATCCCTTCGTTCATGCATGCTTCTTCGACTATGTCTCTCTTCATCTCTATACACCTCATTGTCAAATTCATGTTGACTTCTTCTCTCTTCATGTCCATAGTCATGGTGATCTCTCCGTGATGAAATTGATGTTTCTCTTCTATCTCTAAAAGAATGTGGTGATACCCTCCTCGCTTCCGTAACCGATGGAGAAACTCGGTTTCCTCCATGGTTCGAGTTTGGTGATCTCCTCCTTTGAGTTTGAATCATTCATCAACTTTTCTAACTTTCCAATGCCTTCATCAAATATCTCATTAATACGTTGTTCCATAAGCTCGGCTTCTTCTCTTCTATACAGCGCTTCAACATTTTGATGACGATTAGCTCTCCTTGGTGGCATGATTAAATTTCACAACACTTCAACAAATACTTCAAAATTCTTCAACAAAACTTCAACACAACAACAAGTCACGACCTCAACCTTGACTCGGCAACAGCTCTACACGGTTTAACTCCTTAACTCGGCAACAACTTAACTCGGCCTCCACTTCAACAAAATGTACTTCAACACAAACTATGCTCGGCCTTCAAACACCTCACGGCTTAACTTGGCTCGGCTCAAGGTCTCCAAGCAACTTCAAATTCAAACACTTCTCCAACTCTAGATCCAAAATGAAATGGATCAAAATCTTCAAACTCGTTGCAACTTCAAGATGAACACGATAAACTCCAACTTCAAACTTCAAAAAAAAAATTGGCTCCAAGAATCAACTTAGCTATGATTGGCTAAGTATGGCTCTGATACCAAAACTGTCGCAGCGGATTAATTAACAAAACGATATGGATCGATGAAAGTAGCAATCGGTAGATTGAAGATACTGAAATGCCCAAATTCGTTGATCACAAAGATACCGAATTCTAGCTATCTTCGACACGTTGATCGCGCACGATACCGTGAGAGAAGATCTTCAATTCTTCAAGCGTTGATCAAGCGCACTTGATTTCGCGAATTGGCTTCAACAATCGTTGATTCGAGCGCACTCGAATAACCAAAGGTGGAGATAGGAGATTACACTCAACTACCAATTTAATATGAAAGCACACAGCAATCAACAAGAAATTTTATTCAAAAAATCAACAACCTTCAAATGTACAACACACTCCCTATTTATAGAGTTTTCTCACAACTGCCCTTAAGTCGTTCCCGACTCACGACTCACCTTAGGTCGGCAACGACTCAACAACGCGCGACTTATTCCTTCACAATGCAACATACGTTCGGCCTAAAACAGTATAACACTAGTACACCACGACATACGACTCAAGGAAGATGCGACTTAATAGTTTATAACGACTCAAGAAACACAACAAATTACAACACAACGCGTAGGTCGTGAACGACTTACGACTCAGAAACCTTTCAGCACAAAGGCTTAACGACTCATGGATCAAGCGACTCATCTTGTATGCATTACCACCCAAGGTCCAACGACCTAAACTCGAGCGACTTATCTTCCCAAACAACTTATCCCCGAACGACTCATCTCCAAGCGACTTAACTCCGAACGACTCATCTAGGTCGTAACCCGTTTCTATCTTAAGGCTTTCAACTACTGGACTTCCCTCTGCTTCTTGATGAGTCGTGGACGACTTATAGCTGATCAACCCTGAATGACTTAGGCTCCCATTAAGTCGTATCATTTTCCTCTGATCTTTATTAAGTCGATGACGACTCAAACCTTCTTCATTAACTCGTATTCCTTTCCCAAGTGTTCTCTCTAGTCTCCAGTTAAGTCGCGGGCGACTTAGAGTCTTTTCCTTAGGTCGTGAGCAATGTTCCTTAAGTCGGCAACGACTTAAAATTTCCAAACGACCCAACTCCGAAGCTTCCTCCACAAGACCTAGAGCTATGTTCACTCGTGGCCGACTTAACCCTTGAGGGATTGTAGATCGTGCTGCATCATCCTTCCCCGATTGACAGAAATTCGTCCTCGAATTTGTAAATTCTCCTACATCATATTGTTCATCTCCATAATATGGCACTAAATGTTTAACATTAAACACATCAGAAGTGTATACATCCTTCGGCAGCTTCAATTTATAAGCATTCTCATTGATCCGTTTCACAACTTCTACTGGACCAATTTTTCTGGCTTTCAATTTGTTATAAGCGCCTACTGGAAAACGATCCTTCGTTATCACAGCGTAAACCAAATCTCCTTCGTTAAATTCAACACTTCGTCGTTTCAAATCTGCAGTTTGCTTATACTTCTCATTTGCCTTCACCAATCGTTCCTGAATGATTTTATGACATTCAGTCAACCTATCAACAAAGTCTACAGCCCGTTTAACCGTCCCATTCTGTTGTGGCACTACTGCTAAATCCAACGGTCCCCTTGGCAAACTTCAATATACAATCTGAAATGGACTGAATCCCGTACTACGATTCACCGCATGATTATGTGCAAACTCTGCCTGGCATAACTTCATATCCCAACTCTTCAGATTATCTTTCACAAGACATCGTAACAAATTTCCCAACGATCTATTCACCACCTCTGTCTGCCCATCTGTTTGTGGATGATAAGCACTACTAAAATTCAGCTTCGTTCCCACCATCTTCCACAAACTAAGCCAAAAATGACTCAAAAATCTGGTATCTCTACCTGACACAATAGACTCTGGCAATCCGTGAAGTCGATAGATCTCCTTGAAAAATAACTGAGCAACATGAACAGCATCCGCCGTCTTCTTACAAGCAATAAAGTGTTCCATTTTCGAAAAACGGTCAACCACTACATATATAGAATCATTGCCACGCTACGTTCTCGGCAATCCCAACACAAAGTCCACACTCACATCAACCCATGGCTTAGATGGTACAGGCAACGGCATATACAACCCAGCATTGGTCGCAGTTCCTTTCGAAACTTGGCAGATATGACATCGCTCCACAAACCTTTCTACTTCTTTCCTCATCGACGGCCAAAAGTAAGATTGAGAAATCAAATGCAATGTACGATCACGGCCCACATGTCCTTCCTCATGTAACTCCTTGATAATCTTTAATCTCAAACTACAATCTGGTATGCATAAACGATTTCCTTTAAATAGAAAACCATCCACCAATACAAACTCATCAGTGCTTCCTTCCTTGATCTTTTCAACAAATTTTACAAAGTAAGGATCTTCTTCAATCAGTTCTGGCAATAATTCAAACCCTGTCACCTCAACCTTCAATGTAGTCAACAAGTGATTCCTTCTGCTTAATGCATCTGCTACACGGTTCGTCACCCCAGACTTGTGTTTGACAAAAAAGTAAATTGTTGTAAATAAGCAATTCATGATGCATGCCTCGTTGAAATCTTGTCTTGCCCCTGCAAATGTTTCAAAGCTTCATGGTCTGTGTAAAGAACAAACTCTTTCTGAAACAGATAGTGTCTCCAATGCTTAACAGCTTGTGCAACAGCATAGAATTCGATGTCATATGTACTGTATCTCATCTTCGCTCCTGACAACTTCTCACTGAAATAAGCAACGGGTTTCCCACTCTGACTCAAGACTCCTCCAATCCCAACCTTTGATGCATAAGTGTGTAGCTCAAACAACAACTGAAAATCTGGTAATACAAGAATTGGTGCTGTCGTCAAAAGTTCTTTGATTCGTTCGAAAGCAACCCCTGCTCCCTCCGACCAATAAAACTGTTTTCCTTTCATACAATCAGTAACTGGTGCCATCACGCTACTGAAGCGTGGAATGAATCTTCGGTAGAATGATGCCAATCCACGAAAACTTCTAACTTCAGTGATAGTTCTCGGCTGTGGCCAATTTCTAATAGCTTCAACTTTACTCTGGTCCACCTGAATTCCCTTCTCAGATACAACATATCCCAAAAATAATACACTTCGCGCCATAAACACACATTTCTTTGTTGCTGCATAAAATTGTTCCTCACGAAGAATAATCAACACCTTCCACAAATGCTTTACATGCTCCTCTGTGCTCCTTCTATATATCAGAATATCATCGAAATAAACCACAACAAACTTTCCAATGTACGGTCTGAAAATTTGATTCATCACCCTCATAAATGTACTTGGTGCATTTGATAGTCCAAACGGCATAACCAACCATTCATATAAACCTTCCCTCGTCTTGAATGCGGTCTTCCATTCGTCTCCCGGTCTAATTCGAATCTGATGATAACCACTCTTCAAATCAATCTTCGAAAAGATAGTATCCCCACTCAACTGATCTAGCAAGTCATCCAATCTTGGCATGGGAAACCTGTAACGAACAATAATCTTGTTCAAAGCTCTACTATCAGTACACATTCTCCATGTTCCATCCTTCTTCGGCACCAACAATGCTGGTACTGCACAAGGACTCAAGCTTTCCTGAACACGTCCCTGTTCTAACAACTCTTCCACTTGCCTTCGTAACTCCTCATGTTCCTTCGGACTCATTCGATAATGTGGTCTATGCGGTAATACTACTCCCGGAACAAGATCGATTTGATGTTGAATGTCTCTCAGTGGCGGTAATTCTTTAGGAAACTCTTTTGGAAATACATCTTCAAATTCTTTCAAAACTGGCTTCGCTTCTTCTGGAATTTCAACCTCTTCACTACACTCTCTCCCAATCAACAAAAAGACTTCAGGCTCCTCTTCAACTTCTTTAACAAACTCCTTCAAAGATAGCAAAGTTTTCAGTTCTTTGATCTCCTCCAACTTGCTCTCCTTCTGTTGTTGCTTCTTAGGAACTAAAGTGATTTTAGTACCTTCGAACATAAAACTGTAACTATTAGCACGACCATCATGTTGTACTGCTCTATCAAACTGCCATGGTCTTCCCAACAACAGATGACACACATCCATGTCTACAACGTCACACCAAATTTCGTCTTTGTACTTCTTCCCAATAGAAAAATTCACACAAGCTCTTCGACACACCTTCACTTCACCATCCTTTCTCAACCATGCTAACTTGTACGGTTTAGGATGCTTCTCAGTTTTCAAGTTCAACTTCTTTACTGCTTTAGTAGAGATAATATTGTCACAACTTCCAGCATCAATAACGAACTTGCAAACTTTCCCTAGAATAGTGCATGTCGACTGAAAAATATTGCTTCTCAACCAACTAGAATCCGCTTCTTGCTTTGGTGTAAGACATGACCTCCTCATCATAAGATTACAACCTTCATCTCCGGACAATAAGTCTTCCTCCTCAACTGATAATGAATTAAAACATTCTGCCTCCTCATCATCATCCTCAATCTCAGCAACCATTGCTCTCTTCTTCGGCTTTGGACATTCATTGCTTTTGTGACCCAACTCCTGACAATTATAACATTTGAAACCACTGCTAACCTTCGCCTTCTCAGCCTCCTTCACCACTGGTTTTGTAACAGGTTTAGGAACATTAGAACTTCCACTAACACCCTTCGCTTGATTATTGGAATTAGTAAACACACCACCTCCACGCCTTCCTTGCTTCTCCCAAGCCAACGCTTTCTGATGTGCCTCTGCCACTGACCTAGGATCAAACATATTAACCATATCCTGGATCTGCATTCTCAATCCCCCAATGAATCTAGCAGTTAGCTGTTCTTCCGTTTCCATAATATCATTCCTGGCAATGAGTTGGTAAAATTCATCAGCATAATCACTAACAGACTTCGTCCCTTGCCTCAGATTCTGCAACCTCTGGTACATAAGTGATTGATAGTTGTAAGGTAAGAAAGTAGCTCTCATCAACTTCTTCATCTTATCCCAAGATTCAATCTTTCACTTTCCCATTCTCTCCCTTGTAAGTTTAGTTTGCTGCCACCATGCCAAAGCTCTCCCCCTCAACCTAGTAGCAACCAACTTCACTCTTCTATGCTCAGGAACCTCCTTGAAATCAAAGATCTCTTCAACATTTGACACCCAATCAAGAAGTTCTTCAGCTACCATTCCACCCTTGAACTCTGGAATTTCCATCTTCATACCCGATTCCCATCGACGATCTTCTTCAACATTTCGATAAGAATTTCGAACTTGGTCTCGATCTCGATAATGAATGCTAGCTCTATCACCCTCTTCATCAAAATCAAAAGTACGCCTACATCGATCTCGACCATTATCATCCCTTCGTTCATGCATGCTTCTTCGACTATGTCTCTCTTCATCTCTATACGCCTCATTGTCAAATTCATGTTGACTTCTTCTCTCTTCATGTCCATAGTCATGGTGATCTCTCCGTGATGAAATTGATGTTTCTCTTCTATCTCTAAAAGAATGTGGTGATACCCTCCTCGCTTCCGTAACCGATGGCGAAACTCGGTTTCCTCCATGGTTCGAGTTTGGTGATCTCCTCCTTTGAGTTTGAATCATTCATCAACTTTTCTAACTTTCCAATGCCTTCATCAAATATCTCATTAATATGTTGTTCCATAAGCTCGGCTTCTTCTCTTCTATACAGCGCTTCAACATTTTGATGACGATTAGCTCTCCTTGGTGGCATGATTAAATTTCACAACACTTCAACAAATACTTCAAAATTCATCAACAAAGCTTCAACACAACAACAAGTCACGGCCTCAACCTTGACTCGGCAACAGCTCTACACGGTTTAACTCCTTAACTCGGCAACAACTTAACTCGGCCTCCACTTCAACAAAATGTACTTCAACACAAACTATGCTCGGCCTTCAAACACTTCACGGCTTAACTTGGCTCGGCTCAAGGTCTCCAAGCAACTTCAAATTCAAACACTTCTCCAACTCTAGATCCAAAATGAAATGGATCAAAATCTTCAAACTCGTTGCAACTTCAAGATGAACACGATAAACTCCAACTTCAAACTTCAAAAAAAAATTGGCTCCAAGAATCAACTTAGCTATGATTGGCTAAGTATGGCTCTGATACCAAAACTGACGCAGCGGATTAATTAACAAAACGATATGGATCGATGAAAGTAGCAATCGGTAGATTGAAGATACTGAAATGCCCAAATTCGTTGATCACAAAGATACCGAATTCTAGCTATCTTCGACACGTTGATCGCGCACGATACCGTGAGAGAAGATCTTCAATTCTTCAAGCGTTGATCAAGCGCACTTGATTTTGCGAATCGGCTTCAACAATCGTTGATTCGAGCGCACTCGAATAACCGAAGGTGGAGATAGGAGATTACACTCAAGTACCAATTTAATATGAAAGCACACAGCATTCAACAAGAAATTTTATTCAAAAAATCAACAACCTTCAAATGTACAACACACTCCCTATTTATAGAGTTTTCTCACAACTGCCCTTAAGTCGTTCCCGACTCACGACTCACCTTAGGTCGGCAACGACTCAACAACGCGCGACTCATTCCTTCACAATGCAACATACATTCGGCCTAAAACAGTATAACACTAGTACACCACGACATACGACTCAAGGAAGATGCGACTTAACAGTTTATAACGACTCAAGAAACACAACAAATTACAACACAACGCGTAGGTCGTGAACGACTTACGACTCAGAAACCTTTCAGCACAAAGGCTTAACGACTCATGGATCAAGCGACTCATCTTGTATGCATTACCACCCAAGGTCCAACGACCTAAACTCGAGCGACTTATCTTCCCAAACAACTTATCCCCGAACGACTCATCTCCAAGCGACTTAACTCCGAACGACTCATCTAGGTCGTAACCCGTTTCTATCTTAAGGCTTTCAACTACTGGACTTCCCTCTGCTTCTTGATGAGTCGTGGACGACTTATAGCTGATCAACCCTGAATGACTTAGGCTCCCATTAAGTCGTATCATTTTCCTCTGATCTTTATTAAGTCGGTGACGACTCAAACCTTCTTCATTAACTCGTATTCCTTTCCCAAGTGTTCTCTCTAGTCTCCAGTTAAGTCGCGGGCGACTTAGAGTCTTTTCCTTAGGTCGTGAGCAATGTTCCTTAAGTCGGCAACGACTTAAAATTTCCAAACGACCCAACTCCGAAGCTTCCTCCACAAGACCTAGAGCTATGTTAACTCGTGGCCGACTTAACCCTTGAGGGATTGTAGATCGTGCTGCATCAACTTGTATGGATGAATGCTTGCGAAACATCGTCAGGTGGGCGATGGGCATTCTAAGTGAAACGTTCTAAAGGTAACGCTTAGCCTCAAGCCTCATCAACTGGGAATGACTGAAAATCAGGGGATATGCAGCAAGGCTAGGTGGGTAGCACCCAAGAAGGGTGAGGTCATTCCAGTCTAGATGTCCCTTTTTATTTTTCGGCTTAGTGGGCGGTTGCTGATCCCAACCGTGGGGTGATCTCACTCGGGACTGTCCAGTAAGGGATGGTTCCGGCCTTGTGTTGCAGGGGATGAAGGGAGTAATCCTCGGTACGGTGATCTAGGCCCCGTACCGTGACAGGTGGTACCCCAGTGCCTAGTCATTAGTTGGAAATCCATTCTCCCTACGAGCCTTGTACGAGTTTTGTTTGTATTACCCACTCTGTGGCTAGTAGCTGGAATTTAATAATGTAACAATTTCGGCTATTTTATAAGTATTTGTATATAGACCCTATTATAATATCAGAGGATTTCTATAAAATTGTTTTAGCTATCGTAAGGTAAAACCCGACATGTTTATTTGTGGCGTGGTCTTACGAGATGCTTTTGTTTTTCAAAGCATTTTTGAAACTTTAATAATCAATTAGGTGTGATTTTCTCATGCTGGTATTCCATACTGACTCGGGTGTTATTTAACTGTAATGCTCGGGTCAGACCGAGTATTATAGAATACAGGATATGATGCTGTGAAGCTCAGGAGACGAGCAGGATGACAATACGTACTCCCGTACTTGCATATATATACATATTCCGCTGTGTTGAGTTGTTGAGTATCCATTTGTATGATATTGATGTTGAGTTGCGATTGATGTACTCGGATTGATGTAATATATATAAACAAAGATAAAGTTGATTGAGTAAAGATTATTTATTATCTATTATATTTTATTTCGCTGCGATGATTAGATTCTGATGTTGAACTTGTTTTTTCTTCTTCTACCTCTTCTTCTTAAACCCAAATGGTTCGTATTTCTGTACAACTTGAGTTGATTGTTGTAGAATAGTGTTGACTCAAGGGGTACGGATTTGCGGGTCGTTACACATAATCTCTGATAGACTTCTGGTTTTGAGAGAGATTCTTTCAACGAATTTTTGCGAAGCAATAATGAAAGCACCCTGAGTTCGATTCTCAGTGAAAGCACCAAAAAAGTTAACGCTAAAATTGGACACTAACACCCCGGTGTAAGTAATGAAAACGTGAAAGCACCACCCGTTGGTACAGGAACTAGAGATAAGCAGAAAATAGCCGAAAATCAAGCAAAGAGACAATCGTTTTTATAGTGGTTCGGCTTAATGTCAAGCCTATGTCCACTTCAATCCTCTTTATTGCTGATTCGATTACAACTTTTACAATGATCTTTGATTACAACAAAACTAAGACAAGCAGCTAGAACTTCAATGTAGAAGAGCTCTTCTAATTCATGTTGAATGTGTTAGATCTCTCTCAAAGTTCATTGAAGTGTCTTCAGTGTTTGAAGTGTTAAAGGAGTCGAGAAAACAGCAAAGTATAGGTGTTCCAGAAATGATCCAAAAACCCCCTTTTAGTTGGAGCAGGTGGGGTATTTATAGAGAGATTCTGGAAATAGGTCGTAGGTCGTGTGACCTAGGGCTAGGTCGTAGGTCGTAAGCGACCTAATGGACACGAGCTGTGGCTTATAATGGTTGCGCTTTGGTCAATTGCTTCTGCTGGTAGGTCGTAGCGACCTATGAGAGTGGTGAGCGACTTAAATGGAGCAACTGATGATAGTTATGGATGAGGCTGCGGCCTAAGGTTAGGCGACCTATATGCAAGCAGCTTAAAGAGATGCGGGTTATGTAGGTGCTAGGTCGCTAGGTTACCTCACTGAGTCGCTAGATCACTTAAGTCGCTTAGGTCGCCGGCACTTAGGTCGCTTAGGTCGTTGGCACTTAGGTCGCATAGGTTGTTGGCACTTAGGTCGCTTAGGTTGTTGAAAATGCTTAGGTCGCTGAGATACTGTAGTGTTTACTACACTATTATATTATGCTGTTGATCTGTATGGATTGCTAGGTCGTTAGGTCGTTGAGTGGCTTAGGTCGTTAACTCGTTAGGTCGAGCATGTCACTAAGTTGTTGCCACGCTAACTCGCTGTAGGTCTTATATCTATGTTAGCTCGCTCATTCTTTAGGTCGTTAGGTCGCTGGACCTTCTAACCTGTTAGGTCGCCGAGTCGTAAAAAAGAGGAGTTAACAACTGCTACTATATCATCCTGAGTATTAATATCATCACAACCAACCTACACAATCATCTCATAAATGTTGGTCCGAAGTGGTTTTCAAATAAATCTGATCCCGGTCTCTTCGTAGCAACAATGCAAAAGCATTTCTCAATATCACACAAAAATTAAGTCAACTTATCACGTCTCCAACTTTCAATTTGCTATCCTTCAGCCAAGAAGGAAGCCCGCTAGATTGGAGTAATCCTCTAGATTACATGAAGCAACATCCTCAACACAAACGATAATCAAGCCTATACAAATGGCTATGCACTAAGTGTACGACTAAATGGTTCCCACATCAAGTCGAGGAACTAAAATGGTCAAATTTTGATAGTTAATTATTTAACTATCAAAGAAAACAAGTAAATATTTAGCGCCATAAGCAATCACTAGGCCCTTTTAATTAATATTTTATTAACTAAATCACTTGCCAAATATTCTCTTCAAATTATCTTAAAAAAGATATATTAACAAACCATTTCAACTTTCTATATTGGAAAACATTTCCATATACTTAACTAGTAATAAGTAATTCACAATTCTCTTTATTTTCAACACTTAGAAAATATTACATATTCTTAAATAAAGATTAAGTATATATTTTATTCTTTAAGGAAAATATCCTCTTAAACATATTTATTTGGGTTAAAACGGATGTTGCATAAAACATCTCTATGACAACCCAAAATCATTAGTATAGGGATTCTATAATTAGATAGATATATAAATGCCATATACTATACAAAACATCTCATTTCGAAAATCATTTACAATAACAACAGTGTTATAGTCCATGCTTCCTGTACTTCTCGAAAACGTTCATTTCAACAATGAATGTTGAAATCTATGTATTTGATACTTAATAAATTTTAAAAATTCTTCAAACCATTTAACTCCATTTTAAATATCACTTCCCAAAACATTCAGTTAATTTGAAAGATTATTTACTGTCCAAAATCTTGAATAAAATTCTCTTACCAAATTCAAAACTTCTACACATTTAATTAAAGGATTATCCACTATCCAAAATCGAGAATATAATTCATTAACCAAATTCAAAACTTTTATACATTTAATTAAAAGGATTATCCACTTTCCAAAATCATGAATATATTCCTTTATTTAATTTTTATATTTAACTTATCAAAATAACTTAATTTGTGAATTATAAAACAATGCTTATAAATTCCATTTATATTTTATAAAAACTTCCACTTATAAAATCCCTTTATTAACCAATTCCATTTACATCTCATTTACATGCTAAAATTCAATTGTAAGTTAATTACTTATAAAAATTTTATTTACAAATTTCACTCTTTTCAAGTCTTATTATTTATAAAATCCATTATAAATCCATTTATGAATTTCAATACCAAATCTATATACAAACTTGATTATAGATCCATTTCTAATATTTATGAAACACCATTTATAAAAGGTCAAAAATCTCAATTTAAACTATTTTACAAAATAGTGAACTCCATATTTAAAAAAAAACATATTTTGATTGCATTTGAATAAACTTCTTCTTTTAATAACTTACAAATCATTACTAAAATTTGTATAACTCCAAAAACCACTTAAACAGCCTTTTTAATTCAAAAATCATCATTTTAACATTTCAAAATTCCAAAATATGGCACAATGCTACAGCAGCACTAAATAAGGTGATTCACATCAATCACAGCATCCAAACATCATATATCATATGATAACAACATATATCACAATATATATAAATAAAATCAACACTGGTGAGGAATCCAGTTGGATCCCTCTAACCTGTCACCTGCAACAAATATACGTATTAAAAAAAAATATAATGCCCGCTTTGAGGTTGACACGCATACGAAAGGTCATCTGCTCATATACGGGAACGTATAGGGTCTCATCCACACCAGTAGGCAGCAATATATTCAAATACCAACCTATATGTGTATATATATATATATATATTATCATATATCATCCAAACAATCATCAATCAACATAAAATAAATTTATTCTCACTTATATTAAAATATCAGTGAGTCAAAAAGAGTGAGTTGCACTCAGTTTGGTTCCAATAGTAGTTGTAGTGTTTTATTTTGAATAAAATTAAACAGACGTTTAATTTTTTCCTAAATTTACACTAGCTTCAATCAATTCCAAACCAGCTCTAAAATGCCGTGCTCGTTAATACGGACCCAACTTAAGTTGTTTTGTGCGAAACAGACCTCGTATGAAAAAGTTACAGCATTTTAAAGTTTATAAAGATTTAAATGTATAACCAATTTCAATTTTAATTTTATTGTAAGCCTTAAATCTTGGCCATTGTTTTCAAATCCCAGATCGTAGCCGCATCTTTGCTTCTCCATCATCGCGTAACCCTTGTTCGAGCGTGACCCATAGCCGCCATCGTTCTACAAATTTCATGACTACCACCTTCATTTTGACGATGATCCACTACTGCCAAATGGAAGCACGACCTCCACTTCATAAATGCCTGAAATCTGGTCAACCTCGGCCATATATCCCATTCAAAAAACATGCTTGAACGCAAGGCTTTCAACTAAGTTTTGCTGCCTAACCTCTTTAGGAAACTTGATCATCACCATTGGATTGGAGTTCTAGTCGAAGGCGAGATGTGAAATTTGATGGATTGGAATAGATCGAAGGGGAATGTTTCAAGCTATTTCAGCCATTCAAATGTTAATGGTGGCTGTAACCTTTGGGCTAGGGTTTTGAGTGCAAAAGACATTTTATATGGCCTTATGTAGATAATTTTCGTGCATTATTCATCCGAAATTTTTTCGAACTCCAAACAAAGCATGCCACCTGGTGTTGATAATGTTTTACCCTTATTTCGAACATAATGGAATCTATATCGGGAGCCAATTCGATCTTATTTGCAATATAGGTTTTCGTATCGACTTATTTAAATATAAAATTTATTTAAACAAATTTCTATACGTTTCAGCTTCCCACGTCCAAATCGTAAGTCCGATTGACACAAAATATGAAATCCTACAATAATACAACATTACAGATCCGATGAAACTAGTATCGTCAAAATTCGAGACTGTGTGAAAAACGACTATTTTGACATGTTAGTTAAATATTAAAATATTCAATTTCTATAAATTAACTTTTAATTCAATTTCTAAAGTTCTCTAACATCATTCTAATTCAATAAAATTTAATTCAACTTTATATATCATTTTCATTCACATTAAATTAAGTTTCCAATTATTTATGCGATTTCAAATATTAAATTAACAATTTAATTATCCAATTAATCCCTTATATTCGAAATATAAGTTATTCAGCTTATAAAATTAACTTGTGAATATTTAAAATCAATTAAATATACGAATTTCAAATAACTGAAATTCTGGATCGTTACATTAGTGAAACGAGTTTCCACTCACTAATATCATCTTTGAAACATATATTTTGTCCTGCTGCCAAACTGGTTAGATCAAAATAGCAATATCCTTTATGCTAATAAATAGACTATCTGTGCATGAAACTAGTAATAAGTGGACTATCTGCCCATAGAATAATAGCAAGGTCCGTTATGCTAACACGTGGACTATTTGTCCATAAAGCTGGGCAGATTACCTGCAAACTGGACTAACTGTCCGGGTCAAAATGAACCAACTGTCCAACTTTTTTTAGGGTTAACTACCCCTCATCTTTTTTCTTGAAAACTTTTTTCAAAATGATTTGACCTTTTAAATCATACTTGTACAAAGAAAATATAACTTTAGCTTTATTCTAAGCTATTTTGCCTTGATATATATATATATATACACTTTACTCTAAATAATATTGATGAGATTTAATAAGGATTAGCTACCTTCCAAAAAAGTTAAAACCCTTTTAACTTGAAAATACTTAGGAAATATTGCCTATTTAATATATTCGAAACCTTTGTTTAATAACTTTAAATAACCCTTTCGAAACCCTTGAAGGAAACTCCTTCGAAACCGTTGAAAGTGACCCTTCCAAAACCATTAAAAGCCTTACCTTCGAAAGCTTTAAACCATTAAACCAAGCCTTTTAGATATATTGGAAAAACCTTTCCTTTCCTTTCTCTGAAAGCTTTGAAACATTGGACATCCTCCTTTAAAACCTTTAAATATTGCCTTTCGAAAACATAGGAAAACCCTTTCTTTCTACCCATTCGAAAACCTAGGGAACCACCCCTTTCAAAACCATTCATTAAAGCATTTTGAAACACTCAAAATTCGGTCCTTTCGAAGGTATTTTAGGTTCAATTTAAAACATAAGGGAACCTTTCGAAACCATTTGAAACTTATTCCTTCGAAACCTTTGAAAATCGTCTTGGTTGAAACCATTTGGATTATGCCTTCAAGTAGAGCAAAAGGATGAGGAACCCATTAAAGTTGAAAGCATCTGTTTCGAAATCAGCTTAAACTATCTCTTTCGAAACCATTTGGATTTTACTTTAATCACGGAAAAAGGTCTTTAAAACATTTACGTTGAAATCATCTGTTTCGAAATCATTTACTAGTAAAGAAGTGATGGTGTCAAAACCACCCCTTCGAAAGCATTGGAGAAGTGGCCAAGATATTAGAAACCAAAGTAAGCAACCCGTTCGAAACCGTCTTTTCAAATCCATTAAACTCAATTGGAGGCTAACTGAGTCGAAAGCTAATCAGTCAAAAGCCATTTTAGTGAAAGCAAGCAGGCGCATTTTTAATTTAAAGTAATGCCTCAACCCCTTCGGAACCACTGGTTTCAACTCCATACCTTCCGCCTACATCCAATTCACTACGTAACAGTATCTTGATACCATGTCCATTGGTTTCGACTGTGTCGGAAGCGAAGATGAGGAGGTGGAACCTAGTGCCGAAGCATCGAAACAGTGAAAAACATGAAGCAGATAGTTCTTTTCTCCTAACCTGCTTTACATGTCAAATTTTGTTTGGTTGCCTCTTTATTTACCTGTAAAAAGCATTATAGTTTTCAAAGGTGCTACCGACTTTCCAGAATTGACAACTTTAAATTAATTTACAAATTCCCCTTCTCCTTCCTTAATTATATAAACCGTTTACGTAGCATACGTTAAATAATTTTATATAACCATTAAAACATCTAGAAAAAATCTACAAGAATTCCAGCAAATCTCTTTAATAGTTTTCCAACATATATAAATTTAAGACCTAATTCTTTTATTATTTGACCATAAATAATTATCAATCCAAATTAACATTCTCTTTACTAGAAAATTCATATAAATTGCACGAAAATGTAGAAAATTCTAAAATCTAAGACCTATCTCTAAAATATCGTTTTAGGTCTTCATAGAAATTCGCAAGCCAAATGGATGTCAACTTATAGGGTTTTTGCCTTAAAACATATCATATATTCAGTACGAACAACCATAATTCATCAACAAGTATATATAATCATTCCATTGTTCAAAAACATGGCAAACCAATGCTAAACGTTTGGAATACATCTTAAAACTAAAAATAATAAAAATTTGAGATGCAAACATATTCACCTTAGCTTTAGGGATGAAAGAGATTAAGATATGGATGGATTTGATATGAATTAGCTTTTTTCTTAGCTTTTTTCTATCTTCTTCCTCTTTCTCTTGTTAATGGTGGCTGACCTTAGTTTATTTTTATTTTCGATAAAATGAAAAGGTCATGTAAGGGGGTACATGGCCAAGGGTTTTAGGATATACACATTTTCTTAGCAAACAAGTTTATGTAAGAAAATTTGAACAACATCTGACGTTTAAAAAGCTCTATCGATAAAGTCATTTTCGGCCACATTATGGATATTTTTTCAAAATATTTATTTCTATAATAATTTTTTCAAAATAAATTTACCATCATTAGTTTTAAAAGTGGGTTAAAATGCTTATGAAATCACATTAACAACATTAAATGCAATATTCAAATATTTAAACAATTCAGGGATTTAAATACGAAGTGCTCGAAATTTCAGGTCATTGCATACCTTTTCCATTAACTTTGCAAAATCAATATAATTAAAAATTTTAACTGTATTAATCATATACATTTCTATATTAGCAAATTCATAGAAAATCATAGTAATTAGGGAAAAAACCATAAAAATCACCAAAAATTCAAATTTTCTTCTTCTTCCTTATATACAAATGTCAAGACCAAAATATTACAATTATTTTCAATAATTAAAACTATAAAATATACACATTTTCATGTTAGGAAATTCGTAATATATTCATATGAACTTGAAAATTTATGAATTCTAAAACCTATCTTCAAAATATTGTTTTACACAACATATTAGAATTTCAAATCAATAGAAGATTGAAAACTTAGGTTCTGCCTTCAAAACCTATTAAAATAATTCCGGAAACCCCAACAACTCATTAATTAATCCAATAATGGAATTATTTATGCAAACGTGACATATTATCACAACAAATTTAGAAATCAATCATAAATCCAAAAATAAAATATAACAAATGAGAGGATAACCATTATTCCCCTTAAATTGGATAAGAGAAATTGAGATCTGATGTAGATTAATTCCATTAAGCTTTCCCCTTTGAATTCCATAGCTTTCTTCCTCTAGTAATGGCGGGCCTCTATTTAGTTTGTTTTGGTTTTGGAAAATGAATGAGAGGACAAAAGTGTGGTGAATGGAAAGAAAATTTATTCCCATTATGCCCCTCTTATTAATCCCTTTGTATTCTGTGTTTAAGACAGTCTTAGTTATTGATTAATTAAGGTATGTTCCAAATTAATTTAACAAATCTCGTTCTCCTTATCACCTTACATTATTCTATTTAATTTATCTAACTAAATTCCTTGAATAATGTTAAACAAAAATTGAGGGTGTTATAGGCTCCCCATTTAAAGAATTTCGTCTTCGTATCCTGCTAGCAAAAAGATTATATGACATATATAGAACATACCATTAAAAAACTCAGGATAAGTCTCCCTAATCTTGACGTCTGTCTCCTAAGTACAGTCTTTCTCATTCTCATTCCACTGGACTTTCACTAATTGACTGTCTTGTTCCTTAATTTCTTCTCATCTCTTGTTAAATTATGAACCAATTGTTTAACAAAAGTCATATCTGATTCCACTACTAGATCTTCCAATATAGCTTGTGGAATAGTAGTCTTTGGATCATGCACTCATTTTCTAAGATGAGAAAAATGAAAAACATTATGGGCTCCAGCCAACTATTCGGTGACTCTATTTGATAAGCAATTTTCTTGATTCTTTATGTGATAGGAAATAGGCCAATATATCTCAGCGCTAATTTCCATGACTTTCCAAATCGTACTACACCCTTTATTTGTGATACTTTAAGAAAAACATGGTCTTTGGCAAATAACTCTAAATCCTTACGCCTTTTATCTGTGTAATTTTTCTGCCTAAACCGAGCTTCCTTCATCCTTGCTCGGGTCAACTAAATCTTTTCTGTAGCTTCTCTCACCATATCTAGGCCTAGAATTAATCTATCTCCAATTTTTAACCAATATGCTAGCGGTAGCTCTTATTATTGAGAAACTTGGCTAAGTGGAAATTTTTTTTCCATGACCCTCCAAAATCTAGTATACAAGTGTAACGACCCGTAAATTTCGATAATTAAAACAGCTAATTTAATAAGATTTCATGATTTAACATTAGAAATTTTTTTTGTAATTCGTTTGGAATAATAATAACTGGAATGAATTGCAACAATAATTATCCAAGTAACGAAAATGAATGCTACTTAGGGAATGCCTTTGAAATCAATAGTTGAATAGGATAATAAATATTGAAATTCGTTGGGTATAATAGAGTAATTGATTGATAAGTAAAATCTATTTAAAATCAAATATTGAATATTGAACAGGTAAATTGTTTAAATTAAATATTTTGAATTTATTGAATAATTTAATAATGGGAATTGAATAACCGTATAATGGAAATGGTTGTTCTATAAATTTTAATTCGTTTCAAAAGTTAAAATTTTAAGTTCGTTTTGAATATCTCAAAAGTTAGTGATTCAAGAATAATAAAATTTGTTAAATCTAATATTACAAATGTTTGGAAAAATTAAATTTCGAATTTGATATGGTTAATTTGATATTGAAATTTAATATATGAAAATAGAATGAATAACTGAAATTTGGTTTAATATGATTCAACTTGGTTTCCAAAGTGAATGTAAGTTATATTTGGATTTTAATAGAGTTAATAAGATTTTAAAATTGAAATTTATTGGATAAAATGAATAACGGGTTTAATATGATTAAAAATGATTTGTAAAATTTTATTTTATCATGTTGGAGTTATAGTGATGTTATAGAACTTTTAAAACTGAATTTAAAATTTATTTGTGAAAATTGAATATTTTAATATTTAATTATCGACTAAAAAATAGCCAATTTTCGAACAGTCTCAGAATTGGACGAAACTAGTTCCATTGGATCCATAATAGTTTATTATTATTGGATTTCAATTTTCGTAGCAATCGGAGTTGTCGTTTGACCGTGGCAGCTCGAAACGCATCGAAATGGTTTTAATATTAATTTGGCGAGTTACAATAGTCATATTTCAAACAGTCTCGGATTTTGACGAAACTAGTTTCATCGGATCCGTATTGCGATGTTATTGTAAGATTTCAAATTTCAAGTCAATCGGATTTATCGTTTGTCCGGGGCAAGCCAAAACGCCTAGAAAATCGTTTAATCGGTTTAATTTAAAAATTGATCATTTATTTCCGTAACTCGCTCATATGATCGAATTGGCTTCCATAACCTGTTCCATTGTGTCCGGAACGCGGGGTAAACCCTAGAAATGCCGGTCACCGCGCTTCGTTTGGAGTTCGGAAATTTTTTGATGAATAGTGGTTCGTAAATTTTCTATATAAACACCATTTACTATTCACTTTTGCAAAATAAAAACGACCCTAGGGTTTTGAGACCAGGCCGCCACTTTCATATTCTAAGGCCAGAAATTCATCTTCTTTCCTCCTCAATCTCTCTAAATCCGTAAGCAATTGGAGAAAGTGTTCAACAACAAAGTTAAAGAGCGTAAGGAGAGCTTCAGATCCATACGGCTACTTCATCGAATCATCGACCGTAGGCGGAGAAAATGGGCCGCGTTCATCCTCGTTTCATGCACGTTTTTCACAACCAGGGTGGGGCCGAGCTTCACGTGGTTCCTGGTGGTAGTGGAGTCGAGTGTTGGCTTCGAACCGGTGGTAGTTGATCGGGGTAGAAGTCGTTGTGATGGTGGCGAAAATTAGGGGGTAGACGGCGGCTTGGGTTTTTTCTCACGAGAAATTGAATGGGAAGAAGAAGATACAAGGAGCGGCCTGATTTCCTTGGTGAGATGGACGGCCCAGATGTGAGAAAATTTAAAAATAAAAGGATTGTGTAAATTATTTTATATTTTAAATTGTTTAAACTTCTAAATGCGATAACTCTTTCATACGAGGTCCGTTTTGGACGAAACGAATTGCGTTGCAATCGTTTTGTCGAGCACTACGCAATGGAGCTGGGTTGGAATCGTTTGAAGCCATTGAAAATTTCGGGTAAAATTAAACGTCCGTTTAATTTTATTCGAAATAAAACGCTGGAACTGCATTGAAATCAAGGTGAGTGTTTTATAACGCTCACAACGTACTAAATATCTTTATGCTAGTTAAATTTGATATTATGAAGTGTTATGTTTTTATTTGTCGTTGTTTGATAAAATTTAATTGTCATATAGATTGTCATTTGAATTAACCGTGAAATTAAAATTGACAGTTAAATTTTAATTGAAACTGAAATTGAATTGCGATTAAATTACCTGACATTGATAACTATGAAATTTCTATGAATTGTATTGTCTATTGGATGATTTATTGCGATGGATGCTATTGGTTGATATTTGAATGTTTGGATGTTTATTGTTTATATATATAACCTGTTATGCATACACGTGACACTACGATTGATTTAAGTGATATATATTCATCCCTGACATTTAATTGAAATAAATAATTACTTGGCCATAGGATAGAAAATTATATATGGACACCGAATTGGCTAAACTAATGATTTTTGAAATCGTCGATTTGAAATTTATTTAAATGTTTTGATTTTAAAGTTATAAATAGAAATCAATTTATAGAAATTGAATTCATTGAAAAATTTGAGTTTGGAATGTTGAAATAAAATTTGGTTAAAGAAATTTGGTTAAATAATTAAGTTGAGACTTTGAAATTTGAAATTGGATATGATTGAATGTTGAAAATTGATTTGTTTAAAGATTTAACCTTAATTCGAGCTTTGAATATTACTAAGTAAAAGTGATATAAAAATGATATTTTGAAATTGAGCTTGGAATTGAATCACATTTGGAATTTGGATTTAAACTTGAACATTGTTGGGAAATTTTGTTAAGTGTTATAAATTGATATTTTGAGAAATCAAGGTCCAAATCGATATAAATTGAAATTGAATAAGTTAAAGGTGAATGAAAAATTGAATTAATTCGAAGAAAAATTGACGTTGATTGAATTGAAATCGAAATTGAATTGGTAAATTGGAAATTGAAATTTATTTGAATTGGGAGGTTATAATTGAAACGGATTGGTTTTGAAGCTGTTTTAATTTGTTTTTCCAAATTACTCTGTTATATAAACCATTTTGAATACTTAAACTATTTTAATCTATTTTTAATCTACTTAACCCAATTTAAATTATTTAAACTAGTTTATCTATTTTAAATCCATTTTAAAGATTTTAAGTATTTTTAACTATTTTAATTATTTAAACTACTTTTAAACTACTTAAACTATTTTCTAAAAATTTCAAGCTGGTTAATAAGGTGAAATGTTATATTTAAACCTTGAATTTAAATACGAATTGAGTTAAACGAAGTTGCAACCTAAATTGAAATTCGAAATGATTTTGAAAACCTAAGTGAGATATTGATGCGAAAAACGATTTTTGAAACGAAATCTTATATTTGAAAGGATACGACGATATTTGAAATGGATTTGATTTTTGAAGCGAACATGATATTTTGATATCAATTATGAATCGATTTGAAATATAAAGAGCCAAAGGTGTAATAATACGTAGTTATTAAAGAGACCGGGATCGGATATGGACATACTCTCTGTCGATACCGAAAACCACTTTAATAACTATTATACGCGGAGTGTTGATCCAGAATGAAGTGGATGGTTTGGTGAACGCGTTGACTGAAGAAAGAGAACGATTATTGGATGACCCCTGACATGACTAAAACAGGAGCCGCGCCGGGCCATTGAGGTTCGCCACCTCTAGCGGACACACTTCTTCGATACCATATCTATTACATTTGTGATGCGATTTGGGTGCACCCCTTGATTTCGGAGCGTTGTTTCGCGGTGTTGGGGGTGGCTGCTGGCTATGCCCAACATCAGTCCGGATCACGCAACTACTAGTATCCTAGTTGGTATCGCCTCATATACCTTGTCATACTGATTATCCTATTCGCGACCACTACGTTTTTGATTTGTACCTTGAGTATATGGATTGCCCTCTGGTGACTTCCGATTTTGGGGAAACTACGGCCTTGTATATGCTTTTAGGAATATAAAATGTGTTAAGGGGGATTATGGTAACGCCTTAACGCTATTTTGATACTTTATATTACTGATAGGCATTATCCACTTAGCGTATATTACTACATAGTAGATAGTTTCACGGATCCTTGAGAGATGGAAAATCCCGTAACATCTCTTGAGTTATTGCACGCACGTTGACACTGGATAGGAGATGTCAAACCCCGTAAACATCTCTGACGCCGTTACACTCATATTTATTTACGATTGATTTCACTTTCATGAGGATATTTTAGCCCTGACTCGAGTGTTTTGTCTTTTCATTACGCTCGGGTCAGTCCTGAGTTTTCAGATTCTTGAAGATCTATTCTGGAGGACGAAGACGAAGATTTGGTATACTATTACTATTATTACCCTTGCATCATGTTATCTGCTGAATTATTTAATCGTTCTGTTGTATATGTATAAACTCTGATAAATGTTGTGTAAATAATTATCAAAGTATAGTAGACAGCTTCATGAACTGTTTATTTGACTATTATATTTTATCGTTCCGCTGCGAGATTCTGTGTTGTTTCATTTCCTTTATTTCTTTTCTTTTCTTTTCTTATTTACCCCAATAACTATCTGCCCTTTTGAATGGTTTGGAATCGACATGTGTATTTGATCGTCGGCTTAAACTATCCAAAAAGGCGGGTCGTTACAACAAGCCCTTAACAAATATTCAAGAATTGTATTAACTATCTCTGTTTATGGATGGCAAGCCGTACTCATTTTCAGCTTGGTACCTTACATTTCTTACAAACTCTTCCAAAATTCACTAGAGGACAAAGTATCTCTATCATTGACTATACAATTGGCAATCTCATGCAATCATTTAATATTCTTCATTAACAACTTTGCTAGAGTAGGTGCCTTGTCGACTTAACTGGGATAAAGTGTGCATTCTTGGTCAGTCTATCTGCCATGAAGCAAAGACTTTCGTTTCCCTTATTCAACCTTGGCAAACCATCAATAAAATCAATGGATAGAATCCTATTTCCAAAGTGTCACTTCTAAAGATTGAAGCAAACCATTTGGTTCCTAATCCTCGCCTTTTAATCGTTGGCAATTCAAACATTGTTTCACTTATAAGCCTACATCTCTTTTCATTCTTCCCTAGAAGAAGCTCCTCTTTACATCCTGAAACATTTTAGTTCTTCTAAGATGGATAGTAAACTTCGATCGATGACACTTCCTAAGAACTTCCTTAGATTACCAACATTCGAAACATACAACCGCCCCTTCATCCTCAACTATCCATTTCGGTCAAGACTAAAATCTTTTAAATCATCAATCTTATTTCCCTCTTTAAGTCTTTTAATACATTCGACTAGTAACGGTTCATATCTCTTCTTAGAAGAAATTCTGTCAATCATTAATGGTCGAACTTTCAAGAATGGAAACATTGCAGTATTCCAAATTGAACTAGCTGTCAACCGTAACTCCATACCCCAAGTAGTCAATACCTCTAAATCTTTACATTCTGCTAACTTAGTTAACACTGCACTATGATGTTTTCTACTAAGTGCATCAGCAACTTTATTTTATTTCCCTGGCACATACTTGATATTAAAATCATCTGCCAAAACTCAAACCATCTTTACTGTCCTCTATTCAACTCCTCACTTTCAAAGCAAAGATCACTGCTATAACGACCTGCATTTTTGACCCTTAGAAGTCGACACTTATACATCCACGATATTTAGTGTTGAATATCCAAGTGCTAGAAAGATAGATTATTCAGGTGAAGAAAATAAAAGATGAAACAGATCTCACAACGTGACGAGTAATCTATAATATATCAATGATCATTACAAAAAGAAAACTTTTATATACATACATAAATCAAACTTCAATTATCATATCATCAGCCGTGGACAGTCATAACAACCTGTCCTTAAAATTTCTGATAAACGTAACAAAAACAAACAACGAAAGACAAAGAAAGTACAGGAGTACGTCATGGAGGCATACAACTTGTCTCCTGCATCTCCAAGTGTCCAGCTAAATTCGAAAAATATGCTCGAGCTACCCCAAGAATTATAAGAAAAATAACGGCCGGTTCTGTCTGGTAAAATCAGCATAAAAAACACAATCAAATGGTTTCTTAATTGTAACGATCCAGAATTTTAGTCATTTGATATTCGTATATCCAGTTGATTTTAAATATTTTGAAGTAAATTTTATAAGCTGAACAGCCTATATATAATATAGTGATTTACTTGGATAATTAAATTGTTAATTTAATATTTGAAAGTGCGTAAATAATAAGAATTTGGATTTAGTGTGAATAACATGATTTGTAAAGATGAATTAAGTTCTATCTGGATTAGAATGATGCTGGTAAGCTTTTAAAGTTGAATTAAAAGTTAATTTATTGGAATTGAATATTTTAATATTTAATTAACATGTAAAAATTGCAATTTTTCACACAGTCTCGGATTTCGATGAAACCAGTTTCATTGGACCCGTAATGTTATATTATTATAAGATTTCAAATTCGGGTGAATTGGATTTATGGTTTAGACGTGGCAAACTGAAAGCGAAGAAATATGTTTAAGTGAAATTTTTAACATAAATAGTCGATTTGAAACCAATCTTCCAAATACGATCAAATTAGCTCTCGATATATATTCCATTATGTTCGGAATAAGGGTAAAATATTATAAACGCCAGGTGGCATGTTTCGATTGGAGTTCGGAAAATTTTTGGGTGAATAATGCGTGAAAATTTTATATAAAAGGACTCCATTATTCAGTTTTTTTCACAAACCCTAATATCAAAGCCCTAGCCGACATTTTTCGTTAATGGCCAATTTCTTTTGAAAATTCCTCCTCTATTATATCTCAATCCATCACCTTTTAGCAAATACTTTCTACTACAAACTTGAAGAGGATCGCGAGAGCTTCCTGTCCATACTACTATGATCGAAAACGAGGTGATGGATCGACGATAATATGCCCACGTTCATGCTGCCTTTATGCACTAAATTCAACGCACAAAAACGACCGAGATTTACAATATTTAGGCTAAAGGTGGAGTGGAGCACGCACGTTCGATTAGTGCTAGTTGATCGTCGTCGAATGCAACATAGATGGCGATAATTAGGGCAAAGTGGCGACTATGGGTTGTTTTTGAACGCGAATGAACAAAGGAGGGAGAAGATAAGTCGAGCGGCCTAGATCTAATGATGATTGAATAAAAGGCTAAGATGAGATATTGGTTAAAATAAAAAAATGATATTGATTTTAAATAAAATCGTATAAACATAAATGTCATATCTTTGTCATAGGAGGTCCGTTTTTGATGAAACAGGTTGCGTTGAGTTCGTATTGACGAAACAACATTTTAGAGCTAGTTTGGAGTTGATTGGAGCTAGTGTAAATTTTAGGTAAAATTAAACTGCTGTTTAATTTTATTCGGAATAAAACACTGCAACTGCTATTGGAATCAATGTGAGTACAACTCACTCTTTTCGACTCACTGATATTTTTATATAAGTAAGAATAAATTTATTCTGTGTTGATTGATGTTTTTTGGATGATTGTGATATATTATCTATATGTTGATTGGTATTTTGATTATTCCTGCTACTAGAGCGGATGAGACCCTATACGTTCTCATGTATGAGCGGATGACCCTTTGTACGCGTATCTGCCTCGAAGCGGACATTATATATATTTTCTAATATGTATATTTGTTGTAGGTGACAGGTTGGAGGGATCCAACCGAATTCCTCACCAATATTGGATTTATTTACAGATATTGTGATATATGCTATTATCATATGATATATGATGTTGGATGCCGTGTTTGATGTATTTAGTGCTGCTGCAACACTGGGCTTATTTTTGGAATTTAAAATGTTAAAGTGATGATTTCAAATTAAAAAGGATTCTCAAGTGATTTTGAAAATATACGTTTTGTTGTATTCTTAATTGCTAAGGCAACTAATTTATTTTGAATAAATAAAAGATATAATTTTTTGTGTTATAAAAATTATGATTTTTGGGAAATATAATTAGAATGTGAATCTTGAAATGTGAAGTTGATTATTTAGTGAAATAGTTTAAATAAATATTCTTTGAACTTATTATAAACGGTATGTCTATAAGATTATAAAATTGATATTTTATAAACCAAAATGTTGGAATTGTAAAGGAGTTTTAAAAGTTTTAAAATGAAGTATGAATGAATCTTATAAGTAAATAAGATTTGTGAATTTGTGAAGTTATAAAAGATTTTGTAAATAAATGATTTATAAATAAATCAGATTTTGGCATATAAATAAGATATAAATGGAATTTGTTAATAAAGGGATTTATAAGCGGAAGTTTTTATAAAATATAAATGGAATTTATAAACATTTTTAGTAAATCTGAAATCAATTGATTTTGATAAGTTAAATATGAAAGCTTATTAATGGAATTTCATCCATGATTTTGGACAGTGGATAATCCTCAAAATAAATATGTAGAAGTAATGAATTTGGTAAACGATTTATATTCACGATTTTGCACAGTGAATAATATATTAAATAAAATGGATATTTTTGGGAAGTGATATTTTAAATGGAATAAAATGGTTTAAATATGTTTTAACATGTGTTAAGTATCGAATACATTGATTTCAACATTCATTGTTGAAATAGACGTTTTTGAGAAGCAAGGAAATGACGGACTATAACACTTTTGTTATAATAAATAATTTTCGAAAGGAGATGTTTTGTAAGTATATGGGATTTATGGATTTATATTTCTATCTTATTTTCGAATCCCTATACTAATGATATTGGGTTGTCGTAACGATGTTTTATGCAACATTCATTTTGACCAAATAAATGTGTTTAAAGAGAATGTTTTCCTTAAACTATAAAATATATACTTAATCCTGATTTAACTATATGGAATATTTTTTAGGTGTTGAAAATAAATTAGTTTATGAATTATTTATTATTCAGTAAGTATATGGAAAGGTTTTCCAACGTTGAAATGGTTTTGAGATTATATTTGTTTAAAGATAATTTGAAGTGAATATTTTGGCAAGTGATTCAACTAATAAAAGGTTAATTAAAAGTGCTTAGTGATTGCTTATGGTGCTTATTTGTTTGCTTTGATAATTAAATGATGGACTATCAAATTTGGCCATTTTAGTTCCTCGCCTTGACGTGGGAACTATTTAGTCATACACTTAGTACGTAGCCTTCTATATAGGCTTGATTATCATTTGTGTTGAGGATGTTGACTCTTATAGTGCGGAGTATTACTCCAATCTATCGAGCTTCCTTCTTGGCCCGAAGGATAGCAAGTTGGAAGTTGGAGACGTAATAAGTCTATGAGACTTAGTTCTTATGTGATGTTGAGAAACGCTTTTGCGTTGTTGGTGCGAAGAGACCGGGATCGGTTTATCCGAAATCACTTTGGACCAATGTATATGCAACAATTGTGCAACGTAGTTTTGATGATATTGATATTCCAGATTTTCATAGTGGGGGACTGATTGTTGATCGTTTGGGTTTAAAATCTCAATGTACATATAGTAGCAATGGTCTCTTTATTATGAAATATCCAATGTAGGGGCAGTCGCTACTAATCCTAGGGATTTCTCGACAAGCTGTGGTAGGAAAGTACATTCAGTTTGTCCTGTTCCTGGACAATTTGTATGGATGTTTGTCTAACATTGCATTTCTATAGATTACATACATTAGTTTTTACAAACGTACATCAGTGGTGGCAGAGAAGGAAACTTCTCTTAGCTTGACACCCTCCTTGAGACGTATGAGCTTAAAGGTTGTATTTTTATGGAAGGTAATTAGTAATCAACGGAAATGGCCGTGCGACAAATTTATATGATTATGATTTGTGAAAGGTAAATCGTTACCTCAGGCCTCATCGAAAATGACCAAAACAGGGTTAGATGCGGCAAGGTTAAGTGGGTCACTCCTAAGTAGGATATGATCATCCTCTTGTAGATATATCTTTACACGCTATGTCGTCGTGTATCTGATTATTGTGGTTTGTATGCTAGAGGGCCCTCGGTAAAGGTCGGTAACGACCGAAGGATGATATATTCGGTGCCATCTAGTTATAGAGTTGGGCAGGTCTTGTGTTGGTAGTGGATCCTTTGTGATGGTCCTTGGTAAATTCTTCTGGAGATGTACTACTAGAAGGTAGTCCCTTCACCTGGTCATTTGTATGGAAATCCAAACTCCACTACGTGCCTGCCATTTTGATTGTAATACCCATTTTGGGCTATATGCTGGAATTCATTCAATGTAACAATTTCGGCTATGATTAATATTATTTGTATACTAGACACTGGTATAATATCAGATGATTTGATATGCAGTGGTTTAGTTATCATATAGTAAAAACATGTCCATGTTTATGTGTTGGCATATCTTATGGGATACTTTTGTTTTGATAAAGGAAAAGTTCGGTAATTTAATAAATTCTGCTGAGTGTGTTTCTTACGCTGGTTTACCAGACTGATCCAGGCGTTCTTCGTTTTCAATGCTTGGTCAAACCGAGTATATTTACAGGTTTAGACTGGTGTTTTTGGGGCTTCGGAAGGAGAGCTGGAGATCTTCATTTTCATATACACGTATCTGTTTTGATTATCCGCTGTGCATAGTTGTTGGATATTATCAGCAATTGTGAGGACGTGTTATTATAGCTGTCCAGGCTGATGATTATTGTTTGATAGTTGAACTCTGATTGATGTATGTATATATATAGTTTCTGTTTTATGAAGAGCATTGATATGATATTATATGTTTTCCGCTGTGATGTGAGAATTTGTAATTTTTCTGTTTTGTTCTATATTCTCTCTTTCTACTCTTCTCTTCTTCTTTCTTCCTTTCTTTCTCTTGACTTTCTGTCAGTCCATGCTTTTTGGGTCGGACATGTGTGGTTTATTATCGATTCAAAGGGTACAGATTTGCGGGTCCTCACATTAATGTTTTATAAAACCTTTCAAAATAAGGGTATCTCGTAAAACTACATCGCATATAAAAATGGATGAGTTTTTACCATAAGATAACCAAATCATTTTATAGGAAATCTTATGATTATATAATAATGTCTAAGGTGAAATAAATGTTAACATAGCTGAAATTTTTACGTTAATTAAATTGCAGTATAGTAGGTATACAATTAAATTCATAGGGGCATGTATTAGAGATTTGATTTCCATCAATGATAAGGCTATTAGGGTACCTCCTGCCATAATGTACCTCTGGAAAAATGTACCGAGGGCTTCATATAGATCCCCTATGAATCAGAGCCGGCTGCCCTTTAAAAATAACAGGCCAGATTACATCATTTCCTAAGACCAAGTCCCCAAAACAATATGCACCGGCGATGGCTCCACTTCTGCCCTCATAGTAAATCCGTAAATATCAATTCTAGGTCAAGGAATGACTGCTACTAATGGTAGCGCAACACATAGCTCTGAAGCATATCCCTTATTTTAGTCTTACCGGGTTATGAAGCTTGTGAGGTCACAATTACCTTTTCCTTCTTTAGCAAATCCCACTTGGAATGCTAACACCGCCCTCCAAGCAACAATGCAATGCCAACATTCATCCATACAGGTTGTTTAGGATATGAACAAACTAAAGGTACTACCTATAATAAATCCATTTTGGAATCATCCTTGTGATTAGTTGCAATTAAATCTTACACTTAAAAGAGCTCCATCTTCGATCCGATTATCTTACAGAAGTCTTCAATACGATGCTTGAGTTAGTTCGAAGTGGTTTTGGATAGTTTATGCTTATCCGATCCTGTCTCTTCGGACTAACATTCGATAGTTTTTGGTAAACTCAACTCTAGATCTTTTGGAAATAATTAGACAACATATAAGAGCAAAAATCACCACCCAATCGTTTAAGTCGACACATTTCCTTATCATGTAGTACAAAACATGATTTATACGTATAATACAACATCATTTAAGATGACTATGCTATATAACCCCTATGTCTCCCCTAGATATTTCCAAAATTATATTTTGGCTAAGATTTGACTATCTATCAAATAGCAAGCAATCGATCATATATTTAATTCCATATGAAATCCACTTAGCGTCTATAAATAGATATTGTAATTATTAACATCTCTTCCAATTATTTGATTCAAAATACCTTTACAAAAGATATATTCATAAACCCCTTATACTCTTTTCAATACTTAGGAAAACATTCATATACTTATCTCAACGGTATTAGTATATTGCAAATCATTACATTTTAAACATCTTTATTAACATAATTAAATAACTTTAAACATCTTTTGACAAAATAATTAAATAAATTATTTTAAACATTATTTATAAACACTTAACCTCAAATTGTTATATAATTAAAGTTATTTAAATCAATAACTTTACAAATTCAGAAAAAGGCTTAGCGAGAACAGTGGTACTAAATAAAGTTACCATTTAATTCAATTTGACTTTTCAAGACACATAACTGTATTTACAAAAGTAGGCATATATGTAAACAAAATAAATAAGTAACCATCAATAGTTAATGTGTCATTTATCCTATATAAATCAACTGGCATAAAATTAACTGTCCAAATTAATATTATTGCAAAACGAGTATTTATTCTGCTAAACGGATGTCATCAATAATCTATTCCATATTAAGTTATAGTAGAATAAGGATTTATTCTGCTAAAAAATTCTCATCAATAATTTATTCCATATTTTAGTATAGCAGAATGAGAATTTAATATGATAAAAAAATGTGATCAGTAATCTATTCCCTTTGATTATAGTAGAATATGGATTTATTCTGCTAAACAGATGCCATCAATAATCTATTCCATATTTTTTTGGCTACTTAAAGGCACAAAGAAAGATAATCCCTTATATTTAAACCATTCTCTGTAAAAGAAAGCTGCTTTTTAAACAAACCAATCCTTCGAAATAATGTAACTAAAAATAAGACCTTTATTTAATAATAATTAAATAAATAATTAAATATTAATTAAATCTCACTTAAGATTTAATTAAATCTTAACTAAATGAACAATTAAGAAATAGTTAAACCCTACATGATTAATAATTACTTTATAAATTAAACCTCAGTTAATTAATAATCATTAATTAATTAATTCTTACTTAAATAATAATTAATTAAACAATTAAACTTTACTTAATTTTCATTACTTAAGTACTAATTACCTTTACCTAATCAATTAGTTAAATAACCATTAAATCTTTAATTAAATAATAATTTAAACTTGTTAATACCTATAACATAGTTTTAGTCACTCTTCAAAATGTCTAAGTGAAAATCCGTTTTTACTTTACACAAAAATCTTTGATTTGCGAACTACATCCATAGCGACTATCGTTATGGATGCCATAACTTTAAACTAGTTTTATACACATGATTCCCTTTTTAATCCTTACCTTTCATATTAATTATTTTATAAAATTTGTAAAAAGTTTTTGAAATCAAAGGTAAAAGTTCTGAAAACTTTTTGTAAAAACATTTTCTTAGAAGATACATAAGCAAATAAGTTTAATATCAAGGTATCTACATGTTGATAATAAAGACAAATTAAGGGCTTACTTCCCTTTTAGCATACATGTAACAATCACCTTTTTGATCCTCGAACACTGACACAAAATACATGCATGGTATTCATGCGCCCAGCACCCAAGTGTAGGAAAGTTAAGAAGTTAAGGTAAAATAAAAAGGAAGGAAACAGAACAAGAAAGAAGACACAATATCAAAATCTCACTTACGGAATGATAATATATAATATACCAAAATTATAGTACAAAGAGTTACTCCAACATACATAAATCTCGAAGTTACAAAATGATTAAGTACTACTATCGGCCTGGAAAACTATATTTGTCTATCTTCACAATGCTGAATATATACAAAATACTAACCGAAAATGAAAATAGGTAGATAGACAAGTGGTAGAATCCAACTTGTCTCTGTAAGCTTGAAACATCCAACCCTAAGACCTGCTTTACTCAATCTACTCGAAAGAGTACATGGGGAATTCAGAAAAAAGAAACACCATGTTTTAGAAATAGGTCGGGTATGAGAAACACATAAATGCGTATAAACACATATTAGTACTTCCGAGACTAACCGAATTACCAGATTGGTTTTCCCTTGAAAGAACCCAACTCAATTTATATTTACGTTAGGTAAAATTATAAATAACATCTAAGGTGAGTAATATGAATATGAAAATAGTTGCAATGCTTACATTGGTCACACCATAATGATATTAGAGTACATTAAAAATCGCGAAGGTACATTCGTAAATGGATTTTCGTTGGAGGGTCCTATACCGAGACAAGCCTTTTGACAAAGGTTAGAAAGTACCTTTCCAACCATCTTATATCTCTAGATAAAATGTACCAATTAAGGAAGACATAGTTAATTCATGTAGAAAACATGTCTCGAATAAAATCAACTCCTGCTAGCAACAATTGATAAGCATATTCTAGATAAAGGAGTTGATTTGTACCCTTTGAGTCAGCTAAACCTTGTTGGCTATGTGCCTACTCTGTTTTTAGTCATTTTTCGATGTCGAGGCTACATTCGACATCTTTCGTGTACATCTTCTTTACTCAAACATAGTCCACGTCAACAACCTCTTCCAAAATAGAATCGTATAATAGTTTTGAAGTGGTATTCGATAAATACATACTGATCATGGGCTTATTAACACTAATCGACGAATTTTCAGTTAGCTCAATCCTAGTTCTTTTAGAAGTAACCGAAAGCTAGAGGAGCTTCTTACAAATGCTTCTCCTTGGGGGTTCTCAATTGTGTAAATCCACAAATCCTTTTGTATACTTCATAAGTTAAGTTTGGTCACAATTGGTAGTTGACTAACCGACTATTGAGTCTCGAGCGCTTGCTTATAGAAATCAAGATTCATATACTTAACACATTTTTGACCTTCCAGCTTAACTATTCCTCGGCTAAGAGGGAAGCTGGTAGGTCAAAGCTCAATTTCTCTTTGCCTACTCGAACATCAATCTTGACTCTCACAAATAGGGAAGCCTATCTCGTTTGGTTTTAGTGTTAAGCATAGTAATACTAACATTTCATAAACAATAAAACCAAGGTCATTACATAAGCGTTACTTTTCATTCCTTCATGTAAAACAATAGTCTTTTGAAATAACTTGTATAAATAAGTTAAAACTCTTTCAAAATGTAATAAATGTGTATAATAGCTTTGTTTAATAAGGCATATAGAATTTAAAACAAGTAAAGAAAGGAAAGTGCATAAAAGTTCTAATTTTAATAAAGGAGTTAAATATAGTTTTGTAGGCTTATAAATAAATACCTTTAAAATACTTATACATGTTTTATAAAACTCCTTTGAAAAGATTCCATAAAAATATCCAATGTAGTAATAATTTAAACTTCACAAAAACTTATTTTCCAAAGTGTATGCAAAGTGACTATTGCTATATAGACCATAACTCTACTAACTTTTTTTTATAAACAAAATAGCTTTTAGACTTCACTTCTTACTATCTTTTATACTTTCAGAATATTTTATTTGAAAATAAGAAAAATATGGAGTATAAAAAGTGGGATAGAAGAAAGGGATTTCAAAGTACGTTTATAGTGACTATCATCATACAAATAATTCTGTATCTAACTCAATATTTAATATCATTCATTTATAAAAACATATATGATTCCCCAATTCAAAACATATCACAACGAAGCGTGTCATAACATATGTATTAAATAACATGTTCAATTTCAACGTTCATGTTTCCAATTACAAGTACTTATTTTGTTAACACACATCAAAGCTTTTTAAGGCAAAATGCTTAAACCAATCGCATTCCATTCAAAGCACATAATTAACATTTATAACTTTAAGTAGTTATGTTATATTATCATAGTTTATAACAAGAAAAATTGTAAAGTTTTGGTTTAACAAAGTGTCAAGTTTATGATTTTATATAATAAGTATCATAACTCACTTTTCAACCAATTTAAGCAAATTCCCTTCAACCTCATCTAACGACACCACAATAACTTCGTTCCTTTAACACATGAGCACACAAACAAGCCTGAAGAAGAGGGAAGGTTGCTTAGACGGGCATGGGCAACACCTAATTACCCTAGATTCGGTACGGTCTTGGTGGGAATGGCTCCAATTTCTTTAGTTTTGAGGTGATCGGATGACGTTATAAGCAATTTATGATGATAGCTTGAGTTTAGAGGAGTATGACCTAGTTTAGAGTTGCTTTGATTTAAGAACTTCTAGAAGAGAATGGAGTGTAAGAACTTTGAACTTTGAGTTTATGAATTCTAAGAATGAATATAACCCTTGCTTCATATTTATAAGCTTTGGAATTAGTAGTAGAAAACCCCAAATACCCTCCTAGGTCAACCATATAGTTACATGCATCCATGCCTCCTACACACCATGTTTTTCCTAACTCACTCTAAATGTTCCTCCTTAGATCAAGGGTGCTTTATTCTTCTTTCTAGAAGCTTTTAGCTTAATTAATTTCCACTTGTAATAAGAAGGTTTAAGCACTTGTTAATGTTTTCATATGATTGTTACACAAGCCCAAAGTTATTGGACAACTTTTATTGAACGAAAAGTTGATTTTTAACAAAATGTATTTTGGTGACATTTTCAATATTTTCTCAACGAAAATATTTTTGTAAACATATTTCAAAAAGAAGTTTTCTATCATTAGTTATTAATCAAAAAGTGTTTAACAAGGTTATTAAATCATGTTTTCAATACTTAAATTTTTTTCTAAAGTTCAAATGTTCGAAGATGAAGTGTTTGAATTTTTGAGTCATACATTCTCCGCCCCTTAGGATATTTCATCCTCGAAATCTAAAAAAGAGTAACATAAAGATAAAGAAGAATGATGTATATATAGAATACTGTTCAAAGTACATACAAACCAAGATAAAAGATAAGTGACTCCACCATAAGCGGTGAGTGCACAACAAAAGGTATTATATAACATAATCAATGATTAAGGGATAACTTAGGATAAGAGGCTCTAATACTTTCCTCTATCTCCCAAGTGCAATCTCGAACATCCTCACTCCACTACAGCTTGACCAATTCCACAACCTTAGTCCCAAATCTCTTTGTATGACTATCAACAATTCGAATAGGTTGTCTCATAATGGTCAAGTCAGGATCAACCTCCAAATCCTCCGGTTGCGATCTCTTGCTAATTAAAGTAGGATAATATACATACTTCCATGGATGAGATAGGTGAAAAACATCATGTACACTCGATAACCTAGTCAGTAACTCAACCCGATAAGCTGAAGTGCTTATTCTCTCAAGTATCTAAAAAGTTCCAATAAAACATAGGGCTAACTTTCCTTCCTTACCAAAATGAATCACACCTCTCATCGGAGAAACTTTGATAAACATAAATTTCCCAATTGAAACCTCCAAGTCTCGACACCACATACCAGCATAGCTCTTCTACCTACCATGACGTACTTACTAGTGCTTCCTTATCTCTACTACCTTGTTCGTAACCTCACAAATCATATCTGGTCCGAGCACTTAGTAATCTCCTAGTTCTTCTAACAAATACGAAGGAGAGTTGCATGGCCTTCTATACAATGCCTCAAAATATGCAATCCCAATACTCACCTAAAAACTATTATTATAAGAAAACTCAACAAGCGGTAAGTGATCCTCCAAGATCCTCTAAAGTCAAGAATGCAATCCTTAAGTAAATCTTCTAAAACCAATTAACCGTCTCAGTCTATCCTTCTGTCTGAGGATGATAAGCTGTCATTAAACTAATCTCCATTCCAAGTGTAACATGCAAACCCTTCCAAAACTGACTTAAGAAGATCGGATCTCGATCGCTCACAATACTACATGGAATGCCACAAAGCCTAACAACCTCTCTATCATATAGCTGAGCCAAACTAGATGCCATCGTCTTTGTCTTAACTGGTAAGAAGTGTGCACTCTTGGTTAATCTATCCACAATAACCCAAATTCCTTCATTTCCACTCCTCAATCTAGGCAAACCATCAATAAAATCCATGGAAATTTGCTCCCTTTTCGATTTTGGAACCTCTAATGGATGAGGAAAACCGATCGTCCTTCGAGGACTATGTTTTACCTACTAGAAGTTAGCGCACCTGCTCATAAAGATAGAAACTTCTCTCTTGATACATCTTAGTGACACTTGGGTGTATCATTAGTCCATATGATGTCCCTCCGAAAGAATCTCCTGTCTAACGCCATCATTATTCAGAATACATGGCCATCCATTCACCCTTAAAATGCCTTGGTCATTTGCCTCGAATCCTGGATACTTCTTTGGAGCAACATTCTCACTAAAGGCTTCAGCTAGCCAAGCAAGATGAACACCCTTCTGTTGATTATCCTTTATAGGGCTGGTAAGAGTTGGACGAACCTCCATACTAGCCATAACTACATCCCACTCAACTTATCAACTACAACATTAGCTTTCCCTGGCATGTATGAAATCTGAAGATCATATGCTTCAAGAAACTCCAACCAACGCCGCCGCCTTAAGTTCAAGTCTTTCGGAGAAAAAAGATACTTCAAAGATTTATGGAGTGAATAAAGCTCAAACTTCTCACCAAAAAAAGTATGCCTCTATATATTTTAACGGAAAGACAACTACAAACAATTCTAACTCATGCGTTGCATACCTCGACTCATTCGGCTTCAGTTGTCTACTAGCATAAGCAATAACCTTTCAATGCTGGATCAACAAAGCACCTAAACCTATTCCACAAGCATTAATGTAAACAGTAAGACCTTTACCTTCGTCCGGAATTGTCAGAACAAGAGTGCCAGTCAACTTTTCCTTCAACTCTCTAAATGCTAACTCCAAAAAAATTTGACATCTTTCTTTGTCAAAGTCATAAGTGGTGCTACAACTTGGAGAAATCCTGAATGAAACACCTATAATAACCACCCAAACCCAAGATGCTTCGAATCTCTGCCACACTTCCAGGTCTCTTCCAATTTCGAGCTACCGTAAGCTTCGTGGGATGAACTGAAATACCATCTCCAGAAACAACATGCCCCAAAAAACAAACCTCCGACTGTCAAAAATGAAATTTTAAGAACATAGCCTTAAGAACATGTTCTCTCAATGTCTCCAATAAAATTCTCAAATGCCGAGAATGGTCCACCTTGGTCTTGGAATAAACTAGAATATCATCGATGAAAACAATCAAGAATTTGATCAAGATATCATGGAAGACATGGTTCATCAATTGAACAGAATAAGCTGAAGCACTGACTAGATCAAATGGCATAACCCACCACTCATAAAATCGATCAGAACAAAAAGCTGTAAAGGGTACACTTTTCTCTGCCACCCTTAACTGATGAAAACCGTTATCAAGGCCAAGCTAAAAGAATACACAAGCTCCTTGAAGTTGATCAAATAAGTCACCGATTTTGGGAAAACTATACTTGTTTCGAATAGTCCGCTTATTAAGCTCACAATAATCAACATAAAGTCTTAAGGAACCGTCCTCCTTAATGGCAAATATGATGGGTGCTCTCCAATTCAATTTGGCTAGGTCAAATCAAAACTTTCCATAATACATCACTAACTTGATTGGCTAAATCTAACTTCTCCTTTGGACACAACCTATGAACATGCAGTACAATAGGCTTAGCACCAGGAATCAAATCAATCGATTTCATGATGAGAAAGTAAACCAAAAACTTCCCCGAATACATTAGAAAATTCCTGAATGATAGAAAGGGGCTCCAAGTCTCCATCTGCCATATCGAGAGAACAAAGGAAACTGCTAATAAGCGAAATAGGCTCTCCACAAGACTCCTTTTGTGCCATATCGAGAGAACAAAGGAAACTTCTCGTAAGCGAAATAGGCTATCCACAAGACTCCTTTTGAACCCTCCCTCCATAAACTAATGATATAGTTTGCTTATCAAATCTAAGATACCATGATAACAAGATAACCAATCCGTGCCAAACAATACACCAAAACTAAGAAATTTAAGGACATGCGTAAGGAGGTTATTATAATAAATAACTGAAACTCCTTCACACAACATGCTAATATTGGTTGATCCCACGACAGGGTTTAACACACAAACGGAATTATAAACCATAATTGTTTTTTGACCAAGTCTATCAACACGGTTACTAGAGATAAAGTTATAAGAAGAATTGGTATCAAACAAGTCAAGAATAGGAACGCCAGAATTAGATAGAATACCTTTTAGAACCATGTTCCCATTAGCTGTTGAAGTGGATGGTGCTGAAGTAATAGCAAAGACCCTAGGTTTCTCCCTTTCTTAAGAAATAGACAATGTCTAATGGCATGATTCGGCTGACGACAGTTGTAGCAACCCAATGGTGCAAACTATGGTGCCTACCCCTCTGGTGCTTTCACCACCTACCCACCCCTATCGAACGAATACTTATTGGCATTGGCAATTAATGTATGAATCATCCTTTGGATAAAACTTTCGCTTAGTACACCTAATTGGTATAAAAGCAAGGAGGTTTTGGTTTAGAAACAACAGGCTTCGGTGCTATACTCTCAAACCTCAAGACTATGTACACTAAATCAACAAATAAACTCTTGAAATGATTAGTCATATCCCACTTAAACTCAGAATCCATACCAGTTATAAATATCTCATTCTTCTTTAAGGGTGTGTCAATCATACTAGGCCCTAAATGAGACAATGCGTTAAACTTATCCTCATACTCTGCCATAGTCATAGTTCCTTGCTTCAAATCAAAAAAGCTTCTAAAAAACAAAGTCTTTCCCACCTTTGGCACAATCATCCTCTCGAATTCCTCCATAAACTAGCCAAAAAGTAGTTATTCTTTAGACGTCCGTTGTAATAGAACTCCATCAATCCATGTAAGTATTAGAAAGATGACATGAAGCCAAGCAATGCTTCATAGCATCACCCAACTCCAAATCTCCAAAGATTCTTTCACACAACCTCAACCATGTCTACACCTCAAAAATTCATTCATTCCTATTGAAATTCTTACCATAAAGCCTCTCAAAATCCTAATAAAGCAAAGCAAACTTCATTGGAGGCTAAAATTGTGCCACTTCCTCCATTACATTCACCCTAGGATCGACTACAAAATAACATTCCTTGGGCCTCAAGTTCCACCGTTGGTGACGGTACCACCTCTACCAAAATGAACTCTACCATCTCTAGGATTTGCAACATGAGAACTCATAGTTTTCTACCTAAATGTAGCAAAATATCTTTAGAATACTTCAACATAGAGTTATTCAAGGAAAGATTACTAAAAAGGAATTACTAAGATAGGATAAGGTAAGATCATTAAACAAATATTATTTCAAAGAAGGAATTATTTTAAAGAAATAATTTCCAAGAGAGAGATATTTAAAAGATAAGTTTCTACAATAACAATTATGCTCTCATATGCATAATACTCTCAACTCATTCTAGGGCATCACTTACACTATCTCGAATGAGCCATAGCCAACCAAAGCTAAGGTGTTCGCTCAACCCTGGGCTCTGATACCACAATGTCATAGTCGCTTTTTCGATCCTTGAACAATGACACCAAGTACATCCACGTTATTCGTGTGCCGAGCTCCTAAGTGCTGGAATGATAACAAGTTAGGGTAAAATAAAAGAAAATGAAATAGAACAAGAAAGAAGAACAATATCAAAATCTCACATGCGGAACGAAAATATATAATATACTGAAATTGCAGTACAAAGAGTTACTCCAGTATACACGAATCTCGAAGTTACAAAATGACTAAATACTACAATTAGCCTGGACAGTTATAACTACCTACCCTCACAATTTTGATTACATGCATAATAGTGAAAAAATGAAAATAGGCTGATTGATAGATAGGTGGGAGCATCCAAATTGTCTCCATAAGCTTGAAACATTCAACCATAAGATATTTTTTACTCAATCTACTCGGAAGAGTAGATGAAGAGTTTTAGGAAAAGAAACATCATATGCCAGACATAACTCTGGTACGAGAAACTCAAAAATGCATATAGATACATAACAGTATTTCTGAGACCAGCAAAATTACCGGATTGATTTCCCCACAAATGAATACAATTAAAATTTATTTACATTATGTGATATTATAGATAATGTCTAAAGTGAAGAGTATAAATATGAAAATAGTTGTGATGCTTACAATGGTTATACCCCAACATTAATAGAGTACATTTAAAATCACTAAGGCATGTTCATAAATTGATTTTCTTTGGAGGGTCCACAATACATCGAGGCAGGCCTCCTAACATGGGTCAGAAACCTTTATGAGCACCATATATCCTTAGATAAAATATACTTATAACGAACCGGATTTTGCAGTCATTTTATTTTTAATGTTTAAATTGTTTTAAATGTTGAATTCAAAATATAATTGATTTTGAATGTCGGATTAATTGGTTGAATTCGAGGAATGGATTTATATTTCAGATATAGTGATTATCGTAATACGAATAGTGCAAATAATTGGAATTTGAGCTGAATATGAATCGAAATAAATTTTAAAGTCAATATAAATTCTATTTGAATTAGAATTGAGATAATAAGTTTCTAAAACTGAAATTTCAAGTAATTTCAACGATTTTGAAAATCGTCGTTTTTTATTAACGCATAAAAACAGCAATATGAGATATAGTCTTGTAATTCGATGAAACCTATTCCACTGGATCCATAATAGTGTATTATTATCGGATTTCAAATTTCATAGCGTTTGGATACATCGTTTGGTCGTATGGGATAGAAGCGCGTTGAATTTATCATCGAAAATTAAATATAATGATTGGGTTTTAAAAGCTATCTTCTACATACAATCGAATTAGATCTCAAAACTTTCCATTTCGTTCGAAATAGGGTACAACCTTAGAAACGCCAAACAGTACGTCTCGAGAGGAGTTAGAGATTTGCGAGTGCGTAAACGAGATACTATTGAATATATATATATATGTATATATATATATATGTATATATATATATATATATATACTGCGTTCACCAGCATCAATCGTGCGCTGGCGAAGAACCTAGTGGAAGCGCGGCGACCTAGGGCGTGGGCAGTCGGCGAGGGTCGGGCACGTCATTCGTGGGCCATGATTTTGTTCTGGCAAGACAGAGCTAGGAGTGGCGATGGTCGGCAGTTGCATAGGAGCGGCAGCGGCAAGAAAGTATAAGGGAAGCTGGATGCATTCGTGAGTGAGGAAGAGGATTTTACGTGTTTTCCTAAGAACAAGATAACTGAGGTATATTACTGTAATTATATTTAATTATATAATTAGTTTATTTAATTAAGAATTTAAAATGAGATAGTTAATCAAATTTAATAAAATTTGCATACGAGGTCTAAAAATCATGAAAAATGTCGAGTTTGGTTCGTACCTGTGAAATTTACATAATAGGATTGGTTTAGAGATTTTTGGAGTCAATTGGGATTTTAGATTTTAATTTAAAATTGAAATGGTTTGAAAATTAAAACCAAGGTGAGTAAATCTCACTCATTTGCATTGCTGGTTTTAATTTAAAATATTTAAATTATTTATTGGTTGATTTGATGGATTGATATAATTTATTAGTTGGATGTTATATTATATATATATTTATTAGTATATATATATTAGTAGTTGGTTATATTCCCACCGATTGGAACAGATGAGACATTATGCGCCCCGTATATTAGTGGATGACCCTATATTACCACGATATCCGGCCTCGAAGCGAGATTGGTATTTTATGTTATATAACATTTGTGGATGTAGGGAACAGGTTGGAGGGATCCAACTGGATTCCTTAAAAATATATTGATTGCTTCAAATATAATGATATATGATGTGATGGAATAATCTTTTATGCATTGTTGCGTGATTTGATATATTGGATGTTACAGTAGTACTGGCCTTAATTTTGATATTTTAAATACCATAAATAATATTTTTGAATCCTAAAATGAAATTCAATGGTGATTTTTGGAAATAAAAATATTTGCATGGAAATTGGAATATTAAATAAGGAATGGCTTGGTTTAGATAAAAGATTTGATTTTGGAAACATAGTTAACTATTTCGTAAGGGGTTTTCAAAAATAAATATATTTTTGAAATTTATGTATGTATAAGTAAATTGAAATATGGGATTTTAATAATATCTCTTAAATTATAATTAAAAGTTGAAATTGAGTTTTTGAAGGCATTTGGAACATAATTGGATTTATTGAAAAGAGATTTCCAAATGGGATTTTAAATAGAAATTGAATTAAATGCGCTTTTGAAAAATGGATCTGTTATTAATAGATTGTAACGACCCAGAAATTCCGATCCCGAAAATTCCAGATTATTAGGAAAGAAGGAAAAAGAAAGAAGAAGAAACATAATCAAGTCACAGAAACCTCACGTTCGCAGCGGAGAAAATATAATATCAAACAAAATAACAGTTTTACAGAAAAGAACTGAACTTATCAAATTACATTTCAATACATCAGAGTTACATATTTCACAGTCACTGGACAGTTAAAATAACTTGTCCGAGATAAACAACAACATAACACAACGGATACACTTCATACGTTCCCGCCATCCAGCTCGCCGCTTGAGATCCAAAACGTGCTTACCTGAAAATCTATAATACTCGGTCTGACCCGAGCATTACATCAAGGTAACACCTGAGTCAGGCTGGAAACCAGCATGAGTAAACCCATAAAATATGGAATACAACATCATAAAACTTGCATAAAACCTCGGGGTAACTCGTATCAATTTTACAAATTCACAGGTTGGTATAGAAAACTCTTCTTACACACATCAATTTGCAAGTACCAAATTTAGATTAAATGATCCAGTCCACTTAAATCATTCCATTCCAGTCTACTGATTTCACATATCAAATCTGTACAGAATTATTATAGATTATAAATCGAAGTGGTTTGGGGTATTTACTAATACCCGACTCCGGTCTCTTCGAATCCAATGTCATCTAAACCCAAGTTATTCATTTAGATACCATTCATCTTTAATTACCGGATAACACTTTTACACATCATTTCATAATTGATAGATAATTACATTAACACTGTCCATCTAACATATCATATCATAAAGCAATTTATATTAGAGATATCAACCAATCCAAAGCACTTATCATCATTCAATCATTCATAAGCAAGATGGATCACTTTCATTTACTACATTAATTAGTGATCCTCTAATTACTTTCATTAGTTGATTATTCTTAAATTTCATTTAATAATTTACTTTTAACTTAATTACATTTATTAATCAACCTTGATTAGTCACAATCAGAAATTAACTTCACTTAATTACTCTATCAATTAAACCAATTACTTGATTAATTATATTAATTAATTCTTTAATTACACTGAGTAATTATCACTTACTTCTTTCCATAAGTAATTATCCTTTAATTACTTCCCATCGAGTAATTTCCTTTTAATTAATTACATCCAGCAACTAATTACTTCACTAAGAAATTACACCCCATTAATTACCTTAAGTAATTCTACTTAACCCATCATCAAATGATTACCTTTAATTAATTAAACTTAATTAATTAACTAAAATTAACCACATCAACTTAATTAACTACACAGTAATTAATTCCTTTAATTAATTCAATAAGTTATTATTCATAATAATTCTTTTCCATTAAGTAATTAACCTCTAAATTACTTATTACTTAATTATTACTTAATTTATTAACCTTGATTAATCAATCCTTAATTATTACTTTTAAGTACATTAAGTAATTAGCCTTTAATTAATTACTCAAATTAATTTAACTTCCACCCATTCACATTAATTACATTTATCCTTAATTAATTACTCAAATTAATTATGCGATAATCACTTTCATTGATTAATTATCCTCAATTAATCACACTCATTAATTAACAAAACTTTGATTCATTTCCTAAATAAATCAATCCTTAGATTGACCAATTCTTATTTAGTTATACTGAGTAATTAATTCTTAATTACTTCCATTAAGTAAGTATCATTTAAGTATTTAATCCCTAATTACTTGCGTTAATTTATCTTTAATTTCCAATTAATTAATCTCTAATGGATTTATTATCCTCAATTAATTAATCTTTAATCAGTAACTAATTGATTTCCCTAATTACTTCATTAATTTAATTAATCATTAATTATCCAAGAACATAATTTATTTTAAGATAAGCCATTTATCTTACTAATTACTCAATTAACCCATGAATTTAATACACTTTATTTTTATCATTTACTTAACTCATATTTAAAATTAGGTTAAGAATAATTCAAGAACTTAACTTGATATATTCAAGTTAAACAAATCTTACCATTCCTTAAACCAAAATAGAACGTTTATTTTATAAGAATTAGATTTAAGAAATGATTTAAATTAGATTCATTTAAATTTTTGAATCTTGCCTTTATTAAATTTAAGTCTATTATAAAAACCCGAGCTCACCTCTCAAATCTCACGGGTAAGACACGAGAGCCGATCGTTCTACAATTACTTCGAGTCCCACAATGAACTACACGAGGAAGAACCCGAGATCGCATCATCCTAATTTTCTTGAAAATCAAAGACTATCAGAGATCAGTTAAAGAGAAAGTTGAATTTATTTACTTGTTCTAAAATTCTATAACCTGGAACAGAATGAATCAAACATATCAGATATGCACCACTTATATTTGCATGTTTTAAACACGCAGGCCAAAATTTCATCCATGCAACCAATTTGCTACAGCACCTAACTAAATACATTCATCTTCAGCAACAAATTAAGCAAGAGTTAGATCATTTACTCACCTTTATACAGCTTGAACAGGAAACAGAGGGCTTTGGTCTGAATTGACTTTGTGCAAAACTGAAACTTATTTGATTTGCTTGATGTTGTTCTTCCAGGCTGCATGCTTGAGGAAATTACAGTTTGATATTGAAAAAGTTACAGTTTTGAAAAGATTACAGAGCTTTGGCTTTTATTTGAGGAAGTGATAACAGGATCGCTTGCAAATCTCAGGTTTAAAACTGTTTACAGATTTGAATTGTTTGAGGGGTTTTCATGCTTATCGAAACTTTTATTTAAGAATGGTTTCAGGTTTGATTCTGACTTTGGAAGAATGGTTTAACAAAGAGGAGTTTCTCTTTTTTTTTATAAGTTGAGAAAAAAAGAAAAAAAAATAGAAAAATGAAGAAGATAGTTTATATAGAAGTAAATTGGAATTTATTTAGAATTAAGGAAAACAAAAATAATTTAACACTTGTCTCAATTACTAACACTTGTCATTACTAGTTTTTAATTAACTTACATGTGTTTTTATCATGGTTAAAGAGTCACACTTGTATTATTTTTATTTCATTTATTTTTAAAAGCTTTTTAAATTAATTTTCCTAATTAATGAATACAATTGTAAATTAATAAATCCTTTTCTAAATCTATATATACATTTTAAATTCAATTTAACACAAATATATATATATATATATGAATAATACCAAATTTATTTTTTTAATCTTAAATTTGTATTTTTGATATTTTAAATCAAATAAGTATACAATTATCCGATGCAAAAGAAATCCGGGTTATCACATTCCTCCCCCCTTTGAATCTTTTCGTCCTCGAAAAGGAACGAAACCAGAATTTTATTAAAATGCTTATTATTAGAAAAAATATTCTTTGATCACTTTTAAAACACTTTTAAAATCTACCTAATATTATAAATAGTTTTTATAAAAATACTTTTTATAACTCGATGTTTCAACCAGTCCATCATTGTTCTCACAGAAATTCGGTCATACGTTGATCAGGCGTAGGAATCAAAATCTATAAGTACTTGGCAAACCTATTTTCAACATCCAGTGAAAATACTAAGAAAACTTTTTATTGAAAATATAGAAAACATTCTTGAAAATAGAGGAAATATCTTTGGTGAGAATGCTCTGGAAATCATCACTCCCATCCATGGTCGCAATTACATCCTGGGTTACATTGCCATCACAGCAAAAGTCCATGTAACTGTAGGCACTCCGTGCCCCTCAATTACGCCATGGAACCCATAACAGATCACAGTTACATTCCAGGGTTACGTTGCCATCATAGCAAAAGTCCATGTAACTATTGGCTCTCAACGGCACACACTATTTTCGCTATCAAAATGAAACTTCTCCACTCCTATATAGGTCGCAATCCACCGATATAAAATCAAACGCAGACTATTGGCTCTCAGCGGTACACACGACTTCTGCTATGTTACCTTAGGTCGCAGTCTATAGATATAAAATCAAACGCAGACTGTTGGCTCTCAACGGCACACACGACTTTCGCTATGGTACACACTACTCATAATCCCCAGGAACTAGTTTTGTCCGGACTCCTAACAGGATCAACTTTAGAACCCCCTTTGGGGCTTAAGGAAGCACCACCCGGTGGTACTCCTGAAAAGTTCATTTCAAGGGAGCGCCTTTTTCTCGAGAGCCATCATCAAAACATTTTATACTATGCATATATAGTATCTTTCAAATCATACACCTAGTATGATCTCATACAAGGCTCCCTTACAAAATCGATTATCCCAAAATCAATAATTTTCAAAATAAGCTTTCCAAATTTCAATATTGATTTTACCCAAAAATCAAAAGCCTTTCCAAATCCAAAGGTTCCCAAAACCTTTTCTAAAATCCTCATAAGATCCTTTATATATATAGATATATATAATCCTTGATAAAATCTTTGGATCATTTCAAACTTGTATAAAATTCTTTTTATACTTCAAACACTTTCAAAATCCTTTTCTTCCAGCAATAGATTCAATAAGGGGAAGATTTATCTTATATAACAAAAATATATAACTTTGTTTATTCCAAATTAAATATTGAAATTTGATTTCTCACTTCCTTTCTTTATAAATTGAACCTTTAATCATGGAAATATTTGATTTCCATTTTACTTCATTGTATATTTCACAAAATATACCTTTCATTTTAAATAATCATTTCACATTTCTTATCCTCAATTTCCCAGTATCAATCTCATTCAAGCTCGTACAATGTACACATATCATCCGTATGCAATACCAGTCTGATCGCTCATTCGATCACACAATTTCACTTCCTAACTAGTATCGTCCACCCGACTTCCTAGTGCGAACACATATCTGGTTTCTTTATTAGAAACCATCATTCTCCTTGCATGGCCATAACTATGATAGAGAATATCCAGAACCAATCAACAATCCATATCCAGGTTCGCCATCGAAAATCGAGCGAAAAATCCCATCTCGGATCGGTATATTATCATGAAATTCTATGCTTGAAATCTAGATCAAATCACTATGAGAATAGAATAATATACGTACATCATATATATTTATCCTTATTGGTTATTAGCCAAATCAATCCTTTTTATTCACATTCACTTTGATTTTCATTCACGTACTAACAACTGCTTAAATCCTCTTTTGGATTATCATTTCAATTCTAATTAGGTATTTAATCATAAACAGTTTAAACTTTGTCCAGTTTAAATTTAGAAAATAGCTTGAAAAGTTCAAAATATATAAATAGTAGAAAAATAATTATTAGTTTATAAAATAGCTGTAAAGTAGTTGAGTAATTGTAAAATAGTTGAAAAATAGTCAAATAGTTATAGAAATTTTAAATAATTGCAAAATAGTTGTAAAATAGTAATCGGTTATAAAGTAGTTGAAAAACAGTAATTAGTTATTAAAACGGTTGAAATATTATTAAATAGTTCCAAAAATAATTGTAAAACAAGTATAAGATAGTTTTAGGTTTTAAAAAGAAAAGTTGTATAGTAAATAATTTAGAAAAATAGATTTACATTAAAACAATTCATTTTGGAAATAATCCAGAGTCAAACTGTTCAATTTCTAACTTCCATTTCCCATCATAATTCCAATTAATTCAAATAAATTTCAGATTGAGCCAATTTAAAATTTCAATTTATTTCAACTCTAGTTTGAGTTTAATCTCAATTCTAGTTTAATTATCCTTGATTCTTTCCAAATTCAAATCAAATTCCATTTGAATTTAAAACTATTCGACTTAAATCACAAATCCAAATTATTTTGGATCAAATTTCAATTTGAACTAAATTCAAAATCAATCTCAATTTAAATTATCTCGAATTTTACAAATTCGAGTTAAATTTCAAGTGTTGTTTAACCTCTTAGACCGAATTATCCTCTATTTAAAGTTTTTAAACAATTTAATTCTGAGTCCAATTTCAAAATTCCATTTTAAATTATCTTTACTTAATTCATTACAAGGTTCAAGTAAGAGTTTTAAACAATTTTAATTTACAAATTCATTTCTTAACATTCAAATCTTAAGTTCAAAGGAATTCCATATCCTAAATTTTAAATTTAACTTAAATTTAACAAATCAATTCACATTTCATAAATTATTTGTAACAATGGAATGATATCAGGATGAATAAACATCCAAATTTTATTCAACGCCAATTATTTCAATTTCCAGATCTCAAACCCATTTCGAGATCACACATAACTCCCATTATAAATCAACCATTTAACTTTCCATGTTAAATCCCAATTTCATCTTGAAATTTCCAATTCAGGTTGCTCATTCCAAACTTATTTAACTTCCTTCAAGTTAAATCCAATTTAATCCCTTTACCTGTACTCAAATTTGAATTCTCCATTTCAAATTTCAAAATTCTTTCACACTTATAAGTTTAAAACTTATACCACTTGAGCTTTTATATCATAATTTATGGAGAGTCAAAACTCAACATCTTAGAGTTTATTTTCCAATCATTTTTAATATTATGTATATCCACACATATGCATATTTACTTCTTGGGCCACCAAGCCAAAGTTTTTAAATTTAAACCACCTTTGGTTTTAATTTAAAACAAATTTCCTTTAACATTTTGAAACCAATTCAAATGTTTAAATTTAGAATTTAGAAATTCACAATTTGAAATCCACTTTCATTTACAACCTTTCAAATTTACAAACCGCTCTCTTTAAATGGTTACTTCCTTAAAGCATTTTATTGTTTATTGGAAAACAATCGTCTCATTATTAAACACAATAACCATTCTATTTCTCTGGTTTGAAATTAATGCTAATTCATCTTATTTTGAAATTCATTCCTCAAGTTCAAAATTTAATTTCAGTTTGAATCCATTTCAAACTTATTTTAATTTAATTTCAATTTGGTTGTATTTCTGTTACCATTTAATCTAATTCTAATTATTTAACGACCAATTACCTAAATATTTATTAGAAAGAAATATTGCTATATATCAAATATATTCTCATAAAATCATTTAAAATCTTTATATAAGAGAATAATAAGTACTCTCTCTCACTCACTCTCACACACACACACACACTCAACTAATTCTAGGGTACCATTGACCCTATCCTTAATGAATAATCCCACCAGAGCACAGGTTCTCGCTTAACCTGGCACTGATACCAAATGTAACGAGCCGAAAATTCCATTCTCGAAAATTCCAGATTGTTAGGAAAGAAGGAAAAAGAAAGAAGAAGAAACAGAATCAAGTCACAGAAACCTCACATCCGTAGAGGAGAAAATATAATATCAAATAAAATAACGGTTTTACAGAGAAGAACTGAACTTATCAAATTACATTTCAATACATCAGAGTTACATATTTCACGGTCATTGGACAGTTAAAATAACTTGTCCCAGATTAACAACAACATAATACTGCAGATACATTTTATACGTTTCCGCCACCCAGCTCGCCTCTTGAGATCCAAAACGTGCTTACCTGAAAATCTATAATACTCGGTCTGACCCGAGCATTACATCAAAGTAACACCCGGGTCAGGCTGGAAACCAGCGTGAGTAAACCCATAAAATATGGAATAAAATATCATATACTTGCATAAAGCCCTAGGGTAACTCGTATCAATTTTACAAATTCACAGGTTGGTATAGATAACACTTCTTACACACATCAATTTCTAAGTGCCAAATTTGGATTAAATGATCCAGTTCATTTAAATCATTCCATTCCAGTCTATTGATTTCACATATCAAATCTGTACAGAATTATTATAGATTATAAATTGAAGTAGTTTTGGGTATTTACTAATACCGACTCCGGTCTCTTCGAATCAAATGTCATCTAAACCCAAGTTATTCATTTAGATACCATTCATCTTTAATTACCGAATAACACTTTTACACAGCATTTCATAATTGATAGATAATTACATTAACACTGTCCATCTAACATATCATATCATAAAGCAATTTATATTAGAGATATCAACCAATCCAAAGCAGTTATCATCATTCAATCATTCATAAGAAAGATGGATCACTTTCATTTACTACATTAATTAGTGATCCTCTAATTACTTTCATTAGTTGATTGTTCTTAAATTTCATTTAATAATTAACTTTTAACTTAATTACATTCATTAATCAACCTTGATTAATCACAATCAGAAATAAACTTCCCTTAATTACTCTATCAGATAAACCAATTACTTGATTAATTATATTAACTAATTCTTTAATTACACTGAGTAATTATCACTTACTTCTTTCCATAAGTAATTATCCTTTAATTACTTTCCATCGGGTAATTTCCTTTTAACTAATTACATCCAGCAACTAATTACTTCACTAAGAAATTACACCCATTAATTACCTTAAGTAATTCTACTTATCCCATCATCAAATGATTACCTTTAATTAATTAAACTTAATTAATTAACTAAAATTAACCACATCAACTTAATTAACAACACAGTAACTAATTCCTTTAATTACTTCATTAAGTTATTATTCATAATAATTCTTTTACATTTAGTAATTAACCTCTAAATTACTTATTACTTAATTATTTCTTAATTTATTAACCTTGATTAATCAATCCTTAATTATTACTTTTATGTACATTAAGTAATTAGCCTTTAATTAATTACTCAAATTAATTTAACTTCCACCCATTCACATTAATTACATTTATCCTTAATTAATTACTCAAATTAATTATGCGACAATCACTTTTTGATTAATTATCCTTTAATTAATCACACTCATTAATTAACAAAACTTTGATTCATTTCCTAAATAAATCAATCCTTAGATTGACCAATTCTTATTTAGTTATACTGAGTAATTAATTCTTAATTACTTCCATTAAGTAATTATCATTTAAGTAATTAATCCCTAATTACTTGCATTAATTTATCTCTAATTTCCAATTAATTAATCTATAATGGATTTATTACCCTCAATTAATTAATCTTTAATCAGTAACTAATTGATTTCCCTAATTACTTCATTAATTTAATTAATCATTAATCATCCAAGAACATAATTTATTTTAAGATAAGCCATTTATCTTACTAATTACTCAATTAACCCATAAATTTAATACACTTTATTTTTATCATTTACTTAACTCATATTTAAAATTAGGTTAAGAATAATTTAAGAACTTAACTTGATACATTTAAGTTAAACAAATCTTACCCTTCCTTAAACCAAAATAGAACGTTTATTTTATAAGAATTAGATTTAGGAAATGATTTAAATTAGATTCATTTAAATTTTTGAATCTTTCCTTTATTAAATTTAAGTCTGTTATAAAAACCCGAGCTCACCTCTCAAATCTCACGGGTAAGACACGAGAACCGATCGTTCTACAATCACTTCGAGTCCCACAATCTACACGAGGAAGAACCCGAGATCGCATCATCCTCTTCAACTTAATCATTACCAGACACTGGTGCACACGCGTACGCATGCACCAAGGCTACGACCATCTCTGATCATTGCCGAGGCCACCATCATGTCATCGACGAACATCCCCATCGATCCCAACCACCTGAGATATGAAACAAACTCGAGAATAAAATTGGGTATACAGGAACCTGTCTAGAACTCACTTCCTCGACCAAACTTAGCTTGCCGACGATAACTCCGACCTCCATCATCCACACCACCAGGACCCTAACTTCATTTGACCCTCCTCTGGCCTTTCCCCCACGACCGATCGTACTCGATCCAACAACGACGCCACACTAGCCACCGAAACATCCACATCTCAAACCTGGCCTAAACCCTAGTTTAACCAAATGCCGCTGCCATGGTGAAAAATAAAGTCACCTGGCGTTTTTTTTTCGATCTCCGATCCTTTAGCTAGCTTTAGTGAAAACCCCGATCCCCCACATCGCTGCGATCACATGAAATTGCTCAAACTTACCTTACTGGTCAACCCCAAAACACAAACCCGATTTTAATCTAAAAATTGTGATGCAATTCTTAAAATTCATGGATTTTGATGATGATTAAGATCCTATAAGCTAAACATGGAATTATGGTTCTTGGATTTTAACAGATCTTAAATTTCTACTGTAAATTCCTTGATTTACAGTGATAAAACTTGATTTACTTAAATAATTTTTTTTAGATCTTAATTCATGTTCAAACAATCCTAATTTGCTTGAAAATCAAAGACTATCAGAGATCAGTTAAAGAGAAATTTGAACTTAGTTACTTGTTCTAAAATTCTATTACCTGGAACTGAATGAATCAAACATATCAGACATGCACCACTTGTATTTGCATGTTTTAAACATGCAGGCTAAAATTTCATCCATGCAACCAATTTTCCACAACACCTAACTAAATACATCCATCTTCAGTAACAAATTAAATAAGAGTTAGATCGTTTACTCACCTTTATACAGCTTGAACAGAAAATAGAGAGCTCTGATTTGAATTGTCTTTGTGCAAAACTGAAACTTATTTATTTTTCTTGATGTTGTTCTTCCAGGTTGCAAGCTTGAGGAAATTACAGTTTGATATTGAAAAAATTACAGTTTTGAAAAGATTACAGAGCTTTGGCTTTTATTTGAGGAAGTGATAACAGGATTGCTTGCAAATCTCAGGTTTAAAACTGTTTACAGATTTGAATTGTTTGAGGGGTTTTCATGCTTATCGAAACTTTGATTTAAGAATGGTTTCAGATTTGATTCTGGCTTTGGAAGAATGGTTTAACAAAGAGGAGTTTCTCTTATTTTTTTAGATGTTGAGAAAAAAAAGAAAAAATAGAAAAATGAAGAAGATAGTTTATATAGATGTAAATTGGAATTTATTTAGAATTAAGGAAAACAAAAATAATTTAACACTTGTCTCAATTACTAACACTTGTCATTACTAGTTTTTATGTAACGACCCAGAATTTTGAACAATTTAATTTGAAAATATTTAATTAATTTTAAATATTTGAATGATTATTTGACTTGAATTTCAAATTATCAGAATGAATATGGCGATTAAATTATAGAGTTTATTGAGAGTTGAATAAAAATTTGAATCTTCAATTTTAAGCTGATTAAAAAAAAAATTCAAAGGCTTGTAAAATACATGTTGATGATACTGAAGATAATAGAAGCTTCGGAATTGAAGTTGGAAGTGAATTGTTCAGTTTTAAAATTTTATCGTTTGAGTCGATGTTTGAAAATAGCCGTCCGAGGCACAGTCTCGAGATTCGACGAAACCAGTTCCATTGGGTCCGTAATATCGAATTATTACCGGATTTCAAATTTCGTATTTTTCGGAGTTGTTATGTGCGCACACGATAAGTAAACGCGTTGAAATTAAATCGAATTCAATTTAATTTTCAAATTTGAAATTGGTCAAAAATCAAAACACCGTAGCTTCCTTAAATTACGCCCAAAATCCACGCAGAAGATCCCGGAGAAAAATCGTGAAAACCATGCTTCATTCGATTGTAAAAATATATCATGTCTCCTTCTCCCCTTTATTAAATCACAACCGAGTTTCAAAATCAAATTGCCAGAGAAGAAAAAAATAATGGCGGACCTCGTTCTAAAATCAAATGCGATGCTTTATCTCCTTCAAATCGAAGAAAGAAATATGCCGAGCGAATAGTTAGAAAATGGTGGCCGATGTTTTCTATCTCCCTCCCAGATAAAAATCGAAACCCCTTCCTCCTCAAAAAAAAGGGTGAAAGTAAATCGCGAGCTGTCATCAGGAAAAATCGATGCCGCAAGTTGGTGGGAGGACTCATGGTGGAAGGCGAGCGCGCGCGAAGCAATGGAGGGAGATGACCTTAGGGTTCGCGTACGCAAGGTGATGTCGCGATTCATGGGGAGCTCGATTTCGAGCATCACGAAGTGGAGGCGAGAGCGGCGCGTTCGAGTGGGGTTGGTCGCGTTGCTAGTGAGATTGGGTTTGCCGATAATGGCCCTGGTAGTGTATAGTGATGACTGCTAGGGTTGGGGTGTCGACAGAAGGTAATTATATTTTAATTGTTTTTAGTTTAATTCGAATATAATTTTCTCCAGTGAAGTACAACAATTCTAATAATATACACATGAATTATGTATAAGTTTACAGTAAGCCATAAATTAATTTTGTTTTAGTTTAATAAATATATATAAATAGAGGGTAATTATAGTGAGGTATTTGATTTTTTTTTGCTTTTCAATTAAAACTGAAATTTATATATATGTATATCACAGTGATGATTTGGTTATTAAAAAAAAGTTAGTTTGAGAATCAGTTCGAATTATAAACTTTTATTTTGAAAAGAAAATCATTGGTTAATTTAAATTATCAAATAGAAGCTTGTTTAAAGTTAAAAGTGTTATTTTAAAATAAAATAACGGGTTAATTTAAAGTATTCAAATATTAATTAATTTGTATAATATTTATACAAGGTCTATAAATCGAGAAAAAAGTCTGGAATGGAAACCGATTGCAAAATAAAAGATAAGGTGAGAACTTCTCACTCAAAAAAAAAAAATTAAAATTGGAATTGCAGTTATTGATTGTTTGCTTGATTGTGATATTAGATATAGTAGGATATATCTATAGATATAGCAATATATATATATTGGCATATGTATATATTGCAGTTGATTGATTTCCCGCATTATATAGCGGATGAGACCCTATTGCGCCGCCTATTAAGCGGATAATATTTTATAAATCCCATATACCGCAGTATTCCATCTCGAAGCGGAATTGGTATTGTGCTAATGTCTATGGATGCGGGAAAATAGGTTGGAGGGATCCAATTGGATTCCTCAACTGTGATTTTTTTATCTACAAATATTGTGATATTTGATTGTTTATCATATCGATATATGATGTTTGAAAGTCATGATTGACTATTCGATGTGTTGCATCATCGGATCCATTTTTAAAGTTTAAAAATAACGATTTTGATTTTAATGGGATTTTTAAAGTGATTTTTGAAATTATACGTTTATTCAAAATTTTGAATTTATTCATTTTTAATAATTAAAACGTTATAAATTCTTATGTTATAAAAATTAAGATTTTTGTGAAATATAACCAAAAAGGTGATTTTTGAGATAAGTAGTTAATAAATTTATAAAATAGTTAAATTGGGATTTTTGAATTATTTTAAAATGGGTTATATGAAAGATGTATAATTTTGATATTTTAAAATTAAAAATATTGGAATTATAAAATGAGTTTTTATAAGTGTTAAAATGAAGTATAAACGAATTCACAAGTGAATGAAAATTTATAGATTTATGAATTGTGAAGTTATAAAATGAATAGATGTTGTAATACAAAAGATTTTAAGGAATTAACTTATAAATCGGATTTTTGCATTTAAATTGAAATCTTTGATGAAGCAAAAATGGTTTATAGTTGAGATTTATAAAATATATATTTTATAAATCGAAATAATAGAATTTTAAAAGAAGATCTATTAATGTTGAAAATAGGGTTATAAATGAAATCTTATAAGTAAAAAGATTTATAATTTGTGAAGTTTTAAAAGAACGATTTTGTAAATAAATGGATTATAAGCATTTAACCTATAATATGGACTTTTGGCGTATAATTGAGTTATATAAATTAAATTGGATTAATAAAGGAGATTTATAAATCGAAGCTTATAAATAGAAATGGAATTTATAGACATTGTTTATAAATTTGAAATCAATGGAATTTGACAAATTGAAAGTTGAAATTGGTTAAGGAAGTATATTCACGATTTTGGGCAGTGAATATATTATCAAATAAAATGGATATGCTTGGGAAAATGAATATTATAAAATGAGTTAATCGTTTAACGATGTGTTTTGAAATGTATTATAAACCGAATACATAGATTTCAACATTCATTGTTGAAATAGACGTTTTCGAGAAATAAGGAAATGATGGACTATAACACTGTTGTTATAGTAAATGGTTTCCGAAAGGAAATATTTTGTATAGTATTGGGATTTATATATCTATTATTAATTTTGAATCCCTATACTAGTGATTTTGGGTCGTCGTAACGGTGTTTTACGCAACATTCGTTTTGACTCAAATAAATGTGTTTAAGGAATGTTTTCCTTAAAGAATGAAATATATACTTAATTTCGATTTAAGTATATTGAATGTTTTCCAAGTGTTGAAAATAAATGGATTTGGGAATTACTTATTATTAAATAAGTATGGAAGTGTTTTCCAATATGAAGTGAATATTTTGAGAATTTATCTTTTAAAGATAATGGAAAATGAATATTACAAATCAATTTGAAAATTGTATATTCATAGATATTTTGGAATTGTAAATTCACTATGGAATTTATAAATGAGAAAGGGAGATTTGTTTAAAAATAAACATTGATTTATTTTTGAAGCGTGGGAATAAATTTACGGATTTGGAACGTAAATATAAAATAAATCGGTAAGGATTTATTTAATTGGTTTAAATAAACCATTTTAAAGTAGAAGTATTTCCGCGTAAGGAAAATGATTGAAATTTGTTTTCAAAGGTTGTAAAGGTGAAAAGTGATTTGAAAATTTGTTTTCAAATGTTGAAGTGTGGAAAATACATATATCTTGTAAAGATATTTTGGAAAATAAATAATTTGGAAAATTATTTGGAATCTGGTGATGTTGCACATCTCTGTTGATAGTTAAATAACCGACTATCAATATTTACCTTTAAATAGGTATTTGTTGTGAATTGCTTGAATTTGAATACCACACTTATTTTTAAAATAAGCGCTCACTATTCGGGTTAGCCGGGAAAGGACCTTGGGGTCGTATAACCCATTACGAATATGTGATACGTTGTAATGGATTGCATTTGATGACCGGTGTTGAAGACCGGATATTTTTGAAAACGGAAGGATTACCGTTGAGTTACTCTACATGTGACGCCCCACCTCTATACCCACGCTAGCCAAGAACACTCCGGAGTAGTGCTGTTAACTAGCACGGAGAATAAGGCTGTTGAGGAGCGACCATCCATGTAATTGCTTATCACACGGTGGCTATAAATAATCTTCGGGAACAAACATAGAAATAATCATATCACAAATCAGTCATAGATATCCATATCACAAAGGCGGAAGAAGATATGAATATATAACTAACACATGAAAGTGTACATCAGAGTAGTGGTCATTAAGATCCACGATAATACAAAAAAATAGCAACACGTGCTATACAAAAGAATACAACTATGAGTCTATATCTCAAGTGTATACAACAAAAACTGCTAATCTAAACAGTTAGCCAAAAGTCAGAGTGATGAATCCCAGGGAAGAAGTCAAGCAGAAGCACCTGTAACATCTCGGTCTGACCCGAGTATTATTTAAGAAAATAATAAACGAATCAGTCTAGCTATAAATATCAGATGACATGATATAACATAAAAGATATGGCATAAACATAAACATCCATAACGACATACCACTATAAGTATGTAAATAATGATCAACAGAAGATCAATCAATAAGAGATAATCAATATCACAAGAATCTTCTCAAAGATTCGAAGAGGGCATCATACCCTAAACTTGTACTCATAACAAGTCAATGACATAAATTCCAGAAATCAACACGAGAAATCCAGAAATCATAAAAAGGGAAAGAGGCCTATCACATGACGGTCCGAAGACCATGGGGAGCTACCCCGCATGTGTGAATGGAATCACACAGATTGAGGTCAAGACTAACCAAAAAGCAGAAAGGTATGTGTGAATGGAATCACACAAGTGGTGTCTAGTCTAACCTTGCAATGAAAGAGACATCGCGCAATTGCTAGTCTAATTCATAAAGCGATCATCAAGATCAACGAGAAGTGTCAATTACACTAAGCTAGTAAATATAGAAGTTTAGCTTCATGTCCCATAACCACTTGCTTAACTTAAATATTTACGAACAAACTGTAAATCTTCACTAATAAAATTGTCACAAGAGGTTCAATCGAACAAGTCCAAGAATTAACCGACGAAGTGAACGCAAGCGTTTCATACCACTTGTTTTACTAAGTCGTTTAATTAGATTTCTCATCCGAGTGAGGTAAAGGCTTGTATATACTAATAGATTGGAAAACGGTTTAAGAAAAGAGCTTTGTTATTAAAAATAGAGTTGAAATTGTTTGTTAAAAGAGTTTTGATATTTACTACTAGTATTGAAACCTTTATATTATAAAGTGACAAAACACAGAAGCAATTGTAGAAACAATCAGTCACAAAAATCGCATACGGAGATGTGAATAAAATCCAAGGAAATCAGCTCAATGTTTTTCAGATAAGATCCCCTACGGAGGGGGGGTCCAGGGGGGGTGGCAACCCCCCCAAGGTGGGGGTGCGGGGGCAACGCCATCGCTTACGGGGTTCGACCTGCCCGGTCAGGTCGCGGGGTTCGAGGGGGCAGCGCCCCCGACGGGGTGCGGGGCAGCGCCCCGACAAAACGGTACGACCTAAGTGAAGGCAAGAGGCCTACAACCTAAAGCAAAATGAGGTCTAACGACCTAAGGGTTCACGCGACCTAACACAATGGCTGAGCGACCTAACTAAGTGCACGACCTGGTGGGTAAGGAGGTCGAGCGACCTAATGTTCTTTGCGACCTAACGAGGTAGAGGGGACACGCGACCTAAAGGTACGCGACCTAAGAAAGTTCGCGGGCTAAGGATGAGTGACCTAACAAGGTTCACGACCTAACGGAGACGAGGTCATGCGACCTAAAAGTGAAACGACCTAAGGGCGAAAACAAGGTCACGCGACCTAACAGGAAACAAGGTCAAGCGACCTAAGGGGTTACGCGACCTAACGTAACACGGGTCAAACGACCTAAGGCATCACAGGACGAACGACCTAACTTCTTAAGGGACAGACGACCTAAAGAGGTTCGCGACCTAATAGGGTTCGCGACCTAAAGGTGCACGACCTAAGGTCTTTCGACCTAGGGGTATATAGGTAACACGACCTAAAGATGTCGCGACCTAAAAATAGAAAGCATGGCCGAACGACCTATCGAAGTAGAAAGGCATGCGACCTAACGGTCAAAAGGCCAACGACCTACGACCTAAAAGTCATACGACTTACGACCTAAAAGCCAACCTACGACCTAAAAGCCATACGACCTACGACCTAAAGGCCATACGACCTAACGTGAAACGACCGAACTCCGAAGTGAAGATTCAAGGCAGTGCGACTTAGCGCGATAACACGCGAACGACCTAAGGGTTAGGTCGCGAGCGACCTAAGTACTAGGTCGTGAACGACCTAACTCCGAACACGCGAAAAATGGTCAGAACGATCTAGGAGCTATCTCGTACGCGACCTACGACCTAAGACCCACACGACCTAACTCCGAACGACCTAAAAATGGCCAGAACGACCTAAATGCAGAAATTTCGCCAAAACGCCAAAAATCGGAGTTTTTCGCCAATCCAATCCAAACCAAAAGCAAATATTCATGCTAAAGTGATAGGGAATCATTCCCAACAACCCAATATAGTTATAGACTAGATTTGTGAGATAAAAATCTCACCTTTGCACCAAATATCAATGAAAATGAAGTTTTAAGCAAGCAAGAATCAATTCTTCTTCTATCTAAGCACAAGAAGCTTGAATCCAATGTCTTCTTCTTGAATTTGGAGTAGAAAGATGGATTGCAATTGAATTTGAGTTTTGGAATTTTAATTTCCCATTCCCTCCACCATTAATGCCAAAGCTTGATTAGTTAGGAAATTTATGAGGAGTGAGGAGAAGAGGGTTGGAACTTGGGCTTAATAGGCTAAACTAACCCAAAGTCCAAAGCGGGAAAAGTTAGTGAAATTTCACTAACTCCAAAGCTATCGATTTTTATACTTAAAAAGTTGTAAACGTCATTTCGAACTCAATGGAAGTGGTCTCGAGTCCTAATTTGACCGTTTGCAAAAAGTAGCTTTTCGGACCAAAATCCGATTAACGAGTTACTATTTAAATGAAATATTTAAATACAAACTCGATAAATATGCGGGTTGTTACAGACTCCCCTCCTTAAAGAAATTGCATCCTCGCAATATATATAAGATGGAAATAAAAAGTAACAACCATAAAAGCATATTAACCCAAGAGGAATTTTGAAATAAGAAGTTCACCTCAAGGAGCAGGAGTAAGCAAGTCCGGATGTGTACGCTCGATGAATTCTCTGGATTCCCAAGAACAATCCTTGGGATTTGAGGACCATTGAACCTTCACAAGCGGAACATCTTTATTTCGAAGTCGTTTAATCTCAGAAGCTATAATTCGAATAGGATGCTTCTCATAAGTTAAATTCGGCGAAACTTCAATTTCTTCCACAACAGCAGGCTCAAGAATAGAATCGGGATCCCGAAGGCATTTCCGTAATTGAGAAACGTGAAATACATCATGCATAGCAGAAAACTGAGCCGGCAATGCAAGGCGATAAGCCATGGAACCAATACGTTCAGTGATAGGAAATGGCCCAATATATCGAGGCGCTAACTTCCCCGATCGACTGAAACGTACAACACCCTTCATAGGTGAAACTCGAATAAAAACAGGATCCCCAACAGAAAATTCTAATTTCCTTCTTCGATTATCGGCATAGGATTTTGTCTACTCTGGGCTTCTTTCATCCTATGTCGAATAAGTTCAATCTTTTCCGTGGAATCACGAATAAAGTCTGGACCTAAAACCAGCTTCTCACCGGCCTCAAGCCAACAAGAAGGAGATCGGCATGGCCTTCCGTAGAGTGCCTCGAAAGGTTCCATACCAATACTAGTTTGGAAGCTATTATTATAGGAAAATTCAACAAGTGAAATATAATCTTCCCAACTTCCACCAAAATCAAGCACACAAGCACGAAGAAGATCTTCAAGTGTTTGATTCACACGCTCGGTTTGTCCATCGGACTGGGGATGATAAGCGGTGCTAAAATTAAGCTTCGTTCCTAAAGCTTTTTGAAGACTCTTCCAAAATCCACTAGTAAACAATGGATCACGATCGCTAACAATAGAAGTAGGAACTCCATGCAATTTTACAATTTCCTTGACAAATAGTTTGGCCAAAAGAGGAACGGTTCGGTTAGACCGAACCGGAATAAAATGGGCGGATTTAGTAAGTCTATCAACAATCACCCATAAGCTATCATGACCCGAACGAGAACGGGGAAGGCCATCTATAAAGTCCATGGAAATTTGATCCCACTTCCAAATTGGAATTTCTAAGGGTTGCAATAACCCACCAGGCCTTTGATGTTCGGCCTTGACAAGTTGGCAAGTCATGCAACACTTAACAAAGTTAGCAATATCAGATTTCATTCCCTCCCAATAATAAAGTCGCTTCATATCAGCGTACATTTTACTACTACCGGGATGAATGGTGAATTTAGAATGATGGGAATCTTCTAAAATATCTTTACGAAGATCTCCAATATTTGGTACAATAAGTCTACCAAATTTTCGAATGCCACCACGAGAATCAATATCAAAGTCTTTCAAACCTTCAATATCAATTTTATCCTTGACATTTTTGCCAAGAAGAGCCAATTCAGAATCTAGCCCTTGAGCTTCAAGAATGCGGTCTAAAAGAGAAGGATGAGCCTCAAGGCTACATAAAACAAGCGATGAGCATAAATCGGATACGTGCTCTCGAATCTCACAAGTGGATAAGATCTCGAGATCGTTCCATTCGGATATCATCATAGAAACAACTGCTTGTTGCATACGGCTAAGAGCATCGGCGACACGATTACCCTTACTGGGGGTATAAAGAATATCAAGATCATAAGGTGCAAGGAACTCGAGCCAACGCTGTTGACGTAAATTAAGTTCTTTTTGAGAAAATAAATATTTCAAAGACTTATGATCCGTGTAAAGAATAAATTTCTCTCCCAATAGATAATGACGCCACATTCGAAGGGCGAAAACAATAGCCGCGAGCTCTAGATCATGTGTGGCATATCTAGTCTCGGCCGGCTTCAATTGCCTAGAAGCATAAGCAACAACACGTTCTTTTTGCATAAGAACGGCACCCAAACCAACGTGACTAGCATCGGTATAAACAACAAAATCTTGATTCCCCTCAGGAATAACAAGAATAGGAGCATCGGAAAGGAGTTCTTTCAATTTCTGAAAAGAGGCTTCACATTTGTCCGACCAAATGTATTTAACTCCCTTCTTAGTCAAGCCAGTAAGAGGCACGGCAATCTTAGAAAAGTCTTTAATAAAACGACGGTAATAGCCCGCCAATCTGAGAAAACTACGAATCTCTGTCACACTCTCCGGTCTCTTCCAATCTTGAATCGCTTCAATCTTTGAAGGATCCACGGATATCCCGGATTCGGAAATAATATGACCGAGAAACTTCACACGAGATTGCCAAAAGTGGCATTTAGAAAATTTCGCCTTTAATTGATTACTCCTAAGTGTTTCCAATACAATCCGAAGATGTTTCTCATGTTCCTCCTCGGTTTTTGAATACACAAGAATATCATCAATGAATATGAGAACAAACCGATCAAGGAAATCTTTGAAAACTCGATTCATGAGGTCAACGAAATAAGCTGGAGCATTCGTTAACCCAAATGGCATAACAAGCCATTCATAAGATCCATATCGAGTACGGAATGATGTCAAAGGAATGCTATCCTCAGCGATACGAAGCTGATGGAAACCGGTAGCCAAGTCCAATTGTGAAAAGACCTTAGCACCACTAAGCTGATCGAATAGATCATCAATCCGAGGTAAAGGATATTTATTTTTAATAGTAAGATCGTTAAGCTTGCGATAATCAACGCAGAGCCTCAGAGTACCATCGGATTTCTTTACGAAAATAGCCGAAGCTCCCCAAGGCGAGGAACTAGAGCGAATAAATTTCCTCGTCTCCAACTCAGATAATTGTTTACGCATCTCCTCATTTTCCTTATTGGACATGCGATAAGGAGGACGAGTAATAGGTTGAGCTCCAGAAACAAGATTAATTCTGAACTCAATTGCTCGTTTAGGTGGTAAACCTAAAACGGGCTCGAATATGTCGGAAAATTCACGAACAACATGAATACGAGAAATAATATCATCATCATCATCGTTATCACGAGGATTTAAAGAATATAAAGATGCCACCAAACATGATTCTGAATCTTTAAGATTAACAGAAATCTGTTTAACAGATTGTGGATGTCGGAGATGAATAGTCCGCTCAGGACATAGGATATGGGCTTGATAACGGTTAAGCCAATCCATTCCCAAAACTATTCCAAAGCCTAAGTAACGCATGACATGCAAATCGGCTAGGAAAGAAAAATCGCAAAAAATAATCTCCACATCTTTACAAAGCAAACTAAGAGTTGCGGATCCACCAACAGGATTCACAATTTTTAAAGATGTCATCAATGCAGTAACACTTAAGGAAAAAGTGTCTACCAGTTCCTTTGATATAAAAGAATGGGATGCACCCGTATCAAAGAGAACTCTAATAGGTTGATCATGAAATAAAATAATACCATCAAGAATGGAATGAGAAATACCTTGGCCACGAGATGTGTTGCCAGGGGCTTGAGCCACATTTAACTTTCCCTCATTCCTGCTTTTACGTTTGAGGCATTGATGTATAAAGTGATCTGGGCTCTTACAATAGCGACAAGATTTGGGCTTAGAGCACTTATTCGCATAATGATCCCCAGACCCACAGTTGAAGCAACTCGCACCACTAGGAGAAGGAGACTTTGCCGCAAGGGTAGCCTGCTTACCCTTTTTGTTGGGATAAGGACCCTTGAATTTGTTTGGCCTCTTCTTGTTGTTGAAGTTTGGTTTAGCGCCTTCCACTTCAACATCACTCTCTCTATCAGCCTTTTCAAGACGAAGAGCGATATCGACGAGTTGATCAAATGCGACTTCTAGTTTCAGGAGCAGTGGCTTCTTAAGATTCTTATTTAAGCCATAAACGAACCTCTGGTTCTTCTTCAATGGGGTGTTGATGTATTCAACCCCATATTTGGAAAGCGACTCGAAGGCTGCGCCGTAATCAGTCACGGAGGATTGACCTTGAACAAGGTCTATAAAACGTCGAGCCAAGGTTACTTTCCCAGCTTCTGGTACAAACTTTAACTCGAAGCGTCCCTGAAATTGCTCCCAGGTGAGATCCGCTTCATTAATTTCTGAAGTAAGGAGTTCGTACCAGTCCAATGCTCTCTCCTGGAGCATGCTGGAAGCCACCTGAACGCGGTGGAGATCGATAAGGTTCATGCGAGAAAAGATTCGATCGCATGATTTTAACCAAGCTTGGACCTCGATGATATTTTCCGAACCTTTGAAGGGCTTCCCACCCAAGTTGGTGTAATCGCTGCACAAATGTGCAAATCCCGACTTTGGGTGAGTAGGTTCCGGGTTAGCTCCAGCTGCTTGAGCATTAGTTACTAAATCAAGAAGCTGTTGAGCAGTCATAAAAACTCCATCCGAGGGAGCAGCACCAGATGATCCAGTTCTGGGACGGCCTGGTCTAGACATTCTCTTCCTTTAAGAAATAAAGAAGAGAAAGAAGAAGGTTATTCACCAATGAACATCAAGCAATCTTGATAGATAAAATAAGAAATCATAAAGGAAATAGGATGAATCGGTACGAAGACTCGAATTAATCCTATGGTATGACTCCTAAGATAGACTTAGGACGATGATCCTTGTTAAGTTATTCTACATTGTTCCGAAGTTTGGCTCTGATACCAAGCTGTGACGCCCCACCTCTATACCCACGCTAGCCAAGAACACTCCGGAGTAGTGCTGTCAACTAGCACGGAGAATAAGGCTATTGAGGAGCGACCATCCATGTAATTGCTTATCACACGGTGGCTATAAATAATCTTCGGAAACAAACATAGAAATAATCATATCACAAATCAGTCACAGATATCCATATCACAAAGGCGGAAGAAGATATGAATATATAACTAACACATGAAAGTGTACATCAGAGTAGTGGTCATTAAGATCCACGATAATACAAAAGAATAGCAACACGTGCTATACAAAAGAATACAACTATGAGTCTATATCTCAAGTGTATACAACAAAAACTGCTAATCTAAACAGTTAGCCAAAAGTCAGAGTGATGAATCCCTGGGAAGAAGTCAAGCAGAAGCACCTGTAACATCTCGGTCTGACCCGAGTATTATTTAAGAAAATAATAAACGGATCAGTCTAGCTATAAATATCAGATGACATGATATAACATAAAAGATATGGCATAAACATAAACATCCATAACGACATACCACTATAAGTATGTAAATAATGATCAACAGAAGATCAATCAATAAGAGATAATCAATATCACAAGAATCTTCTCAAAGATTCGAAGAGGGCATCATACCCTAAACTTGTACTCATAACAAGTCAATGACATAAATTCCAGAAATCAACACGAGAAATCCAGAAATCATAAAAAGGGAAAGAGGCCTATCACATGACGGTCCGAAGACCATGGGGAGCTACCCCGCATGTGTGAATGGAATCACACAGATTGAGGTCAAGACTAACCAAAAAGCAGAAAGGTATGTGTGAATGGAATCACACAAGTGGTGTCTAGTCTAACCTTGCAATGAAAGAGACATCGCGCAATTGCTAGTCTAATTCATAAAGCGATCATCAAGATCAACGAGAAGTGTCAATTACACTAAGCTAGTAAATATAGAAGTTTAGCTTCATGTCCCATAACCACTTGCTTAACTTAAATATTTACGAACAAACTGTAAATCTTCACTAATAAAATTGTCACAAGAGGTTCAATCGAACAAGTCCAAGAATTAACCGACGAAGTGAACGCAAGCGTTTCATACCACTTGTTTTACTAAGTCGTTTAATTAGATTTCTCATCCGAGTGAGGTAAAGGCTTGTATATACTAATAGATTGGAAAACGGTTTAAGAAAAGAGCTTTGTTATTAAAAATAGAGTTGAAATTGTTTGTTAAAAGAGTTTTGATATTTACTACTAGTATTGAAACCTTTATATTATAAAGTGACAAAACACAGAAGCAATTGTAGAAACAATCAGTCACAAAAATCGCATACGGAGATGTGAATAAAATCCAAGGAAATCAGCTCAATGTTTTTCAGATAAGATCCCCTACGGAGGGGGGGTCCAGGGGGGGTGGCAACCCCCCCAAGGTGGGGGCGCGGGGGCAACGCCACCGCTTACGGGGTTCGACCTGCCCGGTCAGGTCGCGGGGGTCGAGGGGGCAGCGCCCCCGGCGGGGTGCGGGGCAGCGCCCCGACAAAACGGTACGACCTAAGTGAAGGCAAGAGGCCTACAACCTAAAGCAAAATGAGGTCTAACGACCTAAGGGTTCACGCGACCTAACACAATGGCTGAGCGACCTAACTAAGTGCGCGACCTGGTGGGTAAGGAGGTCGAGCGACCTAATGTTCTTTGCGACCTAACGAGGTAGAGGGGACACGCGACCTAAAGGTACGCGACCTAAGAAAGTTCGCGGGCTAAGGATGAGCGACCTAACAAGGTTCACGACCTAACGGAGACGAGGTCATGCGACCTAAAAGTGAAACGACCTAAGGGCGAAAACAAGGTCACGCGACCTAACAGGAAACAAGGTCAAGCGACCTAAGGGGTTACGCGACCTAACGTAACACGGGTCAAACGACCTAAGGCATCACAGGACGAACGACCTAACTTCTTAAGGGACAGGCGACCTAAAGAGGTTCGCGACCTAATAGGGTTCGCGACCTAAAGGTGCACGACCTAAGGTCTTTCGACCTAGGGGTATATAGGTAACACGACCTAAAGATGTCGCGACCTAAAAATAGAAAGCATGGCCGAACGACCTATCGAAGTAGAAAGGCATGCGACCTAACGGTCAAAAGGCCAACGACCTACGACCTAAAAGTCATACGACTTACGACCTAAAAGCCATACGACCTACGACCTAAAAGCCATACGACCTAACGTGAAACGACCGAACTCCGAAGTGAAGATTCAAGGCAGTGCGACTTAGCGCGATAACACGCGAACGACCTAAGGGTTAGGTCGCGAGCGACCTAAGTACTAGGTCGTGAACGACCTAACTCCGAACACGCGAAAAATGGTCAGAACGATCTAGGAGCTATCTCGTACGTGACCTACGACCTAAGACCCACACGACCTAACTCCGAACGACCTAAAAATGGCCAGAACGACCTAAATGCAGAAATTTCGCCAAAACGCCAAAAATCGGAGTTTTTCGCCAATCCAATCCAAACCAAAAGCAAATATTCATGCTAAAGTGATAGGGAATCATTCCCAATAACCCAATATAGTTATAGACTAGATTTGTGAGATAAAAATCTCACCTTTGCACCAAATATCAATGAAAATGAAGTTTTAAGCGAGCAAGAATCAATCCTTCTTCTATCTAAGCACAAGAAGCTTGAATCCAATGTCTTTTTCTTGAATTTGGAGTAGAAAGATGGATTGCAATTGAATTTGAGTTTTGGAATTTTAATTTCCCATTCCCTCCACCATTAATGCCAAAGCTTGATTAGTTAGGAAATTTATGAAGAGTGAGGAGAAGAGGGTTGGAACTTGGGCTTAATAGGCTAAACTAACCCAAAGTCCAAAGCGGGAAAAGTTAGTGAAATTTCACTAACTCCAAACCTATCGATGTTTATACTTAAAAAGTTGTAAACGACATTTCGAACTCAATGGAAGTGGTCTCGAGTCCTAATTTGACCGTTTGCAAAAAGTAGCTTTTCGGACCAAAATCCGATTAACAAGTTACTATTTAAATAAAATATTTAAATACAAACTCGATAAATATGCGGGTTGTTACACTACATCGGCTGATCTCCGATATAGAGGTTTTATCACCCTTAGTGACGGGAAGTCCGGACGTGATTAGAAATTATCCGGAATGCAAGGACTTCTTTGTAAGTGCCTTCGGTTCTGTTCGAGCCCGGAACAGACTTGTATGGATTGTACGTCTGACATTACAAGTTGAGATATAAAGCTGATTTATTTCAAATATATTTCTGTTGGTGGCGGAGAATTTATTCTCTTAGTTTAACACCCTTCTCTGAGATGTACGAGCTCAGAGGTTATGTAGTTGAAGGTTATTAGTGACATACTCCCAATTTGGTAATGTGACATGCTGAGTGTTGCTGTGAAATGATCATTGTTTGATCATTTGGGATATGATCATATGTTTGATCATTTATCTTGGTGATCATTACTTTGATCATTTGTTGACCCAAAGCACAGCTTTGGTATAAAGCGTGGCTTTGTGGACGAGACTTCGTCGGACCTCACACCCCGGAAATGGTCAAAACAGGAAGGATGCGGCAAGGTTATTAGGGGGTAGCGCCCCTTTAGTGTATGTCATTCCTTTTGGATAAAGGTGGTATCATGGTATGGAGCCCAGATATTTAACCTATGTTGTTGCTACAAATTTTATGGTTGTTGGAAATTGAGGATCCTCGGATAGATCGGTTACGATCGGGGGATGACATATTCGTGTCAGTAGTTACCCAGTTAGGGGTAACCCGGCCTTGTGTTGGCAGAGATCCGGTTAGGTTCTCGGGACGTCATTCCAGAGGCATTTCCATGTGGCAATGGGAAGTTCCTTGGCCTGACCATTTGTTGGAAATCCAATTCCCAATACGAAACCCTATACGGTTTTAGTTGTAGAACCTGCCATTTACTTATGGTGGTCACCACTGTTTAGATGGTAGCTATAGTAGGCATAGTTCGAAATGTCTATGCTGGCTAAGATTAATATTCTACTTTTGAAATGTTTTCCTCGCTATGCACTAGTAATAATATCAAATGTTTCTTTTTAATGCGTATCAAGTATCTTTGACTATCATAAGGAGAAATCTCCTCCGATTCTGCGTTTGCATTGTGTGTGTGCGGAAGGCCTTATGGTAGTCTCATTTTTAAAAGCATTGCGAATTGGCTTTAAAAATATTCCTCTATTTTGATTTTTTTTTTAAAAAATAAAAATAAACTGTTATAGTTCTCACACCAGTCACATGACTGACTCGGAGTTTATTGGTTTCCTTCCTAAACTCTGGGTGCCCACCAATTTCCACACGGGCAGTCAAGAGTTAGGTTTATCAGCATATTCTGGAATTTAGGAGTTGCTGGAAGCAAGCTGGATGGCATGGCGTATTACTAGTATATTATATTTCTTTTATGCTGTTGTTGTTGTACACTCTGATGATGTAATGTAATGTAATAACTGATATAGTTCTTTGTTTAAAGATTATTCATTTATCTATTATATGTTGTTCCGCTGCGGATTGTGAGATTCTGATGTTGTTCTGTTATTACTTTCTATTCTGTTCTATCTTTCTCTCTCTTCTTCTACCTCTTTCTTCTTCTTAAAACCCTAAGGGTTCGTATTTCCGTTCATCTTGAGTTAATCACTGGAGATTAGTGTCTATTCAAGGAGTACAGATTTGCGGGTCTTTACATTTGGTATCAAAGCATATGGTTAAGCGACAACCATGGCTCTGTTCGGTGTTACTCATTAGAGATGGAGTCAGTAGTACTCTAGAATGAGTTTGAGTGTAATAATAGATATGAGCGCGTATTTGTTGGTGAATATGAAATTTTTTTGTATTGTGTTGACTTATCGGTTGATGGTTTACAGATTCTGGTCGGTGAAGTCTAGCTAACTGTGTTGATAGGAGTTTCTAAACTCTTAAACAAGATAAACTGACACAGTATTGTTTTAAAAATTGGGTAAATGAAATAATTTTTCCCAAAACCATTTTTTCTATATAAAAGAAATGATTTTCTGTAGATTATTATAGTATATGGATGCATGGTTGTTAGGTAATAATAATATTGAACTATTACCATTGAAATAGAATTGAAATCATTGTTATATGAAAATTGAGATAAAGATAAGAAAATGAAATCCATATACAAATGAACTTTGAGAATGTAAATTATAAATGTGAATTGTAATTTGAAATGGAACTCCAGAGAATGTTTTGAAAAGAATTTGGAATTTTGGAGATTTGGAAAGTTTAAATTCCTTTTTGAGAAAAATGTTTTGAAGGAATGAAAAGCTCTAAACTCTTTTCGGTCGCTGGAAAATAATTCCGATGATGACCGCGGCATCATTGGTGTTCATTTTCGGGTTCCGAAAGAGGAATTGCTGCCAAATTGTTTTAAAAGGAAGATGTTTGGAAAATTTGGGGGTTTAGTTTTGGAAATTCAAAGGATAATTTGAATTGTTTTCAATAATGGTTTTGAAAAAGTTGAAAAGACTCTGGAAACCTATTTAAAATATTTATGGGAATAATAAATGAATTGGTAACTTATACAATTTAAATTTTGATAGAATAAATTTAATTTAAAGAATGGAGTTAAATTAAAAGTAAGTATGAGTGAATAAATTTGAATAAAATGAAATTGAAGAAAGGTCTAAGGAAACGAAGTGAAATAATTACTTAAAGAAAATTTATTGTGTTGAAAATAAATTTAGGGTAATTAAAATGAATTGGAATTGAGTATTGAATTATGGAAATAAATTGTGAATGAACAAAAGAATAAAACTGGAATTGAAACTGAATGTTGAAAACAAATTTGAATAAAGTGAATAGGAATTTGTTATGAATTAGTAATGGGAACTAATTTAAAATAGTGCAGTTGTGAATGAAAGATAGTTGATAAAACTCAATATTCAGAATAAAAGGTAAATTGAATCCGAATTGAATTGAAATTGTGAATTGAATTCAAATGAAATTGAATGGAATTGAATTTTAATGTAAAATTGAATAAGAATAAATATGTAACTTCAATAGTGAAGTAAAAATGTATAAGAAGCATATATTGAATATTTTGTAATGGAAATGTGAAAAATGGTTTGAATGTTGGAATTGGATATTATGGCTAGCAGGTTATACAGGTGTATTAAAAGAAATGGAATTTGGATTTTGATTTCAAAGATAAAATTGAATTGCTCGACAAAAAGGTACGTATTTCAATTTCAGTATGAAATTTGATGATTTTCTTCTCCAGCCACTTGGCTTTCTCTTTGCTTTTTAATTCTGAGGGGCCGTGGTGCCATTTTGTAGTCAAACCGAGCTAGCTGCGCAAAGGAGACGCTGGCGAATTTTTTCGAAAATTTAGGGTGTTAGAAAAATTTTCGAAAAAATTTGAAAGTTTAAAATTTGAATTTGAATTTTGAAGTAAACAATATTGTTTAAAACCTATAAGTGAAGTTGGAAAGCTAGTTGAAATGATAATGAATCTCTAATAAAAAGATTTAGGTTAGTAAGTTGATAAAACTATTTGAATTGTGAAAAATAGTAGACGAGTTAAGGACCATTCTTCCTAACTTGTAATTTCGGGACGAAATTCTTTTAAGGGGGAAGATTGTAACGACCCAGAATTTTGAACAATTTAATTTGAAAATATTTAATTAATTTTAAATATTTGAATGATGATTTTACTTGAATTTCAAATTATCAGAATGAATATGGCGATTAAATTATAGAGTTTAATCTATTGAGAGTTGAATAAAAATTTGAATCTTCAATTTTAAGCTGATTAAAAAAAAATATTTCAAAGGCTTGTAAAATACATATTGATGATACTGAAGATAATAGAAGCTTCAGAATTGAATTTGGAAGTGAATTGTTCAGTTTTAAAATTTTATCGTTTGATTCGATGTTTGAAAATAGTCGTCCGAGGCACAGTCTTGAAATTCGACGAAACCAGTTCCATTGGGTCCGTAATATCGAATTATTACCGAATTTCAAATTTCGTATTTTTCGGAGTTGTTATGTGAGCACACGATAAGTAAACGCGTTGAAATTAAATCGAATTCAATTTAATTTTCAAATTTGAAATTGGTCAAAAATCAAAACACTGTAGCTTCCTTAAATTACGCCCAAAATCCACGCAGAAGATCCCAGAGAAAAATCGTGCAAACCATGCTTCATTCGATTGTAAAAATATATCACGTCTCCTTCTCCCCTTTATTAAATCACAACCGAGTTTCAAAATCAAATTGTCAGAGAAGAAAAAAATAAAAATAATGGCGAACCTCGTTCTAAAATCAAATGCGATGCTTTATCTCCTTCAAATCGAAGAAAGAAATATGCCGAGCGAATAGTTAGAAAATGGTGGCCGATGTTTTCTATCTCCCTCCCAGATAAAAATCGAAACCCCTTCCTCCTCAAAAAAAAGGGTGAAAGTAAATCGCGAGCTGTCATCAGGGAAAATCGATGCCGCAAGTTGGTGGGAGGACTCGTGGTGGAAGGCGAGCGCGCGCGAAGCAATGGAGGGCGACGACCTTAGGATTGACGTACGCAAGGTGATGTCGCGATTCATGGGGAGCTCGATTTCGAGCATCACGAAGTGGAGGCGAGAGCGGCGCTTGCTGCAGGTGGCGCCAGGAAAGCTCGAGACAGGAGATGGATCGAGCGGCGCGTTCGAGTGGGGATGGTCGCGTTGCTGGTGAGATTGGGTTCGCCGATGATGGCCCCGGTAGTGTATAGTGATGACTGATAGGGTTGGGGTGTCGACAGAAGGTAATTTTATTTTAATTGTTTTGGTTTAATTCGAATATAATTTTCTCCAGCGAAGTACAACAGTTCTAGTAATATACACATGAATTATGTATAAGTTTACAGTAAGCCATAAATTAATTTTGTTTTAGTTTAATAAATATATATAAATAGAGGGTAATTGCAGTGAGGTATTTGATTTTGTTTTGCTTTTCAATTAAAATTGAAATTTATATATATGTATATCACAGTGATGATTTGGTTATTAAAAAAAAAGTTAGTTTGAGAATCAGTTCGAATTATAAATTTTTATTTTGAAAAGAAAATCATTGGTTAATTTAAATTATCAAATAGAAGCTTGTTTAAAATTAAAAGTGTTATTTTAAAATAAAATAACGGGTTAATTTAAAGTATTCAAATATTAATTAATTTGTATAATATTTATACAAGGTCTATAAATCGAGAAAAAAGTCTGGAATGGAAACAGATTGCAAAATAAAAGCTAAGGTGAGAACTTCTCACTCAAAAAAAAAATTAAAATTGGAATTGCAGTTATTTATTGTTTGCTTGATTGTGATATTTAATATAGTAGGATATATCTATAGATATAGCAATATATATATATATATATATATTGGCATATGTATATATTGCAGTTGATTGATTTTCCGCATTATATAGCGGATGAGACCCTATTGCGCCGCCTATTAAGCGGATAATATTTTATAAATCCCATATACCGCGATATTCCGTCTCGAAGCGGAATTCGTATTGTGCTAATGTCTGTGGATGTAGGGAAACAGGTTGGAGGGATCCAATTGGATTCCTCAACTGTGATTTTTTTTATCTACAAATATTGTGATATTTGATTGTTATCTGATGTTTGAAAGTCGTGATTGACTATTCGATGTGTTGCATCATCGGATCCATTTTTAAAGTTTAAAAATAACGGTTTTGATTTTAATGGGATTTTTAAAGTGATTTTTGAAATTATACGTTTATTCAAATTTTTGAATTTATTCGTTTTTAATAATTAAAACGTTATAAATTCTTATGTTATAAAAATTAAGATTTTTGTGAAATATAACCAAAAAGGTGATATTTGAGATAAGTAGTTAATAAATTTATAAAATAGTTAAATTGGGATTTTTGAATTATTTTAAAATGGGTTATATGAAAGATGTATAAATTTGATATTTTAAAATTAAAAATATTGGAATTATAAAACGAGTTTTTATAAGTGTTAAAATGAAGTATAAACGGATTCACAAGTGAATGAAAATTTATAGATTTATGAATTGTGAAGTTATAAAATGAATAGATGTTGTAAGACAAAAGATTTTAAGGAATTAACTTATAAATCAGATTTTTGCATTTAAATTGAAATCTTTGATGAAGCAAAAATGGTTTATAGTTGAGATTTATAAAATATATATTTTATAAATCGAAATAATAGAATTTTAAAAGAAGTTCTATTAATGTTGAAAATAGGGTTATAAATGAAATCTTATAAGTAATAAGATTTATAATTTGTGAAGTTTTAAAAGAACGATTTTGTAAATAAATGGATTATAAGCTTTTAACTTATAATATGGACTTTTGGCGTATAACTGAGTTATATAAATTAAATTGGATTTATAAATCGAAGCTCATAAATAGAAATGGAATTTATAGACATTGTTTATAAATTCGAAATCAATGGAATTTGACAAATTGAAAGTTGAAATTGGTTAAGGAAGTATATTCACGATTTTGGGCAGTGAATATATTATCAAATAAAATGGATATGCTTGGGAAAATGAATATTATAAAATGAGTTAATCGTTTAACGATGTGTTTTGAAATGTATTATAAACCGAATACATAGATTTCAACATTCATTGTAGAAATAGACGTTTTCGAGAAATAAGGAAATGATGGACTATAACACTATTGTTATAGTAAATGGTTTCCGAAAGGAAATTTTTTGTATAGTATTGGGATTTATATATCTATTTTTAATTTTGAATCCCTATACCATTGATTTTGAGTCGTCGTAACGGTGTTTTACGCAACATTCGTTTTGACTCAAATAAATGTGTTTAAGGAATGTTTTCCTTAAAGAATGAAATATATACTTAATCTCGACTTAAGTATATTGAATGTTTTCCAAGTGTTGAAAATAAATGGATTTGGGAATTACTTATTATTAAATAAGTATGGAAGTGTTTTCCAATATGAAGTGAATATTTTGAGAATTTATCTTTTAAAGATAATGGAAAATGAATATTACAAATCAATTTGAAAATTGTATATTCATAGATATTTTGGAATTGTAAATTCACTATGGAATTTATAAATGAGAAAGGGAAATTTGTTAAAAAATAAACATTGATTTATTTTTGAAGTGTGGGAATAAATTTACGGATTTGGAACGTAAATATAAAATAAATCGTTAAGAATTTATTTAATTGGTTTAAATAAACCATTTTAAAATAAAAGTATTTCCGCGTAAGGAAAATGATTGAATTTTTTTTTTCAAAGGTTGTAAAGGTGAAAAGTGATTTGAAAATTTGTTTTCAAATGTTGAAGTGTGGAAAATATATATATCTTTTAAAGATATTTTGAAAAATAAATAATTTGGAAAATTATTTGGAATCTGGTGATGTTGCACATCTCTATTGATAGTTAAATAACCGACTATCAATATTTACCTTTAAATAGGTATTTGTTGCGAATTGCTTGAATTTGAATACCACACTTATTTTTAAAATAAGCGCTCACTATTCGGGTTAGCCGGGAAAGGACCTTGGGGTCGTATAACCCATTCCGAATATGTGATACGTCGTAATGGATTGCATTTGATGACCGGTGTTGAAGACCGGATATTTTTGAAAACAGAAGGATTACCGTTGAGTTACTCTACATCGGCTGATCTCCGATATAGAGGTTTTATCACCCTTAGTGACGAGAAGTCCGGACGTGATTAGAAATTATCCGGAATGCAAGGACTTCTTTGTAGGTGCCTTCGGTTCTGTTCGAGCCCGGAACAGACTTGTATGGATTGTACGTCTGACATTACAAGTTGAGATATAAAGCTGATTTATTTCAAATATATTTCTGTTGGTGGCGGAGAATTTATTCTCTTAGTTTAACACCCTTCTCTGAGATGTACGAGCTCAGAGGTTATGTAGTTGAAGGTTATTAGTGACATACTCCCAATTTGGTAATGTGACATGCTGAGTGTTGCTGTGAAATGATCATTGTTTGATCATTTGGGATATGATCATATGTTTGATCATTTATCTTGGTGATCATTACTTTGATCATTTATTGACCCAAAGCACAGCTTTGGTATAAAGCGTGGCTTTGTGGACGAGACTTCGTCGGACCTCACACCCCGGAAATGGTCAAAACAGGAAGGATGCGGCAAGGTTATTAGGGGGTAGCGCCCCTTTAGTGTATGTCATTCCTTTTGGATAGAGGTGGTATCATAGTATGGAGCCCAGATATTTAACCTATGTTATTGCTACAAATTTTATGGTTGTTGGAAATTGAGGATCCTCGGATAGATCGGTTACGATCGGGGGATGACATATTCGTGTCAGTAGTTACCCAGTTAGGGGTAACCCGGCCTTGTGTTGGCAGAGATCCGGTTAGGTTCTCGGGACGTCATTCCAGAGGCATTTCCATGTGGCAATGGGAAGTTCCTTGGCCTGACCATTTGTTGGAAATCCAATTCCCAATACGAAACCCTATACGGTTTTAGTTGTAGAACCTGCCATTTACTTATGGTGGTCACCACTGTTTAGATGGTAGCTATAGTAGGCATAGTTCGAAATGTCTATGCTGGCTAAGATTAATATTCTACTTTTGAAATGTTTTCCTCGCTATGCACTAGTAATAATATCAAATGTTTCTTTTTAATGCGTATCAAGTATCTTTGACTATCATAAGGAGAAATCTCCTCCGATTCTGCGTTTGCATTGTGTGTGTGCGGAAGGCCTTATGGTAGTCTCATTTTTAAAAGCATTGCGAATTGGCTTTAAAAATATTCCTCTATTTTGATTTTTTTTTTAAAAAATAAAAATAAACTGTTATAGTTCTCACACCAGTCACATGACTGACTCGGAGTTTATTGGTTTCCTTCCTAAACTCTGGGTGCCCACCAATTTCCACACGGGCAGTCAAGAGTTAGGTTTATCAGCATATTCTGGAATTTAGGAGTTGCTGGAAGCAAGCTGGATGGCATGGCGTATTACTAGTATATTATATTTCTTTTATGCTGTTGTTGTTGTACACTCTGATGATGTAATGTAATGTAATAACTGATATAGTTCTTTGTTTAAAGATTATTCATTTATCTATTATATGTTGTTCCGCTGCGGATTGTGAGATTCTGATGTTGTTCTGTTATTACTTTCTATTCTGTTCTATCTTTCTCTCTCTTCTTCTACCTCTTTCTTCTTCTTAAAACCCTAAGGGTTCGTATTTCCGTTCATCTTGAGTTAATCACTGGAGATTAGTGTCTATTCAAGGAGTACGGATTTGCGGGTCTTTACATTTTAATTAACTTACATGTGTTTTTATTATGGTTTAAAGAGTTACACTTGTATTATTTTTATTTCATTTATTTTTAAAAGATTTTTAAAATCTTTTTAAATTAATTTTCCTAATTAATGAATACATTTGTAAATTAATAAATCCTTTTCTAAATTTATATATACATTTTAAATTCAATTTAACATATATATATATATATATGAATAGTATCAAATTTATTTGTTTAATCTATAAATTAGTATTTTCGATATTTTAAATCAAATAATTATACAATTATCTGATGCCAAAGAAATCCGGGTTATCACATAGATAAAACAAGAATGGGTTATGAATTGGTAATCGATATTGTAAATGAGGTGAAATATTTATAAATGGAGAAAAATTTAGGAGGATATGTCGTAGAATGGATTTAAAACGAGATATAAAAATTTGGTTTAGGAAAAATAGATGATTCTATTTTTGGAAACTGGAAATGGTTATGTAATTTGAAAATGTAAATCGAGGTGTATTATCGAGAGAGATTATGAGTTTAAATCAGTTATATTAGAGTTTTAAAAATAAATTCTTGGAATCAAGTAGTAAAATTTGTTTAAAAAGGAGATTATTTATTAAACAGTGTTGTTTTAAAATTGTTATTTGTGTTTTAAATATTTTGGAAGAGTTAACTATTTAAATAGATTTAATTTATTATAAATAGCCCTTGTAAGTTAATAAATATTATTCATAATGAATTGGAATCGGTTTCCATTATTTATTTGGGAAGTGTTTTGATCTTTTAACTAATTACTTAAACACCTTTTTGAAAATAATCATTTCCTTAAAATACTTGTTTTTATTATTATATATATGTATAGATTTAAAAGCAGGTGATTGAATTTTGTTTATAAATACTCCCGAGATTTGGAACAAGATTTTATTAGACAGATGTGATTTTATAAGAGAAATTTTATAACAGAATTTCGGAAACTTAAGAAAATTCGAAAATGTTGAAAACAAGAACTTGGAGAATGAATAAATTCATAAAGAAGTTATAAATGGTTAAATGAGATAATAAGTGAGTAAATCAACTTTGGAAATTATAAAAGGAATTACTATAAATTCCAAAGATTTATGAGATAAGTATGAAATATTTCCTAGGTTGATATTAAAATGATTTTGGGGAATATATTAATAAATAGTTTCTGAAGTATTGAAAAGAGGGTTTTGGAAATATTTTAAGTGTGAAACGAATTATACTGAAATATTTTTCTAAATATTATAAATTGAATTTAGTAATATTTCTAAGTGTTGAAATGGTTTGAAATATCTTATTATAGATAAGTATTTGAAATCTTTTTTCAAATGTTGGAACGGTGGAAGGGAGTTGAATATATATCTTTGTAAAGATAGTTTTGAGATGAATGTTTTGAATGATTTATAAAATTGGACATACTGACTGCTTATGTGTGTGATTTGATACTTAAACAACCGATTACCAAACCTAGCCAAATTAATTGATCGTTTCGAAGAGACAAGGCTCAGATTTAAATATCTGAAAACCACTTCGATCCAATTTGAGCATTATGAATTTTGAAATCTTGAGGAGAATGAAGACGGTGAACTTGAAGGGATTGGTTTTTTCAGACATAGAACAACTTGTACGGATAAATGCTTTTATTGTATTGTTGCGTGGAAGGCGGTGTTAGCATTCCAAGTGTGAATGTTATTCTTAAGGTAAAACGTAGCCTCAATCCTCATCGATCGGGAATGACTAAAACAGGGAAGCTGCAGCAAGGTTATGTGGGTCGCTTCTATTAGGGTATGATCATCACTCATCTAGAGTGGACATTTATCATCACTTTAATTTGGATGCATTTTGGAGCATAATAGTGGTGATCATATTCGGTACTATTCAGGAAGGGGTAGGCTAGTCTTGTGTTGGCAGGGATCGATATATTCGATCTCGGTACATTTTTCTGGAGGTGTACCGTTGCGGGCGGCACCCTAGTAGCGCTATCACTCTATGGAATCCAATATCGACTATGAGGTCGTACGGTTTTAGTTGTATACTAACTATGCTGAAACCTGAGATGCAAGCATTCTAGCTATTTTATAGTTTATTTTCTATAAACACTATTATATTGTCATATGTATAAAATAATGTGGTCATCATAAGGTAAAAACCCATCGTATTTGTGTGTGGCACGGTCATACGTGATACCATTGTTTTTGAAAAAAAGGATTTTTGAAAATAAGTATATTCAAATTGAGTGTGTTTTCTCACGCTAATTTTCCAAACTGACTCGGGTGTTATTTTATTATAATGCTCGAGCCAGACCGAGTATTATAGATTCAGGTTAGGATGCCATGGAGCATACGAGACGTGCTGGAGGAGCTTCAGGCGTGTTCCATGTACTTGATTATATTCCGCTATGTGTGTATGCTATATATACAGCACTTGTGGGACAAGTTATTATAACTCACCGAATTGATTTATTGATTATTGTACTCTGATGATGGTATGTATAATAGTAGTCATAGTTCTTTTTGTATAAAGAGATGTTATTATCTATTACATATTGTTTCGCCGCGATTGTGAAATTCTGTGTTATTATTTCTGTTTTATTTTATCTCTTTTCTTCATCACCCCTAATGATCTAGTATTTTCGGCACTCGATTACTCGACATGCTATATGGTGAACGTATTGATATCGATTTTTGAGGGACGAAAATTGCTCGGTTCATTATAGTGGTATTAGAGGTTAGGTTGAGTGAAACTCAGCTTTGGTGGAGATTACTCATTAGAGATAGGATCAGTAGTACCCATGAATGAGTTTGAGTGTATTATAGATATGAGCGTGTATTTGTTAGTGAATATAAATTGTTTTATATTGTGTTGACTTATCGATTGAGTGTTTGTGAATTCTGGTCGGTACGGTCTAGACAACTGTATTGATAGGTGTTTTTAAACTCCGAACAAGTTAAATCGACGTAGTATTGTTCTAAAGTGGGCAAATGAAATAATTTTACCAAAATTATGTTTTGATATAAAAGAAATAATTTTCTGAAATTATTATAGTAAATTGATGTGTTTGGATATTATTATTATAATCAAAGCAAGATTATAAATTGGAATGGTCATATATATAACCAAACTAAAAGGTATAAGTATGAATTATACAAATGAGTTAAAACTAAAATTTGATTCAGACCAGAATTTAGAAATTTAAATCCTAAAACTTTCGAAAACGTTTCCCAAGTGTTTTGAAATAAATAGTGTTAATATGTTTATGGAAATGTACTTGAATAGAAAATGCTTTTAAATGGAATTTGAAAGTGATAAAGCATTGAACTCACTATAGTCATTGGAAAATAACCCTGGTAATGACTACGCATCATCATTAGTATTCATTTTCGAGTTTCTAAGTAACGGATTGCCACTGTGATTATTTGGCTTTAGAATGGTTTTGGAAAAATTAGGTTTGATTTAAAAATTCTAAAGGTAAGACATGATATAAAGAAAGGAATATATATATATATATATATATATATATATTTATTTAAATATAGGATTTCAAAAAGATTTGAAATGAAACTGATTATTGGATTATGGAACATTCATTTGAATGTTTTGTGAAACCAGAGAAGAAATGTAACGACCCGATTTTTCGACTTCCGAAAGTCGACTTTAATATGTCCACTGTATCAACTGCCGCACCATCGAACGCCGGAAAACCAAACCATTAGGGTGTAAAGAAGAAGAGGTAGAAGAAGAAAGAAGGAAGAAAGAGAAACAATAACAGAATCTCACATTTCGCATCGGAACAAATATAATAGATAAATAAATATTTTTAAACAAAATCACTATATCAGTTATTACATTACATCACATTATATTATCAGAGTGTACAACAACAACAACAGAAAGAAAGTATTACGTATATAAGAGATACGCCTCGCCATCCAGCTCCAATTCCTGATTCCACGGCAACTTCTTGACTTTGCTTCCGAATAATGATAATCTGACTCTAGGCTGCCCGTGTGGAAAATTGAGGGCACCCCGAGTTTAGAAAGTGAACAATAAAATCCAGGTCAGTCGTGGGACTGGTGTGAGATCTTAAAAACAGTTATTTTCACAAAGAAAATAAAAAGAAATCCACTATGCTTTTGGAAAATGAAATTACCATAAGGCCTCTCGCCACACACACAATGCAAACGCAGAATTGGAGGAGATTTCTCCTTATGATAGTCAAACATGCTTCACATGCAAAATCTTTTTTTTTAAATATTATCATTAGTGCGTAGTGCAGAAAGCATTTCGAAAGTATAATATTAACCTTAGCCAGCATAGGCATTTCACACTTATGCCTACTATAGCTACCATGTTCAAAAGCAGGTTACCACCACATTCCATGGCAGGTTATACAACTAAAACCGTATAGGGCGCATATTGTTTTATTGGATTTCCAACAAATGGTCAGGCTAAGGAACTTCCTACTGCCACATGGGTACGCCTCTGGAGGGACGTCCCGAGAACCTACCCGGCTCTCTGCCAACACAAGGCCGGTTACCCCCTTCCCAAGAAGTAAAACCTAAGATATGCCACCCCGAGGTCCTTTGGGACCTTTATCCAAGGATCCTTTACACCAACAACATCACACAGTAATAAATATACTACAGCGCCCCACCTCTATACCCATGCTAGCCAAGAACACTATGGAGTAATGTCTTCAACTAGCACGGAGAATAAGGCTGTTGAGGAGCGACCATCTGTATAATTGCTTTGTGCGAGTATCGATATGCCAGATAAAAATACAACTTTTCATCACAAGAGGAAATTCGACATACCGATGCAAACTCAAGGCTACAACACAGTGGCTATAATATCTTCGGAAACAAATATAGAAATAAGTATAACACAACTCAGTCATAGACGATCATATCTCAAAGGCGGAAATAGATATGAATATTACACATGAAAGTGTACATCAGAGTAGTGGTCAAACAAGATCCACAATATCGTAAAAGAATAGTTACAATTGCTACACAAAAGAATAAGTATACATCAATGAGTCTATATCTCAAATGTATACAACTAAAAACTACTAATCTAAGTAGTTAGACAAAAGTTAGGATAATAATAATAATCCCAGATGAGGAGTCAAGCAGAAGTATCTGTAACATCTCGGTTGGACCTGAGTATTATTTGATAAGAAAATAATAAAAGGATCAGTCTAGCTATTAATATCAGGTAAAATGATATAGAATAACAGATATGACAAAAACGTATGATAACCATAGAGCCATACTATGATACGTATGTAACTGAAAATCAACTAGAGACTAATCAATATCACAAGAATCTTCTCAAAGACAAAAAAGAATGTCATACTCTTTACTTTTATTCACTAAACCATAAATATTGACAATTATATCAATGCCAATCACAAAAGTTAATGACACACAAATTCACCAATGCATAAATATTGATAAAACTTATCAATGTAAATCACGAATATTGGAGAAAACACAAATTCTAGAAATCATCAATGGAAATCCAGAAATCACGAAAAGGGGGAGGCCTATCACAAAACGGGAGTATGAAAACTCACCAACACGTGTATCACAAAACGGAATGCTATTCCATGGTTGCTAACCATTAATTTTGAGCCGAAGCTCCACAAAACGGTCCGAAGACCATGGGTCGCTAACCCACCAATTTGAGCCGAAGCTCCACAGAAACGGAGTTTAGTCTCCTTCGCAGACAAAGAGACATCGCACATTGCTAGTTTAAATCACAAAAATGATCATTATCGATCATCAAGAAGTGTCAATTAAAGTAAGCTAGTAAATATATGAGCTTAGCTTCATGTCCCATAACCACTATCTTAACTTAAATATTTACGAACAAATTGCAGATCTCCACTAGAAAATTGTCACAAGAGATTCAATCGAACAAGTCCAAGAACTAACCGATGAAGTGAACGCAAGCGTTTTGTACCACTTGTTTTACTAAGCCGTTTAATTAGATTTCTCGTACGAGTGAGGTAAAGGTTTGTATATACTAGTAGATTGGAAAACAGTATAAGAAACGAGCCTTGTAATAAAATAGTGTTGAAAACGTTTTGATGAAAGTGTTTTGATATTTTGTACTAGTATTGAAACCTTCATATTTTTAAAGTGACAAATCAAAGAAATGATTGTAGAAACAATCAATCACCAAAAATCCACATTCGAAGACGTGAATTAAATCCAAAGAAATCGATACCAAATCCATCAAAATGAATATCACCAAAAATTCCAAAGAAGATGTTATCAAATCCAACAAGGTGATAACAACTAGTCGGAGAAAGAAGAATCGATTAAAAAGTGGAAACTAAGCAAAATAGGCATAAATAGGCAAAACAGGGAAAATAGGAGTAGCTCAGTCGACTGATTCAGAGGGTTCAGTCGACTGAACATAGACCCGGAAAATTCTTGGGTTTCAGTTCAGTCGACTGACTCAGAAGGTTCAGTCGACTGAACGCAGATCCTAAAAGTTCTCGGCTTCAGCTCAGTCGACTGAGTCAGAGATTTCAGTCGACTGAACACTGTTTTCCTGCATTCCTAACCTATTTTAATTGAAGTGCAAACTCTCTCAATTTGCAATTGGGCGAGCAACGGGCGCTAAGGGTTTACGCCAATCGACAACCCAGCCTTATAGGCTCTTCCATTCATCACCAAAAACATGATCAAATGTCAAAGTTATGATTTTTAATGATTTGACTTCAAAACACTAAAAATTGGAATATACACCGAAGCAATCCAAATCAAAAGCAATTGCACATGAATAAGTGTTAGGAATTCATACCTAACAACAAGGATAAATATAGACATAGATGTTAACGCTAAAATTGGACGCTAACACCCCGGTGTAAGTAGTAAAAATGTGAAAGCACCATCCGTTGGTACGGGAACTAGAGATAAGCAGAAGATAACAGAAAATCAAGTAAAGAGAATGGTTTTTATAGTGGTTCGGCTTAATGTTAAGCGTACGTCCACTTTAATCCTCTTTATTGCTGATTCGATTACAACTTTTACAATGATCTTTGATTACAGCACAACTAAGACAAGTAGTTAGAACTTCAATGTAGAAGAGCTCTTTGAATTCATGTTGAATGTGCTAGATCTCTTCCTAAAGTTCGATGAAGTGTCTTCGGTGTTTGAAGCATCAGATGAGTCGAGAAAACAACAGAGTATAGACGTTCAAGAAATGAGCCAAAAGTCTCCTCTTCGGTAGAGTAGGCAAGGTATTTATAGGGAATTTATGGAGTTAGGTCGTAGGTCGTGGTCGACCTAAGGGTTAGGTCAGCCATGTTATAGGTCGTGGGCGACCTAAGGAGTAGCATGAGAGGGAGTAGCGACCTAAGGAACTACGACATAAGGAGTAGCGACATAAAGGCCAGCGGCATAAGGAATAGCGGCATAAAGAAGTTGCCTTGGTCTGTTTAGGTCGAGAGTGACCTAGTAGAAGATGCAGTATGCAGCTTAGGTCGCGAGTGACCTAATGGAAGAGGTCATGTGAATTCGGCTCTGGCTAGTGGAAGATGCTAGGTCGTGACTCGTTAAGTCGCTAGGACTTTTAGGTCGTTGAGTAATTGAGTGGCTTGGTTATTTAGATCGGTAAGTAGGTAGGTCGTGAAAAGGAGATGTTGAGTTGTTAGGTCGCTGGGCATGTAGGTCGTTAGGTCGTCATAAGTTTAGGTCGCTAGGTCGCCTGAACTTTTAGGTCGCTAAGTCGTTAGGTCGTTAACCTGGTTGAGTCGCTCTTTGCTTCAAGTCATTAGATCGTGGTCTACTGTAGGTCTTTGAGTCCCCTGTGCCTTTAGATCGTTGGGTCCTTTAACCCGTTAGGTCGCTAAGTCATGAAAAAGAGGAGTTAACACTTGCCCCTTGAAGTATATGCCTAGGGACTAGGTCGTGTGCTTCGATACTTCTTAACTCGTGCCTTGCTGAGTCGTTAGGTCGTGAGCGACTTAATGAGGGAGTTACGTCGTTCGCACCGATTCAGAATCCACTGCCCCTGTATATAAGTCGCATAACAGTCCTTCTTCTCTTTACTTTCTTTGACTCTCGAAACTTCCATTGAAGAACCTTCTGAGCTTTCAAAGGCAAACTCGATCTAACCGGTCACCGATCATCTTCATCAACACCTCACGTAAGTGGATTCGCTTATTATCCATTCCACGATCACCATCGAATCACGAATTCCCCATTTGCCGTCCCTAATCCAATTTCGTATGCCGCGTTTCACCATGAATTGTGTTACAATCGATCCTTGATTTCCTCTGGTCGTGATGTCATTGTAATTCTCGAAAACACAGCAACGTATTAGATCCATGATGGATCTGATGTGATTTGAATCGGTTCTGGGTGATTTGGCGGTGTGGTGAGATGATGGATTTCACGGTAGAGATAATAATGGGTTATCGGGTTAACGGGTTTGTGAGTTAGGAAATGCCTAGCTTAAGAGCTTCGAATGACCTAAGGCTTGATAGTTTGGACTTGAATCGCTCGACCTAACGGTTAGCATCTTATCATCAAATTCTGAGCGACCTAAGGCACTGCGACTTACGTGACTCGTGACTTAAGATGTGTAGCATGTTGCTTCGGATGAGATAACCCTTTTAACGACCTACCTTTAGGTCGCACTGTGATTTGGGCGAGCTAACACTTAAGCAAATTTGCCTTGTAATGACTTAATCTTGCCAGAATAGCATATGAATTTCAAACAGAACGACCTAAGGAAAGCCCGACCTATGCTAAGTCGTTTGAACTTGATTTGGTCGACTTAAAGAAACCTGAGTTAACTTAAGTCGTTCTTGCGACCTAAGAAGTGAACAGGACTTGAACACTTGTAAAATTTGACAGAACTTGATTGAATTTCCAACTTGAACAGCCAGAATGAATTGCTTGAACTTGTTGCACATTTTCACAGATTATATTAACTTTTAAAGCTAACAACCTGTTAAATACAACATTTGCAGAAAACTAGGGCGAATATACTGCCACTGACTGCCCACATCGAACGAAAGATTAGTCGATAAAGAATAATCAACTTAAAGAAATTATACGAATGAAGTGCTATGAATCAACAAATTCAAGTGAAGTATTAAAGAAAAGCAAAATTAATCAACTAAAGCTGATCTGTTTGCATCAACACTGCACTTGTACTTGGACCTAAATTAACAAGACCTGAAACTTTATAATCGAAAAATGCCTATTAGTTTAATTTCAGTTATATTTGCTTGTCATTTTATTAGTTTTGCACAACACTCCACACATTTAGGAAACATGCACCTTCATATTTGAATATCCAATTCCTTGTGTAGAATGACTTCTCAACAAGAAGAGATAATAGGACAAGCTGAAGAAGTCTTCCCAATAGCTAACCCCTTGGATAGTCCCCCAGAAAGAACTCCAACTACTCTGAATCAACGGGTGTTCAATCAATTAAGTATCCAGTTCGGTATTGCTGAGGCAGACGCTATGCTTCCTGGGGTAAACGATACTGCTGACAGGCCACCTCTTGGTTTCATCGCAGTTAATCGTCAGATGTGCTTGAGTGGAGCTATTCCTCCCTTTAACAATTTTCTTCGACAGCTTCTTCTCTGATTAACTATCTCTCCCTTCTAGTTGCACCCCAATGGCTACGCCGTCTTGATGGGACTGTGTGTACTGTTCAGGAGGACACTCGACCGTCTTCCAAGCTTTGAAGAAATTTGTTACTTATGCCCATTTGCGAAGAACAAAGTTCATCCATCTATAATACTTGTGAGAAGCGCAAGGAACCGTAAGTTGATCACCGATCTTCCTAAAAGAGCCCATGGGTTTTTGAACCAATTTTTCTTTGTCCGTTGCCCCCCAGGATTCTATAGCATTTGGAGAGTAGGAAGTAAGCTTGCCTATCTCCGTTCTTTCCGTTTCTGAACTTTTCAAAATCCAAGTTATTAAGTGCTAACTTCATTCTTTACTTTTACAACACTTCCTCCTCTTTCTAAAGATTCCAGCCATAAGCCGACTTTCGAAAGACTAAGTGCTATGGCAGGTTAGGAGAGAAGCATTAAATTTTTACTGAAGAATGAATTTTTGCATCAATTCATACTTTTGCATTCTTCCCGATCTACTCAGCTTCATGATGCCCCTGGTTCTCGATTAGAGACTCCAGATGCCCCAATTTCCGCCGAAGAACTTACATAGAAGGAACCTACTACCGAGGCTTCAATGGTGAAATGTTCTGCTTCCATTGACGTTGTGGGGTCATCCGGCAAATTTGCACTTCCCACGGTTATTGAAGAAGAGGAACCTCCTCAACACTCTGGGAAGGCTGCTGATGCAGGAGCTGAGAGAAAGAGTCCCGCTAGGCATGACGGTGACGACACTTTTGAGGGATTGAGCGACTTGGTGGTTACTTCACATGAACTCTTCAAAGATGATTCCACCGCTTCTAAACTTGCTTCTCCAGCAGTTGAAGTGACATCAGTTTTGCAAACAACTCCATCAACTCAAGAGATAACTCTTAAGCCGAAGAGTGGTTTATAGCTTGACGCGCGTAGTCCACACTCCACACACACTTAGGATTTTGGCAAATTTGTGCACTTAACTTCTTTACTTTGATGATTTTTAAACTTGTATCTTCTTCATTTTCAGGTTCTCCAATGGGACGTAGCGCCATTACTATGATGATTTTCAGCGCTATGGAAGACGCGACTCTTATGATCCCAAGCGGTATCTTCCTGCCTTGAGGGAGACTGATGAAGAAGGAGCCGCAAGAAAAGCTCACGAGAGACGGGCTTATAAGGAGCGCTATGGGAGAAGGGATGAACGACATGATTCTTCCCAGAGAGGTGATGATTCCCACAAAACAAAATCTCATGATGACAAAGAAAAAGGTCACATCGCTGAAGATCCAAACAAGTGGGCCAAGCTTAGTGAAAGGCCGTCATCTGCAATTTCTAAAAAACCCGCTGCTCCCATCTCTTTGGAAATCTCCACCAGCTCTCCTGCCCTTCCGAGAGCTGATATTCAAACGATCATGAACAGGCCTCCATATCAAATTGAGAATGCCCCGCCTGCACTTCAAAGCCGGTTTCCAAACTGGTGTTTAAAAGGGGTACTCTTCGACTTGGACTTGATTCCCATTGACAAGCAAGCCATGCTAAGGAATCTCGACGTTGTTAAACTTGACATTGAGAGAATTCCGGGATGGGAAAAACTGGTTGACGAGCTTCAACGGGTGAATCGCTTAAATCTTGAGGCTATGTTAACCATGGAGAGCGATAAGTCCGAGTGGAAGAAAACTCTCGACCAGCATGATGTAGAAATGAAGAACATCACCGCTTACAATGAGAAGCTTGAAGCGGAAATTGAAAAACTCAAAGAAGAGCTTGCCACTTCTTCCACTTCCTATACTCAAAAGGAAGAAGTGCTTCAAAAACAAGTGAGAGATGCTCATGCCAGTCAAAGAGATGCCGAGGCTAGATTTGAGGCACAGCAGCAAATTGTAGAAAGCTACCGAGCTAATGTTGCTCAGTTGCGAGAAAAAACCAGCTCCCAGAACATGGAGATTGAAATGTTAAGAGCTCAGCTTTCTGAAGTTGAAAAAGAGCGTGATGAAGCTATCACCGACAAAGCAGCAGCCGAAGAATCTCATGAGGCAATCAAAGCCAACATCAGCTCTATCTTATTCGAGTTTTATTTGCACGACGTCCTGGGGCGCGGTAGCCTTTCGTTTTTGGGCCCGAAGTACGATATTACCTTGGCCGAAGTGTGGGAGGCCGCACTTGATATGCTTTGAGGCGCTGGCTATACTGAGGAAGATCTTGAGGCGCACTATCTGGATGATGAGGCACGTGCCTCCCTTGCTAGGGGAAAAGAGAAACTTGCTGAAGAGCGAGCCAGAATGGCGGAAGGAGAACATTTAGGGAAGACACATTTGACCTACCCGACTCTTCCTTCGGTTTCGGCCGACATTGATATCGTTGGCTCCAGTTCCCATTCTTCGCCTCCTGCTAAAGCTGACATTGAAATCGTAACTGCTCATACTGGAGATGAGGCTCAAGAAAGCGCTGAAGCACAAGGCTTTGAAATTGACGTAATAAAGCCAACTTCTCCAGGTAACTTCAACGTTGATTTAGCTCAAGTGGACTACTTGTTCGCTTCACATGAGCTTGATGAACTTTTCGATTATTACTTAAGCCTTGACGCACCACTATCTCCTCTCTTTGCGAGGAATACTGATTTTAACTTCTCTTCTTCTGTAGTGAAAACGCCAAGTGCTGCACAGACTTCTCCTCTTCCAGCTGTTCCACCTCCATCTCTTCAAATTATGCCTCCTTCTGCTTCTCAACCGGGGTCGCAAGAAGAATTAATAGAAGTTCTTCAAGGCTTGGATGACCCGGCCGCTTCACAAGAGCAGAAGGCTAAGGAACTTGAAGAAGGTGAAAAGACTCCGGAGCAATTTTACGATGACACAAAGCTGTCTGAACTTAAAACTCCAGGCAGTGAGTCTTCTTCAAGGAAGAAGGGGAAGCGTGTAACTTCGAAGAAGAGAAAGAAAAGCACTTCTGCTAGTGAAGAGAAGGCGGAAGTAGACCTAGCTGCACCTCTATCTCCTTCTTCCCCGGCTCGTTCAAGCTGGCTCCCAAAGTTATCCCAGGCGAGGGCTCTAAAGGTGGCGGGAAGAAGAAATAACGAGTCTCGCTTTACCCTTCTTGTTTTGCTTTTTGCTTGTATATAAACGCTTGTATTGACCAGAGATTGTGCGGGTACCGGTCCCCGCTCTTTTGTAACCTGCACATGTATAAAATTTTATAGTATGGAATAAAATGATTCTCCTTACTTGTACAATCTTTTGACTGTTTTTTGTGAATGCATTTATTACTTATTTTCGTACAATTTTCTTCATTTTCTTTGTGTGATATTGCAATAAGTCTGTGGTATGTTGTCTGAGCGTTGCTTTTATTAAGTAGCTATATTGTATTGTATTGTCCCCATACCACGGCTTATTGCGATTTCTTTCACTTGGTAAAACTTTGGAGAATAATTCTTCTATCTCGAGAGGACTTGTACTCTTAAGTTGGAGAACAACTCTTCCATTTTGAGAAGGCTTGCACTCTTACTTTAGAGAATAATTTTTCCATTTTTTGAGGAAATATTACTTTGCTTCAATAGAGTGTGCCTTGTATTGGAGAAGTCTTCTCTCTCTTTTATTTGAAGAAGTTTTTTGCACTTCACTTTCGGAGATAGTCACTTTTATTTTTTGACAAGTGAATTCTCCTACGCGGTGAAGCGAGTGTCCAAAGAAGTCTTTGAATTGGCACTACAACTTCTGGGGAAGAATATTTTCAAGATGGGAAATTGATCTTCCCTTGAGAGCTGCAGTGTGCCTCCGAAGAGGGCTTTTATTTTGTGCCTCATTGGAGGGCCTTTTGCTTCATTCGCTTGAAAGTGCTTTTCTCACAGTTAAATGGATCCACGGGGCGGACGCAAGTTACTTAGTTGGATGTTCGTTTGCAAAAACGATCGCAGCCAGTTAACAAGGGCCCTGTGCCTTCTATCTTGGGAAGGTGCCCCTCTAGTGGTTCCATCAACCTTGTTGGTTGAGAAAAGCATCTCTTCTTGGGACGTGCCTCCGAAGAGGTCTTGTGCCTCCGAAGAGATCTTGTGCCTCCAAAGAGGTCTTGTGGTGCCTCGGGAAAGGTCTTCTGCCTCCGAAGAGGGCAGGTGTGCCTTTGGTGAAGGCTAGTGCCTCTGAAGAGGGCTTGTGGTGCCTCGGGAGAGTCTTTTGCCTCCGAAGAGGTCACGTGCCTCCAAAGAGGTCTTTTGCCTCTGAAGAGGTCTTTATTTGATTGCCTAGAAGTTACTTTCTCATAGTTGAATGGATTCACGGGGCGGACACAAGTTACTTAAATGGATGTTCATTTGCACAAACGATCGCAACCAGTTAACAATGGCCCTGTTCCTTCCACTTAGGAAGGTGCCCCTCCGGTGATTCCACCAACCTTATTGGTTCAGAAGAGCACTTTCTTTTTTCGGCGTGCCTCGTTAGAGGTCTTTTTCCTCCGAAGAGTTGTGCCTCCGAAGAGGGCTTTGGGTGATTGGCTCGCCATGAAGGTTGCATCTCACAGTTAAGTGGATCCACGGGGAAGACGCAAGCTATCCAACCGGATGTTTGTTTGCACAGACGATCGCAATCAGTTATCAAGGGCCTGGTGCCTTCGCTGGGGGAAGGTGCCCCTTGGTGGTTCCACCAACCTTTTTGTTGAGAGGAAAACTCCTTTTTGGCTGTTTTCTGTCCGCTCGCCCTTATTTGTTTGTCATTTGCTCATCAGCGATTCCCTGTTATCATTTCCAAGCACATGTTCCTTTCTTTTGCAAGTAGTTTGCCTTATCCAAAGAAGTGTACTTCATTGTTAAGCGAGTCTACGGGACAGACGCAAGCTATCTAACCGGATGTTCATTTGCACAAACGATCGCAATCAGTTAGCAAGGGCCTGGAAACTCAATGTTAGGGAGGCGCCCCTCCGGTGGAATCACTAACTGTTTGCATGAAGCACTTCTTATATAGGATTTGGAATCTGTAATTTTTATGGCTTGACATTTGTTTATTGAGTGATTTCAGGGATCGCTTGGCCTTGTGATGGGTAAGCTTTGTTTTAATGGCCTACAATATTAAATCGATATTTTAGCAATACATTTAAGGTATTTACACATCGAAATAAAACAAGCATTTTATAATAGTGGAGAACACAAGATTTATAGTGGTTCGTCCAAGAACTGGGCCTACATCCACTTTATAGTTCTTATTATTCATTTGCACTAATTTTACAATGGCTTACAATACAAGAATCATACATCCGTAATCATTTTACAAATTTAAGCAAAGCTTTTAAGTAAAATATGGACACAAGTGATGGCTGTTCCAAGCTCCTGGAATTGGATCTCCTTCGACAATTGTCAGTTTGAAAGTGCCATCAAGAAGTTTTTTGCCTACGACATACGGCCCTTCCCAATTTGGCGCAAACACTCCTGTTGCTGTCTTGATCCTTCTCAAGACTAGATCCCCAATTTCAAAGCTGCGTTGGCGAACTTTGGAATTGAAGTGCCTGACAATCCTTTGCTCATGGGCTGTAATTCTAAGCTGAGCCTCTTCCCTTCTTTCATCAAGGAAGTCAAGTTCTTCAAGTTGCATTTTCATTTTCTGCTTGGTTGAAAAGAATTCTTCTGTGTGAGGGAACCTCTGTTTCCACTGGAATCATTGCTTCTGATCCATATGCTAATGAGAATGGAGTGTGCCCAGTCGCAGTTTTGTGGGCAGTTTTGTATGCCCATAGTGCTAGTGGCAGCTTATCGACCCAACCACCTTTTTCTTTTTCCATCTATTTTTTGATGGTTGATTTGATAATTTTGTATACTGCTTCCACTTTCCAGTTTGCCTGCGAATGAGCCACTGCTGAGAAGCTTTTTCGGATCTTGAATCGCTTGCAAAAATCCTGGAACTCTTCGCTTTCGAATTGGGTACCATTGTCTGTGATTATCTTTTGAGGCACACCATACCTGCAAATGATATTCTTAGTCACAAAGTTTATCATCTTTTTAGAGGTAATAGTAGCTAATGGTTCAGATTCAACCCATTTAGTGAAATAATCAAAAGTAACAATAGCATATCTAATTCCGGACTTGGCAGTTGGCAAAGGCCCGATGAGATCTATTCCCCAGATGGAAAATGGCCATGGACTGACTATCTGCGTTAGCTTGGTGGAAGGTGCTTTTGGAATTTTTGCAAATCTCTGGCATCGGTCACACTTTCGGGCGTAGCTAGCAGCATCTCGATTAATGTCTGGCCAAAAATACCCATAGCGGAGAATTTTCTTTGCTAGAGTTTGACCACCTGAATGATCCCCACGCTCTCCTCCGTGCACTTCAGCTAAAATTGTCTTAGCCTCTTCCTTAGTTACACATCGGAGTAATGGGATCGAGAATCCCTGTCTGTACAACTGACTGTCTTGAATTACATATCTTGAGGCTTTCCTTAACAGCTTCTGAAGCTCCTTCGAATTTTTTGGAAGAAGCCGTTAAGTAGATATTCCTTGATTGGAGTGATCCATGATTCCTGCTCTTAGGACGCAGCCATGATCCAGTCAATATCCATCTCAACGGTACTTGGAGCTGGCAAGACTTCCACAGGAATCAATCCCAGTAATTGAGCTTCACCAGTGCTTGAATACTTTGCGAGAGAATCTGCCTTCATGTTCTCTTCCTGGGGCATATGACTTATCGTATAATGATCGAAATCATCGGGAAGTTCCTAGGCCCTTGACAAGTAAGAAGGCAGATTTCCTCCTTTAGATTGAAATTCTTTCTTGACTTGGCATACAATAAGATGGAAATCACTGAAGATGTGCAACACTCTGATATTCAGTACTTTAGCAATCTTAAAGCCGGCAATAAGAGCTTCATATTCTGCTTCATTATTTGTCGAAGGAAATTCCAGTTTCAATGCGTAGCACAATGATCGCCCTTCGGGGGTTTCAATCACGACCCCAGCTCTAGAACAATAGTCGTTTCTTGCGCCATCAACATATAATTTCCATCGGGTCGGGATGTCATCAGTAACTTCTTCCTCGCTGTCACCTTCATCTGTATATTCTACAATGAAATCTTCTAAAGCTTGTCCGTTGACCGCTCTTCGGGGATGGTAAGTGATATCATATTGACCAAGTTCAATATTCCACTTTAGAAGACGACTCAAAGCCTCCGGGCGAAACAGGACTTGCTTTAAAGGCTGATCAGTGAGGACTTTGATAGGATGAGCTTGAAAATATGGCCTCAACTTTCTGGAAGCTATCAGTAGGCAATAGGTGAGCTTTTCTAGCTTTGAAAAATTCATCTCTGCCCCAGTGAATCTCTTGCCGATGTAGTAGACCGGGCGCTGAATTTTGCATCTTCCCGTACTAATGCTGCACTGAGAGCATGAGACGAAACTGCTAAATATATGAAAAGATCTTCACCATTGCTGGGCTTAGAAAGTATTGGAGGTGCTTCCATATGGCAAATTATTTCATCGAAAGCTTTTTGACATTCTGGAGTCCTTTCAAAGTTTTTCTTTCCTTTCTTTAGAGCAACAAAGAATGGAATGCGTTTATCCGTGGCCTTGGAAATAAACCGACTCAAAGCAGCGACTTTTCCATTGAGGCTCTGCAATTCCTTCTTTATCCTAGGGGCTTTGACTTCTCTCAACACAGTAATTTGAGAATGATTAGCTTTGATGCCCCTAGCACTCACAATGAAATCCAAGAATTTCCCGGACTCTACCCCGAATGAACATTTCAAAGGATTAAGCTTCATTCCATACTTTCGGAAAACTACGAACATTTCTGCCAAGTGATCCATATGTTCCACTGACTTCTTTGTCTTCACCAACATATCATCAATGTAAACTTCCATAGTCTTGCCAATCTGTGGCTTGAACATAGCATTAACAAGTCTTTGGTAAGTTGCCACCGCATTCTTCAGTCCGAAGGGCATGACTCTATAGCAGTAAAGACCTACATCGGTGATGAAGCTCGTGTCCTCCTAATCTGGCTTATGCATCATGATTTGGTTATATCTGGAGTAAGCATCCATAAAAGACAACAATTCATGCCCAGCTGTTCCATCCACCAACCGATCAATCCTGAGTAACGGGAAGCAGTCTTTGGGGTAGGCTTTGTTTAAATCTGAAAAGTCGATGCATATTCTCCACTTTCCATTTGCTTTTTTTAACCAGCATCGGATTATAAACCCAATTTGGATAAATGGAGTCTCTGATGAAGCCATTCTCTATGAGCCGATCTACTTCTTCTTTTAATGCTACTGACCTTTCTGGCCCCTTGGTTCTTCTTTTTTGCTTCACAGATGTAAATTTCGGATCAATATTCAGAGTGCGTATTGCGATTTCTAGAGAAATTCCACACATATCGGCATGACTCCAAGCGAACACGTCCAGATTTTATTTCAAGAATGATATCAAAGTATTTTGAACCGTCACACTAAGTTGAGAACCCACATTCAGCACCTTGTTCGGATCTTTCGGGTCAACAGGTACTAGCACTGTTACTACCACTGGCACCACTCTATTCTTCCCTGTACTGGCTTTTCTGGGATCCATTTCTTTTCGTGCACCACTATGATCGCCAGTACAGGATCCACCCTATAATTTCTACAAGGTTGGTTCTTTGATGCGAAGTGGAGCTGCCGCATCCTTTTCGATCTCTCTCTTCCTTGCTACCCACAACTCTATCAGATAACATTCTCGCCCAGCATTCTGATCCTCTTTAATAACACCGACGCCATTATCCGTGGAGAACTTCATAGTAAGGCACCACATGGCGAGAATTGCCCTGAATGCTGCAAGAGTTGGCTGCCCTAGGAAGGCGTTGTAAGCAGAAAAAATCCATCAACAATCACAAAAGTCTGCTTTCGAACCACCTTTTTCTGCCCCTCTCCAAGTTCAACGAATAAGCCAATAGTTCCAATTGGCTGCTTCGGTTCCCCAGTAAACCCAACAAACTTCCACGATGAAGCTTGAACATCAGCCATATGAATCTCCATTTGATCGAATGTCTTTTTGAAGAGGATATTGCAAGAGGCGCCGCAGTCAACGAGCACCCTTCTTACAATAGCAGGCCCGGTACCTACAGAGATGACCAAGGGATCCATGGTAGGAGCTTCAACACCCATAAAGTCCCTGAACCTGAACACAATGTCATCATTAAAAGTTCTTTACTGCTTCACAGGTGCAGCGTCTTCCAACACAAAAACAATTTCTTCTGTTGGGGCATATTTCAAATCACGAGCATATCTTTCCATCTCGCCCCAGCTTCTGCCTGTTGGGTGAGGACCTCCTGTGATTACATTAATAACAGGCCTCTCTGATTCATGCGCGATAGTCCTCTCTTTCGAGCCAGATGGATGAGCAGGAAGTTGCTGGCCCTCAGTAGATGAAGTTGGGTCATTCCTATTTCTCTTAACATATTGTTGCAGCTTGTTCTCTCTCAACATTTCTTCAATCAAACTCTTCAAATGGCAACATTCATTAGTATCATGACCAGGTTGATTATGAAACCGAAAAAATCTCCCATTTCGAACAGCATTTTTCCCAAGCTTCAACACAGGTGGCTTAGGGTATTCAACGGCATCTTTGGTAGCGAAAAAGATATTCTCCGGAGTATCAGTTGAAAGAGTGAAATCTGAAGGTTTTAAGAAGCGAGGTTTCTTAACATCGTTCTGCTTCTTCCCACCGTTATTCTGCCTCTACTGACTTCCGGATTCCTTTTTGGTAGGAGCAGAAGTGTTATTGTTAACCTCCGTCAATACCACTTTTGCGGGCACATGAAGGCTTTCCAAGCGTATGAACTCATCAGCTTTCTTGTAGAATTTCTCAAGCGAATTTGGTTCCTTCATCTTTAGCCATTTCCCAAACTCACTCGATTTGTTGATAGCCCTCATCAGGTAGGTCAAAACCATTCGTGGCTCTGCATTGTCGACTTCGGCCAAGGCTATGTTGGAGCAGTTTAAGAAAGATCTAATAGATTCTCCGGGATTCTGTTCCTGGGTGGACAATGACATTATGTCCTTCGCCTTTGAAGCATACAGCCTGAATTGTTCTTTAAACTTCAGAGTTAAATCGGAGAACTGGTCTACAGATTGGACCGGTAGCTTTGTAAACCAGAGTAGAGCCAGTCCTTCCAAGTATACCGAAAAGTACCGGCATTTGATCTCATCCGATGCTCTAGCACCAGTCATGTGCCAGTCATACTTATATAAGAATTAGTTAGGGTCGCTTGTTCCCTTATAAGCCGGAATGGTGGGGGGAACAAACTTCCTTGGGAATTCTGCCTTCAGAATCCTTTCGGTGTACAGAGTTTTGATTGGAGCGAACCCCATTCTTTTTCATCTTCTTCCCTTTGCATACTTTCTTTCATAATCTGTCGAACATCCCCGAGAGGTATTCCTCATCGTTTAGAGGCTCCGCGGGACAGACTTCAGCCATTTTCTCGGAAGTTTGTATGGATAAACGTTTGCGGAGAGCGGCTGCGGCCTTGATCCTCCAGCTTGGGGAGGTGCCCCTTCGGCGGGGCCAGCTGCCTTTTGTGGAATATCCCTCTCTTCAGGATTATGAACATCATCAGCAAAGTTTCCTTCATTATTCACTGGTTGATGGTTAGCTCCGAGCAAACCATTCAACCTATCAAGCATTAAAGTGTTCTGCGCTTCCATTTGCTGATATAACCCAGACATTGCAGCATCTAACTCTACCCGTGTAATTCCAACACTTGCAACTGCTTGACTTAACGAAGGAGAAGTGGCAGTATTCTCATGGGCATCACCGGGTCTAGTATATCTGCGCTTTCTTCCAGGAGCCATGATCTCTGATAGACTTCTGATTTTGAGAGAGATTCTTTTAATGAACTTTTGCGAAGCAATGATGAGAGCACCCTGAGTTCGAGTTCTCAGTGAAAGCACCAAAAATGTTAACGCTAAAATTGGACGCTAACACCCTGGTGTAAGTAGTAAAATGTGAAAGCACCACCCGTTGGTATGGGAACTAGAGATAAGTAGAAGATAACAGAAAATCAAGTAAAGAGACAACGGTTTTTATAGTGGTTCGGCTTAATGTCAAGCCTACGTCCACTTTAATCCTCTTTATTGCTGATTCGATTACAACTTTTACAACGATCTTTGATTACGGCACAACTAAGACAAGTAGGTAGAACTTCAATGTAGAAGAGCTCTTTGAATTCATGTTGAATGTGCTAGATCTCTTCCTAAAGTTCGATGAAGTGTCTTCGGTGTTTGAAGCGTCAGATGAGTTGAGAAAACAGCAGAGTATAGGCGTTCCAGAAATGAGCCAAAAGTCCCCTCTTCGGTGGAGTAGGCAAGGTATTTATAGGGAATTTATGGAGTTAGGTCATAGGTCGTGGGCGACCTAAGGGTTAGTTCGGGCATGTTATAGGTCGTGGGCGACCTAAGGAGTAGTAGGAGAGGGTGTAGAGACCTATGGAACTATGGCATAAGGAGTAGCGGCATAAAGGCCAACGGCATAAGGTATAGCGGCATAAAGAAGTTCCCTTGGTCTGTTTAGGTCGTGAGCGGCCTAGTAGAATATGCAGTATGCATCTTAGGTCGTGAGCGACCTAATGGAAGAGGTCATGTGAATTCGGCTTTTGCTAGTGGAAGATACTAGGCCGTGACTCATTAAGTTGATAGGACTTTTAGGTCGTTGAGTAACTGAGTCGCTTGGTTCTTTAGATCGGTAAGTCGGTAGGTCGTGAAAAGGAGGTGTTGAGTTGTTAGGTCGCTGGACATGTAGGTTGTTAGGTCGTCACATGTTTTGGTCGCTAGGTCGCCTGAACTTTTAGGTCGCTAAGTCGTTAGGTCGTTAACCTGGTTGAGCTGCTCTTTGCTTCAAGTCATTAGGCCGTGGTCTGCTGTAGGTCGTTGAGTCCCCTGTGCCTTTAGGTCGTTGGGTCCTTTACCCCGTTAGGTCGCTTAGTCGTGAAAAAGAGGAGTTAACAATAGATGTGAGATAAAAATCTCACCTTTGAACCCAAAACAAATGAAGAAGAATCTATAGAGCAATGGCAAGGACAACCACTCTTTAATTCCAACCCAACAAGCTTGAATCTAAGCTTAAAAGAGAAACATTTTCTAAGTTAGGTTTAGGAATTTCTAAAATTGGAAGGGGAATGAGTTGGAGAAGAAGAAGAGAAGGCTTACCAAAGCTTCTTCTATGAATTTGGAGTCGGAGCTTGGATTTGCAATGAAACTAGGGCTTAGGAATTCTAATTCTTTCTCTCTTCCCCCATTTTTATCTAAAGCTTGAGTATTAGGAAATTATGAAGGAATGAAGAGAAGAGGGTTGGAGCTAGGTTGAGAAGTGGGGTTAATGGGCTAAAACCCAACCCAAAGCTCTGAGTGAAAAGTAGCTAAATTCTACTAACTCCAAACATATCGAAGTTTATACTCAAAAAGGTCGCAAACATCATTTTGAACTCAATGGGGTTGGTCTCGAGTCCTAATTCGACTGTTTGCAAAAAGTAGCGTTTCAGACAATAATTCGACTAACGATGAATTATTTTAAATAAATTATTTGAATATTAAATTGTAAAATATGTGGGTTGTTACATCTGGCTATTTAAATTAACTGGCATCCAGGTTTGAGTGAGATTACTCACTTTGAACTTTCGACGAGCGTTCAATTTTAAATTAAATTGAACGGTGTTCGATTTAACCTAAATTTTTACTTGCTCCCAATAATTCCAGAATTGTCCCACTGCGTAGCACTCATTGCTGCGATTCCGGCGTTGCCAGTTTCGTCGATTTCTGATAATGTGTGCACTAGATATGAATTTACGAAGTTTGAATATAATTTTAAAACAAATTGAGAAACGTGAAACACGTCATGAATAGCAGAAAACTGGGCCGGTAATAAAAGGCGATAAGCCACTGGACCAATACGTTTGGTGATGGGAAATGGACCAATATATCGGGGTTCTAACTTTCCCGATCGACTGAAAAGCATAACACCCTTCATAGGTGAAACATGAAAAAACACAAAATCTCCCACAGAAAAATCTAATTTCCTTCTTCGGTTATCGGCATAGGATCTTTTCCTTGAGCTTCTTTCATCCGATGGCGAATAAGGTCAATCTTTTCTGTGGAATCGCGAATAAAATCTGGACCTAAATCCAGCCTCGAGCTGGCCTCTAGCCAACAAGAAGGAGGTCAGCACGACCTTCCATAAAGCACCTCGCAAGGTGTCATACCAATACTAGATTGAGAGCTATTATTATAGGAAAACTCAATAAGAGAAATATGATCTTCCCAACTTCTACCAAAATCAAGAACACATGCACGAAGAAGATCTTCAAGAGTTTGATTCACACGCTTGGTTTGTTCATCGGACTGGGGATGATAAGCGGTGCTAAAATTAAGCTTCGTTCCCAAAGCTTTTTGAAGACTCTTCCAAAATCCACTAGTAAACAATGGATCACGATCTCTAACAATAGAAATAGGAACTCCATGTAATTTAACAATTTCTTTAATAAAGAGCTTGGCCAAAAGAGGAACAGTCTGATTCGACCGAATGGGAATAAAATGGGCGGATTTAGTAAGTCTATCAACTATCACCCATAGGCTATCATGACCCGAACGAGAACGGTGAAGGCTGTCAATAAAGTCTATGGAAATTTGATCCCACTTCCAAATTGGAATTTCGAAAGGTTGCAATAACCCACCGGGCCTTTGATGCTCGACCTTGACATGTTGGCAAGTCATGCGGCGCTTAACAAAGTTAGCAATATCGGATTTCATTCCATCCTAATAATAAAGTCGCTTCATATCCGCATACATTTCACTATTACCGGGATGAATGGTAAATTTAGAATGATGAGAATCTTCTAAAATATCTTTACGAAGATCACTAATATTTGGCATGATAAGTCTACCAAATTTTCGAATGCTGCCATGAGTATCAATATCAAAGTCTTTCAAACTTTCAGTACCAATTTTATCCCTAAAACTTTGGCTAAGAAGAGCCAATTCGGGATCTAGCTTTTGGGCTTCAAGAATGCGGTCAAAATGAGAAGGATGAGCCTCAAGGCTACATAAAGCCAAAGATAAACATAAATCGGACTCACGATCTCGAATCTCACAAGTGGATAAAATTCCAAGATCATTCCATTAAGATATCATCATGGAAACAACCGCCTGTAGCTTTTGGCTAAGGGCGTCGGCAACACGATTTCCCTTTCCGGGAGTATAAAGAATGTCAAGATCATAAGATGCAAGGAACTCGAGCCAACATTGTTGACGCAAATTAAGTTCCTTTTGAGAAAATAAATACTTCAAAGATTTATGATCTGCATAGAGAACAAATTTCTCTCCCAAAAGATAATGACGCCAAAATTTAAGTGCGAAAACAATTGCCACGAGCTCTAAATCATTAGTGGCATATCTAATCTCGACTGGCTTCAATTGCCTAGAAGCATAAGCAATAACATGTTCTCCTTGCATGAGAACGGCTCCCAAACCAACACGACTAGCATCGTTATAAACAATAAAATCTTTATTCCCCTCGGGAATAAAAAGAATAGGAGCATTGTAAAGGAGTTCTTTTAATTACTGGAAAGAAGCTTCACATTTGACCGACCTAATGTATTTAACTCCCTTCTTTGTCAAACTAGTGAGAGGCATGGAAATTTTAGAAAAGTTTTTATGAAACGGCGGTAATAACCTACCAATCCAAGAAAACTACGGATCTCCGTCACACTCTCCATTCTCTTCCAATTTTGAAGCGCTTCAATCTTTGAAGGATCTACGAAAATTGCAGATTCGGAAATGATATGACCAAGAAACTTCACCCGAGATTGCCAAAAGTGGCATTTAGAAAATTTTGCTTTTAATTGATTGCTCCTAAGAGTTTCCAACACAATCCGAAGATGATTTTCATGCTCCTCCTCGGTTTTAAAATACACAAGAATATCATCAATAAAGATGAGAACAAATCGATTGAGGAAGCCTTTGAAAATTCTACTCATAAGGTCAATGAAATAAGCCGGAGCGTTAAACCAAATGGCATAACAAGCCATTCATAAGATCCATAACGAGTACGGAACGATGTCAAAGGAATGTTATCCTCTGCAATACGAAGCTGATGAAAACTGGTAGCCAAGTCCAATTGTGAAAAGACTCCATCAACACTAAGTTGGTCAAATAAATCATCGATCCGAGGTAAGGGATATTTATTCTTGATAGTAAGATCATTAAGCTTAAGGTAGTCAATGCAAAGCCTAAGTGTACCATCGGATTTCTTCACAAAAATAGCCGAAGCTCCCCAAGGAGAGGAACTAGAACGTATAAAATGCTTCGTCTCCAATTCCGATAATTGTTTGCGCATCTTCTCATTTTCTTTATTGGACACACGATAAGGAGGACGAGCAATAGGTAAAGCTCCAGGAATTAGATTAATTCTAAATTCAATTGCTCGCTAAGGTGGTAATCCTAAAACGGGCTCAAATATGTCGGAAAATTCACGAACAATGTGAATAAGAGAAATGACATCTTCCTCATCATCATTATCGTCATCATGAGGATTTAAAGAATATAAAGATGCAGCCACGTTGGAATCCGAATCTTTAAGATCAATAGAAATCTGCTTAACAGATTGAGGATGTCGAAGATGAATAGTCTGCTCAGGACATAGGATATGAGCTTCGTAACGGTTAAGCCAATCCATTCCCAAAATCATTCCAAAGCCTAAGTAGCGCATGACATGCAAATCGGCTCGGAAAGAAAAATCACACAAAATAATCTTGACATCTTCACAAAGGAAACTAATTGTTGCAGATCCACCAACCGGATTCGCAATTCTCAAAGAAGTCATTAAAGCAACAACACTCAAAGAAAAAGCATCAACAAGTTCTTTTGACATAAAAGAATGGGACGCACCCGTATCAAAAATAACTCAAATAGGATGATCACGAAACACAATAATTTCATCAAGGATAGAATGAGAAATACCTTGACCACGAGGAGTGTTACTATGGGCTTTCACCACATCAAGCTTTCCCTCCTTCTTGTTTTGGAGTTTGGGGCATGCAGATAAATAATGATCAGTGCTTTTGGAAAAGCGACAAGCGCGGGGCTTTGAACACTTATTTGCATAATGGTCCTTAGAACCACAGTTGTAGCATTGCCCACCATTAAAGGCTAGAGTCTTCACTGCCAAAGATGATTATTGCCCCTTTTTATTGGGATAAGGACCTTTGAATTTGTTAGGCCTTTTCTTGTTGTTGAAGAACTTTGGTTTGGCACCCACCACTTTAACATCACTCTCTTTATCGGCCTCTTCAAGTTGAAGAGCGATATCAACAAGTTGATCAAAAGCAACTTCCAATTTCAAAAGTAATGGCTTTTTGAGATTTTTGTTCAAGCCATAGAAAAATCTTTGGTTCTTCTTCAATGGGGTGTTTATGTATTCGACCCTGTATTTAGAAAGTGACTCGAAGGATGCGACATAATCTGCCATGGAGGACTCATCTTGAACAAAGTCTATGAAACGACGAGCCAATGTCACGTTCTCAGCTTCTGGCACAAACTTTAATTCGAACCGTTCCCGGAATTTCTCCCAAGTAAGATCCGCTTCATTTAATTCAAAAATTAGAAGCTCGTACCAGTCTAATGCTCTCTCTTGTAGCATACTAGAGGCCACCTGAACTCGGTGAAGATCAATAAGATTCATGCGAGAAAAGATGCGATCGCATGTTCTTAGCCAAGCTTGGACTTGAATAACGCTTTCGGAACCCATGAATGGCTTCCCACCCAAATTGGTATAGTCACTGCACAAGCGTGCAAACCCGAATTTAGGGTGAGTAGGTTCTGGAATGTGTCCGACAGACTGAGCATTCTTTACAAGATCAAGACGCTGTTGTGCAGACATAAATACTCCATCTTGGGGAGTAGCACTAGATTGACCGGCGCTGGGACGACCTGGTCTAACCATTTCTCTTCTTTAAGAAAGAAAGAAAGAAGAAAAAGGTTATTCACAAAATAATTATCAAACAATCATGATTGATAAAACAAGGCGTCACAAAGAAAATAGGATAGAACGGTTCGAAGACCCGAATAAAATCCTAAGGCACGACTCCTAAGATGGACTTAGGACGATGATCCTTGTTAAATTATTCTACATTGTTTCGAAGTTTGGCTCTGATACCATGCTGTGACGCCCCACCTCTATACCCATGCTAGCCAAGAACACTACGGAGTAATGTCGTCAACCAGCATGGAGAATAAGGCTGTTGAGGAGCGACCATCTATGTAATTGCTTTGTGCGAATACTGATATGCCAGATAAAAATACAACTTTTCATCACAAGAGGAAATCCGACATACCGATGCATACTCAAGGCTACTACACAGTGGCTATAATATCTTCGGAAACAAATATAGAAATAAGTATAACACAAATCAGTCACAGAAGATCATATCTCAAAGGTGGAAACAGATATGAATATTACACATGAAAGTGTACATCAGAGTAGTGGTCAAACAAGATCCACAATATCACAAAAGATTAGTTACAAGTGCTAACAAAAGAATAAGTATACATCAATGAGTCTATATCTCAAATGTATACAACTAAAAAATACTAATCGAAGTAGTTAAACAAAAGTCAGGATAATAATAATAATCCCAGATAAGAAGTCAAGCAGAAGTACCTGTAACATCTCGGTCGAACCGGAGTATTATTTGATAAGAAAATAATAAACGGATCAGTCTAGCTATAAATATTAGGTAAAATGATATGGAATAAGATATATGACAAAAACTTATGATAACCATAAAGCCATACAGTGATAAGTATGTAATTGAAAATCAACTAGAGATTAATCAATATCACAAGAATCTTTTCAAAGATCAAAAAAAATGTCACACTCTTTGCTTTTATTCACCAAACCATAAATATTGACAATTATATCAATGCCAATCAAAAAAGTTAATGACACACAAATTCACCAATGCATAAATATTGATAAAACTTATCAATGTAAATCATGAAAATTGGTGAAAACACAAATTCTAGTAATCATCAATGGAAATCCAGAAATCACGAAAAGGAGGAGGCCTATCACAAAACAGGAGTATGAATACTATTCCATGGTTGCTAACCATTAATTTTGAGCCGAAGCTCCATAAAACGGTCCGAAGACCATGGGTCGCTACCCCACCAATTAGGCCGAAGCTCCACAGAAACGGGGTTTAGTCTCCCTCACAGACAAAGAGACATCGCACATTGCTAGTCTAAATCACAAAAATGATCATTATCGATCATCAAGAAGTATCAATTACAGTAAGCTAGTAAATATATGAGCTTAGCTTCATGTTCCATAACCACTAGCTTAACTTAAATATTAACGAACAAATTGTAGATCTCCACTAGAAAATTGTCACAAGAGATTCAATCAAACAAGTCCAAGAACTAACCAATGAAGTAAACGCAAGCGTTTAGTACCACTTGTTTTACTAAGCCATTTAATTAGATTTCTCATACGAGTGAGGTAAAGGTTTGTATATACTAGTAGATTGGAAAACGGTTTAAGAAACGAGCCTTGTAACAAAATAGTGTTGAAAACGTTTTGATGAAAGAGTTTTGATATTTACTACTAGTATTGAAACCTTCATATTTTTAAAGTGACAAATAAAAGAAATGATTGTAGAAACATTCAATCACCAAAATTCCACATTCGAAGACGTGAATTAAATCCAAAACACTTAAGATCTTTTATTAATTAAAGTTAAAGTACCCTCATTCTAATCATTTACCCAATTTCATCCCTTGATTTTGAAAGCAAATATAGACTAATCCTTCCATCAAAACCAATTAAATTTCAAACCATATGGCTTTGTATTTTTATTGAAATTGGTAAATACTTTTGTCTTGAACTTGTTTAACTTTACTTTGGACACTTAACACATTTATGTTGGAAACTTATTTCATTTGGATAAACCTCAAACTAATCATGTTTTCAATAGAACCTGGTTATAAGATTTCAAAATTCCTGAACCATATTTCTTCTCCAATTCCAAACCTGGTAACCATGTTTAAAACTACACAAGCCCATACAAACGAACACCCGAGCAAATTCCTAAAAAATCCCGAGATTGTCACTCGAATGCTTCGAGTCTTCGTCGATAATTTCACGTCTTCTTCCCAAAGCTTAAAGTCGATAGGCACGCAAATGGAATCGTGCACGGTGCAAAGCGAACCGCTCGGCGCCGATCAACTACGAACCCTTCCACACATCAATAATGACTTCACCAAGCCTTCCCATTATCCAGATTCATCTGCACTTCCTCGAATCGAAATTGAGTAAAAATCGAAACATGGAAACTCATCAAAAACTCCTCACCAAGCGTGGAAGTACGTCGACCTTGCAACCTCATCCACTAGAACCCATGGAATTCTGGCCATCACTTCGTCAACCCTCCCCTACCACCTCCCAAGAACACACAGCACTCGATCATACGAAGAGAACGAACGAATCAAAATCTTTTGACCTTACAAAACTAGGCTAAAAAACTTAAACCTTGCGCCGCCGTCACCACAGTGGTCAAGACCACCTCCGGCCATTTTTCCAACCACCATCGTAGGCTCCTTCACCTCCACGCACAACCTCGTCACCCCCAGTTCAACTTAACGTCGGAAATTGATCAAAATACCCATTTCGATCATCATTGAACTGCTCTTAAATCACCACACTAAAAATCATCACACTCATCTTAAAAATCATAGTTTTCAATAAGGATTCCAGATATATGTATGAATTCGTAATTTGTTATGTTCGAATTTATTCAAAAAAAAATCAAACTTTGTCTGTAAAAACCCATTTCTTGCTCATTGTGTATTCTTTCTTCTTGAAATCTATTTTTAACTTATAGCTCATGCATAAACATAACTATTTTTTTTTAAAATTTAAGCTTGATACTGGTTTAAGAAAATTTGATTTCTTTGGTTGACTCTACTCTAAGAAGCTAAACGGAGAGGAAGATGCATAACTCAGCACTGTTAAATACAAATACATTTACACACAGAGTGAAACACAAAAGATATCCAAGCATCCGTATTAACATGAGTCATTCATTGACTATAATTAACTTACGCTTTTATATTATGTTGTTTACTCGCCTTGATTTTAGGAAGAAGGATAGAGCTGCTCCTTTATGTTGAAACAGGCTGAGGAATTTCTAGTTGAAGCTTTTTATCTTTAATCCTCTTGAATCTCCTATTCGAATTGATTGTATTTTTGTTTCAGTTGAGTTTGTTTAAGTTTGAGATGTTGTTTACTAAACAAAAATATCTCAGCTTTGATAGGCGAAATGAAATGAAAGGAAGTTGATGTATATACATTGAGTTTATAGGTTTATATTATTACTTGTACAATCAGGGTGATTATAATCTTGTTGTACAATAGGCAGTGATTTTTTTCCTTGTATGGTGGCCGATGATACTTGTATTGTGGACTGCATTGATTAACTTGGCTTGTCTGATAAGCCTTCATATTTATCTTATTTTTGTACATAGATATTTATAATTTTTTTATAAAGATGCTCAGGTTTTGGTGAACGAACTGAGATAAGGTTTTGATGTATAAAAGAAAACTACAGGTTGCTATAATCTTGTTTTGTACTGGAGGATTTTGTTGACCAGTTTTTTTTTCCACCAATGTAGGCTGATAAGATCTTATTGTGGTGGCTAAAGATATTAGCATTAATTATTGTCATTTTCATGTGTACAAACTTGTCTTTCTTTCTTTTTTGTTTAGTTGTTTCTAAGTTTATACTTATCTATTTGTTTCTTTGCAAACTTATGTATTTGTTTTCCTTTGACTTATGCTTTCTTTTACTTTGAATTTATTTTATTTCTTTGCTTTTGTTCTATTACTTTGTATTGACTTTTTAACATGATGTTGGGATTTTAGTTAATTTATTGTTTTGAATTTTAACTATATGTATTTATTTTATTTATTTGTTTTATACATATTTATTTTCCAATATCCAAATTAATTTTCAATTTATTCATAAATTAAACAATATTCTATATTAAACTAATACACAAGCCCATCCAAACGAACACCCAAGCAAACTCCCAAAAAAACCCCGAGATTGTCACTCGAATGCTTCGAGTCTTACCCCAGAATTTCACGTCTTCTTCCTAAAGCCTAATGTCCATAGGCACGCAAATGGAATTGTGCATGGTGTACGGCGAACCGCTCGGCGCCGATCAACTGCGAACCCTTCCACACATCAATAATGACTTCGCCAACCCTTCCCATCATCTAGATTCATCTGTTCTTCCTCGAATCGAAATTGAGTAAAAATCAAAACCTGGAAACACATCAAAAACTCCTCACCAAGCCTGGAAGTACGTCGACCTCGCAACCTCGTCCACCAGAACCCTTGGAATTCTGGCCATCACTTCGTCAACACCTCCCCTACCACCTCCCAAGAACACGCAGCACTCGATCATACGAAGAGAACGAACGAATTGAAAATTTTTGCCCTTACAAAACTAGGTTAAAAAAATTTAACCTTGCGCCGCCGTCACCACAGTGGTCGAGACCACCTCCGGCCATTTTTCCAACCACCACTGTAGGCTCCTTCACCTCCACGCACAACCTCGTCACCTTTAGTTTAACTTAACGCTGGAAATTGATCAAAATACCCATTTCGATCATCATTGAACGGCTCTTAAATCACCACACTAAAAATCATCACACTCATCTTAAAAATCATAGTTTTCAATAAGGATTCAAGACATATGTATGATTCGTAAATTTTTATGTTCGAATTTATTCAAAAAAAAATCAAACTTTGTTTGTAAAAATCCATTTCTTTCTTACTATGCATTCTTTCTTCTTGAAATCTATTTTTAACTTATAGCTCATGCCTAAATATAACTATTTGTTTTTAAAATTTAAGCTTGATACTGATTACATGATAAGAAAATTTGATTTCTTTGGTTGACTCTACTCTGAGTAGCTAAACAGAGAGGAAGATGCATAACTCAGCACCGTTAAATACAAATACATATACACACAGAGTGAAACACAGAAGATATCCAAGCATCCATATTAACATGAGTCATTCACTGATTATAATTAACTTAAGCTTTTATATTATGTTGTTTACTCACCTTGATTTTAGGTAGAAGGACAGAGCTTCTCCTTTATGTTGAAACAGGCTGAGGAATTTCTAGCTGAAGCTTTTTATCTTTAATCCTCTTGAATCTCTGATTCGAATTGATTGTATTTTTGTTTCATTTGAGTTTATTTAAGTTTGAGATGTTGTTTACTACAAAAAAAATTCTCAGCTTTGATGGACGAAAAGAAATGAAAGGAAGTTGATGTATATACATTGAGTTTTCAGGTTTATATTATTACTTGTACAATCAGGGTGATTATAATCTTGTTGTACAATAGGTAGTGATTTTTTTCCTTGTATGGTGGCTGATGATACTTGTATTGTGGGCTGCATTAATTAACTTGGCTTGTTTGATAAGCCTTCATATTTATCTTATTTTTGTACATAGATATTTATATTTTTTTTTATAAAGATGCTCAGGTTTTGGTGAACGAACTGAGATAAGGTTTTGATGTATAAAAGGAAACTACAGGTTGCTATAATCTTGTTTTGTACTGGAATATTTTGATGACAAAATTTTTTTTTCACCACTATAGGCTGATAAGATCTTGTGGTGGCTGAAGATATTAGCATTAAATATTGTCATTTTCATGTGTACAAACTTGTCTTTTTTTTTCTTTTTTGTTTAGTTGTTTCTAAGTTTATACTTATCTATTTGTTTCTTTGCAAACTTATGTATTTGTTTTCCTTTGACTTATGCTTTCTTTTACTTCGAATGTATTTTATTTCTTTGCTTTTGTTCTATTACTTTGCACTGACTTTTGAACATGATGTTAGGATTTTAGTTAATGTGTTGTTTCGAATTTTAACTACATGTATTTATTTTATTTATTTGTTTTATACATATTTATTTTCCAATATCCAAATTAATTTCCAATTAATTCATAAATTAAACTAATATTTTATATTAATTTCTAATTGTTTCACAAATTTTATTCAAAAATTAAATTAATTATCCATTTAAACTTAGTTAAAATCCGGGATCGTTACATTTTTTATTGAACTTTTGATGTAGTGAATTTGATATTTCCTTATTAAACTTTAAGATGATTTGTGGATTTCATCTTCTTAGTTTTCTTGTTGTATTTTTGTGAAGATTTCTTATCGAATGTCTAGTTTTCATGAACTCGATATTTCCATATTGATTTTTATGTGGTTTATGGATTTATATGTTGAGTTTCCTCATTGAATTTTTGTGAAGATATCTTGTTGGATTTTTGGTTTTTTGAATCCAAAATTTTCTTATGGGAATTGGTGAATTCCGTATTTTTGGCTTCCTAATTCAATTCTTGCAATGATTTCTTATTGAATTTCTGGACTTATGAATTCTGAATATGCATATTGGTTTTTATGATGATTTGAAGAATTTGTATTCTTAGTTTCCTTATTGAATTTACATGATGATGTCTTTATTAGATTTTTGATTTAGCGAATTCTAAATTTCCATATTGACTTTTAAAGATGATTTGTTGATTTCATATACTTGACTCCCTCATTGGATTTTCATAGTGATTTCTTGTTGTTCTCTTATTTTTGTGAATCCTTAATTTCTGTATTGTGTTTTCATGGTGAGTTAAGAATCGCCCGTGGAATTTTTAGCTTAATGAATTTTAAGATTTTTTATTGGAATTATGGATTAGTAAAAAAATTATATGTTTCTACACTAATATTAGATAGGAATTTTGAATAAGAATTTCTTGATATAAAATAAACTTTTATAATTTTTAGAAGATAATGGTAAAAAAAAATTCGATTCTTATGATTTTCATATTATCGAACAACAAAAATGCTTACTTACCTGCCAATTTGTTAATGAATGAATGAAAATCACTAGTATAAAGCACCGGGATGAAAGTAAAGTAATTACAGAGAAACAGGGTGAAACTGCCAAAAGTGAGAAATTAACTCCAATTGCTGAAGAAACATCACTCAAGAGCAAAGGATATGGAGCGTGTGATGACTTTTTGGGAAGGTTTATTTACTTAAATTAAGAACGGCGGGGCAGGTGATGTCGTTTCATATTTATATTATTGATATTTAAAAGATTTGATCACATAATTGAATACTCTGCCAAACAAAACTGCTATATGGAGTCATGAATTATAAAGTTACCTATCATGGTTTCATAACAAGGCTATGAACCTAATAGGAGTTATTATTTGTTTTATAGGAATCAAAGAAAGAAATTCCTTGGAGTATTTGTCCTAAAGAACAAAAGCTTCTTTCATGCTAGGGGATAAATGTTATCCATAAAATATCCTCAAGAATAAAAGCATGAAAGTAGGAGCAAGAGAATTGATGATGATTAGAAGGCATTAAAGTGGTCCATCTCAGCAATAGATGATGGCGCCAGCAACACCTTTCGAAGAGGTCAAAAGGATGTTTCAATAGAGTTTTGAATAAGCAAAGAGCTTCCGATGAAGTTAAAAGCTACCTTCCGAAGGCAATTAATAACTTACTTTCAGCATTTTGCGCCAAACCATTCATGGCGATTGGTTTCGCCTTAATTTACCTCCACCAAAAACATGTTCAGCCAAATCAACCCTTTCGAAAGCATATATTAGCCTTATGAATTGGCTAAAGCCATCGTATAAAGGAAAGATAGTACATCTGATAACACAAAAGGATAAGGTTCCGTATAAGCCAAGGAAGATGTTTTCGAATGAAGTCTTTTGCAACAATGGTTTCTATAGTGTTTCGACTCATTTGAAATCCAAAGCACATGTTTCGATAGCAATGAAGGCCAACACCCATGCCAACTTGCAAGGGACATAAATGACTAATTGGAAAGCATATCTAAAAACCTTTCGAAGAAATCGAAAGCGACCAAGCAACACCTTTCGACGAGGTTAGGAGCAATCAAGCAACTTACCATAGAGTCAAAAGAAACAAAGCCACAAATAAGGAAGCCGGTCTTCATCGACAGCGGAAGAGTGGCCACATAGTCCTTTCGACAAGATCAAAAACTATGATTAAAGGGATGCATACGAAAGTAGGAAAGCAGACCACTTGACCATGTCGAGAGCATTGAGTTGAAAGGTGCCAACCTGCACCTATAAATAAGACCCTAGGTGTCAGGTTTAGGGGATCGAATTTCCCTCACTTCTTATTTGTACTTTCTAAAGCTTGAAACCCTAATTTCCAAATCGAATTGGGGAATTTGATCTATCCATACAACTTCAATCCTAGAAAAGAGAGATGATGACATTTTTGTTTATATGGCTAGTTTGAGATATTTATTGTATTCAACTACATTCGTCTAGTGTTGACCTTGATGAAAGGCTTCCCTTCAAGTAGGTTAAAACCCTGAGTATACATATTTCCTTTGAATTTTAGCTCAGATTCACTAGATAATTTCTTTTTACCTTTTCGACGAAGTCGAAACCCCCTTGCTTTTCTAGTACACTTATATTCGTAACTCCAAACACTACTATTAAATACTTACCTTTCGAGAGTGTGGAAATCCACTTAACTCAATCAACTTCCCAAAACAGTTAAGTCTCAACCTAAAGCCACCATGGCGGCTTCGAATGGCGATTCTGGAAAGGTCAAGAGCTAAATAATTCGGAAGGAGTTCCCACAAAGAATTTAGTCTTTCGACTGGGTCAAAAGGTATTACATAAGTGTTTTCAATCATCTTTACTAATCGAAGAGTATAAGCTACCTTCATGTACATCAAAAGGAGGTTTTGAAGAAATCATTTATTCTTCAAAATCCATTTTGAGGTGTTGATAAGTTTTGTTGTTAACAAAAATATTGCTTCATTTTTAGCATCATTTCTCCTAATCATCATAGTACATATATGTAAGAATATAGTGGGTAATAAGTTCAGTTTAATTACCTTGTTTACATAGAAAATTAAGGTATATAGGAGTCCTTTCAAGTTTTTAAAATTTAAATGTATTTTACCATTTTTCTATTTATTTACTATTTCTTCCAAGATGAAATATTCCACTTAAAAACTGTAATAATTTTATTTAAACACAGACAAGGGCATCACAACTTTTACAAATTTCCCGTTCGATAAAAAGATGAAAATCCAAAAAGCATTTTTGGTCATATTTTCAGTTTTCTATCAAAATGTTTATTTACATAAACTAAATTCAAAAATGAATTTTATATTATTAGTTATAAATTAAAAAAGTTATTTTATTTATCAAAACCATTAATTTAATATTTAAATTAAATATTTACAAATTAAGGAGATAAAATTTCGGGTCATTACAATACTTATGTTTGAAACATTCCTTTTAAAGATTTATTTACATTCATAAGCATAATCAAAAAGGGTTAAAGACGAATATTATTAAAACATTTTCACAGCAAACCCAAAACCATTCCATATTTATAACATCTTCAAAACATTCATTTCAAAGATCTGAGTTAATGATAGGTTATGTTCGATAATCGACTAATCGATTACCTTGTTCAAACAATTGCTTGTACAAGTAAATGTTCACATAACGCGTTTTCGATTTTTCAACTTAACCATTCCACATTCAAGAGTGATGTCAGATAATTAGAACATTGGTTACATTAAAGCCTTTCTTAGACACTTCATTCTTGAATCTCACAAATAGAGCTCTATTGTTCCGTCTCTACTCGATATCTATATTGATTCTCATAAATAGATAACCTACTACATCCACTTTTAGCGTTAATTAAAGTTAATTACCATTTAAAGTAACTAAACAACAAGATTAACATGTTTCTACATTCCAACTCAGCTATTCCTTATTCAAGAGGAAACTAATAGGTCAGAGCTCATTGCTCCATCCTAATTCAATATCAATCTTAACACTCACGAATAAAGAAATCTACGTCATCGGCTTTCAATGTTAAGCATAGTAAATTACCTTTTTCAGGTTTATATATAATTGTTAAAAATATATTTAAACTTCAAGACAACTTTAGAATACTTAAAAACATATTTCAAAACATCTGTAAAAAGAATAAAGAAAAGTTCCAAAGTACCAAATTTAAATATCATTTTCAAACACTTAAAATCTTTAGCAACCTAAACGGCATGTATAAATGCTGTTAAAAGTCCTTGTTAAATATAACATCAAAAAACACGATCTTTATGACTAGTTTTAACCACTTTAACAACTGATTTAATACTTGAAAATTTTATATTAAGTACTACCATTAGGATAATTAAAAACCATGAAAAGAAACTCCTAAGAATATCTTCCCATTCTTATAAAATTTCTCCAAAATATGCTATATTTGCAAAGTGTATTTATAACCACCTTTTTTGTTCTAACTTTCGCAACTTTGCTCACAATTTCTATAACTTCCCAAACATTTTTTTTACTGTAAAATACACCAGAATATGTGTAAAGAACAATTAAATCAAATTATTTGAAATTAAGATCGCAAATATCCAATTTACAGAAGTCAAAGTTTGCGGATACGGAAGTGTACTTATAACGACTATTCTCGCTACAAACACATTCAAACATACTCCAATTCAACACACAAACTAAAAAACCATTTAAACATCATTTAAGGGAATGCTACATGTTTAAGAGGATAATAGAAGTATTTTATCCAATGTAAAGTTGTCATTTACTTTCAAAAGCAAGAGGGGTCTAATGTTTATAACTTAAATTAGTTAATGGCACTTTCACTTTATAATTCAAACACAACATACACACACACACAATATATACAAATAAGATAGTAAGATAACTCACTTAGATCCAACCCGAACACATGCTTGAGCCATAAGAATCAAAAAACCACCACATACCATCATCAAAAGACTAAAGATCCACCGTTTAGCACTTTCAAACCAAAGCAACACCGACCCTCCTCTTCCATTGCTCACGGCCCTTCCAAAATCCCCCCTCTTCCTCTCACCTTCTCAACTTTTTACTTAATATCCATGCCTCCCATTGTGTTTATGCCTATAGCTAAAGTTTCGAAGAAATTGAAGGTGATTTGGTTAAGACTTGAAACGGTTAGAGAAGAATAAGCGGATTATTGCTTAAGCACTTCCACCATTTATATTCTCATAATTCATTTCAAGCTTTAGTGAATTTGTGATTTACTTCTTAGTTTAAGGTGTATTTATAGTTTTTCTGAAAGTGGTTGTTACCACCTTCTACCTTTCATGGAAGGTCACAAAGGAGTCTCCCTCTCATTGGCACCTTTACACCTCTTTTTTTTATTACATAAAAAGTTAAGTCTTATCATAAAAGCTCATTTCGTAATTATCTCTGATGACATCTCCCATAATATCTATTAACCCTAAAAATTCACTTAAGAACAAAAGTATGAAAGAAGACATATAAAAGTGATGGGCTCTACAAGAATTAAAGACATAGGTTTCACCAAAGTTCAAAGAATAGTGTTTTGAAGTTATTGATAGACTTTTCGAAGGAGTCCTAGCGCCAAGTACCGTTACAAATGAAAAGAATAACGAAAGATTTCGAAAGGGTAGATGAAAAGGCAAGGTCACCCTTTTGCCTCATTTAGACCTTTCGACGTAAAAGGATTCAGATATATATGAATGGCTAGTACGGGTTCTAAACACCTTTCGAAGGTGTTGAATGATAGACTTGCACACAAGAACCAATTCCTTCAAAGTAGTAAGTTTTGTCATTGTCAATTTATTACTTGAAGAAATGATTCCAATACACATGTTTCAAGAGCAGGAACAAGCCATTCGAAATAGTTGGAACCCTTCGAAGGCATTAGAAGGCCTATAGCACTTTCTCTAAGACCCAATCGCCACTCACCATTCCTTTTTACGAAGGTATACGAAATCTTAACTCATCTCTCACTTGTAACACTATTGCAACATAAGGCAAAGAGCGCTCCTACCACACCTTCCAATGAATTCGAAAGCAACATAGTGAAAAGCAAAGTAAAAGAGGCACTAAACCTTAAGGGTAGTGACAGGTTATCAAGGTGGTCCTTTCGACTTGGTTGAAAGGTCTGAAATGAAAAGGTGAAGGTGTAGGAATGGATAAAAAAGGTCAAAAGGAAATCCTTTCGACCACATCAAAAGGAGGTGCATATAAGGATGAAGGAAGGCTTGATGACCATGTCAAAAGGATGCGCATGGAAGATTGGTGGAAGACCTTTCAATTGAAGCGAAAGGATAGAAGCGAAAGGGGCCCAACCTGCAAATATAAATACAACCCCAGGTTTTTGAGTTTGGGGACCAATTTTGGGGAATCCTAAATTCTTTCTTCAATTTCTTAGGATATCAAATCTTTGTAACCCTAAATATTTTTGGGGAAAGCTCTCTTACTTGTAACTTAATTTGGATTAATGCTAAAAGGGGAAGCACATGGATTCAATAAAAATTTCGATCATGAGAAAGATAATTTCGATCATTAACTTGACTAATGATCAATTGCACTTTATGCTTGCTTATCTCCTTAATTCCTATTTGACTTATGCAGTGTAATGGGATCAACTTGGATAATACACATATGAAACACATTATCATCGTGTTTAATGATATCAAATATTAAACAACATGATGATAGTATTTTGTTATCAATTAGTTTGTGGAATATATATTGTCCAAGATGTCATTCCATTGCATATAGATTATTTTAGGCTTTTATATTGAACATTAAATCCATTACGAAAGAGCAAACCGCCTTTCGACATGATCGAAAGGGATGTTTCGGGAGGGATTTTATATATGAATACTATGCTTTGTTAGCCGATCGAATACCGTTAAAAGGCGTTCACACATTATAATAAATATTACCCTTTCGAAGAAGTTCTTTCCAAAAGAGCACAAACAATATTGTCAAAAGTATGTACTCCTTCTTAAGGACAGAATGGCCCTTTTGATGCAATCGAAAGGGAGAAAATGTTCGACATAAACAACCACTTTCGACTCACTTAAAAGAGGTTTCGAAGGAGGAGCTTTCTCCTTAACCTTTATTTTGATAGGGTTGATTGGACCTACTAACTGCAATTTATATTTTTATAAGACCACCCTACATAAGCAATTTGTCCAAAATCAACTCATTCGAAAGGGGTTACAAAGAGAGTAATCACTTCTAAAAATCTTCTTTTGAAGTGTTGACGACGTTCCTTATTGACCATTTAGCTTTAGGGATGTTGAAAAGTATTCCCTTTAAAAATGTCATACAAAAAGTATATTTCCATTAATGGTAAAAAGTTTTTATTTTATTTTATAGGTTTCCTAAGCAAATAAGCATATGTAAAAAAATCTGAATAACCTCTGATGGTAAAAAAGTTGTTTATGGATAAAACGATTTTCGGTCAAATAATTGATATTTTTCAAAGCATTTGTTTTTTAAATACTTTTCGGAAACAAGTTTACCATCATTACTTATGATTTAGAAGGCGTTTAAAAAGCACTTATTAAATCATTTTAATAACATTAAATCTTGTAATTAAATAATTAAATAATTTAGATATTTAAATACGAAGTGTCCGAAATTCTGGGTCGTTATGTTCTCCCCAACTTAGAATATTTCGAAATTCCAACACGAGCAACCAACAAATAATCACTTAGCATTACTTAACAACATTCAAAATCACAAGCAAATAAAACCCATGATTTTCTCAAGTTCAAATCCTCTCATCACACAAGGATGATAAACAACTTATTAAGCGTATCGTACACTCAACAGCCTTAGATTATTACTTAGTAGACTATTCAAGCCACCTTATAGAAAATCGAAGGGTCATCACCTAAACTCTCCATAAACAAACAAACATAGTATGCATATACTAAAACCTATATGATGCATAGGGACCATCTGTGCGTAATATCAATTATGATCACTTGTTCGATCACATAAATTTTACTCTCCAAGTAGTATAGACCACTTGACCTCTCTGATGCGGATTTCGATTAGGTTCCCTGACTAGAAACTTCGTTCTTTTAATATAGCCATATAATATGATGGACAACTTCGGGATCTTATCAAGAATCTATATCAAGTGTTCATCTTTAAGAATCAGGTGAAAAATCCTTGTTTGGCCACCGCAAATCACCATGAATCATGTACTTAAATACACGATAAAGAACAATCATACGAATAAAATGATCTATGTACAACTTACGTTCTTATCCTATTGGTTTATTTACTATCCCATTATCTTTGATCACATTCTTTTATCCAAATATTATATATTTAATACTAACATCATTCTTGCAACATTTCATAAAACTTAACTTCAGGTCTATAGACCTTTTATAGCTCCAGTTAATATTCGTATAATACTCTACTACATTTTAAGAGTATATAAAATTCTCAATTCTTATAAATTAACAGGCATGTTTGACCAACTCAAAACTGTTTTAACTTATGACATTCTCAATTAAAGTATTACAAAAAAATCACTTCTATGTTTTCATAAAAAACTGAGCTTCAAGTTCTGTAATGATTCGGAAGTTTCTAACTGTCTAAAATCGCCGAAAAATTCATTTCATTTTAACAACTGGAAATTACCAAATAACGTATCATTACATGATGCATATACTATACAATTCTACTTCAAAAGCTATATGTGTCCATAAAAAATCTTAACAAATTTCAATAATTTATTAAACACACTTTACCCAAAAAAGGGAAACATGAAAAGGATTCATCATTTATTCTTAGCTATTCCACTACCACTCAGGCACCCTTCATAGCATTGATATAAAACTCTTCTGCATAAAATGTTCATATCAAACTTCTTTTCAAAAAAAATTTAGAATGAAACGTCCAAGTTATATTCAAAATCATTTTGAAATAGTAATATAGACATATATCATTTGTATAACAATACATTTCGGACTCAAATATGAATCAGTTTTCCTAAAATAACCCTTTAGCATCCCCACTTAGAATCCAAAATATGAATGCCTATGATGTTGAAGTCATCATTAGAAATACTTTCAAGTGATAGTAGTGAGTTTAGGACATCCAATGCATGCTTTTTGGACTTAACCAAAATCTTTTCAAAATGGTATCAAATACTTCGTAAATATTACTATGTACCATGGTCTTAATTTCATAAACCAGTTTTTTAGATATTTACTTTCAAATAATACTACTATTATTTTCTCTAAAATCTTGAAAAGAACGTTCAAAAATACCGAGATTTAAATTCTCAAATTCTCAGTTAAAAACTTTTCGTTTATAAACTATATTTTATAAACCATAATTACATAAAATCACTTTCTTATATTAATTCTTTTCATAAATGTTTCCTTACAAAATATCTTATATTTCTCAGATCAAATAAACATTTTTTTACTAAATTCAACTTTTAACCCAAAAATGTCACCGAACACCTTATAGTCAAGTCGTGAAACTAAATTCACAAGGTGTTCGTTTTAATGTATCTACAATTTCTGTCTACCCTACCCGTGTAGTAAAAAGGTAAAAATGGCCATAAACTTATCGTGTACAAATCAACAAAAAAAAATGCCAATGCCCATAAACTGGTCGACAATGCATAAACAAATTAAAAGGAATAACGAATGAACATCTTTAATCCCTCCATTAATTAAACTATATTTTAACAATTCACACTTATATAAGTTACCTTACTTATTCTCGTAGTTATGATATCCATTAAGATATGTTTATAACAAGTTCAAATATGCTCTCATATATATAATACACTCGACTCATCTTAGGTGTCGTTTACCCTATCTGTAATGAGCCGTGCCCAAACAAAGCCAAGGTTCTCACTTAACCTTCAGCTCTGATACCAAGTGTAATGAACAGCCTTTACGACCCTCGAATGTCGACACTAAACATCCACAGTATTCACGTGCCGAGCACCTAAGTGTCGGAAAGACGAATTGTTAGCATAAAATAAGAAGAAAAAGAAATAGAACAAGAAAGAAGAGAATACAATATTAGAATCTCACCAGCAGAATGATAACATATAATATCAAAAGAAAAGTACAAAGGGTTACGCCGATAGAGAAATTTCAGAGTTATAGACCTAAGTATTATCATCAACTTAGGAAATTATAACTGCTTATCGTCATAATGCTGATACATCAAATAGTAATATAGCGGAAACAAAAATACTATGGTAGGTGAAACATCTAACTCGTCTCCTCGAGTGCCGATGAACACCAATAAAAACTTTCCTTTCTCAGATTACTTGAAAGAACAAATGATGAATTTAAGAAAAAACATAAATTTGGTATATGAAACTTAAGAAATATGTAGCTAGCATATAAGAGTAATTTTGAGACTGTATGGAATGCCATAATGATTATCCTCTCAAAAGAACAACTATCTAATAAGTACATAAGGTGGTATATTAGATAATGTCTAAGGTGAAGAATACAAATATTATAATACAACACAAATGGTTACATTGGTTACATTCAAAATCATATTTAGGGTACAGTGAGAAACCAATAAGGAATGTTCACTTAAAGGTTATTCCATTGGATCCCTCCGTTGGAGCCAGATCCATCTCTTGTACAAGGGTTAGGAAGTACCTTCCGAGCATCATATATCCCCAATAAAAATACACCATTAAGGTAAACAAAAGTGGCCAATCGTCTGAACATAAACATGAACAACGTGAACCAAATATCATTAACTCCCATCGATAAACAAGCGATAAGTATCTCTAGAAATGGTGTTGATAATATCCTAACGAGGGTCAGCTAAACCCTAGGTTGTGCATCCTGCCCTATTTTCTGTCTTTTGCAATATCGATGTTACATTTAGCATCTTTCATATGAGTCTTCATCACCCAAGCAGAATACCAATCCCAAATGGATTCCCATATTTTGAACAGATCTCGAAACTGTACAATGATTCCAGCATATCAAACAAATCCACTTCCAAGAAATAGAACACATATCTCAGTCTTGAAGTGGTTTTTTGTAAATAAAACACTTACCGATCATAGTCTCTTCAAGAATGAATTGATGAATTTTCCATTCAATAATAACAGAAAAGATCGCATATGGAAACCAAGTCTCGTATACTTATCACGTTTTTGATATTTTCTTCCCACACCATCCCTCGATCAACAGTGAAGCAGGTAGGTTAGAACTCCATACCTCATATCCCTACATGCACATCAGTCTCAATTCTCAAAGATAGACAAGCCTACTTCATCGGCTTTTAGTATTAAGTATGCAACTAAATGTTTTCCATAGACGAGCAAACATACAAAGCGTAATCAAGTCATACAATGTACTATTAAGTCACATAAGCGACTTCTAATCCCCATTATATTTAATTAATCTTTTATTAATTAAAACCACTTTTATTAGCAAAACATCTTTTTTCTAATAAAATAGCATTTGTCGATTTCGATTATTCATTTGTACTCTTTTAATACTTCAAAAGGTATTCATATACTTATCTATAATGGTAAAAGTATATTCACAATCATTAACAAGATTTCTTACTTAAAACTTGGCTTTTCTATCCTTTCCAAAAGAGTCCATGCTTACAATTTCCTCCTAAACATCAATTTTAAGGATTTAAGTACTTTCACAAATTCATTCAAAAGGTTTAAGACTAATATTACTTAAACATTGTTACTACAAACCTATAACCGTTTCACTTAAGCTTTTCTTCGAAACCTTCCTTGTAAAGATCTATTTACATTCATAAGTATAACCAAAAAGCGTTTAAGATGAGTGTTATTAAAACATTGTCATAATAAATCCAAAACCATTCCATACATATATATCATCTTTAAAACATTCATTTTAAAGACTAAGTTAATAATTAGTTAATTTCTATAGTCGACTAATCGATTATCTAGTTAAAATAATTGCTTATATAAATCAATGTTTGTATACTTAACTTGTTTTCGACATTTCAACTTAACCATTCCTTGTTAAAGAGTGAAGCCATGTAAGTTAGAGCACTAGTTACATCAATGACATGCCAAGACATTTTATTCTTGAATCTCACAAATAGACAAGTTTACTCGTTGGCTTTTAGTGTTAAGTATGGTGTTAATGATTTTCATAAGAAACTAACAAACAATGTGAATAATCCATTTCTGACATTCTCTACTTAACTATTCCTTGATATAGAGGGATGCCGATAGGTTATTGCTCCATTGATCCATACCTACTCGACATCAATCTTAACTCTCACAAATAGATAAGCCCACTTCGTCAGGTTTTAGCATTAACAAAGTTAATTAGCTTTTAAACAAGTAAGTAAACAACAAGATTAATACATTTCCGACATTCCAACTTAACTATTCCTCATTTTAGAGGATAGCCGTTAGGTTAGAGCTCTATTGCTCCATCCTTACTTGACATTCATATTAACTCTCATAAATAGAAAAGTCTTTCTCATGGGCTTTTATTGTTAAGCCTAGTCAATTACTTTTTTCAAAATTTGTATGTTATTATTAAATATATATTTAAACTTCAAACCACCTTTAGAATATTTCAAAACATGTTTGGAAACATATATAAAAGGATTAAAGAAAAATACCAAATTTAAATATCATTTTTAAACACTAAACCATAAGCAACTTGCTGCAACATTTATAAATGCTGTTAAAATTCCATATTAAAAACAACATTAAGAAGCACGACCATTACGACTAGTTTTACCCATATTAACAAATGATCTAAGACTTGAAATTTTTATAATAATTACTACTCTTAGGGTATTTAAAAATCATGGAAATAAACTATAAAGAATATCTTTCAATTTATTTTAAAAATAACCTAAAATAGGCTATATTTAGAAAGTGTATTTATAACCACCTTTTAGTTCTAATTTTCATTTAATACACTAAAATATGTATAAAGAACAACCAAATCAAATTATTACAAGTTAAGTTCATAAATATCCAATTTATGCAGGTTAAACTTTTGGGATATCGATGTGCACTTATAATGACTATTCTCACTTCAAACACTTTCAAACATACTTCAATTCAACGCACAATCTAAAAAAATATTTAAACATCAAGTCAAGGCCACACCACACATTTAAGAATGCAATAGAAGTGATGTTACACATTATAAGTTGTCATTTTCTTACAAAAGTAAGAGGGGCCAAAAGTTTATAACATTAATTTGGTGATGTCACTTTAAATTTATAATTCAAACACAACTGTATATATATATATACACACAATATATGTAAAAAAGATAGTGAGATATTTCACTCAGATCCATGCCGAACACATGCTTAAGCCACATGAACCGAAAAATGTAACATCCCGTATCTGGGGGCCAAAAGCTAAGCACTATAGATGCTGCAATCATTTATAGTATTAACTTCTGGTGACGAAATACGGTAATTATAATGGTTTCAATAATATCAGAGGCACTTGAATATGAAAAAAAAATCACAGATTTCCAAAAACAACATTTTACTGATTACATTTCAAAAAAATTCATATCCAAGTTACATAATCCCTTATGATTTCCAAGGTAAAGATTAATTATAAACATTACAAAATACGCCAAGAGCAACATATGACGATGCCCCCTTGGTCGATTAGAGCAACATAATCATCCGATTTAATACACAGTGCAAATAAACAAAATAATGAGTAACTCTTAACTAGCTATCCATCAGCCACCTGCTCGTCTCCAGAAGCTTTATTCGCTAAAATTTATAAACCTAAAAAGTTTAATCTTCAGCCTACTCAAATAAATTTTTAAGCACCTTAGAGTTTAAGGGGAAACAAAAACTTCAACTCAAACATAAAGCCTAGTGTGAATAATACCATTAGAACTCGCTTTACTGATATTAAGTGAGGCCACGCCGCTTAGCTGTGACGACTCGCAAATCCTTACCCTTTAAATCGATAATAAAACACACATGTATGACCCAAAAAGCCCAGACCGACGGAAAGTTTAGAGGAAGAAAAGAATAGAGAAGAAGAGAAGAGAAGAAAGCGAGAAGAGAGAACCAAACAGAACAATACAGAATCTCATATCGCAACGGAATAACATATAATATATTATCAACGATCTTTACAAAATAGAAACTATATATACCTACATTAATCAGAGTTCAACAATCAATCAATAATCATCAGCCTGGACTGTTATAATAAACTGTCCTTATAATCGCTGATAATATAAACAACAGCAATGCAGCGAATAATAAACAGATGCACATATACGAAAATGAAGATCTCCAGCTCTCCTGCTGAAGCTCCAGAAGTACCATATCCAAACCTATAAATATACTCAGTCTGTTTCGAGCATTGAAAGGGAAGAATGCCCGGATCTGTCTGGTAAACCAGTGTAAGAAATACAATCAACTAAATTTATTAAATTACCAAACTTTTCCTTCCAAAACAAAAGTATCTCGTAAGACACGCCCACATATAACCACGGACATGTTTTTAACATACGATAACCAAAACCTTTCATATTAATTTCTCTTATATTATAATAATAGTGTCTATTGCACAAATAATATTCAAATATCCAAAATTGTTACGATTATTAAATTCTGCATACTAGGCTCTACAAACAAAATGGCAGGCACGTAGTGGAGTTTGGATTTCCATACAAATGACCAGGTGAAGGGACTATCTTTCAGTAGTAGATCTCTAGAGGAATGTACCGAGAAACATCACAAACAAACCTCTACCAACACAAGACCAGCCTCTCTCTATAACTAGATAGTACCGAATATATCTTCCCCTGGTTGTTACTAACCTTTTTCGAGGGCCCACATAGCATACAAACCACATTAATTTGCATCCCGAACGTCATAGTGGGAAGAAATATATCTATAAGAGGATGATCATATCCTAATTGGGAACGACCCACTTAGCCTTGCCGCATCTAAAACTGTTTTGGTCATTTATGGTTGACCACTAATTGCCTTTAACAAAAATACAACCCTTGAGCTCGTATGTCTCAAGGAGGTTGTTTAGCTAAGAGAACTTACCTTCTCCGCCACCACTGATGTACGATTGTAAAAACCAATGTATGTAATCTTTAAAAATACAATGTCAGACAAACATCCATACAAGTTGCCCAGGAACTGGACAAACCGTAAGAACTTTCCTACCACATCCTGTCGGGAAATCCCTAGTATTATAGTGAATAATCCTTGCATTGGATATTTCATAATGAAGAGACCACTGCTGTTAACGTTAAAATTGGACGCTAACACCCCGATGTAAGTAATGAAAATGTGAGAGCACCACCCGTTGGTAAGGGAACTAGAGATAAGCAGAAAATAACAGAAAATCAAGTAAAGAGACAACAGTTTTTATAGTGGTTCGACTTTATGTCAAGCCTACGTCCACTTCAATCCTCTTTATTGCTGATTCGATTACAACTTTTACAATGATCTTTGATTACAACACAACTAAGACAAGTAGCTAGAACTTCAATATAGAAGAGCTCCTCTAATTCATGTTGAATTTGTTAGATCTCTCTCAAAGTTCGTTGAAGTGTCTTTGGTGTTTGAAGTGTTAAAGGATTCGAGAAAACAACAAAGTATAGGCGTTCCAAAAATGATCCAAAAGTCCCCTTTCAGTTGGAGCAGGTGGGGTATTTATAGAGAGATTCTGGAAATAGGTCGTAGGCCTTGAGTGACCTAGGGCTAGGTCATAGGTCGTAAGCGACCTAATGGACACAGGCTGTGGCTTATAATGTTTGTGCTTTGGTCAATTGCTTCTGCTGGTATGTCGTAGCGACCTATGAGAGTGGTGAGCGACTTAAATGGAGCAACTGATGATAGTTATGGATGAGGCTGCGACCCATGGTTGGGAGTGACCTATATACAAGCGGCTTAAAGAGGTGCGGGTTATGTAGGTGCTAGGTCGCTAGGTTACCTCGTTGAGTCGCTAGATCGCTTAAGTCGCTTAGGTCGCCGGCACTTAGGTTGCTTAGGTCGTTGGCACTTAGGCCGCTTAGGTTGTTGGCACTTAGGTCGCTTAGGTTGTTGAAAATTCTTAGGTCGCTGAGATACTATAGTGTTTACTACAACGTTATGTTATGTTGTTGATCTGTATGAATTGCTAGGTTGTTAGGTCGTTGAGTGGCTTAGGTCGTTAACTCGTTAGGTCGAGCATGTCGCCAAGTTGTTGCCACGCTAACTCGTTGTAGGTCTTATATCTATGTTAGCTCGCTCATTCTTTAGGTCGTTAGGTCGCTGGACCTTCTAACCCACTAGGTCGCTGAGTCGTAAAAAAGAGGAGTTAACACTTGCCCCTCGAAGTATACGCCTAGGGAATAGGTCGTGTGCTTCGATACTTCTTAACTCGTGCCTTGCTGAATCGTTAGGTCGTAAGCGACTTAAGAAGCTCATTAACTCGCACGCTCGTTCATCTTCTCCTCTGTCTCCTATATAAACCGTTAAGTAGCTTCGTCCTCCTCACTTATCGCTTATACTCTGCCGCCATTGTTGCATTTAAGCTCAGAAGTCAACATGAAATCTTCTCCTTTTCGTCCTCAATCGTTGACTCTAACAGCCAATTTAGGTAATACCGATCTTCCATCTGTCACGTTTACCATCGATTCCTCCATAATCAGCTCCATACGATTTTTGTTACCATGTTGTAAGATTATATTCTGATTCGCCCTCCGACCATCGTTGAATCGCTGGGAATTACTGTAAAAATGAATCGGCCTAGGGTTTCATGGAGTTATTTGGCGAAAGCTCGAATTTGTAGAGCTAACGATGGTTTCTGGGAATTTGGAGGAGATGATGAGGTTTTAGGTGTTTGGAGGAGGCGAAGAGGTACTTGGTTAACGGGTTATTGGATTTTAGGCTATGTCATGGCGTTTTTTGGTGAGGCAAGGGAGATGGACATGTGGCAACGTGTGAGTGGAGAGTAGGACTTAGGATATCTTGATGGAAGAAAGCTCGGCATTTCCGAACTACTCTTGGAGCGACCTAAGGCACGAAGCGAGTTAACCATGTAGAGTGCCTTACTGCACTGAACGACCTATGAACTTTGCGACTTAAGGAAATCTGAACGACCCATCTTAACGACCTATGAACTTTATGACTTAAGATGTATGGCATGTTGCTTCGGATGAGTTAACCCTTTTAACGACCTACCTTTGGGTGGCATTATGATTTGGGCGAGCTAACACTTATGCAAATTTGCCTTGTAGTGACCTAATTATGCCAGAACAACATATGAATTCTAACACAACGAATTAAAGAAAGCCCGACCTATGTTAAGTCGCTTGAGCATAATCTGGACGACCTAAAGAACCCCGAGTTAACTTAAGTCGTTCCTGCGACCTAAGAAGTGAACAGGACTTGAACACTTGTAAAATTTGACAGAATTTGATTGAATTTCCAAGTTGAACAGCTGGAATGAGCTGCTTGAACTTGTTGCACTTTTTCATAGATTTATATTAACTTTTGAAGCTAACAACCTGTTAAATACAACATTTGCAGAAAACTAGGGCGAATATACTGCCACTGACTGCCTACAACAAATGATAGATTAGTCGATAAAGAATAATCAACTTAAAGAAATTATACAAATGAAGTGCTATGAATCAACCAATTCAAGTGAAGTATTAAAGCAAAGCAAAATTAATCAACTAAAGCTGATCTGTTTGCATCAACACTGTACTTGTACTTGGACCTAAAATAACAAACCCTAAAACTTTATAATCAACAAATGTCTGTTAGTTTAATTCCAGTTATATTTGCTTGTCATTTTATTATTTTTGCACAACACTCCACACGTTTAGGAAACGTGCACCTTCATATTTGAATATCCAGTTCCTTATGTAGAATGACTTCTCAACAAGAAGAGATAGTAGGGAAAGCTGAAGAAGTCTTCCCAATAGTTAACCCCTTGGATAATCCCTCGGAAATAACTTCAACCACTCTGAATCAACGGGTGTTCAATCAATTATGTACTCAGTTCGGTATTGCTGAAGCAGATGCTATGCTTCCTGGGGTAAACGATACTGTCGATAGGCCATCTCTTGGTTTTATCACAGTTAATCGTCAGATGTGCTTAAGTGGAGCTATTTCTCCCTCTAACGATTTTCTTCGACGGCTCCTTCCCCGATTAACCATCTCTCCCTTTCAGTTGCACCCCAATGGCTACGCCATCTTGATGAGACTGTGTGTACTGCTCATGAGGACACTCGACCGTCTTCCGAGCTTTGAAGAGATTTGCTATCTGTGCACATTTGCGAAGAACAAAGATCATCCTTCTACCATGCTTGTGAGAAGCGCGAGGAACCGTAAACTGATCACCGATCTTCCCAAAAGCGCCCATGGGTTTTTGAACCAATTTTTCTTTGTTCGCTGCCCCCCGGGATTTTACAGTATCTAGCGAGTAGGAAGTAAGATTACCTATCTCCCTTTTTTTCATTTCTGAGCTTTTCAAAATCCGAGTTGTCAAGTGCTAACTTCATTCTTTATTTTTACAGCACTTCCTCCTCTTTCTAAAGATTCCAGCCATAAGCCAACTTTTGAAAGACTAAGTGCCGTGTCCGCCGAGGATAGAAGCATTAAATTCTTACTGAAGGACGAATTTTTGCATCAATTTGAACTTCTGCACCCTTCCCGATTCACTCAGCTTTGTGATGCCCCCGGTTCTCAAGCAGAGACATTAGATGCCCCGGTTTCCGCAAAGGAACTTACACCGAAGGAACCTGTTGTGGAGGCCTCACTGGTGAAATGTTCTACTCCTGTTGATGGTGCGGGGTCATCAGGTAACTTTACACTTCCCCCAGTTATCGAAGAAGAGGAACTTCCTCAACACTCCGGGAAGGCTGCTGATGAGGGAGCTGAGAAAGAGAGTTCCGCTAGGCATGATGGTGATGACATCTTCGGAGGGCTGAGCGATCTAGTGGTGACTTCACATGAGCTCTTCAAAGACGATACCTCCGCTTCTAAACTTTCTTCTCCAGCAGTCGAAGTGACATCAGTTTTGCAATCAACTCCATCAACTCAAGAGATAATTCTTAATCCGAAGAGTGGTTTGTAGCTTGACGCGTGTAGTTCACACGCCACACACACTTAGGATTTTGGCAATCTTGTGAACTTAACTTCTTTACTTTGAAGATTCTTAAATTTTGTCTCTTCTTTGCTTTCAGGTTCTCCAATGGGATATAGAGGCTCATACTATGATGATTTTCATCGCTATGGAAGACGCGACTCTTATGATCCCAGGCGATATCTTCCAACCCTGAGGGAAACTGATGAAGAAAGAGCCGCAAGAAAAGCTCGTGAGAGGCGGGCTTATGAGGGGCGCTATGGGAGAAGGGATGAACGACATGATTCTTCCCAGAGAGATGATGATTCCCACAAAAGAAAATCTCATGATGACAAAGGGAAAGGTCATATCGTTGAAGATCCATGCAAGCGGGCCAAGCTTAGTGAAAGGCCGGCGTCTGCAATTTCTGAAAAGCCCGCTGCTCCCATCTCTTTGGAAATCCCCTCCAGCTCTCCTGCCCTTCAAAGAGCTGATATTCAAACGATCGTCAACAGGCCTCCGTATCAAATAGAGAATGCCCCGCCTGCACTCCAAAGCCGGTTTCCAAACTAGTGTTTAAAAGGAGTACGCTTCGACTTGGACTTGATTCTCATTGACAAACAGGCCATGCTGAGGAATCTCGATGCTGTTAAACTTGACATTGAGAGAATGTCTGGACGGCAAAAGCTAGTAGACGAGCTTCAACTGGTGAATCGCTTAAATCTCGAGGCTATGTTAACCATGGAGAGCGATAAGTCCGAGTGGAAGAAAACTCTCGACCAGCATGATGCAGAGATGAAGAACATCACCGCTTACAATGAGAAGCTCGAAGCGGAAATTGAAAAACTCAAAGAAGAGCTTGCCACTTCTTCCACTTCCTATACTCAAAAGGAAGAGGTGTTTCAAAAACAAGTGAGAGACGCTCATGCCAGTCAAAGAGATGCTGAGGCTAGATTTGAGGCACAACAGCAAATTGTAGAAAGCTACCGTGCTGATATTGCTCAGTTGCAGGAAAAAACTAGCCCTCAGGGCATGGAGATTGAAATGTTAAAAGCTCGGCTTTCTAAAGTTGAAAAAGAGCATGATGAAGCTATCGCCAAAAAAGCAGCAGCCGAAGAATCTCTTGAGGCAACATAAGCCAACATCAGCTCTATCTTATTCGAGTTTTATTTGCACAACGTCCTGGGGCACGGTAGCCTTTCGTTTTTGGGCCCGTAGTACGAGATTACCTTGGCCAAAGTGTGGGAGGCCGCAATAGATATGCTTGGAGGCGCTGGCTATACTGAGGCAGATCTTGAGGCGCACTATCTAGATGATGAGGCACGTGCCACCCTTGTCAAGGGGAAGGAGCAACTTGCTAAAGAGCAAGCCGGAACGGTGGAAGAAGAACATTTAGGGAAGGCACATTTGACCGACCCGACTCTTCCTTCGGTTTCGGCCGACATTGATATCATTGGCTCCAGTTCTCATTCTTCGCCTCCTGCCAAAGCTGACATTGAAATTGTAACTGCTCATACTGGAGATGAGGCTCAAGAAAGCGCTGAAGCACAAGGCTTTGAAGTTGACGTGATAAAGCCAATTTCTCCAGGTAAATTCAATGTTGATTTAGCTCAAGTGGACTACTTGTTCGCTTCCCATGAGCTTGATGAACTTTTTGATTATTACTTAAGCCTTGACGCGCCACTATCTCCTCTCTTTGCGAGGAATACTGATTTTAAGTTCTCTTCTTCTGTAGTGAAAACGCCAAGTGCTGCGCGGACTTCTCCTCTTCCAGCTGTTCCACCTCCATCTCTTCAAATTACGCCTCCTTCTGCTTCTCAACCGGGGTCACAAGAAGAATTAATAGAAGCTCTTCAAGGCTCGGATGACCCGGCCGCTTCACAAGCGCAGAAGGCTGAGGAACTTGAAGAAGGTGAAAGGACTCCAGAGGAATTTCATGATGACACAAAACTGTCTGAACTTAAAACTCCAGGCAGTGAGTCTTCTTCAAGGAAGAAGGGGAAGCTTGTAACTTCGAAGAAGAAAAGGAAAAGCACTTCTGTTAGTGAAGAGAAGGCGGAAGTAGACCCAGCTGTGCCTCTATCTCCTTCTTCCTCGACTTGTTCAAGCCGGCTCCCAAAGTTAACCACTAGGCCAGGCGAGGGCTCTAAAGGTGGCGGGAAGAAGAAATAACAAGTCTCGCTTTACCCTTCTTGCTTTGCTTTTTGCTTGTATATAAAGGCTTGTATTGACCGGAGATTGTGCGGGTAGCGGTCCCCGCTCTTTTGTAACCTGCACATGTATAAAAATTTTATAGTATGGAATAAAATGATTTTTTTACTTGTACAATCTTTTGACTGTATTTGTGAATGCGTTTATTCCTTATTTTCGCACAAGTTTCTTTATTTTCTTTGTGTGATATTGCAATAAGTTTGTGGTATGTTGCTTGAGCGTTTCTTTTATTAATGTAGCTATATCGTATTGCCCCCATACCACGGCTTATTGCAATTTCTTTCATTTGGTAAGACTTCGGAGAACAATTCTTCTGTTTCGAGAAGACTTGTACTATTAAGTTGGAGAAAAACTCTTCCATTTTAAGAAGGCTTGCACTCTTACTTTAGAGAATACTTTTTCCATTTTGAGAAAATATTATTCTGCTCTAGTAGAATGTGCCTTGTATTGGAGAAGTCTTCTCTCTTTTTAAGAGAAAATTTGTGCACTGCAACTTTCGGAGATGATCACTTTTTTGAGTAGTGGATTCTCCTACGCGGTGAAGTAGGTTTCCAAAAGAAGGCTTTAAATTGGCACTACAACTTCTGGGGAAGAATATTTTCAAGATGGGGAAATTGATCTTCCCTTGAGAGCTGCAGTATGCCTCCGAAGAGGGCTTTTTTATATTCTTATTGGACCTCTTTGGAGGGCTTTTTTGCTTTGTTCGCTTTAAAGTGCTTTTCTCATAGTTAAATGGATCCACGGGGCGGACGCAAGTTATTTAGTTGGATGTCCGTTTGCACAAACGATCGCATCCAGTTAACAAAGGGCCTATGCCTTCTATCTTGAGAAGGTGCCCTCTGGTGGTTCCATCAACCTTGTTGGTTGAGAAAAGCATCTCTTCTTGGGACGTGCCTCCGAAGGGGGCTTGTGCCTTCGAAGAGGTCTTGTGGTGCCTCGGGAGAGGTCTTCTGCCTCCGAAGAGGGCAAGTGTGCCTTTGGTGAGGGCTAGTGCCTCTGAAGAGGGCTTATGGTGCCTCGGGAGAGGGATTTTGCCTCCGAAGAGGGCAGGTGTGCCTTTGGTGAAGGCTAGCGCCTCTATAGAGGGCTTGTGGTGCCTCAGGAGAGGGCTTTTGCCTCCGAAGAGGTCATGTGCCTCCGAAGAGGTCTTTATTTGATTGCTTGGAAGTTACTTTCTTATAGTTAAATGGATTCACAGGGCGGACGCAGGTTACTTAATTGGATGCTCGTTTGCACAAACGATCACAACTAGTTAACAAGGCCCCTGTGCCTTCCATTTGGGAAGGTGCCCCTCCGGTGATTCCACCAACCTTATTGGTTGAGAAGAGCACTTTCATTTTTCGACGTGCCTCGTTAGAGGGATTTTTCCTTCGAAGAGTTGTGCCTCCGAGGAGGGCTTTGGGTGGTTGGCTTGCCGGGAAGGTTGCGTCTCACGGTTGAGTGGATCCACGGGGCAGACGCAAGCTATCTAACCAGATGTTTGTTTGCACAAACGATCGCAATCAGTTAGCAAGGGGCTGGTGCCTTTTCTTTGGGAAGGTGCCCCTTCGGTGGTTCCACCAACCTTTTTGTTTAGAGGCAAAACTCCTTTTTGGCAGTTTTCTGTCTGCTCGCCCTTGTTTGTTTGTCATTTGCTCACCAACGATTCCATGTCATCATTTCCAAGCACATGTTCCTTTCTTTTTCAAATAGTTTGTCTTATCCAAAGAAGTGTACTTCATTGTTAAGCGAGTCCACGGGGTAGACGCAAGCTATCTAACCGAATGTTCGTTTGCACAAAGGATCGCAATCAGTTAGCAAGGGCCTGGAACCTTCACGTTAGGGAGGTTGCCCCTCCGGCGGAATCACTAACTTTTTGCATGAAGCACTTCTTACATAGGATTTGAATATGGAATTTTTGTGGCTTGACATTTGTTTATTGAGTGATTTTAGGGATCGCTTGGCCTTGCGATCGGTAAGCTTTGTTTTAATGGCCTGCAATATTAAATCAACATTTTAGCAATACATTTAAGGTACTTACACATCGAAATAAAACAGGCATTTTATAATAGTAGAGAACACAAGATTTATAGTGGTTCGGCCAAGAACTGGGCCTACATCCAATTTGTAGTTCTTATTATTTATTTGCACTGATTTTACAATGGCTTATAATACAAGAATCATACATCCGTAATAATTTACGAATTTAAGCAAAGCTTTTAAGTAAAATATGGACGCAAGTGATTGTTGTTCCAAGTTCTTGGAATTGGATCTCCTTCGACAGTTGTCAGTTTGAAAGTGCCATCAAGAAGTTTTTTGCCTACGACATACGGCCCTTCCCAGTTTGGCGCAAACACTTCTGTTGCTGTCATGATCCTTTTCAAGACTAGATCTCTAATTTCAAAGCTGCGTTGGCGAACTTTGGAATTGAAGTGCCTGGCAATCCTTTGCTGATGGGCTGTAATTCTGAGCTGAGCCTCTTCCCTTCTTTCATCAAGGAAGTCAAGTGCTTCAAGTTGCAACTCTTCATTTTCAGCTTGGTTTAAATGAATTCTTCTGTGTGAGGGGACCTCTATTTCCATTGGAATCAATGCTTCTGATCCATATGCTAATGAGAATGGAATGTGCCCAGTCGCAGTTTTGTGGGTAGTTCTGTATGCCCATAGTGCTAGTGCCAGCTTATCGACCCAACCGGCTTTTTCTTTTTCCACCTGTTTTTTGATGGTTGATTTGATAATTTGGTTTACTGCTTCCACTTGCTCGTTTGCCCGTGGATGAGCCACTACTGAGAATCTTTTTTGGATCTTGAATCGCTTACAAAAATCCTGGAACTCTTCGCTTTCGAATTGGGTACCATTGTCTGTGATTATCTTTTAAGGCACACCATACCTGCAAATCATATTCTTAGTCACAAAGTTTATCATCTTTTTAGAGGTAATGGTAGCTAATGGTTCAGATTCAGGACATTTAGTGAAATAATCAACAACAACAATAGCATATCTTATTCCAGACTTGGCAGTTGGCAAAGGCCCAATGAGATCTATTCCCCAAATGGCAAATGGCCATGGACTAACCATCTGCGTTAACTCGGTGGAAGGTGCTCTTGGGATTTTTGCAAATCTGTGGCATCTGTCACACTTTCGAGAGTAGCTAGCAGCATCTCGATTAATGTCTAGCCAAAAATACCCATAGTGGAGAATTTTCTTTGCTAGAGTTTGACCACTGAATGATCCCCACACTCTCCTCCGTGCACTTCAGCTAAAATTGTCTTAACCTCTTCCTTGGTTACACATTGGAGTAATGGCATCGAGAATCCCTGTCTATACAAACGACCTTCTTCAATTACATATCTTGAGGCTTTCCTTAACAGTTTCTAACGCTCCTTTGAATTTTCTGGAAGGAGGTCGTTTAGTAGATATTCCTTGATCGGAGTCATCCATGACTCCTGCTCTTGAGAGGCAGTCATGAATAAGTCAATCTCCATTTCATCGATACTTGGGGCTGCCAAGACTTCCACAGGACCAATCCCAATAATTGAGCTTCGCCAGTGCTTGCATATTTCGCGAGAGAATCTGCCTTCATGTTCTCTACCCTGGGTATGTGACTTATCGTATAATTTGATCGAAATCATCGAGATGCTCCCAGGCCCTTGACAAGTAAGCAGGCAGATTTCCTCCTTTAGCTTGGAACTCTTTCTTGACTTGGCATATAATAAGCTGGGAATCACCGAAGATTTGCAACACTTTGATGTTCAGTTCTTTAGCAATCTTCAAGGCGGCAATAAGAGCTTCATATTCTGCTTCATTATTTGTCGAAGGAAATTCCAATCTCAATGCGTAGCACAATGATCACCCTTCGGGGCTTCAAGCACGACCCCAGCTCCAGAACAATAGTCGTTTCTTGCGCCATCAACATATAATTTCCATCGGATCGGGATGTCATTAGTCAGCTCTTCCTCACGGTCACCTTTAGCTGTATATTCTGCAATGAAGTCTGCTAAAGCTTGTCCATTGATTGCTCTTCGGGGATGGTAGGTGACATCATACTGGCTGAGTTCAATATTCCACTTCAGAAGACGACCCGAAGTCTCAGGGCGAAATAGGACTTGCTTTAGAGGCTGATCAGGGAGGACTTTGATAGGATGAGATTGAAAATATGGCCTCAACTTTCTGGAAGCTATCAGTAGGCAATAAGCGAGTTTTTCTAGCTTTGAATAATTCATCTCTGCCCCAGTGAATCTCTTGCTGATGTAATAGACAGGGCACTGAACTTTTGCATCTTCCCGTACTAATGCTGCACTGAGAGCATGAGACGAAACTGCTAAATATATGAAAAGATCTTCACCGTTGCTGGGCTTAGAAAGTATTGGAGGCGCTTCCATGTGGCGAATTAGTTCATCGAAAGCTTTTTGACATTCCAGAGTCCATTCAAAGTTTTTCTTTCCTTTCTTTAGAGCGTCAAAGAATGGAATGCATTTATCCGTGGCCTTGGAAATAAACTGACTCAAAGCAGCGACTTTCCCATTGAGGCTCTGCAATTCCTTCTTCGTCCTAAGGGCTTTGACTTCTCTCAGAGCAGTAATTTGAGCAGGATTAGCTTCGATGCCCCGAGCACTCACAATGAAACCCAAGAATTTCCCGGACCCTACCCGAATGAACATTTCAAACGATTAAGCTTCATTCCATACTTTCGGAGGACCGCGAACATTTCTGCCAAGTGATCCATATGGTCCACTTCCTTCTTTGATTTCACCAACATATCATCAACGTAAGCTTCCATAGTTTTGCCAATCTGTGGTTTGAACATAGCATTAACAAGTCTTTGGTAAGTTGCCCCCGCATTCTTTAGTCCGAAGGGCATGACTCTATAGCAGTAAAGAACAACGGTGATGAAGCTCGTGTCCTCCTGATCTGGCTGATGCATCATGATTTGGTTATATCCGGAGTAAGCATCCATAAAAGACAACAATTCATGCCCGGTTGTTCCATCCACCAACTGATCAATCCTGGGTAACGGGAAGCAGTCTTTGGGGCAGGCTTTGTTTAAATCAGAAAAGTCGATGCATACTCTCCACTTTCCATTTGCTTTTTTAAGCAGCACCGGATTAGAAACCCAATTTGGATAAGTGGACTCTCTGGTGAAGCCATTCTCCATGAGCCGATCTACTTCTTCTTTTAATGCTGCTGACCTTTTTGGACCCTGGGTTCTTCTTTTCTGCCTCACAGGTGTAAATTTAGGTTTAATATTCAAAGTGTGTACTGCGATTTTGGAGAGATTCCATACATATCGGCATGACTCCAAGCGAATACATCCAGATTTGCTTTTAGGAATGATATCAAAATATTTTGAACCGTCACACTAAGTTGAGAACCCACATACAGCACCTTGTTTGGATCTTTCGGGTCAGGTACAGGCACCGTTACTTCCACTGGCACCACTCTATTCTCCCCTGTACTGGCTTTTCTGGGATCCATTTCTTTTCATGTACCACTATGCTCGCCAGTGCAGGGTCCACCCTGTAATTGCTACAAGGTTGGTTCTTTGATGTGGAGTGGAGCTGCCGCATCCTTTCCCATCTCTCTCTTCCTTGCTTCCCGCAACTCTATAAGATAACATTCTCGCCCACCATTCTGATCCCCTTTAATAATATCGACGCCATTATCCGTGGGGAACTTCATAGTAAGGTACCATGGGGCGAGAATTGCCTTGAATGCTGCAAGAGTTGGCCGGCCCAAGAAGGCATTGTAAGCAGAAAATCCGTCAACAATCAAAAAAGTCTGCTTTCGAACCACCTTTTTCTGCCCCTCTCCAAGCTCCAGGAATAAGTCAATTGTTCCAATTGGCTGCTTTGGTTCCCCGGTAAACCCAACAATCTTCTGCGATGAAGCTTGAACATCTGCCATAGGAATCTTCATTTGATCGAATGTCTTTTTGAAGAGGATATTGCAAGAGGCGCCGCAGTCAACAAGCACCCTTCTTACAATAGCAGGTCCGATACCTACAGAGATGACCAAGGGATCCATGGTAGGAGCTTCGACACCCATAGAGTCTCTGGCCCTGAACATAATGTCATCATTAAAAGTTCTTTGCTGCTTCAAAGGTGCAGCATCTTCCAACACAAAAACATTTTCTTCTGCTGGGGCATATTTCAAAGCACGAGCATATCTTTCCATCTTGCCCCAGCTTCTGCCCACTGGGTGAGGACCTCCCGTGATTACATCAATAGCAGGCCTTTCTGATTCATGCGCAGTAGTCCTCTCACCTGAGCCAGATGGATGAGCAGGAAGTTGTTGGCCCTCAGTAGATGAAGTTGGGTCATTCCTATTCCTCTTAAGATATTGTTACAGCTTGTTCTCTCTCAGCAGTTCTTCAATCAAACTCTTCAAATGGCGACAATCGTTAGTATCATGACCGGGTTGATTATGAAACCGACAAAATCTCCCATTTCGAACAGCATTTTTCCCAAGCTTCAACATAGGTGGTTTAGGATATTCCACGACATCTTTGGTAGCGAAAAAGATATTCTCCGGAGTATCAGTTAATGGAGTGAAATCTGAAGGCTTGAAGAAGCGAAGTTTCTTCACATCCTTCTGCTTCTTCCCACCATTATTCTCCCTCTTCTGACCTATGGATTCCTTTTTGGTAGGAGCAACATTGTTATTCTCAACCTCCGCCAATACCCCTTTCGCCGGTACGGGAAGGCTTTCCAAGCGCATGAATTCGTCACCTTTCTTATAGAATTTCTCAAGTGAATTTGGCTCCTTCATCTTCAGCCATTTCCCAAACTCACTCGATTTGTCGATAGCCCACATCAAGTAGGTCAAAATCATTCGTGGCTCCGCATTGTCGACCTCAGCCAAGGCTAAGTTGAAGCGGTTTAAGAAAGATCTAATAGATTCTCCGGGACTTTGTTCCAGGCTGGACAGTGACATTATGTCCTTCGCCTTTGAAGCATACAACCTGAATTGTTCTTTAAACTTTCGAGTTAAATCGGAGAACTGGTCTGCAGATCGGACTGGTAGCTTTGTAAACCAGAGTAGAGCCACTCCTTCCAAGTATACCGGAAAGTGCCGGCATTTGATCTCATCTGATGCTCTGGCACTAGTCATGTTCCAATCATACTTATATAGGAATTGGTTATGGTCACTTGTTCCCCTATAAGCCGGAATGGTGGGGGGAACAAACTTTCTTGGAAATTCCGCCTTCAAAATTCTTTCGGTGAACGGAGTCTTGCTTGGAGCGAACCCCCATTCTTTTTCATCTTCTTCCCTTTGCATACTTTCTTTCATAATCTGTCGAACCATCCCCGAGAGGTATTCCTCATCGTTTAGAGGCTCTGCGGGACAGACTTCAGCCATTTTCTCGGAAGTTTGTATGGAGAAACGTTTGCGGAGAGTCGGCTGCGGCCTTGATCCTCCAGCTTGGGGAGGTGCCCCTTCGGCGGGGCCAGCTGCCTTTTGAGGAATATTCCTCCCTTCAGGATTATGAACATCATCAGCAAAATTTTGTTCATTATTCACTGGTTGATGGTTAGCTCCAAGCAAAGCATTCAACCTATCAAGCATTAAAGTGTTCCGGGCTTCCATTTGCTGATAAAACCCAGACACTGCAGCATCTAACTCCACCCGTGTAATTCCAACACTCGGAGCTGCTAGACTTAACAAAGGAGAAGTGGCAGTATTTTCATGGGCATCACCGGGTCTATTAGATCTGCGCTTTCTTCCAGGAGCCATAATCTCTGATAGACCTCTGGTTTTGAGAGAGATTCTTTCAATGAACTTTTGCGAAGCAATAATGAAAGCACCCTGAGTTTGATTCTCAGTGAAAGCACCAAAAATGTTAACGCTAAAATTGGACGCTAACACCCCGGTGTAAGTAATGAAAATGTGAAAGCACAACCCGTTGGTACGAGAACTAGAGATAAGCAGAAAATAACAGAAAATCAAGCAAAGAGACAACAGTTTTTATAGTGGTTCGGCTTAATGTCAAGCCTATGTCCACTTCAATCCTCTTTATTGCTGATTCGATTACAAGTTTTACAACGATCTTTAATTACAACACAACTAAGACAAGCAGCTAGAACTTTAATGCAGAGTAGCTCTTCTAATTCATGTTGAATGTGTTAGATCTCTCTCAAAGTTCGTTGAAGTGTCTTCGGTGTTTGAAGTGTTAAAGGAGTCGAGAAAACAACAAAGTATAGGCGTTCCAGAAATGATCCAAAAGACCCCTTTCAGTTGGAGCAGGTGGGTTATTTATAGGGAGATTCTGGAAATAGGTCGTAGGTCATGAGTGACCTAGGGCTAGGTCGTAGGTCGTAAGCGACCTAATGGACACGAGCTGTGGCTTATAATGGTTGCGCTTTGGTCAATTGCTTCTGCTGGTAGGTCGTAGCGACCTATGAGAGTGGTGAGCGACTTAAATGGAGCAACTGATGATAGTTATGGATGAGGCTGTGGCCTAAGGTTAGGAGCGACCTATATGCAAGCGGCTTAAAGAGATGTGGGTTATATAGGTGTTGGGTCGCTAGGTTACCTCGCTGAGTCGCTAGATCGCTTAAGTCGCTTAGGTCGCCGACACTTAGGTCGTTGGCACTTAGGTCGCTTAGGTCGTTGGCACTTAGTTCGCTTAGGTTGTTGAAAATGCTTAGGTCGCTGAGATACTGTAGTGTTTACTCCACTATTATGTTATGATGTTGATCTGTATGGATTGCTAGGTTGTTAGGTCGTTGAGTGGCTTAGGTCGTTAACTCGTTAGGTCGAGCATGTCGCTAAGTTGTTGCCACGCTAACTCGCTGTTGGTCTTATATCTATGTTCGCTCGCTCATTCTTTAGGTCGTTAGGTCGCTGGACCTTCTAACCTGCTAGGTCGCTGAGTCGTAAAAAAGAGGAGTTAACAACTGCTACTATATCATCCTGAGTATTAATATCATCACAACCAACCTACACAATCATCTCATAAATGTTGGTCCGAAGTGGTTTTCAAATAAATCCGATCCCGGTCTCTTCGTAACAACAATGCAAAAGCATTTCTCAACATCACAAAAAATTAAGTCAACTTATCACGTCTCCAACTTTCAATTTGCTATCCTTCAGCCAAGAAGGAAGCTCGCTAGATTGGAGTAATCCTCTGGATTACATGAAGCAACATCCTTAACACAAACGATATTCAAGCCTATACAAATGGCTATGCACTAAGTGTACGATTAAATGGTTCCCACAACAAGTCGAGGAACTAAAATGGTCAAATTTTGATGGTCAATTATTTAACTATCAAAGCAAACAAATAAATATTTAGCGCCATAAGCAATCACTAGGCCCTTTTAATTAATATTTTATTAACTAAATCACTTGCCAAATATTCGCTTCAAATTATCTTAAAAAAGATATATTAACAAACTATTTCAACTTTCTATATTGGAAAACATTTCCATATACTTAACTAGTAATAAGTAATTCACAATTCTCTTTATTTTCAACACTTAGAAAATATTACATATTCTTAAATCACGATTAACTATATATTTTATTCTTTAAGGAAAACATCCTCTTAAACATATTTATTTGGGTTAAAACGGATGTTGCATAAAACATCTCTACGACAACCCAAAATCATTAGTATAAGGATTCTATAAGTAGATAGATATATAAATCCCATATACTATACAAAACATCTCATTTCGAAAATCATTTACTATAACAAAGTGTTATAGTCCATGCTTCCTGTACTTCTCGAAAACGTCCATTTCAACAATGAATGTTGAAATCTATGTATTTGATATTTAATACATTTTAAAAAATCTTCAAACCATTTAACTCCATTTTAAATATCACTTCCCAAAACATTCAGTTAATTTGAAAGATTATTTACTGTCCAAAATCTTGAATAAAATTCTCTTACCAAATTCAAAACTTCTACACATTTAATTAAAGGATTATCCATTGTCCAGAATCGAGAATATAATTCATTAACCAAATTCGAAACTTTTATACATTTAATTAAAAGAATTATCCACTTTCCAAAATCATGAATATATTCCTTTATTTAATTTTTATATTTAACTTATCAAAATAACTTGATTTTGGAATTATAAAACAATGCTTATAAATTCCATTTATATTTCATAAAAACTTCCACTTATAAAATCCCTTTATTAACCAATTCCATTTACATCTCATTTACATGCTAAAATTCGATTGTAAGTTAATTACTTATAAATATTTTATTTACAAATTTCACTCTTTACAAGTCTTATTATTTATAAAATCCATTATAAATCCATTTCTGAATTTCAATACCAAATCCATATACAAACTTGATTATAGATCCATTTCTAATATTTATGAAACACCCTTTATAAAAAGTCAAAAATCTCAATTTAAACTATTTTACAAAATAGTTAACACCATATTTTAAAAAAAACATATTTTGATTGCATTTAAATAAACTTCTTCTTTTAATAATTTACAAATCATTACTAAAATTTGTATAACTCCAAAAACCACTTAAACAGCCTTTTTAATTCAAAAATCATCATTTCAACATTTCAAAATTCCAAAATATGGCACAATGCTACAACAGCACTAAATAAGGTGATTCACATCAATCACAGCATCCAAACATCGTATATCATATGATAACAACATATATCACAATATCTATAAATAAAATCAACACTGGTGAGGAATCCAGTTGGATCCCTCCAACCTGTCACCTGCAATAAATATACGTATTAAAAAATATATATAATGTCCGCTTTGAGGTTGACACGCATACGAAAGGTCATCTGCTCATATACGGGAACGTATAGGGTCTCATCCACACCAGTAGGCAGCAATATATCCAAATACCAACCTATATATATATATATAATCATATATCATCCAAACAATCATCAATCAACATAAAATAAATTTATTCTCACTTATATTAAAATATCAGTGAGTCAAAAAGAGTGAGTTGCACTCAATTTGGTTCCAATAGCAGTTGTAGTGTTTTATTTTGAATAAAATTAAACAGACGTTTAATTTTATCCCAAATTTACACTAGCTTCAATCAATTCCAAACCAGCTCTAAAATGCCGTGCTCGTCAGTACGGACCCAACTTAAGTTGTTTTGTGCGAAACAGACCTCGTATGAAGAAGTTACAGCATTTTAAAGTTTATAAAAATTTAAATGTATAACCAATTTCAATTTTATTTTTATTTTAAGCCTTAAATCTTGGCCGTTGTTTTCAAATCCCAGATCGTAGCCGCATCTTTGCTTCTTCGTCATCGCGTAACCCTTGTTCGAGCGTGACCCATAGCCGCCATCGTTCTACAAATTTCATGACCACCACCTTCATTTTGACGATGATCTACTACTGCCAAATGGAAGCACGACCTCCACTTCATAAATGCATGAAATCTAGTCAAGCTCGGCTATATATCCCATTCAAAAAACATGCTTGAACGCAAGGCTTTCAACTAAGTTTTGCCGCCCAACCTCTTTAGGAAACTTGATCATCACCGTTGGATTGGAGTTCTATGTTAACGCTAAAATGTGAACGCTAACACCCCGGTGTGTAAAGTGTAGTTGTGAAAGCACCACCCGATAGATCGGGAAAGAATTACAAGCAAGTAATAGCAGAAAAGCAGTAAACAACAACGATTTTATAGTGGTTCGGCTTAAGGGTATAGCCTACGTCCACTCTAAGTACTTTTATTAATAATCCCGTTACAAACTGATACAATTCTTCTCAAGTACAATACATTTCAAGTTACAAATGATTTGGAACAAGTCTTAAGCTTCAATGTCGATTAAAGTTCTTAGATTCATGTTGAAGATGTGTGGTTTCTTCGTGAATTTCTTTGATGTATTCCTCTAATCTTGGAAGCTCTAAGTGTTGATGAAGTTCTCAATGCAGCAAGGTAACGGTGTGTGAAGAGAATGCGCCAAAAGTCCTTTGAATGTTGGAGATGGGTGCCTATTTATAGAGAGTTCTGATTCTGGAATTTGCCAAGTCCTAAACCGCGGCCGACTCAAGTTAAGACGCAGCCGACTTAAGGTGAGTCGTGACCGGTCTAAGGTCGCCTCCGAGTCAACACCACCTCTTCTTAGTAACATGGCATCGGGCTTATATTAGGCCGTGGACGAGTTAACTTGGTAAGTCGCAAATCACGGTCTGAACGGGATAACTGGGGAGCTGGATCGGTTGTGACTTGGGTCGTTGCTGAGTTAACATGCGCGTGTCAAGTAGCTGTATAGGATTTGCCTTCATTTGCCTGGGTCGTGAACGGCTTGGCATAAGTCTTAAGTCGGTTGCGACTTAAGTATAGGTCGTGCACCTTTCCATGTCCTGATCAGTTAGGTCGGCAACTCCTTTAGGTAATTAGATCGGTACTTAAGTTAGGTCAGTAGACTTCCTAAGTCGGTATCCTTTAAGGCATTAGGTCGTTATCCATTTAGGGCCTTAGGTCGGGAACTTTGTAAGGGCATTGAGTCGCTGTCCCTTCCGAGTCATTAAGTCGGTAACTATTGAGTCGTCATTCATTTTAGGTCGGCAATGAGCTAAGGCTGTTGGGTCGGTATTTATGTTGAGTCGGTAGCCTCGTTGAAGTGTTAAGTCGGCATACCCTTAGGCCTTAGGTCGGCACCCCCTGTTGAGCTTTAGGCCGGCATGCTTCTAACTGTTAGGTCGGAACCTCCTGATGCACTAGATCGGTGAGTCATGGTTAAGGCGGTGTTAACATTTGCCCCTCGAAGTATACACCTAAATGTTAGGTCGTGTGCTTCGATAGTCCTTAACCCGTCCCCTCTTAGGTCGGTAGGTCGTACGCGACCCAACAGTTAGACCGCATCTGCCGCTTCAGCTCTCCCTACTGTAAGGTATAAAACATCCATCTTCTTCTTCCTCTTCATTACTTACTACCTTGCTCAATTCTGCCATTAAAATTCTTCCGGGCTCAAAAAAGACGATTTAATTCCAATCAACTACTGAAAACATCTGCTATTCATTGCGTAAGCGATTTCATTCTTTTTTCGACCATAGATTACCATTGATTCGTGAATTCTGTTGCCTAAACTCGAATCGCCTCCCTATATGACGCTCCATCACGAATCTCATCACGTTTATAGCTGATGGAGCCTAGGTTACTCAATCCGGCTTCAGATGATCGCTGATACAACGAAGGTGATTTATCACCTTAGGCTCGATGATCTCTGATGGCAGGGTATTGGATTTGTGACAACTTCGAACCGTTGTATTGGGTGATTCGATAGCATGAATGAAGGCTGTTGTTGATGGAATGGTTATCGGGTTAATGGGTAGATGGAGTGTGATGTTGGTTCGGGAGCGAGTCAGTGATTTTGGGTGGCTTATCCTTTAGCCGACCTGGCTCTTAGCAACCTTAAGTCGTGGCTGAGATAGCGCTTGAAGAACATTTGCCGATTTAAACTTTAAGGCCTGAATCGTGACCGAGTTAATACTTGGAAAAGTTCCTGTCTTTCGGACCGGAGCTTACATTCTTATCTCTCCCTTGCGACCTAGAGGACTGAGTTGCCAAATTAAAATGCTTAGACTCTGACCCGCTACCGACCTAGCCTTATCTCGCGAAAAACTTTTGAACCGTAGCCGACTTAATACTTGGGGAAATCTGCCGATTCAACCTTCTACTGATTTAACCTTGAACTGCAGCCAATGTTAACCACTAAGTCGTGACCAAGCTAAGCCCTTAAACCGTGACCGAGTTGGCTCTTAAACCGCTGCCGAGTTAACACTTAAGCTTTGGGCATGCTGACTTGTTGAGAGCATAGATCCACTTTGAGTTTCTAACTTGAACTGCCAAACTAAGTTGCCTGAATTTTGAACTGCCCCAACTTTAAATTTGCTTGAATCTCATTGTATTATTTCACAGATCGCATTAACTTATAAGCTGCTAACCTGCTGAAAATAACAAACAAAGAAAACCAAGGCGAAAATACTGCCATCGACTGCCCATGTCAGATGACAGATTAGTCAAGACAAGACGAGCAACTTAATTATATTGCATGAAATGTTTGTGAATCAATCAGTTAAAGTTAAATATTAATGCAAAGTGTCAATAATCTGAACTGATTTATCTGCATCAACATCTTACTTGCATATTTAGGCTTAAAACAATAGTCCCTGAATTTCATAACTAACGAATGTTTGCTAGTTTTCATTCCAGTTATATTTGTTCACTGCTTGATTGATTTTACACAACACTTCACACACTTTAGGAAACGTGCACCTTCATGTTTGAATACCCAGTTGTTTATGTAGAATGACTTCCCACCGAGAAGAAGAAGTGGTAACTCCAGAGGAAGAAACTTTTCCGATAGCTGTTCCCATAGAGAATCCTCCGGAGAGAACCCCGACTATTCTAACTTCGAGAGCGTTTGTCCAGCTGCGCACTCAATTTGGCTTTGCTGAAAGTGATGTTCTTCTCCCTGGGCCTGGAGATACTGCTGACAATCCTCCCTATGGCTTTGTCGCAGTCAATCGCCAAATGTGCTTAAGTGGGGCGATTCCTCCTTTTAACGACTTCCTTCGAACTCTTCTCCTTCGGTTGACAATCTCTCCGTTTCAACTTCATCCCAATGGCTATGCCATCTTGACGGGGTTATGTGTTTTGTTCAGAAGAACCCTTGATCGCCTACCGAGTTTTGAAGAAATTCGTTATCTGTGCTCATTTGCAAAGATTAAAGATCATCCTTCCCTTATTATTGTGAGAAGTGCCAGGAACCGCAAGCTCATTTCCGATCTTACTGAAAGCGTTCATGGATTCTTGAACCAGTTTTTCTTTGCCCGCTGTCCCTCAGGCTTTTATGCCATCTGGAGAGTAGGAAGTAAGATTAGTGTTTCTATTTTCTCCGTTTTGAAACTTTTTCGAGATCCGAACTTTCAGTTGCTAATTTCATTCTTTATTCTTTTCAGCACTTCCTCTCCCCTCTAGAGACCCAATTCACAAGCAAGTTTTTGAGAGGTTGAGTGCCGTGGCCACAGAAGAGAGGAGCATAAAATTTCTGTTGAGGGATGAATTTTTACATCAACATGGGCTTCTACACACTTCTCGCTCTATGCATGCTCATGAAGTTCCAACGGAAGTCCCCGATTCTCCGATAAAGACTCCTGAATCTTCGCTGGTGAAGTGCTCCACTTCTGTCGATGTTGCGGGGCCATCTGGTAAACTTGCCCCGGTTATCGAGGAAGAAGAGCCTCAGGGATCCTCTCACCATTCACAAGAATTTGGTGAAAAGGCTAAGAAATCCAGTCCTGTCAAGCAAAGCAGAGACGATACCTTCGAAGGATTGAGCGACCTCTTCGCTACTTCACAAGAGATCTTCAAAGATGACCCTACTACTGCCGGGATTTCTTCTTCAGTAGTTGAAGCTACTTCTATTTTGCAACAGCCGTCGTCGACTCAAGAGTTGACGTTAACTATTACACCCACAACCACTCCCCAAATAAAGAGTGGTTCGTAGATTAATGCGCGTAGTTTGCACAACACACACACTTAGAATTTCTCATCACTTCTATGCACTTATCTTCTTGCACTTTAAAGATTTCTAAAGCTTATTATTTTAATTCCAGATTCTCCTATGGGGCGCAGCGGCTCGTATTATGACGATTTCCAGCGCTACGGGAGGCGTAGCCAGTATGATTACAGGCGTTACCTTCCTTCCTACAGAGAGTCGGATGAAGAGAGGGCTGCCCGAAAGGCTCATGAAAGGAGGACTGAAGAAGAACATCGTGAAAGAAGGGAGAGAGAAGAGCGCCATGATTCTTGGCAAAAAGGCGATGACTCTCACAAGAGAAAATCTCATGACGATCGAGGAAAAGGTCACATGAGTGAAGACTTAAGCAAACGAGCCCGTCACAGTGAAAAGCAGGCCTCTACTACTCCTGAGAAAGTTACTATTCCTGCCTCACTCGACATTCCTTCTGACTCTCCCGCTCTTGGGAAATCAGATATTCAAACGATAATTAGCAGGCCCAAATTTCAAGTTGGACCGGGTCCTGCCACTCTGCAGAGCCGATTTCCTCAATGGTGCCTTAAGGGGGTGAGGTTCGACCTAGACTTGGTCCCCATTGACAAGTCTGCTATGTTGCGCAATCTTGATGCCGTCAAGCTCGATATCGAGAGGATGTCAAACTGGCAGAAGCTTGTCGATGAGCTTCAAAGAGTTAACCGTGCCAACATAGAGGCCATGCTTACTATGGAAAACGATAAGGCCGAATGGCAAAAGGTCGTTGAGCAACACGACACCGAGATGAGGAACATTGCTTCTTACAATGAGGAGCTTGAAGCAAAAGTCGAGGAATTGAAACATGAACTTGCTGCTTCCTCTACTTCCTATTCTCAAAAAGAAGAAGTGCTCCTGAAACAAGTGAGAGACGCTCACGCTAGCCAAAGGGATGCCGAAGACAGGCTAGAAGTACAAAAAAGAATCAGTGAAGGCTATGCTACTGATATTGCTGAGCTCCGAAAGAAAAACAACTCCCAAGAGGCGGAGATACAAATGCTTAAGCTTCAGCTTGCCAAAACTGAAAGGGAGCGTGATGAGGCTGTCGCCGGCAGAATCGCAGCTGAAGAATCTCATGAGGCGACTAAAAACAGCATCAGCTCAACATTATTCGACTTCTACTTGCACAGCGTCTTGGGGCGTGGAAGCCTTGCCTTTCTAGGCCCCAAGTATGAAATCACACTGGCTGAAGTTTGGGAGACAGCACTTGATATGCTCGGTGGTAAAGGTGCTGGATATGCTGAGTCAGCCCTTGAAGAGCATTATCTTGATGACGAAGCCCGTGCCGCTCTTGCCAAGGGTAAGGAGCAGCTTGCCAGAGCGCGGGCTGGGATGGCGGAAGAAGAGCGTTCTGAAAAAGAAGTACCGCCTACCATCTCCGAACGTCCTCTAGTTTCTCCCGAGGTGGACATTACAGGCCCTAGTGCTCATTTGTCGCCTCCTACAAAAACTGGGGTAATCACCCCTACTGATGAAGAGGCTTTGGAGGACATTGGGGCTCAGAATTATGAGATTGAACTGACAAAGCCAATATCTTCAGGTAATTTTGACATTGGTCCGATTCAGGTGGATTGCCTGCTTATTCCTCAAAGATTTGATGAGCTCCTCGATTACCTCTTGAATCTCGATGAACCCATATCTCCCTTCTTTCGGGAAGATACTAACATTTTCAATTTTTCTTCTTCTGCAGTTGAAACAACAAGTGCCGTGCAGACTTCGCCTTCTCTGGTTATTCCTCCTCCATCTCTTCAGGTGACTCCTCCTTCTGCTTCACAACCTGGGTCACAAGAGGAGAAAATTGAGGCTCTTCATGGTTTGGATGACCCTGTCGCCTCGCAGGAGCAAAAAGATGAGGGACTCGAAGGAGGCGAGATCTCTCCGGAGCGGACTCCTTCTGACGACGTAGTTTTGTCCGCTCTCGTTACTCCGGGGAGTGAGTCTTCTTCGCAGAGAAGAAAGAAGCTTGGGACATCGAAGAGGAGGGGGAAGAAAATTATCACCACTGAAGAGGAACCGGAAATTGCGCCAGTTGTACCTCTCTCCCCTTCTTCCCTCATGCCTTCAGACCAACCTGGAAGACCCGAAAAGCTAACCACTCGGCCGGGTAAAGGGTCTAAAGGCGGCAAGAAGAAATGAAGAGTTGAGCTTTTTGATTTCTTTTTTTTGTGTAATGGTCGGGTGTTGTGCAGGCACCGGCCCCTGCTTCTTATTTTGAAACCTGTATCTGCAATATCTGCAATTGAATAAAATGATTCTTTATTTGTACATACTTCTGTTTGAATTTGAGTATGCATTTATTATTCATTTTTGCACAAGTTTATTTATATGATATTGCAGCGGGCTTATGGTATGTTGTTTGAGTATTATTTTACTGATGCAGCTACACTATTATACCATGTTGCCCCCATACCTTAAGCTTGCTGCAATATTTTATACTTCGAGGGGACTTGCACTCTTATTTGCTAAAGAATAATTATTTTATTCTTTAAAGAAAATTTTTGTAGAGTACAACTCCCTTCGTATAAGTTTCTACGCTTTGTCGTTCGAAGAAATCACTTTTTTCTTTTGCTTATGTGCATATTTTACCAAGTGAATTCCTCTATGTGGTAAAGCGGACCTCTGAAGGGTACTTTAACTTCTTTTCTTTTTCTTTTTCTTTTTTTTTTTAACGATCATTTTCCATAGTAGGTAAATTACTCTTCCTTTGAAAGTTGAAGTACGCTTTTGATGAGGATTTTTTTTTTATACAAAGTTGTACCTCTGAGGAGGGATTTTTCACGTTTCAACACTTGGAAGTTTTATTTCAATCTCGGTGAAACGTGTACCTCCAAAGAGTTGTGCCTTTGAAGAAAGCCTTTTCACGTTTCAACACTTGGAAGTTTTATTTCAATCTTGGTGAAACGTGGGCTTCCGAAGAGGTCTTTCTTCTTGATTGTGTCTTCGAAGAGGTCTTTCCTTTGAATTGTGTCCCCGGGAGGGGGTTGTACCTCTAAGGAGGGATTTTTCACGTTTCAGCACTTGGAAGTTTTATTTCAATCTTGGTGAAACGTGTACCTCCAAAGAGTTGTGCCTTCGAAGAAAGCCTTTTCGCGTTTCAACACTTGGAAGTTTTATTTCAATCTCGGTGAAACGTGGGCTTTCAGGAAGGTCTTTATTTTGTTTTTGCATTTCAACTTTGGTGAAGTGAAATTCCGAAGAGCGGTCATAACACTTCAACTCCTGGCGAAATGGGCCTCCGAAGAGGGCTTTTATTTTGTTTACATTTCAACTCTGGTGAAGTGAAATCCTGAAGAGCGGTCATAACACTTCAACTCCTGGCGAAATGGGCCTCCGAAGAGGGCTTTTATTTTGTTTACATTTCAACTCTGGTGAAGTGAAATCCCGAAGGGCGGTCATAACACTTCAACTCCTGGCGAAATGGGCCTCCGAAGAGGGCTTTTATTTTGTTTACATTTCAACTCTGGTGAAGTGAAATCCCGAAGAGCGGTCATAACACTTCAACTCCTGGTGAAATGTGCCTCAGAGAGGGTTTTCATCGCTTGGAAGTTACTCTCTCATGGTTGGAGGGTCATGACTCCTCCAATCTTTTTTGTTGAGTAGAGAACTTTCTTTTTTGTGGCGTATGACCCATTAGAGGTCTTTTATCCTCCGAAGAGTTGCGCCTCCGAAGAGGACTTGTGCTGCTGATGGTAGCTTTGGTTGTTCCTCTGTTCACTTGCTTATGCCTTTTCAGCGATCCTCTTTTTTTTTTTCTTTTCAAGTTTTCATTCCCCTTTTCTCGCAAGTGGCTTGTTTAATCCAAGGAAGCGTACTTCATTGTCAGGCAAGTTCGTGAGAACGGGCACTAGCTTCCTAATTGGATGTTTGTTCGTTCAAACAATCTCAACTTATTAGCAAGGGCTCGTTTCTATCGAAATCATAAGCCGTTCAATTGAAGTATTTCCTATCTAGGATTTGAATTCGGGGCCTTTATGACTTGAAATTTGTTTGTTGAATGATGGTGAGAATCACTCGGTCTTATTATGCGCAAGTTTTATTTCCATTGTCTGCAAAAATTTAAATCGACATTTCAGCAATACATTTTATGTATTTTTATCGAAAACAAAGCAAACATATAATAATAATAAGGAACACAAGATTTATAGTGGTTCGGCCATGAAATTGGGCCTACATCCACTTTATATTCTTTCATTATTTACTTGCATCAGTTTCACAATTGCTTTCAATTACAAGAATCATACATTCATAATTCTTTTTACAATGTTTCAACAAAATTTTCAAGTAAAGTATGGACGCAAATGGTTGCTGTTCCATGCCCTTGGAATTTGATCTCCATCAACAGTGGTGAGCTTGAATGTGCCGTCAAGAAGCTTCTGACCTATTACATACGGTCCTTCCCAATTTGGCCCAAACACACCTGTCGCGGTCATAATTCTTTTCAGGACTAGATCTCCAATTTCAAAGCTGCGTTGACGAACTTTGGAATTGAAATGTCTGGCTATCCTTTGCTGATGAGCTGCAACTCTGAGGTTAGCTTCATCTCTTTTTTCATCAAGGAGATCCAGCGCTTCAAGTTGTAGCTTCTCATTTTCTGCTTGATTGAAATGGATTCTTCTGTGTGAAGGGACGTCTGTTTCAACCGGGATCATTGCTTCCGATCCGTATGCTAACGAAAAAGGAGTATGCCCAGTTGCAGTTTTGTGAGTAGTTCTGTATGCCCATAGTGCAAGTGGTAGTTTATCGACCCAACCTCCTTTTGCTCTTTCGAGTTGCTTTTTGATGGTTGATTTGATGATCTTGTTCACTGCTTCCACTTGCCCGTTTGCCTGCGGATGAGCTACTGCCGAAAAGCTTTTCTGGATTTTGAATCGTTTGCAAAAATCCTGGAATTCCTCGCTTTCAAACTGAGTACCATTGTCTGTGATTATTTTCTGAGGCACACCGTATCTGCAAATGATATTCTTGGTCACAAAGCTTATCACTTTCTTAGAAGTGATAGTAGCCAACGGTTCAGCTTCAGCCCATTTAGTAAAATAATCAACTGCAACAATAGCATATTTAATCCCTGATTTAGCAGTTGGTAGCGGCCCAATGAGATCCATTCCCCAAATTGCAAATGGCCATGGACTGACCATCTGTGTGAGTTCGGTAGAAGGTGCTCTAGGAATTTTGGCAAATCTTTGGCATTTGTCACATTTTCGGGAGTAATCTGCAGCATCTCGATTAATTTCTGGCCAAAAATATCCGTATCGGAGAATTTTCTTTGCTAATGTTTGACCACCTGAATGATCACCACATTCTCCTCCATGCACCTCAGCTAGGATTGTTTTGGACTCTTCCCGGGATACACATCGAAGCAATGGCATTGAGAATCCCCGTCTGTACAATCGGCCGTCCTGAATTACATAGCGAGAGGCTTTCCTTAGTAGCTTTCGTCTTTCTATCGAATTTTCTGGCAGAGAACCTCTGAGTAGGTAGTCCAGTATTGGAGTCATCCATGACTCTTGTTCTTGAGATACATTCATAATCCAGTCTATATCCATCTCGTCTATACTCGGTGCTGAAAGGACTTCTACAGGGACCAATCCCAATAGTTGAGCTTCACCAGAACTTGAATACTTTGCGAGGGAATCTGCCTTCATATTCTCTTCCCGAGGAATGTGGCTTATTGAATAGTGATCAAGTTCACATAGGAGTTCCCAAGCCTTTGACAAGTAGGAAGGTAGGTTTCCACCTTTTGCTTGAAATTCCTTCTTGACTTGGCATACAATAAGCTGAGAATCACTGAAGATCTGTAATGCTCGAATGTTTAGCTCTTTAGCGATTTTCAGACCTGCAATAAGAGCTTCATATTCTGCTTCATTGTTTGTTGAAGGAAATTCCAATCTTAATGCATAACATAATGATCGACCTTCAGGAGTTTCAAGTACCACTCCGGCTCCAGAACAGTAGTCATTTCTTGCGCCATCAACATACATCTTCCACTGGATTGGGGAATCATTGATCGTTTCTTCCTCACCATTATCTTTCTCTGTGAATTCTGCAATGAAATCAGCTAAAGCTTGTCCGTTGATTGCTTTTCGGGGGTGATAGGTGATGTCATATTGACTGAGTTCAATGTTCCATTTTAGAAGGCGACCCGAAGTTTCAGGGCGAAATAGGACTTGCTTTAGAGGTTGATCAGTGAGTACTTTGATAGGATGAGCTTGGAAATATTGCCTCAGTTTCCTTGATGCAACTAGTAGGCAATAGGCGAGTTTTTCCAACTTGGAGTAATTCAGCTCTGCCCCAGTGAGTCTTTTGCTGATATAGTAAACCGGATGTTGAATCCTTTTGTCTTCCCGTATCAGCGCTGCACTTAGAGCATGAGATGATACTGCCAAGTATATAAGAAGATCCTCACCATTGCCTGGCCTAGAAAGTATTGGAGGCGTTTCCATATGACGGATCAACTCATCGAAGGCTTTCTGGCATTCGGAAGTCCATTCAAAATTCTTCTTTCCTTTCTTCAGGGCGTCAAAGAATGGGATGCATTTATCAGTGGCTTTGGAAATGAACCGACTCAAGGCGGCGACCTTTCCGTTGAGACTCTGCAATTCCTTCTTCGTTCTCGGAGCTTTAACTTCTTTCAAGGCAGTAATTTGAGCTGGACTAGCCTCAATGCCCCTAGCACTGACGATGAAACCTAAGAACTTTCCGGACTCGACCCCAAATGTACATTTCAGAGGGTTAAGTTTCATTCTGTATTTCCGGAGGACTGCGAACATTTCTGCTAAGTGTTCAATGTGATCCGCTGCTTTCCTCGACTTTACTAACATGTCGTCGACGTAGACTTCCATAGTTTTGCCCAATTGCGGTTTGAACATAGCATTAACAAGTCTTTGGTAGGTTGCCCCTGCATTTTTCAATCCGAAGGGCATAACTCTGTAGCAATAAAGTCCAACATCTGTGATAAAGCTTGTATCCTCCTGATCCGGGCTCGTGCATCATGATTTGGTTATAACCGGAGTAGGCATCCATGAAAGATAACAATTCATGTCCCGCAGTTCCGTCTACCAGTTGATCGATCCTGGGTAATGGGAAGCAATCTTTGGGGCAGGCCTTGTTTAGATCAGAAAAATCAATGCACACTCTCCATTTTCCATTAGCTTTCTTGACCAACACAGGATTTGAAACCCAATTCGGATATGTAGATTCTTTGATGAAGTTATTTTCTATGAGTCGATCAACTTCTTCTTTTAATGCTGCTGACCTTTCTGGACCTTGGGTTCTTCTTTTCTGTTTAACTGGCGTAAACTTTGGGTCAATATTCAGGGCGTGTACCGCCACTTCTGGGGATATCCCACACATATCGGCATGAGTCCATGCAAAGACATCCAGATTTGCTTTCAGGAAAGATATCAAGATATTCTGAATTGACACATTAAGCTGTGAACCCACATTTAACACCTTATTTGGGTCCTTCGGGTCAACAGGTACCGGAACTGTCGTCTCCACCGGTACCACTCTATTCTCCCCTGCACTGGCTTTTCTGGGATCCATTTCTTTCCGTGCCCCGCTGTGCTCGCCAGTGCAGGGTCCGCCCCGTAATTGCTACAAGGCTGGTTCTTTGATGCGGACTGGGGTTGCCGCATCCTTCCCCATTTCTCTTTTTCTTGACTCTCGCAGCTCTGTCAAATAGCACTCTCGCGCAGCATTTTGATCCCCTTTTATAACTCCTACTCCATTGTCAGTAGGGAATTTAATAGTGAGGCACCACGGGGCTAGGATAGCTTTGAATGCTGCGAGTGTTGGACGGCCAAGAAAAGCATTATAAGCAGAAAACTCATCGACAATCACAAATGTTTGCTTGCGGACCATTTTCCTTTCTGCTTCTCCAAGTTCTACAAGCAGATCGATGGTCCCAATTGGTTGTTTTGGCTCCCCAGTGAAGCCAGCGATCTTCTGTGATGAGGCTTGTACATCAATCATAGGGATTTTCATCTGGTCAAATGTCTTCTTGAAGAGGATATTGCATGATGCTCCGCAGTCAATGAGGACTCTTCTGACAATGGCCTGTCCAATACCAGCCGAGATGACCAAGGGATCTAGGGTAGGAGCTTCTATACCTGTGGAATCTCTGGCTCTGAAAACAATATCATCGCTGAAAGTTTTCTGTTGTTTCAGGGGCGTAGTGTCTTCTAAAACAAAGACGTCTTCTTCGGCTGGAGCATATTTCAAAGCCCTGGAATATCTCTCCATCTCACCCCAGCTCTTGCCAGCTGGGTGAGGCCCTCCTGTAATGACATTGATAACGGGCCTTCCAGATTCATGTCCCGTAGCTTTCTCACCTGTCCTAGGCTGATGAACAGGAACCTGTCGCCCCTGACTTGACGATGCAGGATTGTTGCTATTTTTCTTCACGAATTGTTGCAGTTTGTTTTCTCTTAGCAATTCTTCAATCAGATTTTTCAACTGGCGGCATTCATCAGTCTCATGACCGGGTTGATTGTGGAAGCGGCAGAATTTCCCACTCTGTATGGCTTTTTTCCCGGCTCTCAAAGGGATAGGTTTAGGGAAATCGACGGAATCTTTAGTGGCCAGGTAGATGTGCTCCGGTGTATGTGATAATGGAGTATATTCTGATGGCTTGAAGGATCGGGGCTTCTTCAGATTACCCTGTTTCTTCCCATTATTATTCTCCCTTTTTTGCCCCAGTGATTCATTCTTGCGTGGAGTGACAGTGTTGTCTTCTGCTTTCTCCAACACCGTCTTTACTGGTAAAGGACGGCTTTCCAAGCGAATGAATTCATCTGCTTTTTTGTAGAACTTTTCGAGAGAGGTTGGCTCCTTCATATTTAACCATTTCCCAAATTCGCTTGACTTATCAATAGCCCTCATCAGATAAGTCAATATCATTCGTGGTTCAGCATTGTCCACCTCAGCCAGTGCTATATTAAAGCGGTTCAAGAAGGATCTGATAGACTCACCAGGATTCTGCTCTAAACTTGATAGTGACATAATGTCCTTGGCCTTCGAAGCATATAGTCTAAACTGCTCCTTGAATTTTCTGGTCAAGTCTGAAAACTGATCGATAGATCGGACTGGCAACTTGGTGAACCATAGTAGAGCCACACCTTCTAGGTATACGGGGAAATATCGACATTTTATTTCGTCAGAGGCCCTGGCACCTGTCATGTGCCAATCATATTTATACAAGAACTCATTCGGATCACTTGTCCCTTTGTAAGCTGGAATAGTCGGAGGGACAAACTTCCTTGGAAATTCCGCCTTCAAGATTTTTTCAGTGAACGGAGTTTTACTTGGAGCGAAACCCCATTCCTTCTCATCTTCAACCCTTTGCATACTTTCTTTCATGATCTGTCGGACCATTCCAGAAAGATATTCCTCATCATGCCGAGTCATAGATCCACCAGCCTCAGGAACTGCCTGCTCAAAGGGACTAGTAGCCCTTTCCGGAGCATTCCTTTCACTAACATCATGAATGTTGCCAGCATAGTTCCTTTCATTACCAGCTGGTTGATTGTTTGCCCCAAGTAAATCGTTCAACTTATTCAGAATCAGAGCATTCTGGGCACTTTGAGCCTCTAATTGTGAATTTTGGGCGTTTATCTGCTGGTTTAGCCCTAGAATCACAACATCCAACTCCGCTTTCGTAACTCCAACAGACGGAGTGGGTTGATTAGGTACAGGGGAAGCGGAGGTTCCCTCTTGAATGTTTCCAGATCTGATAGATCTACTTTTCCTTCCAGGAGCCATAATCTCAGATAGACTTCTGGTTTTTAAGGAAATTCTTTCTTCAAATCTCTGTGAAGCGATGATGACAGTTTTCCTGAGTTCAATTCTCAGTGAAAGCACCAAAAATGTTAACGCTAAAATGTGAACGCTAACACCCCGGTGTGTAAAGTGTAGTTGTGAAAGCACCACCCGATAGATCGGGAAAGAATTACAAGCAAGTAATAGCAGAAAAGCAGTAAACAACAACGATTTTATAGTGGTTCGGCTTAAGGGTATAGCCTACGTCCACTCTAAGTACTTTTATTAATAATCCCATTACAAACTGATACAATTCTTCTCAAGTACAATACATTTCAAGTTACAAATGATTTGGAACAAGTCTTAAGCTTCAATGTCGATTAAAGTTCTTAGATTCATGTTGAAGATGTGTGGTTTCTTCGTGAATTTCTTTGATGTATTCCTCTAATCTTGGAAGCTCTAAGTGTTGATGAAGTTCTCAATGCAGCAAGGTAATGGTGTGTGAAGAGAATGCGCCAAAAGTCCTTTGAATGTTGGAGATGGGTGCCTATTTATAGAGAGTTCTGATTCTGGAATTTGCCAAGTCCTAAACCGCGGCCGACTCAAGTTAAGACGCAGCCGACTTAAGGTGAGTCGTGACCGGTCTAAGGTCGCCTCCGAGTCAACACCACCTCTTCTCAGTAACATGGCATCGGGCTTATATTAGGCCGTGGACGAGTTAACTTGGTAAGTCGCAAATCACGGTCTGAACGGGATAACTGGGGAGCTGGATCGGTTGTGACTTGGGTCGTTGCTGAGTTAACATGCGCGTGTCAAGTAGCTGTATAGGATTTGCCTTCATTTGCCTGGGTCGTGAACGGCTTGGCATAAGTCTTAAGTCGGTTGTGACTTAAGTATAGGTCGTGCACCTTTCCATGTCCTGATCAGTTAGGTCGGCAACTCCTTTAGGTAATTAGATCGGTACTTAAGTTAGGTCAGTAGACTTCCTAAGTCGGCATCCTTTAAGGCATTAGGTCGTTATCCATTTAGGGCCTTAGGTCGGGAACTTTGTAAGGGCATTGAGTCGCTGTCCCTTCTGAGTCATTAAGTCGGTAACTATTGAGTCGTCATTCATTTTAGGTCGGCAATGAGCTAAGGCTGTTGGGTCGGTATTTATGTTGAGTCGGTAGCCTCGTTGAAGTGTTAAGTCGGCATACCCTTAGGCCTTAGGTCGGCACCCCCTGTTGAGCTTTAGGCCGGCATGCTTCTAACTGTTAGGTCGGAACCTCCTGATGCACTAGATCGGTGAGTCATGGTTAAGGCGGTGTTAACATTCTAGTTGAAGGCGAGATGTGAAATTTGATGGATTGGAATAGATTGAAGGGGAATGTTTCAAGCAATTTAAGCCATTCAAATGTTAATGGTGGCTGTAACCTTTGGGCTAGGGTTTTGAGTGCAAAAGACATTTTATACGGCCTTACGTAGAAAATTTTCGTGCATTATTCATCCGAAATTTTTTCGAACTCCAAACGAAGCATGCCACCTGGTGTTTATAATGTTTTACCCTTATTTCGAACATAATGGAATCTATATCGGGAGCCAATTCGATCTTATTTGCAATATAGGTTTTCGTATCGACTTATTTAAATATAAAATTTATTTAAACAAATTTCTATACATTTCAGCTTCCCACGACCAAATCGTAAGTCCGATTGACACAAAATATGAAATCCTACAATAATACAATATTACTGATCCAATGAAACTAGTTTCATCAAAATTCGTGACTGTGTGAAAAACGACTATTTTTACATGTTAGTTAAATATTAAAATATTCAATTTCTATAAATTAACTTTTAATTCAATTTCTAAAGTTCTCTAACATCATTCTAATTCAATAAAATTTAATTCAACTTTATATATCATTTTCATTCACATTAAATTCAGATTCCAATTATTTATACGATTTCATATATTAAATTAACAATTTAATTATCCAATTAAATCCTTATATTCGAAATATAAGTTATTCGGCTTATAAAATTAACTAGTGAATATTTAAAATCAATTAAATATACGAATTTCAAATAACTGAAATTCTGGATCGTTACATTAGTGAAACGAGTTTCCACTCACTAATATCATCTTTAAAACATATATTTTGTCCTGCCGCCAAACTGGTTAGATCAAAATAGCAATATCCTTTATGCTAATAAATAGACTATCTGTCCATCAAACTAGTAATAAGTGGACTATCTTCCCATAAAATAATAGCAAGGTCCGTTATGCTAACACGTGGACTATTTGTCCATAAAACTGGGTTGATTGCCTGCAAACTGGACTAACTGTCCGGGTCAAAATGAACCAACTGTCCGACTTTTTTTAGGGTTAACTACCCCTCATCTTTTTCCTTGAAAACTTTTTTCAAAATGATTTAACCTTCTAAATCATACTTGTTCAAAGAAAATATAACTTTAGCTTTATTCTAAGCTATTTTGCCATGATTTATATATACTTTACTCAAAATAATATTGATGAGATTTAATAAGGATTAGCTACCTTCCATAAAAGTTAAAACCCTTTTAACTTGAAAATACTTAGGAAATATTGCCTATCTAATATATTCGAAACCTTTGTTTAATACCTTTAAATAACCCTTTCGAAACCGTCGAAGGAAACTCCTTCGAAAGCGTTGAAAGTGACCCTTCCAAAACCATTAAAAGCCTTTCCTTCGAAAGCTTTAAACCATTAAACCAAGCCTTTTAAATATATTGGAAAAACCTTCCTTTCCTTTCTCCGAAAGCTTTGAAACATTAGACATCCTCCTTTAAAACCTTTAAATATTGCCTTTCGAAAACATAGGAAAAACCTTTCTTTCTACCCATTCGAAACCCTAGGGAACCACCCCTTTCAAAACCATTCATTAAAGCATTTCGAAACACTCAAAATTCGGTCCTTTCGAAGGTATTTTAGGTTTAATTTAAAACATATGGGAACCTTTCGAAACCATTTGAAACTTATTCCTTCGAAACCTTTGAAAATCGTCTTGGTTGAAACCATTTGGATTATGCCTTCAAGTAGAGCAAAAGGATGAGGAATCCATTAAAGTTGAAAGCATCTGTTTCGAAATCAGCTTAAACTATCTCTTTCGAAACCATTTGGATTTTACTTTAATCTCGGAAAAAGGTCTTTAAAACATTTATGTTGAAATCATCTTTTTCGAAATCATTTACTAGTAAAGAAGTGATGGTGTCAAAACCACCCCTTCGAAAGCATTGGAGAAGTGGCCAATATTTTAGAAACAAAAGTAAGCAACCCGTTCGAAACCATCTTTTCAAATCCATTAAACTCAACAGGAGAGTAACTGAGTCGAAAGCTAATCAGTCAAAAGCCATTTTAGTCAAAGCAAGAAGGCGCATTTTTAATTTAAAGTAATGCCTCAACCCCTTTGGAACCACTGGTTTCAACTCCATACTTCCGCCTACATCCAATTCACTACCTACCGGTTTCTTGATACCATGTCCATTGGTTTCGACTGTGACGGAAGCGAAGATGAGGAGGCGGAACCTAGTGTCGAAAGCATCGAAACAGTGAAAAATATGATGCAAATAGTTCTTTTCTCCTAACCTGCTTTACATGTCAAATTTTTTTTGGTTGTCTCTTTCTTTATCTATAAAAAGCATTGTAGTTTTCAAAGGTGCTACCGACTTTCCAGAATTGACAACTTTAAATTAATTTACAAAAATCCCCTTCTCCTTCCTTAATTATATAAACCATTTAAGTCCCATACGTTAAATAATTTTATATGACCATTAAAACATCTAGAAAAAATCTACAAGAATTCCAGCAAATCTCTTTAATAGTTTTCCAACATATGTAAATTTCAGACCTAATTCTTTTATTATTTGACCATAAATAATTATTAATACAAATCAACATTCTCTTTACTAGAAAATTCATATAAATTGCACAAAAATGTAGAAAATTCTAAAATCTAAGACCTATCTCTAAAATATCATTTTGGGTCTTCATAAAAATTCGCAAGCCAAATGTATATCAACTTATAGGGTTTTTGCCTTAAAACATATCATATATTAAGTATGAACAACCATAATTCATCAACAAGTATATATAATCATTCCATTATTCAAAAACATGGCAAACCAATGCTAAATGTTTGGAATTCGTCTTAAAACTAAAAATATTAAAAATTTGAGATGTAAACATATTCACCTTATCTTTAGAGATTAAAGAGATTAAGATATGGATGGATTTGATATGAATTAGCTTTTTTCTTAGCTTTTTTCTATCTTCTTCCTCTTTCTCTTGTTAATGGTGGCTGACCTTAGTTTATTTTTATTTTCGATAAAATGAAAAGGACATGTAAGGTGGTACATGGCCAAGGGTTTTAGGATATAAGAATGGCCTTTCTTATTTTACTCTTCCTTTATTTCAATTTAAACTCTTCCTTTAATTCATTGTTAAATGGCACGACTACCCTTTAAATAAAATCAAATCTCATTCCCTATTAAATATATTTTTTTATTTTATTTAGATAATTAAATATCCTAAATAATGTTACCCATAAACCTATGATGTTACAAAGAACCACCTCCTACCATCATGAAAAGCCTAAAGATCCATCCTTCAGCACTTTTAAACCAAGGCAACACCTCCCCTCCTCTTCCATTGCTCACAGCTCATCCCAGATCCCCCTCTTCATCTCGCCTTCTTCCACTCTTTACTTGATATTCATGACTCCCATGATGTTTTAGGCCTATAGCCAAAGTTTATAAGAGACTGAAGGTGATTTTCTTAAGACTTGAAAAGGTTACAGAAGAATTATTGGTGCTCAAGCACTTCCACATTGATTCTAATACTTCATTTCAAGCTTCGGTGAATTTTTGATTTAGATCTTTGCAAATGGTTGTATTTATATGTTTGTGCAAGAAGTTACAACCACCTCCTACCTTCATGGAAGGTCGCAAAGGAGTTACCCTCTCACATGCACCTTTGCACCTATCTTATTTTACTTAAAGTTTAAGTCTTACCATAAAAGCTCATTTTTGAAATATCTTTGATGACAACACCCATGACATCATCCAAAAAAGTATTTTTTCGTCAATGGTAAAAAAATATTATTTCATTTTATAGGTTTTCTTAGCAAACAAGTTTATGTAAGAAAATTCGAACAACATCCGACGTTTAAAAAGCTCTTTATCGATAAAGTCATTTTCGGTCACATTATGGATATTTTTTCAAATTATTTATTTCTATAATAATTTTTTCAAAATAAGTTTACCATCATTAGTTTTAAAAGGGGGTTAAAATGCTTATGAAATCACATTAACAACATTAAATGCAATATTCAAATATTTAAACAATTCAGGGATTTAAATACGAAGTGCTCGAAATTTCAATTCATTGCATACCTTTTCCATTGACTTTGCAAAATCAATATAATTAAAAAATTTAACTGTATTAATCATATACATTTCTATATTAGCGAATTCATAGAAAATCATAGTAATTAGGGAAAAAACCATAAAAATGGCCAAAAATTCAAATTTCCTTCTTCTTCCTTATATACAAATTTCGAGACCAAAATATTACAATTATTTTCAATAATTAAAACTATAAAATATACACATTTTCCTGTTAGGAAATTCGTAATATATTCATATGAACTTGAAAATTTATGAAATCTAAAACGTATCTTCAAAATATTGTTTTACACAACATATTAGAATTTCAAATCAATAGAAGATTGAAAACTTAGGTTCTGCCTTTAAAACCTATTAAAATAATTCCAAAAACCCCAAAAAATCATTATTTAATCCAATAATGGAATTATTTATACAAACGTGACATATTATCAAACAAATTTAGAAATCAATCATAAATCCAAAAATAAAATATAACAAATGAGATGATAACCATTATTCACCTTAAATTGGATAAGAGAAATTGAGATCTGATGTAGATTAATTCCACTAAGCTTTCCTCTTTGAATTCCATAGCTTTCTTCCTCTAGTAATCGCGGGCCTCTATTTAGTTTGTTTTGGTTTTGGGAAATGAATGAGAGGACAAAAGTGTGGTGAATGGAAAGAAAAGTTATTCCCATTATGCCCCTCTTATTAATCCCTTTGTATTCTGTGTTTAAGACAGTCCTAGTTATTGATTAATTAAGGTATGTTCCAAATTAATTTAACAAATCTCGTTCTCCTTATCACCTTCATTATTCTATTTAATTTATCTAATTAAATTCCTTGAATAATGTTAAACAAAAATTAAGGGTGTTATAGGCTCCCCATTTAAAGAATTTCGTCTTCGTATCCTGCTAGCAAAAAGATTATATGACATATATAGAACATACCATTAAAAAACTCAGGATAAGTCTCCCTAATCTTGACGTCTGTCTCCTAAGTACAGTCTTTCTCATTCCCACTCCACTGGACTTTCACTAATTGACTGTCTTGTTCCTTAATTTCTTCTCATCTCTTGTTAAATTATGAACCAATTGTTTAATAAAAGTCATATCTGATTCCACTACTAGATTTTCCATTATAGCTTGGGGAATAGTAGTCTTTGGATCATGCACTCATTTTCTAAGATGAGAAAAATGAAAAACATTATGGGCTCCAGCCAACTATTCGGTGACTCTATTTGATAAGCAATTTTCTTGATTCTTTATGTGATAGGAAATAAACCAATATATCTCAGCGCTAATTTCCATGACTTTCCAAACCGTACTACACCCTTTATTTGTGATACTTTAAGAAAAACATGGTCTTTGGAAAATAACTCTAAATCCTTACGCCTTTTATCTGCATAATTTTTCTGCCTAAACCGAGCTTCCTTCACCTTGCTCGGGTCAATTCAATGTTTTCTGTAGCTTCTCTCACCATATCTAGGCCTAGAATTAATCTATCTCCAGTTTCTAACCAATAGGCTAGCGGTAGCTCTTATTATTGAGAAACTTGACTAAGTGGAAATTTTCTTTCCATGACCCACCAAAATCTAGTATATAATCCCTTAACAATTATTCAAGAATTGTATTAACTATCTCTGTTTATGCATGGCAAGCCGAACTCATTTTCATCTTGGTACCTTACATTTCTTACAAACTCTTCCAAAATTCACCAGTGAACAAAGTATCTCTATCATTGACTATACAGTTGGCAATCTCATGCAATCATTTAATATTCTTCATTAACAACTTTGCTAGAGTAGGTGCCTTCCTTGTCGACTTAACTGGGATAAAGTGTGCATTCTTGGTCAGTCTATCTACCATGAAGCAAAGACTTTCATTTACCTTATTCAACCTTGGCAAACCATCAATAAAATCAAGGGATAGAATCCCATTTCCAAAGTGGCACTTCTAAAGATTGAAGCAAACCATTTGGTTCCTAATCCTCTCCTTTTACTTGTTGGCAATTCAAACATTGTCTCACTTATAAGCCTACATCTCTTTTCATTCTTCCCTAGAAGAAGCTCGTCTTTACATCCTGAAACATTTTAGTTCTTCTAAGATGGATTGTAAACTTCGATCGATGATACTTCCTAAAAACTTCCTTCCTTAGATTACCAACATTCGAAACATACAACCGCCCCTTCATCCTCAACTATCCGTTTCGGTCAAGACTAAAATCTTTTAAATCATCAATATTATTTCCCTCTTTAAGTCTTTTAATACATTCGACTAGTAAGGGATCATATCTCTTCTTAGAAGAAATTCTGTCAATCATTAGTTGTCGAACTTTCAAGCATGGAAACATTGCAGTATTCCAAATTGAACTAGCTGTCGACCGTAACTCCATACCCCAAGTAGTCAATACCTCTAAATCTTTACATTCAGCGAACTTAGTTAACACCGCACTATGATGTTTTCTACTAAGTGCATCAACAACTTTATTTTATTTCCCTGGTACATACTTGATATTAAAATCATCTACCAAAACTCTAACCATCTTTACTGTCCTATATTCAACTCCTCACTTTCAAAGCGAAGATCACTGCTATAACGACCTGCATTTTCGACCCTTAGAAGTCGACACTTATACATCCACAATATTTAGTGTCGAATATCCAAGTGCTAGAAAGATAGATTATTCAGGTGGAAGAAAATAAAAGATGAAACAGATCTCACTACGTGACGAGTAATCTATAATATATCAATGATCATTGCAAAAAGAAAACTTTTATATACATACATAAATCAGACTTCAATTATCATATCATCAGGCCTGGACAGTCATAATAACCCGTCCTTAAAATTTCTGATAAACGTAACCAGAACAAACAACGAAAGATAAAGAAAGTACAGGAGTACGCCATGGAGGCATACAACTTGTCTCCTGCATCTCCAAGTGTCCAGCTAAATTCGAAAAATATGCTCAAGCTGACCCAAGAATTATAAGAAAAATAACGGCCGGCTCTGTCTGGTAAAATCAGCATAAAAAACACAATCAAATGGTTTCTTAATTGTAACGATCCAGAATTTTAGTCATTTGAAATTCGTGTATCTAGTTGATTTTAAATATTTAGAAGTAAATTTTATAAGCTGAACAGCTTGTATATAATATAGTGATTTACTTGGATAATTAAATTGTTAATTTAATATTTGAAAGTGCGTAAATAATTGGAATTTGGATTTAATGTGAATAACATGATTTGTAAAGCTGAATTAAGTTCTATCTGGATTAGAATGATGCTGGTAAGCTTTTAACGTAAAAGTTAATTTATAGGAATTGAATATTTTAATATTTAATTAACATGTAAAAATAGCAATTTTTCACACAGTCTCGGATTTCGATGAAACCAGTTTCATTAGACCCGTAATGTTATATTATTATAAGATTTCAAATTTCGGGTGAATTGGATTTATGGTTTAGACGTGGCAAACTGAAAGCGAAGAAATATGTTTAAGTGAAATTTTTAACATAAATAGTCGATTTGAAAACCAATCTTCCAAATACGATCAAATTGGCCCTCGATATATATTCCATTATGTTCAGAATAAGGGTAAAATATTATAAACGCCAGGTGGCATGCTTCGATTGGAGTTCGGAAAATTTTTGGGTGAATAGTGCGCGAAAATTTTATATAAAAGGACTTCATTATTCAGTTTTTTTCACAAACCCTAATATCAAAGCCCTAGCCCACATTTTTTGTTAATGGCCAATTTCTTTTGAAAATTCCTCCTCTATTATATCTCAATCCATCACCTTTTAGCAAATACTTTCTACTACAAACTTGAAGAGGATCGCAAGAGCTTCCTGTCCATACGACTATGATCGAAAACGAGGTGATGGATCGACGATAAATGCCCACGTTCATGCTGCCTTCATACACGAAATTCAACGCACAAAGGCGACCGAGATTTACAATATTTGGGCTAAAGGCGGAATGGAGCACGCACGTTCGATTAGTGCTAGCTGATCGTCATCGAATGCAACATAGGTGGCGATAATTAGGGCAAAGTGACGACTATGGGTTGTGTTTGAACTCGGATGAACGAAGGGGGGAGAAGATAAGTCGAGCGGCCTAGATCTAATGATGATTGAATGAAAGGCTAAGATGAGATTTTGGTTAAAATAAAAAAATGATATTGATTTTAAATAAAACCGTATAAACATAAATGTCATATCTTTGTCATAGGAGTTCCATTTTTGATGAAACAAGTTGCGTTGGGTTCGTATTGACGAAACAACATTTTAGAGCTAGTTTGGAGTTGATTGGAGCTAGTACAATTTTAGGTAAAATTAAACTACTGTTCAATTTTATTCGGAATAAAACACTGCAACTGCTATTGGAATCAATGTGAGTACAACACACTCTTTTCGACTCACTGATATTTCTATATAAGTAAGAATAAATTTATTCTGTGTTGATTGATGTTTTTTGGATGATATGTGATATATTATCTATATGTTGTTTGGCATTTGGATTATTCCTGCTACTGGAGCGGATGAGACCCTATACGTTCCCATGTATGAGCGGATGACCCTTTGTATGCGTATCTGCCTCGAAGCGGACATTATATATATTTTCTAATATGTATATTTGTTGTAGGCGACAGGTTGGAGGGATCCAACCGGATTCCTCACCAATATTGGATTTATTTATAGATATTGTGATATATGCTATTATCATATGATATATGATGTTTGGATGCCGTGTTTGATGTATTCAGTGCTGCTGCAACATTGGGCTTATTTTTGGAATTTAAAAAGTTAAAGTGATGATTTCAAATTAAAAAGGATTCTCAAGTGATTTTGAAAATATACGTTTTGTTGTATTCTTAATTGCTAAGGCAATTAATTTATTTTGAATAAATAAAAGATATAATTTTTATGTTATAAAAATTATGATTTTTGGGAAATATAATTAGAATGTGAATTTTGAAATCTGAAGTTGATTATTTAGTGAAATAGTTTAAATAAATATTCTTTGAATTTATTATAAACGGTATGTTTATAAGATTATAAAATTGATATTTTATAAACCAAAATGATGGAATTGTAAAGGAGTTTTAAAAGTTTTAAAATGAAGTATGAATGAATCTTATAAGTAAATAAGATTTGTGAATTTGTGAAGTTATAAAAGATTTTGTAAATAAATGGTTTACAAATAAATCAGATTTTGTCATATAAATGAGATATAAATGGAATTTGTTAATAAAGGGATTTTATAAGCGGAAGTTTTTATAAAATATAAATGGAATTTATAAAAAAATTTAGTAAATCTGAAATCAATTGATTTTGATAAGTTAAATATGAAAGCTTATTAATGGAATTTCATCCATGATTTTGGACAGTGGATAATCCTCAAAATAAATATGTAGAAGTAATGAATTTAGTAAACGATTTATATTCATGATTTTGGATAGTGAATAATATATTAAATAAAATGGATATTTTTGGGAAGTGATATTTTAAATGGAATAAAATGGTTTAAAGATGTTTTAACATGTGTTAAGTATCGAATACATAGATTTCAACATTCATTGTTGAAATAGACGTTTTTGAGAAGCAAGGAAATGATGGACTATAACACTTTTGTTATAGTAAATAATTTTCGAAAGGAGATGTTTTGTATAGTATATGGGATTTATGCATTTATATTTCTATCTTATTTTCGAATCCCTATACTAATGATTTTGGGTTGTCGTAACGATGTTTTATGCAACATTCACTTTGACCAAATAAATGTGTTTAAAGAGAATGTTTTCCTTAAACTATAAAATATATACTTAATCTTGATTTAAACTATATGGAATATTTTTTAGGTGTTGAAAATAAATTAGTTTATGAATTATTTATTATTCAGTAAGTATATGGAAAGGTTTTCCAATGTTGAAATGGTTTTGAGATTATATCTTTTTAAAGATAATTTGAAGTGAATATTTTGGCAAGTGATTCAACTAATAAAAGGTTAACTAAAAGTGCTTAGTGATTGCTTATGGTGCTAAATATTTATTTGTTTGCTTTGATAGTTAAATGACCGACTATCAAATTTGGCCATTTTAGTTCCTCGCCTTGACGTGGAAACTATTTAGTCATACACTTAGTACGTAGCCTTCTATATAGGCTTGATTATCATTTGTGTTGAGGATGTTGACTCGTATAATGCGGAGTATTACTCCAATCTATCGAGCTTCTTTCTTGGCCCGAAGGATAGCAAGTTGGAAGTTGGAGACGTGATAAGTCTATGAGACTTAGTTCCTATGTGATGTTGAGAAATGCTTTTGCGTTGTTGGTGCAAAGAGACCGGGATCGGTTTATCCGAAATCACTTCGGACCAATGTATATGCAACAATTGTGCAGCTTAGTTTTGATGATATTGATATTCCAGATTTTCATAGTGGGGGACTGATTGTTGATCGTTTGGGTTTAAAATAGCAATATACATATAGTAGCAATGGTCTCTTTATTATGAAATATCCAATGCAGGGCCAGTCGCTACTAATCCTAGGGATTTCTCGACAAGCTGTGGTAGGAAAGTACATTCAGTGTGTCCTGTTCCTAGACAACTTGTATGGATGTTTGTCTAACATTGCATTTCTATAGATTACGTACATTTGTTTTTATAAATATACATTAGTGGTGGTAGAGAAGGAAACTTCTCTTAGCTTGACACCCTCCTTGAGACGTATGAGCTTAAAGGTTGTATTTTTATGGAAGGCAATTAGTAATCAATGGAAATGGCCGCGCGACATTCAAATTTATATGATTGTGATTTGTGAAAGGTAAATCGTTACCTCAGGCTCATCAATCGAAAATGACCAAAACAGGGTTAGATGCGGCAAGGTTAAGTGGGTTACTCCTAAGTAGGATTGATCATCCTCTTATAGATATATCTTTACATGCTATGTCGTTGTGTATCTGATTATTGTGGTTTATATGCTAGAGGGCCCTCGGTAAAGGTCGGTAACGACCGGAGGATGATATATTCGGTGCCATCTAGTTATAGAGTTGGGAAGGTCTTGTGTTGGTAGAGGATCCTTTGTGATGGTCCTTGGTAAATTCTTCGGGAGATGTACTACTAGAAGGTAGTCCCTTCACCTGGTCATTTGTATGGAAATCCAAACTCCACTACGTGCCTGCCATTTTGATTGTATTACCCATTTTGGGCTATATGCTGGAATTCATTCAATGTAACAATTTCGGCTATGATTAATATTATTTGTATACTAGACACTAGTATAATATAAGATGATTTGATATGCAATGGTTTAGTTATCATAAAGTAAAAACATGTCCATGTTTATGTGTGGGCGTGTCTTACGGGATACTTTTGTTTTGATAAAGGAAAAGTTCGGTAATTTAATAAATTCAGCTGAGTGTGTTTCATACGCTGGTTTACCAGACTGATCCAGGCGTTCTTCGTTTTCAATGCTCGATCAAACCGAGTATATTTACAGGTTTAGACTCGTGTTTTTGGGGCTTCAGAAGGAGAGATGGAGATCTTCATTTTCATATACACGTATCTGTTTTGATTATCCGTTGTGCATAGTTGTTGGATATTATCGGCAATTGTGAGGACGTGTTATTATAGCTGTCCAGGATGATGATTATTGATTGATTGTTGAACTCTGATTGATGTATGTATATATACAGTTTCTGTTTTATGAAGAGCATTGATATGATATTATATGTTTTCCGCTCTAATGTGAGAATTTGTAATTTTTCTGTTTTGTTCTATATTCTCTCTTTCTTCTCTTCTATTCTTCTCTCTTCTTTTCTTTCTCTTGACTTTCTGTCAGTCCATGCTTTTTGGGTTGGACATGTGTGGTTTATTGTCGATTCAAAGGGTACAGATTTGCGGGTCCTCACATTAATGTTTTATAAAACCTTTCAAAATAAAGGTATCTCGTAAAACTACATCGCATATAAAAACGGATGAGTTTTTACCTTAAGATAACCAAATCATTTTATAGGAAATCTTGTGATAATATAATAATGTCTAGGGTGAAATAAATGTTAACATAGCTGAAATTTTTGCATTAATTAAATTGCAGTATAGTAGGTATAAAATTAAATTCGTAGGGGCATGTATTAGAGATTTGATTTCCATCAATGATAAGGCTATTAGGGTACCTCCTGCCACAATGTACCTCTAGAAAAATGTACCGAGGGCCTCATATAGATCCCCATATGAATCAGAGCCGGCTGCCCTTTAAAAATAATAGGCCAGATTACATCATTTCCTAAGACCAAGACCCCAAAACAATATGCACCGGTGATGGCTCCACTTCTGCCCTCATAGTAAATCCGTAAATATCAATTCTAGGTCGAGGAATGACTGCTACTAATGGTAGCGCAACACATAGCTCTGAAGCATATCCCTTATTTTAGTCATTACCGGGTTATGAAGCTTGTGAGGTCACAATTATTTTTTCCTTCTTTAGCAAATCCCACTTGGAATGCTAACACCGCCCTCCAAGCAACAATGCAATGCCAACATTCATCCATACAGGTTGTTTAGGATATGAACAAACTAAAGGTACTACCTATAATAAATCCATTTTGGAATCATCCTTGTGATTAGTAGCAAGTAGCTCTTGCACTTAAAAGAGCTCCATCTTTGATCCTATTATCTTAAAGAAGTCTTCAATACGATGCTTGAGTTAGTTCGAAGTGGTTTTGGATAGTTTATGCTTATCCGATCCTGTTTCTTCGGACTAACATTCGATAGTTTTTGGTAAACTCAACTCTAAATCTTTTGGAAATAATTAGACAACATATAAGAGCAAAAATCACCACCTAATCGTTTAAGTCGACACATTTCCATATCATGTAGTACAAAACATGATTTATACGTATAATACAACATCATTTAAGATGACTATGCTATCCCTATGTCTCCCCTAGATATTTCCAAAGTTATATTTTGGCTAATATTTGATTGATGGCTATCTATCTATCAAATAACAAGCAATCAATCATATATTTAATTCCATATGAGATCCACTTAGCGTCTATAAATTGATATTGTAATTATTAACATCTCTTCCAATTATTTGATTCAAAATACCTTTACAAAAGATATATTCATAAACCCCTTATAATCTTTTCAATAGTTGGGAAAACATTCATATACTTATCTCAACGGTATTAGTATATTGCAAATCATTACATTTTAAACATCTTTACTAACATAATTAGATAACTTTAAACATCTTTTGACAAAATAATTAAATAAATTATTTTAAACATTATTTCTAGACAGTTAACCTCAAATTGTTATATAATTAAAGTTATTTGAATCAATAACTTTACAAATTCATAAAAAGGCTTAGCGAGAACAGTGGTACTAAATAAAGTTACCATTTAATTCAGTTTGACTTTTCAAGACACATAACTGGTATTTACAAAAGTAGGCATATGTGTAAATAAAATAAATAAGTAACCATCAATAGTTAATGTGTCATTTATCCTATATAAATCAACTGGCATAAAATTAACTGTCCAAATTAATATTACAGCAAAACGAGGATTTATTCTGCTAAACGGATGTCATTAATAATCTATTCCATATTAAGTTATAGTAGAATGAGGATTTATTCTGCTAAAAAAATCTCATCAATAATTTATTCCATATTTTAGTATAGCAGAATGAGAATTTAATATGCTAAAAAAATGTGATCAGTAATCTATTCCCTTTGATTATAGTAGAATGTGAATTTATTCTGCTAAACAGATGTCATCAATAATCTATTCCATATTTGTTTGGCTACTTAAAGGCACAAAGAAAGATAATCCCTTATATTTAAACCATTCTCTGTAAAAGAAAGCTGCTTTTTAAACAAACCAATCCTTGGAAATAATGTAACTAAAAATAAGACCTTTATTTAATAATAATTAAATAAATAATTAAATCTCACTTAATATTTAATTACGTCTTAACTAAATGAACAATTAAGAAATAGTTAAACCTGCATGATTAATAATTACTTTATAAATTAAACCTCAGTTAATTAATAATCATTAATTAATTCTTACTTAAATAATAATTAATTAAAAAATTAACCTTTACTTTATTTTTAATTAATTAAACCATTATTAATTAAATAATTATAATTATCTTACTTAATTAATACTTAAGTACTAATTACCTTTACCTAATCAATTAGTTAAATAACCATTAAATTTTTAATTAAATAATAATTTAAACTTGTTAATACCTATAACATAGTTTTAGTCACTCTTCAAAATGTCTAGGTGAAAATCCGATTTTACTTTACACGAAAATCTTTGATTTGCGAACTACATCCATAGCGACCATCGTTATGGATGCCATAACTTTAAACTAGTTTTATACACATGATTCCCTTTTGAATCCTTACCTTTCATATTAATTATTTTATAAAATTTCTAAAAAGTTTTTGGAATCAAAGGTAAAAGTTCTAAAAACTTTTTGTAAAAACATTTTCTTAGAAGATACATAAGAAAATAAGTTTAATATCAAGGGATCTACATGTTGATAATAAAGACAAATTAAGGGCTTACTTCCCTTTTAGCATACATGTAACAATCACCTTTTTGATCCTCGAACGCTGACACTAAATACATGCATGGTATTCATGCACCCAGCACCCAAGTGTAGGAAAGTTAAGAAGTTAAGGTAAAATAAAAAGGAAGGAAACAGAAAAAGAAAGAAGACACAATATCAAAATCTCAGTTACGGAATGATAATATATAATATACCAAAATTGTAGTACAAAGAGTTACTCCAACATACATAAATCTCGAAGTTACAAAATGATTAAGTACTACTATCGGCCTGGAAAACTATATTTGTCTATCTTCACAATGCTGAATATATACAAAATACTAACCGAAAATGAAAATAGGTAGATAGACAAGTGGTAGAATCCAGCTTGTCTCTATAAGCTTGAAACATCCAACCCTAAGACCTGCTATACTCAATCTACTCGAAAGAGTACATAGGGAATTTAGATAAAGAAACACCATGTTTCAGAAATAGGTCGGGTATGAGAAACTCATAAATGCGTATAAACAATATTAGTACTTCCGAGACTAACCGAATTACCAGATTGGTTTTCCCTTGAAAGAACCCAACTTAATTTATATTTACATTAGGTGATATTATAAATGACGTCTAAGGTGAGTAATATGAATATATAAATAGTTGCAATGCTTACATTGGTCACACCACAATGATATTAGAGTACATTAAAAATCGCGAAGGCACATTCGTAAATGGATTTTCGTTGGGGGTCCTATACCGAGACAAGCCTTTTGGCAAAGGTTAGAAAGTACCTTTCCAACCATCTTATATCTCTAGATAAAATGTACCAATTAAGGAAGACATAGTTAGTTCATGTAGAAAACATGTTTCGAATAAAATCAACTCCTGCTAGCAACAATTGATAAGCATATTCTAGATAAAGGAGTTGATTTGTACCCTTTGAGTCAGCTAAACCTCGTTGGCTATGTGCCTACTCTATTTTTACTCATTTTTCGATGTCGAGGCTACATTCGACATCTTTCTTGTACATCTTCTTTACTCAAACATAGTCCACTTCAACAACCTCTTCCAAAATAGAACCGTATAATAGTTTTGAAGTGGTATTCAATAAATACATACCGATCATGGGCTTTTTAATACTAATCGACGAATTTTCAGTTAGCTCAATCCTAGTTCTTTTAGAAGTAACCGAAAGCTAGAGGAGCTTCTTACAATTGCTTCTCCTTGGGGGTTCTCAATTGTGTAAATCTACAAATCCTTTTGTATACTTCATAAGTTAAGTTTGGTCATAATTGGTAGTTGACTAACCGACTATTGAGTCTCGAGCGCTTGCTTATAGAAATAAAGATTCATATACTTAACACATTTTTGACCTTCCAGCTTAACTATTCCTCGGCTAAGAGGGAAGCTTGTAGGTCAAAGCTCAATTTCTCTTTGCCTACTCGAACATCAATCTTGACTCTCACAAATAGGGAAGCCTATCTCGTTTGGTTTTAGTGTTAAGCATAGTAATACTAACATTTCATAAACAATAAAACTAAGGTCATTACATAAGTGTTACTTTTCATTCCTTCATGTAAAACAATAGTCTTTTGAAATAACTTGTATAAATAAGTTAAAACTCTTTCAAAATGAAATAAATATATATAATAGCTTTGTTTAATAAGGCATATAGAATTTAAAACAAGTAAAGAAAGGAAAGTGTATAAAAGTTCTAATTTTAATAAAGGAGTTAAATATAGTTTTGTAGGCTTATAAATAAATACCTTTAAAATACTTATACATGTTTTATAAAACTCCCTTGAAAAGATTCCATAAAAATATCCAATGTAGTAATAATTTAAACTTCACAAAAACTTATTTTCCAAAGTGTAGGCAATGTGACTATTGCTATATAGACCATAACTCTACTAACTTTGTATTATAAAAAAAATAGCTTTTAGACTTCACTTCTTACTATCTTTTATACTTTCAGAAGTATAGAAAATATTTTATTTGAAAATAAGCAAAATATGGAGTATAAAAAGCGAGATAGAAGAAAGGGATTTCAAAGTACGTTTATAGTGACTATCATCATACAAATAATTCTGTATCTAACTCAATATTTAATATCATTCATTTATAAAAACATACATGATTCCCAAATTCAAAACATATCACAATAACATATGTATTAAATAACATGTTTAATTTCAACGTTCATGTTTCCAATTACAAGTACTTATTTTGATAACACACATCAAAGTTTTTTAAGGCAAAATGCTTAAACCAATCACATCCCATTCAAAGCACATAATTAGCAGTTATAACTTTAAGTAGTTATGTTATATTATCATAGTTTATAACAAGAAAAATTGTGAAGTTTTGGTTTAACAAAGTGTCAAGTTTATGATTTTATCTAACAAGTATCATAACTCACTTTTCAACCAATTTAAGCAAATTCCCTTCAACCTCATCTAACGACACCACAATAACTTCCTTCCTTTAAAACATGAGCACACAAACAAGCCTGAAGAAGAGGGAAGGTTGCTTAGAAGGGCATGGGCAACACCTAATTACCCTAGATTCGGTATGGTCTTGGTGGGAATGGCTCCAATTTCTTTAGTTTTGAGGTGATCGAATGACGTTATAAGCAATTTATGATGATAGCTTGAGTTTAGAGGAGTATGAACTAGTTTAGAGTTGCTTTGATTTAAGAACTTCGAGAAGAGAAAGGAGTGTAAGATCTTAGAACTTTGAATTCATGAATTCCAAAAATGAATATAACCCTTGCCTCATATTTATAAGCTTTGGAATTAGTAGTAGAAAACCCCAAATACCCTCCTAGGTCAACCATATAGTTACATGCATCCATGCCTCCTACACATCATGTTTTTCCTAAATCACTCTACATGTTCCTCCTTAGATCAAGGGTGCTTTATTCTTCTTTCTAGAAGCTTTTAGCTTAATTAATTTCCATTAGTAATAAGAAGGTTTAAGCACTTGTTAATGTTTTCATATGTTTGTTACACAAGCTCAAAGTTATTGGACAACTTTTATTGAATGAAAAGTTGATTTTTAACAAAATGTATTTTGGTCACATTTTCAATATTTGCTCAAAGAAAATATTTTTGTAAACATATTTCAAAAAGAAGTTTTCTACCATTAGTTATTAATCAAAAAGTGTTTAACAAGGTTATTAAATCATGTTTTCAATACTTAATTTTTTTTTTCTAAAGTTCAAATGTTCGAAGATGAAGTGTTTGAATTTTTTGAGTCATACATTCTCCGCCCCTTAGGATATTTCATCCTCGAAATCTAAAAAAGAGTAACATAAAGAGAAAGAAGAATGATGTATATATAGAATACTGTTCAAAGTACATATAAACCAAGATAAAAGATAAGTGACTCCACCATAAGCGGTGAGTGCACAACAAAAGGTATGATATAACATAATCACTGATTGAGGGATAACTTAGGATAAGAGGCTCTAATACTTTCCTCTATCTCCCAAGTGCAATCTCGAACATCCTCACTCCACTGCAGCTTGACCAATTCCACAACCTTAGTCCCAAATCTCTTTGTATGACTATCAACAATTCGAATAGGTTGTCTCATAATGGTCAAGTCAGGCTCAACCTCCAAATCCTCTGGTTGCGATCTCTCGCTAATTAAAGTAGGATAATATACATACTTCCATGGATGAGATAGGTGAAAAACATCATGTACACTCGATAACCTAGTCAGTAACTCAACCCGATAAGCTAAAGTGCCTATTCTCTCAAGTATCTAAAAAGTTCCAATAAAACATAGGGCTAACTTTCCTTCCTTACCAAAATGAATCACACCTCTCATCAGAGACACTTTGATAAACACAAATTTCCCAATTGAAACCTCCAAGTCTCGACACCACATACCAGCATAGCTCTTCTACCTACCATGATGTACTTACTAGTGCTTCCTTATCTCTACTACCTTATTCGTAACCTCACAAATCATATCTGGTCCGAGCACTAAGTAATCTCCTAGTTCTTGTAACAAATACGAAGGAGAGTTGCATGGCCTTCTATACAATGACTCAAAATATGCCATCCCAATACTCACCTAAAAACTATTATTATAAGAAAACTCAACAAGCGGTAAGTGATCCTCCCAAGATCCTCTAAAGTCAAGAATGCAATCCTTAAGTAAATCTTCTAAAACTGATTCACCGTCTCAGTCTATCCTTCTGTCTGAGGATGATAAGCTGTCATTAAACTAAGCTCTATTCCAAGTGTAACATGCAAACCCTTCCAAAACTGACTTATGAAGATCGGATCTCGATCGCTCACAATACTACATGGAATGCCACGAAGCCTAACAACCTCTCTAACATATAGCCGAGCCAAACTAGATGCCATCCTCTTTGTCTTAACTGGTAAGAAGTGTGCACTCTTGGTTAATCTATCCACAATAACCCAAATTCCTTCATTGCCACTCCTCGATCTAGGCAAACCATCAATAAAATCCATGGAAATTTGCTCCCTTTTCGATTTTGGAACCTCTAATGGATGAGGAAAACCGATCGTCCTTCGAGGACTATGTTTTACCTACTAGAATTTAGCACACATGCTCATAAAGATATAAACTTCTCTCTTGATACAACTTAGTGACACTTGGGTGTATCATTAGTCTAGATGATGTCCCTCCGAAAGAATCTCCTGTCTAACGCCATCATTATTTAGAATACATGGCCATCCATTCACCCTTAAAATGCCTTGGTCATTTGCCTCGAATCCTGGATACTTCTTTGGAGCAACATTCTCACTAAAGGCTTCAGCTAGCCAAGCAAGATGAACACCCTTCTGTTGATTATCCTTTATAGGGCTGGTAAGAGTAGGACGAACCTCCGTACTAGCCATAACTACATCCTACTCAAATTATCAACTACAACATTAGCTTTCCCCGGCATGTATGAAATCTGAAGATCATATGCTTCAAGAAACTCCAACCAACGCCGCCGCCTTAAGTTCGAGTCCTCCGGAGAAAAAAGATACTTCAAAGATTTATGGAGTGAATAAAGCTCAAACTTCTCACCAAAAAAATTATGCCTCTATATATTTAACGGAAAGACAACTGCAAACAATTCTAACTCATGCGTTGCATACCTCGACTCATTCGGCTTCAGTTGTCTACTAACATAAGCAATAACCTTTCAATGCTGGATCAACAAAGCACCTAAACCTATTCCACAAGCATTAATGGAAACAGTAAGACCTTTACCTTTGTCCGGAATTGTCAAAAAAAGAGTGCCAGTCAACTTTTCCTTCAACTCTCTAAATGCTAACTCCAAAAAAAATTGACATCTTTCTTTGTCAAATTCATAAGTGGTGCAACAATCTTGGAGAAATCCTGAATGAAACACCTATAATAACCACCCAAACCCAAGATGCTTCGAATCTCTGCCACACTTCCAGGTCTCTTCCAATTTCGAGCTGCCGTAAGCTTCGTGGGATGAACTGAAATACCATCTCCAGAAAAAACATGCCCCAAAAAAATAACCTCCGACCGCCGAAAATGAAATTTTAAGAACATAGCCTTAAGAACATGTTCTCTCAATGTCTCCAATAAAATTCTCAAACACCGAGAATGGTCCACCTTGGTCTTGGAATAAACTAGAATATCGTCGATGAAAACAATCAAGAATTTGATCAAGACAATATGGAAGGCACGGTTCATCAAGTGAACAGAATAAGATGGAGCACTGACTAGATCATATGGCATAACCCACCACTCATAAAATCGATCAGAACAAAAAGCTGTAAAGGGTACACTTTTCTCTACCACCCTTAACTGATGAAAACCGTTAGCAAGGCCAAGCTAAAAGAATACACGAGCTCCTTGATGTTGATCAAATAAGTCATCGATTTTGGGAAAACTACACTTGTTTCGAATTGTCTGCTTATTAAGCTCATAATAATCAACATAAAGTCTTAAGGAACCGTCCTGCTCTCCAATTCAAATTGGCTAGGTCAAATCAAAACTTTCCATAATACATCACTAACTTGATTGGCTAACTCTAACTTCTCCTTTGGACACAACCTATGAACATGCAGTACAATAGGCTTAGCACCAGGAATCAAATCAATCAATTTCATCATGAGAAAGTAAACCAAAAACTTCCCTGAATACATTAGAAAATTCCTGAATGATAGAAAGGGGCTCCAAGTCTCCATCTGCCATATCGAGAGAACAAAGGTAACTGCTAATAAGCGAAATAGGCTCTCCACAAGACTCCTTTTGTGCCATATCGAGAGAACAAAGGAAACTTCTCGTAAGCGAAATAGGCTATCCACAAGACTCCTTTTGAACCCTCTCTTCATAAACTAATGATATAGTTTGCTTATCAAATCTAAGATAGCATGGTACCAAGATAACCAATCTATGCCAAACAACACACCAAAACTAAGGAATTTAAGGACATGCATAAGGAGGTTATTATAATAAATAACTGAAACTCCTTCACACAACATGCTAATATTGGTTGAGCCCACGACAGGGTTTGACAAAATGGAATTATAAACCATAATTGTTTTTTGACCAAGTCTATCAACATGGTTACTAGAGATAAAGTTATAACAAGAATTGGTATCAAACAAGGCATGAATAGGAACGCCAGAATTAGATAGAATACCTTCTAGAACCATGTTCCCATTAGCTGTCGAAGTGGATGGTGCTGAAGTAATAGCAAAGACCCTAGGTTTCTCCCTTTCTTAAGAAATGGACAATGTCTAATGGCATGATTCCGCTGAAGATAGTTATAGCAACCCAGTGGTGCAAACTATGGTGCCTTCCCCTCTGGTGCTTTCACCACCTACCCACCCCTATCGGACGAATACTTATTGGCATTGGCAATTAATGTATGAACCATCCTTTGGATAAAACTTTCGCTTAGTACACCTAATTGGTATAAAAGCAAGGAGGTTTTGGTTTAGAAACAACAGGCTTCGGTGCTATACTCTCAAACCTCAAGGCTATGTACACCAAATCAATAAATAATCTCTTGAAATGATTAGTCATATCCCACTTAAACTCAGAATCCATACCCGTTATAAATATCTCATTCTTCTTTAAGGGTGTGTCAATCATACTAGGACCTAAATGAGACAGTGCGTTAAACTTATCCTCATACTCTGCCATAGTCATAGTTCCTTGCTTCAAATCAAAAAAGCTTCTAAAAAACAAAGTCTTTCCCACCTTTGGCACAATCATCCTCTCGAATTCCTCCATAAACTAGGCTAAAAAGTAGTTATTCTCTAGACATCCGTTGTAATAGAACTCCACCAATCCATGTAAGTATTAGAAAGATGACATGAAGCCAAGCAATGCTTCATAGCATCACCCAACTCCAAATCTCCAAAGATTCTTTCACACAACCTCAACCATGTCTACACCTCAAAAATTCATTCATTCCTATTGAAATTCTTACCACAAAGCCTCTCAAAATCCTAATAAAGCGAAGCAAACTTCATTGGAGGCTAAACTTGTGCCACTTCCTCCACTACATTCACCCTAGGATCGACTACAAAACAACATTCCTTGGGTCTCAAGTTCCACCGTTGGTGACGGTACCACCTCTACCAAAATGAAATCTACCATCTCTAGCATTTGCAACATGAGAACTCATAGTTTTCTACCTAAATTTAGCAAAATATCTTTAGAATACTTTAAGATAGAGTTATTCAAGGAAAGATTACTAAAAAAGGAATTACTAAGATAGGATAAGATAAGATCATTAAACAAATATTATTTAAAAGAAGGAATTATTTAAAAGAAATAATTTCTAAGAGAGAGATATTTAAAAGATAAGTTTCTACAATAACAATTATGCTCTCATATGCATAATACTCTCAACTCATTCTAGGGCATCACTTACACTATCTCGAATGAGCCATAGCCAACCAAAGCTAAGGTGTTCGCTCAACCCTGGGCTCTGATACCACAATGTCATAGTCGCTTTTTCGATCCTTGAACAATGACACCAAGTACATCCACGTTATTCGTGTGCCGAGCTCCTATGTGCTGGAATGATAAAAGGTTAGGGTAAAATAAAAGAAAACGAAATAGAACAAGAAAGAAGAACAATATCAAAATCTCACATGCGGAACGAAAATATATAATATACCAAAATTGCAGCACAAAGAGTTACTCCAATATACACGAATCTCGAAGTTACAAAATGACTAAATACTACAATTAGTCTGGACAGTTATAACTACCTACCCTCACAATTTTGATTACATGCATAATAGTGAAAAAAAAGAAAATAGGCCGATTGATAGATAGGTGGGAGCATCCAAATTGTCTCCATGAGCTTGAAACATTCAACCATAAGATTTTTTTACTCAATCTACTCGAAAGAGTACATGAAGAATTTTAGGAAAAGAAACATCATATGCCAGACATAATTCTGGTACGGAAACTCAAAAATGCATATAAATACATAATAATATTTCTGAGACCAGAAAAATTATCGGATTGATTTCCCCACAAATGAATACAATTAAAATTTATTTACACTACGTGATATTATAGATAATGTCTAAAGTGAAGAGTATAAATATGAAAATAGTTGTGATGCTTACAATGGTTATACCCTAACATTAATAGAGTACATTTGAAATCACTAAGGCATGTTCATAAATTGATTTTCTTTGGAGGGTCCACAATACATCGAGGCAGGCCTCCTAACATGGGTCAGGAACCTTTATGAGCACCATATATCCTAAGATAAAATATTCTTATAACGACTCGGATTTTGCAGTCATTTTATTTTTAATATTTAAATTGTTTTAAATGTTGAATTCAAAGTATAATTGATTTTGAATGTCGGATTAATTGGTTGAATTCGAGGAATGGATTTATATTTCAGATATAGTGATTATCATAATACGAATAGTGCAAATAATTGGTATTTGAGCTGAATATGAATCGAAATAAATTTTAAAGTCAATATAAATTATATTTGAATTAGAATTGAGATAATAAGTTTCTAAAATTGAAATTTCAAGTAATTTCATCGATTTTGAAAATCGTCGTTTTTTATTAACGCATAAAAACAGCGATATGAGACACTGTCTCGTAATTCGATGAAACCTATTCCACTGGATCCATAATAGTGTATTATTATCAGATTTCAAATTTCATAGCGTTTGGATGCATCGTTTGGTCGTATGGGATAGAAACACGTTGAATTTATCATCGAAAATTTAATATAATGATTGGGTTTTAAAAGCTATCTTCTACATACAATCGAATTAGATCTCAAAACTTTCCATTTCGTTCGAAATAGGGGTACAACCTTAGAAACGCCAGACAGTACGTCTCGAGAGGAGTTAGAGATTTGCGAATACGTAAACGAGATACTATTGAATATATATATATATATATATATATATATATATATATATATATATATATTGCGTTCACCAGCATCAATCGTGCACTGGAGAAGAACCTAGTGGAAGCGCGGCGACCTAGGGTGTGGGCAGTCAGTGAGGGTCGGGCACGTCATTTGTGGGCCGTGATTTTGTCCTGGCAAGATAGAGCTAGGAGTGGCGATGGTCAGCGGTTGCATAGGAGCGGCAGCGGCAAGAAAGTATAAGGGAAGCTGGATGCATTCGTGAGTGAGGAAGAGGATTTTACGTGTTTTCCTGAGAACAAGATAATTGAGGTATATTACTGTAATTATATTTAATTATATTATTAGTTTATTTAATTAAGAATTTAAAATGAGATAGTTAATCAAATTTAATAAAATTTGCATACGAGGTCTACAAATCATGAAAAATGTCGAGCTTGGTTCGTACCTATGAAATTTACATAATAGCATTGGTTTAGAGATTTTTGGAGTCAACTAGGATTTTAGATTTTAATTTAAAATTGAAACGGTTTGAAAATTAAAACCAAGGTGAGTAAATCTCACTCATTTGCATTGCTGGTTTTTAATTTAAAATATTTAAATTATTTATTGGTTGATTTGATGGATAGATATAATTTATTAGTTGGATGTTATATTATATATATATATATTTATTAGTATATATATTAGTAGTTGGTTATATTCCCATCGATTGGAGCGGATGAGACATTATGCGCTCCCTATATTAGTGGATGACCCTATATTACCACCATATCCAGCCTCGAAGCGAGATTGGTATTTTATGTTGTATAACATTTGTGGATGTAGGGAACAGGTTGGAGGGATCCAACTGGATTCCTTAAAAATATATTGATTGCTTCAAATATAATGATATATGATGTGATGGAATAATCTTTTATGCATTGTTGCGCGATTTGATATACTGGATGTTACAGTAGTACTAGCCCTGATTTTGATATTTTAAATACCATAAATAATATTTTTGAATCCTAAAATGAAATTCAAAGGTGATTTTTGGAAATAAAAATATTTATATGGAAATTGGAATATTAAATGAGGAATGGCTTGGTTTAGATAAAAGATTTGATTTTGGAACTATAGTTAACTATTTCGTATGGGGTTTTCAAAAATAAATATATTTTTGAAATTTATGTGTGTACAAGTAAATTGAAACATGGGATTTTAATAATATTTCTTAAATTATAATTAAAAGTTGAAATTGAGTTTCTGAAGGCATTTGGAACATAATTGGATTTATTGAAAAGAGATTTCCAAACGGGATTTTAAATGAAAATGAATTATATGCGCTTTTTAAATATGGATCTGTTATTAATAGATTGTAACGACCCGGAAATTCCGATCCCAAAAATTCCAGATTGTTAGGAAAGAAGGAAAAGAAAGAAGAAGAAACAGAATCAGGTCACAGAAACCTCACATTCGCAGCGGAGAAAATATAATATCAAATAAAATAACAGTTTTACAGAGAAAAACTGAACTTATCAAATTACATTTCAATACATCAGAGTTACATATTTCACAGTCACTGGACAGTTAAAATAACTTGTCCGAGATAAACAACAACATAATACAACGGATACACTTCATACGTTCCCGCCATCCAGCTCGCCCCTTGAGATCCAAAACGTGCTTACCTGAAAATCTATAATACTCGGTCTGACCCGAGCATTACATAAAGGTAACACCCGGGTCAGGATAGAAACCAGCGTGAGTAAACCCATAAAATATGGAATACAACATCATAAAACTTGCATAAAACCTCGGGGTAACTCGTATTAATTTTACAAATTCACAAGTTGGTATAGACAACTCTTCTTACACACATCAGTTTCTAAGTACCAAATTTAGATTAAATGATCCAGTTCACTTAAATCATTCCATTCCAGTCTATTGATTTCACATATCAAATCTGTACAGAATTATTATAGATTATAAATCGAAGTGGTTTCGGGTATTTACTAATACCCGACTCTGGTCTCTTCAAATCCAATGCCATCTAAACCCAAGTTATTCATTTAGATACCATTCATCTTTAATTACCGGATAACACTTTTACACAGTATTTCATAATTGATAGATAATTACATTAACATTGTCCATCTAACATATCATATCATAAAGCAATTTATATCAGAGATATCAACCAATCCAAAGCACTTATCATCATTCAATCATCCATAAGCAAGATGGTTCACTTCCATTAACTACATTAATTATTGATCCTCTAATTACTTCCATTAGTTGATTATTCTTAAATTTCATTTAATAATTAACTTTTAACTTAATTACATTCATTAATCAACCTTGATTAATAACAATCAGAAATTAACTTCCCTTAATTATTCTATCAATTAAACCAATTACTTGATTAATTATATTAATTAATTCTTTAATTACACTGAGTAATTATCACTTACTTCTTCCCATAAGTATTTATCCTTTAATTACTTCCCATCGAGTAATTTCCTTTTAATTAATTACATCCAGCAACTGATTACTTCACTAAGAAATTACACCCCATTAATTACCTTAAGTAATTCTACTTAACCCAACATCAAATGATTACCTTTAAATAATTAAACTTAATTAATTAACTAAAATTAACCACATCAACTTAACTAACTACACGGTAACTAATTCCTTTAATTACTTCATTAAGTTATTATTCATAATAATTCTTTTCCATTAAGTAATTAACCTCCAAATTACTTATTACTTAATTATTACTTAATTTATTAACCTTGATTAATCAATCCTTAATTATTACTTTTAAGTACATTAAGTAATTAGCCTTTAATTAATTACTCAAATTAATTTAACTTCCACCCATTCACATTAATTACATTTATCCTTAATTAATTACTCAAATTAATTATGCGATAATCACTTTCATTGATTAATTATCCTTTAATTAATCACACTCATTAATTAACAAAACTTTGATTCATTTCCTAAATAAATCAATCCTTAGATTGACCAATTCTTATTTAGTTATACTGAGTAATTAATTCTTAATTACTTCCATTAAGTAAGTATCATTTAAGTAATTAATCCCTAATTACTTGCATTAATTTATCTCTAATTTCCAATTAATTAATCTCTAATGGATTTATTATCCTCAATTAATTAATCTTTAATCAGTAACTAATTGATTTCCCTAATTACTTCATTAGTTTAATTAATCATTAATTATCCAAGAACATAATTTATTTTAAGATAAGCCATTTATCTTACTAATTACTTAATTAACCCATGAATTTAATACACTTTATTTTTATCAATTACTTAACTCATATTTAAAATTAGGTTAAGAATAATTTAAGAACTTAACTTGATACATTTAAGTTAAACAAACCTTACCATTCCTTAAACCAAAATAGTACATATATTTTATAAGAATTAGATTTAAGAAATAATTTAAATTAGATTCATTTAAATTTTTGAATCTTGCCTTTATTAAATTTAAGTTTGTTATAAAAATCCAAGCTCACCTCTCAAATCTCACGGGTAAGACACGAGAACTGATCGTTCTACAATTATTTCGAGTCCCACAATGAATTGCATGAGGAAGAACCCGGGATCGCATCATCCTCTCCAACTTAATCGTTGCCAGACACTGGTGCACACGCATGCACATGCACTAAAGCTACGACCATCTTCGATCATTACCGAGGCCACCAGCATGTCATCGACGAACATCCCCATCGATCCCAAACACCTGAGATATGAAACAAACTCGAGAATAAAACTGGGTATACAGGAACCCATCTGGAACTCACTTCCTCGACCAAACTTAGCTTGCCGACGATATCTCCGACCTCCCTCATCCACACCGCCAAGACCCTAACTTCATCTGACCCTCCTCTGGCCTTTCCCCTATGACCCATCATGCTCGATCCAACAACGACGCCACACTAGCCACGGAAACATCCCCATCTCAAACCTGGGTCTAAACCCTAGTTTAACCAAACGCCGCTGCCATGGTGAAAAATAAATTCAACTGGCATTTTCTTTCAGATCTCTGATCCTTTAGCTAGTTTTAGTGAAAACCCCGATCCCCCACATTGTTGCGATCACACGAAATTGCTCAAACTTACCATATTGGTCAACCCCAAAATACAAACCCGATTCTAATCTAAAAATTGTGATGCATTTCTTAAAATTCATGGATTTTGATGATGATTAAGATCATATAATTGAAACATGGAATTATGGTTCTTGGATTTTAACAGATCTTAAATTTCTACTGTAAATTCCTTGATTTACAGTGATAAAACTTGATTTACTTAAATAATTTTTTTTAAGATCTTAATTCATGTTCAAAAAATCCTAATTTTCTTGAAAATCAAAGACTATTAGAGATCAGTTAAAGAGAAATTTGAATTTATTTACTTGTTCTAAAATTCTGTAACCTGGAACAGAATGAATCAAACATATCAGACATGCACCACTTATATTTGCATGTTTTAAACACGCAGGCTAAAATTTCATCCATGCAACCAATTTTCCACAGCACCTAACTAAATACATTCATCTTCAGCAACAAATTAAACAAGAGTTAGATCGTTTACTCACCTTTATACAGCTTGAACAGAAAACGGAGAGCTCTGGTCTGAATTGACTTTGTGCAAAACTGAAACTTATTTGATTTGCTTGATGTTGTTCTTCCAGGTTGCATGCTTGAGGAAATTACAGTTTGATATTGTAAAAGTTACAGTTTTGAAAAGATTACAGAGCTTTGGCTTTTATTTGAGGATGTGATAACAGGATTGCTTGCAAATCTCAGGTTTAAAACTGTTTACAGATTTGAATTGAGGGGTTTTCATGCTTATCGAAACTTTGATTTAAGAATGGTTTCAGATTTGATTCTGGCTTTGGAAGAATGGTTTAACAAAGAGGAGTTTCTCTTTTTTTTATAAGTTGAGAAAAAATGAAAAAAAAATAGAAAAATGAAGAAGATAGTTTATATAGATGTAAATTGGAATTTATTTAGAATTAAGGAAAACAAAAATAATTTAACACTTGTCTCAATTACTAACACTTGTCATTACTAGTTTTTAATTAACTTACATGTGTTTTTATCATGGTTAAGGAATTACACTTGTATTATTTTTATTTCATTTATTTTTAAAAGATTTTTAAAAGCTTTTTAAATTAATTTTCCTAATTAATGAATACAATTGTAAATTAATAAATCCTTTCCTAAATTTATATATACATTTTAAATTCAATTTAACACAAATATATATATATATATATATGAATAATATCAAATTTATTTGTTTAATTTATTAATTAGTATTTTTGATATTTTAAATCAAATAATTATACAATTATCCGATGCCAAAGAAATCCGGGTTATTACATTCCTCCCCCCTTTGAATCTTTTCGTCCTCGAAAAGGAACGAAACTAGAATTTTATTAAAATGCTTATTATTAGAAAAAATATTCTTTGATCACTTTTAAAACGCTTTTAAAATCTACCTAATATTATAAATAGTTTTTATAAAAATACTTTTTATAACTCGATGTTTCAACCAGTCCATCATTGTTCTCATAGAAATTCGGTCATACGTTGATCAGGCGTAGGACTGAAAATCTATAAGTACTTGGCAAACCCATTTTCAACATCTAGTGAAAATACTAAGAAAACATTTTATTGAAAATATAGAAAACATTCTTGAAAATAGTGGAAATATCTTTGGTGAGAATGCTCTAGAAATCATCACTCCCATCCATGGTCGCAGTTACATCCTGGGTAACGTTGCCATCACAGCAAAAGTCAATGTAACTGCAGGCACTCCGGCCCCTCAATTACGCCATGGAACCCACAACAGATCGCAGTTACATTCCAAGGTTACGTTGCCATCACAGCAAAAGTCCATGTAACTGTTGGCCCTCAACGGAACACACGATTTTCGCTATCAAAATGAAACTTCTCCACTCCTATATAGGTCGCAGTCTACCGATATAAAATCAAACGTAGACTATTGGCTCTCAGCGGCACACATGACTTCTGCTATGTTACCATAGTTCGTAGTCTACTATTATAAAATCAAACGCAGACTGTTGGCTCTCAAAGGCACACACGACTTTCGCTATGGTACACACTACTCATAATCCCCAGGAACTAGTTTTGTCCGGACTCCTCACAGAATCAACTTTAGAACCCCCTTTGGGGCTCAAAGCAGCACCACTCGGTGGCACTCCTAAGAAGTTCATTTCATGGGAGCGCCATTTTCCCCAGAGCCATCATCAAAACATTTTATACTATGCATATATAGTATCTTTCAAATCATACACCTAGTATGATCTCATACAAGGCTCCTTTAAAAAATCGATTATCCCAAAATCGGTTTTGTAAAAATTGGCTTTCCGAATTTCAATATTGATTTTACCCAAAAATCAAAAGCCTTTCCAAATCCAAAGGTTCCCAAAACCTTTTCTAAAATCCTCATAAGATCCTTTATATATATAAATACATATAATCCTTGATAAAATCTTTGGATCATTTCAAACTTGTATAAAATTCTTTTTATACTTCAAACACTTTCAAAATCCTTTTCTTCAAGCACTAGATTCAACAAGGGGAAGATTTATCTTATATAACAAAAATATATAACTTTGTTTATTCCAAATTAAATATTTAAATTTGATTTCTCACTTCCTTTCTTTATAAATTGAACCTTTAATCATGGAAATATTTGATTTCCATTTTACTTCATTATATATTTCACAAAATATAACTTTCATTTTAACTAATCATTTCACATTTCTTATCCTCGGTTTTCCAGTATCAATCTCATTCAAGCCCGTACAATGTACACATATCATCCGTACGCTACACCAGTCTGATCGCTCATTCGATCGCACAATTTCACTTCCTAACTAGTATCGTCCACCCGACTTCCTAGTGCGAACACAGATTTGGTTTCTTGATTAGAAACCGTTATTCTCCTTGCATAGCCATAACTATGATAGAGAATATCCAGAACCAATCAACAATCCATATCCATGTTCGCCGTCGAAAATCGAGTGAAAAATCCCATCTCAGATCGGTATATTATCACGAATTTCTATGCTCGAAATCTGGATCAAATCACTATGCGAATAGAATAATATACGTACATCCTACGTATTTATCCTTATTGGTTATTAGCCAAATCAATCCTTTTTATTCACATTCACTTTGATTTTCATTCACGTACTAACAACTGTTACATCCTCTTTTGGATTATCATTTCAATTCTAATTAGGTATTTAATCATAAACAGTTTAAACTCTGTCCAGTTTAAATTTAGAAAATAGCTTGAAAAGTTCAAAATATATAAATAGTAGAAAAATAATTATTAGTTTATAAAATAGCTGTAAAGTAGTTAAGTAATTGTAAAATTGTTGAAAAATAGTCAAATAGTTATAGAAATTTTAAATAATTGCAAAATAGTTGTAAAATAGTAATCAGTTATAAAGTAGTTGAAAAACAGTAATTAGTTATTAAAACAGTTGAAAAATTATTAAATAGTTCCAAAAATAATTGTAAAACAAGTATAAGATAGTTTTAGGTTTTAAAAAGAAAAGTTGTATAGTAAATAATTTAAAAAAATAGATTTACATTAAAACAATTCATTTTGGAAATAATCCAGAGTCAAACTGTTCAATTTCTAACTTCCATTTCCCATCATAATTCCAATTAATTCAAATAAATTTCAGATTGAGCCAATTGAAAATTTCAATTTATTTCAACTCTAGTTTGAGTTTAATCCCAATTCTAGTTGAATTATCCTTGATTCTTTCCAAATTCAAATCAAATTCCATTTGAATTTAAAACTATTCAACTTAAATCACAAATCCAAATTATTTTAGATCAAATTTCAATTTGAACTAATTTCAAAATCAATCTCAATTTAAATCATCTCAAATTTTATAAATTCGAGTTAAATTTCAAGTGTTGTTTAACCTCTTAGACCGAATTATCCTCTATTTAAAGTTTTTAAACAATTTAATTCTGAGTCCAATTTCAAAATTCTATTTTAATTATCTTTACTTAATTTGTTACAAGGTTCAAGTAAGAGTTTCAAACAATTTTAATTTACAAATTCATTTCTTAACATTCAAATCTTAAGTTCGAAGGAATTCCATATCCTTAATTTTAAATTTAAGTTAAATTTAACAAATCAATTCACATTTCATAAATTATTTGTAACAATGGAATGATATCAGGATGAATAAACATCCAAATTTTATCCAACACCAATTATTTCAATTTCCAGATCTCAAACCCATTTTGAGATCACTCATAACTCCCATTATAAATCAACCATTTAACTTTCCAAGTTAAATTCCAATTTCATCTTGAAATTTCCAATTCAGGCTGCTCATTCCAAACTTATTTAACTTCCTTCAAGTTAAATCCAATTTAATCCCTTTACCCATACTCAAATTTGAATTCTCCATTTCAAATTTCAAATTCATTCACACTTATAAGTTTAAAACTTATATCACTTGAGCTTTTATATCATAATTTAGGAAGAGTCAAAACTCAACATCTTAGAGTTTATTTTCCGATCATTTTTAATATTATGTATATCCACACGTTTACATATTTACTTCTTGGGCCACCAAGCCAAAGTTTTTAACTTTAAACCACCTTTGGTTTTAATTCAAAACAAATTTCCTTTAACATTTTGAAACCAATTCAAATGTTTAAATTTAGAATTCAGAAATTCACAATTTGAAATCCACTTTCATTTACAACCTTTCAAATTTACAGACTACTCTCTTTAAATGGTTACTTCCTTAAAACATTTTATTGTTTATTGGAAAACAATCGTCTTATTATTAAACACAATAACCATTCTATTTCTCTGGTTTGAAACCAATTCTAATTCATCTTATTTTGAAATTCTTTCCTCAAGTTCAAAATTTAATTTTAGTTTGAATCCATTTCAAACTTATCTTTAATTTAATTTCAATTTGGTTGTATTTCTGTTACCACTTAATTTAATTCTAATTATTTAACAACCAATTACCTTAATATTTATTAGAAAGAAATATTGCTATATATCAAATATATTCTCATAAAATCATTTAAAATCTTTATATAAGAAAATAATAAGTACGCTCTCATATACACACACACACACACTCAACTCATTCTAGGGTACCATTAACCCTATCCTTAATGAGTAATCCCACCAGGGCCTAGGTTCTCGCTTAACCTGGCTCTGATACCAAATGTAACGAGCCGAAAATTCCAATCTCGAAAATTCCAGATTGTTAGGAAAGAAGGAAAAAGAAAGAAGAAGAAACAGAATCAAGTCGCAGAAACCTCACATTCGTAGCGGAGAAAAAAATATAATATCAAATAAAATAACGGTTTTAGAGAGAAGAACTGAACTTATCAAATTACATTTCAATACATCAGAGTTACATATTTCACAGTCACTGGACAGTTAAAATAACTTGTCCCGGATAAACAACAACATAATACAGCAGATACACTTTATACGTTTCCGCCATCCAGCTCGCCTCCTGAGATCCAAAACATGCTTACCTGAAAATCTATAATACTCGGTCTGACCCGAGCATTACATCAAAGTAACACCCGGGTCAGGCTGGAAACCAGCGTGAGTAAACCCATAAAATATGAAATACAACATCATAAACTTGCATAAAACCCCGGGGTAACTCGTATCAGTTTTACAAATTCACAGGTTGGTATAGACAACACTTCTTACACACATCAATTTCTAAGTACCAAATTTGGATTAAATGATCCAGTTCACTTAAATCATTCCATTCCAGTCTATTGATTTCACTTATCAAATATGTGCAAAATTATTATAGATTACAAATCGAAGTGGTTTCGGGTATTTACTAATACCCGACTCCGGTCTCGTCGAATCCATTGTCATTTAAACCCAAGTAATTCATTTAGATACCATTCATCTTTAATTACCGGATAACACTTTTACACAACAATTCATAATTGATAGATAATTACATTAACACTGTCCATCTAACATATCATATCATAAAGCAATTTATATTAGAGATATTAACCAATCCAAAGCACTTATCATCATTCAATCATTCATAAGCCAGATGGATCACTTTCATTTACTACATTAATTAGTGATCCTCTAATTACTTCCATTAGTTGATTATTCTTAAAATTCATTTAATAATTAACTTTTAACTTAATTACATTCATTAATCAACCTTGATTAATCACAATCAGAAATTAACTTCCCTTAATTACTCTATCAATTAAACCAATTACTTGATTAATTATATTAATTAATTGTTTAATTACACCGAGTAATTATCACTTACTTCTTTCCATAAGTAATTATCCTTTAATTACTTCCCATCGAGTAATTTCCTTTTAATTAATTACATCCAGCAACTAATTACTTCACCAAGAAATTACACCCCATTAATTACCTTAAGTAATTCTACTTAACCCATCATCAAATGATTACCTTTAATTAATTAAACTTAATTAATTAACTAAAATTAACCACATCAACTTAATTAACTACACGGTAACTAATTCTTTTAATTACTTCATTAAGTTATTATTCATAATAATTCTTTTATATTAAGTAATTAACCTCTAAATTACATATTACTTAATTATTTCTTAATTTATTAACCTTGATTAATCAATCCTTAATTATTACTTTAAAGTACACTAAGTAATTAGCCTTTAATTAATTACTCAAATTAATTTAACTTCCACCCATTCACATTAATTACATTTATCCTTAATTAATTACTCAAATTAATTATGCGACAATCACTTTTTGTACAATTATCCTTTAATTAATCACACTCATTAATTAACAAAACTTTGATTCATTTCCTAAATAAATCAATCCTTAGATTGACCAATTCTTATTTAGTTATACCGAGTAATTAATTCTTAATTACTTCCATTAAGTAATTATCATTTAAATCATTAATCCCTAATTACTCGCATTAATTTATCTCTAATTTCCAATTAATTAATCTCTAATGGATTTATTACCCTCAATTAATTAATGTTTAATTAATAACCAATTGATTTCCCTAATTACTTCATTAATTTAATTAATCATTAAACATCCAAGAACATAATTTGTTTTAAGATAAGCCATTTATCTTACTAATTACTCAATTAACCCATGAATTTAATACACTTTATTTTTATCATTTACTTAACTCATATTTAAAATTAGGTTAAGAATAATTTAAGAACTTAACTTGATACATTTAAGTTAAACAAATCTTACCATTTCTTAAACCAAAATAGAACGTTTATTTTATAAGAATTAGATTTAAGAAATGATTTAAATTTGATTCATTTAAATTTTTGAAACTTGCCTTTATTAAATTTAAGTCTGTTATAAAAACCCGAGCTCACCTCTCAAATCTCACGGGTAACACACGAGAACCGATCGTTCTACAATTACTTCGAGTCCCACAATGAACTACATGAGGAAGAACCTGAGATCGCATCATCCTCTCCAACTTAATCATTGCCAGACACTGGTGCACACGCGTGCACATGCACCAAGGCTACGACCATCTAACCAGCATGTGATCGACGAACATCCCCATCGGTCCCAACCACCTGAGATATGAAATAAACTCGAGAATAAAATTGGGTATACAGGAACCCGTCTAGAACTCACTTCCTCGACCAAACTTAGCTTGCCGACGATAACTCCGACCTCCATCATCCACACCACCAAGACCCTAACTTCATCTGACCCTCCTCTGGCCATTCCCCCACAACCGATCATACTCGATCCAATAAACGACGCCACACTAGCCACGGAAACATCCACATCTCAAACCTAGTCTAAACCCTAGTTTAACCAAATGCCGCTGCCATGGTGAAAAATAAAGTCACCTGGCATTTTTTTCAGATCTCTGATCCTTTAGCTAGCTATAGTGAAAACCCCGATCCCCCACTTCGCTGCGATCACACGAAATTGCTCAAACTTACCTTACTCGTCAACCCCAAAATACAAACCCGATTTTAATCTACAAATTGTGATGCAATTCTTAAAATTCATGGATTTTGATGATGATTAAGATCCTATAAGCTAAACATGGAACTATTGTTCTTGGATTTTAACAGATCTTAAATTTCTACCGTAAATTCCTTGATTTACAGTGATAAAACTTGATTTACTTAAATAATTTTTTATAGATCTTAATTCATGTTCATCGATCCTAATTTGCTTGAAAATCAAAGACTATCAGAGATCAGTTAAGGAGAAATTTGAACTTATTTACTTGTTTTAAAATTCTGTAACCTGGAACAGAATGAATCAAACATATCAGACATGCACCACTTATATTTGCAAGTTTTAAACACGCAGGCTAAAATTTCATCCATGCAACCAATTTGCCACAGCACCTAACTAAATACATTCATCTTCAGCAACAAATTAAACAAGAGTTAGATCGTTTACTCACCTTTATACAGCTTGAACAGAAAACAGAGAGCTCTTGTCTGAATTGACTTTGTGCAAAACTGAAACTTATTTGATTTGCTTGATGTTGTTCTTCCAGGTTGCATGCTTGAGGAAATTACAGTTTGATATTGAAATGGTTACAATTTTGAAAAGATTACAGAGCTTTGGCTTTTATTTGAGGAAGTGATAACGGGATTGCTTGCAAATCTCAATTTTAAAACTGTTTACAGATTTGAATTGTTTGAGGGGTTTTCATGCTTATCGAAACTTTGATTTAAGAATGGTTTCAGATTTGATTCTGGCTTTGGAAGAATGGTTTAAAAAAGTGGAGTTTCTCTTTTTTTATAAGTTAAGAAAAAAAATAGAAAAATGTAGAAGATAGTTTATATAGATGTAAATTGGAATTTATTTAGAATTAAGAAAACAAAAATAATTTAACACTCGTCTCAATTACTAACACTTGTCATTACTAGTTTTTAATTAACTTATATATGTTTTTATCATGGTTAAAGAGTTACACTTGTATTATTTTTATTTCATTTATTTTTAAAAGATTTTTAAAAGCTTTTTAAATTAATTTTCCTAATTAATGAATACAATTGTAAATTAATAAATCATTTTCTAAATTTATATATACATTTTAAATTCAATTAAACACAAATATATATATATATGATTAATATCAAATTTATTTGTTTAATCTATAAATTAGTATTTTCGATATTTTAAATCAGATAATTATACAATTATCTGATGCCAAAGAAATCCGGATTATCACATAGATAAAACAAGAATGGGATATGAATTGGTAATCAATATTGTAAAAGAAGTGAAATAGTTATAATGGAGAAAAATTTAGGAGGATATGTCGTAGTATGGATTTAAAACGAGATATAAAAATTTGGTTTAGGAAAAATAGATGATTCTATTTTTGGAAACTGGAAATGGTTATGGAATTTGAAAATGTAAATCGAGGTGTATTATCAAGAGAGATTATGAGTTTCAGTTATATCAGAGTTTTAAAAATAAATTCTTGGAATCAAGAAGTAAAATTTGTTTAAAAAGGAGATTATTTATTAAACAGTGTTGTTTTAAAATTGTTATTTGTGTTTCAAATATTTTGGAAGAGTTAACTATTTAAATAGATTTAATTTATTATAAATAGCCCTTGTAAGTTAATAAATATTATTCATAATGAATTGGGAATCAGTTTCCATTGTTTATTTGGGAAGTGTTTTGATCTTTTAAATAATTACTTAAACATCTTTTTGAAAATAATTATTTCCTTAAAATACTTATTTTTATTATTATATATATGTATAGATTTAAAAGCAGGTGATTGAATTTTATTTATAAATACTCTCGAGATTTGGAACAAGATTTTATAAGAGAAATCTTATAATAGAATTTCGAAAACTTAAGGAAATTCTAAAATGTTGAAAACAAGAACTTTGAGAATGAATTAATTCATAAAGAAGTTATAAATGGTTAAATGAGATAATAAGTGAGTAAATCGACTTTGGAAATTATAAAAGGAATTACTATAAATTCCAAAGATTTATGAGATAAGTATGAAATATTTCCTAAGTAGATATTAAAATGATTTTAGGGAATATATTAATAAATAGTTTCCGAAGTATTGAAAAGAGGGTTTTGGAAATATTTTAAGTGTGAAACGAATTATACTGAAATATTTTTCTAAATATTATAAATTGAATTCAGTAATATTTCTAAGTGGTGAAATGGTTTAAAATATCTTATTATACATAAGTATTTGAAATCATTTTTCAAATGTTGGAACGGTGGAAGAGAGTTGAATATATATCTTTGTAAAGATAGTTTTGAAATGAATGTTTTGAATGATTTATAAAATTGGACATACTGACTGCTTATGTGTGTGATTTGATACTTAAACAACCGATTACCAAATCTGGCCAAATTCATTGATCGTTTTGAAGAGACAGGTCTCAGATTTAATTATCTGAAAACCATTTCGATCCAATTTGAGCGTTATGAATTTTGAAATCTTGAGGAGAATGAAGACGGTGAACTTGAAGGGATTGATTTTTTCAGACATAGAACAACTTGTATGGATAAATGCTTTTATTGTATTGTTGCGTGGAAGGCGGTGTTAGCATTCCAAGTGTGAATGTTATTCTTAAGGTAAAACGTAGCCTCAATCCTCATCGATCGGGAATGACTAAAACATGGAAGATGCAGCAAGGTTAGGTGGATCGCTTCTATTAGGGTATGATCATCACTCATCTAGAGTGGACATTTATCATCACTTTAATTTGGATGCATTTTGGAGCATAATAGTGGTGATCATATTAGGTATTATTCAGGAAGGGGTAGGCTAGTCTTGTGTTGGCAGGGATCGATATATTCGATCTCGGTACATTTTTCTAGAGGTGTACTATTGCGGGCGGCACCCCAGTAGCGCTATCACTCTATGGAATCCAATATCGACTATGAGCTTGTACGGTTTTAGTTGTATACCAACTATGCTGAAACCTGAGATGCAAGCATTCTAGCTATTTTATAGTTTATTTTCTATAAACACTATTATATTATCATATGTATAAAATATTATGGTCATCATAAGGTAAAAACCCATCGTATTTGTGTGAGGCACGGTCGTACGAGATGCCATTGTTTTTAAAAAAAGGATTTTTGAAAATAAGTGTATTCAAATTGAGTGTGTTTTCTCACGCTAGTTTTCCAAACTGACTCGGGTGTTATTTTATTATAATGTTCGAGCCAGACCGAGTATTATAGATTCAGGTTAGGATGCCATGGAGCATAGGAGACGTGCTGGAGGAGCCTCGGGCGTGTTCCATGTACTTGGTTATATTCCGCTGTGTGTGTATGCTATATATACAGCACTTGTGAGGACAAGTTATTATAACTCACCAAATTGATTTATTGATTGTTGTACTCTGATGATGGTATGTATAATAGTAGTCATAGTTCTTTTTGTATAAAGAGATGTTATTATCTATTACATATTGTTTCGCCGCAATTGTGAAATTCTGTGTTATTATTTCTGTTTTATTTTATCTCTTTTCTTCATCACCCCTAATGATCTAGTATTTTCGGCACTCGATTACTCGACATGCTATATGGTGAACGTATTGATATCGATTTTCGGGGGACGAAAATTGCTCGGTTCATTATAGTGGTATTAGAGCTTAGGTTGAGTGAAACCCAAGCTTTGGTGGGGATTACTCATTAGAGATAGGATCAGTAGTACCCATGAGTTTGAGTGTATTATAGATATAAGCATGTATTTGTTAGTGAATATAAATTGTTTTATATTGTGTTGACTTATCGATTGAGTGTTTATGAATTCTGGTCGGTACGGTCTAGACAACTGTATTTATATGTGTTTTTAAACTCCGAACAAGTTAAATCGACGTAGTATTGTTCTAAAGTAGGAAAATGAAATAATTTTACCAAAATTATGTTTTGATATAAAAGAAATAATTTTTTGAAATTATTATAGTAAATTGATGTGTTTGGATATTATTATTATAATCAAAGCAAGATATAAACTAGAATGGTCATATATATAACCAAACTAAAAGGTATAAGTATGAATTATATAAATGAGTTAAAACTAAAATTTGATTCAGACCAGAATTTGGAAATTTAAATCCTAAAACTTTCGAAAATGTTTCCCAATTGTTTTGAAATAAATAGTGTTAATATTTTTATGGAAATGTACTTGAATAGAAAATGCTTTTAAATGGATTTTGAAAGTGATATAGCACTGAACTCACTACAGTCGCTGGAAAATAACCCTGGTGATGACTCACATCATCATCGGTATTCATTTTCAAGTTTCTAAGTAACGGATTGCCACTGTGATTATTTGGCTTTAGAATGGTTTTGGAAAAATTAGGTTTGATTTAAAAATTCCAAAGGTAAGACATGATATAAAGAAAGGAATATATATTTATATATAGGATTTCAAAAAGATTTGAATTGAAACTGATTATTGGATTATGGAACATTCATTTGAATGTTTTGTGAAACCAAAGAAGAAATGTAACGACCCGATTTTTCGACTTTCGAAAGTCGACATTAATACGTCCACTGTATCAACTGCCGCACCATCGAACGCCGGAAAACCGAACCATTAGGGTGTAAAGAAGAAGAGGTAGAAGAAGAAAGAAGGAAGAAAGAGAAACAATAACAAAATTTCACATTTTGCATCGGAACAAATATAATAGATAAATAAATATCTTTAAACAAAATCTCTATATCAGTTATTACATTACATCACATTACATTATCAGAGTGTACAACAACAACAGCAGAAAGAAAATATTACATATATAAGAGATACGCCTCGCCATCCAGCTCCAATTCCTGATTCCACAGCAACTTCTTGACTTTGCTCCCGAATGATGATAACCTGACTCTAGGCTGCCCGTGTGGAAAATTGAGGGCACCCCGAGTTTAGAAAGTGAACAATAAACTCCAGGTCAGTCGTGGGACTTGTGTGAGATCTTAAAAACAGTTATTTTCACAAAGAAAATAAAAGAAATCCGTTATGCTTTTGGAAAATGAAATTACCATAAGGACTCACGCCACACACACAATGCAAACGCAGAATTGGAGAAGATTTCTCCTTATGATAGTCAAACATGCTTCACATGCAAAATCTTTTTTTTTAAATATTAACATTAGTGCATAGTGTAGAAAGCATTTCGAAAGTATAATATTAACCTTAGCCAGCATAGGCATTTTGCACTTATGCCAGCTTTAGCTACCATGTTCAAAAGCAGGTTACCACCATATTCCATGGCAGGTTATACAACTAAAACCGTACAGGGCGCGTATTGTTTTATTGGATTTCCAACAAATGGTCAGGCTAAGGAACTTCCTACTGCCACATGCGTACGCCTCTGGAGGGACGTCCCGAGAACCTACCCGGCTCTCTGCCAACACAAGGCCGGTTACCCCCTTCCCGAGAAGTAAAACCTAAGATATGCCACCCCGAGGTTCAGACCTTTATCCAAGGATCCTCTACACCAACAACATCACACAGTAATAAATATACTACAGTGCCCCATCTCTATACCCATGCTAGCCAAGAACACTACGTAGTAATGTCGTCAACTAGCACGGAGAATAAGGCTATTGAGGAGCGACCATCTGTATAATTGCTTTGTGCGAGTACTGATATGCCAGATAAAAATACAACTTTTCATCACAAGAGGAAATCCGACATACCGATGCAAACTCAAGGCTACTACACAGTGGCTAGAATATCTTCAGAAACAAATATAGAAATAAGTATAACACAAATCAGTCATAGATGATCATATCTCAAAGGCGGAAACAGATATGAATATTACACATGAAAGTGTACATCAGAGTAGTGGTCACACAAGATCCACAATATCGTAAAAGAATAGTTACAAGTGCTACACAAAAGAATAAGTATACATCAATGAGTCTATATCTCAAATGTATACAACTAAAAACTACTAATCTAAGTAGTTAGACAAAAGTTAGGATAATAATAATAATCCCAGATGAGGAGTCAAGCAGAAGTATCTGTAACATCTCGGTTGGACCCGAGTATTATTTGATAAGAAAATAATAAAAGGATCAGTCTAGCTATTAATATCATGTAAAATGATATAGAATAAGAGATATGACAAAAACGTATGATAACCATAGAGCCATACTATGATACGTATGTAACTGAAAATCAACTAGAGACTAATCAATATCACAAGAATCTTCTCAAAGATAAAAAAGAATGTCATACTCTTTACTTTTATTCACTAAACCATAAATATTGACAATTATATCAATGCCAATCACAAAAGTTAATGACACACAAATTCACCAATGCATAAATATTGATAAAACTTATCAATGTAAATCACGAAAATTGGTAAAAACACAAATTCTAGAAATCATCAATGGAAATCCAGGAATCACGAAAAGGGGGAGGCCTATCACAAAACGGGAGTATGAAAACTCAGCAACACGTTTATAACAAAACGGAACGCTATTCCATGGTTGCTAACCATTAATTTTGAGCTGAAGCTCCACAAAATGGTCCGAAGACCATGGGTCGCTACCCCACCAATTTGAGCCGAAGCTCCACAGAAACGAGGTTTAGTCTCCTTCGCAGACAAAGAGACATCGCACAGTGCTAGTTTAAATCACAAAAATGAACATTATCGATCATCAAGAAGTGTCAATTACAGTAAGCTAGTAAATATATGAGCTTAGCTTCATGTCCCATAACCACTATCTTAACATAAATATTTACGAACAAATTGCAGATCTCCACTAGAAAATTGTCACAAGAGATTCAATCGAACAAGTCCAAGAACTAACCGATGAAGTGAACGCAAGCATTTTGTACCACTTGTTTTACTAAGCCGTTTAATTAGATTTCTCATACGAGTGAGGTAAAGGTTTTTATATACTAGTAGATTGGAAAACGATTTAAGAAACGAGCCTTGTAACAAAATAGTGTTGAAAACATTTTGATGAAAGAGTTTTGATATTTAGTACTAGTATTGAAACCTTCATATTTTTAAAGTGACAAATCAAAGAAATGATTGTAGAAACAATCAATCACCAAAAATCCACATTCGAAGACGTGAATTAAATCCAAAGAAATCGATACCAAATCCATCAAAATGGATATCCCCCAAAATTCCAAAGAAGATGTTATCAAAGCCAACAAGGTGATAACAACTAGTCGGAGAAAGAAGAATCGATTAAAAAGTGGAAACTAAGCAAAATAGGCGTAAATAGGCAAAACAGGGAAAATAAGAGCAGCTCAGTCGACTGATTCAGAGGGTTTAGTCGACTGAACACAGACCCAGAAAATTCTTGGGTTTCAGTTCAGTCGACTGACTCAGAAGGTTCAGTCGACTGAACGCAGATCCTAAAAATTCTCGGCTTCAACTCAGTCGACTGAGTCAGAGATTTCAATTGACTAAACACTGTTTTCCTGCATTCCTAACCTATTTTAATTGAAGTGCAAACTCTCTCAATTTGCAATCGGGCGAGCAACAGGCGCTAAGTGTTTACGCCAATCGACAACCCAGCCTTATAGGCTCTTCCATTCATCACCAAAAACATTATCAAATGTCAAAGTTATGACTTTTAAAGATTTGACTTCAAAACACTAAAAATTGGAATATACACCAAAGCAATCCAAATTAAAAGCAATTGCACATGAATAAGTGTTAGGAATTCATATCTAACAACAAGGATAAATATACACATAGATGTTAACGCTAAAATTGGACGCTAAACCCCGGTGTAAGTAGTAAAAATGTGAAAGCACCACCCGTTGGTACGGGAACTAGAGATAAGCAGAAGATAACAGAAAATCAAGTAAAGAGACAACAGTTTTTATAGTGGTTCGGCTTAATGTTAAGCGTACGTCCACTTTAATCCTCTTTATTGCTGATTCGATTACAACTTTTACAACGATCTTTGATTACAACACAACTAAGACAAGTAGCTGGAACTTCAATGTAGAAGAGCTCTTTGAATTCATGTTGAATGTGCTAGATCTCTTCCTAAAGTTCAATGAAGTGTCTTCTGTGTTTGAAGCGTCAGATGAGTCGAGAAAACAACAGAGTATAGGCGTTCAAGAAATGAGCCAAAAGTCCCCACTTCGGTGGAGTAGGCAAGGTATTTATAGGGAATTTCTAGAGTTAGGTCGTAGGTCGTGGGCGACCTATGGGTTAGGTCGGCCATGTTATAGGTCGTGGGCGACCTAAGGAGTACCATGAGAGGGAATAGCGACCTAAGGAACTACGGCATAAGGAGTAGCGGCATAAAGGCCAGCGGCATAAGGAATAGCGGCATAAAGAAGTTGCCTTGGTCTGTTTAGGTCGTGAGCGACCTAGTAAAGGATGCAGTATGCAGCTTAGGTCACGAGCGACCTAATGGAAGAGGTCATGTGAGTTCGGCTCTTGCTAGTGGAAGAAGCTAGGTCATGACTCGTTAGGTCGCTAGGACTTTTAGGTCGTTGAGTAACTGAGTCGCTTGGTTCTTTAGATCGGTAAGTCGGTAGGTCGTGAAAAGGAGATGTTGAGTTGTTACGTCGCTGGAAATGTAGGTCGTTAGGTCGTCATAAGTTTAGGTCGCTAGGTCGCCTGAACTTTTAGGTCGCTAAGTCGTTAGGTCGTTAACCTGGTTGAGCCGCTCTTTACTTCAAGTCATTAGGTCGTGGTCTACTGTAGGTCTTTGAGTCCCCTGTGCCTTTAGGTCGTTGGGTCCTTTAACCCGTTAGGTCGCTAAATGTAAAAAAGAGGAGTTAACACTTGCCCCTCGAAGTATACGCCTAGGGAGTAGGTCGTGTGCTTCGATACTTCTTAGCTCGTTCCTTGCTGAGTCGTTAGGTCATGAGCGACTTAATGAGGGAGTTACGTCGTTCGCACCGATTCAGAATCCACTGCCCCTGTATTTAAGTCGCATAACAGTCCTTCTTCTCTTTACTTGCTTTGACTCTCGAAACAGCCATTGAAGAACCTTCTGCGCTTTCAAAGGCGAACTCGATCTAACCGGTCACCGATCATCTTCATCAACACATCACGTAAGTGGATTCGCTTATTATCCAATCCGCGATCACCATCGAATCACGAATTCCCCATTTGTCGTCCCTAATCCAATTTCGTATGCCGCGTTTCACCATAAATCGTGTTACAATCGATCCTTGATTTCCTCTGGTCGCGATGTCATTGTTATTCTTGAAAACACAGCAGCATATTAGATCTATGATGGATCTGATGTGATTTGAATCAGTTCTGGGTGATTTGGCGGTGTAGTGAGACGATGGATTTCGCGGTAGAGATGATAATGGGTTATCGGGTTAACGGGTTTGTGAGTTAGGAAATGCCTGGCTTAAGAGCTTCGAACGACCTAAGGCTTGATAGTTTGGAGTTGAATCGCACGACCTAATGGCTTAGCGGCTTATCATCAAATTTTGAGCGACCTAAGGCACTGCGAGTTACATGACTCGTGACCTAAGATGTGTAACATGTTGCTTCGGATGAGATAACCCTTTTAATGACCTACCTTTAGGTCGCACTATGATTTGGACGAGCTAACACTTAAGCAAATTTGCCTTGTAGTGACTTAATCTTGCCAGAATAGCATATGAATTTCAAACAAAACTACCTAAGGAAAGCCCGACCTATGTTAAGTCGTTTGAACTTGATCTGGTCGACCTAAAGAAACCCGAGTTAACTTAAGTAGTTCTTGCAACCTAAGAAGTGAACAGGACTTGAACACTTGTAAAATTTGACAGAACTTGATTGAATTTCCAACTTGAACAGCCAGAATGAACTGCTTGAACTTGTTGCACTTTTTCATAGATTATATTAACTTTTAAAGCTAACAACCTGTTAAATACAACTTTTGCAGAAAACTATAGCGAATGTACTGCCACTGACCGCCCACATCGAATGACAGATTAGTCGATAAAGAATAATCAACTTAAAGAAATTATACGAATGAAGTGCTATGAATCAACAAATTCTAGTGAAGTATTAAAGCAAAGAAAAATTAATCAACTAAAGCTGATCTGTTTGCATCAACACTGCGCTTGTATTTGGACCTAAATTAACAAGCCCTGAAACTTTATAATCGACAAATGCCTATTAGTTTAATTTCAGTTATATTTGCTTGTTATTTTATTAGTTTTGCACAACACTCCACACATTCAGGAAACGTGCACCTACATATTTGAATATCCATTTTCTTGTGTAGAATGACTTCTCAACAAGAAGAGATAATAAGACAAGCTGAGGAAGTCTTCCCAATAGCTAACCCCTTGGATAGTCCCCCGGAAAGAACTCCAACTACTTTGAATCAACGGGTGTTCAATCAATTAAGTATTCAGTTCGGTATTGCTGAGGCAGACGCTTTGCTTCCTGGGGTAAACGATAATGCTCACAGGCCACCTCTTGGTTTCATCGCAGTTAATCGTCAGATGTGCTTGAGTGGAGCTATTCCTCCCTTTAACGATTTTCTTCGACAGCTTCTCCGATTAACTATCTCTCCCTTCCAGTTGCACCCCAATGGCTATGCCATCTTGATGGGACTGTGTGTACTATTCAAGAGGACATTCGACCGTCTTCCAAGCTTTGAAGAAATTTGTTACTTATGCCCATTTGCGAAGAACAAAGATCATCCTTCTATTATACTTGTGAGAAGCGCAAGGAACCGTAAGTTGATCACCGATCTTCCTGAAAGAGCCCACGGGTTTTTGAACCAATTTTTCTTCGTCCGTTGCCCCCCAGGATTCTATAGCATTTGGAGAGTAGGAAGTAAGCTTTCCTATCTCAGTTCTTTCCGTTTCTGAACTTTTCAAAATCCAAGTTGTTAAGTGCTAACTTCATTCTTTACTTTTACAGCACTTCCTCATCTTTCTAAAGATTCCAGCCATAAGCCGACTTTTGAAAGACTAAGTGCTATGGCAGTTGAGGAGAGAAGCATTAAATTTTTACTGAAGGACGAATTTTTGCATCAATTCGGACTTTTGCATTCTTCCCGATCTACTCAGCTTCATGATGCCCCTGGTTCTCAATTAGAGACTCCAGATGCCCCAATTTCCGCCGAAGAACTTACACAGAAGGAACCTACTACCGAGGCTTCATTGGTGAAATGTTCTTCTTCTGTTGACGTTGCGGGTTCATCCGGCAAATTTGCACTTCCCCCGGTTATTGAAGAAGAGGAACCTCCTCAACACTCCGAGAAGGCTGCTGATGCAGGAACTGAGAGAAAGAGTCCCGCTAGGCATGACGTTGACGACACTTTTGAGGGATTGAGCGACTTGGTGGTTACTTCACATGAACTCTTCAAAGATGATTCCACCGCTTCTAAACTTGATTCTCCAGCAGTTGAAGTGACATCATTTTGGCAAACAACTCCATCAACTCGAGAGATAACTCTTAAGCCGAAGAGTGGTTTGTAGCTTGACGCGCATAGTCCACACTCCACACACACTTAGGATTTTGGAAACTTTGTGCACTTAACTTCTTTACTTTGAAGATTTTTGAACTTGTCTCTTCTTCATTTTTAGGTTCTCCAATGGGACGTAGCGGCTCATACTATGATGATTTTCAGCGCTATGGAAGACGCGACTCTTATGATCCCAAGTAGTATCTTCCTGCCCCGGGGGAGACTGATGAAGAAAGAGCCGCAAGAAAACCTCACGAGAGGCGGGCTTATGAGGAGCGCTATGGGAGAAGGGATGAACGACTTGATTCTTCTAATAGAGGTGATGATTCCCACAAAAGAAAATCTCATGATGAAAAAGAAAAAGGTCACATTGCTGAAGATCCAAGCAAATGGGCCAAGCTTAGTGAAAGGCCGTCGTCTGCAATTTTCGAAAAACCCGCTGCTCCCATCTCTTTGGAAATCCCCTCCAGCTCTCCTGCCCTTCCAAGAGCTGATATTCAAACGATCATCAACAGACCTCCGTATCAAATTAAGAATGCCCCCTGCACATCAAAGCCGGTTACCAGACTGGTGTTTAAAAGGGGTGCGCTTCGACTTGGACTTGATATTCATTGACAAGCAAGCCATGTTAAGGAATCTCGACGCTGTTAAACTTGACATTGAGAGAATGTCGGGATGGCAAAAACTGGTTAACGAGCTTCAACGGGTGAATCACTTAAATCTCGAGGCTATGTTAACCATGAGGAGCGATAAGTCCGAGTGGAAGAAAACTCTCGACCAGCACGATGTAGAAATGAAGAACATCACCGCTTACAATGAGAATCTTGAAGCGGAAATTGAAAAACTCAAAGAAGAGCTTGCCACTTCTTCTATTTCCTATACTCCAAAGGAAGAAGTGCTTCAAAAACAAATGAGAGACGCTCATGCCAGTCAAAGAGATGCCTAGGCAAGATTTGAGGCACAGCAGCAAACTGTAGAAAGCTACCGAGCTAATGTTACTCAGTTGCGAGAAAAAACCAGCTCCCAGAACATGGAGATTGAAATGTTAAGAGCTCGGCTTTCTGAAGTTGAAAAAGAGCGTGATGAAGCTATTGTCGACAAAGCAGCAGCCGAAGAATCTCATGAGGCAACCAAAGCCAACATCAGCTCTATCTTATTCGAGTTTTATTTGCACAGCGTCCTGGGGCACGGTAGCCTTTCGTTTTTGGGCCCGAAGTACGAGATTACCTTGGCCGAAGTGTGGGAGGCCACACTTGATATGCTTGGAGGCACTGGCTATACTGAGGCAGATTTTGAGGCGCACTATGTGGATGATGAGGCACGTGCCGCCCTTGCCAGGGGAAAAGAGCAACTTGCTGAAGAGCAAGCCGGAATGGTGGGAGGAGAACATTTAGGGAAGGCACATTTGACCGACCCGACTCTTCCTTCGGTTTCGGCCGACATTGATATCGTTGGCTCCAGTTCCCATTCTTCGCCTCCTGCCAAAGCTGACATTGAAATTGTAACTGCTCATACTGGAGATGAGGCTCAAGAAAGCGCTGAAGCACAAGGCTTTGAAGTTGACGTAATAAAGCCAACTTCTCCACGTAACTTCAACGTTGATTTAGCTCAAGTGGACTACCTGTTCGCTTCACATGAGCTTGATGAACTTTTCGATTATTACTTAAGCCTTGACGCGCCACTATCTCCTCTCTTTGCGAGGAATACTGATTCTCTTCTTCTGCAGTGAAAAGGCCAAGTGCTGCACAGACTTCTCCTCTTCCAGCTGTTCCGCCTCCATCTCTTCAAATTACGCCTCCTTCTGCTTCTCAACCGGGGTCGCAAGAAGAATTAATAGGAGTTCTTCAAGGCTTGGATGACCTGGCCGCTTTACAAAAGCAGAAGGCTGAGGAACTTGAAGAAGGTGAAAAGACTCCAGAGAAATTTCATGATGACACAAAGCTGTCTGAACTTAAAACTCCAGGCAGTGAGTCTTCTTCAAGGAAGAAGGGGAAGCGTGTAACTTCGAAGAAGAGAAGGAAAAGCACTTCTGCTAGTGAAGAGAAGGCGGAAGTAGACCCAGCTGTACCTCTATCTCCTTCTTCCCCGACTCGTTCAAGCCGGCTTCCAAAGTTAACCCAGGCGAGGGCTCTAAAGGTGGCGGGAAGAAGAAATAACGAGTCTCGCTTTACCCTTCTTGTTTTGCTTTTTGCTTGTATATAAACGCTTGTATTGACCGGAGATTGTGTGGGTACCGGTCCCCGCTCTTTTGTAACCTGCACATGTATAAAGTTTTATAGTATGGAATAAAACGATTCTCCTTACTTGTACAATCTTTTGACTTTTTTTGTGAATGCATTTATTCCTTATTTTCGCACAATTTTCTTCATTTTCTTTGTATGATATTGCAATAAGTCTGTGGTATGTTGTCTGAGCGTTGCTTTTTAAATGTAGCTATACTGTATTGTATTGTCCCCATACCACGGCTTATTGCAATTTCTTTCATTTGGTAAAACTTTGGATAACAATTCTTCTATCTCGAGAGGACTTGTACTCTTAAGTTGGAGAACAACTCTTCCATTTTGAGAAGGCTTGCACTCTTACTTTAGAGAATAATTTTTCCATTTTTTGAGGAAATATTACTTTGCTTCAATAGAGTGTGCCTTGTATTGGAGAAGTCTTCTCTCTCTTTTGTTTGAAGAAGTTTTTTACACTTCACTTCCGGAGATAGTCACTTTAATTTTTTTGACAAGTGAATTCTCCTACGCGGTGAAGCGAGTTTCCAAAGAATGCTTTGAATTGGCACTACAACTTCTGGGGAAGAATATTTTCAAGATGGGGAAATTGATCTTCCCTTGAGAGCTGCAGTGTGCCTCCGAAGAGGGCTTTTTTTTTGTGCCTCTTTGGAGGGCCTTTTGCTTCGTTCGCTTGAAAGTGCTTTTCTCACAGTTAAATGGATCCACGGGGCGGACGCAAGTTACTTAGTTGGATGTCCATTTGCATAAACGATCGCAGCCTGTTAACAAGGACCCTGTGCCTTCTATTTGGGAAGGTGCCCCTCCGGTGGTTCCATCAACCTTGTTGGTTGAGAAAAGCATCTCTTCTTGGGACGTTCCTCCAAAGAGGTCTTGTGCCCCCGAACTGGTCTTGTGCCTCCAAAGAGGTCTTGTGGTGCCTCGGGAAAGGTCTTCTGCCTCCGAAGAGGGCAGGTGTGCCTTTGGTGAAGGCTAGTGCCTCTGAAGAGGGCTTGTGGTGCCTCGGGAGAGATCTTTTGCCTCCGAAGAGGTCATGTGCCTCCGAAGAGGTCTTTTGCCTCTGAAGAGGTCTTTATTTGATTGCCTAGAAGTTACTTTCTCACAGTTGAATGGATTCACGGGGCGAACGCAAGTTACTTAATTGGATGTTCATTTGCACAAACGATCGCAACCATTTAACAAGGGCCCTGTGCCTTCCACTTGGGAAGGTGCCCCTCCGGTGATTCCACCAACCTTATTGGTTGAGAAGAGCACTTTCTTTTTTCGGCGTACCTCGTTAGAGGTCTTTTTCCTCCGAAGAGTTGTGCCTCCGAAGAGGGCTTGTGCCTCCGAAGAGGGCTTTGGGTGATTGGCTTGCCATGAAGGTTGTGTCTCACAGTTAAGTGGATCCACGGGGCAGACGCAAGCTATCCAAACGGATGTTTGTTTGCACAGACGATCGCAATCATTTAACAAGGGCCTGGTGCCTTCTCTTGGGGAAGGTGCCCCTTCGGTGGTTCCACCAACCTTTTTGTTGAGAGGCAAGACTCCTTTTTGGCTGTTTTCTGTCCGCTCGCCCTTATTTGTTTGTCATTTGCTCCTCAGCGATTCCCTGTTATCATTTCCAAGCACATGTTCCTTTCTTTTGCAAGTAGTTTGCCTTATCCAAAGAAGTGTACTTCATTGTTAAGCGAGTCCATGGGACAGACGCAAGCTATCTAACCGGATGTTCCTTTGCGCAAACGATCGCAATCAGTTAGCAAGGGCCTGGAAACTCCATGTTGGGGAGGCGCCCCTCCAGTGGAATCACTAACTGTTTGCATGAAGCACTTCTTATATAGGATTTGGAATCTGGAATTTTTGTGGCTTGACATTTGTTTATTGAGTGATTTCAGGGATCGCTTGGCCTTGTGATGGGTAAGCTTTGTTTTAATGGCCTACAATATTAAATCGATATTTTAGCAATACATTTAAGGCATTTACACATCGAAATAAAACAAGCATTTTATAATAGTGGAGAACACAAGATTTATAGTGGTTTGTCCAAGAACTTGGCCTACATCAACTTTATAGTTCTTATTATTCATTTGCACTGATTTTACAATGGCTCACAATACAAGAATCATACATTCGTAATCATTTTACAAATTTAAGCAAAGCTTTTAAGTAAAATATGGACGCAAGTGATTGCTGTTCCAAGATCTTGGAATTGGATCTCCTTCGACAATTGTCAGTTTGAAAGTACCATCAAGAAGTTTTTTGCCTATGACATACGACCCTTCCCAATTTGGCGCAAAAACTCCTATTGCTGTCATGATCCTTTTCAAGACTAGATCCCTAATTTCAAAGCTGCGTTGTAGAACTTTGGAATTGAAGTGCCTGACAATCCTTTGCTGATGGGCTGCAATTCTGAGCTGAGCCTCTTCCCTTCTTTCATCAAGGAAGTCAAGTTCTTCAAGTTGCACTTTTCATTTTTAGCTTGGTTGAAATTAATTCTTCTGTGTGAGGGAACCTCTGTTTCCACTAGAATCATTGCTTCTGATCCATATGCTAATGAGAATGGAGTGTGCCCAGTCGCAGTTTTGTGGGTAGTTCTGTATGCCCATGGTGCTAGTGGCAGCTTATCGACCCAACCACCTTTTTCTTTTTCCAGCTGTTTTTTGCTGGTTGATTTGATAATTTTTTTTACTGCTTCCACTTGCCCGTTGCCTGTGGATGAGCCACTACTAAGAAGCTTTTTTGGATCTTGAATCGCTTGCAAAAATCCTAGAACTCTTCGCTTTCGAATTGGGTACCATTGTCGGTGATTATCTTTTGAGGCACACCATACCTGCAAATGATATTCTAAGTCACAAAGTTTATCATCTTTTTAGACGTAATAGTAGCTAACGTTTCAGATTCATCCCATTTAGTGAAATAATCAACAGCAACAATAGCATATCTAATTCCGGACTTGGCAGTTGGCAAAGGCCCGATGAGATCTATTCCTCAGATGGAAAATGGCCATGGACTGACCATCTGCGTTAGCTTGGTGGAAGGTGCTCTTGGAATTTTTGCAAATCTCTAGCATCGGTCACACTTTCGGACATAACTAGCAGCATATCGATTAATGTCTGGCCAAAAATACCCATAGCGGAGAATTTTCTTTGCTAGAGTTTGACCACCTGAATGATCCCCACACTCTCCTCTGTGCACTTCAGCTAAAATTGTCTTAGCCTCTTCCTTGGTTACACATCGGAGTAATGGCATTGAGAATCCCCGTCTGTACAACTGACCGTCTTGAATTACATATCTCAAGGCTTTCCTTTACAGCTTTTGAAGCTCCTTTGAATTTTCTGGAAGGAAGCCGTTAAGTAGATATTCCTTTATTGGATTCATCCACGATTCCTGCTCTTGGGATGCAGCCATGATCCAGTCAATATCTATCTCATCGGTACTTGGAGCTGGCAAGACTTCCACAGGAATCAATCCCAGTAATTGAGCTTCGCCAGTGCCTGAATACTTTGCGAGAGAATCTACCTTCATGTTCTCTTCCTGGGGCATTTGACTTATCATATAATGATCGAAATCATCGAGAAGTTCTTAGGCCCTTGACAAGTAAGCAGGCAGATTTCCTCCTTTAGCTTGAAATTCTTTCTTGACTTGGCATACAATAAGCTGGGAATCACTGAAGATGTGCAACACTCTGATATTCATTTCTTTAGCAATCTTAAAGCCGGCAATAAGAGCTTCATATTCTGCTTCGTTATTTGTCGAAGGAAATTCCAATCTCAATGCGTAGCATAATGATCGCCCTTCGGGGGTTTCAAGCACGACCCCAGCTCTAGAACAATATTCGTTTCTTGCGCCATCAACATATAATTTCCATCGGGTCGGGATGTCATCAGTAACTTCTTCCTCGCTGTCACCTTTATCTGTATATTCTGTAATGAAATCTGCTAAAGCTTGTCCGTTGACTGCTCTTCGGGGATGGTAAGTGATATCATATTGACCGAGTTCAATATTCCACTTTAGAAGACGGCCCGAAGCCTCCGGGCGAAATAGGACTTGCTTTAAAGGCTGATCAGTGAGGACTTTGATAGGATGAGCTTGAAAATATGGCCTCAACTTTCTGGAAGCTATCAGTAGGCAATAGGTGAGCTTTTCTAGCTTTGAATAATTCATCTCCGCTCCAGTGAATCTCTTGCCGATGTAGTAGACCGGGCGCTGAACTTTTGCATCTTCCCGTACTAATGCTGCACGGAGAGCATGAGACGAAACTGCTAAATATATGAAAAGATCTTCACCGTTGCTGGGCTTAGAAAGTATTGGAGGCGCTTCCATGTGGCAAATTAGTTCATCGAAAGCTTTTTGACATTCCGGAGTCCATTCAAAGTTTTTCTTTCCTTTCTTTAGAGCGTCAAGGAATGGAATGCATTTATCCGTGGCCTTGGAAATAAACCGACTCAAAGCAGCGACTTTCCCATTGAGGCTCTGCAATTCCTTCTTTATCCTAGGGGATTTGACTTCTCTTAAAGCAGTAATTTGAGCAGGATTAGCTTCGATGCCCCTAGCACTCACAATGAAACCCAAGAATTTCCCGGACTCTACCCCAAATGAACATTTCAAAGGATTAAGCTTCATTCCATACTTTCGGAGAACTGCGAAAATTTCTGCCAAGTGATCCATATGGTCCACCGACTTCTTTGACTTCACCAACATATCATCAATGTAAACTTCCATAGTCTCGCCAATCTGTGGCTTGAACATAGCATTAACAATTCTTTGGTAAGTTGCCACCGCATTCTTCAGTCCGAAGGGCATGACCCTATTGCAGTAAAGACCAACATCGGTGATGAAGCTCGTGTCCTCCTGATCTGGCTCATGCATCATGATTTGGTTATATCCGGAATAAGCATCCATAAAAGACAACAATTCATGCCCAGCTGTTCCATCCACCGACTGATCAATCCTGAGTAACGGGAAGCAGTCTTTGGGGCAGGCCTTGTTAAAATCTGAAAAGTCGATGCATACTCTCCACTTTCCATTTGCTTTTTTAACCCGCATAGGATTAGAAACCCAATTTGGATAAGTGGACTCTCTGATGAAGCCATTCTCTATGCGCTGATCTACTTCTTCTTTCAATGCTGCTAACCTTTCTGGACCCTTGGTTCTTCTGTTCTGCTTCACAGGTGTAAATTTCGGATCAATATTCAGAGTGCATATTGCGATTTCTGGAGAAATTCCACACATATCGGCATGACTCCAAGCGAATACGTCCAGATTTTCTTTCAAGAATGATATCAAAGTATTTTGAACCGTCACACTAAGTTGAGAACCCACATTCAGCACCTTGTTCGGATCTTTCGGGTCAACAGGTACTGGCACCTTTACTTCCACTGGCATCACTCTATTCTCCCCTGTACTGGCTTTTCTGGGATCCATTTCTTTTCGTGCACTACTATGCTCGCCAGTACAGGGTCCACCCTGTAATTGCTACAAGGTTGGTTCTTTGATGCGAAGTGGAGCTGCTGCATCCTTTCCTATCTCTCTCTTCCTTGCTTCCCGCAACTCTATCAGATAACATTCTCGCCCAGCATTCTGATCCCCTTTAATAACACCGACACCATTATCCACGGAGAACTTCATAGTAAGGCACCACGGGGCGAGAATTGCCTTGAATGCTCCAAGAGTTAGCCGACCTAGGAAGGCATTATAAGCAGAAAATCCATCAACAATCACAAAAGTCTGCTTTCGAACATCCTTTTTCTGCCCCTCTCCAAGTTCAACGAATAAGTCAATAGTTCCAATTGGCTGCTTCGGTTCCCCAGTAAACCCAACAATATTCCGCGATGAAGCTTGAACATCATCCATAGGAATCTTCATTTGATCGAATGTCTTTTTGAAGAGGATATTGCAAGAGGTGTCGTAGTCAACGAGCACCCTTCTTACAATAGTAGGCCCGATACCTGCAGAGATGACGAAGGGATCCATGGTAGGAGCTTCAACAGCCATAGAATCCCTGGCCCTGAACACAATGTCATCATTAAAAGTTCTTTGCTGCTTCACAGGTGCAGCGTCTTCCAAAACAAAAACATTTTCTTCTGCTGGGGCATATTTCAAATCACGAGCATATCTTTCCATCTCGACCCAGCTACTGCCTGCTGTGTGAGGACCTCCCGTGATTACATTAATAACAGGCCTCTCTGATTCATGCACGGTAGTCCTCTCTCCCGAGCTAGACGGATGAGCAGGATGTTGCTGGCCCTCAGTAGATGAAGTTGGGTCATTCCTATTTCTCCTAACATATTGTTGCAGCTTGTTCTCTCTCAACAGTTCATCAATCAAACTCTTCAAATGGCGACATTCATTAGTATCATGACCAGGTTGATTATGAAACCGACAAAATCTCCCATTTCGAACAGCATTTTTCCCAAGCTTCAACACAGATGGCTTAGGGTATTCAACGGCATCTTTGGTAGCGAAAAAGAAATTCTCCGGAGTATCAGTTAAAAGAGTGAAATCTGAAGGTTTTAAGAAGCGAGGTTTCTTAACATCCTTTTGCTTCTTCCCACCGTTATTCTGCCTCTTCTAACTTTCGGATTCCTTTTTGGTAGGAGCAGCAGTGTTATTCTTAACCTCCGTCAATACCACTTTTGCCGGCACAGGAAGGCTTTCCAAGCGCATGAACTCGTCAGCTTTCTTGTAGAATTTCTCAAGCGAATTCGGCTCCTTCATCTTCAGCCATTTCCCAAACTCACTCGATTTGTCGATAGCCCTCATCAAGTAGGTCAAAACCATTTGTGGCTCTGCATTGTCGACTTCAGCCAAGGCTATGTTGAAGTTAAGAAAGATCTAATAGATTCTCCAGGATTCTGTTCCAGGGTGGACAATGACATTATGTCCTTCGCCTTTGAAGCATACAACCTGAATTGTTCTTTAAACTTCCGAGTTAAATCGGAGAACTGGTCTACAGATCGGACCGGTAGCTTTGTAAACCAGAGTAGAGCCACTCCTTCCAAGTATACCGAAAAGTACCGGCATTTGATCCCATCCGATGCTCTAGCACCAGTCATGTGCCAGTCATACTTATATAGGAATTAGGTAGGGTCGCTTGTTCCCTTATAAGCCGGAATGGTGGGGGGAACAAACTTCCTTGGGAATTCCGCCTTCAGAATCCTTTCGGTGAACGGAGTTTTGCTTGGGGCGAACCCCCATTCTTTTTCCTCTTATTCCCTTGGCATACTTTCTTTCATAATCTGTCGAACCATTTTCTCAGAAGTTTGTCTGGATAAACGTTTGAGGAGAGTCGGCTGCGGCCTTGATCCTCCAATTTGGGGAGGTGCCCCTTCGGCGGGGCCAGCTGCCTTTTGAGGAATATCCCTCTCTTCAGGATTATGAATATCATCAGCAAAGTTTCCTTCATTATTCACTGGTTGATGGTTATCTCCGAGCAAAGCATTCAACCTATCAAGCATTAAAGTGTTCTGGGCTTCCATTTGCTGATATAACCCAGACATTGCAGCATCTAACTCTTCCCGTGTAATTCCAACACTTGGAGCTGCTTGACTTAACGAAGGAGAAGTGGCAGTATTTTCATGGGCATCACCGGGTCTAGTAGATCTGCGCTTTCTTCCAGGAGCCATGATCTCTGATAGAATTCTGATTTTGAGAGAGATTCTTTCAATGAACTTTTGCGAAGCAATGATGAGAGCACCCTGAGTTCGACTTCTCAGTGAAAGCACCAAAAATGTTAACGCTAAAATTGGACGCTAACACCGTGGTGTAAGTAGTAAAAATGTGAAAGCACCACCCGTTGGTACGGGAACTAGAGATAAGCAGAAGATAACAGAAAATCAAGTAAAGAGACAACGGTTTTTATAGTGGTTCGGCTTAATGTCAAGCCTACGTCCACTTTAATCCTCTTTATTGCTGATTCGATTACAACTTTTACAACGATCTTTGATTACAGCACAACTAAGACAAGTAGCTAGAACTTCAATGTAGAAGAGCTCTTTGAATTCATGTTGAATGTGCTAGATCTCTTCCTAAAGTTCGATGAAGTGTCTTCGGTGTTTGAAGTGTCAGATGAGTCGAGAAAACAGCAGAGTATAGACATTCCAAAAATGAGCCAAAAGTCCCCTCTTCGGTGGAGTAGGCAAGTTATTTATAGGAAATTTCTAGAGTTAGGTCATAGGTCGTGGGCGACCTAAGAGTTAGGTCGGCCATGTTATAGGTCGTGGGCGACCTAAGGAGTAGCAGGAGAGGGAGTAGCGACCTACGTAACTAGGGCATAAGGAGTAGCGGCATAAAGGCCAGCGGCATAAGGAATAGCGGCATAAAGAAGTTCCCTTGGACTGTTTAGGTTGTGAGCGACCTAGTAGAAGATGCAGTATGCATCTTAGGTCGCGAGCGACCTAATGGAAGAGGTCATGTGAATTCGGCTCTTGCTAGTGTAAGATGCTAGGTCGTGACTCGTTAAGTCGATAGGACTTTTAAGTCGTTGAGTAACTGAGTCGCTTGGTTCTTTAGATTGGTAAGTCGATAGGTCGTGAAATGGAGATGTTGAGTTGTTAGGTCGCTAGACATGTAGGTTGTTGGGTCGTCACAAGTTTAGGTCGCTAGGTCGCCTGAACTTTTAGGTCTCTAAGTCGTTAGGTCCTTAACCTGGTTGAGCTGCTCTTTGCTTCAAGTCATTAGGCCGTGGTCTGCTGTAGGTCGTTGAGTCCCCTGTGCCTTTAGGTTGCTGGGTCCTTTAACCCGTTAGGTCGCTGAGTCGTGAAAAAGAGGAGTTAACAATAGATGTGATATTAAAATCTCACATTTAAACCCAAAACAAATGAAGAAGAACCTATAGAGCAATGGCAAGGACAATCACTCTTCAATTCCAACCCAACAAGCTTGAATCTAAGCTTAAAAGAGAAACATTTCCTAAGTTAGGTTTAGGAATTTATGATATTGAAAGGAGAATGAGTTGGAGAAGAAGAAGAGAAGGCTTACCAAAGCTTCTTCTATGAATTTGGAGTTGGAGCTTGGATTTGCAATGAAACTAGGGCTTAGGAATTCTAATTCTTTCTCTCTTCCCCCATTTTTATCTAAAGCTTGAGTATTAGGAAATTATGAAGGAATGAAGAGAAGAGGGTTGGAGCTAGGTTGAGAAGTGGGGTTAATGGGCTAAAACCCGACCCAAAGCTCTGAGTGAAAAGTAGCAAAATTCTACTAACTCCAAACATATCGAAGTTTATACTCAAAAAGGTCGCAAATTTGAGCCGAAGCTCCACAAAAAGGTCTGAAGACCATGGGTCGCTACCCCACCAATTTGAGCCGAAGCTCCATAGAAACGGGTTTAGTCTCCCTCGCAGAAAAAGAGACATTGCACATTGCTAGTCTAAATCACAAAAATGATCATTATCGATCATTAAGAAGTGTTAATTATATTAAGCTAGTAAATATATGAGCTTAGCTTCATGTTCCATAACCACTAGCTTAACTTAAATATTTATGAACAAATTGTAGATCTCTACTAGAAAATTGTCACAAGAGATTCAATCGAACAAGTCCAAGAACTAACCGATGAAGTAAACGCAAGCGTTTCGTACCACTTGTTTTACTAAGCCGTTTAATTAGATTTCTCATACGAGTGCGGTAAAGGTTTGTATATACTAGTAGATTGGAAAACAGTTTAAGAAACTAGCCTTGTAACAAAATAGTGTTGAAAACGTTTTGATGAAAGAGTTTTGATATTTACTACTAGTATTGAAACCTTCATATTTTTAAAACGATAAATCAAAGGAATGATTGTAGAAGCAATCAATCACCAAAAATCCACATTCGAAGACTTGAATTAAATCCAAAGAAATCGATACCAAATCCATCAAAATGGATATTCCCAAAAATTCCAAAGAAGATGTTATCAAAGCCAACAATGTGATAACAACTAGTCGGAGAAAGAAGAATCGATTAAAAAGTGGAAACTAAGCAAAATAGGCAAAAATAGGCAAAACAAGGAAAATAGGAGCAGCTCAATCGACTGAACACAGACCCAGAAAATTCTTGGGTTTAAGTTCAGTCGACTGACTCAGAGGGTTCGGTCGACTGAACGCAGATCCTAAAAATTCTCTGCTTCAGCTCAGTCGACTGAGTCAGAGATTTCAGTCGACTGAACACTATTTTCCTGCATTCCTAACCTATTTTAATTAAAGTGCAAACTCTCTCAATTTGCAATCGGGCGAGCAACGGGCGCTAAGAGTTTACGCCAATCGACAGCCTAGCCCTATAGGCCCTTCAATTCATCACCAAAAACATGATCAAATATCAAAGTTATGATTCTTAAAGATTTGACTTCAAAACACTAAAAATTGGAATATACACCAAAGCAATCCAAATCAAAAGCAATTGCACATGAATAAGTGTTAGGAATTCATACCTAACAACAAGGATAAATATAGACATAGATGTGAGATAAAAATCTCACCTTTAAACCCAAAACAAATGAAGAAGAAGCTATAGAGAAATGGCAAGGACAATCACTCTTCAATTCTAACCCAACAAGCTTGAATCTAAGCTTAAAAGAGAAACATTTCCTCAGTTAGGTTTTGGAATTTCTGAAATTGAAAGGAGAATGAGTTGGAGAAGATGAAGAGAAGGCTTACCAAAGCTTCTTCTACGAATTTGGAGTTGGAGCTTGGATTTGCAATGAAACTAGGGCTTAGGAATTCTAATTCTTTCTCTCTTCCCCCATTTTTATCTAAAGCTTGAGTATTAGGAAATTATGAAGGAATGAAGAGAAGAGGGTTGGAGCTAGGTTGACAAGTGGGGTTAATGGGCTAAAACCCAACCCAAACCCTTAAGTAAAAAGTAGCAAAATTCTACTAACTCCAAACATATCGAAGTTTGTACTCAAAAAGGTCGCAAACATCATTTTGAACTCAATGGGGGTGGTCTCGAGTCCTAATTCGACTGTTTGCAAAAAGTAGATTTTCGGACAGTAATCCGACAAACGATGAATTATTTTAAATAAATTATTCAAATATTAAATTGTAAAATACGTGGGTTGTTACATCTGGCTATTTAAATTAACTGGTATCCAGGTTTGAGTGAGATTACTCACCTTGAACTTTCGTCGAGCGTTCAAATTTAAATTAAATTGAACGGTGTTTGATTTAACCTAAATTTTTACTTGGTCCCAATAATTCCAGAATTACTACACTGCGTAGTACTCGTTGCTGCGATTCCGGCGTCGCCAGTTTCGTCGATTACTGATAATGTGTGCACTAGATATGAATTTACGAAGTTTGAATATAATTTTAAAACAAATTACTCTTTTCATTTTAATTCTATACCCAAAATAAATCGTGACCATTGATCAAAATCAAGGCCGGAGCCAACCTCTTCTCTACGCTCGCGTTCTAGGATCTCCCAAAACCATAGCCACCGTCAATACCTCTAAAACGCGACCCAGCATACTCGCCTAAACAACGATCCACCACCGCCGCATGAACGACCATCGCGAGCTCCACCCATGGCCCAAAAGCAGCTAAGCTCGGCGCCACCGCTGCACTAAAACACACTCACGATCGAACTCCCTTTTTCACTCGATTTTTGCCGTCTTCTCAAGTTATATGCCACTCCACCGTAAGGATGTGTAGATCTCGAGGTCTTCTTCGTTTCTCTAGTTGGAAATTTTTGCAAAAGCTTTGTAGATTTGAAGAAAAATGGAGAAGAAGATCTCAACGTTATCGGCCATAGAAATGTGAATGGCGGCTGAAGAAAGAAACTAGGGTTTCGGCCCTTACATGTATATATATACATGCAATCCGATTATTTTATTATTTAATTCACTTTTAAACAGTTTTCTCAAACGATCTCAAAACAACGCGTGTCGACATGCGATTATAATATTTTATCCGCCTTCCAAACACAATGGAACATGTTTCGGAGGCTAATTCGATCATATGCGCGAGTTACGGAATTAAACGATTAATTTTAAATTAAATCGATTAAAATAGTTTCTATGCGTATTGAGCTGCCAGGGTCAAATGACAACTCCGATTGCTATGAAAATTGAAATTCGATAATAATTAACTATCATGGATCCAATGGAACTGGTTTCATCGAATTCCGAGACTGTGCCCTGGAAGGCTATTTTAACCCGTCGATAAATTCGAGCGATTTCCGAAATTGTCAAAATCATCTTAAAATTTCACTTTTAAAATTTTATTAACTCTATTAGAAATCGTATAGACTTTATAATTACATTAGAAACTATTCTGATTCACTTCGAACCAAAACCTGATTATTTGCATTATTATATTATATTAAATTCCATTATTAAATTAATATAAAATCCCAAGTCTTAACCCTATCGACTTTTGATTCCATCCAAAAATCCAACATTGTTATTTAAATCCAAATAGACTTAAAACAAATTTTAGAAACCAATTTTTATATTCATTTACACCCAAATTCACCAATTATCCCAAATCCAGTACTAAATTATTATTATTCAAATTTCAATTGAATTTCCATATCGGAAATTACATCTGAATTCTATTGATTTAACACAATCCTTATTTCAAAATCAATTCAAAATACACATTTAACATTTAAAATGAATTGAATGTTCAAAATTTACGACTAGAAATTCTGCGTCGTTACAAGAAATAGTTTTTGAACTTAAACTCGGGAAATGTGAATTTCAATACGAAATAAAATTTAACATGAACAAAGTTAAGCAGATTAAGTTCGTAAGTGGATCATAATTTAACTTAAGATATGTTAACGCTAAAATTTGAACGCTAACACCCCGGTGTATGAGTTATAGTTGTGAAAGCACCACCCGATAGCTCGGGAACAGATTACAAGCAGATAATAGCAGAAAAGCAGTAAGCAACAACAATTTTATAGTGGTTCGGCTTAAGGGTATAGCCTACGTCCACTTTAAGTACTTTTATTAATGATCTCGTTACAAGCTGATACAATTCTTCCCAAGTACAATACACTTTGAATTACAAGAGACTTAGAACAAGTAGCCTAAACTTCGATGAAGATGAGAGTTTTCGAATCCATGTTGGATGTATGTGATCTCTTCTTGAAGTTGTTTGTAGCGTTCTTAGTGTCTTGAGAGCTTCAAGTGTTAGATTGGTTCGGAATGCAGCAGAGTATCGGCGCTTGAAGAGAGTGAGCCAAAAGTCCCCTCCTAGTTCGAGTTAGGGCTGTATTTATAGGCTTTTATCGGAGTTAGGTCGTAGGTCGTGACCGACCTAAGTAAGGTCGTAGGTCGCAGTCGACCTAAAAAGCACTGGCCTTCCTTCCATAAGAACATACGTGCTGATTTGTACAAGTCCAAGGTCGTAAACGACCTATCCCCTAGCGGCATGGCATAGGCGGCTTCTTTATTCATGCAGATAGGTCAAGAGCGACTTATCCTAGGTCGTTAGCGACCTATCATAGGTCGTGAGAACTTTCCTGTAGTCATAGCTGGAGTTCTTAAGTCGTTGAATCTCTTAGGTCGTGACCTTCTTTAGGTCGAAGTACTCCGTTAGGTCGTTGGGCAGTATTTTTATCTCCAAGTGCTAGGTCGTCTTCGACCTAAAGTAGGTCGTAGGTGGGCAACGACCTAGGGGATGGGATCTGACTTATCTCAATTGTGCTCGGCTCTTTTCTCAGCGAGTTGATAGGTCGCGTACGACTTTTTTTAGGTCGTAAGTCGACTGAGATTTAGGTCGCTGAGACCACTTCATTCTCAGGTCGGTAGGCTATGGCTTTGTTTAGGTCGCATATGATTTAGGTCGTAAGTTTGGTGAGCCTGTAGGTCGCTAAATTCTATAGGTCGCTGTGTTACTGGAGAAGTTAGGTCGCTTCTGTAGCTAGGTCACGACCTTCCTTAGGTCGCTGCTGCCTTTAGGTCGAGACAATCTTTAGGTCGCAACACTTTAGGTCGCAGCTACCTTTAGGTCGCTGGGTTCCGCTAGGTTGTAACCCTCTTTAGGTCGCTAGGTCACGTGTGCGGTTAAGTCGCTGCATTTCCATTAGATCGCTCACAGAAGGGAGTTAACAAGATAAGTTAAACAGAATTGGATTGGATTAGAAATGATACCGAATGAATCAAGTCGAGTATAGAATTGATGGAAGTGTGAAAATAAGTTGTGTAACTTATAAATTGGAAGAGTGGGATAGAAAAACCAAAATAGAAATAGTTTGATGTTTTGGTGAAGAAAAGAAAATCCCAATCTGAATTATAAAATGAGATTGAACTCAAGTCAACCCAAATAAGCCAGATTTTTGGAATGGAACTTAACTTAGTTAAGTAAAATGGATTGTGGATTGAAATTGAATATGGAACTTGAGTTGTAAATGGAATTCGACTTATGTGTAAGCAAATTAAATATATTTTGAAATATTGCCGAGTAAAATAGAAATGGTGATGTATTAAGTTATAAATGAATTCAATTTAAGTGTAAATTGAATATGGTTGTGTATAGTGTTGATCAGAGTGGAATTCAACTTAAGTAACTAATTTATGAGATGGCTCATAAATAAATTGGCATGGATTGGTTTGTTGTTGAATATAAAATTGAGAAAACAAGATTTTGTGAACAAATTAAATATAGATTAATAAAAAGTTGATAAAATGATTTGTAATCAATTTCAAATGACTATAAACTGGAATGGTTATTTTATTAAATGAATAACACCAAAAATCATGGATTGAACCATCATTTGACATAAAAGGAAGTAAAAAAAAATTTGTGAATCAATGGGAAGTTATATAAATTGATTTAGCAATTTGGAGTGGATGTGAACATGTTGAGTGCAAATATGAATTGAATGCTAGTAAATTAGTTTATGAATTATTTAAATTAAATGAAACGGTATATAAATCAATTGAAAGTAAATAATAGAATGGAAGATTATGACTTGAATTCAAGTAAGTTTTGTGCAAACCAATTATAATTTGAATAAATGATTTATGGATCAAATTGGAAATAAATAATTTGATGTTGGAACCATGTATTTGCATATACATTCTAATATACATGTCGTAACGTGTTTGTTTATAAAATGGTTCATCAATTCATGTATAACATGTTTGGTTTATGCAAGTGGCATGTTTAACAAGTTAAATAAATGAAATGTTATCAAATTTCATGTTTATGGAACTTAAATGTTTTATTGAGTAAGCACAGGTACAAGAAGACCATTTGGCTATATTTTGGTTGCTTAATTGCACATAAATTGAGAAGCTTGCTTAATAACGCTGAAATAAGGTAAGCTCATGAATTTAGCGCGAACAATAAAAATATTGATATATATATATATATACATATATATATATTGCGTTTTTCCGACCATAAGAGCCGATGTATATCTTTTTATCGTATTTGTCATATTGTAAAAGGCTCTCCGCACAAGGGAGACTCTGCAAAAAAAATTTGAAAATTTTTGTTAAACAAAATTTGGTTTTAAATTGTAACCGAAATAAAGGATTTTGATTTTAGAATGTAAACTAATTGTTTGGAATGGAACTAAAAGATTTGGGAACATGAAATATTAAGTTTCAACTAAATGGGTTTTAACTAGTTAATGGGTTTGTTGCATTTTCCTACTTAGTAATTTGGGGGACGAAATTCTTTTAAGAGGGAGGAACGTAATGACCCAGATTTTTCAGTCATTAGATTTTGAATATTTAAATAGTTGTGAATGTTGAATTCAAAATATAATTGATTTTGAATGTGGGATTAATTGGTTGAATTTGAGAAATGGATTTAAATTTCAGATATGGGGATTGTCGTAATACAAAAAGTGCAAATAATTAGAATTTGAGATAAATATGAATTGAAATGACTTTTAAAGCGAATATAAATTCTATTTGAATTAGAATTGAGATAATAAGTTCTTAAAATTGAAATTTCAAGTAATTTCATCAATTTTGAAAATCGTCGTTTCTATTTACGCGTAAAAATAGCGATCCGGGATACAATCATGGAATTCGACGAAACTCATTCCATTGAATGCATTATAGTATATTATTATCGTATTTCAAATTTCGTGGCGTTTGGATGCACTGTTTGGTCATACTGCATGGGAACGCATTGAATTTATTATCGAAAATCTAATATAATAATTAGGTTCAAAAGGCTATCTTCTACATACGATCAAATTAGGTCTCGAAACTTGTCCCGTTTCGTTCAGAATAGGGGTACAACATTAGGAAAGCCATGCGGCACATCTTGATAGGAGTTAGAGATTTGTAAATTGGTAAAAAAGATACTTTTAAATATATGTGTGTGTGTGTGTGTGTGTGTATTATCTGTCGGCCACCCTAACCCTGCATAAAGCCGGCCTACGCATACTAACATTGTATTACTCAGTTTGTAAATAATACCAGTCTTCTTCCCTTTTCTTTCGTTCAAGCTGAACCATACAAACGAAAAAAGATTCACGAAAAAAGACTTGGTTGAATTGTTTGACCTTGAATTCTGTTGCACTTTGTTGTAGATTATCTCTAATGCTAATTAACCTGTTAAACGCAATATTTGCAAAAAAACTGGGACGAGTATACTGCCATTGACTGCCCACATCGAATGACAGATTAGTTGATAAAGAGTAATCAACTTGAATGAACTGTGTGAATGAAATACTGTGAACTAATGAATTCAAATGAAGTGTTAAAGCAAAACTAAAATATCCAGTTAAAGTTGATTCGTTCGCATTAACACTACATTTGAGCTTTATATTAACAAGTCCTGAAATCTCATAGTCGATTAATTGTCAACTAGTTCAATTTCAGTTATGTTTGATTTCTTTTTTTTAGTTCTGCACAACACTTCACACTTTTTTAGGAAACGTGCACCTTTTCATCTGAACATCCAGTTGCTTATGTAGAATGACGTCTCAGCAAGAAGAGATGACAGAACACGCCGAAGGAGTTTTCCCGATTGCTATTCCACTAGAAAACCCTCCAGAAAGAACTCCTACCCTTCTGAAACAGCGGACACTTAATCAATTATGCGTTCAATTTGGCATTGCCGAGGCAGAAGTTTTACTCCCTGGACCAAATGATTTCGCTGATAGACCACCTTACGGTTTTGTTGCTATTAATCGCTAAATGTGCTTAAGTGGGGCAATTCCTCCTTTTAATGAATTTCTTCGACAAATCCTTCTTCGACTGACGATCTCTCCTTTCCAGCTGCATCCCAATGGCTATGCCATTTTGATGGGATTATGCGTTTTGTTCAGGAGGACTCTTGACCGTCTTCCGAGTTTTGAGGAGATCTGTTACTTGTGCACTTTTGCAAAGAACAAGGACCACCCTTCAATAGTACTTGTAAGAGGTGCGAGAAACCGCAAACTTATTTTGGATTTGCCGGAGAGTGCACATGGTTTCCTGAATCAATACTTCTACATTCGCTGCCCCACAGAATTTTACGCAGACTGGAGAGTAGGAAGTGAGATCTTTTTTCCTTTTTTCTTCAATTTTACTCTAAGTCTTTCATGGTTCGTATTGCCAGGTGCTGATTCCATTTCTTATTTTTACAGCACTTCCTCCTCCTTCTAGAGATTCCAGCCATAAACCAGTTTTTGAGAGGCTAAGCGCTGTGGCTGCTGAAGAAAGAAGCGCAAAATTTCTATTGTCAGATGAGCTTCTTCATCGGTTTGAGCTTTTACATTCTTCTCGTTCCACTCAAATTCATGAAGCCCCAACGGAAGTCCCCGATTCTCCGATAAAGACTCCTGATGCCCCGGTCTCCATTAAAGAGCACATGCGGGGAGAAACTTCTATAGAAACTTCATTAGTAAAGTGCTCTATTCCAAGAGATGTTGCGGGGCCATCCGAAAAACTTGCCCCGGTTATCGAGGAAGAAGAGCCTCAGGGATCTTCTCACCATTCACAAGAATTTGGTGAAGAAGCTGAGAAATCCAGTCCTGTTAAGCAGAGCAGGGACGATACTTTCGAAGGACTGAGCGACCTCTTTGCTACTTCACAAGAGATCTTTAAAGACGATCCTATTACTACCGGAATTTCTTCTTCAGTAGTCGAGGCTACTTCTATTTTGCAACAGTCGCCGTCGACTCAAGAGTTGACGCTAACTATTACATCCACAACTACTCCCCAATTAAAGAGTGGTTCGTAGATTGATGCGCGTAGTTTGCACATCACACACACTTAGAATTTCCTTATCCTTTCCACGAACATGCCTTCTTTTTTTTTTTAACATTTGAAAGATTCTCAAGTTTTGTTTCTTTTTTCTTTTAATTTTAGGTTTTTCAATGAGGCGAGGCAGCTCGTACTATAATGACTTTCAGCGACATGGGAAACGCAGCCAGTATGGCTATCAATCCTATCCTCCTGTTCATAGAGAGACTGATGAAGAAAGGGCTGCCCGGAAGGCTCGGGAAAGACGTGATTATGAAGAACGCTTTGGAAGACCAGATAATCGACATGATTCCTCCCACAGAGAGAGTGACTCCCTTAAACGCAAATCTCATGATGATAGAGGGAAGAGTTACACAACTGATGACTCGAGCAAACGGGCCAAAGTTATTGAGGAGCCAATGCCTGCGCCTTCAGAGAAGATTACTGCTCCTACTTCTTCTCAATCTCCTGCCCCTTCCCCTACTGACATCCAAGCAATCATCAATAGGCCATCTTACCAAGTTGGACCAGGTCCAGCCACTCTTCAAAGCCGATTTCCTAATTGGTGTTTAAAAGGAGTTCGCTTCGACCTCGATCTGGTTCCCATAGATAAAAGTGCTATGTTACGGAACCTTGATGCAGTCAGAACTGATATTGAGAGGATGTCATCTTGGCAGAAACTCGTTGACGAGCTCCAAAGGGTGAATAGAGCCAATCTCGAAGCTATGCTTACCATGGAGAATGACAAAACTGAATGGCAAAAGATTCTTAAACAGCATGATGCAGAAATGAGGAGTATTGCCGATTATAATGAGAAACTTGAGGTGGAAGTTGGGAAACTTAAAGAGGAGCTTGCTACTTCTTCCACTTCTTATTCTCAAAGGGAGAGTGTGCTTCTTCAACAGGTGCGGGATGCTCATGCCGCGCAAAGGGATGCTGAGGCCAAGGCTGATGGTTTGGAGCAGACCATAGAGGGCAACCGTACTGATATTACTCAGTTACGAGGACAAACTGGCCTTCAGGCTGCAGAGATTGAAAAATTGAAAGCCCAGCTATCCAAAGTCGAGAGAGAGCGAGATGAGGCTGTTGCGGGTAGAATTGCAGCTGAAGAGGCCCATGAAGCCACCAAAGCTGATATTGGCTCGACACTATTTGATTTCTACTTGCATTGTATATTAGGGCGTGGCAGTCTTGCATTCCTGGGCCCCAAGTATGAGATTACCCTGGCCGAAGTGTGGGAGGCTGCACTAGATATGTTTAAAGGGGCCGGATACACTGAAGAGGAGTTGGAGGTGCACTACTTAGACTTTGAGGCTCGCGCAGCCCTTGCCAGAGGGAAGGAGCAACTTGCCAGATCGTGGGTTGAAATAGTGGGGGAAGAGCATCAAGAAAAAGAAACAAATTTGACTGCTCCTGTCCCTCCTTCAACTTCGGCCGATGCTGGCATTATTGGTTCTAGCTCTTATGTACCGATCCCTGCTCAAACTGATACCGGGGCCAAAATTACTCAAGCCACAGATGAATCGCAAGAGAGTGCTGAAGCTCCGGACTATGAAATTGACGTAATAAAGACAACTTCTGCAGGTAATTCTACTGTAAATTTCGCTCAAGTGGATTACTCATTTGTTTCTTATGGGTTTAATGAGCTTCTTGACTATTTTCTGAATCTTGACGAGCCTTTATCTCCTCTTTTTACTGACTTTAACCTCTTTTCTCCTGTAGAGGAAGTTCCTCCCCCGGTTATCCCTCCTACGTCTCTTCAGGCGACTCCTCCTTCTGCTTCTCAGCCTGGATCACAAGAGGAGCAAATAGAGGATCTTCATGGCTTAGATGATCCCATTGCTTCACAAGAGCAGAAAGACGAGGGACTTGAGAGAGGTGAAATATCCCCGGAGCGGACTCCTTCTGATGACATAACTTTGTCTAAACTCGTTACTCCAGGGAGTGAGTCTTCCTCAAAGAGGAGAAAGAAGCAAGGAACATCAAGGAGGAGGGGGAAGAAAATCATTGCTACCGAGGAGGAACCGGAAGCTGGGCCAGTTGCACCCCCCTCTCCTTCTTCCCTTCTGCCCACAGATCGGCCTGAAAAGTTAATCATTCGGCCGGGTAAAGGGTCCAAAGGGGGTAAGAAGAAGTGAAGATTTTAGCTTCTTTGCTTTTTGCATGAACTGGTCGAGAGTTGTGCGGGTACCGGCCCCCGCTTTTCTTTATTTTGAAACCTATACCTGCATTTCAATTGAATAAAATGATCCTTTGTTTGTACAGACTTCTATTTGAATTTGAGAATGCATTTATTATTCATTTTTGCACAAGTTTATTTATATGATATTGCAGCGGGCTTATGGTATGTTGTTTGAGTATTACTTTACTGATGCAGCTATACCATTTTGCATGTAATTATACCATGTTGCCCCCATACCTTAAGTTTGCTGCAATATTTTATACTTCGAGGGGACTTGCACTCTTATTTGCTAAAGAATAATTATTTTATTCTTTAAAGAAAATTTTTGTAGAGTACAACTCCCTTCGTATAAGTTTTTACGCTTTGTCTTTCGAAGAAATCACTTTTTTCTTTTGCTTATGTGCATATTTTACCAAGTGAATTCTTCTATGTGGTAAAGCGGACCTCTGAAGGGTACTTTAACTTCCTTTTTTTTTATATGAAGATCATTTTCCAGAGTAGGTAAATTACTCTTCCTTTGAAAGTTAAAGTATGCTTTTGATGAGGATTTTTTTTTATATAGAAAGTTGTACCTCTGAGGAGGGATTTTTCACGTTTCAACACTTGGAAGTTTTATTTCAATCTCGGTGAAACGTGTACCTCCAAAGAGTTGTGCCTTTGAAGAAAGCCTTTTCACGTTTCAACACTTGGAAGTTTTATTTCAATCTCGGTGAAACGTGGGCTTCCGAAGAGGCCTTTCTTCTTGATTGTGCCTCCGAAGAGGTCTTTTTTTTGTTTGCATTTCAACTCTGGTGAAATGAAATTCCGAAGAGCGGCCGTTACACTTCAACTCCTGGTGAAATGTGCCTCCGAAGAGGTCTTTATCTTGTTTGCATTTCAACTCTGGTGAAGTGAAATTCCGAAGAGCGGCTGTTACACTTCAACTCCTGGTGAAATGTGCCTCCGAAGAGGTCTTTATCTTGTTTGCATTTCAACTCTGGTGAAGTGAAATTCCGAAGAGCGGCTGTTACACTTCAACTCCTGGTGAAATGTGCCTCCGAGAGGGTTTTCATTGCCTGGAAGTTACTCTCTCATGGTTGGAGGGTCATGACTCCTCCAATCTTTTTTGTTGAGTAGAGAACTTTCTTTTTTGTGGCATATGACCCATTAGAGGTCTTTATCCTCCGAAGAGTTGTGCTTCTGAAGAGGACTTGTGCTGCCGATGATGGCTTTGATTGTTTCCTTGTCTTCTTGCTTATCCCCTTTTCAGCGATCCTCTTTTCTTTTTTCTTTTCAAGTTTTCATTCCCCTTTTCTTGCAAGTAGCTTGTTTAATCCAAGGAAGTGTACTTCATTGTCAGGCAAGTTCGTGAGAATGGGCACTAGCTTCCTAATTGCATGTTTGTTTGTTCAAACAATCTCAATTTATTAGCAAGGGCCCGTTTCTATCGAAATCATAGGCCGTTCAATTGAAGTATTTCCTATCTAGGATTTGAATTCGGGGCTTTTGTGACTTGAAATTTGTTTGTTGAATGATGGTGAGAATCGCTCGGTCTTATTATGTGCAAGTTTTATTTCCATTGTCTGCAAAAAATTAAATCGACATTTCAGCAATACATTTTATGTACTTTTATATCGAAAATAAAGCAAACATGTAATAATAATAAGGAACACAAGATTTATAGTGGTTCGGCCAGGAATTTGGGCCTACATCCACTTTATATTTTTTCATTATTCACTTGCATCAGTTTTACAATTGGTTTCAATTACAAGAATCATACATTCGCAACTCTTTTTACAATATTTCAACAAAATTTTCAAGTAAAGTATGGACGCAAGTGATTGCTGTTCCATGCCCTTGGAATTTGATCTCCTTCAACAGTAGTGAGTTTGAATGTGCCGTCAAGAAGCTTCTGACCTATGACATATGGTCCTTCCCAATTTGGCCCAAACACACCTGTTGCTGTCATAATTCTCTTCAGGACTAGATCTTCAATCTCAAAGCTGCGTTGGCGAACTTTGGAATTGAAATGTCTGGCTATCCTTTGCTGATGAGCTGCAATTCTGAGATTAGATTCATCTCTTTTTTCATCAAGGAAGCCTAGCGCTTCAAGCTGTAGCCTTTCATTTTCTGCTTGATTGAAATGGATCCTTCTGTGTGAAGGAACCTCTGTTTCTACCGGGATCATTGCTTCCGATCCGTATGCTAATGAGAAAGGAGTGTGCCCAGTCGCAGTTTTGTGAGTGGTTCTGTATGCCCATAGTGCAAGTGGTAGCTTATCGACCCAACCAGCTTTTGCTCTTTCAAGTTGCTTTTTGATGGTTGATTTGATGATCTTGTTTACTGCTTCCACTTGCCCGTTTGTCTACGGATGAGCAACTGCTGAAAAGCTTTTCTGGATTTTGAATTGCTTGCAAAAATCTTAGAATTCCTCGCTTTCAAACTGAGTACCATTGTCTGTGATTATTTTCTGAGGCACACCATACCTGCAAATGATATTCTTGGTCACGAAACTTATCATCTTCTTAGAGGTGATAGTAGCCAATGGTTCAGCTTCAGCCCATTTAGTAAAATAATCAACTGCAACAATAGCATATTTAATCCCTGATTTGGCAGTCGGTAGCGGCCCAATGAGATCCATTCCCCAAATTGCAAACGGCCATGGACTGACCATTTGTGTGAGTTCAGTTGAAGGCGCTCTAGGAATTTTGGCAAATCTTTGGCATCTGTCACACTTTCGGGAATAGCTTGCAGCATCATGATTAATTTCTGGCCAAAAATATCCGTATCGGAGAATTTTCTTTGCTAATGTTTGGCCACCTGAATGATCACCACATTCTCCTCCATGTACCTCAGCTAGGATTGTTTTGGACTCTTCCCTGGATACACATCGAAGCATTGGCATTGAGAATCCCCGTCTGTATAATCGGCCATCCTGAATTACATAGCGAGAGGCTTTCCTTAGTAGCTTCTGTCTCTCTCTCGAATTTTCTGGCAGAGAACCTCTGAGTAGGTAGTCCAGTATTGGAGTCATCCATGACTCTTGTTCTTGAGATACATTCATAATCCAGTCAATATCCATCTCGTCTATACTTGGTGCTGAAAGGACTTCTACGGGGACTAATCCCAATAGTTGAGCTTCACCAGAACTTGAATACTTTGCGAGGGAATCTGCCTTCATATTCTCTTCCCGAGGAATGTGGCTTATTGAGTAATGATCGAGCTCACACAGAAGTTCCCAAGCCTTTGACAAGTAAGCGGGCAGGTTTCCCCCTTTCGTTTGAAATTCCTTCTTGACTTGGCATACAATAAGCTGAGAATCACTAAAGATCTATAATGCTCGGATGTTTAGTTCTTTAGCGATTTTCAGTCCTGCGATAAGAGCTTCATATTCTGCTTCATTGTTTGTTGAAGGAAATTCCAATCTTAGTGCATAACATAATGACCGACCTTCAGGAGTTTCAAGTACCACCCCTGCTCCAGAACAGTAGTCATTTCTTGCGCCATCAACATATAACTTCCACTGGATTGGGGAATCATTGATCGCTTCTTCCTCACCATTACCTTTCTCTGTGAATTCTGCAATGAAATCAGCTAAATCTTGTCCGTTGATTGCTTTTCGGGGGTGATAAGTGATGTCATATTGACTGAGTTCAATGTTCCACTTTAGAAGGCGACCCGAAGTTTCAGGGCGAAACAGGACTTGCTTTAGAGGTTGATCGGTGAGTACTCTGATACGATGAGCTTGGAAATATTGCCTCAACTTCCTTGATGCAACTAGTAGACAATAGGCGAGTTTTTCCAACTTGGAGTAATTCAGCTCTGCCCCAGTGAGTCTTTTGCTGATATAGTAAACCGGATGTTGAATCCTTTTGTCTTCCCGAATCAACGCTGCACTTAGAGCATGAGATGATACTGCCAAGTATATAAGAAGATCCTCACCATTGCCTGGCCTAGAAAGTATTGGAGGCGTTTCCATATGACGGATCAATTCATCAAAGGCTTTTTGGCATTCGGGAGTCCATTCAAAGTTCTTCTTTCCTTTCTTCAGAGCGTCAAAGAATGGGATGCATTTATCAGTAGCTTTGGAAATGAACCGACTCAGGGCGGCGACCTTTCCATTCAGACTTTGCAATTCCTTCTTCGTTCTAGGAGCTTTAACTTCTTTTAAGGCAGTAATTTGAGCTGGACTAGCCTCAATGCCCCTAGCGCTGACGATAAACCCTAAGAACTTTCCGGACTCGACCCCAAACGTGCATTTCAGAGGGTTAAGCTTCATTCTGTATTTCCGGAGGACTGCGAACATTTCTGCTAAGTGTTCAATGTGATCCGTTGCTTTCTTAGACTTTACTAACATGTCGTCGACGTAGACTTCCATAGTTTTGCCCAATTGCGGTTTGAACATAGCATTAACAAGTCTTTGGTAGGTTGCCCCTGCATTTTTCAATCCGAAGGGCATAACTCTGTAGCAATAAAGACCAACATCGGTGATAAAGCTCGTGTCCTCCTGATCCGGTTCATGCATCATGATCTGGTTATATCCGGAGTAGGCATCCATGAAAGATAACAATTCATGCCCCGCTGTTCCATCTACCAGTTGATCGATCCTGGGTAAAGGGAAGCAATCTTTGGGGCAGGCCTTGTTCAGATCTGAAAAATCGATGCACACTCTCCATTTTCCATTAGCTTTCTTAACCAGCACAGGATTTGAAACCCAATTCGGATATGTAGATTCTTTGATGAAGTTATTTTCCATGAGTCGATCAACTTCCTCTTTTAATGCTGCTGACCTTTCTGGACCTTGGGTTCTTCTTTTCTGTTTTACTGGTGTAAACTTTGGGTCAATATTCAGAGCGTGTACTGCAACTTCTGGAGATATTCCACACATATCAGCATGAGTCCAAGCGAAGACATTCAGATTTGCTTTCAGGAAAGATATCAAGATATTCTGAATTGACACATTAAGCTGTGAACCCACATTCAACACCTTATTTGGGTCCTTCGGGTCAACAGGTATCGGTACTGTCATTTCCACCGGTACTACTCTATTCTCCCCTGCACTGGCTTTTCTGGGATCCATCTCTTTCCGTGCCCCGCTATGCTCGCCAGTGCAGGGTCCGCCCCGTAATTGCTACAAGGCTGGCTCTTTGATGCGGACCGGGGCTGCCGCATCCTTTCCCATTTCCCTTTTTCTTGACTCTCGCAACTCTGTCAAATAGCACTCTCGCGCAGCATTTTGATCCCCTTTTATAACTCCTACTCCATTGTCTGTAGGGAATTTAATAGTGAGGCACCACGGGGCTAGGATAGCTTTGAACGCTGCGAGCGTTGGACGGCCAAGGAAAGCATTATAAGCAGAAAACTCATCGACAATCATAAATGTTTGCTTACGGACTACTTTCCTTTCTCCTTCCCCAAGTTCTACAAGCAGATCGATGGTTCCTATTGGTTGCTTTGGCTCCCCAGTGAAGCCAGCGATCTTCTGCGATGAGGCTTGTACATCGACCATAGGGATTTTCATTTGGTCGAATGTCTTCTTGAAGAGGATATTACATGATGCTCCGCAGTCAATGAGAACTCTTCTGACAATGGCCGGTCCGATACCAGCTGAGATGACCAAGGGATCTAGGGTAGGAGCTTCGATACCTGTGGAATCTCTGGCTCTGAAAATAATATCATCACTAAAAGTTTTCTGTTGTTTCAGGGGCGTAGTGTCTTCTAAAACAAAGACGTCTTCTTCGGCTGGAACATATTTCAAAGCCCTGGTATATCTCTCCATCTCACCCCAGCTCTTGCCAGCTGGGTGAGGTCCTCCTGTAATGACATTGATAATGGGCCTTCCAGATTCATGCCCCGTAGCTTTCTCACCTATCCTAGGCTGATGAACAGGAGCCTGTTGCCCCTGACTTGACGATGCAGGATTGTTGCTATTCTTTTTCACAAATTGCTGCAGCTTGTTTTCTCTTAGCAACTCTTCAATCAGATTTTTCAACTGGCGGCATTCATCGGTCTCATGACCGGGTTGATTATGGAAGCGGCAGAACTTCCCACTCTGTATAGCCTTTTTCCCGGTCCTCAAAGGGATAGGTTTAGGAAAATCAACAGAATCTTTAGTGGCAAGGTAGATGTGCTCCGGCGTATGTGATAATGGAGTATACTCTGATGGATTGAAGGATCGGGGCTTCTTCAGATTACCCTGTTTCTTCCCATTATTATTCTCCCTTTTTTGCCCCACCGATTCATTCTTGCGTGGAGCGACAGTGTTATCTTCAACTTTCTCCAACACTGCCTTTACTGGTAAAGGACGGCTTTCCAGGCGTATGAATTCATCTGCCTTTTTGTAGAACTTTTCGAGGGAGGTTGGCTCCTTCATGTTTAGCCATTTCCCAAATTCGCTCGACTTATCAATAGCCCTCATCAGATAAGTCAATATCATTCGTAGTTCAGCATTGTCCACCTCAGCCAGCGCTATATTAAAGCGGTTCAAGAAAGATCTGATAGATTCACCAGGATTCTGTTCTATACTCGACAACGACATGATGTCCTTGGCCTTTGAAGCATATAGTCTGAACTGCTCCTTGAATTTTCGGGTCAAGTCTGAAAACTGATCAATAGATCGGACTGGCAACTTGGTGAACCACAGTAGAGCCACACCCTCAAGGTATACGGGGAAATATCGGCACTTTATCTCGTCAGAGGCTCTGGCACCTGTCATGTGCCAATCATATTTATACAAGAATTCATTCGGATCACTTGTCCCTTTGTAAGCTGGGATAGTTGGAGGGACAAACTTCCTTGGAAATTCCGCCTTTAAGATTTTCTCAGTAAATGGAGTTTTACTTGGGGCGAAACCCCATTCTTTCTCATCTTCAACCCTTTGCATACTATCTTTCATGATTTGCCGGACCATTCCAGAAAGATACTCCTCATCATGTCGAGTTCCAGATCCACCAACCTCAGGAAGGGTTTGCTCAAAGGGACTGGCAGCCCTTTCAGGAGCATTCCTTTCATTAGCATCATGAATGTTGCCAGCATAATTCCTTCCATTACCAGCCGGTTGATTGTTTGCCCCGAGCAAATCATTCAACTTATTCAGAATTAGAGCATTTTGGGCACTCTGAGCCTCTAATTGTGCATTCTGGGCGTTTATCTGCTGGTTCAGCCCTAATATTACGGCATCCAACTCCGCTTTCGTAACCCCAGCAGACGGAGTGGGTTGATTAGGTACAGGGGAAGCGGATGTTCCCTCTTGAACGTTCCCAGATCTGACAGATCTACTCTTCCTTCCAGGAGCCATAATCTCAGACAGACTTCTGGTTTTCAAGGAAATTCTCTCTACAAATCTCTGCGAAGCAATGATGATAATTTTTCCTGAGTTCAATTCTCAATGAAAGCACCAAAAATGTTAACGCTAAAATTTGAACGCTAACACCCCGGTGTATGAGTTATAGTTGTGAAAGCACCACCCGATAGCTCGGGAACAGATTACAAGCAGATAATAGCAGAAAAGCAGTAAGCAACAACAATTTTATAGTGGTTCGGCTTAAGGGTATAGCCTACGTCCACTTTAAGTACTTTTATTAATGATCTCATTACAAGCTGATACAATTCTTCCCAAGTACAATACACTTTGAATTACAAGAGACTTAGAACAAGTAGCCTAAACTTCGATGAAGATGAGAGTTTTCGAATCCATGTTGGATGTATGTGATCTCTTCTTGAAGTTGTTTGTAGCATTCTTAGTGTCTTGAGAGCTTCAAGTGTTAGATTGGTTCGGAATGCAGCAGAGTATCGGCGCTTGAAGAGAGTGAGCCAAAAGTCCCCTCCTAGTTCGAGTTAGGGCTATATTTATAGGCTTTTATCGGAGTTAGGTCGTAGGTCGTGACCGACCTAAGTAAGGTCGTAGGTCGCAGTCGACCTAAAAAGCACTGGCCTTCCTTCCATAAGAACATACGTGCTGATTTGTACAAGTCCAAGGTCGTAAACGACCTATCCCCTAGCGGCATGGCATAGGCGGCTTCTTTATTCATGCAGATAGGTCAAGAGCGACTTATCCTAGGTCGTTAGCGACCTATCATAGGTCGTGAGAACTTTCCTGTAGTCATAGCTGGAGTTCTTAAGTCGTTGAATCTCTTAGGTCGTGACCTTCCTTAGGTCGAAGTACTCCGTTAGGTCGTTGGGCAGTATTTTTATCTCCAAGTGCTAGGTCGTCTTCGACCTAAAGTAGGTCGTAGGTGGGCAACGACCTAGGGGATGGGATCTGACTTATCTCAATTGCGCTCGGCTCTTTTCTCAGCGAGTTGATAGGTCGCGTACGACTTGTTTTAGGTCGTAAGTCGGCTGAGATTTAGGTCGCTGAGACCACTTCATTCTCAGGTCGGTAGGCTATGGCTTTGTTTAGGTCGCATATGATTTAGGTCGTAAGTTTGGTGAGCCTGTAGGTCGCTAAATTCTATAGGTCGCTGTGTTACTGGAGAAGTTAGGTCGCTTCTGTAGTTAGGTCACGACCTTCCTTAGGTCGCTGCTGCCTTTAGGTCGAGACAATCTTTAGGTCGCAACACTTTAGGTCGCAGCTACCTTTAGGTCGCTGGGTTCCGCTAGATTGTAACCCTCTTTAGGTCGCTAGGTCACGTGTGCGGTTAAGTCGCTGCATTTCCATTAGATCGCTCACAGAAGGGAGTTAACAAGATAAGTTAAACAGAATTGGATTGGATTAGAAATGATACCGAATGAATCAAGTCGAGTATAGAATTGATGGAAGTGTGAAAATAAGTTGTGTAACTTATAAATTGGAAGAGTGGGATAGAAAAACCAAAATAGAAATAGTTTGATGTTTTGGTGAAGAAAAGAAAATCCCAATCTGAATTATAAAATGAGATTGAACTCAAGTCAAACCAAATAAGCCAGATTTTTGGAATGGAACTTAACTTAGTTAAGTAAAATGGATTGTGGATTGAAATTGAATATGGAACTTGAGTTGTAAATGGAATTCGACTTATGTGTAAGCAAATTAAATATATTTTGAAATATTGCCGAGTAAAATAGAAATGGTGATGTCTTAAGTTATAAATGAATTCAATTTAAGTGTAAATTGAATATGGTTGTGTATATTGTTGATCAGAGTGGAATTCAACTTAAGTAACTAATTTATGAGATGGCTCATAAATAAATTGGCATGGATTGGTTTGTTGTTGAATATAAAATTGAGAAAACAAGATTTTGTGAACAAATTAAATATAGATTAATAAAAAGTTGATAAAATGATTTGTAATCAATTTCAAATGACTATAAACTGGAATGGTTATTTTATTAAATGAATAACACCAAAAATCATGGATTGAACCATCATTTGACATAAAAGGAAGTAAAAAAAAATTTGTGAATCAATGGGAAGTTATATAAATTGATTTAGCAATTTGGAGTGGATGTGAACATGTTGAGTGCAAATATGAATTGAATGCTAGTAAATTAGTTTATGAATTATTTAAATTAAATGAAACGGTATATAAATCAATTGAAAGTAAATAATAGAATGGAAGATTATGACTTGAATTCAAGTAAGTTTTGTGCAAACCAATTATAATTTGAATAAATGATTTATGGATCAAATTGGAAATAAATAATTTGATGTTGGAACCATGTATTTGCATATACATTCTAATATACATGTCGTAACGTGTTTGTTTATAAAATGGTTCATCAATTCATGTATAACATGTTTGGTTTATGCAAGTGGCATGTTTAACAAGTTAAATAAATGAAATGTTATCAAATTTCATGTTTATGGAACTTAAATGTTTTATTGAGTAAGCACAGGTACAAGAAGACCATTTGGCTATATTTTGGTTGCTTAATTGCACATAAATTGAGAAGCTTGCTTAATAACGCTGAAATAAGGTAAGCTCATGAATTTAGCGCGAACAATAAAAATATTGATATATATATATATATATACATATATATATATTGCGTTTTTCCGACCATAAGAGCCGATGTATATCTTTTTATCGTATTTGTCATATTGTAAAAGGCTCTCCGCACAAGGGAGACTCTGCAAAAAAAATTTGAAAATTTTTGTTAAACAAAATTTGGTTTTAAATTGTAACCGAAATAAAGGATTTTGATTTTAGAATGTAAACTAATTGTTTGGAATGGAACTAAAAGATTTGGGAACATGAAATATTAAGTTTCAACTAAATGGGTTTTAACTAGTTAATGGGTTTGTTGCATTTTCCTATTTAGTAATTTGGGGGACGAAATTCTTTTAAGAGGGAGGAATGTAATGACCCAGATTTTTCAGTCATTAGATTTTGAATATTTAAATAGTTGTGAATGTTGAATTCAAAATATAATTGATTTTGAATGTGGGATTAATTGGTTGAATTTGAGAAATGGATTTAAATTTCAGATATGGGGATTGTCGTAATACAAAAAGTGCAAATAATTAGAATTTGAGATAAATATGAATTGAAATGACTTTTAAAGCGAATATAAATTCTATTTGAATTAGAATTGAGATAATAAGTTCTTAAAATTGAAATTTCAAGTAATTTCATCAATTTTGAAAATCGTCGTTTCTATTTACGCGTAAAAATAGCGATCCGGGATACAATCATGGAATTCGACGAAACTCATTCCATTGAATGCATTATAGTATATTATTATCGTATTTCAAATTTCGTGGCGTTTGGATGCACTGTTTGGTCATACTGCATGGGAACGCATTGAATTTATTATCGAAAATCTAATATAATAATTAGGTTCAAAAGGCTATCTTCTACATACGATCAAATTAGGTCTCGAAACTTGTCCCGTTTCGTTCAGAATAGGGGTACAACATTAGGAAAGCCATGCGGCACATCTTGATAGGAGTTAGAGATTTGTAAATTGGTAAACAAGATACTTTTAAATATATGTGTGTGTGTGTGTGTATTATCTGTCGGCCACCCTAACCCTGCATAAAGCCGGCCTAGGCATACTAACATTGTATTACTCAGTTTGTAAATAATACCAGTCTTCTTCCCTTTTCTTTCGTTCAAGCTGAACCATACAAACGAAAAAAGATTCACGTGATGGAATCGTGAACGGGCATCGAGTGGCTGTGTTGGGTTCACGAGCATCAATCGCACGCTGGCAAAGTGCCTGGAGGAAGCACGGTGGGCTGGGGCATTGGCATTCGGTGAGGGCTTGGCACGTCGTTCGTGGGTCGTGATTTTGTCCTGGCAAGGCTGACCTAGCTGCGGCGATGGTCGATAGTGTTATAGGAGCGGGAACGGCATGCAAGTATGAGGGTGGCTGGATGCGTTCATGAGTGAGGAAGAGGGTTTTGCATGTTTTCCTAAGAACAAGATGGTTGAGGTAAAGTACTGTAAATAAGTTTAATTTATAATTTGCTTATATAATCAAAACTTTAAATTGAGATTGCTCACAAAATTTGCATACGAGGTCCAAAAATCAAGAAATGAGTCGAGTTGGTTCATAGGTGTGAAATCTATGCAATATGATTTGTTTGGAGATTTTTGGAGTCAACTGGGATTTTAGATTTTAAAATTAAGACGGTTTGCACATTAAAAACAAGGTGAGTAAATCTCACTAATTTGTACTGCTGTTTTTAATTTAAAATAGTTCACATAATTTATTGGCTGATTGGATGGATTGACAATAATTTATTAGTTGGATGTTATATTATATATAGTAGTATATATAAGTAGTTGGTTAAATTCCTGTAGATTAAAGTGGAAGAGACATTATGAGCCCATCATAATATCAGATGATCCTATATTACCATGATATCCTGCCTCGAAGTGGAATTGGTATTTTATGTTATATAACATTTGTGGATGTAGGGAAATAGGTTGGAGGGATTCAACCGGATTCCTCAAAAATATATTGATTGTTCATATATAGTGATATATGATGTGATTGAATAATCTATTGTGGATTGTGGTGTGATTTGATATATTGGATGCTATAGTAGTACTGGCCCTAATTTTGGTATTTTGAATACCATAAATTATATTTTTGAATCTTAAAATGAAATTCAAAGGTGATTTTTGGAAATAAAAATATTTATATGGAATTTGGAATACTGAACAAGGAATGGTTTGGATTAAATAGAAGATTTGATTTTGGAAATATACATAACTTTCGTAAGGACTTTTCAAAAATAAATATATTTCTGAAGTGTATATATATATATATATACAACGAAATTGAAATTAGGTATTTTAATAACATTTCTTAAATTGTAACTAGAAGTTCAAATCGAATTTTTGAATGGATTTGGAATATAACTGGATTTATTGTAAAGAGATTTCCAAACGGGATTTTAAATAGAAATTGTATTAAATGGGCTTTTGAAATATGAATATGATATTAATAGATAAAACAAGAATGAGTTATGAATTTATAATCAATATTTATAAATGAAATGAAATAGTTATAACTGGATAAAAATTTAGGAGGATATGTCGTAGTATGGATTTAAAACGAGATATGGTAATTTGGTTTAGGAAAAATAGATGATCCTATTTTTGGAAACTAGAAACGGTAATGGAATTTGAAATTGTAAATTGAGGTGTATAAATGAAGAGAGATTATAAATTAAAATCGATTATATCAGAATTTTAAAAATAGATTCTTGGAATCAAGAAGTAAAATTTGTTTAAAAAGAGATTATTTATTAAATAGTGTTATTTTAAAACTATTGATTGTATTTATAATATTTTGGAAGAGTTATTTATTCGAATAGATTAAACTTATTATAAATAACTCTTGTAAATCGATAAATATTATTTATAACGAACTGGGAATCCGTTTCCAATGTTTATTTGAGAAGTGTTTTGATCTTTCAAATAATTACTTAAATGCCTTTTTATTAAATAATTATTTCCTTAAAATACTTATTATTATTATTATTATTATTATTATATATGCATATAATTTAAAAGTAGGTGATTGAATTTTATTTATAAATACTCTAGAGATTTGGAACCAGATTTTATTGGACAAATGTGATTTTGTAAGAGAAATCTTATAATGGAATTTTGGAAACTAAAGGAAATTCCAAAATGTTGCAAAACAAGAACTTTGAGAATGAATCTGAATTCATAAAGATGTTATAAATGGTTAAATGAGATTATAAGTGAGTATAATCGATTTTCAAAATTGTAAAAGGAATTAATATAAATTTCAGAGATTTATAAAATAAGTATGAAATATTTCCAAAGTTGATACTAAAATGATTCTGGAGAATATGTTTATAAATAGTTTCCTAAGTATTGTAAAGAGGGTTTTGGAAATATTTTTAGTGTGAAATGAATTATATAGAAATATTTTTGTAAGTGTTATAAATTGAATTTGGAAATAATTCTATGAGTTGAAATGGTTTAAAAATATCATATTATGGATAAGTATTTGAAATTGTTTTTCAAATGTTGGAATGTGAAAGAGAGTTATATATCTTTGTAAAGATAGTTTCGAAATGAATGTTTTGAAAGATTTATAAAATTGGGCCTAGTGACTGCTTATATGCGTGGTTTGATAGTTAAATAACCGACTACCAAATCTTGCCAAATTCGTGGATCGTTTCGAAGTGACCGGGATCGGATTTAATTATCCAAAAATCACTTCGATCCGATTTGAGTGTTACGAATTGTGAAATCTTGAGGAGAATGAATGTGGTGATCTTGAAGAGATTGATTTGTTTAGACCCAGAACAACTTGTATGGAAGAATTCTATCATTGCATTGTTGCATGGAAGGCAGTGTTAGCATTCCTAGTATGAATGCTATTCTTAAGGTAAAATGTAGTGTAACAACCCGCATATTTTACAATTGTATATTTAAATATTTTATTTAAATACAACGTCGTTTGTCAAAATAAAGTTCGAAATGCTACTTTTCGTAATTGTCGAATTAGGATTTGAGACCACTTCCATTGAGTCCAAAATGGCGTTTGCGACCTTTTTGGGTATAAACATCTGTATATTTGGAGTTGAGTAGAATTTTTCTATTTTTCTATTGGGTTTTGGGTTTGGGTTTCAGCCCTTAAACTCAGCTAATACTCTAACTCTTCGTCCAACTCCTCTTCACTCATTCTATTGTTTCCTAACACTCCAAAAATGGAGAAAGAGATAGAAAATTAGAATTCCTAAACCCTAGTTTTGCTAGGAAATTCAAGTTATTTCTCTAAAATCAAAGAGAAGCTTAGGTAAGAATCCTCTTCACCTTCTCCATCTCAATCTCCCTTCAATTTTCAGAAATTTCTATAACCTAACTTAGGAAAAACTTCACCTTTGAAATAGATTGAAGATTCTAAAAGTGTATTGAAGAGGAATTGATCTTTCCTTTGTTTTGAAGCTTCTCATTCGTTGTTTTTGGGTTTAAAGTTGAGTTTTTGAAATCACATCTACGTCTATAACTTTCATTGTCGTTAGGTATGATTTGCTAACATTTATTCATGATCATTTGCTTTTGAATTGAATTGATTTGGTGAATTATCCAAATTTTGGTGTTTTGAAGTCAAAATCTTTAAAGATCCTATCTTGGATTTTTGGAAAGGTTATTTGGGGTGCATCGAAGAGCCTACAAGGCTGGGTTGTCTCTTGGCATAAATCCCTAGTCTCCGTTGCTCGTCCTATCACTTCCAAATTGTTTTGGCCATCATTGGCCTAGGCAAAATGCTGCCAAGAACAGGCAATCAGACGTCTGGTTGTCAAATCTTGACGTCTAATTAGGGTTCCTGTAGAAAGAATATATAAGAACACACAAAATAAAATGGCAGAGACTAATTCTAGACGTCTGATTTATTGGTTCAGACGTCAGGTTAGGATTCAGACGCCTGGATTGAGTTCAGACGTCTGAATGGTTTTCTGGAAAATTCCCAAAACCCAAATCCAAATGTCTGGATGAACCCGCAGAAGTATGGAACTGTCCTGTTTTGCCTTCTTGTCTATTTCTTGAATGAATTTCCAATTTTTATTAATTTTTGTTGAACCGATTAGTTGTTATCACTTTTATCGACCTTGATGACTTCTTTTTGGTGGATTTTGGGAATATCCATTTTGATGGATTTGGTATCGATTTCTTTAGATTTGATTCTTGTCTTCAAATGTGAATTTTTGGTGATCAATTGTTTTTACAATCGTTTTCTGTGATTTGTCACTTTAGAATACAAAATTTTCTATGCTAGTAGTAAAATTCAAACTCTTTCACAAATCTATTTCAATGTTACTTTTAATACAGAACTCGTTTTCAAACTCGTTTTCCAATCTACTAGTATATACAAACCTCTACCTCATTCGTATGAGAAATCTAATTAAACGGCTTAGCAAAATCAGTGGTATGAAACGCTTGCGTTACCTAGTCGGTTAGTTCTTGGACTTGTTCGATTAAACTCTTGTGATAATTTTCGAATGGAAATCTACAATTTGTTCGTAAATTCTTAAGTTAAGCCAGTGGTTGTGGAATATGAAGCTAAACTCATCTATTTACTAGCTTAATGTAATTCACACTTTTTATAGATCAATGGTGATCATTTTATAGTTTAGACTAGCGATATGCGATGTCTCTTTGTCCACATGGGGGACTGTACCTCGTTTTATTGAGCTACATCTCATTTCTTTTATAGACTAACGACCTATGAGTTCTTCGGAGTTTCGACTCATTTTTATGGGCTTGCGACCCATGTTCTTTTATGGAGTTCGGTTCAATGGATGTACCGTTATTGTACTACGTCGTTGTTCCAGCTTATTAGGATCATCGATTGTATTGTTATTGTACTACATCGTTGTTCCGGCCTATCAGGTTAATCGGGTGTACCGTTTGTGATAGGCCTTCCCTTTTGTGATTTCTAGATTTCTAATTGGTGATTTTCTGGAATTTGTGTTTCACCAATTTTTTCGATTGGCATTGATATGTTTATCAATATTGGTTCTTTGGTTAATAAATGAAAGAATATGACATTCTTTTTGGTGTTTGAGATTCTTCAGATATTGTATGATTTTTTTGTTGTTAAATATATACTTGTCACAGTATGGCATTATTGTTATCATACATTTTTGTCATATCTCTTATCCTATCTATTTTTATCTGATATTTATAGCTAGTCCGATCCGTTTATTGTTTTCTTCTTAAATAATACTTGGGTTAAACTGAGGTATTTCGGTTGCTTCTGCTTGACTTCTTATCATGGCCTATTATCTGACTTTTGGCTAACTACCATTTAATAGTTTTTGTTTTTATACATTCGAGATAGAGACTCCTTGATGTATACATATTCTTTTGTCTAGCACTTGTACCTACTCTTTTGTGATGTAGTGGATCTTAGATGACCACTACTTTGATGTACACTTTTATATGTTATATTCATATATGTTTCTGCCTTTGTGATATGAATATTTGTGACTGATTTGTGTTATGCTCATTTTATATTTGTTTTTGAAGACCTCATCTCCACTGTGTAGTAGCTTTGAGTTTGCATTTGATATGTCATATTTCCTCTTTAAATGAAATACGTGATCTTCTATATGGCATATTGGTACTCACAAAAAGCAATTACATGGATTGTCGCTCCTCAATAGCCTTATTCTTCGTGCTAGTTGACGGCATTACTCCATAGTGTCCTTGGCTAGTGTGAGTAAAGAGGTGGGGCGTCACATGTAGCCTCAAGCTTCGTCAACCAAGATTGACTAAAACTTAGGAGATGCAGCAAGGCTATGTGGGTCGCTCCCGTTAGGGTATGATCATCGCTCATCTAGAGTGGACATCCATCATCAATTTCATTTGTTTGCGTTTCAGGGCCCATTAGTGGTGATCATATGTTGTACTTCAGTAAGGGGTGGGCCGAGCTTGTGTTGGCAGGGATCGATAGGTTCAATCTCGGTACATTTTTCTAGAGGTGTATTGGCGGGCGGTACCCTAGTAGCCCTATCATTATATGGAATCCAATATCCACTACGAGCCTATATGGTTTTAGTTGTGTACCAGCTACGCTGAAATAAGAGATGCAAGCATTTCAACTATTTTATAGTTTATATTCTATAGGTCCTGTTATAATTTCTGATGATTTTGATATAAAATGTTTTAATTATCGTAAGGTAAAAACTAGTTGTATTTATGTGGGGCGTTGCCTTACGAGGTACCCTTGTATTTTTTAAAAAGGATTTATGAAAATAATTAAATTCTAACTGAGTGTGTTTTCTCATGTTGGTTTTCCAGACCGATTCAAGTGTTATTTTATATAATGATCGGGTCAGACATAATATTACAGATTCAGGTTAGGATGCTATGGAGCATAGGAGACGTGCTGGAGGAGTCCCAGGCTTATTCCACGTACTTGATTATATTCCGCCGTGTGTATATGCTGTATATAAAGCACTTGTGAGGACAAGTTATTATAACTATCCATATTGATTTATTGACTGTAGTACTCTGACGATAGTATGCATAACAACAGTCATAGTTCTTTTTGTATAAAGAGACGTTATTATCAATTATATATTGTTCCGCAATGATTGTGAGATTCCATGTTATTTTTTTTTGTTTTCTTTTATCTCTTTTCTTCTTCACCCTAGTGATTTGGTATTTCCGGCACTCGATTGCTCGGCATGCTATATAGTGAACGTATTGATGTCGATTTTCGAAGGTTGAAACTCATCCAGTTCATACAATACCAATTAAGGAATACATAGCTGGTTCACGCAATAAACGTATTCTGAATACCATCAACTCCCGCCAGCAGCAATCATTTAGCATACTCTAGATAATGGAGTTGATTTGTACCCTCTAAGGTCAACTAAACCTCGTTGGCTATGTGCGTGCTCTGTTTTTAGTTATTTTCCAATGTTGAGGCTACGTTCAACATCTTTGACAAAAATTTCTTCACTCGAATAGAGTCCACTTCAACGACCACTTCCAAAATAGAACAATATAAAGTAATATTCAATAAACACTACCTAACTGGGGCACTTCAAAACTAATCGTTGATTTTTTCATTAACTCAACCTAGTTCTTTTTGAAGTAACCAATAGCTTGAGGCGTTTCTTAGCAATGCTCCCCCTGGAGTTCTCATTGCATAAATCCGCGAAGCCTTTCATATATTTCATAAGTTAAGTTTGGTCAAGATCGGTAGTCGATTATCGAGTCTCGGGCGCTTGCTTATATAAATCAAGGTCCATACACTTAATAGGTTTTCAACCTTCCAGCTTAACAATCCTCAACCAAGAGGAAAGCCGGTAGGTTAGAGCTCTATTGCTTCATCCCTGCTCGAACAACAATCTTGACTCTCACAAATAGAGAAGCTTACCTCGTTTGGCTTTTAGTGTTAAGCATAATAATACTAACATTATGTGATATCCCGGAATTTTTGGCAATATCAATTTAATAATATGTATTTAAAGTTAAATTGATTTGATAATTTTTGTTAATAAAATTTGAATTGATTTAATAATCTTCTTTATTAAATATTTAATTGAAAGATTTTATCTTTTAAAACTAATAAATTGGTTTCTATTTATAATATAAATATATAGTTTATATTGTAAATAGATTAGCTTTGTTTTAAATTTAATAAATAAAGAATATTTTCTAATTCTAATATTTTTAGTAATTTGAAATTTTTTGTTTTTTTAGTATAAAGGTTTTCAAAGTTACTAAATAAATAATCTTGGTTTAAATTTAATAAACGAATCTTGATTTCAAATTCTAATATATATATTAATAATTTGAAAATTTTGATTTAATTTAATATTATGTTTTTCAAAGCTACCTAATAAATAAGTTTATGATTTTAAATTGTTAAGAAATATGTTTAAAGATTTAAAATGATTTTGGCTTAAGTTTTAAATTTAAATGACTTAACAAAAAAGTTTGTTTTGTTTTCTTTTTAAAAATAGCTAAATAAAATAAGTAATTTATTAAATAAGACATAATTTCTTTTATAATTATTTTAATTTGATAATGAGTTATTTCTAAAAACAATATTAATGATGCATTGTTTTACAATTGGATTCTGAATAAAAATAGCATTTGTTATTTCAAATTTAATTTGTATATATAACATGATTTTTAAATAGTAGATTTTAAAATTTGATTTGAATTTGAATATAAACTTTTAAAATCCAAAGTATAGATTTTTAATTGTTTTGATTTTTTTTATATGCATAAGATTTTATTTATAAGTATAATTTGTCTTATTTCTTTTAAAAAAATTCTATACATATTAAATACTAATTAACCAATTAATTAGGCGTAACCTTTATATTAACATTTAAATTTAATATTAATTACTTTAAAAAGGACAAGCGTTGTTTTCTTAAGCATCTTATAACAAGTGTTAAGTGCTAAACATTCCAATGTGACAAATGTTGAAATAATTTACAAGTGGCTTCTTTAAATTTTGTTTTCCATTTATTTTATAAAATCAAAAAAATTAGCCTATATAAGTACACATCCTTCATTCTTATTTCTTTTCTCATTTTCTAATCAAAGAAAACAAATCTGCATTTTTCCTAAATCTGGAAATTTGCTTTGCATGCAAACCAAAAATCACCTCCTATAACTCAATTTCAAGATCAGGACCTGGATCATTTACCAAATTCCTGTAATCAAATCTTCAAAAAAAGTAATCAGTTTACAAACTCCTCATATCAAAGATCATTTCCCTATAATCCACTTTCCAATTCAAACATGCAAGCCGGTAACTCTCTTTCAAATGCAAAACCTATTCTCATGAAAATCAAACACCATTTCAAATCTGTAGCCTGCCATTTCATGATCAAAAGCAAATCTGCATTTTTATAAAATCTGGAATTTTGTCTCTGCATGCAAATCTTTCCAGCAACTCAGTTACAAAATAAGCAAGTCAACTTCAAAGCATTCAAGTGCAAGTTTTTAAAGAAGCATTTCAGTTTTTAAAGAGTTCAAAGTATCAAAAAAAAGGCTGTTTTCCAAAATCTGGAGCATTAGTTAAAAGAATTAAAAAGCTTTTCAATTTGAGGCTCTGCCTTCTTATAAATCTGTGAATAACTTTTAAAATTTAAAATCTAAAAATTGGTTGCATGCTTGTATGCTGAGATGAATAGGTATTGCATGAGTTTATAAGTAAATGTCTATGTGAATATGTATTTGTGTGCATGCTGTCTCTAATTGCCCTGTTCTATTTTGTTTTCCAAGCATAAATTTTTATTTAAATCCTTATCTTTTAATTAGTTTCTGATAGAATGCAATTTATAAATCAAAATTGTTTGATTTATCTTAGGTTAATCTTTAAAAATATTAAGTAAGTCAAAAAAATTAGCTTGTTGTCTCTGGAAATATTGAAACATCAGCGTATGTTGATTTAAATAAAAAATTCAAATTGTGTAAATTATTAAGTCAGTATTATAAATCAAAAACATCAACTAAATCATGATTTTTAACATTAAAATCTGGATTTTTAGAATTAAGTTGAAGGTGCAATTTGGGTTTTAACTAAAGGGGAATATTTGGTTTTTCTGGTGACCTTTGCATCTGGAGGGGATGGATTTCTTCCAGATGATGGAGGAGTGACCTGTGAAGCTTGGAAAAATACTTGGAGACAATGGAATTCATGGTGGAAGTTGCAGCAGTGAAATCACTTCTAAAACCCTAGTTTTGACAAGAAATGATGAATCGATCACTATAGGTTGTTCAGTGGATCGAGTGCTTCAGGGTTTAGGAAGATGGAAGCTTGGACATATACATGGTCGTGGCCGGAGATGTAGTGCTTCTGGTGGTCTGAGGATAAACGGCGAAGCATTTCCAGGTTTGGGGGCGTTGTTGTTCCAGTGTTCCCAGGTTCGGGTTTTAGCACTCGAATTCAGTTTCGAGGATTCGAGTTCGATCTGATGATCGCGTTAGGGTGATTGGGTAATTTTGGATGTGGAACAATCATCGTTGATGATCGTAGGTGACTTGGGGCGACGTGCATGTGCAAGGCCCTGTACTGATGAAGTTGGTTGTGTTTGGTTTAGGCTCGAGTATTTTTGTGTTGGACTCGAAGTAGTAGGGAAGTTTGCTCGGGGAGGTTGAGCATTGAACTCGAAGTAAAAATTGATGTGCCTCGGGTTAATTTATTATAACAGGTTTTAACAGAAACCCGTTGATCAATTTTTAAATTTCAAAATAAAATTTAAAAGCTGAGTTAAATGAAAAGTAAGTTTTAAATAAGTTTAAATCTAGTTTTTCAACCTGAAGTTTAAGTTTAAAACTTAGTGTTCAAATAAGGTAAAGTTTTTAAATTTGATTTGATTTAACTTCTTTAAAAAGGATTAAGTAGTTTGAATTTTAAAAATGAAGTTTTAAATTGTAAATAGGTTTTAAATCTAAAGATTTATCTGGAATCAAAAATTTAATATGCATTCTAGTTTTGTAATAAAAAGAAGTTTTTAAATTTGAAATGTTTTAAACAAATTGAATATTAAAGTGTATTTTTAACTATGGTTTGAATTTAAACATAAATTTGGTTTTAAATTTCTTTTAAACTTCTTTATAAAATGAATATTTCTTTAACATATGAATTAAAAATTTTGAATTGTCTTTAAGCTTTGTTTAAAGTCAATTTATATTCATTTTTTTTAATCTTAAATTTAAAATGAAATTTGAAAGAAAATTTTAAAGTAAATTGATTTCAATTGTGTTTGTTAATGACAAATTAGTCATAATTAATAAAAAAATTTATCTTAAAGTTAAATTAAGATTTAATGATTTGAAATTAATTGAATTAATGAGGTAATTAAGGAATAATTAGTTAATTTAATTAATTAATTGATTAGGGATTAATAAATAATTGATTGAGGATTAATCAATTTGTAATTAAGATCATTAATTAGATAATCAATGATTATTAATTAATGATTAAAGATTTATTAATTAAGCAATTAAGTTATAATCAAAGTTAATTAATTAAATAATTAAGGATTAATTAAGTTACAATTAACATTTAATTAATTAAATAATTAGAGATAATTAATGGACAATTAAAGATAAAATTAATTTATGTTTAACAATGGTTAATTTATGTTAATTACTTAATGAAGGTAATTAAAGAATGGTTAATGAAGGTCATTGACTTAGGATTATTTAATAATTAATTAATATGGTTAATTTTTAATAATTAATTAGATTAATTAATTTAATAATAATCATTTGTGAATTTTTTAAGTGTAATTACTTGATGGAGGTAATTAAGGAATTAATTACTTAATGTGATTAATTTAGTTTAATGGGATTAGTTTGAATTAATTAATTAAGTTTAATTAATTTTAAACACTGAATGATTTGATGATAATTACTTAATTAAAGGATTGAAATTACTTAGTGAAGTAATTGATTGGTAATTACATGATTTAATTAATTGAAGATGTTTTAAGAAGGAAAGTAATTTGAAGATCTTTTCTATCCCTTTCTATCTTTAAGATGATGCGATTTTCTGTGGTGAGAAAGTCGGGTCGTCATACATTCCATTAAAATAATCAAACAAAGGTCATTACATAAGTGTTACTTTTCATCCCTTCTTTTAAAACAACAGTGTTTTGAGATAACTTGTATAAACTAGTCCTAAACTGTTTTAAACGTAAATAAATATAACAATAGTATTTATTAAATAAGGAATATAGAATTTAGAATAAGTTAAGAAAGGCAAGTGTATAAAAGTTCTCATTTTAATAAAAGAGTTAACAATAGTTTATGACATATATATAAATAAATACCTTTAAAGTACTTATATATCTTTTATAAAACTCCCTAGAAAATATTCCCTAAAAATATCCAAAGTAGTAACATTTTAAACTTCACAAAAACTAGTTTTTCCAATATGCATCCATAACAACTATCGCTATATAGACCATAACTCTAATAACTTTGTTTTACATACATAATAGCTGTCAAACTTCACTTATTACTATCTTTAATACTTTTATAAATATATAAAACATTTAATTTGAAAATAAGCAAAATATGGAGTTTAAAAAGTGAGTTAAAAGAATGGGATTTCAAAGTGTGTTTAAAGAGACTATTACTACATGGGCAAATCCATACACAATTCAATATTTAATATCATTTTCTTATACAAACATATATGATTCCTAAATTCGAATCGTATTAAAGTGAAGCATGTAATAACATACGTACTAAATAACATGTTTAACTTCAATGTTCAAATTTCCAATTACATGTACTTTTTTCACAACACACTTCAAACTGTTTTAAGGCATAATACAAACAAATCACATTCTCTTCAAAGCATATAATTAAGGGTTATAACTTTAAGTATTAGAATATATTATCATAGTTTGTAGCAAGCAAAATTGTCAACTTGTGGTATAACAAAGTGTCAAGTTTATGATTTTGTTTATAACTCACTTTTCAACCAATTTAAACTAATTCACTGCAACCTCTTCCTAACAGCACCACAATAACTTCCTTCCTTCAACACATGAGCAAAAAAACAAGCACGAACAAGAGGAGAGGGGGCATATAAGCGCATGGTCAGTTTCCAATTATCATAGATTGGGTACGTCCTTAGTAGGAATAGAGGGGATGAACCCAATTTCTTTATTTTTGCAGTGATGGTATGATGATATAAGCTATATTAGGATGATAGTTTGAGTTTGAAGGAGTTTGGACTAGTTTAGAGTTTTTTTGATTTAAGAACTTTGAGAAGACAAAGTAGTGAAAGAACTTAGGACTTTGAGTTTATGAATTGTAAGAATGAAGAAAGCAATTGCCTCTTAATTATGAGCTTAGGAATTAGTGGCCAAAGACCACCAATACCCTCCTAGGTCAACCGATTTGTTACATGCATACATGCCTCTTACACACCATGCTTTTCCTAAATCACTCCACATTTTCCTCCTTAGATCAAGGGTCCTTTAGTCCTTCTTTCTAGAAGCTTTTAGCTTAATTAATTTCCATTAGTAATAAGAAGGTTTAAGCACTTGTTAGTGTTTTCATGTGTTTGCTACATAATCCCAAAGATATTGGATAACTTTTATTGAACAAAAAGTAGATTTTTAACAAAATATTTTTCCTATCAAATTTTCAATATTTACCCAAAGAATATATTTTTGTAAACATATTTTGAAATAAAGTCTTCTATCATTAGTTATTAATTTAAAAGTTTTTAAAATGGTTATAAAATTATATTTTCAATACTTAAACATTTTATAGAAGTTAAGATATTTGAAGATAATGTGTTCGAATTTTCCGGGTTATTTCATTTTGCCCCTCCACCCCCAAGAATATTTCACCCTCAAAATCTAAACAAAAGTAACACAAAGAGAAAGAAGAATGATGTATGTAGAATACTATCCAAAGTACCTATAAACTAAGATACAAGATAAGTGACTCCACTACAAGCGGTGAGTGCACCAAAGATAAGATAGAACAGAATTTACCGACCAACAAATGACTTATGGTAAAAGGCTATAATACTTTCCTTTGTCCCTCAAATGTAATCTCGAGCATCCTCACTCCACTACACCTTGACCAATCCCACAATCTTAATCTTTAATCTCTTCGTATCACTATTAACAATACGAATATAGTCTTAAATGTTAGACTCTCGATTTTGATTATAATAACCTATATAAAATGTTATGTGTATTTTAGACCATCTTTGCCGGAAATTTATTGCAGATTCATCTACTGATGTTTATTGCTGTATATTATGTGTCTAGAGTCAGTATATTACTTAGAAAATTTGTTAAAATCTCTCCTTAAATTATATATATATATACATAAACATATACATACACATGCACACACATGCCCATACATGCTCATACATGCACAAAACAGCAAAATCAGACGTCTGAATCCATTCATTCAGACGTCTGAGTACTGAAATAAGCATATTTTTTTCACACTATTTAGACTTCTGAACTAAAATATTCAGACGTCTGAATGAGGTCAAAAATGAACTTTTTCTTTGCTGTTTACGTTTTCAATCTAATTCAGAAGTCTGAAGTTTTTTATTCAGACGTCTGAATATCCCCAACTGCTATTTTCTTGAAAAGTCACTTCTCTTCACCAAGAGAAACATCCTTTTAAATCAACAGTTGCATCCAATATAACTTTTCATTAAAGATGCAACTCTTCATATACTATATATAGATTATAGAATTCAACAAATAAATTACCGAATTCACTTTTAGCATTCTTGAATTCTTATCTATTCTCAAAGTTTTCAAACTGCGCTCAAATTCTTACATATTTTGATCATTGATCACTTTGTCTTCCATAATTCTCAAAGCATATCACACTGTTTATCATAAAGGAGAAGATTATAGGAAGATTGTACTCAATTGACTTATCAGTGTTATTTAAGAACACACTACATTCGGATATCTTTTGTATTGAAGTCCTATTCGGTTGCTTAGGCGGGTGAAGTCCTGTTCGGTTGCTCAGGCAGTGTAAACCTATTCCTCCGGGTTAAGTGAGCGTTGTTGTAGTTAAAATTCCAAAAGGAGTCTGGGACTGGACGTAGAATGGGAATTTCGAACCAGTATAAAAATTCCTGGTGTGCTTGTTTTATTTTTATTTACTTTGCTATTATCATCTGTTTTTGCGTTTATATTTAATTATATTCCATATTACACGATCCGAAGTAATAGCTAGCCATAGTAGTTACTTTCAATTAGTATCAGAGCAAGGCATCTTATAACCGTTACACAGTTATCTGATATTTTTGCTAATATGGAAAACAACACCAGCACCACCAACACTATCACTAACACTAGTTTTATTGAAGGTCAATCCACTACACGATCTCCATTTTCCAATGGTTTAAATTATAATTATTGGTCTACTCGTATGAGAATTTATACGCAATCTAATAGTTTTGAATCATGGAATATCACATAGAATGAATACACTCTTCCTACTGGAGAGTATTCTACTTGGTCAAACACACAAAAATTAGACGTTATTGCCAATGCTAAAGCTATGAACATATTATTCTACACACTAGATAGAAATGAATTTAACCGTGTTAGCATGTGTCAAACTGCTTATGAAACTTGGAGAACACTTAAAATCACTCATGAAGGAACCAACAAAGTTAAACAAAGCAAAATCTCCATGCTCAAAAATCAGTTTCAAAACTTTGTAATGAAACAAGATGAATCCATATATGATATGTACTCTAGATTTCAAGATATCTATCACTCACTATTAGGATTAGGAGAAAAGTACACTGATTTTCATATTGTTTCAAAAATCCTAAACTCTTCAATAGATGAATGGGAAAGAAAAGTCTTAGCCATTGAAGAAGCTAATGATCTTTCTACCATAAAACCTGAAGAGTGAATAGGAAATCTAATGTCCTATGAAGTGAATTGTGATGCCCCACCTCTATAACCACGCTAGCCAAGGACACTATTGGGCAATGCCGTCAACTAGCGTCGAGAATAAGGCCATTGAGGAGCGACCATCCGTGTAATTGCTTTGTGTGAGCACCGATATGTCAGATAGTTTAAGATGCATTTCATTTCAAGAGGAAATCCGACATGCCGATACAGACTCAAAGCTACAACATAGTGGCTATATATAATCTTCGGAAACAAATATAGAAATAAGTATAACACAAATCAGTCACAGAAGTTCATATCATGAAGGCGGAAACAGATATGAATATATAACACTTAAAAGTGTACATCAGAGTAGTGGTCAAAAAAATCCACAATAACACAAAGGAATGGATACAAGAGCAAGACAAAAGAATATGTATACATTAAGGAGTCTCTATCTCAAATGTATAACAACATAAACTACCAATCTAAAGTAGTTAGCCAAAAGTTAGATAATACTCCATGATGAGGAGTCAAGCAGAAACACTTGTAACATCTCAGTCTGACCTGAATATTATTTAATAAGAAAATAATAAAAGGATCAGTCTAGCTATAATTATCAGATAAAATGATATAGAATAAGAAACGTGACAAAAATGTAAGTATGATAACCATAAAGCCATACTGTAATAAGTATGCAATTGAAAATCAATCAGAGATTAATCAATATCACAAGAATCTTCTCAAAGATCAAAAAGATGCCATACTCTTTATTTTTATTCACCAAACCTTAAATATTGACAATTATATCAATGCCAACCACAAAAGTTAATGACAAACAATTTCGCCAATGCACAAATATTGATAAAACTTATCAATGTAAATCACGAAAATTGGTGTAAACGCAAATTCTAGAAATCATCAATGGAAATCCAGAAATCATGAAAAGGAGGAGGCCTATCACAAAACGGGAGCATGAAAACTCACCAACACGTGTATCACAAACATTTGGAACATTGATGTAGTACAAACGGTACATCAGATGAATCATAAAGCCGAGACAGCGATGTAGTACAAACGGTACATCAGATGAATCGAAAAGCCGAGACATCGATGTAGTACAACGGTACATCAGATGAATCGAAAAGCCGAAACATCGATGTAGTACAAACAATACATCACATGAATCGAAAAGCCGAGACATCGATGTAGTACAAACGGTACATCAGATGAATCGAAAAGCCGAGACATCGATGTAGTACAAACGGTACATCAGATGAATCGATAAGCCGAGACATCGATGTAGTACAAACGGTACATCAAATGAATCGAAAAGCCGAGACATCGATGTAGTACAAACGGTACATCAGATGAATCGAAACACAAAACAATTCAGAACACCGACGCAGTACAAACGGTACATCAGATGAATCGAAAAGCCGAGACGTCGATGTAGTACAAACGATACATCAGATGAATTGAAACACATTGAAAGTACATGGGTCGCTAGCCCACAAAGAAATGAGGCGAAGCTCAATAAAATGAGGTACGGTCCTCTATGTGGACAAAGAGACATCGCACATTGCTAGCCTAAACCACAAAATGATCATCATCGATCATCAAGAATTGTCAATTACACTAAGCTAGTAAATATATAAGTTTAGCTTCATGTCCCATAACCACTAGCTTAACTTAAATATTTGCGAACAAATTGTAGATCTCCACTAGAAAATCTGTCACAAGAGATTCAATCGAACAAGTCCAAGAATTAACCGATGAAGTAAACGCAAGCGTTTCATACCACTTGTTTTACTAAGTCATTTAATTAGATTTCTCATGAGTGAGGTAAAGGTTTGTATATACTAATAGACTGGAAAACGGTTTATAAACGAGCTTTATATTAAAAGTAGAATTTGAAATCATCTTTGTAAAAGAGTTTGATTATTTACTACTAATATAGAAACCTTTGTATTTTAAAGTGACAATTCATAAAGTTGATTGTAGAACAATAAATCACCAAAATTCCACGTTCGAAGACGTGAATTAACTCGAAAGAAATCGATTCCAAACCCAGCAAATTGGATATACCCAAAAATTCCAAAATAGAAGTCATCAAATCACAATAAATGATAACAACAAATCGAAAAACCATGAATCGATTAAAAATTGGAAATCAACAACAAAAAAGCTAAGTAGACAAACAGAAGCAGGTCTGTCGACTGGCCCTCTGCAATCAGTCGACTTAAACAGAAACTCGAAAATTTCATTTCCTGCAGTCAGTCGACTGATCATAGTGGCCATTCGACTGATTGCACGAAACAGAGACTCCCCGTCTCTGTAAACAGCCCCCGGGGCCATCATTGGCTACAGCCAGTCGACTGATTGCAATATGTCAGTCAACTGACTAAGTTGTGGGGTCGTTTTCAGCCCATCAAAGGAAGAGCAAACTCTTTCAAATTGCAATCGAATGAGCAATGGCGCTAGGGGTTTACACCAATCAGCAACCCGGCCCTATAGGCTCTTCGATGCATCACCAAAAACATGTTTAAACATAAAGTTGGGATTTTTTTGAAGATTTGACTTTAAAACACCAAAAATTGGAATATTCATCAATTTTATCCAAACCAAAAGAAAATGCACATGAATAAGTGTTAGGGATTCATACCCAACAATCAAAGATAGTTATAGACATAGATGTGCGATAAAAATCTCACCTTTTACTCCCAAAACAAATAAAGAAGAAGCTATAGAGCAATGGCAAGGACAATCACTCTTCAATTCCAACCCAAAGAGCTTGAATCAAAGCTTCTTCTATATATTTGGAGCTAGAACTTGATTTGCAAATGGAAACTAGGGCTTGGAGTTTGAATTTCCCATTCCTCTCTCCATTGTTGCTAAAGCTTGAGTTTTAGGAAATAGAATTAAAGTAATGAAGAGAAGAGGGGTGAAGCTTGGGTCTAATGAGCTCAAACAAAACCAAAGCCCTAAGTGAAAAAGTAGCAAAATTCTACTATCTCCAAACATATTGAAGTTTATACTCAAAAAGATCGCAAACGTCATTTTGAACACAATGGGGGTGGTCTCGAGTCCTAATTTGACTGTTTGCAAAAAGTAGCTTTCCGGACTGAAATCCGACCAACGATGCTATATTTAAATAAAGTATTTAAATATACAATTCGATAAATATGCGGGTTGTTACAGACTCCCCTCCTTAAAGAAATTGCGTCCTCACAATATTTAAGAAGAAAATAAAGAGTAACAACCATAAAAGCATATCAACACAAAAGAAAATTTGAAATAAGAAGTTCACCATAAAGAACACGAAAGGGTAAGCCCGAACGAGTTTTCTCGATGAATTCTCTGGATTCCTAAGAGCAATTCTTAGGATTTGAGAACCATTGAACTTTTACCAAAAGAATCTCTTTATTTCGAAGGCGCTCCACCTCCGAAGCAATGATGCAAATAAAATGTTGCTCATAAGTCGAATTAGGTGAAACTTCAATTTCTTCCACAATACCGGGCTCAAGGATAGAATTGGAATCTCGAAGGAATTTCCGTAATTGAGAAATGTGAAACACGTCATGAATAGCAGAAAATTGAGTCGGTAATAAGAGGCAATAAGCCACGGAACTAATACGTTCCGTGATGGGAAATGGACCAATATATCGAGGTGCTAATTTTCCCGATCGACTGAAACACACAGCACCCTTCATAGGAGAAACACGAATAAACACAAAATCTCCCACAGAAAATTCCAATTTCCTACTTCGGTTATCGGCATAGGATTTTTGTCTACTTTGCGCTTCTTTCATCCTATGACGAATAAGGTCAATCTTTTCTGTGGAATCATGAATAAAATCTGGACCAAAAACCAGCTTTTCACTGGCCTCGAGCCAATAAGAAGGAGATCGGCATGGCCTTCCATAGAGTGCCTTGAAAGGTGCCATAACAATACTTGATTGGAAGCTATTATTATAGGAAAACTCAACAAGAGAAATATTATCTTCCCAACTTCTACCAAAATCAAGAACGCAAGCACGAAGAAGATCTTCAAGAGTTTGATTCGCATGTTCGGTTTGTCCATCGGACTGGGGATGATAAGCAGTGCTAAAATTAAGCTTCATTCTCAAAGCTTTTTGAAGAATCTTTCAAAATCCACTAGTAAACAATGGATCACAATCACTGACAATAGAAGTAGGAACTCCATGTAATTTAACAATTTCTTTAATAAAGAGCTTGGCCAAAAGGGGAACGGTTCGGTTGGACTAAATAGGAATAAAATGGATGGATTTTGTAAGTCTATCAACTATCACCCAAATACTATCATGACCCGAACGAGAACGGGTAAGGCCATCAATAAAACCCATGGAAATTTGGTCCACTTCCAAATTGGAATGTCCAAAGGTTTCAATAAGCCGCCGGGCCTTTGATGCTCGGCCTTAACGAGTTGGCAAGTCATACAACACTGAAAAAGGTTAGAAATATCAAATTTCATCCCATCCCAATAATAAAGTCACGTCATAACCGCGTATATTTTACTACTACTAGGATGAATGATGAATTTAGAACGATGAGAATATTCTAAAATATCTTTACGAAGATCACTAATATTTGGCACGATAAATCTACCAAATTTTCCAATACCGCCACGATAATCAATATCAAAGTCTTTCAAACCTTCAATATCAATTTTATCCCTACAACTTTGGCTAAGAAGAATCAATTCAGGATCTAGCTTTTGAGCTTCAAGAATGCGGTCTAAAAGAGAAGGATGAGCCTCAAAGCTACATAAAACGAGAGATGCACATAAATTGGATTCACGATCTCGAATCTCATAAGTGGATAAAGTCTCGAGATCGTTCCATTCGGATATCAGCAAAGAAATAACTGCTTGTTGCTTACGATTAAGGGCAATGGCAGCATAATTTCCCTATTCGGGAGTATACAAAGAATATCAAGATCATAAGGTGCAGGGAACTCGAGCCAATGTTGTTGACGCAAATTAAGTTCCTTTTAAGAAAATTAATACTTCAAAGATTTGTGATCAGTATAGAGAACAAATTTCTCATCCAAAAATAATGATACCAAATTTCTAAAAGCGAAAACAATAGCCGCGAGCACAAGATCATGAATGGCATACCTAGTCTCGATAGGCTTTAATTGTATAGAGACAAAAGTGATAGCACGTTCTCCTTTGCAAGAGAACGGCACCCAGACCAATACGACAAGCATCGGTATAAACAATGAAGTCTTGGTTCCCTTCGGAAACCACAAGAATAAGAGTATCGGAAAAGAGTTCTTTTAAATAGTCTTCTTTCCCAAAAAGCTAAAATTTTCAATAATCACAATTATCTCTATGTAGTTACCTTTCTGGAAAAATTTACTATTTACAAGTCAATTTTATTGTGTCCGACTATCTCATCAAAGCGTTTAGGAAATTCCTATTGATAATGTTGATCAAGCACATCAACTAGAATTCTTAAAACACTACATAGGCAATACAATCACAAAATCATCTTCTACGTGACAAAAATGTCTCTTAAAAAGTTTTAAGAATATTCTTTGCTCGTTTAAGAACAAAATCCAACTATACTTGTAAATAAATCTTATGAAAAAGATTTGTGAAACTTTTAAATTGCTATTTTCATCCAAAATCAATACATTCAAGAATGGAGTCATCTAGATATTCGTAGAACTACTCGATTTATAAAGTGGATGAAATAAGCTGGAAAAACTGAATGACATAATAAGTCATTCAAAAGAATCATAACGAGTGTGGAATGCGGTTAGTGGAATGCTAACTTCCGCGACTCGTAGCAAATGGAAATCGGTGTCAAGGTCGAGCTGAAAAGACCTTAACACCTATCAATAGATTGCTTAGGTGATAATCCTCAGACAAGCTCAAAATTACCGAAAAATTCCACAAACTACCCGAATGAGAAAAATAATGTTTACCTCATCATGTGGGTTAAAAGAATAAAATGATGTCATCAAATTGGAATAAAAATCACAATGAAAAATAGAAATCTGCTTAACAGATTAAAAATGTCGAAGAAGAATAGTCCACTCGGGGCATGGAATATGGCTTCATAAAATCGAGCCAATTCTTTCACAAAAATAAATTCCGAAACCTAAGTAACGATAAAATGCAAATTGGCTTAGTAAGAAAAAATCACATAAAATAATCTCGACGTCCAAACAAGGCAAATTGAATGTTGCGGATCCACCAACCGGATTCGCAATTCTCAAAGAAGTCATCAAGCCCAAAATATTTAAAGAAAAGAAATCAACAAATTCTTTTGATATAAAAATAGAGATGGACTCATATCAACCAGAACTCAAAAAAGATAATCACAAATAAAATGTCATCAATGATTGAATGAGAAATACCTTGGCCAAGAAAAGTGTCACTAAGAGCTTTTAGCTTTTCCTCTCTCCTACTTTGAAGTTTAGGACATGTAGATAAGTAATGACCCGAGCCTTTGCAATAGCGGCAATAAAGGGGTTTCGAGCACTTAACTACATAATGGTCCGTGGAACCACAATTGTAGCATTCTCCACGATTAGGAATTGGAGTCCTTGCTACCGAAGCAGTTTTCTTCACTTTCTTATTGCGATTAGGGCTTTTGAACTTAATATGCCTCTTCTTAAAAATCCTAATATCACCATTAATTCCTTTAACGACCTCTTCATGTCGAAGAGTGATATCTACAAGCCGATCGAAAGGAAATTCTAGTTTCGAAGGTAAAACGTTGGTGGGGTTCTTACTCAAAGCACATATAAACCTTTGATTCTTTACAAGATCCAAAAGTTGTTGGGCATACATGAATACGACATCCAAAAAAGGGCTACTAGATTGACCAGCGCTAGGACTGCCAGAAATAACCATCTCTTCTACTTTAAGAAAGAAAGTAAGAAGAAGAAAAAGGTTATTCTCAAAATGAATATCAAACCATTATGATTGATAAAACAAGGCATCACAAAGAAAATAGGGTAGAACGGGTCCGATGACTCGAATAAAATCCTAAGGCACGATTCTTAAGATGGACTTAAGACGATGATCCTTGTTAAATTATTCTACATTGTTTCGAAGTTTGGCTCTGATACCAAGCTGTGGCGCCCTACCTCTATACCCACACTAGCAAAGGACACCACGGGGTAATGCCGTCAACTAGCATGGAGAATAAGGCCGTTGAGGAGCGACCATCCGTGTAATTTCTTCGTGCGAGCACCGATATGTCAAATAGTTTAAGATGCATTTCATTTCAAGAGGAAATCCGACATGCCGATACAAACTCAAAGCTACTACATAGTGGCTATATATAATCTTTGGAAACAAATATAGAAATAAGTATAACACAAATCAGTCACGGAAGTTCATATCACGAAGGCAGAAACAGATATGAATATATAACACTTAAAAGTATACATCAGAGTAGTGGTCAAAAAGATCCACAATAACACAAAGGAATGGATACAAGAGTAAGACAAAAAAATATGTATACATTAAGGAGTCTCTATCTCAAATGTATAACAACATAAACTACCAATCTAAAGTAGTTAGCCAAAAGTCAGATAATACTCCATGATGAGGAGTAAAGCAGAAGCACTTGTAACGTCTCGGTCTGACCCGAGTATTATTTAATAAGAAAATAATAAACGGATCAGTCTAGCTATAATTATCACATAAAATGATATAGATTAAGAGACATGATAAAAACGTAAGTATGATAACCACAAAGTCATACTGTAATAAGTATGCAATTGAAAATCAATCAGAGATTAATCAATATCACAAGAATCTTCTCAAAGATCAAAAAAATGCCATACTCTTTATTTTTATTCACCAAACCATAAATATTGACAATTATATCAATGCCAACCACAAAAGTTAATGACACACAAATTTGCCAATGCACAAATATTGATAAAACTTATCAATGTAAATCACGAAAATTGGTGTAAACACAAATTCTAGAAATCATCAATGGAAATCCAGAAATCACGAAAAAGGGGAGGCCTATCACAAAACGGGAGCATGAAAACTCACCAACACGTGTATCACGAACGAGTCGGAACATCGATGCAGTACAAACGGTACATCAGACGAATCGAAAAGCCGAGACATCGATGTAGTGCAGACGGTACAGCAGATGAATCGAAAAGCCAAGACATCTATGTAGTACAAACGGTACATCAGATGAATCGAAAAGCCGACGCATCGATGTAGTACAAACGGTACATCAGATGAACCGAAAAGCCGAGATATCCATGTAGTACAAACGGTACATCAGATGAATCGAAAAGCCGAGACATCGATGTAGTACAAACGGTACATCAGATGAATCGAAAAACCGAGACATCGATGTAGTACAAACGGTACATCAGATGAATCGAATAGCCGAAATATCGATGTAGTACGAACGGTACATCAGATGAATCGAAAAGCCGAGACATCGATGTAGTACAAACGGTACATCATATGAATCGAAACACAAAACAATTAAGAACATCGACGCAGTACAAACGGTACATCAGATGAATCGAAAAGCCGAGACATCGATGTAGTACAAACGGTACATCAGATGAATCGAAACACATTAAAAGTACATGAGTCGCTAGCCCACAAAGAAATGAGACGAAGCTCAATAAAATGAGGTACGGTCCTCCACGTGGACAAAGTGACATCGCACATTGCTTGTCTAAACCATAAAATGATCATCATCGATCATCAAGAAGTGTCAATTACACTAAGCTGGTAAATATATGAGTTTAGCTTCATGTCCCATAACCACTAGCTTAACTTAAATATTTACGAACAAATTGTAGATCTCTATAAGAAAATCTGTTACAAGAGATTCAATCGAACAAGTCTAAGAATTAATCGACGAAGTAAACGCAAGCGTTTCATACCACTTTTTTTACTAAGTCGTTTAATTAGATTTCTCATATGAGTGAGGTAAAGGTTTGTATATACTAATAGATTGGGAAACTGCTCTATAAATGAGCTTTGTATTAAAAATAGAGTTTGAAATCATCTTTGTAAAAGAGTTTGATTATTTACTACTAGTATAGAAACCTTTGTATTTTAAAGTGACAAACCATAAAGTTGATTGTAGAACAATAAATCACCAAAATTCCACGTTTGAAGATGTAAATTAATTCCAAAGAAATCGATTCCAAACGCAACAAATTGGATATACCCAAAAATTCCAAAATAGAAGTCATCAAGGTCGACAATAAATGATAACAACAAATCGGAAAACCACGAATCGATTAAAAATTGAAAATCAACAACAAAAAAGGCTAAATAGGCAAATAGAAGCAGGTCAGTCGACTTAAACAGAAACTCAAAAATTTCATTTCCTGCAGTCAGTCGACTGATCACATTGGCCAGTCAACTGATTGTAGGAAACAGAGACTCCTTGTATCTGTAAACAGCCCCCTGGAGCCATCATTGGCTACAACCAGTCGACTGATTGCAATATGTCAGTCGACTGACTAAGTTGTGGGGCTGTTTTTAGCCCATCAAAGGAAGAGGAAACTCTTCTAAATTGCAATCGAATGAGCAATGGCGCTAGGGGTTTACGCCAATCAGCAATCCGGCCCTATAGGCTCTTCAATGCATCACCAAAAACATGTTTAAACATCAAAGTTAGGATTTTTTTTTGAAGATTTGACTTTAAAACACCAAAAATTGGAATATTCACCAATTCAATCCAAACCAAAAGCAAATGCACATGAATAAGTGTTAGGGATTCATACCCAACAATCAAAGATAGTTATAGACATAAACGTGAGATAAAAATCTCATCTTTTACTCCCAAAACAAACGAAGAAGAAGCTATAAAGCAATGACAAGGGCAATCACTCTTCAATTCCAACCCAAAGAGCTTGAATCAAAGCTTCTTTTATAAATTTGGAGCTAGAACTTGATCTGCAAATGGAAACTAGGGCCTGGAGTTTTAATTTCCCATTCCTCTCTCCATTGTTGCTAAAGCTTGAGTATTAGGAAATAGAAGTAAAGTAATGAAGAGAAGAGGGGTCAAGCTTGGGTCTAATGAGCTGAAATAAAATCAAAGCCCTAAGTGAAAAAGTAGCAAAATTCTACTATCTCCAAAGATATCGAAGTTTATACTCAAAAAGATCGCAAACATCATTTTGAAATCAATGGGGGTGGTCTCGAGTCCTAATTTGACTGTTTGCAAAAAGTAGCTTTTCGAACTAAAATCCGACCAACGATGCTATATTTAAATAAAATATTTAAATATACAATTCGATAAATATGCAGGTTGTTTCATGAATTTGCAGGCAAAATGAGTACAAACATAAGAAAAAAAGAATATTGCTTTCCATGCTGAAAAAGAAAAAGATGAAGATTCAGATGAAGGAGATCTAGCATTTATTGTTAAAAAATTCAAAAAAATTCTTGAAATTCAGGAAAAACAACAGAAATAATGGAAAAAGGAACTTCCCAAACAAACCATCATCTTCAATTCTAGAATGCTTTAACTGCCATAAGAAAGGTCATATCCAGAAAGAATGTCCAGAATTAAAGAAAAAATACTTCAACAAGAGTAGAAAAGATAAGAAAAAGAAAGCATTCTACGTAACATGGGATGACTCAGATACTTCTTCATCAGATAACAGTAGTGAAAGTGAAAACGAGCAAGAAAATGTCTGCTTTATGGCTACTGAAAACGAGGTTAGTAATTTTACTTTTGATGACATAATTGAGGTAAATTCAGAACTAGTTAATACTTTGAAAAATCTCAAAAGAAAATATAAGGAGAACATTAGAACAAAGCAGAATTCGAAAGAGATATGCTTAAAGATGAGAAGAAAATACTAGAGGAAGAACTTGAAAAATTACAAGAATCATTCTCTAATATGAATTCTCAACTTACTCTTTTGAGTAATGAAATTGAAACTCAAAAGAAAAGAATGATGCTCTTGTTTCTGAAAATCATGAACTAAAAACTAAGGTAAAATTGATAGAGTTGGACAATAGTAGTCTTAAAGCTAATTTAGAAAGCATTACCAAAAATGTTTCAAATTTTAATAAAGGAAGAGAAACTTTATCTAAACTTATTAATAGCTCTCAATCCGTTTCAAGTAGAAAGGGATTAGGATATGTTAAGAAAACAACAAATTCACCTAAAAAGAAAATTAGGAAAAACATTAAGTCTACTATTGAACAGACGAAAAGGAATTCTAACCCAAAAAGTATAAACATTTGGGTTCCTAAAACAAACAACGGTTTGATTAGGAAGAAATATATAAACACCTTTTTTGAAACTTTTCATAAAAATAAAAATTACATTTTTAAATGAGATACTGAGCCCTCTTGGGTTTGGTTTCCTAAGATTTAACTCTTAGGACCCTATTGAAAAAGTGGGTACCAATATTATCTCTTATTTTTTGTAGGTCTTACTCAAGAAAAGAGGAAAATGGATACTCGACAGTGGTTGCTCAAAACATATGACAGGAGACAAAGATATGCTAACAAATATAACTTACTCAGATGGAGGATCAGTCACATTTAGGGACAACTCCAAAGGTTATATCATCGGCAAAGGCGATGTGAGCAATAACTGTATATCAAATTTACGACTTATTTCAAATGTTTTTCTTGTCAAAAATTTAAAACATAATTTACTTAGCATCAGCCAATTGTGTGACAAAGGTTTCAAAATAACTTTTTCTGAAAACAAATGTAATATTTTTGATCAAAATCAAAATCTTGTCTTTGAAGGTAATAGAGACAGAAACATCTATGTTCTGAATATGAAAATAAAACATAATTCAGATTTTTGTTTAATATCCAAAGAAAATGATCCTTGGTTATGGCATAAACGATTCTGTCATATTAACTTCAAAGCTATAAACAAACTCTCTAAAAATGATTTAGTGAAAGGTCTACCAAAAATGAATTTTAAATTTGATCATATTTGTGATGCATGTCAATTAGGAAAGTTAACAAAGTTGTCAACGCTTAAAATCGAACGCTAACACCCCGGTGTGTGAAGTGTGAATGTGAAAGCACCACCCGACGGTTCGGGAACAGAATATCAGCAAAAATAACTGAAAATATAGTAAGAGACAGCGATTTTATAGTGGTTCGGCTTAAGGAGTAGCCTACGTCCACTTTAAGTGTCTTTATTACTGATCTTGTTACAAAACAATACAATGCTCTTCAAGTACAAATCTCTTTAGTTACAAAACACTTTGAGCAAGTAGCTTAAGCTTCGATGTAGATGAAAGTCTTCGAATCCATGTCGGATGTATGAAAGTCTTTCAAAGTAGCTTGTAGTGTTCTTCGAAACTTCAAGTGTAAAGTCGGTTTAGAAACTGACAGAGTATCGGCGCTTGAAGAGATTGTCCAAAAGTCCCCTTCATGCTTGAGGTAGGTTGGTATTTATAGGGAAATTTCCCCCTTGGGTCTTAAGTCGTGATCGACTTATGGTAGGTCGTGGCCGACTTATTTGGCCAAGCCTCATGGTCTCTCAACAGTTTACTTGTATAAGTCCTAAGTCGCCCACGAGTCAACATCCTCTTGTATAAGTAACGCAGCATCGGACTTTTACTCAGTAGCTTTAGGTCGTGGACGACTCAAGCTAGGTCGTGAGTCGTGGCTTAACTGGTAAGCTTGTTTATTTTAGATGATAACCCAAGTCCTGAATCGTGTACGAGTTAAGAGGCCACCGTGTTAAGTAAGGAGCAGCGCTTCATTTGCTAAGTCGCCTACGACACATGCTAGGTCGTAAGTCGCGGATAGCTTTAAGTCGTTAACTCATTTCCTTCTTAAATCGGGCCATCTCTTGAATCGTTAAGTCATCCTGTCCTTGAGCCGTGGACTTCCTTAAGTCGTAGATTCTATACTCCCTTAAGTCGTAGAAACCTTAAGTCGTGGATGCCTTAGGTCGTGAAGCATCCCTTCTCTTTTAAACCGTTAAGTCGTAGACTTCTCTATGTCGTAAGTTACCAAGTCCTTCAACTCGTTAAATCGTTAGGTCATCCATACCTTGAGTCGTAGGTCGTGAAATACTCTGAGTCGGCAAATTCCTTAAGGTATTGAAAAGGTCTATTCTCTTAGGGCAGTTAAGTCGGCAAGCTGTTAGGTCGGCATCCTTTTAAGTCGCCGAGTCTCCTTAAGTCGTGAGCCCTTTTTGAGTCGTTGAGCATAGGAGTTAACAATTGCCCCTCGAAGTGCACGCTTAAGTCATGAGTCGTGTGCTTCGATCTAGTTCATGAGTCGTCAACGACTCAAAAAGGCTTGTTAACTCGCTCGTCTTTCAATCTTCTCCCTTATCTCCTATATAAGCCGTCCAGTCGCCTCTTCCTTCTCACTTTTCCGAAGGCGAATTCAAGCAAGTTGATCAACAATCCATCTTTTCCATTACATTGCGTCAGTGATCCTGCTCCTTTCTCGATCCTTTACTATCACTGATTCGTGAATTCCACCTTTGAATCTCAAATCACCTCCTCACGCAATGCTTCGTTGTGAATCTTGTTATACTGATAGTTGTTGAATCCTAAATTAGTCTGGTTCGGCTTTAAATGATTAACGAGATGACATCGATGGGTTGCAACACTTCGGGCCAACTTATTTTTGATGGCTAAACATTGAATTTGGATGATTTTGAATGATCTGGTATCATGAGAAAATAAGGACTTTTGTTGATGAAGAGGCTAATGGGTTATCGGGTTAAGAGGGGTTACCGATTAGATGAGGGGTTTGCTGGTTGAGTGAAGCATTAGCTTGGACACGACCAAGCAGTTTTGGGCGATTTTAGTGGCTTTACGACTTAACTCTTGACCGACTCAAATGGATGCGACGTAGGCTCTGAGTCGCAGCCGAGCCAGGACTTGGAGAAATTCAAGCCATTTTGAACCGATACCTTTCCTCCTTATTATGTCTTACGTCTTAAAAGACCAACGTCTTTACTTGTAGGAGATCTTTTAAGTCGTGGACGACTCAACTTTTAGGTCCTGAACGAATTGTTTTCTTTAACCTAAGCCAATTGCATCCCACCCTGTTAAGTCGTGGACGACTCATGACTTTGAGAACTTTTGGGCTGTGACTCAATGACCTGAACAAAATTTGGAAGCCTGGAGATGTTGATAGAACTTAATTGAATTTCCAATTTGAGTTGCCAGGATAAACTGCTTGAACTTTGAACTGTTACTTGAACTTTGAACTGTTAAACTTTGCTGCATTCATTCACAGATCACTTTTGACTAGCAAGCTAACAATCTGTTCAATACATCATTTACAGAAAATCGGGACGAATATACTGCCACTGACTGCCCACGTCAAATGGCAGATTAGTTAACAACAGATAATCAACTTAAATAGATTGTGTGAACGAAGTGCTTTTTAAATCATCAAATTCAAGTAAAGTATTAAAGCAACATTGAAATAGTCAACTGAAACTGCCCAGTTTGCACTAATACTATACCTGAACTTTAAATTAACAAGTCCTGAAATTTGGTAATCGATCAATTGTCGACTAGTTTAATTCCAGTTATATTTACTTGTTATTTTTATTAGTTCTGCACAACACTTCGCACTTTTAGGAAATGTGCAACTTCACATTTGAATATCCAGTTGCTTGTGTAGAATGACTTCTCAACAAGAAGAGATAACAGTCCAGACTGGAGAAGCCACTTTTATTCCGGCTCCCCTAGTTAATCCTCCAGAGACAGCTTCTACCTCTTTATCATACAAAGTTTTTCGTCAGTTATGCATTCAGTTTGGCATTGCTGAAACAGATGCCTCAGTTATGCATTCAGTTTGGCATTGCTGAAACAGATGCCATTCTTCCTGAGAAAACTAACACTGCTGATGTGGCGCCTCCTGGCTTCGTAGCGGTTAACCGGCAAATGTGCCTGAGCGGGGCCATTCCCCCTTTCAACAACTTTCTCCAGAATCTTCTTCGTCGACTAGCCATCTCCCCATTCCAGCTACACCCTAATGGCTACGCCATTCTGATGGGGCTGTGTGTGCTATTTAGGAGAACATTTGATCGACTTCCAAGCTTCGACGAGATTTGCTTCCTATGCTCCTTTACCAAGACTAAGGATCACCCTTCTATCACTGTCGTGAGAAGCGCCCAAAATCGCAAATTGATTGTTGGCCTTCCCGACACTGCTCATGGGTTCTTAACTCAGTTCTTCTTTATCCGCTGCCCCCCGGGGTTTTATGTTGTGTGGAGGGAAGGAAGTAAGATCATCTACCTTTACTCCTTCTATTCTCTGAGTTTTACGAAGTCCGAATTGCCAAGTGTTAACTACGTTTTTTTCATTTCAGCGCTCCCCCCTCCTTCTAGAGATCCCAGCCACAAGCCAACTCTGGAGAGGCTCGTGGCTGTACCGGTTGAAGAGCGGGACATGAAATTTTTGTTGAACGACGAATTCCTTCACCAGTTCGGACTTCTTCACCCTTCTCGCTCCACTCAGCCTCATGAAGTCCCTGATTCTCCAGCGGAGGCACCAGATGTCTCAATCCCTGCTGAAATGCTTATACCGAAGGAGCCCTCTATTGAAACTTCACTGGTGAAGTGCCCCACGCTTACCGATGTTGCGGGTCCATCCAGCAAATCGGCACTTGCCCCAGTTATCGAAGAGGAAGAAACTCTTCGTTGCTCTGAAGATGCGGCTGGTCTGGAAGCCGAAAAAGAAACTCCCGTCGAACTTGGCGGTGATGATACTTTTGAGGGGCTAAGCGACCTGATCATAACTTCACAGGAACTTTTTAAAGATGATGTTCCTAAAGCTGCTTCTCCTGTTGTCGAGGCGACATCCACTTTTCAGCAAATTTTGACGCCTGCCACTCAATTCACTACCACCCCTGTGCCGAAGAGCGGTTTGTAGCCTGATGCGTATAGTTTGCACACCACACACACATAGGATTTTCAGCACTTATTTGTCTTTAACGACTTTTTTTTTCGAAGAATTTTAAGACTTGTCTTTTTTTTAATTTCAGATTCTCCGATGGGACGCAGCGGCTCTTGTTACGACGACTTTCAGCGCTACGGGAGGCGTAGTCAATATGACTATAGGCGCTACCTTCCCGTTTACAGAGAAACTGACGAAGAGAGAGCCACTCGAAAGGCTCAGGAGAGGATGGCTCAAGAAGAGCGTTATGAGAGGAGAGAAAGGGAGGAGCACCATGATTCTTCCCAGAGAGGTGACGACTCTCACAAAAGAAAGTCGCATGACGACCGGGGAAAAAGTCATATAGTTGAGGACCCAAGCAAGCATGCCAGGCACGGTGAGAAGCATGCATCTACAACTCCTGAAAATGCCGCTGCCCCCGTCTCACTTGACATCCCTTCCGGCTCCCCTGCTCTCAGGAGGACAGACATTCAGACAATAATAAACATGCCTAAATTCCAAATTGGACCAGGCCCGGCCACCCTACAAAGCCGGTTCCCGCACTGGTGCCTAAAGGGAGTGCAGTTCGATCTTGACTTGGTCCCTATTGACAAACAAGCAATGCTGCAAAATCTTGATGCTGTTAGACTTGATATCGAGCGGATTTCAGGGTGGAAAAAGCTTGTTGATGAGCTTCAGAGGGTCAACCGCGTGAATATAGAGGCCATGCTGACCATGGAAAATGATAAGGCCGAGTGGCAGAAAACTTTAAGCCAGCATGATACCGAGATGAGGAACATCGCTGATTACAACGAGAAGCTTGAAGCAGAAGTTGAAAAACTTAAACAAGAGCTTGCTACTTCTTCTACCTCATATACTCAAAAAGAAGAAGTACTCCAAAAGCAAGTTCGCGATGCTCACGCTGCTCAGCGGCATGCCGAGGCACAACTTGAGGCTGAGTAGAAAACAACGGGAAGGTATCGTGCTAACGTTGCAGATTTATGGGAGAAGGTCAACTCCCAAGATTTGGAGATTATGAGGCTAAAAGCCCAATTGTTAAAGACCGAGAAGGAACGTGATGAAGCTATCGCTGGAAGGAAGGCTGCCAAACAGTCGCATGAGGCGACTAAAGCCAACACCAACTCCACTTTATTTGACTTCTACGTGCATAGCGTTATGGGGCACGGGAGCCTTTCATTCTTAGGACCGAAGTATGAGATTACCCTGGCCGAGGTTTGGGAGTCAATTCTTGACATGCTTGGAGGTGCAGGCGCTGGCATGCTGAAGCATCTCTTGCAGAACACTTTTTAGATGATGACGCCGTAGCTGCTCTAGCTTAGGGAAAAGAGCAGCTTGCCAAAGCACGAGCTGAGGCAGGGGAGCAGCACTTTGTGAAAGAAGCACCACTAACTGCACCCATCCCTCCTTCGGTTTCGGCCGATGTTGACATCACAGGCTCCGGTTCTCATTCTCCGTCCCCTGTTAAACTTACAACTGAGATCACAAGCACGCAGGGTGGAGATGAAGGCGAAGAGAGCGCCGAAGCACAGGCTTATGAGGTTGATATTAAAAAGCCGACTTCTCTAGGTAACTCTACTGTTAATCTTGCCCAAGTGGACTATTTGTTTGCTCCTCATGATTTTGACGAACTTTTTGATTATTTCTTAAATCTCAATGAGCCGCTATCTCCTTTCTTCACAGGAGATACTAATATTTTTGGCTTTTCTTCTTCTGTAGCAAAAACGCCAAGTGCCACACGGACTTCTCCTCCTCCAACTGTCCCTCCTCCATTCCCTCAAATCACTCCTATATCCTAACTGGGATGACAGGAAGAATTAATAGGATCCCTTCAACGCTTGGATGATCCAATCGCTTCGCAGGAGCAGAAGGACGAAGGACTTGAAGGAGGCGACAAATCCTCGGAACGTACTATTTCTGATGACGTAAAACTGGCTGCTCTTGTTACCCCGGGAAGTGAGTCTTCTTCAAGGAGGAGGAGGAAGCGTACCACTTCCAAGAAGAAAAGGAAAAGCATTCTTGTTTCTGAAGAGGAAGCGAAGGTTGATCCGGCAGTAACCCTTTCTCCTTCATCCCCGACTCTCCCAAGCCGCCCTGAAAAGCTGCCTATTAGGTCAGGTGAAGGCTCTAAAGGTGGTGGCAAGAAGAAGTAACGGGCCCTGCTTCCCCTTATTTTTACTTCTGCTTTTTGCATGTACTGACCGGAGATTGTGCGGGTACCGGCCTCCGCTTTTCTTTTTATTTTTAAACCTGTACCTGTACAAAATTTTGATAGTATTGAATAAAATGATTCTTTTTTTGTACAAACTTCTGTCTGTATTTGAGAATGCATTTACTATTCGTTTTTGTACAAGTTTCTTTATATGATATTACAGTGAGCTTGTGGTATGTTGTTCGTGCGTTATTTTTACCAATGTAGCATGTAGTTATACCATGTTGCCCCTATACCATAAGCTCGCTGCAATATTTTCAACTTTGAGGGGACTTGTTCTCTTATTTTCCAGAGAATAATTATTCCATACTTGGAGGAATATTATTCTGCTCAAAATAGAGTACAGCTTGTTTCATATGAGTTTTCACGCTCCACCCTTCGGAGATATCACTTTTTCTTTTGCAGATATATATTCTTACAAAATGAATTCTCCTATGTGGTAGAGCGGGCCTCCGAAGGGCACTTTAGCTATTTTGAGGAAGAGTATTTTCAAGAATAGATGAACCAATCTTCCTTTGAAATCTAAAGTGTGCCTTTAAAGAGGGCTTTTTTTTATTGCAAAGTTTTCGCACTCCTCTTTTTTCTTTTTTCTTAAAAAGGTCACTTTTGCTTTGGCTATTGAGTTTCACTTCATAGTGCAGTGAGCCTTTCGAAAAGAAAACGGGGTTTCAACCTGCTTGAGCCTCTGATGAGAATTTTTGATCGTGCCTCTGGGAAGAGGTGTTTTTGTTTGATTGTGCCTTTGGGATGAGGTCTTTTTGTTTGATTGCGCCGCTGGGAAGAGGTCTTTTTGTTTCAGCCTCTTGGGAGAGGCTTTTACCTTTCCCTTTTCGCTGGGAAGCGGGCCTCCGAAGAGGGCTTTTCACATTTCGACTCGTGTGAAGTATTATTTCAGATCACGGTGAAATGTGTGCCTCTGAGTAGGGCTTTTACCTGGAAGTTTGGAATTTCTTTCTCTTAGTTGGACGGATTTACGGGAGTGTATCACCGATCAGTCCGCAACTTTATGTCGAGAAAGAACTCTCTTTTTCTGGCGAGGCCCGCTCGAGGTCTTTTAGCATTTCAACTGTGGTGAAATGGGCCTACGAAGAGGGCTTTTCACGTTTCAACACTTGGAAGTTTTATTTCAATCTCGGTGAAACGTGTGCCTCTAAGTGGGGCTTTGCCTGGAAGTTTGGAGCTTCTTTCTCTTAGTTGGATGGATTCACGGGAGTGTATCACCGATCAGTCTACAACTTTATGTCGAGAAAGAACTCTCTTTTTCTGGCGAGGCCCGTTCGAGGTCTTTATCCTCCGAAGAGTTGTGCCTCTGAAGAGGGCTTGTGCCTCCGAAGAGGTCTTTTGCTGTTTGATGCTTGCTCGCCCATGTCTCTTTGCCATCTATTCATGCCGGCGATCCCCGTTAACTTTTCCAAGTATCATCCCTTTTTAGTTGCCAATAATTTTCCTTATCCAAAGAAATATACTTCATAGTTAAGCGAGTTGATGGTGGTAGACACAGACTATGTAACTGGATGCTCGTGTGTACAAACATTCGCAGTTAGTTAGAAATGGTCCACTTCCACCCACATCGCTAACTTTTGTTCGAAGCACTTCTTCCGTAGGATTTGAGTATGGAAATTTTGAATGGTTTAGTGTTTGCTTGCTGGGTGATGTCGGAGATCGCTTGGTCTTGCGATGGGTAAGCTTTGTTTTTATGACTTGCATTATTAAATCGACATTTTTAGTAACGCACTTAACGTATTTTATATGTCGAAATAAAACAAAGCAGTTTATAGTAGTAGAGAACACAAGATTTATAGTGGTTCGGCCAAAAGCTGGGCCTACATCCACTTTATAGCTTTTCATTATTCACTTGCTTTACAATTGCTTTCAATACAAGAATCATATATTCGTAATTTTTTTACAACATTTCAGCAAAGCTTTTAAGTAAAATATGGACGCAAATGATTGTTGTTCCAAGCTCTTGGAATTGGTTCTCCTTCGACAGTTGTGAGTTTGAATGTGCGATCAAGAAGTTTCATGCCTATGATATATGGCCCCTCCCACTTTGGCCCAAACACACCTATGGCTGTCATAATTCTCTTCAAGATTAGGTCCCCAACTTCAAACCTGCGCTGACGAACTTTGGAATTGAAGTGTCTGGCTATCCTTTGCTGATGAGCTGCAATTCTAAGCCTAGCCTCTTCTCTTCTTGCATCAAGGAGGTCAAGCGCTTCCAGTTGCAGTTTTTCATTCTCATCTTGATCAAAATGGATCCTTCTGTGTGAGGGGACTTCAATTTCCAATGGAATCATCGCTTCTGATCCGTATGCCAATGAAAATGGAGTATGCCCAGTCGCAGTTTTGTGGGTAGTTCTGTATGCCCATAGTGCAAGCGGTAACTTATCGACCCAACCACCTTTTGCTTTTTCCAGCTGTTTTTGATGGTTGATTTGATGATTTTGTTTACTGCTTCCACTTGCCCGTTTGCCTGCGGATGAGTCACTGTTGAGAAGCTTTTTCGGATCTTGAATCGTTTGCAGAAATCTTGGAACTCCTCACTTTCAAACTGGGTACCATTGTCTGTGATTATCTTCTGAGGCACACCATACCTGCAAATGATATTTTTAGTCACAAAACTTATCATTTTCTTAGAGGTAATAGTAGCCAATTGTTCGGCTTCAGTCCATTTAGTGAAATAATCAACAGCAACGATAGCATATTTAATCCCCGATTTGGCAGTCGGCAAAGGCCCAATGAGATCTATTCCCCAGATGGCAAACGGCCATGGACTGACCATTTGTGTTAGCTCAGTGGAAGGTGCTCTAGGAATTTTGGCAAATCTTTGGCATTTATCACACTTTTGGGAATAGTCAGCAGCATCTTGATTAATTTCTGGCCAAAAGTATCCATAACGGAGGATTTTCTTTGCTAAAGTTTGACCACCTGTATGATCCCCACATTCCCCTCCATGTACTTCAGTCAGAATTGTCTTAGCTTCTTCCTTTGTCACGCATCGAAGTAATGGCATTGAAAATCCTCGTCTGTACAAGCGACCATCCTGAACTATATATCTGGAGGCTTTCCTTATCAGCTTCTGTCGTTCTTTTGAACTTTATGGCAAAGAACCATTGAGCAAATATTCAAATATCGGAGTCATCCATGATTCTTGCTCTTGGGATACATTCATAATCTAATCAACATCCATTTCATCTGTGCTTGGAGCTGACAAGACTTCGACGGGAACTAATCCTAATAGCTGAGCTTCACCAGTACTTGAATACTTTGCGAGAGAATCCGCCTTCATGTTCTCTTCTCGGGGTATATGGTTTATTGAATAACGGTCAAAATCTTGAAGAAGCTCCCAGGCTTTTGATAAATAGGCGGGTAGATTCCCTCCTTTAGCTTGAAATTCCTTCTTGACTTGGCAGAATAAGTTGAGAATCACTGAAGATCTGCAATGCCTTGATGTTCAGTTCTTTAGCGATTCTTAAACCAGCGATGAGAGCTTTATATTCTGCTTCATTATTTGTCGAAGGAAATTCTAGTCTCAGTGCATAACATAGCGATCGCCCTTCTGGGGTTTCAAGGACAACCCCTGCTCCGGAACAGTAATCATTCCTTGCGCCATCGACATACAATTTCCATTCGATTGGGACGTTATCAGTGGCTTCTTTCTCACTATCACCTTTATCCGTACATTCTGCGATGAAATCTGCTAAAGCTTGTCCATTGATTGCTTTCCGAGGATGATAAGTGATGTCATATTGGCTGAGTTCAATATTCCTTTTTAAAAGACAGCCCGAAGTCTCAGGACGGAATAGGACTTGCTTTAGAGGTTGATCAGTGAGGACTTTGATGGGATGAGCTTGGAAATACGGCCTCAATTTTCTTGATGCGATCAACAAACAATAGGCGAGCTTTTCCAACCTTGAATAGTTCATCTCTGCCCCAGTGAATCTTTTGTTGATATAATAGACTGGGTGTTGAATTCTTGCGTCTTCCCGTACCAACACTGCACTGAGAGCATGAGATGAAATTGCCAAATATATGAAGAGATCTTCACCATTGTCAGGCTTTGAAAGTATCGGAGGCACTTCCATATGACGAACCAACTCATCAAATGCTTTCTGACATTCAGGAGTCCACTCAAAGTTTTTTCTTCCTTTCTTGAGAGCATCAAAGAATGGAATGCATTTGTCAGTAGCCTTTGAAATGAACCGACTCAAGGCAGCAACCTTTCTATTGAGACTCTGCAGGATTAGCTTCAATGCCCCTAGCGTTCACAATGAAACCCAAAAACTTTCCGGACTCCACTCCAAATGAACATTTCAAGGGATTAAGCTTCATTATGTACTTTCGGAGTACCGCGAACATCTCTGCCAAGTGATCCATGTGGTCCACTGCTTTCTTAGACTTCAGTAGCATATCATCAACATAAACTTCCATTGTCTTGCCAATCTGCGGTTTAAACATGGCATTAACAAGCCTTTGGTAAGTTGCCCCTGCATTCTTGAGTCCAAAAGGCATGACCTTGTAGCAGTAGAGTCCAACATCTGTGATGAAGCTTGTGTCCTCTTGATCTGGCTCATGCATCATAATCTGGTTATATCCGGAGTATGCATCCATAAAAGATAACAATTCATGCCCTTCCATCCCGTCCACCAACTGATCGATCCTGGGCAGCGGGAAACAGTCTTTGGGGCAGGCTTTGTTCAGATCTGAAAAGTCAATGCATACTCTCCATTTTCCATTAGCTTTTTTAACCAGCACTGGATTTGATACCCAATTTGGATAAGTAGATTCTCTTATGAAACTGTTCTCCATGTGCCGATCCACTTCTTCTTTTAACGCTGTCGTCCTCTCAGGACCCTGGGTTCTTCTTTTCTGTTTCACGGGTGTAAACTTTGGATCAATGTTCAGAGTGTGCACTGCAATCTCTGAGGATATTCCACACATGTCAGCATGAGTCAAAGCGAATACATCCAAATTTGCCTTCAAAAATGAAATCGGAACATTCTGAACTGTTGTGTTGAGTTGTGAACCCACATTCAGCACTTTGTTTGGGTCCTTTGGGTCAACGGGTACCGGCACCGTTACCTCTACCGGTACTACCATATTCTCCCCTACACTAGCTTTCCTTGGATCCATCTCTCTTCGTGCGCCACTACATTCACCAGTGCAGGGTCCACCCTATAATTGCTACAAGATTGGTTCTTTGATGTGGACTGGAGCCGCCGCACCTTTTCCCGTTTCTCTTTTCCTCGATTAACGCAACTCTGTAAGATAACATTCTCGCCTCGCATCTTGGTCTCCTTTAATCACACCAACTCCATTATCTATGGGGAATTTTATAGTCATACACCATGGGGCAAGAAAAGCTTTGAATGCAGCAAGAGTTGGCCGGCCTAAAAAGGCATTGTAGGCAGAGTATTCTTCAACAATTATAAAGGTTTGCTTTCGAGCACCTTCCTCGGCCCTTTTCCAAGTTCCACAAAAAAATCTATGGTCGGCTGTTTGGGTTCCTCAGCAAACCCAGCAATCTTAAGTGATGAAGCTTGAACGTTAGCCATCGGAATTTTCATTTAATCAAAGGTCTTCTTGAAGAGAATGTTGCATGAAGCTCCACAATCAACTAGAACTCTTCTCACAGTAGCCGGCCCAATACCAGCGGATATGACCAAAGGATCTATGGTAGGAGCCTCGATACCCAAAGAATCTCTGGCACTGAACACAATATCATCTGTGGAAGTCTTTTGTTGCTTTGAAGGCGCATCATTTTCTAAAACAAAAACATTCTCTTTAGCCGGTACATGCCTCAAGGCCCGGGCATACCTTTCCATCTCGCCCCAGCTTTTGCCTGCAGGTTGAGGCCCTCCAGTTATTATATTGATGACAGGTCTTTCCGATTTATGTTCTACGGCCTTCTCACTTGAGCCAGGACGGTGAGCGGGAACTTGTTGTCCTTGAGTCGACGAGGCTGGCGCTTTTCTATTCCTTTTCACATACTGCTGGAGCTTGTTTACCTTCAGGAGTTGTTCAATTACCTCTTTCAACTGACGGTATTCGTTGGTGTCATGGCCGGGTTGGTTGTGGAACCGGTAGAACCTTCCACTTTTTTCCATCTTACTTCCAACTCTCATTTTAGGTGGTGTTGGATAATTGACATCATCCTTGGTTGCAAAGAAGATGTTCTCAGGGGTATCGGTCAAGGGTGTGAAATTGAAAGGACGGCCTTTCTTAGCGTCTCCTTGTTTCTTTCCACCATCATTTCCCCTTTTTTGAGTGTTAGGTTCTTTCTTGTTCGAAGCAGCACCATTGTTCCCAGCTTCTACTGATACTACCTTAGCCGGTGTTTGGAGGCTCTCCAAACGCATGAATTCATCCGCTTTCTTGTAGAACTTGTCAAGCGAGTTTGGTTCTTTCTTTTTCAACCATTTTCCAAATTTGCTTGATTTGTCAATCGCCCTCATCAGGTATGTTAGGACCATGCGTGGTTCAGCATTATCTACCTCAGCCAATGCTATGTTAAAACAATTCAAAAATGATTTGATCGATTCTCCTGGATTTTGCTCTAGACTTGACAGCGACATTATATCCTTTGCTTTTGAAGCATACAATCGAAATTGCTCCTTGAATTTCCTGGTCAAATCAGAGAACTGATTAATGGACCTGACCGGCGGCTTTGTAAACCACAATAGAGCCACACCTTCCAGATATACTGGGAAATATCGATATTTGATTTCATCAGACGCCCTGGCACCCGTCATATGCCAATCGTACTTATACAGAAACTCATTAGGATCGCTTGTCCCTTTGTATGCCGGAATAGTAGAAGGAACGGATTTTCTTGGGAATTCTGCCTTCAAGATTTTCTCAGTAAACGGAGTTTTGCTTGGAGCAAAACCCCATTCTTTCTCGTCTTCGTCCCTTCGCATACTTTCCTTCATGATCTGACGAACCATGCCGAAGAAATATTCTTCATCATTTAAAGGCTCTGGAGGGCAAACATCAGCCATTCTCTCTGAATTCTGTCTTGACAACCGTTCACGGAGGGTCGGCTGCGGTCCTGATCCTCCAGCCTGGAGGGGTGTCTTTTCCACAGGGTCTGCGGCTCTTTGAGAAACGTTCCCTCCTACATCATCTTGAACTCCCACAGTAGGGTTTCCATCATTATTAACCGGTTGACGGTCATCCCCAAGTAGATCATTCAACTTACTTAAAATCAGGGCGTTTTGGGCATTCTGAGCTTCCAATTGTGCATTCTGGGCATTCAATTGTTGATTCAACCCCAAAACTACGGCATCCAATTCTGCTCGTGTAACTCCAACAGTTGGAGCTGCTTGACTTGAAGGAGGAGAAGTAGCGGTATTCTCTTGAACATTGTCGGATCTCACAGAACTTCGTTTTCTCCCAGGAGCCATTGTTTCCAATAAACTTCTGGTTTTCAAAGAAATCCTTTCCATGAACTTTTTCGGAGCAATGATGGAAGTATCCTGAGTTGGCTTCTCAGTGAAAGCACCAAAAATGTTAACGCTTAAAATCGAACGTTAACACCCCGGTGTGTGAAGTGTGAATGTGAAAGCACCACCCGACGGTTCGGGAATAGAATATTAGCAAAAAAAACAGAAAATACAGTAAGAGACAGCGATTTTATAGTGGTTCGGGTTAAGGAGTAGCCTACGTCCACTTTAAGTGTCTTTATTACTGATCTTGTTACAAAACAATACAATGCTCTTCAAGTACAAATCTCTTTAGTTACAAAACACTTTGAGCAAGTAGCTTAAGCTTCGATGTAGATGAAAGTCTTCAAATCCATGTTGGATGTGTGAAAGTCTTTCAAAGTAGCTTGAAGTGTTCTTCGAAACTTCAAGTGTAAAGTTGGTTTAGAAAATGACAGAGTATCGGTGCTTGAAGAGATTGTCCAAAAGTCCCCTTCATGCTTGAGGAAGGTTGGTATTTATAGGGAAATTTCCCCCTTGGGTCGTAAGTCGTGATCGACTTATGGTAGGTCGTGGCCGACTTATTTGGCCAAGCCCCATGGTCTCACAATGGTTCACTTGTATAAGTCCTAAGTCGCCCACGAGTCAACATCCTCTTGTATAAGTAACACAGCATCGGACTTTTACTCAGTAGCTTTAGGTCGTGGACGACTCAAGCTAGGTCGTGAGTCATGGCTTAACTAGTAAGCTTGTTTATTTCAAATAATAACCCAAGTCCTGAATCGTGTATGAGTTAAGAGGCTATCGTGTTAAGTAAGGAGCAGCGCTTCATTTGCTAAGTCGCCCACGACACATGCTAGGTCGTAAGTCGCGGATAGCTTTAAGTCGTTAACTCATTTCCTTCTCAAGTCGTGCCATCTCTTGAACCGTTAAGTTATCCTGTCCTTGAGCCGTGGACATCCTTAAGTCGTAGATTGTATACTCCCTTAAGTCGTAGAAACCTTAAGTCCTGGATGCCTTAGGTCGTGAAGCATCCCTTCTCTTTTAAACCGTTAAGTCATAGACTTCTCTATGTCGTAAGTTACGAAGTCCTTCAACTCTTTAAACCGTTAGGTTGTCCATACCTTGAGTCGTAGGTCGTCAAATACTCTGAGTCGGCAACTTCCTTAAGGTATTGAGTCGGTCTATTCTCTTAGGGCAGTTAAGTCGGCAAGCTGTTAGGTCGGCATCCTTTTAAGTCGCTGAGTCTCCTTAAGTCGTGAGCCCTTTTTGAGTCGTTGAGCATTGGAGTTAACAAAAATCATCTTTTAAATCTAAAAAGGTCATTTCAACTTTACAACTACTTGAATTACTACATATGGATTTATTTGGGCCAACACAAGTAAAATCCATCAATGATAGTAGATATGTGTTTGTTATTGTTGATGATTTTTTTAGATATACTTGGACTATTTTTATGAAAAATAAAAATGATACCTTTGATAAATTCAAAACTTTTCTTAAAAGAATTCAAAATTTTAAAGGTTTAAAAATCAAAAACATAAGAAGTGATCATGGAGGTGAATTCGAAAACGAAGCCTTTGAACATTTTTGTAAGAAAAAAGGAATTTTCCATAATTTTTTGTTTTCTAGAACTCCACAACAAAATGGAGTTGTAGAACGTAAAAATAGAACCTTGCAAGAATGTGCAAGAACTTTGTTAAATGGAAGTAGTCACCAAAACATTTCTGGGCTGATGCAGTTGCAACAGCGTGTTATGTTTTGAATCGTGTTTCTATTCGACCTCTAACTAAGAATACTCCTTACGAACTTCTTAATGGACGAAAATCAAATATTTCTTATTTCAAAATTTTTGGTTCAAAATATTTTGTTTTAAACACAAAAGATCAGCTTAGTAAATTCGATCCAAAATCCGATGAAGGAATCTTTTTAGGATATTCGGATCGAAGCAAAGCTTATCGAATTTATAATAAACGAACAAATATCATCGAAGAAACACTTCATGTATCTTTCGATGAAAATTTTAAACAAATGCCAAGTATAAGAGATGATGAAGAATTTACTAATAATATCACAAACACAGAAATTTCAAATATTGAAAATAATGAAAACATTAATCACAATAACAATGAATTAAGATATCCACCTAGGATATTAAGAGATCATCCTTATGATAATGTTATTGGAGGACTCAACTCATATGTTAGAACAAGAAGTCGATTAAATCAAATGGGTCGTGTAGCTTTTCTATCTAATATTGAACCTAAAAATATTAAAGAAGCATCTACCGATGAAAATTGGTTAATCGCTGTGCAAGAAGAACTAAACCAATTTGAAAGAAATGACGTTTGGAATTTGGTTCCACGGCCTAGTGATCAATCAGTTATTGGTACAAAATGGGTTTTTAAAAATAAAGCAGATGAATAAGGAAATATTACTAGAAATAAAGCTAGATTAGTTGCTCAAGGATATAACCAGGAAGAAGGAATTGACTATGAAGAAACGTTTTCTCCGGTCGCTAGACTAGAAGCAGTACGAATCTTACTAGCATTTGCATGTTTTTATAATTTTAAATTATATCAAATGGATGTCAAAAGTGCTTTTTTAAATGGTTTCATAAAAGAAAATGTATATGTTGAGCAACCACCATTATTCATACACGAACAATTTCCTAACCATGTCTATAAGCTTAAAAAGGCTTTATATGGTTTGAAACAAGCACCCCGTGCTTGGTACGATCGTCTTAAAAGATATTTAATAGATTCTGGTTTTGAAATTGGAAAGGTTGATCAAACTCTTTTTATTAAAAGAAATAAACAGAATATTTTAATTGTTTAAATATATGTTGACGATATTATTTTTGGATCTACAAATGAAAGACTTTGTCAAGATTTTTCTAAAATAATGACTAGAATTCGAAATGTCACATATGGTTGCGTTAAATTATTTTCTTGGCTTACAAATAAAACAATGAGAAAATGGTATTTTATTAATCAAGAAAAGTATTGTAACAATCTAATTAAACGTTTTGGTATGGAAAACACTTCTACCAAACCAACTCCTATGAGTACAACCATACATCTTGATAAGGATGAAAATGGTAAAAGTATTGATCAAAAAATTGTATCGAAGCATGATTGGATCGTTACTATATTTAACAGCTAGTAGATCTGACATAATGATGAGTGGGACTTGTCACTTCGTTGGACGGTCTCTTGTATCTTGGTTTAGTAAAAAACAAAACTGTGTTTCATTGTCAACATGTGAAGCAGAATATATTTCTGTAGCTTTGCATGTGCTTAAGTTATCTATATGCAACAAACACTACAAGATTTTGGTTTTAATTTATGTAAATCAACTATTTATTGTGATAATTCTAGTGCTATAAACTTATCTAAAAATCCTGTAAATCATTCACGAACAAAACATATTGACATTCGTCATCATTTTCTTCGTGATAATATTGAAAAATATTTAATAAATTTAGAATATGTATCCTCTGACAAACAATTGGCAGATATCTTTACAAAACCGTTAAATGAAAATACTTTCATTAATTTAAGACGAGAACTTGGTATCGTCTCTCTTAAAGATTTTTAAGTTCAATTTTTTTAGTGTATATATATATATATATTCTTTAATAAAATTTAAAAAAATATATATAGAATTCATAGTTTCTATCAAAAGAAATAAATAGTGTCTTCTAGCACTCGAACTTAAGATCTCACACTCGGTAGTCCTCTACACTACCACTTCTCTCTCTATTGTTTTCTGAAATATGAAACTTCATATATATACATTCCATTCTCTCCTTCTTTTCCTATGGATACTATTTCTCTAACATTAAAACCATACGTTGTCCTCTATTTTTAAACAAGCTTCTTCCTATATATTGCTGAATTCTTACAATTCTTTTCATCAACAATTATTTTAATTCCCTTTTAAAAAAAATTCTGTTCAATCATGTCATCTCAAAATAACTCCATGTCATCTAACCTATCTTACACCTCTCCTTCATCGGAATCGGAGAATCTACCAACTCCTACTCCTATATATGAACCAGTTCCGATCGTTTCACCCTCTACTCATACTAGATATACTTCACTAGCAAAAAAAAAACAAGACGGTCTCTCTTTTTCGGATCACCGTCCACAAAAGAGAAAATTGATGATATTCATCATTATCAAAAAGAAAAATTAGACTTACAACGTGAATTATACTATGAGCAAAAAGTTACTGCCCAATGGCTTAGCTTTTTGGAACAAGTAGCATTAAAGTTCTGTGGTTCTTCATCAAAGGATTCTGTTCATCAACCATCTATAGCTCGTTCTCCAAGTCGTCGCAATCCTTGGGAACCATCACCACAACATTCATCAACAAATCCAAATTCTTGGGAATGTGGCAAGAGATGGTCTCCGCTTCGACCATATGTGGAGAACACCAAATTTGAAGAAGAATCTTATCATACTCCATCATCTTCTTCACAATCTATTTAATCATTTCTTGTTTTTTAATATAATTTTTTATTTTGTCATTTCATTTTGCTTATTTTATTTGTAATATTGAAAATTATTCAATAAAATATATATTTTTCTCACCATTGCCAAATATATGTTTCTGTGCACAATTCAGACGTCTGAATTGGTTTAAACAGACGTCTAAATATTCATTGAAAAAAATCTTTTTACCTCAGATTCAGACGTCTGAATTAAGAAAAACGGACGTCTGAATTAGCCCAATTTTGAACTAAATCCTTGTGGGTTGCAAACCAACCAAATTCAGATGTCTGAATTGAATTATTCAGACGTCTGAATCCCTTCTAAGGATTTTTGTCTGCTTTCTTATTATATATTTATTACCTTTTTACCCCTACCTTTTCATCACCTACATAATAACTTTTTCACTTCTTTACTTCTTACTTCAGAACCCTAGCCCCCATTTTCATCTCACTCAAAGCTTTTACTCTTCCTCTAACTTACCAATGGCACCAAGATCAAAGAAAACAAGAGAATCAACTTCCGGGCCATCCGAAGACCAAATCCGGCAATGGCTATGGAACGATGTTACCGTTTCATGGTTCATTTCCATGAAGAACTCAAACATTTTTGAAGGAGCATTCATGAAATTCCCAGATTTTGCAGCATATCGAATTAGAGAATTAGCGGAGCAATTTCACTTCGACGGATTGATTGGGTATACTCCTAATAATGTTAAGATTAATCATCTTATGATTAAACTTTTTCTTGCAACTTAAATTTGGATCATCAAAATCCTCAAAACCGTCAAGATTGTGTTTGGTCGTTAGTTTGTGGCGCAAGAATTTTCTTACTTTTACAAAGACTAGGTCATATTTTAAATTGTCCTTATCAAGGAATTGATATTAATGAAATTGAAGTTGATATGGAACATCGTGATGAAGTTTCACATCAATTTTTATCCGATGAACTTATAAATATGGGTAATTTAAAATCTACCTACTTACGGCCACAAGCTAGGCCAATTCACCGTGCTCTTATTCGGTCTCTCCAACCAAGAATGGGTAGCTATGAAAAAGTGTATAAAGAAAACTTTCTAGCACTTTATTCTATCTATTCTAGTCAACAAGTAAATTGGGGGAAGATTATTTTGGATGAATTCTAAGATATCACAATCCGAAGGAAATGTAGAACTATTCATTATTACAAGTATCGGAGTACCAATGCTTGATTCCAATATTACAAGTATTAGTGAGTTAGGCGATGAAACTTTAGGGTTGATGGGTCTTCCTATACAACCTCCTTCTCAATAAATCATTTCCTTCCAATAATGGTCACAAAATATTCAACAAGGTGTTCCTCAACCTCGAGACACTAGTATAGCTTCTTCTTCCCGTACCCATCATGAAGAAGAGGAGGAGGATGTTGACACCATCCAAGAAATTGGCCGGATACTTCTTTAAGACAAGCCATCATCACTCTCTCCCGAAATCAATCAAAGATTCATCAGGACATAAAAGCACTTGAGAAAAAGACGGAAAGAAAATTCAATTCTATCAAAGGCTTTCTCAATAAGATATGGGATTGAATTTCTTGTTCTGTCTCTACATCTACTCAAGCTTACAATCCATCTCCTTTTGAGTGGTCTTCCTCAAGCTCCAACTCTAATCACAATGGTCCATCTCTTTGAAGTCAATTTTAAATTATCTTGCTTTATTTTTTATATTTACTTGTCACTTTTATTTCTTTATGTTATTTGTATGAGAACAATCTATAACATTATTTCTTTATGTACTACTTCTCTATTTGCCTTAATGAAATGGATTATCTATTATCATTCATGTTCTTCCTTTTTGTCGATGACAAAAGGGGAGAAATTTAAATTGTCCATATTAACGGGGGGAGTATCTAGTATATTAATTTTATATAGTTGTCATCATCAAAAAGGGGGAGAATGTTAGACTCTCGATTTTGATTATAACAACCTATATAAAATGTTATGTGTATTTTAAACCATCTTTGCAGGAGATTTATTGCAGATTCATATACTGATGTTTATAGCTGCATATTATGTGTCTAGAGTCTGTATATTACTTAGAAAATTTGTTAAAATCTCTCCTTAAATGATATATATATATAAACATCTACATGCACATGCACATGCACACACATGCTCATACATGCACAAAACAGCAAAATCAGATGTCTGAATCCATTCATTCAAACGTCTAAGTGCTGAAATAAGAATATTGTTTTCACAATATTCAGGCGTCTGAACTAAAATATTCAGACGTCTAAATAAGGTCAAAAATGAACTATTTCTTTGCTGTTTGCGTTTTCAATCTAATTCAGAAGTCTGAATTTTTTTATTCAGACGTCTGAATATCCCCAACTGCTATTTTCTTGAAAAGTCACTTCTCTTCACCAAGAGAAACATCCTTTTAAATCAACAGTTGCATCCGTTCTTTTCAATATAACTTTTCATTTAAAGATGCAACTCTTTATATAATATATATAGATTATAGAATTCAACAAACAAATTACCGAATTTACTTTTAGCATTCTTGAATTCTTATCTATTCTCAAAGTTTTCAAACTGCACTCAAATTCTTACATATTTTGATCATTGATCACTTTATCTTCCATAATTCTCAAAGCATATCACACTATATATCATAAAGGAGAAGATAGTAGGAAGATTGTACTCAATTGACTTATCAGTGTTATTTAAGAACACACTACAATTTGATATCTTTTGCATTGAAGTACTATTTGGTTGCTTAAGTGGATGAAGTCCTGTTCGGTTGCTCAAGCAGTGTAAACCTATTCCCCCGGGTTAAGTGAGGGTTGTTGTAGTTTGCGACGACCCGCCCTTCTACTTCCAGAAAGACGTATCATCATTAAGAAAAGAAAGGGATAGAAATAGAAAAGGAAAGAAAGAAAGAAACAAAAACATCAGAATCTCACAGCGGAATGGAACAAAATATAATATATCACATAACTATTACATAGTTTTACATATATCAGAGTTATACAATATCAATACACATGACAGTCATATATACATCTGTCACTATATACATCAGAGGTACAACATACATCAACTATCACAACGGATCTAGATAGATAACTACATACGTCTGGAAACTCCCGCTCCAAGCTCCTCTAGAAATCAAAGTCCAAAACCTATCACTTAGCTACTCATAAAAATTTGAGTACCCAAGAGTTTATGAAAAACAAATATAAACTCCGGGTCAGACATGGGTCTGGTATGTGTAAACGGTTTAAATTGTTTAACTTTGAAAAACATTTGAAAATAAAGGTATCACGTAAGACTCCCCATAAATAAATACGGGTAAGTTTTTACTTTACGCTAACCAAAACATTTCATAGGAAATCCAGTGATATTATAATAGCATCTAGGGTTTTCAAGTAAATAGAAAATAGCTGAAATTGTTACATCTATTAAATTCCAGCTACTAGCCACAAAAGTGGGTAATACAAATCAAAACCGTAGGGTCTCGTAGAGAAAATGGATTTCCACCAATGGTAGGGCTACTGGGGTACCGTTCGTCATAGTACGGGGCCTAGATCACCATACCGAGGATCACTCCCGACCCCCTACAACACAAGGCCGAAACCATTCCTTACTGAACAGTCCCGAACAAGATAACCCCACGGTTGTAGCTGGCAACCGCCCACACAGCCGAAATAAAGGGACATCTAGACAGGAGAATATCTTGTTCTGCTTGGGCATGACCCACTTAATCTTGCTGCACCTCCCCTGTTGTAGCCATTCCCTGTTGATGAGGCTTGAGGCTACGATGACCTTTACAGGACATATCACTTAGAATGCTCATCGTCCGCCTGACAAAGTGCTGAAAGCTTCAATCCATACAAGTTCGTTCCGGGTTCGAACGAAACCGAAGGCATTATCTCATTACACTCATTTTGGAATCACCCTCATAGTCAACGACGATAACCCTTACATTCTGAAAACACCATCTTGATCTTCATTTTAGAATTCACGACCTATCATTTAAATTGGATTGATGTGGTTTTCGAAATATCAAATTGATACCCGATCCCGGTCTCATCGAAATCCAAACGCCATTTTAAAGGCCAAGTTGTCTAATTAACTTAAACAGTTTAAATCAATGATTTAATTCACATAGCATTTATCACAGATAGAACATATACAAGCATCAGAGGTATATCACAGCATATCACAGAACATCATAGAATTATCATCAAATAAATATCACAATCAGATATTCTACACCACAATCCATAAGCAATCATCTTAAATTCTCATTTGTAATTAATTCAATTTAAATTAATTACCTAAGAGTTAATTACTTAACTCTGTTTAATTAATCATTAATTAATAGTTAATTATTTATTTCTTTCAAATTATTTAAGTTAATTAATCATTGCTTAACCAATTATTAAGTCTTAATTATTTAATTATGTAATTATTTTATTTCATCATTTAATTAATTACTTCTTAATCTAGTTATTTAACTTTAATTACTAAATTAACTATTCCTTATTCATTAATTAAGTACCCTTAATAATTTATTAATAAGACTTAATTACCCATTTAACTGCTAATTACTTAATCAATCATTTATTAATTCTAAATTAAATTACTTGATTAATTAACTATTAGTTCATTTATTAATTAACTTGAGTAGTTAATTTCAAATTCACCTTATTTCTTAATTATTAATCGATCTCTAATTATAATTATAAAGTAATTACTCTAAATTACTTTCCGAAAATAATTAATTAATAAATTCTTTAACTTGAAAATCTATTTATTATTAACTACACAACTTAAATGTTAATTAACTTGTACTTAACTTAGATTAATTGCTTAATCAAAATAATAATTAAGTGTTTTAAAACATCGTTACGTATTAAATAAAATCATCATAACTTGAATCCAAAGTCTTCACAGTGCTTAAAAATTTATGGAAAACCAAATTTTAATTAACTTCAACACTAATGCAAAACGGCAATTTGTCAAATCCGAGACTCCCCTACGTGATACTCGAGTGTTACTTCGAGTTCCTCACGCGATTTCCCCGAAACTCCCTGCACATATCTTCTTCTTCCCCCTTTCTTATTTTTTTCCTCTTTTTTAATCTTATGTTATTAATCAAAACATCAGTAACATACTAATGTGTTCGACTCGATACCCGGAAGCAATCATCCAAATTCCTCGAGAACGGCTCGCGTCAGTGCTCCCCTCAATATCGCTGATACAACCGCCGCCGTACACGTGTACAGCGACGCGTTCCATATCTGGCGAACCCCAAAGTCAAAGACAAATCGCAAATCACGCATAGGTATGAAAACCAAATCCCATTCGACAACAAAAGTTCGAAATCGAAAATTAGCAGTTCCAAAGAAAACTACAATCACGGCCTTCGGCAAAATTACTTCGCGATCATCGGTCAAGCCACCGGAGTCGGCGCGACTTCGCCCATACGACAACATCACGCCAAGCAACCTTCCACCAAAATTTTGTGCAACTCGGTCGCGTGAAAAAGCCGAACCCACAATGTTACAGACATGAAAAATACTGAACACAAACCCTAATTTACATTCGTTCGATTAATTCTTGAATTTGAAAAATTATTCAATATTTTTCCCAACATCATGTATGTTCAAACTATCTCCAACACAAAATTCAACAATTTAAATTGAATCGATAACCAGGAATTTGCAAAAAATGCAATCTTTGTTTATTTACAAACTGCTCTTTAAATGTCAATTTATAAATCTTGATTTTTGTTTTAAAAATTATGATTTGCAGTATAGATTCAATATACAATCTTGAATCAACATTTTGCAACATTCGAATATTATCAATGATTACTTGATTTACCTGTACATCAATATTACAGTGGTGTGCTTGAAATCAACCTTTAAAAATCTTATTTTAAGGTTACCATCTTGTTTTAGTTATAAACTTTAAGCACAATAATGATTGGATGAGTGTAAATTGAACATGGAAGCAAATATACAACCTGTATAATTTATTAGAGGAGTATAGAGCATCACAACAGAGCATCACAACATATGTTCAAATTGAAGCACACATAATCTAAAATTTTCAATAAATCTTGAACTATTTAAATAAACTTAAAGCTTTTTTTTAAAAAAAAATCAAGTTTACTCACTTGCCAAATTTTGTAGACAGAGAACAATGTCTTCCTTCCCTCTTGAAGCCTTTAGTTGATAATACCCTTGACACTGTCCTGCAGTTTTGAATTTAATTTTGATTTTACTTCTTCCGGTTGTTTTTGTTTTCTCAGGTTTTGTTATATGATTGTTGAAAGAACTAGAATTAAATAGAAGGTGGTCTCACATATATATAGAAGACAATAGGTGTATGAAGGAAGGTGCTTTCTGGTGTAGTTATTTGTTCTGATATGGGCAGACTTTATTTACTGCAAATGAAAAAGATTTTCTAAATATTTGAGTTGACAAAATAATGTGCTGAGATGATATAAATTAAATGCTTTGGTTTCTAATTATGTTTACACAATTACCATTTCTTTTACTGTGAAGATATTACATGCAAACATGTACTTATGCAGGTAGGCTTAAGGCTTGTGTATGAAACTATTTTATATAAAATGTTTTTATTATTTACTTGCTTAAATAACTCATATGATTATTTTTGTGTCAGGATTATTTTTATTTTGGTTTGGTGTTACTTCTAACTTACACTTGCAGGCAAACACTGTCATGTATATGAAGATATTTATTTAGATATTTGTTTTGTTATTATGTTATACTTGTTTTATTTCATTTTATACTTAGTGTTTCATTTAACTCTTGTTTATATTTACGTTTATATTTATATATTTTGACTATCAATGTTCTATCTGACTTCTAGTTTGAACAGTTTTGATATACATGTTTGTTTTATAGATAAATGTGTCAGTTTTACCTTTATACTTTGTGCTTTTATACTTTGTTCTTATTTTAGCTTGCTTACAAATTTTTAAAGTTATGTTGAATGTATATTTTAACTAATAAATTCTTGTTTTACATTTACTTCTATCTTATATTTTATAGTTGACTATCAATATTTATTTCTATTTGTATTTTAACTATCAACATTAAACTTAGATTCATGAGTTTACTTATTTATTTATGTTTATATTTTTGACTTACATTAATATTAATATTTTAAATTTATAGAAATTGATTTTATTTAAAACAGTATCATCTATATATATTTATACCTAATCTAAACAAAGTAAAGTATTTTATTCTAATTATATAGGACAAATTTTATTGTAAATATTATTGAGATTTTTATTTCAATTTTTCATATCAATTCCTTTCAAAATACAAATCCATCACAAACAAATGGCAATTATTCCAAAATCATATTCATTTTAATATGATCAAACTACTTTTTATTTGATTAGATTAAATATTTATTAAAGTAAACAGGGCCAAAATCCAGGGTCGTTACATTCCTCCTCCCTTAAAAGAATTTCGTCCCCGAAATTGAAACGAAGATAATTTTAAAAGTTGTTATACCAACCATTCAAACATAGATATCGTTCATACATTAGCAAATGATCAAACATTCTATCCTAACAAACATCACTAGCCATCCGAACACAAATCCGGATAAGCTTTCCTAAAACTATCTAGAGTTTCCCATGAGCAAACTCCGGTATCCTCACTCCACTGCACTTCGACGAGCTTCATTATCTAACTCCTGAGTTACCACTCGTCTTGATCAATAATCCGAACTAGATTCCAGACCACAGTCACATTCGACTCAACTTCCAAATTTTCCTGAACTACTGGTTTTACAACAAATGATGGATCATGAAAAAATTTCCTTAGATGGGATATATGGAATACACAATGAATTCCAGACATTCATCCTGGCAATTCAATTCTGAAAGCTGTATTACCAACTCTTTCCCAAATTTATTGACTTCTTCACAGAATTTCAATATCTATTCATTCAAGCCCTTATGATGTACATATACCATTCCTACGCCATATCAAATTCGATCACTCGCTCGATCACACAATTTCACTTTCGAACTAGTGTCGTTCACCCGATGTAACGAGCGTGATTTTTTGTTCACGAAGACCGACATTAATACGTCCACTGTATCAACTGCCCAACAATCGAAGGCCGAGAAACCGTACAATTAGGGTTAAAGAAGAAGAAAAGGGTAGAAGGAGAAAGAAAAAGAAACAGAAAACAATATCAGAATCTCACAATCGCAGCGGAACAACATATAATAGATAAATGAATAATCTTTAAACAAAGAACTATATCAGTTATTACATTACATCATATCACATTACATTACATCATCAGTGTACAACAAAAAACAACAACAAACAACGGAAAAGAAATACTATATACTAGTGAATACGCCATGCCATCCAGCTTGCCTCCAGCAACTCCTGAATTCCAGAATATCCTGATAACCTAACTCTAGACTGCCCGTGTGGAAATTGGTGGGCACCCAGAGTTTAGGAAGGAAAACAATAAACTCCAGGTCAGTCGTGGGACTGGTGTGAGAATTTAAAACAGTTTATCTTTGAAAACAAACCAGGAATATTTTAAAATAGATTCGCCATGCTCTTTGGAAAATGAGACTACCATAAGGCCTCCCGCACACACACACAATGCAAACGTAGAATCGGAGGAGATTTCTCCTTATGATAGTCAAAGATGCTTGATACGCATTAAAAAGAAACATTTGATATTATTACTAGTGTATAGTGTAGGAAAAATCATTTCGAAAGTAAAGATATAAATCTTAGTCAGCATACGACCATTATCGTATGCCTACTATGTTCAATAGCAGGTTACCGCCACATTCCATGGCAGGTTATACAACTAAAACCGTACAAGGTTCGTATTGTTTCTTTGGATTTCCAACAAATGGTCAGGCCAACGAACTTCCCATTGCCACATGGTTACGCCTTTGGAAAGACGACCCGAGAACCTAACGTTACGGTTAGATCACTGCCAATACAAGGCCGGGTTACCCTTCAAACTGGGTAACTACTGACACGAATATGTCATTCCCCGATCGTAACTGATCTATATCCGAGGATCCTCGATTCCAACAACCACAAAGTAATAAATTTGCAGCAACAACATAGGTTAAGTATCCGGGCTCCATACCATGATACTACTTCTATCCAGAAGGAATGACATACACTAAAGGGGCGCTACCCCCTAATAACCTTGCTGCATCCTTCCTATTTTGACCATTTCCGGGGTGTGAGGTCCGATGAAGTCTCGTCCACAAAGCTACGCTTTATACAAAAGCTGTGCTTTGTTCAACAAATGCTCAACAGCACTTAGCATATCACACTACCAAATTGAGAGTATATTACTAATAACCTTCAACTACATAACCTTTGAGCTCGTACGTCTCAGAGAAGGGTGTTAAGCTAAGAGGATAAATTCTCTGCCACCAACAGGAAAATATTTGAAAGAAATCAGCTTTATATCTCAATTTGTAATGTCAGACATACAATCCATACAAGTCTGTTCCGGGCTCAAACAGAACCGACCGCACTTCCAAAGAAGTCCTTGCAATCCAAATATTCACTAATCACGTCCGAACTTCCCGTCACTAAGGGTGATAAAACCTCTATATCGGAGATCAACCAATGCAGAGTCATTCGATGGTAATCCTTCCGTTTTCAAAAATATTCGGTCTTCAACACCGGTCATCAAATGCAATCCATCATGACGTATCACATATTCGGAATGGTTATACGACACCGAGGTCCTTTCCTGGATAACCCGAATAGTGAGCGCTTATTTTGAAAATAAGTGGGGCATTCAAATTCAAGCAAATCACAACAAATACCCATTCAAAGGTAAATATTGATAGTCGGTTATTTAACTATCAATAGGTATGCACAACATCATCAAGTTCCAAATAATTTTCCAAATTATTTATTTTCCAAAATATCTTTACTAGATATATAATTTCCACACTTCAACCATTTGAAAACAAATTTTCAAATCACTTTTCACTTTTACCACTTTTGAAAACAAATTTCAATCATTTTCCTTACGCGGAAATACTTTCATTTCAAAATGGTTCATTTAAACCAATTAAATAAATCCTTAACAATTTACTTCATATTTACGTTCAAAATCCGTAAATTTATTTCCACACTTCAAAAATAAATCAACGTTTATTTTTAAACAAATTTCCCTTTCTTTTATAAATTCCATAGCGAATTTACAATTCCAAAATATCTATGAATATACGATTTCCTAATCAATTTCTAATACTCATTTTCAATTTATCTTTAAAAGATAAAATCTCAAAATATTCACTTCATATTGGAAAACATTTCCATACTTATTTAATAATAAGTAATTCACAAATCCATTTATTTTCAACACTTGGAAAATATTCAATATACTTAAATCGAAATTAAGTATATATTTCATTCTTTAAGGAAAACATTCTCTTAACACATTTATTTGGGTCAAAACGAATGTTGCTTAAAACATCGTTACGACAACCCAAAATCACTAGTGTAGGGATTCGAAATTAAAATAGATATATAAATCCCAATACTAATATAAAACATTTCCTTTCAGAAATCATTTACTATAACAACAGTGTTATAGTCCACTATTTCCTTCTATTTCTCGAAAACGTCTATTTCAACAATGAATGTTGAAATCTATGGTTTCGACACTTAATGCATTCTAAAACAATTTCAAATCGTTTTAATTCTATTTAAAATATCACTTCCCAAAACATATCCATTTTATTTAATTATATATTCACTGTCCAAAACCGTGAATATACTTTCTAACCAAACTTTTATTATTGCAACATTTAACTTAAAGGATAATTCGCTGTCCAAAATCACGAATATATCTCCTTTAATAAACTTCTAGGTTTAATTTATCAAATTTAATTGATTTCGGATCCATAAAACAATGTTTATAAATTCCATTTATATTTTACAACAACTTCGATTTATAAATCTCCTTTATTAACCGATTCAATTTATAACTCAATTTTATACCAAAAATCTAATTTGTAAGTTAATTACTTATAAATCCTTTATTTTACAAAAATCTATTCATTTTATAACTTCACAATTAATAAATCTATAAATTTCATACACTTATGAAATCCCTTTATACTTCCATTTTAACACTTATAAAAACTCGTTTTATAATTCCAATATTTTAAATTTAACAAAATATTAATTTTTTTAAATCTTTTATATATATAAATCGTTTATAATAATTCAAAATCCCAATTTAAACCATTCTTTTTAATAATTAACAAATCGTTATTAAAGCTTATATATAACTTCAAAATCATACTTAAGTATTATTTTCCAAAAATATAACTTTCATAATAATAAAAATTATAACGTTTATTTATTTTAACAATTCAAAATGTAATAAACGTATACCTTCAAAAATCACTTTAAAATCTTTTTAAATTCAAAATCGTTACTTTAATATTTTTAAAACTCCAAAAATAGGCCAATGCTGCAATAACAACAATATATCAATCCCAATCAAAACATCATATATCAATATGATAATCAACAAATATCACAATATCTGTAATCAAATAAATATTGGTGAGGAATCCAGTTGGATCCCTCCAACCTGTTTCCCTGCATCCATAGACGTTAGCACAATACCAATTCCGTTCCAATACGGAATATCGCGGTATATAGGATTTATAAAATATTATCCGCTATTATACGGTGCAATAGGGTCTCATCCGCTATATAATGCGGAAAAATCAACTCCAAGTACATAAATAATACCAATTCCAATCTAGATGGAATTATCGCGGTATATGTTTTTAATAAATAACATCCGCTTAATATACGGCGTATAATGTCTATTTAACACAACAGATAACAATTCATCATTCAGGCATACAATCAAGCAATTTTAAATCTAACTATTTAAAATTTAAATCGAAACAATTCGATTGAGTGAGAAGTTCTCACCTTGAGTTTCCGATAACAGTTGTAGCGTTTTATTTCGAATAAAATTAAACGAGCGTTTAATTTTACCCGAAATTCTCACTAGCTCCAAACGACTCCAATCTAGATCCATAGCATAGTGCTAGTCCATACGAACCCAACGCAATTTGTTTCGTAATTTTTCGACCTCGTACGAAAGAGTTACAGAGTTTTAAACATTATACAATTTATTATATAATTTCAATTTCAATTTTAATCTTATTTTACAAACCCCATCAAATCTGGAACATGCATCTCAAGTGCACAGATCATGGCCATGAATCCTTTTCTCCTCTCCCTCACGTACGTTTCCACCCAGGAAATATCGCGCTCGAAATAAACCCAAACCGCCTTCGTTCAAATCTTTATCGCGACCCCAATGCTTGACTTCACGAGTATCAAATGACGTCGTTTAGAAGCCCCACTCCATCTCGACTTCCATGCCAAATGCCATGAATTCTGGTTGCAACTACGACGTGCAATTCCTCTTCAAAGTCGACATGAACACGGCTCCATTCCGGCCTCCACGCTCCACCATATTCGATCATAACCGTTGATTAGTTGGGTCTTGCCACGATCTTCATCTTTGTAGTTGATAGTTTTCGACGATTATTGGTGGATTGGAAGAAAAAGGAGGAAGAATATGGGAGTTTTCTGGCCATTCGAAATAAAAATGGCGGCTGCTATTAAAACTAGGGTTTTGAGCAAATAGAAGATAATGGTTCCTTTTTATAGAAATTTTCACCAAAAACACTATTCATTTCCAATTTTTCGAACTCCGAATCTCGGGCGGTGGCTGGCGTTTCTAGGGTTTAAATCGCGTTCTGGACACAATGAAATAGGTTTCGGGAGCCAATTCGGTCATATGTGCGAGTTACGGCAATAAACGATCGATTTTAAATTAAATCGATTTAAACTAATTTCTATGCGTTTTGGCTTGCCCCGGACAAACGGTAAATGCGATTGACACGAAATTTGAAAACTTACAATAATATCACATTACGGATCCGATGAAACTAGTTTCGTCGAAATCCGAGAATGTTTGAAAAATGGCTATTTTAACTCATCGATTAAATATTAAAATGTTCAATTTTCACAAATTAACTTTAAATTTAATTTTAGAAGTTCTATAACATCACTATAACTACAATATGATTAAATAAAAAATTTCAAATCATTTTTAATCACATTAAATCAAATTTTCAATTATTTCGGTAATTTCAACTATTAAATTATCGATTTAATTATCTAATTAAATCCAGATATTCGAAAAATAAATTATTTGACTTATAAATTTCACTTATTAATATTTAAAGTCAATTAAATATACGAATTTCAATTGAAAAAAATTCTGGGTCGTTACACCCGACTTTCTAGTGCAGACTCAGATCTGGTTTCTTGATAACTTTCATCCTCCTTGCATAGTCACAACTATGATAGAGAATTTCCAGAATTAATCAAAAACCCATATCCATGGTTCGTCCTTGAAAATCGAGTGAAAAATCCTAACTTGGATCCATATAACTATCTTGAAATTCTGTGCTCGAATCTGGATCAAATTGCTATGCGAATAAGATAATATACGTACACCCTACGTATTTAGATCCATCGTTTATAAACTATATCCATTTTATTTTATTCACATTATTTTGATTTCTATCCACTTGGAATAATTTTCTCAATATCAAATTTACTTAAGAATTTCACCAATCATTTCTTAAGTTAACATAAGCATTATATATACTCTTATATTATTACTCTACCACTTTAGCCTTTATATCCTCTTATTTTAAATCCGAATTTCCAATTCCATGTGAATTCAATTTATCTTCAACTTTGAATATTGAATTTTATTGACTATCTTCCATTTATACTAATTCCTATCATTATTTTAAATTAGTTTCATCCACTAATTTATTTCAATCTCCAATTAGAAACCGTTTTGTTGCTAATTGTTTTTTTTTTATTTCTTGTTCCCAAAATTTTTTAAATTTTTTGGCAGAGTCTCATTTGTATGGAGGAGCTTTTGCAATTTTGACAAGAGGTATAAATATATATATCGACCCACACGGTCGTAAAACAAAAAACAGTTCATATTTTCTATTTTTATTGCGTAGGCGCACCTTTATTTAGTATTACATATTTTCATAAGCACATATGTAAGGTTTCGACACTTATTTCAATTACTTCCAACCAATTCTCAAACCATTCTCTTCAGTTTAAGTGATTTACAACTTACTCGCTTATATATATATAATCCATTTAAGCAAAAGAAACTCATATTCATTCCAATTGATTCCAAAATCATCTTATTTTGCTCCTAATAATTCATAGGATTTTATCTAGTCACGTTTACTTCGAACGACCCATTTTCTTATGCAATTCGACAATATTATTGTGAATAAATAATTACTTAAGCTTTATAACAATTTTAAATTGATTCCAACTCAATTTGCACTTGATTCCATCCCACTTAATTTATTCACAATCTTTTCACTGCATTTTCTTTCATTTCAAATATTCTGATTCCAAACCATTTTATTAAATTCGACAACCAATATTTTAAATAACCATCTCACAATTTACTTAAGTTATTTATTTTCTTCAACTGTTCCACCCAATAACTTAAGTTTATTCTATTCCACCAACTTCCATTTAAATCTTTGATTTGATTTTCCTTTAATCAAATCCGAACTATTTACTATTTATTCGATTAGTTTATTCTTTTATCCATTCTTAAATTTTAATTTACATTAACAATTCATTATTGAATTTATTATAATAAGGTCATTCAATTTATGCTTGAATTAGATTTGTTTACAACTCACACCAATTCTATTTTAATTCAATTCAATACTTACTTTGGTTTACCTTTATTTATTTACGTAAGAATTTTATTCCATTCAATATTATCTGTAACTCGATTAAATTCATTTAAATTCAGTTTTATTCCAACTCAACTTCAGTTAAATCTAGCTACTTACCATTCTTTTAAATTTTATTACTCAATATATGAATTCAAAACTTATTTATTTACTTAAAAGCTTATATTGCTCATTTGAGTCATTTCATCTTTTATCCACAATTTCAGATTATATATATAACACTTACTATCTTAAGGTATAAATTTTCATTTCACAATTACAATCATTTTACCTTCCAATTTAATATCCAATTTAAATCAAATTTCAATTTTATTTTATTTAACTTATCTCAAGTTAAACTCAAGTACATTTGTTCACTTCTATTTACTTAAGTTAAATTTTAATTCCCGGATTAAAATCCCCAATTTCTTCTTATTAATATCGATTTTACTTTATAAGTTCAATAGTTGATTCATTTTACTTTTCACCAAAACAAATTTTTCTTTTGAAATTTCTAAATCAACTTGTATACCGAACAACCCCAAACAATATCATAACCAACTATCCTGGTAGCAATCCATCACTTTAGAAACTCGAAAATGAATACTGATGATGTGGCCATCATCATCAGGATTATTTTCCAGCGACTGAAGTGATTTCAGTGCTTCCTTACTTCCACAAATTCCTCCCAAAACAATTTCCATTCAACAATATTTTCCAAAATAATACTTCATTATTGCCTTCAAATCTTTGGAAAAACATTTCAAACATTCCCAATATTTTAAATCCCCAAACTCTTTTGTTTAAATTCATTTAAACACCTTTCAAATTTTTGGGACTTAAATTCTGGTTTAATCAAATTTTAGTTATATTCATTTTTATTGAAACCATACTTAGACAATTTTATTTGGTTATAAGCCACTCAAATTCTAAATTTTTATTCAATTGTAGTATTAACAACCAAACATCCAAATATATATATTATAATTTCAGATAAATATTTCTTTTATGTTAAAATATAATTTTGGATAAAATTATTTCATTTTCCCACTTTAAAAACAATACTGTGTCGGTTTACCTTGTTTAAGAGTTTAGAAATTCCTATTGATGAAATGGCGTCCCACACATCGACTAGAATCCATAAAAACAGATTAGTCAACACAATATAAAACATAATTTTTATATTCACTAACAAATACGCGATCATATCTATTAATACACTCAAACTCATTTTAGAGTACTACAGACTCTATTCTATGAGTAATTCCCACCAGAGCCAAGGTTATCACCAACCTAAGCTCTGATACCAACTGTGATGACCCGCCCTCCTACTACCAGAAAGACGTATCATCATTAAGAAAAGAAAGGGATAGAAATAGAAAAGGAAAGAAAGAAAGAAACAACAACATCAGAATCTCACAGCGGAATGGAACAAAATATAATATATCACATAACTATTACGTAGTTTTACATATGTCACAGTTATACAATATCAATACACATGACAGTCATATATACATCTGTCGCTATATACATCAGAGGTACATCATACATCAACTATCACAGCGGATCTAGATAGATAGCTACATACGTCTGGAAACTCCTGCTCCAAGCTCCTCCAGAAATCAAAGTCCAAAACCTATCACTTGGCTACTAATAAAAATTTGAGTACCCAAGAGTTTATGAAAAACAAATATAAACTCCGGGTCAGACATGGGTCTGGTATGAGTAAACGGTTTAAATTGTTTAACTTTTAAAAACATTTGAAAATAAAGGTATCACGTAAGACTCCCCATAAATAAATACGGGTAAGTTTTTACCTTACGCTAACCAAAACATTTCATAGGCAATCCAGTGATATTATAATAGCGTCTAGGGTTTACAAGTAAATAGAAAATAGCCGAAATTGTTACATCTATTAAATTCCAACTACTAGCCACAAAAGTGGGTAATACAAATCAAAACCGTAGGGTCTCATAGGGAAAATGGATTTCCAACAATGGAAGGGCTACTGATGTACCGCCCGTCACAGTATGGGGCCTAGATCAACGTACCGAGGATCACTCCCGACCCCCCACAATACAAGGCCGGAACCATTCCTTACTGAACAGTCCTGAACAAGATAACCCCGCGATTGTAGCTAGCAACCTCCTACATAGCCGAAATAAAGGGACATCTAGACAGGAGAATATCTTGGCCTGCTTGGGCATGACCCACCTAACCTTGCTGCACCTTCCCTGTTTTAGCCATTCCCGGTTGATGAGGCTTGAGGCTGCGATTACCTTTACAGGACATATCATTTAGAATGCTCATCGTCCGCCTGACGATGTGCTGAAAGCATTCAATCCATACAAGTTCGTTCCGGGTTCGAACGATACCGAAGGCATTATCTTGTTACACTCATTTTGGAATCACCCTCAGAGTCAACGACGATAACCCTTGCATTCTGAAAACACCATCTTGATCTTCATTTCAGAATTCATGACCTATCGTTTAAATTGGATCGATGTGGTTTTCGAAATATCAAATTGATACCCGATCCCGGTCTCATCGAAATGCAAACGCCATTTTAAAGGCCAGGTTGTCTAATTAACTTAAACAGTTTAAATCAATGATTTAATTCACATAGCATTTATCACAGATAAAACATATACAAGAATCAGAGGTATATCACAGCATATCACAGAACATCATAGAATTATCATCAAATAAATATCACAATCAGATATTATACACAACAATCCATAAGCAATCGTCTTAAATTCTCATTTGTAATTAATTCAATTTAAATTAATTACCTGAGAGTTAATTATATAACCCTGTTTAATTAATCATTAATTAACAGTTAATTATTTATTTCTTTCAAATTATTTAAGTTAATTAATCATTGCTTAATCAATTATTAAGTCTTAATTATTTAATTACCTAATTATTTTATTTCATCGTTTAGTTAATTACTTCTTAATCCAGTTATTTAACTTTAATTACTAAATTAACTATTCCTCATTCATTAATTAAGTACCCTTAATTATTTATTAATAAGACTTAATTACCCATTTAACTTCTAATTACTTAATTAATCATTTATTAATTCTAAATAAATTACTTGATTAATTAACTATTAATTCATTTATTAATTAACTTAAGTAGTTAATTACAAATTTACCTTATTTCTTAATTATTAGTCGTTCTCTAATTATAATTATAAAGTAATTACTCTCAATTACTTTTCGAAAATAATTAATTAATATTAATTATTCATCTTAATTAACATTTAAAAAGAAATTTTCTTTAACTTGAAAATCAATTTATTGTTAACTACGCAACTTAAATGTTAATTAACTTGTACTTAACTTAGATTAATTGCTTAACTAAAATAATAATTAAGTGTTTTAAAACATCGTTACGTATCAAATAAAATCATCATAACTTGAATCCAAAGTCTTCACTCTGCTTAAAAATTTATGGAAACCCAAATTTTTATTAACTTCAACACTAATGCAAAACTGCAATTTGTCAAATCCGAGACTCCCCTACGTGATACTCGAGTGTTACTTCGAGTTCCTCACGTGATTTCCCTGAAACTCCCTGTACATATCTTCTTCTTCCCCCTTTCTTATTTTTTTTTCTCTTTTTTAATCTTATGTTATAAATCAAAAACATCAGTAACATACTAACGCGTTCGACGCGATATCCCGAAGCAACCATCCAAATTCCTCGAGAACGACTAACGACAGTGCTCCTCTCAATATCACTGACATAACTGCTGCCGTACACGTGTACGGCAGCGTGATCCATCTCTGGCGAACCCCAAAGTCGCAGACAAGTCGCAAATCACGCATAGGTATGAAAACCAAATCCCATTCGACAACAATGGTTCGAAATCGAAAATTAGTAGTTCCAAAGAAAACTGCAATCACGGCCTTCGACAAAATTGCTTCGCGATAATCGATCAAGCCACCGGAGTCGGCACGACTTCGCCCACACGACAACATCACGCCAAGCAACCTTTCACCAAAATTTTGTGCAACTCGATTGCGTGAAAAGGACGAACCCACCATGTTACAAACATGAAAAAAAACTGAACACAAACCCTAATTTACATTCGTTCGATTAATTCTTGAATTTGAAAAATTATTCAGTATTTTTCCCAACATCATGTATGTTCAAACTATCTCCAAAACTAATTTCAACAATTTTCATTGAATCAATAACCAAGAATTTGCAAAAATGCAATCTTTGTTTATTTACAAATTGCTCTTTAAATATCAATCTATATATCTTGATTTTTGTTTTAAAAATTATGATTTGTAGTAAGGATTCAATATATAGTCTTGAATCAAATTTTGCAACATTCGAATTTATCAATGATCACTTGATTTACTTGTACATCAATATTACAATGGTGTGCTTGAAATCAATCTTCAAAAATCTTATTTTAAGCTTATCATCTTGTTTCAGTTACAAACTTTAAGCACAATAATGATTGGATGAGTGTAAATTGAACATGGAAGCAAATATACAACCTGTATGATTTATTAGAGGAGTACAGAGCATCACAACATATATTCAAATTGAAGCACATATAATCCAAAATTTCAATAAATCTTGAACCATTTAAATAAACTTAAAGCTTTTTTTAATAAAAAAAATCAAGTTTACTCACTTGCCAAATTTTGTAGACAGAGAACAATTTCTTGTTTCCCTCTTGAAGCCTGTAGTTGATACTACCCTTGACACTGTCCTGCAGTTTTGAATTTAATTTTGATTTTACTTCTTTCTGTTGTTTTTGTTTTCTCTGGTTTTGTTATATGATTGTTGAAGAACTAGAATTAAATAGAAGGTGGCCTCTCTCACACACACACACACACACACACACACACACACACACATATATATATATAAGACAATAGGTGTATGAAGGAAGGTGCTTTTTGGTGTAGTTATATGTTCTGATATGGGCAGACTTTATTTACTGCAAATGAAAAAGATTTGCTAAATATTTGAGTTGACAAAATAATGTGTTGAGATGATAGAAATTAAATGCTTTGGTTTCTAATTATGTTTACACAATCATCATTTGTTTTGCTGTGAAGATATTACATGCAAAAATGTACTTATGCAGGTAGGCTTAAGGCTTGTGTATGAAGCTATTGTGTATAAAATGTTTTTATTATTTACTTGCTTGAATAGCTCATATGATTATTTTTGTGTCAGGATTATTTTTATTTTGGTCTGGTGTTACTTCTAACTTGCACTTGCAGGCAAACACTGTCATGTATATGAAGATATTTATTTAGATATTTGTTTTGTTATTATGTTATACTTGTTTTATTTCATTTTATACTTAGTGTTTCATTTAACTCTTGTTTATATTTACATTTATGTTTATATATTTTGAATATCAATGTTCTATCTGACTTCTAGTTTGAATAGTTTTGATATACATGTTTGTTTTATACATAAATGTGTCAGTTTTACCTTTATACTTTGTGCTTTTATACTTTGTTCTTATTTTGGCTTGCTTACAAATTTTTAAAGTTATGTTGAATTTATATTTTAACTAATAAATTCTTGTTTTACATTTACTTCTATCTTATATTTTATATTTGACTATCAATATTTAATTCTATTTGTTTTTTAACTATCAATATTAAACTCAGATTCATGAGTTTACTTATTTATTTATGTTTATATTTTTGACTTACATTAATATTAATATTTTAAATTTATAGAAATTGATTTTATTTACAACAGTATCATCTATATATATTTATACCCAATGTAAACAAAGTAAAATATTTTATTTTAATTATATAGGACAAATTTTATTGTAAATATTATTGAGATTTTTATTTCAAATTTTCAAATCAATTACTTTCAAAATACAAATCCATCACAAAGAAATGGCAATTATTCCAAAATCATATTCATTTTAATGTGATCAAACTACTTTTTATTTAATAAGATTAAATATTTATTAAAATAAATAGGGCCAAAATCCTAGGTCGTTACATAGTTAAAATTCCAGAAGGAGTCTGGAACTGGACATTGAACGGGAAGTTCGAACTAGTATAAAAATTCCTGGTGTGCTTGTTTTATTTTTATTTACTTTGCTATTATCATCTGTTTCTGCATTTAGATTTAATTATATTCCATATTGCACGATCCTAAGTAATAACTAGCCATAGTAATTACTTTCATCAAAATGGTTACCTTAGGATCAACCTTCAAATCCTCCTGCTACGATGGCTTGATAATCAGAGTAGGATCATGTACATACTTCCGTGGATGGGATACGTGAAACTTTTTATGTACACCTGTTAACCTAGTCGGTAACTCACCCCGATAAGCTAGAATGCCTATTTCTCAAGTATCGAGAAAGGTCAAATGAAGCATAGTGCTAACATTCCTCCCTTACCAAACCGAATCACTCATCTCAATGGAGAAACTATAATGAAAGAATTCCCCAGCTGATAATTCAAAGTCTCGATACCTCATATCAGCATAGCTCTTCTGTCTACCTTGAGATACCCTCAATCGCTTCCTCATCTCTACTACTTTATCCATAGCCTCATGAACCATATCTAGTCCGAGCACTAGGCGATCTTACGGTTTTACCCAACATGAAGGAGACTTACACGTCCTTCCATATAGTTCCTCAAAAGGTTCCATCCCAATACTGGCCCAAAAACTGTTACTATAAAAAAACTCAATAAGCGGCAAGTGATCCCCCCAAGATCCTCCAAAGTCAAGAATTCAAGCTCTATGTAAATCCTCCAAAACCTGATTCACCCCCTCAGTCTGTTTATATGTCTAAGGATGATAAGCTATGCATAAAATAAGCTCCATTCCAAGCACATCATGCAAGCCCTTCCAAAACTGACTTGTGAAGATCAGATCTTGATTACTCATAATTCTACATGGTATGTGATGAAGCTGAATAACCTTTATAACATATAGCTGACCAAACTAGATGTCGTCTTCATTGCCTTAACCAGTAAGAAGTGCACAATCTTAGTTAATCTATCCATGATAACCCAAGTGCCTTTATTACCTCTCCTCGATCTAGGTAAACCATTAATTAAATCCATGGAAATCTGCTCTCACTTCCACTTTGGAACCTCTAGAGGACGAAGAAAACTGGCCGTCTACTGATGACTACCTTCCATCTATTGGCAATTAGCACATCTGCTTACAAGGATAGAAATGACTCTCTTAATACCTTCCCACCAGAAAGTACATCTCATATCTTGATACATTTTAGTGACACGTAGGTGTATTATTAGTCTAGAATAATGTCCCTCTGAAAGAATCTCCTGTCTCATGGCGTCAACATTTAGAATACACAACCATCCATTTAGCCTTAAAATGCATTGACCATATACCTGGAATCCCTGATTCTTCTTCGGAGGAACATTCTCATTAACGGCTTTAGCTAGCCAAGAAAAATGAACATCCTTCTACTGATTATCCTTTATACGGCTGGTAAGATTTGGACAAACCTCCTTTCTAGACATAACCTTTCCCTAACGTGTATGAAATCTCAGGATCATATGCTACAAGAAAATCAAACCAATGTTGCTGCCTCAAGTTCAAGTCCTTCTCAATGAAAAGATACTTCAAAGATTTATGATCTAAACAGAGCTCAAACTTCTCACCCACTAATGATGCCTCCATATCTTTAACGCAAAGACAACCGCTAACAATTCTAAGTCATGTGTTGCTTACCTCGACTCATGTGACTTTAGCTATCTACGAGCATAAGCAACAACCTTTCCATATCGCATAAACACAACATCTAATCCTGTTCAGCAAGAATCAGTGTAACAGCAATGCCTTTGACTCCAAAATTTAAAATAAATTAAATATTTCCTAATCAAAGTAGTAAAATTCCCGATCGTTACATTCTCCCCTCTTAAAGGAATTTCAACTTGGAAATTTCACTACATGAATACCTAATACTTTCTACTCATAAACCCATATGATGATCGTAGTCCATCCATAAGAAAAAATAGTCTACTTGAATACATAACTTCACTTCCGAACTAGTACCGCTCACTCAATTCTCTAGTGCGGATTTCGATCAGGTTTCCTAATTAGAAACCATCATTCTCCTTATATAGCGATATACTATGATAGAAAACTTTGGATCCATATCAAGAACCCTCACCAAGTGTTTTCCATCAAGAATAAAGTGATAGATCCTTATTTTGAACAGTGTGAAACACCTTAAAGTTACATACTCGAATCTTGGACCAAAAACTATGTGAAAAGGAGAAATGATCGACGTTCAACTTGCTTACTTATTTTATCGGTTCTCACTAATATAAATTCGTTTTATATTAAAACTTATTTATGGAAACATTTCATAAAAGCTAAAATTAAGTTTAACTTATATAATACTCTACTACATCCTGAGAGTATATATCACTATCTGGTTCAAACCTTTTTTATTTTGAATTTATTAAGTAAACTCAAAATACAAATACTTGTGTTTTATTCCAAAATACTTTTTAAAATGAAACTATATACTAGACCATGGAAAATGCATACATATAGCTTGAGTAACACGAAAATGATACTAAGGAACTGGGTACTGCCAAATAGTATCATATATTCCCTAACCAAGAGGGGTAATAATCAAAGAAGTGCTTATCAAACACATCTCTTTCCATTTTAGTTATTTTCAGGCCACTCGAACTAGTTATTATAAAAATACTCCTGCTATTTCAAAATTCCCTTTTTGAAACACTACTTTAATATTTTCGATCAAATAGTTTTATCCTCTTGTCCATTCCCAACTGGCTTCGGGTTCATTCAGATTTGAACTTGTTTCGATCATACAATTTTAAAGAAAATAATTTACTAAGTGCATTACGATGTTTACCTAGGAAAACAACGATCATTACTTAGAAGACTATTCAGATCGTCATAAAACAAAATGAGGCTTATTTCTTGAGCCAGCGAAAGAAAATACGTCTTCACGAATTATCATTCCCAAAAAATTTATACTTAGACAAAAATACTTTCAAGTATTGTTATTATTATTTTTCCCAAAATCTCGAAAATCATTTTCCAAAAGCAGTGGGACTTAAGTTATCAAATTTCTCTATTTAAATCCTTTCCATTTATAAGCCACATTCTTATAATTAATTCCACAAAATCAACTTTTTTTATTAAATCATTTCTTAAATAATTATTCTAAAATATTCTAACTTTAATAAACATCTTTTATTAATAACAAATTTTAACCCAACAATAATATTGAATGCTTTACAGTCAAATTGTGAAACTTAATTCACAAGACGTACATTTCAATATTCCCACAATTTCAATCTATACAACCCTTATTTCTGAAAAGAAAAGTTGTGGTTAAATCAATAAACATTTGTCAATGACCTAAAATAGCTGAGGATAAATAATCAAAACTTAAATGATAATAACTGAATATTATCATTCCCTAACAAACAAAGACGTCAAACACTATATTAACTTTTGAAAATTATCCTTGTATATATAAAATATACTTCCAGATAAAAATTATTTCATTTATTGATTAAAAATGATATTGTGTTGGTTAGCCTTGTGCAAGTGTTTAGGAATGTCTATCGGCAACATGGGCTAGACACATTGACCGGAATTTATAAACCACTCAACCGATCAAATAACACAATATAAAACATTTTTCTATCACTAATAAATAAGCTCTCATATACATGTATGCACACTCAAACTAATTCTAGGGTGCTTACCAACCCTATCTTTAATGAGTTTATCCCACCAAGGCCAAGGTTCTTGATTAACCTTCAGCTCTGATATCAAAATACATCCACGATATTCATGTGTCGCACATTCAAGTGCTCGAAAGACAGATCATTGGGATGGAAGAAAATAAAAGACAAAACAAAATCTCACAATGTGATAAGTAATCTATAATATATCAAAGATCTTTACAAAATGAAAACTTTTGTATAACTACATAAATCAGAGCATGATTATCCTATTATAAGACCCTGGACAGTTATAACAACTCGTCCTTGCAATTTATGATAAATGCAACAAGAACAAACATCGATAGATAAAGAAAATACGAAAGTACGTCCTAAAGGCATCTACCTTGTCTTCTACAACTCCAAATGTCCAGCAAAATCAAAAAAATATGCATGGACCGACCTGAGCATTATAAGTAAAATAAAGCCTAGATTAGTCTGGTAAAACCAGCATGAAAAACTAGATCGAATGGATTCTTAATGCTTTATAAAACCTTTCAAAATAAAGGTATCTCGTAAGAACACGTTGTACATAAATACGAGTGGGTTTTACCTTACGATATTCAAATCATTTTATGGGAAAAATTGGGATATTATAATAATGTCTAGGGTAAAATAAATATTAATCATAGCCGAAATTGTTACATCAATTAAATTCAAGCATAATAAGTGTACAACTAAATGCATCGAGGCATGCATTAGAGATTGGATATCCATCACTGACAAGTCTATTGGATCGTGGAATGACTGCTCCTAATGGTAGTGAACAATATAGCTCTGAAGCACATCTCTTTTTTTAGTCATTACTAAGTTTTGGGGCTTATGAGGTTGCGATTATCTTTTTCCTTCCTTAGAAAATCGCAATCGAAATGCTAACGCTATACTCTAGAAAATAATGCAATGCCCGCATTCATCCGTACAAGTTATTCATGATATGAACAAAGCGAAGGCTCTACTTCTACTATATCCATTTTGGAATCATCCACAGGATTAGTAGCAAGTAGCCCTTGCACTTCAAAGAGCTCCATTTCAATCTCATTGTCTTCAAGAAGTCTTTAATACGACACTTAAGTTAGTGTGAAGCGGTTTTAAATAATTCATACTAATTCAATCCCGGTTTCTTCAAACCAATGTTCGATAGTTTGGGTGAACTCAACTTCAGTTCTTTTGGAAATAATCAAAAATATATAAGAGCAGAGTTCACCTCCTAACTGTTTATGTGTATGGATTTCCTTATCATTTGTCCCAGTAGAACAAAACTAGATTTATATGCATAGTGCAAAATCATTAAAGATGACCATGCCATATAACTCCTTTGTCTCTCTAGATATTTCCAGGGTTTGATTCTGGCCAAGATTTGATAATCGGTAATTTAATTGTAAGATAACAAGTAAACAATCATAGATTAAATTCCATATGGGATACACTCAGCCTCCATAAAAAAATCTTTCAATATTAAAATCTCTTTAATTATTTGATTCCAAATAACTTCACAAAAGATACATTAACAAACCCCTTATACTTTTTTCAATACTTGGGAAAGCAATCATAGACTTGTCTCAGCGGTATAAGTATATTGCAAACCATTTTATTTTCAATACTTTGAAAATATCCATGCTTGTCTCAACGGTATAAGTATATCAACGAAACTTGAGGGAGATTTTCTCTTTTCCAAAATTGTAATTAAATGGGCTAAAACTAATATTATTTTAAATATTTCTAACTATAAACCAAACCACTATCCTTCAATGTTAAGTATGGAAAAAGTATTTCCATACCATCATAATTAAGAAGGATTTATTAGCAAAATCAATTGTAATTCGTTTTTATAAAATTTACTATATAAGCCCATTTTATACTTCCAAATCTTTTATAAATCTCCATTTAAATTTATAAATTATAAATCTCTTAAAATGATTTATAAACTCCTTTACCAAATATTATTCATAATCTCCTTTGCTAAATATCATTTGTAAATCTCCTTAAATAAATCTTTCTTACAAAGTACATTCCTTTTTATAAAACAATTTATCATTTATAAATACCTTTATTGAATTATATAATTAAATTTAAACACATCATTAATTCAATAATTAATTAATGTTAAAAAACTAAAGGAATTAGCTAACAACATTAATAATACAATTACATAGCATAAAATATCATTAACAATATAATTAAATAAATTCAAACATATTTACTAAAATAATTAAATAACTTTAAATATCTTTTACTAAAATAGTTTAATAAATTATTTTAAACATCATTTATAAATACGTAAACTCGAATTGTCATACAATCGAAGTTATTTAAATCCATAACTTTATAAACTCAAAAAGAGGCTTAGCGACCATAATGGTACTAAGTCAAGTTACCATTTAATTCAATTTGACTTTTCAAGTCACACAAATGGTATTTACATATGTAAGCATATATGTAAATAAAATCAATAACTACCATCAGTAGTTAATGTAATAGCAAGTGTGTCATTTTCTCATACAAATCTACTAGCATAAAATTAAATGTCCAAATATATACAATAGTAGAAGGGAGAATTATACTACTAAATAGATGTCATCAATAATCTATTCCATATTCAATTATAGCAGATCAAGGATTTATTCTGTTAAACAGATGTTATCAATAATCTATCTCATTTTTAATTATAGCAAAATGAAGATTTATTCTACTAAATAGATGTCATCAATAATATATTCCATTTAATTATAGAAGAATAGGGATTTATTATGCTAAACAAATGTCATCAATAATCTATTCCACATTTGTTTGGCCACTTAAAGGCATAGACAATGAGAATCACTTGTATTAGTACCATTCTTTAGAAAAGAAAGCTGCTTTATAAACAAACCGATCCTTGGAAATAAAGTAATTAAAAATAGAATCTTTATTTAACAATAATTAAATAAATAATTAAATCTGAGTTAAATCTTAACTAAAACAATAATTAAGAAATAGTTAAACCCTACGTGATAATAATTAATTTATAAATTAAATCTCACTTAATTAATAACTTATAAATAATGAAATCTTACTTAAATAATAATAAATTAAATAGTTAACCTTCACTTAATTGCTAATAAATTAAACCTTTCTTAATTAACTATTTATAATTATCTTACTTAATTAATACTTAAATACTAGTTACCTTTACTTAATCAATTAATTAAATAATCATTAACTGTTAAATTAAATAAACTAATTAAAACTTGTTAATACTTATAATATAGTTTTAATCACTCTTCAAAATATCAAAGTGAAAATCTCATTTTAATTTACATGAAAATCTCTGATATGCAAACTGCATCTGTAGCGGCTATCGCTATGGATGTCGTTACCTTAAACTATTTTTATACACAAGATTCCCCTTTGAAACCTTACCTTTTATATCTTAAATTATTTTATAAACTTTTTAAAAATTCAAAGTCAAAGATTAAAGTTTTGGAAACTTTTTGGAAAAACATTTTCTTAGAAATAACATAAGTAAATAGGTCTGAAATCAAGGGATCTACATCATGACAACAAACACAAATCAAATGCTTCATGTTTAGCATACGATTACTAGCACATAAGATCAAAAACTTATACGCATGCAAACAACACATACAAAGTAAAAATCATTACTTTCAATCATCACTTAACATCCAAACTATATTTCCGTGTTTCTAATCAATCAATATATATTTCAGATATATAAAGCACCAAACACAACATATTTTCAACCAAGATCAATGCAATTTTTAGCAATGACATATAGTTTTAAACTTGCTTAAAAATGTGAGCTTTACTCACCAAAACCGAACCAAATCAACTAGAACTACCACTACGATTTTGATTAGCCTTAAATCTTGGATTTTCCTTTGTAAAATTTAACTTTGGTCTAGGAAAGTGAAATTTTGGTATGGTCTAGAAGAGGAAAGGGCTCGGCCATGAGTTGTAGGGGGAGTTTGGGCTAGCTTATGAGAGGATGTGTAAGAAGGGAAAGAAGGGTGTTTAAATGATTTTTCAAGAACTAAAAGTGGAAAAGAATGATTTTAAACTTTTGAAAAAAACATAGAAGCCATTAATAAGTTTTCAAAATTTAGAAAAGGAGATGAAGTTTTAGAAATGAGAATTGAAAATGAAAAATGAGAGAGAGAAATTAAGAAATCGTTTTTATACAAAGTGAAATAAACAAATTACTAAAAATCCCTTTTAGCACATACCCTTCATCCATATCTCGCCACATCACTGCCATACACCTCCATCCCTTCCTACACATGCAAGCACCAAGGAGCACCTCTTTGTCCAACATATTTTTCCATTCCTTTATACCACGCTATTAAGTGAAATGTGACATCACCATTTTACCTAAATTTTTGAAAAACATCACATCTCATTCTTTTACTTAAGTAAATACTATTTTACCATATAATACTCTTAACCATTAATATATTATTTTTATATGTCTGTATATATATACTAAAGTGTTCACAACATTTTCAAAAACTTTTAGTCGTTGAAAAATTAAAAATCCGAAAAACGATTTTTGATCATATTATCTGTTTTCATCGAACTGCCTATTTTAGTAAACAAGATTCAAAAATAGGTTCTCTATCCTTACTTATAAATTAAAAAAGGATTACTCAATTATTAAATCCAAATTGAATATTTAAAATAAATTAAATATTCTCGAATTAAAATGGTAAAATTTCAGGTCGTTACAACTACTACCAACTCTAAATCATGAGTTGGGTATCTAACTTTATGTGGTCAAAGCTGCCGGGAAGTGAAAGCAATCATTTTACCTTTTTGGCATTAACACAGCTCCTAACCGTATCCCATATATATCAGTATACACCACTAAATCTTGAATTCTGTCTGGAACAACTAATACTGGCACATTGGACAATAAATGTTTCAGCTTTAAGAAAGCTTCTTCGCATTTATCGATCCAAACATACTTTATGTCCTTCCTTGTTAGTTTAGTCATAGTTTCCACTATACGATATAAATCCTTCATGAATGTTTGATAATTGCTAGATAACCCTAGAAAACTTCTTATCTCGCTTATAATCTCGGGTCTTTTCCATTATTAACAGCCGCAATGTTAGTTGGTCTACCGATAACCCATTTTCTGAAACTATATGACCAAGGAACTTCACATCTCTCTTCCAAAAATAATATATTGAAAACTTCCCTTTTAGTTGATGCTGCCTCAATGTTTTAAGCATAATTCTAGATGAATCTCATGATCTCATTCACTGTTAAAGTATATCATAATGTTACCTATAGACACTAAAACAAACCTTTCCAAATACCCTCAATAGATCTGGTTCATCAAATCCACAAAGTAGTTAGGCACATTATTAAGTCCAATGGGCATGATTAACCATTCATACGGACCATATCTTGTTCGAAATGCTGTTAATGGAATGTTGTCATCTTCCACTCTCAATTGATGGAAACCTGTTGCTAAATTTATCTAGGAAAATATATTGGCTCCACTCAATTGATCAAACAAGTCATCTATTCTAGGCAAAGGATATCAATCCTTTATCGTCTTCTCATTCAACATACGATAATCAATACATATCCTTAATGATCCATCCAGTTTCTATACGAATATAGTGGTTGCTCCCCAAGGCGAACTACTTAGCCTAATAAACTTTTTTCCTTGTAAGTCCACCAGCTGCACCTTTAACTCTTTCATCTTAGTGGGTGTCATTTTACTAGGCAGTCTACTCACGGGTTTTGCTCCTGGTAATAGATCTATTTTAAACTCAATAGCTCATCTCGGTAGTAGTCCTACAACTAACTCAAAACATCCGCACACTCTTTTAAAATGAAAAATGATTCACCTCATCTTCCACTACCATTGCACCCAATAAAGCACATGCATCCAAACTCGAATTTTTTACTGAGTATATAATTCGATCATAGCTATTAGGGTGTCTTAATGATATCTTTCTATCCTGGAAAAATATCCTAGCATCATATCTACTTAACCGTTCTATTCCCAAAATCATCCAAAAACCCACAAAACACTTCTAAATTGCACATAAATGCATGACCCAATAGCTCCATTCCTAAAACATCTAATATCAAGAGTTACATAACCACATTCAACCACTTAGAACTGAATTATGCTATGAAAAGAAGGTGGCTTCCTAATAGCTTCAAAGTCATGCGTGAACTGGTGGAATGTAGTAAGGGCTGCTGCTCCTAAAGATTAGTTTAGTTTGGACCAGTTCAAAAACCCGATTCAAGGAGAAGTTCAATCAACAGCTAAGAAGTTGGTTTTGTTTTGTGAGTTTACGGATCTAAAGTAGTGGAATATGACTATCTCCGAGTACATTGACGTGTTCAATGCTATATCAAAACATAGAATGTCTTTTATCGACATTCCATTGAATGTCTTTTATCGACATTCCATTAAAGTAGAATGTGAAATTTATCATTTTCCTAGGTGGCTAATTGGAGGAGTGACTCGTGGGCCACATTGACGAGACTTTTAAGATAATAGTCAAGAAGGCTCTGAGGTATGAGAGTCTATATCCAAAATCGAAGAATATTACTTCTAAACAAGAGCCAAAGCCACAAGTGTATGGTGGAGGCAAGAAGAAATGGAATAATAATGGTGAGAGGAAGCAGTTTCATAAAAAATGGCCTAAAGAAGAAGGTCAAGCAGGGAATTACTTGCTACAACTTTAAGGAGAAGGGTCACTTTTGTATAAACTGCAAAGCTGAGGGGAGAAAGTGCTACAACTGCTACAAGCTTGGGAATACATAGAAAGATTGTTCAGAGCCACCTAAGAAAAACTAAATGGTAAAAGCATAAGCTCTCAATGCAATCCCAACTTCATCGAGTGCTCCATCGGCAAAAGAGAAGGGGAAGAGTGCTGTTATTGAAGGTATGCTTACCGTTTGTGACGTTCCAATATGAATTTTATTTGATATTGGGGCTTCACATCCCTTAAAATCTAGTAACTTGGTAGATAAGTTAGGATTGGAACCCAAAATTGTTGATCGACCTTTGATTGCGACGAACCCTATTATAGACTCCACTAGCCTATGAATGGTTTGTCGTGGTTTTTTCTTATCGAGTCATGGATGTTCATTTGATTTCTGATTTCTTTATTTGTTTTTGTTGGGTTTGGAATTATTCTAGGTATGAACTGGATTCATAACTACGAAGTGATGGTGAAGTGAATGTTAAGAAGCCATTGCTGATGATAGTGGTAGACGATAGGTGGACGGTAGTGTTAGCTCACCGACCAGATAATGAGTGATGGTTAGCTTTCTATATTCGCTCGATATCCTATATAATGAGTTGTCATTAGTGCTTATCACTAGAGAGAATCCAAATATATTTGAGGAGTAGACTGGATTTCGGCTACACACAGAGATTGAATTTTGTATCGAGCTAGTGAAAAATACCAGATCGATAGTGTAAATGTTTGAATGCCTTTGAGGAGCGTGGAACCTAGAGAGCAGTGAGAGCTCGAGGTGTAAGTGAATTTTCTATTGAGCGGAGCATCCAATCATAGAATTGTTTCCGATTAAGGACTACTTGTAGTATTCTCTACTAAGGTGGATTGTTCCCTTAGACTCTGTGTCAATCACCATGAGCAGAATTGTAATAACCTGTTTTGAAACCGACATGAATTCTGATCCAAAAAAAGCCAATCGAAACTTAGACCTATTCCAAAGCTGGTTGTTAGCTGATATAAAGAACAGTACAAAGCTACTTATGTACACGTTCTAAACCCACAGTGGAAGGACAAATTAAAATAATAAAAATAGTATTCATTTTATTTAAAATCCAAATGTCATAGAACTAAGAACAACCGTTACATATCTATAGTTCAACACTTTAGAATATAACATTGTTTTCAAAGGGTACATCAAAAAATAACATGAATAGATAAATATATAACTATATTTTTCTTTATGCCAACCAATAGCCATCTTTGGAACGAGTCTAAGTTTCGATGGGGAATTTCTAGGTTGGAATTTAGGTCCATTTCAGAGCGAGTTGTTGCGTTAGGTTTCGGAGCTAAGGTTACCCGGTAAACGAGGATTAGTATATGTATGAGAGGCATGCTTGTTATTTTTGAAAGAATTTCAGAAACCCCTACTATACATATACATACACTATTTTTGAACATACTCAAAAAATCTTGGCAAATCTTTATTTCAGCATATAAACTATTCTAGGCCACTATACCTAAAAATTTAACCTACAGAAAATAGATTATGGCTGAAAACCCTTTTTTTCCGAGATTGGGAATCCCGCCTGAGGAATGTATACCATGTTGAATATGCAAATATATGATTTTTGTTTGATGATAATAAACATATATGTATATTCATTTAAATGTATTTGTTATTGTACTATTTTATTTATTGCATAATTAAATAAATATTTGTTGAATAAAATAGATAACACATAATTTAAATTCAAACAAATATCTTATTCAAAACAAATATTTTATTACAATTTTGAATAGTACAAATTTGAACTCTCACTACATTTCAATTTACATAACTTTCCTCACTACATATCACTCGTTCACTCATATTTGTTCTTCAACTATATTTTAATTTGTATCCAGCATCTGAATTATCTGCAAAATAAACACTGATGCAGTAAAATTGAAAAAGAAATATTTTACAGTGTAAAATAAAATGTGTAATTTGAAAACATTATTTGCCTTGGTTATTTGGGTTGTTCGTCATCATTTTTTTTGAATTCATTAAACATGAACAACCTGTGACATGGATAGTGTATCACTGTACATGCCATAAGGCCATGCATATTGATACACTTGATAAAACTTCAGGGACATGTGAGCACAAGATCAAGCCCGTGCCGAGGCTAGATTCAACTTAGGTGCAATACAAAAGCATGAAATGAGCCTCGACCAAAAATTCAATGTGTACACATGAGAACCGACTCGACAGTGAAATCATGAAGCAAACAACCTAGACTTGTACTGACCAGTGTGTACAACAAGACTACCAACCAGATCAGTAAACAATGATAGGAAACAAGGCAGGTCAATGACACTATAACTCGATAAGCAGTTCAAAATGATACTATATGCAAGTCGAGTTACAACATGAACTGGCTTGAAGCAACAGACTCAAGCAATCTAGACATGTAACTCCAAACAAGCCAAAGCAATATGAAATAAAACAACTCAACCATTCAAAATCAAGACAAGTGCACAAATCAAAGACATCAAAACATACTCATGTAATCACAATGTACAAATATACATGCATGAAAAAACATATATATATGTACAACACAAGAAACTGTTAACATATGCATATGGTCAGACACAAGGCAACACATGATGCAATGCATCAAGATAACCAAGCAAGAGTAAAAGCTGTAATGTAACTCGAAGAAACTCGAGCTAGCATATCAGGAGTGGTATAGACCAGTTCAAATAAAAGTGCATATGCAAAAATATAACAGACTAGAGAGCACCATACATATACACATGAAGCTATGAACTGACCAGACTACATGGATACCACAATCACTAGAACCAGTCAACATCAATTTAACTCAAAACACGTTCAAGTGTTCGGGATAGTGGCATAGCACCAAGGTAACCCAAATCAATAAAGAAATGAAACCACACGTACATGCATAAATACATACATGTGACAGCCAGTAATATGCATTCAATATATATCGGTGCACATGTACATGAGTGGAATGCAGCCAAATCAGATAAGTGAAACAAGACCAGACCCACATATACAACATACATATATATGTGTATTTTCACACATGTATATACACAGTGCATACATACAAAACAAAGACTCAAATGTATTAAGACATCAAACTAAACATCAAATGGAACAAGTGCAGCCTCAACAGTGAAGACCAGTGAGCAAATCAATCAAGACCCCATGCATGCAAATACAAGGCAGTTTTTCAAATCATTGTACACATGAACACTTGAACACAGACCAACGTATGTATATAGTATCAAGTGCAAACACTTCAAACAACATGTGATCCAGGAGGAACCACATTGCAATATGTCTCGACCAAGTGGATAGGCACAATAATTATACACATATATACATACATATATATGTATGTATATACATGTTTATATGTGCACTATTACTAACAGTAGAAACAGTTTACCTGCCAAGACACAATGTAGATCAACATAACTCGAAGTGGACCAGCATACATATATACATAAGTGAAAACAGTTGCAAGATTAAATCAAGGTAACATGAAGATACGAGCAACGAATATATAGGACAACAACTCTACACATAATGGAATGCAAGGCTACCGAGTTCAATAGTAGTTTCAAAGTTATAAGCCAGGGAATATGCTCAAAGTTCGATGAGTCACGGATAAAAATCAACAGGGGTCAACTGTATACTAACATGATGAACAAGTCAGAGTAGAAAAGAATGGAACTTTAATATGAAACACAAATTAACCGAAGTCATACCAGAAAACTATAGTCAAATTTTTAAATGCCAAATTAAAATACTAAAGAAAGGAATCGGCTCAAAGAAATTCAAACTCGTGCAGTTACACGTATTTTGAATTATGTCATAAGAAACAAATTCTAATCCTAGAAAAGAACGGAATCAAATCCAAAGCAAACACAAGCTGTGGTGATCAAGCAAGCATAACAAAAAAATATATGAATTGAACCAGTCAGGATTAATCACAAGCAATCAATTAAAATCATATGGCCAAGCATAGCAACGTGATGAAATCAAGTCAAATATATGAACAAAAACTTAGGGACTTTAATTACTATTTAAACCCAAAGATCATCACTAGTTAAAACCAACAGAATCAATTCAAGCATATCAACAGGAGTAATAAGAAAAATCACATACCACTTTTATCATTCAAGCCCGATGCGTTGGACTAGCTGTATGCAAATCAAAGCGCCGAGTTGATTGACGAAGCAAGCTGAAGAAAGATCGTCATTCAATCAACAAATTGAATCGGCGAGCTCAAATTCCAGAACCTGAATTTATTTTGAAAGAGGAATGGACGTTCTCGAGCAAAGGAAAGATGCAGACATTTTCATAAAGGATACGAGCCGAACTGAAAGAAATAAAGGAACACTTCTCTTTTATTTTTAGGCATGTTTCCTTATAATATATTTTTGGCATTAATTTATTCGGTAGGGTTTTTTATATTGTTTTTTTATTTTGTACTTCTCTTTTAAAACTTTGTAAAATTCTAGTCGTGTAAATAGGGGATGAACTACGATGGTGTAGTTCGAGAATTCATAGCTCAGTGGCTGAGTTGTGGCAGGGTTTTGAGCATAGAGTTAGGTTAGTCAATAGCTAATGTTGTGATTTTACGTGTGTAAACGTCTGACTTCTTAATTTCTCATAGAAACCTTAGGGGTAGCACGTTGGCAGGGTTTTGCCAAAGTTGAGTAAACTATGTTGTTCTATTTTTTGCTTTTATTATTCTGCTATTATCTGTGCTGCAGTTATTTATATATTTCCACATTCATTTTTATTATTATTAGTATTACCCTATTCACCACCCCTCTAGGGTGAAATCGATCCTACGCACCATTCAACGGATGCCCGAATGGTTTAAACAATACCTCAAGCAAGTGGGAACAAGTCCCTTTTCCTCAGCAAGTTGCATGACAGCTCTCACTTTCCCACCAATCAAAGCATCATCTCACTCCAATGACTTACCAAAGATGTGCAAGGATTTTCTAAATATGGAAGGAAGGGTATATTCGGGTACAAAAGGTTTCGTAGGACAAAGAAATGGATAAATGAATGTAAGTGAATATTTCGGGAGCTTGGTTAGGAGGATCAGATGAAGCAAAGAATGCAGCTTAGCACCTTAAGGGAGAGGCCTCAGATGGGTGGAATAATGTAGATGAGGAGAATGATGATAGGGATGTCACTTGGGATGAGTTCAAGAACCGATTTGAGCCACTGTTTATTTCGAGAGCAGAAGTAAGATTGCAATTAAAGAGGTTTATACAGCTTAGGCATGAATCTCCACTCTAAAGGAGTATGTTAGTTAATTCACAGAGCTAGCTAAGTTCGGAATGAATTTGATAAATACATCTAGAAAAAACACCATGAAGTTTGTTAAGGGCCTAAACTCCCTACTAAGAGAATTATTATTGACTCAAGTTTCCACTGGCGCTACATAAGAGATGCTAGTTGAAATGGCTTTGTTATAGATGGCTAGTGCTGAGGAATAAGAGATGGAGAAGGAGAAGGAGAAAGAAAAGGCATGATTTACTCAACATTGAGAGGCCAAAAAGGGAAATTTTTGGGAAAATAAGCAGTTGAAAGGAAAGTTTAAGAAGAATGGTAAGGTATGTAAGAGATGCCAAAAGAAAGGGCAAATCATCAAGGCTTGTAAAGTGAATCTATTGAAGGAAGCTTTTAAGGGAAAATGTTATCTCTGCCACGAAGAGGGGCATTTCAAAAATCAGTGTTCGAAGCTGGCCAAGAAAGCACATAGTGGACAATTCGACGCCATTGAGACTGTCCCTATTTCGAGTAGACCACCCACTAGAGACCAAGGTAAGGCAACACTGGAAGGTATATCTCTTGTTTTTTGGAATATAATTCATACCCTATTGGACTTTTGAGTATCCAGTCATTCATAGCTTGGTATGCGATCAACTCCGTAAATTTTCAAATCCAAATTTTCACTAACCCAATAGCAGTCCTTAATCCTAACGGTGGGTCGATACATCTTTTCTAAATTTGTAAAGACCTAATGTTAGACATATGCCATGTTTATTTTATATGTAATGCATACGTTCTTAATTTTGAGGTTTTGGACATATCTTAGGAATGGATTGGTTGTCATATTATAGGGCATTCTTAGATTGCGATAGGACGTTGTACGGTTAAAGAACTGTAGAGGACGAGATATAAAGATTTACTTTGCACCCCAAGGTTCAGTTGAATTAAGCTATTTACATTTGTTAAGCCTGTCTTAAAATGAGCTTTCATCCGTACCTATAGTTCGAGAATTTTCTGATGTCTTTATAGAGGTCTCGGGTCTTCCACCTAGAAGGGAGATCGAGTTTAGAACTATTTTGAAGAAAGATGCTAAACCAGTCGGTCTGTCATTAAGACACATGGTCCCCAAAGAAAGGTGTGAGTTAGATAAGCAGATCTTGGAGCTATTATAGAAGGGATTCATTTGATAAAGTACTTCGGCATGGGCAGCCTATGTTAGACGGCTCATTAAGGCTATGCGACAATTATAGGGAACATAATAAGTTGACGTGGAAGAATAGACCTGCTTTACCTAGGAAAGACGATTTCTTTGATCGGCTTGTGGGAGCGAAAGTATCTTCCCAATTGGACTTGGTAACTAGATTTCATCAGTTAAGAATTGCAGAGAAGAGCATACCAAAGACCGATTTTCACATGCTAGATGGACTCTAGGAATGGGAAGTAATGCCCTGGGATTGACGAATGCCCCTGCATAGTTTGTAGATTTCATGAATTGAGTATTTAAGAGATAGTTGAATAAGTTTGTCATAGTTTTTATTAATGACATTTTAGTATTCTCCAAGAGTAAGGAGAGCATGAAAATCACTTAAGGGAGATATCAGGGACTTTTAGCAGGCACTAACTTTAAACCAAATTCTCAAAATGCCATTTTTATAAGATGAAGGTGAGATTTCATGGACACATTGTTTTCGGCCATGGATTAGCAGTTGACCATGCAAAAGTGGAAGTTATTCAAAGTTGGAAGATTCCGAGGAATGCTATGGCGATTAGAGGTTTTCTAAGGTTAGAGGGTTACTATAAGAAATTCATAAAGGAGTTTGCAAAGACATCAATCCCTTTAACTCGCCTAACCAATAAGAATCTAGTTTTTGCATAGGATGAGAAATGCACGGAAGTGTTTGAGAAGCTAGAACTATTGACGAGTGCATCAGTGCTCATCTTTCCCAATAGGACAAACACTTTACATGGATGTATGTGGCACTGGATTGGGAGCAATTCTTATGCAAGAAGGAAGGGTAATAGATTAAAATATTAGGCGATTGAAGGATCATGAGAAGAGATACTCAGTTCATGACTTGGAGTTGGTAGTTTTTTTACCTTGAAAATTTGGAGGCACTATCTTTTGGAGGAAAGGTTTGAGTCGTTCACTGATCATAAATCACTCAAATACATATTTTCCTAAAAATATTTTAATCTTAGGCAGTAGAGATGGATGGAGTTAATAGCATTCTATGACTTTTGGATATTGCATACCTCCAGAAAATAGAATGCGTCACCAACACCCTTAGCCGGTGGCACGCAACCTTAGATGCCACATACAAGTGGAGGTAGTAGGAGTTCCTTTCAAATTTCAACTTCCAACAACCGATAGAACTACCCAAAGTTATTTGGAAGCAATGGACGTTAGGGTGACATTGATGGACCGCATTAGATTGAATAAAAGATGGATGGGGAGATAGTTGATGCTTTGGGAAAGCTAAGAAGAGGAGAACAATTTCCCCACGTTAGTAGATATGCAGTTGATGAGAAGGGATGTTTAAGGAGAGATGGATGTCTTTGCCTTCTAAAGATTGATAGGGTATTGGAGGAAGTGCTTGCGGACTGTCACCATTCAAGGATGAAAATTCACTTTGGAGAAGATAAAATGTATAGGTATATAAAGAAGACCAGGGATGAAGAACAAAATAGCTGAATTTGTTTCTAGATGTTTGAGATGCCAAAGGATAAAGGCCGAGCAAGGGAGGCCTAGAGGATTGTTATTGCCATCAGAAATTCCGACTTGGAAATGGAACAAATATTAATAAACTTTATCGATGGATTACCTAAGAGTCAAAGAGGCAATTAAGCAATTTGGGTCATAGTGGATAAACTCACCAAAAGAACCCATTTTATTCTCATTAGGAGAAATAGGACCGCAGTTTCTCTAACAAAGATTTTTATCAAGGGGGTGGCTCGACTTTATGGAATTCCAGTCAGTATCGTTAGTGATAGGGATCCCTTATTTACCAGCCAATTTTGGAGGAGTTTGCAAGCAGATTTAGGGACTTCGTCGTACTTCTTACCACCTGTAGACCTACAGACAAACTGAATGAGTGAATAGGATCATGGAGATTTATTAAGAGCTTGCATCATGGGGTTTGGAGGACACTGCTAGCAGCACCTAATGTTATTCGAGTTCATGTATAACAACAGTTACCAACAAATGATTTGTATAGCACCCTTCGAAGTGCTTTATGTGAGGCCATGCAAATCGCCAAACTGTTTGGTGGGAAACCACATGAAAAACTCTACTTAAAACAGATTTGATTCGCAAAACTTCGAAAGTATTAGGGTTGATTAGGACATGTATAAAGGCCGCACAAGACCGCTAGAAATCCTACGCAGATAAGAGAAGAAAAGAGTTGGAGTTCGTAGTTGGGGACTTAGTTTTATCAAAGTTAACCCACTTAAGAAAGTCGTAAGATTTGGAAAATTAGAATTTGTCACCAAGATCATTAAGCCTTTTCAAGTTTTGGAAAGAATAGGAAAACTTGCTTATCGTGTAGAGTTACAAATAGACTTGCTGGTGTCCATGATATTTTTTATGCTTTACATTTGTTACTCTAAAAATCACCTTTCGACTTAGTCGAAACCATTTCAAGTAGAGTTCAAAAGAAAAGAAGAAAGAAAGACACCAAATTGACCTTTCGACGGAGTCAAAGGGATGCTTCCATTAAAGTCTGAAAGCAACATGAGCATTCGAAGGTGTCAGAAGGTTTTTCCAATCAATATCTAGAGGGTACTTACCTTTCTAAGAACATGAAGAAGTCGTAAGCACCCTACCGCCTGCATTCACAACCTTTCAGCTAGATGAAGACCTTACGATTAAGTCGAAGCTACTCCTTTCGAAGACAATGAAGAATAACTCTTTGAACACATGCCAAAACATTTTAAACCATTGGCTTCAACTTCGTTCAAATTGCTTGAAAACAGGCATTATCTTGAGCAAACCCTTTGAAAGCTATATTAATCCTTTCGAACTGGTCAAAGCCAATGTGGTCCAGGAAGGGTTCCGCATCAGATCAGAAACAAGGGCATAAGTGGAACCAAAATCATCGAAACCAATGAGCAAAGGCTATCGACAAGGTCGAAAGCACTTAAAAGACAGTTCACAGAAGAGGATCACCATCAAACCTTTCGACAAAGTCGGAAATATGCTTAATCCCTTCCAAAGGCACCTTCCGACCTAGTCAAAAGCATTAGGGTCGAAAGGTGCTGACTCGCATCTATAAATATGACCCAAGGGGTCATGTTTTGGGATCAGACTCCTCTCATTCTCAACTTGTATACTCTGAAATAATGTTGTAACCCTAGTTTGTAAATTAGAAAGGGAAAGAATCCACTGTGCCTTATGTGGATGGCGGAATAGGAAAAAATCCCTTCAGGAGGGTTGTTGATGGTGTCGGTTTCCTTTGGAGGGATGGTTTAGATACAAGTGATGCCGAAGTCATTAAGGATGGCATCGACTTTATCCTGAGCTGATATTAAGGAGTGCTTGGAGATAGCTTCAACCTTCTTTTGGGAAATCATGACTCTTCCATGTGAAAGCAAATTAATTAAAAATTTTGATTAATTATGAATTTATCATATCTTCAAGAATAAGTCAAAAACACCTACTTAGATAACCCAAACATAAATAAATTTAAAATTTCAAATTAGAGTGAAATTTTAAGTTAAAAATCAAAGATGTTGGGCTTCCGACAAAGTCGGAAGGAAAAAGAACATCAACACTTAACAAAGTACATCTTGACATTGTCGAAAGCCTAAATAAAAGTCTCCTTGAGCTATCGACAGGGACGAAAGGATTAGTCAAAATATTTGATCAATTAGTACTTTCCACTAGTGTCAAAAGTTCTACAGGAACCAAATTGTTAAAAGAAGATAGTTAAGAATAACTTAAGAACCTAAGTAGGAACCTACACAGTGAACATTTCACATACCAAGCAACAAGACCCTTCAACACCGTCGAAACCAATTACTTTGGTTTCCTGAAAAAATACTAATTTTGTTCGAACCTAACATACTCAAAGAGTTAAAAGGTTCAAAGTTAAACTCATATGTACTTAGGCATTTCGACAAAGATGGATAAAAAAATGTTTTTAGCAAGTAGATTAAAGTGGTATCGAAGGGGTTTTATGATGGTTCCTAAAATCAAGTAAGGAAAATGGATGGCAATCGAAACAAAGGGTTTCGACTAAATCGAAATGTTTTGATATTGAACGAATTCCTACTCTGTACTTAACAGCATAATCTTTCGACAAGGTTGATCAAATCGGCACTACAACACCTTTCGACCCCATCGAAAAGGGCTAAAGGAGCAAAAGCAATGTAGCTGCCTCAACAACTTTCGAAGAGGTAGAAAATTCATTTTGTGGCGTCAATTTTTTATCCGTACGTTTGAAACTTCTGGGTGAAGTAAATATGTTCTACACCTAAACCTGATTACAAAACCAGGATCCTAAAATTTCTTAAAAAACAAATAAATTAAACATGCAATATGGGTTTCAACCGAGGTTAATCATTTTGGAAATCATAAGAATAAAAATAATTATCAAGTAGGGAATCTAGATTTATTAATAAAGCAAATAAAGGGTAAATTTTGAAATAATGATCTAAACCGGATAAGGGGATGGATTATGATATCATCCACTGTCAATTTCAAAATCACAAACAAAAAAAAAACTCTATTAATTCCTGAAACTTAATTCAATAAAAGATCTTTTCAACAAATCAAACAAAATCTATTTTTAAAAAATCGATAGTCAAACGTTTCAAAATCGAGTTTCGATTTTGAAATATGAAAAAGTGAAATTCGATTGAAACAAGCAAAATAAAGTCAAATCTAAACTTACGAATTGGATTTGTTGATTTCTAGAAGCAAACTGGAAGTATGAGAAACTGTATAATTCTTTTACTTGTTCTTAAAATTTAGATTGCAAAAAAGTAAAGGAGGAGGAAGAAGAAATGCATACTTTATAGAAAAGTCGCCCAGGTTATCAATTGCTAGATAAGATCTAAATGGACGTCTCAGATCTATGCAGGAAGACCAGGAGGCGGTAAGCTTCTAAGTTTCGACAAGGTTGACTTGAAAAGTCAAGTGCATCCCTTTGCTAGGGGGGAAATGTTACTCCAAAAATCTCCTTTCGACTTAGTCGAGTCCATATTATGCAGAGTGCAAAAGAAAAGAAGAAAGAAAGACACCAGATATACCTTTTGAAAGAGTCGAAGGGATGCTGCCATCAAAGTCTGAAAGCAATGTGACCTTTCGAAGGTGTCATAAGGTTTTTCCAATCAATATCTAGAGGATACTTACCTTCCAAAGAAGATAACGGAGTCAAAATCACCCTACCGCCTTCATTCACAACTTTAAGCTAGATGAAGACCTTTCGATTAAGTCGAAGCTACAACTTTCAAAGACAATGAAGGATAGTTCTTCGAACACATGCCTAACCACTTGAAACCAATAGTTTTGCCTTCATTCAAATTGTTGGAAAACAAGCATTTTCTTGAACAACCCCTTCGAAAGCTATAGTAAGCCTTTCGAACCGATCAAAGCTAATGTGGTCCTGGAAGGATTTCGCATCAGATCAGAAACAAGAGCACATGCGGACCAACATCATCAAAACCAGTTAGCAAGGGCTATCGATAAGGTCGGAGGCACTTACATGACAATTTAAAGGAATAAAGTCTTCTTAGCTGGATAAATGGAAATCTCGAATACTATGGTCTTGTTTACTGTGTCATTTAAGCTTTTGCTGGATTTACCTTCCTATTTCAGTTTTCGTTTGCATCGATAGGACTCTCCCGACACCGTCGAAACCACTTATAATCAAGTAATTTCAAATACCTACTCCGATCTACTTCTCCCTTGAACCATTGCCTTCAATAAGGTCAAAAATAGTCCATAACTCACTGCAACCTACAACTAACATAAGGAACTTAGGGTACAAGCTTTCGACAAGGTCGGAACCCCCATTTCTGCTCATTAACCAAAATCCAAGCTATTTAATTGTTTTGGGCCTCCGACTAGGTTGAAACCTACCAAAGAGAACCTAACTTAGGGAATTTCAGTTGGATTAAAAGGAGGAATTTCGAAGAAGAAACCATATTAATTCAACTGGATCGAGAGGTCATTTAACAAAGAAACCGATCCTTTCGACAGAGCCGAAAGGTCCAATTGAGGAATATTATCTGCTAAAGCCTACTCCAAAGGGAAATTTCGGAATAATACGTACCTTCTTTCCTTCTCTATTTGCATAAAGGATAACCTTCTTTCTTTAGCACATCCTTGGGGTGTTAACAAGAAATATTGTTAATGACACTTAAGGAAATGCCTTCATAGCACAATTATTGTTATGGACCTAATTGGTTAGGGAAAATTGAGATGGAGTTAATAGCATCTCGTGCTTTCACATGCATTATGGAGCACAAAATTAGGAAGCTTTTCAATACAGAAATTAGATTGGTTTAAGTACAATGGGGAGACAACCCATCGGAAAGCATACAGAAATCAAAGAGAAGATAAGGCGCTCTCATCCTAAGCTATTCATCGGTGAAAGTTTCTCTCTAAAATTACGTTTTAGTTGCATCGTGGTTGCTAGATTGGATGGTAGGAAATGGTTTCTACTGTAACGACCCAACTTCCAAACTCCAAGAAGTCGCATCGCTAATAAGAAAGAAAGGGATAGAGAATAGAAAGAAAGAGAAGAAGAAGAACACAACACATCAGAATCTAAACAGCGGAACGAATAAATTATATTAATAACATAAGTATTATATAGCATACAACAACAATCAGAGATACACAGCATAATCAACTCATACTAGACAGTTATAGACACCTGTCTAGTTATACAACTCCATACAACATCTCAGAGAACACACAGCGGGAAAACTCTATAGCTATACGCAGAAGCCTCCTGCTCATTGCTCCTCCAGAATTCGTCAAGCCAATCTAAAATCCTAACCTGAATCCCTTGGATACTTGTAAAAATTTGAGTACCCAAGAGTTTATGAAAAACAAAAATAAACTCCGGGTCAGACATGGGTCTGGTGTAAGTAACAGGTTAAAGTTGCTTAACTTTCAAAAAAATCTTTTGAAAAGAAAAGTATCACGTAAGACTTCCCACACATAAACATGGAAAAGTTTTTACCTTACGCTAACCAAAACATTTGATAGGAAATCCGATGATATTATAATAGTGTCTAGGGTTTTTAAATAAATATGAAACAGCCGAAATTGTTACATTATTAAATTCCAGCTACTAGCCACAAAAGTGGGTAATACAATCAAAACCGTTGGCATTTATTGGATTTTGGATTTCATACAATGGCAGGGCTACTGGGGTACCGCCCGTCACAGTACGTGGCCTAGATCACCGTACCGAGGAGTACGCCCGCTCCCCTGCAACACAAGGCTGGACCCATTCCTTACTGAACAGTTTCGAACAAGACAACCCCGGTAGTTGTCGCGAATCAACCGCCCACACAGCCGAATACAAAGGGACTTCTAGACAGGGATCAATCTTGCTCTCCTGTGGGAGCTACCCACGAAACCTTGCTGCACCTCCCTTATTTTAGCCATTCCCGGTTGATGAGGCTTGAAGCTACGATTACCTTTAGAGAACACATCTCTTAGATTGCTCATCGTCCACCGGACGATGTTCTGAAATCATTCAATCCATACAAGTTCGTTCCGGGTTCGAACGAAACCGAAGGCACTATCTCGTTGCACTCATTATTGGAATCACCCTCAGAGTCAACGACCATAGCCCTTGCACTCTGATTCACCATCTCGAATCTATAAGCACTATTCCATCAAACTCATTACGGAATCACCCATAGAGTTATACTGACGTATAGCCCTTACACCTCGAGTCTTCACTTGCTCCACTTGGATTAACGACCTAACGTTTAATTGGAATCTTTCGGATTCCAAATATGGAAACCCGATCCCGGTCTCATCAAAATCCAAAGCGTGTCTTTTAGGTCCAAGTTGTTTTAAGTTTAAAACAATTCAATCTAATTATCTATATATACACAGATAGATAATTTATATCATCATAATAAATAATCAATATTATCATAAACAGGTAATCATCGCAAATTGATAATCTATATTATCATCATCAATAGATACTTATATCATCACCACAATGCAACCAATGCATCCATAACACACAACACTATTTATCTCATGTCTGAGATACAAACCATTCAGGGTAAACCATATCATCCATTCATAAGCATAGATCTATAATCACACAATCTATAATTAATTTAAAATGAATTAAATTAATTACTTCTTCATTTTAAATCTTACTTACTTGACCCTTAATTGATTACCAATCAATTAAATAATTATCCTCAAATTAATCACCTTAATTAATCACCCTTGATTAATTATCCCTTAATTACATTCAAGTAATTATCTTTAATTAATTTTACAAATTAATTATTCTTAACCAAAATCAGTAATTAACCTTTAATTACTTCATTAATTAATTAATTACATTAATTACATTAGTCCTTAATTAATTACATTAATTAATTACTTCCTTAATTACTCATCATTAATTAATAAATCTTGATTAATTAATCCTTAATTACATCATTAATTATATTAATTAATGATCCTTAATTAAATTTAAATTAATTACTTATTTAAATTAATTACATTAAGTAATTAACCTCAATTAAATCAAAATTTTTAATCATCCTTGATTAACTACATTTAGTAATTAACTACCCTTAAGTACTTCCTTAATTACTTCTAAATTAATTACATTTAATAATTAATTATATTTATTAATCATCCTTGATTAATCTCATTAGTAATTAATTACTCTTAATTAATTACATCACTTAATTATTTCCAAATGACTTAATCAATTAATGCTTAAATTAATTACACAAAGTAATTAATTATTAATCATTTTCACAAAGTAATTATCCTCATTATTAATTACACAAAGTAATTAACCCAAAATACCATACTTAATTTAATTACCTCCGTAATTTACTTAACTTAATTACTTCTCTAAGTAATTATTCCTCATTGATTACTTATCAACTCATTTAATGATTATCCTAAATTAATTAAACTTAATTAATTAATTTAAACTAATCCAATTAATAAATTAATTACAATAAGTAATTAATATCTTTAATTATTTCCATAAAGTAATCATACCTAATTAAATTTCATAATTGATTATCTAAATTAACAAATCCAATTAATTATCAAAATTAATTACATTAATTAATTAATAAATAATCACAAGTTAATGACCTTCATTAACTTATTAACAAATTCTTAATTACCTTTCTTAAGTAATTAACTTAAATTAATTAATATTAATTACAAATTTAATTAGCCTTAATTAATTTATTTCAAATCTTTAATTAATTAAACAAATTAATTAATTAAATTACTTAAATTGCTAATTTTAATGAAACAAAGATCATTAAATCTAAAATTTATTTTAAAAATAAAACATTTCTTATTCATAATTACTTTATCATTAATAAAGTAATTTAAAACAACTTATCTTAAATTTGTTTTCAAATTACATTTTAAAATTTAAATTTAAATTGAAAAACAAACTTAACTTTATCAAAGTTTTAAAAACATTCTAAAACCTTTTTAAACTTATGCTAAATAATTTCTCATATTATAAAGAAGTTTTAAGGAAATTCAAACCCATATTTATAATACAAATCATATTTAAAATATAATTCAATATCAAAAGCTGTTTAAACATTTCAAAATTTAAAAAAAAAACTTCTTTCATTTTCAAAACATGATTCAAATTTGAATCTTGTTTCCAGATTTAAACTTATGTTTAAATCTTCTACTTAAATTTTTAAGCTTTATCTTTAAATTCAATTATTTAAATTCTTTTAAAGGTTGTTTAAACATTTCAATTTAAATAGTTTAAATTAAATTTAAAACATGAATTCAAATCAAATTTTAAAATTCATACCTTAACTTTAAGTTTAAAATTTCTTTTTTAAAAGAAACTGCTCCAGATTTTTAAAACTTAATTTTTCTTATGAACTGAAATTATACTGGTTTGCCAATAAACCTGTAAACATTTAATTTAAAAATTTTGAATTAAATTTAAAAACTGGAATTCAACTTAGATTGAAAACCGTACCTTTAAAATTTAAGTTTTAAATTCTTGTTTAAAACTGCTTCAGTTTTTAAATCAAATCTTTGAATTGAAAAGTGCAGGTTTTCTAAAACCTGTAACCAACAGAAAAAGCCGAGCTTCCCCCTCTGTTTTACTTCGTGTAAAACCAAGAGCCGCTTCGAGTAACAATTCTAATTACTTGAGTATTAACCCAAGAAAAAACTTCTGCACAACCCAAATCTTCCACCTGACCATGCACGGTGGTTGTAGCCACTACCCAACCAACAAATGCGTCGGCGTTCATCACTCAATCACATCGCAACCATCACAAACTCACCTCCCATTCAAAATCGCAAATCGAGTTTTCCCCTTCCCAATTCAAACCTGGCAACAGTATAAGCTTCAAACCCCATGTTAACCCTGTTGTGATTCACGACTTAAGAGTTATGCGACTTAGTGGGCCAAGAGACCAAGCGACTCATCAACTTAAAGTTCCTAACGACTCAAGAAACCTCGCGACTTGAGGAATGGACCGACTCAACTGGTTACGACTCAATTAGATCGCGAGTTAAGGTTAGAGGCGACTTAGAGGAATGGAACGACTCAACGACTCGGGGTTTGTAAACAACTTGGTGGATCAACGACTTAACGGGTTAAGGCACTTAGCGAGTTAGTAAGCCAGCTAGCTAACGAGTTAGTGAGTTAGTAAGCAAGCTAACGAGTTAGCGAGTTAGCGAGTTAGTGAGTTAGTAAGCAAGCTAACGAGTTAGCGAGTTAGCGAGTTAGTGAGTTAGTACGCAAGCTAACGAGTTAGCGAGTTAGCGAGTTAGTAAGCAAGCGGGCGGGTTAGCGAGTTAACAGGCTCACATGTTAGGAAATGAACGACTTAACTAATGAGAGGTCCGAGCGGCTTAAATCAATCTGAAACAATCACCAAATGACTTACTGTTTTTAAGTCGTTCACAACCTGTTAAGTCGTAACCCGTGTCCCTATAACACGTTAACTCGCGAATGCTTACCCTAAGTTGCAAACGAGTCAAGCTAACCCGTGAGATCCTCTACCTCGTGAAGACTTACCTTAAGTCGCAGCCGAGTTATGCTAACCCGTGAAGTTCTATAAGTCGCACATGACTTAGTCCAGGAAACTCTATAAATATGGCATGTGCTCCAACATACAAGAGACTTTTGGGCCAATCATTTCTTCAAGGCAACGATACTCTGCCATTTTCATCAGCTCAAGGAATACTTCAAGCACTCCAAGGACGCTACAACGGACTTCAAGAAAGAATCTGCATCATTTAAAATGAATTCAAGAGATTGTTCTTCTTCGAAGTTTAAGCTACTAGTCCGAAGTGTGTTGTAATCAAAGTGCAATTGTATCAACTTGTAATTGAATCATCAATAAAGATATTCAAAGTGGACGTAATGTAACGAGACGGGAATTTGCCCGCTCGAAAATCGACATCCATACTTCATATCGTATTCGAATGCCATAGATTCGACCGTTCAAATCCGATTCGCCGGAGCTTATAACAACATTAAGTAAATAACACAGCGAAATAAAAGAATAATACATTGATATACAGCTTTGATACAATATCTGATACGACAGATGATCCAACAGATATCAATATACATCAGAGATATGATACAATAAAGTAGCAGCGGAAAAGAAAACGATAGATAACATCTAGTAGCGGAACAATATAACTCTAAGATAGTCTTCAAAAGAGAACTCCGAGAACTGCAACTCCATCTCCAACAATCAATCCAGTAATAGCTTGAACTCCCCAATAACGATTCATCTAGCATAAGCAAGTCTGGTCCGGTCCAAAGACTGAACTAACTCCAGATAATCTACTGAACCTAGCTATCTGAAAAACCCAACTCTAGACTGCTCGTGTAGAAAATAATGAGCACCCAGAGTTTAGGAAAGAAACAATAAACTCTGGATCAGTCATGGGACTGGTGTGAGCAACAAAAACAGTTTATCTTTTAAACAATCAACAAAAGATTTTAAAGTCAATTCGCAATGCTTTTTAAAAATGAGACTACCATAAGGCCTCCCGCACACACACACAATGCAAACGCAGAATCGGAGGAGATTTCTCCTTATGATAGTCAAAGATGCTTGATACGCATTAAAAAGAAACATTTGATATTATTACTAGTGCGTAGTGTAGTAAAAATTCATTTCGAAAGTAAAGATATAAAAGCCAACATAGACATTTCGAACTATGCCTACTATAGCTACCATCTAAACAGTGGTGACCACCATAAGTAAATGGCAGGTTCTACAACTAAAACGTACAGGGTTTCGTATTGGGAATTGGATTTCCAACAAATGGTCAGGCCAAGGAACTTCCCATTGCCACATGAGAACGCCTCTGGAAGGACGTCCCCGAGAACCAAACCGGATCTCTGCCAACACAAGGCCGGGTTACCCCTAACTGGGTAACTACTGACACGAGTATGCCATCCCCCGATCGTAAACGACCTTTCTCACGGGATCCCGATAACCAACAACCACAAAGTAATAAATTCGCAGTAACCACATAGGTTAAATATCTGGGCTCCATACCATGATACCACCTCTATCCAGAAGGAAATGCACATACCCTAAAGGGAGCTACCCCTCATAACCTTGTCGCATCTTTCCTGTTTTGACCATTTCCGGGGTGTGAGGCTCAACGAAGTCTCGTCCACAAAAACACGCTTTATACAAAAGTTGTGCTTTGGGTCAACAAATGATCATAGAAATGATCACAAAGATAAACGATCAAACAAATGATCCTATCACAAATGATCAACACAATGATCATTTCACAGCAACACTCAGCATGTCACATTACCAAATTGGAAATATATCGCTGATAACCTACAACTACATAACCTCTGAGCTCGTAAGTCTCAGAGAAGGGTGTTAAGCTAAGAGAATAAATTCTCCGCCACCAACAGAAATATATTTGAAAGAAATCAGCTTTATATCTCAAATTGTAATGTCAGACATAACAATCCATACAAGTCTGTTCCGGGCTCGAACAGAACCGAAGGCACTTTCAAAGAAGTCCTTGGAATCCGGATATTCACAATCCCGATCGGATTTCCCATCACTTAGGGAGTCTCTATACCGGCGCGACTCGGTGCAGAAACAATCGACAGGTCATCCTATCGCTTTCACAAATACCCGGTCTTCATCACCGGTCTTCAAATGCTATCCATAACGTCGAATCACCTATTCGGAATGGGTTATACGACACAAAGGTCCTTTCCCGGCTAAACCGAATAGTGAGCGAAAATATTTAAAACATATGAATATGGGATTTCAATTAAGTCACAACTTAATAATTCAAAACTTTCTTTTCAAATGGTTTAAACCAATTACCATTTTAAATCTTTAACAAAAAGATTTATTTCACAAAATTCCATTTACGGATTTCAAAACAATTTCCATTTCATTTGGATTAACTCGTTTAAAATCTTTAAATTAAAGATTTATCTTATAGCTTTCAAAAAGAATTCATTCATAACTTAGGAAAATCATTTCTCTATTCAATCTTGAAATTCCCCTAATTAACTGGAATCTCAGTTCTTATCTAAAAGTGTTTATCATTTGAAAACAATAGTTTTCATTTTGGAAATCTGATTCATTTATACGAGTTGAAATCCTTGGGTTAAATTCAAATTCCCAAAACCATACCTTTAAAATGGTTTAAATTCATACAACCTGTTTATAATATCTTTAACCATAATTTCCAATCATCGAATTCAATTCCAAATATCGAATTCAAATTCAAATTGAATTATTTAAATTAGAGATTTTACCGAGTTATTCAAAATAGCTTTTATCTGTGAAAAACTTTTCCAAAAGCTTTACCGTTTAACCCAAATCCATTTTTCAAAATCAATTTGAAATTAAAACTTTAATTTCAAAAACATTAAATTTAAATTATCTGTGACTTAACCGATTTCCTCGTGAAATCCATATTTGTGTGTGTATGGTGTAGTCCAGGGGTTATACACAGTAGTGCAACATCAATCAATCATCACAGATCAAAATACAGAAATATAGTTGATAAGCGATATAAACTATAACGCTTATCGGTTATATACAGATCACAGACATATATGTCACAGATAGTAAATTTCAGATCACCACATAAATCAGGATGTATCACAAAGCATCATATATTAGGGATATCAAACAATCAAGTCATCCAATAGAATCCAAATATTCGTAAGTAAAATCAGTTAATTATCTGATTAATTTAAATCAAATTAATTTCTTATGAATTATAAGTCCTGGTTAATTAACATTGATAATTTACAAATCATTTTGATTAATTATTCTTTAATCTTTTACTAATTATCATTAATAATAAATTAATTAACCTTTTATTATCAACCTTTAATTATTAAACAATTAATCTTTAATTATCTAATTCACCATTTAATTAATTATCTTTAATTAATTACTCTAATTAATTTTTTTCCTTGATTAATTATCATTCCTTAATCAACTTCATTAAATTAAATTTAACCTTTAATTAATTAATCTCAAATTAATTACCATTTTGAATTAATCACATTATGCTTTGTATTAAATATTGATTAATCACTTGATTAAATCAATTTTTATCATTTATTAATATTTAATTAAATAATTATCCTTTAATTATTCATCATTAATAAATTAGCTCTTAACAAATTAATTAATTTTTTATCAGTACTTATTAACCTTTAATTAATTAATCTTTTAATTTATCACATTAATTTATTCAATTACATAAATTAAATCTTTAATAAATTAACCCTTTTAATTAAATCTTTAATTAAAACTTAATTTAATTGAAATAATTTACTTTTAAACCTTAAACCGATCCCATACTTAAATAAAAGAATAAGTTAAAATTGTTTAAAACTTGAATTTTGTTTAAAAAAAATTTTTTTTTATTTTTTTTTGAAAACTGTTTTTATACTACCCGGGCCCTGCTTCGAGCCAAACCCCGTTCTACCCGAAGACGACTTCGAGTCTTTCCCCAAACTTACCCGAGCTTTATAAATTTCAAATTTTTGTTTAAGTGTTAAAAATTGACCCGGTCCTTTATCATTTTGCTTCGAGTCCAACACGTCAAAACCTCAAGCAAACCACCAACCTACTTCGAGTCAAACTCATACGTACTCGAGTCATCCCCTGAAACACTTCAGCTTCCCAAACAACAAAATCACCATGACAACAAGCAGTGCACCGTGCACATGCACGGTGACGCCGCACCTCCTTGATCATCACTGATGATCTCCTCCAGTCATCAATCATCATCTCACCAACATCCCATCTACAAATTGCCACAAAAATCTCGGATCTGGATTTTAGATTTCAATTCCAAACCTGGAACAAAAATGCAGTAAAACACCAAAGCCTGGAAAACGCAACCGGCTTCACCATCAACCTGGGAATCATCGTCGTTCTCGAAATCCCATCCACTAGAGAGCCTCAAACTTCGACCCTCTACTCGTCCACGTTCCCTCCATCATCACCCCAAAACTCGCCGCACTCGATTGCACGACGAGGACGAGCCAATCGAAACACTCGACCCAGTCAAAATTAGGTTTAGAAATTTAAAACGTTCACCGCCGCCACCACGACCACCTACCGACCATCTCCTTATTTTTCCTAGCAACGTCGTAGACTCCTCCACCTCCACGCATCATCTCAACCTCTACAACTCAGAGGATCATCAGGAATCATGAAAACAAAGAAATTCTTTTAACCCCGAACTGCTCTTAAACCTTTGATCGAAAAATTATAATTTTTGCTTTGAAAATCATATTATAGCATACGAATTCAGACTGCATACCTGAATTTGAAATTTAAAAAGTTTAAATTTTGACTTATTGGAAGTTGTATTCGAATTTCTTGCTTCCCAGAGAAAATCCTAAGTTGATTCAACTTAAATAAAATTTAAATCTTGAATATACACTATAACAATTAATTCTTGTATTAACATTAAACCCAAGCATCAAGTAGATTAGGTGAAAATGAATTTTTAATCAAAAACTGGTATCTTACAATCTTAGAACAGAAAACCCGTATAACAATAACTTGTACTTCCAGTTTTCAAATGTATTCAAAGGGTTTATATGTATGTAGAAACAGACATATATATGTAACAAATTCAACTTTTAAATAAATAAATAAAACGCATATGTTACTCACCTTCCAAATCATTGTTTAAATCCAGGAGTTTACAAGTTGGAGTTTGGTTTATCTGAAGCTTTTCTTTGCTTCAAACTGTCAGGCTTTGATTGATTTGAAAAATGTTTTATGTTGAATGATTGTTTGAGTTAAAGAATGGCCTTTATACTTCAGTTTATAATGGTGAACAAAACTGAGATGAGAAGGTGATGTATATAAAAATGAAGTTATAGGTGATGTTGTAGTGTATAGGGTGATGTTTATATTGTACAACAGTCATGGCTGAAGACAATTTTAACTCCTATTCGTATGTACTTTGGTTAGTCTTCATCATTTTGCAAGTGTGCATGCATATATACTTTCCTGTCATATTCATATCAGAGGTTACTTTATAAAGAAAGGCTGCAGTGATATTATACTGATATATTATTGTACTTTATTTTTACTTTTATTTTTATTTTTAGTTATGTTTTGGTTGTACTTATTTATGCATATGTATATTTTAATTTGTTTGTTCACACTTTGTTTTGTTTATGTTTATATGTGAATGTATTTCTTATTTAAATATTTATCCTTAACTTACATTGAAAAAAAATATTTATATTTTTACTTTGTTTTGTTTATGTTTATATTATTATTATTTTTCCATGTTGCTTTTTACTTGTGTTAATACTTATTATTATTTCAAACCATTTGTAACAATTTCTATTTATTTTTATACTTGTGTCCAAAGTATATTATTTATTTTTCAAAATCATTTATTTAAGAATTTATTTAAAATCCAATATATACATATATATTCACATATATACAAATTTTTAAATCCATATGACTTAATATATTTCTATTTGAATCGGGGAAACTCGCTGCCTTTTATAATTAATTCTACAAATTTTTATTCAAAAATTCATTTAATTATCAATTTAAATTCATAAAAATCCTGGGTCGTTACAAACTTCCCCCCCTAAAAGAATTTCGTCCTCAAAATTGTACAGCTCGTCTCTCGAATTATACACACACAAAATAGACTAACGGTAATTCAAATTATACTAGTAACACATGGATATTTTCAGGCCATTCATAATATATTTTATATTAAACACTACTCAAAATATTAGTACATGAGTTATAGTCATACATAACCCACTAACATCCAACCTTTACTACGATCTCAAGTCCAAAATACATATATAAATACCCCAAAACTAAGTCAAACCGACCAACTACCAATCCTCACTGTCAGAACTCTCCCTCTCAGGTCCTGATAGGTCCATCACTTCAACCTCATCGTCTGTCTCAAAAATCTCCTCCGGATCAGATTCTTCCAGAATAAGATACCCACCATTTAACTCCTCGTCCTCAATGGGATCATCATCATCCACGGCATTATCCAAATCCCAATGAATTGCTTCGTCACCTTCGGACTCTTCCTCCACTTCAGGTTCTTCTTCCGCCTTAACCTCTTCCTCGAATTCCTCCTCAACTTCTTCTTCGAATTCTTCCTCGAACTCTTCTTCGAATTCCTCCACTTCTTCTTCTTCGAATTCTTCCTCAACTTCTTCTTCGAATTACTCCACTTCTTCTTCTTCTTCTACTGGTGGTTGGGGTTGCACTATAGGCTCCACTGGGAATTCCCTATGAACTGATGACTCACCTTCATCATCTTGTACCCTACTGGATGAAGCATAATCACCCACTCTCCTGACCTTTCCTCCTCGGCTAACGCTATTTGTTCTCTACAATTAAAATCAAAATCCAAATATTAAGATCTTAAGTTTAGAATTTTATAGGTTGAGAAATACATCAAAGTTTATATTTCATATTTTATTCTACCCAAGAAGTTATAACAGAAATTCAAAATTTGTTTTCAACCAAAATCGTTTTATCAATACAATTCAAAGTTAGCTTCATATCCTATTAATCAAGTTAACTCAATTTTAAAACTTCCAGTTTATTCAAAATTTTCTAATTAATTAAAGTTTAAATCAAAATCTGAAAAGAAATCGATGAAGATACGAATTAAAAATTTCCTACAACGATATGTAGGGCCATCATCAAACCGAAATTTCTTCTGGAGCTGTCACGAAGAAATCAAAAGGATTTGGAAACGAATCAAAGAAAATTGATAGAGAAAGTTGTTTCCACTGTTGCAGGTTATTGACCATTTATAGTCGTATTTCCCTGTCCCCTATCTCGTCCTCTTCTTGCACTCATACTTACTATCAGTGGATAGTAAGAGAATTTACTGAGGCGTTAAAACGGATATCTTAAGGATTACTCATTCTAGGGTATACTTCACCCTATCTTTAATGAGTTACTTAATGTGTTATACTCCTGAGCTAAAATTTAACCCTTAGCTCTGATACCAAATGTAACGAGACGGAATTTGCCCGCTCGAAAATCGACATCCATACTTCATATCGTATTCGAATGCCATAGATTCGACCGTTCAAATCCGATTCGCCGGAGCTTATAACAACATTAAGTAAATAACATAGCGAAATAAAAGAATAATACATTGATATACAGCTTTGATACAATATCTGATACAACAGATGATCCAACAGATATCAATATACATCAGAGATATGATACGATAAAGTGGCAGCGGAAAAGAAAACGATAGATAACATCTAGCAGCGGAACAATATAACTCTAAGATAGTCTTCAAAAGAGAACTCCGAGAACTGCAACTCCATCTCCAACAATCAATCCAGCAATAGCTCGAACTCCCCAATAACGATTCACCTAGCATAAGCAAGTCTGGTACGGTCCAAAGACTGAACTAACTCTAGATAATCTACTGAACCTAGCTATCTGAAAAACCCAACTCTAGACTGCTCGTGTAGAAAATAATGAGCACCCAGAGTTTAGGAAAGAAACAATAAACTCTGGATCAGTCGTGGGACTGGTGTGAGCAACAAAAACAGTTTATCTTTTAAACAATCAACAAAAGATTTTAAAGTCAATTCCCCAATGCTTTTTAAAAATGAGACTACCATAAGGCCTCCCGCACACACACACAATGCAAACGCAGAATCGGAGGAGATTTCTCCTTATGATAGTCAAAGATGCTTGATACGCATTAAAAAGAAACATTTGATATTATTACTAGTGCGTAGTGTAGTAAAAATTCATTTCGAAAGTAAAGATATAAATCTTAGCCAACATAGACATTTCGAACTATGCCTACTATAGCTACCATCTAAACAGTGGTGACCACCATAAGTAAATGGCAGGTTCTACAACTAAAACCGTACAGGGTTTCGTATTGGGAATTGGATTTCCAACAAATGGTCAGGCCAAGGAACTTCCCATTGCCACATGAGAACGCCTCTGGAAGGACGTCCCAGAGAACCAAACCGGATCTCTGCCAACACAAGGCCGGGTTACCCCTAACTGGGTAACTACTGACACGAGTATGCCATCCCCCGATCGTAAACGACCTTTCTCACGGGATCCCGATAACCAACAACCACAAAGTAATAAATTCGCAGTAACCACATAGGTTAAATATCTGGGCTCCATACCATGATACCACCTCTATCCAGAAGGAAATGCACATACCCTAAAGGGAGCTACCCCTCATAACCTTGCCGCATCTTTCCTGTTTTGACCATTTCCGGGGTGTGACGCTCGACGAAGTCTCGTCCACAAAAACACGCTTTATACAAAAGCTGTGCTTTGGGTCAACAAATGATCATAGAAATGATCACAAAGATAAACGATCAAACAAATGATCCTATCACAAATGATCAACACAATGATCATTTCACAGCAACACTCAGCATGTCACATTACCAAATTGGGAATATATCGCTGATAACCTTCAACTACATAACCTCTGAGCTCGTAAGTCTCAGAGAAGGGTGTTAAGCTAAGAGAATAAATTCTCCGCTACCAACAGAAATATATTTGAAAGAAATCAGCTTTATATCTCAAATTGTAATGTCAGACATAACAATCCATACAAGTCTGTTCCGGGCTCGAACAGAACCGAAGGCACTTTCAAAGAAGTCCTTGGAATCCGGATATTCACAATCCCGATCGGATTTCCCATCACTTAGGGAGTCTCTATACCGGCGCGACTCGGTGCAGAAACAATCGATAGGTCATCCTATCGCTTTCGCAAATACCCGGTCTTCATCACCGGTCTTCAAATGCTATCCATAACGTCGAATCACCTATTCGGAATGGGTTATACGACACAAAGGTCCTTTCCCGGCTAAACCGAATAGTGAGCGAAAATATTTAAAACATATGGATATGGGATTTCAATTAAGTCACAACTTAATAATTCAAAAATTTCTTTTCAAATGGTTTAAACCAATTACAATTTTAAATCTTTAACAAAAAGATTTATTTCACAAAATTCCATTTACGGATTTCAAAACAATTTCCATTTCATTTGGATTAACTCGTTTAAAATCTTTAAATTAAAGATTTATCTTATAGCTTTCAAAAAGAATTCATTCATAACTTAGGAAAATCATTTCTCTATTCAATCTTGAAATTCCCCTAATTAATTGGAATCTCAGTTCTTATCTAAAAGTTTTTATCATTTGAAAACAACAGTTTTCATTTTGGAAATCTGATTCATTTACACGAGCTGAAATCCTTGGGTTAAATTCAAATTCCCAAAACCATACCTTTAAAATGGTTTAAATTCATACAACCTGTTTATAATATCTTTAACCATAATTTCCAATCATCGAATTCAATTCCAAATATCGAATTCAAATTCAAATTGAATTATTTAAATTAGAGATTTTACCGAGTTATTCAAAATAGCTTTTATCTGTGAAAACCTTTTCCAAAAGCTTTACCGTTTAACCCAAATCCATTTTTCAAAATCAATTTGAAATTAAAACTTTAATTTCAAAAACATTAAATTTAAATTATCTGTGACTTAACCGATTTCCTCGTGAAATCCATATTTGTGTGTGTATGGTGTAGTCCAGGGGTTATACACAGTAGTGCAACATCAATCAATCATCACAGATCAAAATACAGAAATATAGTTGATAAGCGATATAAACTATAACGCTTATCGGTTATATACAGATCACAGACATATATGTCACAGATAGTAAATTTCAGATCACCACATAAATCAGGATGTATCACAAAGCATCATATATTAGGGATATCAAACAATCAAGTCATCCAATAGAATCCAAATATTCGTAAGTAAAATCAGTTAATTATCTGATTAATTTAAATCAAATTAATTTCTTATGAATTATAAGTCCTGGTTAATTAACATTGATAATTTACAAATCATTTTGATTAATTATTCTTTAATCTTTTACTAATTATCATTAATAATAAATTAATTAACCTTTTATTATCAACCTTTAATTATTAAACAATTAATCCTTAATTATCTAATTCACCATTTAATTAATTATCTTTAATTAATTACTCTAATTAATTTTTTTTCCTTGATTAATTATCATTCCTTAATCAACTTCATTAAATTAAATTTAACCTTTAATTAATTAATCTCAAATTAATTACCATTTTGAATTAATCACATTATGCTTTGTATTAAATATTGATTAATCACTTGATTAAATCAATTGTTATCATTTGTTAATATTTAATTAAATAATTATCCTTTAATTATTCATCATTAGTAAATTAGCTCTTAACAAATTAATTAATTTTTTATCAATACTTAATTAACCTTTAATTAATTAATCTTTTAATTTATCACATTAATTTATTCAATTGCATAAATTAAATCTTTAATAAATTAACCATTTTAATTAAATCTTTAATTAAAACTTAATTTAATTGAAATAATTTACTTTTAAACCTTAAACCGATCCCATACTTAAATAAAACAATTATTTAAAAGAATAAGTTAAAATTGTTTAAAACTTGAATTTTGTTTAAAAATTTTTTTTTTTTTTTTTTTTGAAAACGTTTTTATACTACCCGGGCCGTGCTTCGAGCCAAACCCCGTTCTACCCGAAGACGACTTCGAGTCTTTCCCCAAACTTACCCGAGCTTTATAAATTTTAAATTTTTGTTTAAGTGTTAAAAATTGACCCGGTCCTTTATCATTTTGCTTTGAGTCCAACACGTCAAAACCTCGAGCAAACCACCAACCTACTTCGAGTCAAACTCATACGTACTCGAGTCATCCCCTGAAACACTTCAGCTTCCCAAACAACAAAATCACCCTGACAACAAGCAGTGCACCGTGCGCATGCACGGTGACGCCGCACCTCCTTGATCATCACTGATGATCTCCTCCAGTCATCAATCATCATCTCACCAGCATCCCATCTACAAATCGCCACAAAAATCTCGGATCTGGATTTGAGATTTCAATTCCAAACCTGGAACAAAAATGCAGTAAAACACCAAAGCCTGGAAAACGCAACCGGCTTCACCATCAACCTGGGAATCATCATCGTTCTCGAAATCCCGTCCACTAGAGAGCCTCAAACTTCGACCCTCTACTCGTTCACGTTCCCTCCATCATCACCCCAAAACTCGCCGCACTCGATTGCACGACGAGGACGAGCCAATCGAAACACTCGACCCAGTCAAAATTAGGTTTATAAATTTAAAACGTTCACCGCCGCCACCACGACCACCTACCGACCATCTCCTTATTTTTCCTAGCAGCGTCGTAGACTCCTCCACCTCCACGCATGATCTCAACCTCTACAACTCAGAGGATAATCAGGAATCATGAAAACAAAGAAATTCTTTTAACCCCGAACTGCTCTTAAACCTTTGATCGAAAAATTATAATTTTTGCTTTGAAAATCATATTATAGCATACGAATTCAGACTGCATACCTGAATTTGAAATTTAAAAAGTTTAATTATGACTTATTGGAAGTTGTATTCGAATTTCTTGCTTCCCAAAGAAAATCCTAAGTTGATTCAACTTAAATAAAATTTAAATCTTGAATATACACTATAACAATTAATTCTTGTATTAACATTAAACCCAAGCATCAAGTAGATTAGGTGAAAATGAATTTTTAATCAAAAACTGGTATCTTACAATCTTAGAACAGAAAACCTGTATAACAATAACTTGTACTTCTAGTTTTCAAATGTATTCAAAGGGTTTATATGTATGTAGAAACAGACATATATATGTAACAAATTCAACTTTTAAATAAATAAATAAAACGCATATGTTACTCACCTTCCAAATCATTGTTTAAATCCAGGAGTTTACAAGTTGGAGTTTGGTTTATCTGAAGCTTTTCTTTGCTTCAAACTGTCAGGCTTTGATTGATTTGAAAAATGTTTTATGTTGAATGATTGTTTGAGTTAAAGAATGGCCTTTATACTTCAGTTTATAATGGTGAACAAAACTGAGATGAGAAGGTGATGTATATAAAAATGAAGTTATAGGTGATGTTGTAGTGTATAGGGTGATGTTTATATTGTACAACAGTCATGGATGAAGACAATTTTAACTCCTATTCGTATGTACTTTGGTTAGTCTTCATCATTTTGCAAGTGTGCATGCATATATACTTTCCTGTCATATTCATATCAGAGGTTACTTTATAAAGAAAGGCTGCAGTGATATTATACTGATATATTATTGTACTTTATTTTTACTTTTATTTTTTTTTAGTTATGTTTTGGTTGTATATATTTATGCATATGTATATTTTAATTTGTTTGTTCACACTTTGTTTTGTTTATGTTTATATGTGAATGTATTTCTTATTTAAATATTTATCCTTAACTTACATTGAAAAAAAATATTTATATTTTTACTTTGTTTTGTTTATGTTTATATTATTATTTTTTTTCCATGTTGCTTTTTACTTGTGTTAATACTTATTATTATTTCAAACCATTTGTAACAATTTCTATTTATTTTTATACTTGTGTCCAAAGTATATTATTTATTTTTCAAAATCATTTATTTAAGAATTTATTTAAAATCCAATATATACATATATATTCACATATATACAAATTTTTAAATCCATATGACTTAATATATTTCTATTTGAATCGGGGAAACTCGCTGCCTTTTATAATTAGTTCTACAAATTTTTATTCAAAAATTCATTTAATTATCAATTTAAATTCATAAAAATCCTGGGTCGTTACACGTAGGCTCTTCCTTAAGCCGAACTACTATAAAATTGCTGTCGTTTACCGCTTTTCTGTACTTCTTCTGCTTATACTCTGTTCCCGAATTATCGGGTGGTGCTTTCACAACATCACTATATACACCGGGGTGTTAGCGTTCGAATTTTTGCGTTAAGATTTTTGGTGCTTTCACTGAGAACCGAACTCAGGGGAATTATCACCATTGCTCCACGAAAGTTTGTCGAAGTAATCTCTCTGAAGACTAGAAGTTTATCTGAAATCATGGCTCCGGGAAGAAGGAGTAGATCTGTTAGATCTGGAAATGTTCAAGAGGGAACCTCCGCTTCCCCTGTACCTAATCAACCCACTCCATCTGTTGGGGTTACAAAAGCGGAGTTGGATGCTGTAATCTTAGGGCTGAACCAACAGATAAATGCCCAAAATGCACAATTGGAGGCTCAGAATGCCCAAAATGCTCTAATTTTGAATGAGTTGAACGATTTGCTTGGGGCAAACCATCAACCAACAGGTAATGAAAGGGACTTTGCTGGCAACGTTCATGATGCTGAAGAAAGGAACGCTCCTGAGAGGGCTGCCACCCCTTTTGAGCAGACACTTCCTGAGGTTGGTGGATCTAGAGCTCGAAATGATGAAAGGTTTCTTTCTGAAATGGTTCGACAAATCATGAAAGAGAGTATGCAGAGGCATGAAGACGAGAAAGAGTGGGGTTTCACTCCAAGTAAAACCCCGTTTACTGAGAAAATCTTAAAGGCTGAGTTTCCAAGAAAGTTCGTCCCTCCAACCATTCCAGCTTACAAGGGGACAAGTGATCCGAACGAATTCTTATATAAATGTGACTGGCACATGACAGGTGCCAGAGCTTCTGATGAAATAAAGTGCCGATATTTTCCTGCATATCTGGAAGGTGTAGCTCTGCTTTGGTTCACCAAGCTACCGATCCGATCTATAGATCAGTTTTCTGACCTAACCCGAAAATTCAAGGAGCAGTTCAGACTATATGCTTCAAAAGCCAAAGATATCATGTCACTGTCAAGTCTAGAACAGAATCCAGGGGAGACTATCAGATCTTTCTTGAATCGCTTTAACATAGCACTGGCTGAGGTAGACAATGCAGAGCCACGGATGATCTTGACTTATCTGATGAGGGCCATCGACAAGTTAAGCGAATTTGGAAAATGGCTAAACATGAAGGAATCAAATTCCCTTGAAAAATTCTACAAGAAAGCAGATGAGTTCATAAGCCTGGAAAGCCGTCCTGTACCGATAAAGGCAGTGTTAGAAAAAGCTGAAGATAACATTGCCGCTCCACGCGAGAGTGAATCTGTAGGACAGAAAAGGGAAAATAACGATGGAAAGAAACAGAAAAATCTGAAGAAGCCCCGTTCCTTCAAACCATCGGAATATACTCCTTTATCAGATACGCCGGAGCGTATATACCTTGCCACTAAAGATTCTGTTGAATATCCTAAACCTCCTGTTCTGAGAACCGGGAAAAAAGCTGTGCAAAGTGGAAAGTTCTGTCGCTTTCATAATCAACCTGGTCATGATACCGACGAATGCTGCCAATTGAAGAATTTGATTGAAGAGTTGATAAGGGGAAACAAGCTGCAACAATTTGTGGAAAAGAATAGCAGCAATCCTGCTTCGTCTAATCAGGGGCAACAAGCTCCTACTCATCAACCAAGGACAGGTGAGAAGGCTACAGGGCATGAATCCGGAAGGCCTGTTATCAATGTCATTACGGGAGGACCTCACCCAGCAGGCAGAAGCTGGGGTGAGATGGAGAGATATACCAGGGTTTTGAAATATGTACCGGCCGAAGAAGATGTCTTTGTTTTGGAAGACACTACGCCCCTGAAACAACAGAAAACTTTCAATGATGATATTGTGTTCAGAGCCAGGGATTCCACAGGTGTCGAAGCTCCTACCTTAGATCCTTTAGTCATCTCAGCTGGTATCGGGCCAGCTATTGTCAGAAGAGTTCTCATTGATTGTGGCGCATCCTATAATATTCTCTTCAAGAAAACATTCGACCAAATGAAGATCCCTATGGCTGATGTGCAAGCCTCGTCACAGAAAATCGCTGGCTTCACTGGGGAGCCAAAGCAGCCAATAGGAACCATTGATTTGCTTGTAGAACTCGGAGAAGGAGAAAGAAAAGTAGTCCGCAAGCAAACTTTTGTGATTGTCGACGAATTTTCTGCTTATAATGCTTTCCTTGGCCGTCCAACTCTTGCAGCGTTTAAAGCTGTTCTGGCCCCATGGTGCCTCACCATTAAATTCCCCACAGACAATGGAGTAGGAGTTATAAAAGGGGATCAAAATGCTGGGTGGGAGTGTTATCTGACAGAGCTGCGAGAGGCAAGGAAAAGGGAAATGGGAAAGGATGCGGCAACCCCAGTCCGCATCAGAGAACCAGCCTTGTAGCAATTACAGGGCGGACCCTGCACTGGCGAGCATAGCGGGGCACGAAATGAGATGGATCCTAGAAAAGCCAGTGCAGGGGAGAATAGAGTAGTACCGGTGGAAACGACGGTGCCGGTACCTGTTGACCCGAAGGACCCAAATAAGGTGTTGAATGTGGGTTCACAGCTTAATGTGTCAATTCAGAATATCTTAATATCTTTTCTGAAAGCAAATCTGGATGTCTTCGCTTGGACTCATGCCGATATGTGCGGAATATCCCCAGAAGTTGCAGTACACGCGCTGAATATTGACCCAAAGTTTACGCCTGTGAAATAGAAAAGAAGAACCCAAGGTCCAGAAAGGTCGGCAGCATTAAAAGAAGAAGTTGATCGACTCATGGAAAATAACTTCATCAAAGAATCTACCAATCCGAATTGGGTTTCAAATCCAGTGCTGGTTAAGAAAGCTAATGGAAAATGGAGAGTGTGCATCGATTTTTCAGATCTAAACAAGGCTTGCCCCAAAGATTGCTTCCCATTACCCAGGATCGATCAACTGGTAGATGGAACAGCGGGACATGAATTGTTATCTTTCATGGATGCCTACTCCGGATATAACCAGATCATGATGCATGAGCCAGATCAGGAGGACACGAGCTTTATCACCGATGGTTGTCTTTATTACTACAGGGTTATGCCCTTCGGGTTGAAAAATGCAGGGGCAACATACCAAAGACTTGTTAATGCTATGTTCAAACCGCAATTGGGCAAGACTACGGAAGTCTACGTCGATGACATGTTAGTAAAGTCTAAGAAAGCAGTGGATCACATAGAACACTTAGCAGACATGTTCGCAGTCCTCCGAAAATACGGAATGAAGCTCAATCCTTTAAAATGTTCATTTGGAGTGGAATCCGGCAAGTTTTTAGGTTTCATCGTGAGCGCTAGGGGCATTGCGGCTAGTCCAGCTCAAATTACCGCCTTACAGGAAGTCAAAGCTCCTAGAACGAAGAAGGAATTGCAAAGTCTCAATGGAAAAGTCGCCGCCTTGAGTCGCTTCATTTCCAAAGCCATAGATAAATGCATCCCATTCTTTGACGCCCTAAAGAAAGGAAAGAAAAACTTCGATTGGACCCCCGAATGCCAAAAAGCCTTTGATGAATTGGTTCGCCATATGGAAACGCCTCCAATACTTTCTAGGTCGGGCGATGGCGAGGATCTTCTTATATACTTGGCAGTATCATCTCATGCTTTAAGTGCAGCGCTGATACGAGAAGACAAGAGGATTCAACATCCAGTTTACTATATCAGCAAAAGACTCACTGGGCCAGAGATGAATTACTCTAAGTTGGAAAAACTCGCCTATTGCCTACTAATTGCATCTAGGAAGTTGAGGCAATATTTCCAAGCTCATCCTATCAGAGTCCTCACTGATCAACCTTTAAAGCAAGTCCTATTTCGCCCTGAGACTTCGGGTCGTCTTCTAAAGTGGAATATTGAACTCAATCAATATGACATCACTTATCATCCCCGAAAAGCAATCAATGGACAAGCTTTAGCGGATTTCATCGCAGAATTCACAGATAAGAGTAACAGTGAGGAGGAAACGATCGATGATTCCCCAATCCAATGGAAGTTATATGTCAGTGGCGCGAGAAACGACTACTGTTCTGGAGCCGGAGTTGTACTCGAGACCTCTGAAGGTCGATCATTATGCTATGCACTAAGATTGGACTTTCCTTCAACAAACAATGAAGCAGAATACGAAGCCCTTATCGCTGGCCTAAGGATTGCTAAAGAACTAAACATCCGAGCATTACAGATCTTCAGTGATTCTCAACTTATTGTATGCCAAGTCAAGAAGGAATTCCAAGCGAAAGGGGGAAATCTGCCCGCCTACTTGTCAAAGGCTTGGGAACTCCTGGGTGATTTCGATCATTACATAATAAGTCATATTCCTCGAGAAGAAAACATGAAAGCAGATTCTCTCGCAAAGTACTCTAGCACAGGCGAAGCTCAATTTCTAGGGTTAACTCCAGTGGAGGTCCTGTCGACTCCGAGCATTGATGAGATGGATGTTGATTGGATCATGAGCGTGTCTCAAGAGCAAGAATCATGGATGACTCCAATAACAGAATATATGCTCAATGGAGCTTTACCGGAAAATTCAAAAGAACGAAAGAAGCTACTGAGGAAAGCCTCTCGCTATATAGTCCAGGATGGCCAGTTATACAGACGGGGATTCTCAATGCCGTTACTTCGATGTGTATCCAGGGAAGAGTCCAAAACAATCCTAGCTGAGGTGCATGGGGGAGAATGTGGTGATCATTTAGGTGGTCAAACTTTAGCGAAAAAGATTCTCCGATACGGATATTTTTGGCCAGAAATTAATCGAGATGCAGCAGACTATTCCCGAAAATGTGACAGATGCCAAAGATTCGCCAAAATTCCTAGAGCTCCTTCCACTGAACTCACACAGATGGTCAGTCCATGGCCGTTTGCGATATGGGGGATAGACCTTGTAGGACCGTTACCAACTGCCAAATCTGGAATTAAATATGCCATTGTTGCTGTAGATTATTTTACTAAGTGGGCAGAAGCTGAACCACTGGCTACTATCACTTCAAAAAAGATGATAAGTTTTGTGACTAAAAGTATCATTTGCAGATATGGTGTGCCTCAAAAAATAATTACAGACAATGGTACTCAGTTCGAGAGTGAAGAATTCCAAGATTTTTGCAAACGATTCAAAATCCGAAAAAGCTTCTCAGCAGTAGCTCATCCGCAGGCAAACGGGCATGTGGAAGCAGTAAATAAAATTATCAAGTCAACCATCAAGAAGCAACTTGAAAAAGCAAAAGGTGGTTGGGTCGATAAGCTACCGCTAGCACTATGGGCATACAGAACTACCCACAAAACTGCGACTGGGCATACTCCGTTTTCATTGGCATATGGGTCAGAGGCAATGATTCCGGTAGAAACAGAGGTCCCTTCACATAGAAGAATCCATTTCAATCAAGCGAAGAATGAAAAACTACAGCTTGAGGCACTAGATCTCCTTGATGAAAGAAGAGAAGATGCTGAGCTCAGAATCGCATCTCATCAGCAAAGGATAGCCAGACATTTCAATTCCAAAGTTCGCCAACGCAGCTTTGAAATTGGAGATCTAGTCCTAAAGAGAATTATGACAGCAACAGGTGTGTTTGGGCCAAACTGGGAAGAACCATATGTCATAGGTCAGAAGCTTCTTGATGGCACATTGAAACTCACTACTGTCGAAGGAGATCAAATTCCAAGAGCTTGGAACAGCAATCACTTGCGTCCATACTTTATTTGATAGCTTTGTTGAAACATTGTAAAAAGAATTATGAATGTATGATTCCTGTAATTGAAAGCGATTGTAAAACCGATGCAAGTGAATAATGAAAGACTATAAAGTGGATGTAGGCCCAAATTCTTGGCCGAACCACTATAAATCTTGTGTTCCTTATTATTATTACATGTTTGCTTTATTTTCGATATAAAAAGTACATTAAATGTATTACTGAAATGTCGATTTAAATTTTTGCAGGCAACGAAAACAAAACTTGCACATTACAAGACCAAGTGATTCTTGTTATCATTCAACAAACAAATTCCAAGTCAAAAAATTCCCGAGCTTAAATCCTAGATAAGAAGAGCTTCAAGTGAACGGTCAATGATTTCGCCGAAAACGGGCTTTAGCTAATAAATTGAGAAGTTTGAACAAACAAACATCTGATTAAGAAGCTTATTTCCGTTCTCGTGAACTAGCCTAGCAATGAAGTACACTTCTTTGGATTAAACAAATTACTTATAAGAGAAGGGAGTGTAGGCTTAAAAAAAAAATAGAGGATCACTGAAAAGGCAGTAAGCAAGTGGACAAGGAACAACTAAAGCCCTCTTCGGAGGCACAAGTCCTCTTCGGAGGCACAACTCTTCGGAGGATAAAGACCTCTAACGAAGCATATGCCGCAAAAAAGAAAGTTCTCTACTCAACCAAAAAAGATTGGAGGAGTCATGACCCTCCAACCATGAGAGAGCAACTTCCAGGCAATCTTCGGAGACCCATTTCACCAGGAGTTGAAGTGTTACAACCGCTCTTCGGAATTTCACTTCACCAGAGTTGAAATGTAAAAAAATAAAAGCCCTCTTCGGAGGCCCATTTCACCAGGAGTTGAAGTGTTACAACCGCTCTTCGAAATTTCACTTCACCAGAGTTGAAATGTAAAACAAAATAAAAGCCCTCTTCGGAGGCCCATTTCACCAGGAGTTGAAGTGTTACAACCGCTCTTCGGAATTTCACTTTACCAGAGTTGAAATGTAAAACAAAATAAAAGCCTTCTTCGAAGGCTCATTTCGCCAGAAGTTGAAGTGTAACAACCGCTCTTCGGAGTTTCACTTCACCGGAGATGAAATGCCAAAAAAAAAAAGAGAGAGCCTCTCCCAAGGGCAGAAACAGAAAGACCTCTTCCCAGAGGCACAATAAGACAGAAAGACCTCTTCCTAGAGGTAGAAGTGAAAAGACCTCCTCCCGGAGGCACAATCAAGCAGAAAAGACCTCTTCGGAGGCACACGTTTCACCAAGATTGAAGTAAAACTTCCAAATGTTGAAACGTGAAAAAGCCTTCCTCAGAGGTGCAACTTTTCAAAGAAACAAAAATCAAGAAGCCCTTTATTGTGGCAAGTGAAAAAAAAAAACTCATTAAGAGCACACTTTAACTTTCAAAGGAAGAGTGAATTACTTGTTCTAGAAAATTCTCTTCCTCAAAAAGAAGTTGAAGTGCTTTACAAATACCCGCTTTACCACATAAAAGATTTCATTCAATAAAATGTGTATATGCACAAAATAAAGAGTGATATCTTCGGAAGTTGAAGCGTAGAAACTTATTTGTGCTCTATTTTTTAATGAAATCATATTCCTCCAAATGTGGAATAATTATTCTCTAAAAAATAAAAGCACAAGTTCTACATAAAATAAAATATTACAATGGGCTTATGGTATAGGGGCAGCATGGCGTAACTACATCGGTAAAATTGCGCTCGAACAAGATATACCACAAGCTCACTGCAATATCGTACAAAGAAACTTGTACAAAAATGAATAGTAAATGCATTCTTAGATATAGACAGAAATTTATACAAAGAAAAAGAATCATTTTATTCAACACTATTCTATATACAGGTACAGGTTCCAACAAAAGAAAAGCGGGGGGCCGGTACCCGCATAATATCCGGTCATTACAAGCTTCAATACATGCAAAACGCAAAAACTAAACAAGGAAGGAAAAGCAAGGTTCATCACTTCTTCTTTCTCCCACCACCTTTTGAGCCTTCGCCTGGTTTAGTTGGTAGCTTCTCGCGCCGGCTTAAAAGAATTGGGGAAGAAGGAGAAAGAGGAGCCTCCGGAGTAACTTCCAAATTTATTTCTGTGATCAAAATACTCTTCCTCTTCTTCTTCGAAGATGTGCGCTTCGTTCTCCTCTTTGAAGACTCACTTTCCGGAGTAATGAATGCGGACAGTTTTGTATCGTCAGAAGTAGTTCGATCCGGAGAGACTTCGCCTGTCTTGAGTTCTTCTCCTTTTTGAGAAGTAGCAGGATCGTCCAGACCCTGAAGAGCTCCTATCTTTTCTTCCTGTGATCCTGGTTGAGAAGTAGGAAGGGGAGTAACTTGAGAAGACGGAGGAATAATAGCTGCAGGAGGCGAAGTTTGCACATCACTTGGTGTTTCAACTGCAGAAGAAGAGAAGTTAAAAATATTAGTATCTCCCGAAAAGAAGGGAGATATGGGTTCGTCAAGATTCAAGAAGTAATCGAGAAGCTCATCAAACTTTTGAGGAGCAAACAGGCAATCCACCTGAATCGGACCAATGTCAAAGTTACCTGAAGATATTTGCTTCACTAGTTCAATCTCATAATTTTGAGCTCCAATATCCTCCAAAGCTTCATCATCGGTTCTTGTAGGAGGCGGGGAATGAGCACTGGAACCTGTGATGTCAACCCCAGGAGAAACTAAAGGATGAACAGAGGTAGTAGGTGGTAATTCTTTTCCAGAACGTTCCTCTTCCGCCATCCCAGTCTGCACTCTGGCAAGTTGCTCTTTTCCCTTCGCAAGAGCAGCACGAGTTTCCTCATCTAGATAGCGCGCCTCAAGCTCTTCCTCAGTATACCCGGCGCCTCTGAACATGTCAAGAGCGGCTTCCCACACTTCAGCCAAGGTGATTTCATATTTAGGACCGAGAAAAGAGAGACTGCCGTGCACCAAGACGCTGTGCAAGTAAAAGTCGAATAGATTTGAACTGACGTTGGCTTCCATGGCTTGAATAGATTCTTCAGCTGCGATTTTACCAGCCATGGCCTCGTCTCGTTCTTTTTCAGTTTTAGCAAGTTGAGCTTTTAAGGCTTCAATCTCCATGTCTTGGGCGCTCATTTTACTACGCAACTGAGCGAAATCAGTGCGGTAATTCTCTACGACCTCTTCTAGCCTCTCAACTTTAGCTTCGGCATCTCTTTGGCCAGCATGTGCATCCCGCACTTGTTTTTGTAGCACCTCTTCTCTTTGAGTGTAAGTGTTAGAAGAGGTGGTAAGATCGTCTTTAAGCTGCTGGACTTCAGCTTCAAGTTTCTCGTTATACTCGGTTATGTTTTTCATCTCGATGCTGTGCTGGTCAAGAATCTTCTGCCATTCCGACTTATCGTTCTCCATAGTTAGCATCGCCTCGATATTGGCCCGATTGACCCTTTGGAGTTCATCAACAAGCTTTTGCCATCCAGATATTCTTTCAATATCAAGTCTGACGGCATCAAGATTTTGGTACATGGCTTCTTTATCAATGGGACTAAATCAAGATCGAAGCGCACCCCCTTCAAGCACCAATTCGGGAATCGGCTCTGTAGGGTCGGTGGGCCCCTTTCAACACGATATGAAGGCCTATTTAGAAGTGTTTGAATAGCGCTTCCTTCAAGAGCAGGGGATTTGGAAGGAATGTCGATAGAGGTGGGAGCGTCAAACTTTTCAGATATTGCAGATGCGTGCCTCTCACTAGGTTTGGCCCGCTTGCTCGGGTCCTCAACAATGTGGCTCTTCCCCCGACCATCATGTGTTTTACGTTTGTGAGAGTCATCGCCTCTTGAAGGAGACTCATGTCGCACATCTATCCTCTCATGACGTTCTTCATATTCTCTCCTCTCTCTAGCTTTTCGAGCAGCTCTCTGCTCATCGGTTTCTCTGGGACCAGTAAGGTAGCGTCTATAATCATAGTTGCCACGCCCTCCATAGCGCTGAAAGTCTTTATAATAGGATCCGCTGCGTCCCATCGGAGAATCTGAAATAAAGAGATAAGCTTTAGAAATCTTTAAAGTATAAGAAGATGAGTGTATAGAAGTGCTGAAAAATCCTAAGGTGTGCGTGACGTGCAAACTATACGCGTCGAACGACGAACCGCTCGACAGTCGGGGGGTAGTGACAGGCTTAATAACTAATGGCAGTTCTTGTGCTAAAGGAGTTTGCTTAAGAGCAAAGGTCGTTTCGGCCGCCGAAGATATAATTTTAGCAGTGGTAGAGTCATCCTTAAAGAGTTCTTGAGAGGTGATTATTATGTCACTTAAATTCCCAAAGATGTCTTCACCATCACGCCCGGTAAGGCTCCTTCCATCAGCTCCTTCTTCGATGGTCTTTTCTGCCCAATGCGGAAGCTCTCCTTCTTCAATGACTGGGGCAAGTACAGGCTTGTCAGACGGCCCCACAGCATCCTTCGGAGTTGAACACTTCACTAGTGAAGCCTCGATAGCAGTTTCACTCCGAACAGGCTCTTCAATGGGAGCTGGGGCATCTAATGCTTCAGCCGGAGAATCAGGGACTTTGCAAGGATGGATAGATCGAGAAGGGTGTAGAAGCCCGAGTTGGTGCAAATACTCATCCCTCAGTAAGAACCTAGCGCTCCTCTCTTCCACTGGCACAGCACTCAATCTTTCAAAAGTCGCCTTATGTCTTGAATCTCTTGAAAGAGGAGGAAATGTTGCAAAGGTAAAGGGCAAAAGTTAGCACTCGACAACTGGAATTTCGGAAAAGCCCAAATAGAAAGAACAAAACTTACTTCCAACTCTCCAGGTGCTATAAAACCCAGGGGGGCGACGAACAAAGAAGTACTGATTCAGAAACCCATGAGCACTTTCAGAGAGACCCATAATCAATTTACGGCCTCTCACGCTTCTCACGAGTGTAATAGAGGGATGGTCCTTAGATTTTATGAATGAGCATAAATAGCAAATCTCCTCAAAGCTGGGAAAGTGATTAAATGTCCTCATGAACAGTGCACATAGCCCTATTAAAATGGCATAACCATTTGGGTGTAATTGAAATGGAGAGATAGTTAAGCGAAGAAGAAGCTGTCGTAAGAAGTCATTGAAAGGAGGAATGGCTCCACTCAAGCACATTTGGCGATTAACAGCGATAAAGCCGAAAGGGGGCCTATCTGCAGTGTCATTTGGTCCCGGGAGTAAGGCGTCGGCTTCAGCAATACCAAACTTGATGCGCAGTTGGTTGAACACCCGTTGATTCAGGGTAGTAGGAGTTCTCTCTGGAGGGTCAACCAATGGGTTAGCCATTGGGAAGACATCTTCAGCCTGGCCCATCGACTCTTCTTGTTGAGAAGACATTCTACACAAGCAACTGGATGTTCAAGTATGAAGGTGCACGTTTCCTAAAAGTGTGTGTGAAATGTTGTGCAAAATTGATAAGAATGACAAGTAAAGATAATTGAAATCAAATTAGTCGATACTTATCAATTATTAAATTTCAGAGCTTGTTGTTTCAAAGTTTGAATGCAGTATTGATGCAAACCAATCAGCTTTAGTTGATTGTTTTAATTTTGCCCTAATACGCCATTTAAAGTTTGAATGATTAATAACACTCCATTCACATAATTCATTTGAAATAATTATTCTTTATCGGCTAATCTGTCATTTGATGTAGGCAGTCAATGGCAGTATATTCGCCTTTGTTTTCTGCAGAAATTGTGTTTAGCAGGTTGTTAGTTGGTGCAATTTATAAACGAATTCAAGCTGTTCAGTTTGGAAACTCGTTCAAGTTTCGAAGTTGCCAAGCCAAGTGCAAGTCCTAAAGTCGCATTATGAGTTAGGGGGTCAAAGTTCAATGCTTCAAACCAAAGCAAAGCAAGATTGTTTAAGTTTTAGGATGTAAGAAACAGGGTCGTGCAGCAGCGAAAAATCTGGTCAAGTCCTAAGTCGAACGCGACTTAGCTCACTAAGTCGTTAGAAGATCCTAACTCCTAAGTTGAGCACGGCATAACATGCTAAGTCGCTCAAGACTCCAAAACTGCTCAGATTTGCTAAGTCGTTCAAAGTCCCTGATTCGTTCAGATCTGCTCACTCACGAGTTTCTCCTCCACATAACATTTTGCTATCTCAAACCATAACCCAATAACCCGTTAACAGCCGCATAAGGAAATTCACCATCCTCTCCATGAAATTCATCACTCCTGCACGCCACTGAATCATCTAGAAGTCAAGTCACCACTAATTTATCATAAGCCTAGTACGATCTCACGAATCACAGTAGCAACGCGTCTACCAACAATTGAAAGCTATAATTCACAGCGAAAGGAAGCCACGGAGGTCATGGTTCAGTGGAATCGAGGTAGGAACAGAAATTAGAAGATTTACAATTCAACCGAGATCGTGATTCGATAATGATTGAAATCACTTACGTTGTGATAATGATTGGTGGATCGGAGCTGATTGATTCGAATTCTTCTTCAGGGAGCTTGGGGATCTGCTAAGTGAGTTAAGATATGAATGTGAGTAAAAAGGGAAGGAGAAGGCATCTCACCAGCTTATATACACGAACAGGGGGACTCGAATCGACACGAACGACTCAAGCCTCTTATAAGTCGCTAACGACTCAACGACTCAGGGTAGCATGAGTTAAGATGAGTCGAAGCACACGACCTACGACGTAGGCGCGTACTTCGAGGGGAAAATGTTAACCCTGTTGTGATTCACGACTTAAGAGTTATGCGACTTAGTGGGCCAAGAGACCAAGCGACTCATCAACTTAAAGTTCCTAACGACTCAAGAAACCTCGCGACATGAGGAATGGACCGACTCAACTGGTTACGACTCAATTAGCTCGCGAGTTAAGGTTAGAGGCGACTTAGAGGAATGGAACGACTCAACGACTCGGGGTTTGTAACAACTTGGTGGATCAACGACTTAAATGGTTAAGGCACTTAGTGAGTTAGTAAGCCAGCTAGCTAACGAGTTAGTGAGTTAGTAAGCAAGCTAACGAGTTAGCGAGTTAGCGAGTTAGTGAGTTAGTAAGCAAGCTAACGAGTTAGCGAGTTAGCGAGTTAGTGAGTTAGTAAGCAAGCTAACGAGTTAGCGAGTTAGCGAGTTAGTAAGCAAGCGGGCGGGTTAGCGAGTTAACAGGCTCACATGTTAGGAAATGAACGACTTAACTAATGAGAGGTCCGAGCTGCTTAAATCAATCCGAAACAATCACCAAATGACTTACTGTTTTTAAGTCGTTCACAACCTGTTAAGTTGTAACCCGTGTCCCTATAACACGTTAACTCGCGAATGCTTACCCTAAGTTGCAAACGAGTCAAGCTAACCCATGAGATCCTCTACCTCGTGAAGACTTACCTTAAGTCGCAGCCGAGTTATGCTAACCCGTGAAGTTCTATAAGTCGCACACGGCTTAGTCCAGGAAACTCTATAAATATGGCATGTGCTCCAACATACAAGAGACTTTTGGGCCAATCATTTCTTCAAGGCAACGATACTCTGCCATTTTCATCAGCTCAAGGAATACTTCAAGCACTCCAAGGACGCTACAACAGACTTCAAGAAAGAATCTGCATCATTTAAAATGAATTCAAGAGATTGTTCTTCTTTGAAGTTTAAGCTACTAGTCCGAAGTGTGTTGTAATCAAAGTGCAATTGTATCAACTTGTAATTGAATCATCAATAAAGATATTCAAAGTGGACGTAGGCTCTTCCTTAAGCCGAACCACTATAAAATTGCTGTCGTTTACCGCTTTTCTGTACTTCTTCTGCTTATACTATGTTCCCGAATTATCGGGTGGTGCTTTCACAACTACACTATATACACCGGGGTGTTAGCGTTCGAATTTTAGCGTTAACACCCCAAAACCTGGAAAAACCCTCAACCTCTCTTCTTCGGCCATCGGAGATGCTAAAACTTCGGCCAAGACTTCGTCCATCCCCTAGCTTCCTTTACCCAACGTACCAGAGAACTCGAACAACCAGAGGCTCAATGCCGATCAAATTCCAGAGCATACTCATAACTAGGTTATAAAAACTTTTCCCCTTTTTCATTTGCAGAAGAAAACATCAATGCACAAAATTTAAACACTAAAAATTGAAATTTGGTTTTTAGAAATCACAATTTAGTTTCAACTTTTAATTCAAACACCTGAAACTAAGAATTATCATCTTGCTTTTGGTTAGATTCCAGTTTACTTTGCTATTACCTGTTTCCAGAAACTACAGGTATATTTTTTTTCTTTTCTTCCTGAAAAAATCTTAATTATAATTTATACATACAATATAAGCATACATTGTTTAGGTCTCTGTATCATTACAGATTGATTCAATAGAAATTGAATCATTTACTAAATTATGAACCTGAAGAAAACTGTAAGTCATAACAGTCATCAATATTCATAATCCATTCATACATTCAAACATTCATATGCATATATAGTACTGCATTTACAATCATACACAGAAGCATACTACTCAACAGGAAATCAGCTAATCATATTCAGAGCATACTTATTTAAGCAACCGATATATACTTACTTTTTTAAAAAAAAATGTTACTCACCTGGTATATCATGAACAGAGCACGGACCTTCCATAAAAAAAATTTACTTCTTTGATTATAAATTAGTTGCTGAAGCTTGATTTAACTTGCACACAGGTCCAAAGTTCCAACGCATTTGAATCTTTAAATTGAAAAAGCTTTAATTTGCAGTTATATGCTGTGATGGCTTGAACAGATTGAAGGAGAGGAAAATGCAGGCAGATGCTTTTGCATTTGGAAATGATTTTACAGTTTGCATGTTTGAAAAAATGAATTACAGGTTCTTGTGAGGAATTTGATATTGAAAGGAATTCAAATCTTGAACATGATTTAAATTTTTGTTTTTGAGAGTTTGAAAAACAAGTTTGTTTTCAGCTGAAAACTTTTCTTCTAAACTTTTGAAAAAAAATGGAGATTTAGAAAAGAAGCATGAGGGAATAAAGGAACATGTTTTATATAAGTATGAACGATTTATTTTAAAATTAAAAGAAAATTAAAATGAAAAGGACACTTGTAAAAAGAACTAACACTTGTCAAATTAAGTAGATTAATTGTTTACACTTGTCTCATTAATTGCTTAAAATGTTAACGTTTGTTTTATACACATGTTACTTATTTTTATTTAATTTAAAGATAAATAAAAATCCTCTTTTCTTTATTAAATACATATAAAGTAGTTTCATTAATAAATGTAGATATATTTCTTTTTAATGAAATGAAATAATTTATAAAACATGAAAGCTCACTTACAAAATTTAAATATGGTTATTCGTTTGAATTGAAAATAAATTCAAAGTCAAATTCTATTTATACATTTTAAAAATTCTACTTAAAACTAATTTATCAACATATTTTAATTTTAAAATAATAACATTGTCTTATAAAAATCCTAACTATATTTATATTTACACATTCATTATTTGAAAATAGCTCATTTATCAATTTTAAATCATTTATAAAGAAATCATAAATTACTTGCCTTATTTATCTTAATTAAAAGAATTAACGTTTAATATATAAAAAGAATCTTAAATTTTCATATAAATTCCAAATTATAATTATTAAGCTATATTTAAAACAAATAAAATAAAATTTTATTTATCTTATTAAAATTTAAACTATATTTAAAATACAATTATACAATTTAAAACAATTACTTTAAGTATTTTAAAACAATTAGTTATTTTTAAATAAAATAATAATCTTCAAATTATCAAATGAATATTAGAATTTTAAAAACAAGATTTTATTTGTTAATTTAACTTCACCTCAAAACTTATCTATTCACAATATATATATAAATATATATACATACATTATAAATAGGAAAACAATTATTAGCTTTTAAAAGATAAAATTCATAAATTACACATTTATTTAATTGGATTATTAAATCAAGTAAACTTTTATTAAAATTTTATCAAATCAATTTAATTTTAAATACAGATTATTAAATTGATATTGCTTAAATTTCTAGGATATCACATTCCTCCCCCCTTAAAAGAATTTCGTCCCCGAAATTTAAAAGCAAATGTAATTTAATAACCCATTTAAAATTTAAATTTAAAATCACAAGCATACATCAGTCATATGCTAACAACCATAGCAACCAATTTATCTAATCAAACAAATTTAATTATCCAGACAAAATTCTAGATAAAATCTTCTCGAGTTTCCCCAAGTATATATATACCGGGACACTCGCCCTACAGAATCCAAACAATTTAAATTACGAAGCTACAGAGCTTCTACTCATCTAGATCTACAAAACTAAACAGGCTATCAAACTACAGACGAGCCTGACTCAACAACCAATCATTCCTGAACAGCTGGTCCCACAACCATAATAGCTCATACACGTACTCCCTCAGAGATACGTGAATTTCATTAAATCCAATTATCCAAACTAGAAATTCAACTCTTGAAAACCAAACACCAATCCAACCAAAACACAGAAGAGATCCAAAACAAAACTCCGACTCCGGAATCCAAATTCTTCGTCTCTTATCTCCAAAACTCTTCTGACGATTCCGGGCTGCCTAAATCCAAACTGATCAGCTCAACTCTTGCTGATTCCTCTAGAAACAATCTAGACCAAATGCAACCCAACACAACGATCTTCTCAAGATCAACCAAGACTAAGATCACCAACTCTACTCTTCAAACGTCAGAAGAACAAACTCACTTCTTCTATCCAGAAAAAATAAAACAGAAATACTCTCAAACTGCTTCCACTGCACAACTCTGAACTGGCACAGAAGACACTGCTGATGAGCACAAACTGGACATCACTTCCCAGAAATATGGCTCAACATATCCAAGAAAACTCAGAAGTTTTACCAATCCTGAGCTGCCTCACCAAACCTATCTCGAGAAACAATCCTTCTAGTAGCTGATCCACCGGTAGCACTCCTGGAATTCGGTCGATAAGAAAACTCGATCTCCAGATGCGAACAAAACTCTGACTCCCTGAAGACATTCAAAAAACTCAGATAACCCAAGAGAATATTCACACAATCGCAAGTCACTTTTGCGATAATTTCAGACCAATTCCTAAAGAAAACTGTTCTCTCTTTACCAAAGAGCACATCTTAGCCAATCCAATAAAGTATTGGGTCCATTCTGCTGCTTCTGAACTCCTTCTTCAGAAACTAATCAGCCAGTCAACTTCTGCCAACAAAGACACTCCGAGCTGCACTGCTGACACCAAAGCCAAAACTTCCTTATCTGAAGTCCTTCGAGAAACTCGGCCCTCAAAGCCAACCACCACATCCTGCTGAACTCAGCCACAACACGGAAGTAGATACACTTCCTAACTCGTTCCAAAGAAAACATCTTCGGACATAATCCATAGTCACTGCATCTCATCACGCAGTTACTACTTCATGAGGTATCAAAATACCATCACATACATCTGCCAAAACGACAGATCCAAACTCAACTCATCCATCTTCAAAGATGAACTCTGAACCTTAACAGGTTACCTTCAGAGATCGATGAAATCTCTACACCACTGCACAACTCACTCGAGACGGTATTAGGTCTACAGTCTCGACAAATACACTTCCAACCTCAAACATTCAAACTCCAACCAATGGTAGTAATCGTGTTACACACACCAATACCTTATCTATCTTTATAACTTATGTTGGAAAACCTGAACAAGTAACCCAACAGATAGGTAGAAATAATAAATATATATATAGATATATATCAAAACTACAAATACGCTCTCTCAAGATAGACACCACTCCAGAGCCTAGGTATTCACTCAACCTAATGCTCTGATACCACTGTAACGACCCAACTTCCAAACTCCAGGAAGTCGCATCGCTAATAAGAAAGAAAGGGATAGAGAATAGATAGAAAGAGAAGAAGAAGAAGAAGAAAACAACACATCAGAATCTAAACAGCGGAAAGAATAAATTATATTAATAACATAAGTATTACATAGTATACAACAACAATCAGAGATACACATCATAATCAACTCATACTAGACAGTTATAGACACCTGTCTAGTTATACAACTCCATACAATATCTCAGAGAACACACAACGGGAAAACTCTATAGCTATACGCAGAAGCCTCCTGCTCCATTGCACCTCCAGAATTCGTCAAGCCAATCTAAAATCCTAACCTGAATCCCTTGGCTACTCGTAAAAATTTGAGTACCCAAGAGTTTATGAAAAACAAAAATAAACTCCGGGTCAGACATGGGTCTGGTGTGAGTAACAGGTTAAAGTTGCTTAACTTTCAAAAAACTCTTTTGAAAAGAAAGGTATCGCGTAAGACTTCCCACATATAAACATGGAAAAGTTTCTACCTTACGCTAACCAAAACATTTGATAGGAAATCCGATGATATTATAATATTGTCTAGGGTTTTCAAATAAATATGAAATAGCCGAAATTGTTACATTATTAAATTCCAGCTACTAGCCACAAAAGTGGTAATACAATCAAAACCGTTGGCACTTATTGGATTTTGGATTTCATACAATGGCAGGGCTACTGGGGTACCGCCCGTCACAGTACGTGGCCTAGATCACCGTATCGAGGAGTACGCCCGCTCCCCTGCAACACAAGGCCGGACTCATTCCTTACTGAACAGTTCCGAACAAGACAACCCCGGCAGTTGTCGCGAATCAACCACCCACACAGCCGGATACAAAGGGACTTCTAGACAGGGATCAATCTTGCTCTCCAGTGGGAGCAACCCACGAAACCTTGCTGCACCTCCCCTATTTTAGCCATTCCCGATTGATGAGGCTTGAAGCTACGATTACCTTTAGAGAACACATCTCTTAGGATGCTCATCGTCCACCTGACGATGTTCTGAAAGCATTCAATCCATACAAGTTCGTTCCGGGTTCGAACGAAACCAAAGGCACTATCTCGTTGCACTCATTATTGAAATCACCCTCAGAGTCAACAACCATAGCCCTTGCACTTTGATTCACCATCTCAAATCTATAAGCACTATTCCGTCAAACTCATTACGGAATCACCCATAGAGTTATACTGACGTATAACCCTTACACCTCGAGTCTTCACTTGCTCCACTTGGATTAACGACCTAACGTTTAATTGGAATCGATGTGGTTTTCGGATTCCAAATATGGAAACCCGATCCCGGTCTCATAAAAATCCAAAGCGTGTCTTTTAGGTCCAAGTTGTTTTAAGTTTAAAACAATTCAATCTAATTATCTATATATACACAGATAGATAATTTATATCATCATAATAAATAATCAATATTATCATAAACAGGTAATCATCACAAATTGATAATCTATATTATCATCATCAATAGATACTTATATTATCACCACAATGCAACCAATGCATCCATAACACACAACACTATTTATCTCATGTCTGAGATTCAAACCATTCAGGGTAAACCATATCATCCATTCATAAGCATAGATCTATAGTCACACAATCTATAATTAATTTAAAATGAATTAAATTAATTACTTCCTCATTTTAAATCTTGCTTACTTAACCCTTAATTGATTACCAATCAATTAAATAATTATCCTCAAATTAATAACCTTAATTAATCACCCTTCATTAATTATCCCTTAATTACATTCAAGTAATTATCTTTAATTAATTTTACAAATTAATTATTCTTAACCAAAATCAGTAATTAACCTTTAATTACTTCATTAATTAATTAATTACATTAGTCCTTAATTAATTACATTAAGTAATTACTTCCTTAATTACTTATCATTAATTAATAAATCTTGATTAATTAATCCTTAATTACATCATTAATTATATTAATTAATGATCCTTAATTAAATTTAAATTAATTACTTATTTAAATTAATTACATTAAGTAATTAACCTTAATTAAATCAAAAAAATTTATCATCCTTGATTAACTACATTTAGTAATTAACTACCCTTAAGTACCTCCTTAATTACTTCTAAATTAATTACATTTAATAATTAATTATATTTATTAATCATCCTTGATTAATCTCATTAGTAATTAATTACTCTTAATTAATTACATCACTTAATTATTTCCAAATGACTTAATCAATTAATGCTTAAATTAATTACAGTAAGTAATTAATTATTAATCATTTTCACAAAGTAATTATCCTCATTATTAATTACATAAAGTAATTAACCCAAAATACCATACTTAATTTAATTACCTTCGGTAATTTACTTAACTTAATTACTTCTCTAAGTAATTATTCCTCATTGATTACTTATCAACTCATTTAATGATTATCCTAAATTAATTAAACTAATCCAATTAATAAATTAATTACAATGAGTAATTAATATCTTTAATTCTTTCCATGAAGTAATCATGCCTAATTAAATTTCATAATTGATTAACTAAATTAACAAATCCAATTAATTATCAGAATTAATTACATTGATTAATTAATAAATAATCACAAGTTAATGACCTTTATTAACTTATTAACAAATTCTTAATTACCTTTCTTAAGTAATTAACTTAAATTAATTAATATTAATTACAAATTTAATTAAACTTAATTAATTTATTTCAAATCTTTAATTAATTAAACAAATTAATTAAATAAATTACTTAAATTGCTAATTTTAATGAAACAAAGATAATTAAATCTTAAATTTATTTTAAAAATAAAACATTTCTTATTCATAATTACTTTATCATTAATAAAGTAATTTAAAACAACTTATCTTAAATTTGTTTTCAAATTACATTTTAAAATTTAAATTTAAATTGAAAACTAAACTTAACTTTATCAAAGTTTTAAAAACATTCTAAAACCTTTTTAAACTTATGCTAAATAATTTCTCATATTATAAAGAAGTTTTAAGGAAATTTAAACCCATATTTATAATACAAATCATATTTAAAATATAATTCAATATCAAAAGTTGTTTAAACATTTCAAAATTTAAAAAAAACTTCTTTTATTTTCAAAACATGATTCAAATTTGAATCTTGTTTCCAGATTTAGACTTATGTTTAAATCTTCTGCTTAAATTTTTAAGCTTTATCTTTAATTCAATTATTTAAATTCTTTTAAAGGTTGTTTAAACATTTTAATTTAAATAATTTAAATTAAATTTAAAACATGAATTCAAATCAAATTTTAAAATTCATACTTAACTTTAAGTTTAAAATTTTTGTTTTTAAAAAAAAACTGCTCCAGATTTTTAAAACTTAATTTTTCTTATGAACTGAAATTATACAGGTTTGCCAAAGAAACCTGTAAATATTTAATTTAAAATTTTTGAATTAAATTTGAAAACTGGAATTCAACTTAGATTGAAAACCATACCTTTAAAATTTAAGTTTTAAATTCTTGTTTAAAACTGCTTCAGTTTTTAAATCAAATCTTTGAATTGAAAAGTACAGGTTTTCTAAAACCTGTAACCAACAGAAAAACCCGAGCTTCCCCCTCTGTTTTACTTCGAGTAAAACCAAGAGCCGCTTCGAGTAAAAATTCTAATTACTCGAGTATTAACCTGAGAAAAAACTTCTGCACAACCCAAATCTTCCACGTGACCTTCTTCTTCACCTTGCATATGCACGGTGGTTGTAGCCACCTCCGGCCATAACCCAGCCAACAAGCGCGTCGGCGTTCATCACTAAATCACATCGCAACCATCACAAACTCACCTCCCATTCAAAATCGCAAATCAAGTTTTCCCCTTCCCAATTCAACCCTGGCAACAGTATAAGCTTCAAACCCCAAAACCTGGAAAACCCTCAACCTCTTTTCTCCGGCCATCGGAGATGCTAAAACTTCGGCCAAGACTTCGTCCATCCCCTAGCTTCCTTTACCCAGCGTACCAGAGAACTCGAACAACCAGAGGCTCAATGCCGATCAAATTCCAGAGCATACTCATAACTAGGTTATAAAAACTTTTCCCCTTTTTCATTTCCAGAAGAAAACATCAATGCACAAAATTTCAACACTAAAAATTGAAATTTGGTTTTTAAAAATCACAATTTAGTTTCAACTTTTAATTCAAACACCTGAAACTAAGGATTAATCATCTTGCTTTTGGTTAGATTCCAGTTTACTTTGCTATTACCTGTTTCCAGAAACTACAGGTATATTTTTCTTTTTCTTTTTTTTTCTTTTCTTCCTGAACAAATCTTAATTATAATTTATACATACAATATAAGCATACATTGTTTAGGTCTCATGTATTATTACAGATTGATTCAATAGAAATTGAATCATTTACTAAATTATGAACCTGAAGAAAACTGTAAGTCATAACAGTCATCAATATTCATAATTCATTCATACATTCAAACGTTCATATGCATATATAGTACCGCATTTATGCATATAGTACCGCATTTACAATCATACACAGAAGCATACTACTCAACATGCAATCAGCTAATCATATTCAGAGCATACTTATTTAAGTAACCAATTTATACTTATTTTTTTTTAAATAAAAATGTTACTCACCTGGTATATCATGAACAGAGCACAGACCTTCCAGAAAAAAACTTTTACTTCTTTGATTATAAATTAGTTGCTGAAGCTTGATTTAACTTGCATGCAGGTCCAATGTTCCAATGCATTTGAATCTTTAAATTGAAAAAGCTTTAATTTGCAGTTATATGCTGTGATGGCTTGAACAGGTTGAAGGAGAGGAAAATGCAGGTAGATGCATTTGCATTTGGAAATGATTTTACAGTTTGCATGTTTGAAAAAATGAATTACAGGTTCTTGTGAGGAATTTGATATTGAAAGGAAATTCAAATCTTGAACTTGATTTAAATTTTGGTTTTTGAGAGTTTGAAAAACAAGTTTGTTTTCAGCTGAAAACTTTTCTTCTAAACTTTTGAAAAAAAATGGAGATTTAGAAAAGAAGCATGAGGGAATAAAGGAACATGTTTTATATAAGTATGAATGATTTATTTTAAAAATTAGAAGAAAATTAAAATGAAAAGGACACTTGTAAAAAGAACTAACACTTGTCAAATTAAGTAGATTAATTGTTTACACTTGTCTCATTAATTGCTTAAAATGTTAACATTTGTTTTATACACATGTTACTTATTTTTATTTAATTTAAAGATAAATAAAAATGCTCTTTTCTTTATTAAATACATATAAAGTAGTTTCATTAATAAATGTATACGTATTTCTTTTTAATGAAATAAAACAATTTATAAAACATGAAAGCTCACTTACAAAATTTAAGTATGGTTATTCGTTTGAATTCAAAATAAATTCAAAGTCAAATTCTATTTACACATTTTAAAATTTCCACTTAAAACTAATTTATCAACATATTTTAATTTTAAAATAATAACATTGTCTTATAAAAATCCTATCTATATTTATATTTACACATTCATTATTTGAAAATAGCTCATTTATCAATTTTAAATCATTTATAAAAGAAATCATAAATTACTTGCCTTATTTATCTTAATTAAAAGAATTAATGTTTAATATATAAAAAGTATCTTAAATTTTCATATAAATTCCAAATTATAATTATTAAGCTACATTTAAAACAAATAAAATAAACTTTTATTTATCTTATTAAAATTTAAACTATATTTAAAATACAATTATACAATTTAAAACAATTACTTTAAGTATTTTAAACCAATTAGTTATTTATTAAATAAAATAATAATCTTCAAATTATCAAAATGAATATTAGAATTTTAAAAACAAGATTTTATTTGTTAATTTAACTTCACGTCAAAACTTATCTATTCACAATATATATATATATATATATATATATATATATATACATACATTATAAATAGGAAAACAATTATTAGCGTTTAAAAGATAAAATTCATAAATTACACATTTATTTAATTGGATTATTAAATCAAGTAAATTTTTATTAAAATTTTATCAAATCAATTTAATTTTAAATACAGATTATTAAATTGATTTTGCTAAAATTTCTGGGATATCACATCTACGCTTTTTCACCATTAATTTGCACTTATATAGAAATTCCATGCATGTTTAGGATGTTTGTGTACATACTTATATGTCACGATCATACACTCATGCTAGGATCGAGCTCACTTATGGCATGTCTGCACACATAATCACATTGCAATTTTGTTGAGTAGAAGATTGTGTAGATAACTTGGATGTATAACATGGATGTTTATTGTGAGTTACGATGTTCGCCCCTTGCAAAGATTTCAAGGATGAGATTCTTTTATTAGGGGGGGGGATGTAACACCCCATAAAATCAATAAGAAATAAATAAAATAAGAGAAGATAAATTAATTTAACAATATAAGGCTAAAATTTAAAATTCTACGAAAGTCGAAATTTGACAACGAAAATTATACTGTTGCATTAATGTCGATTTTTTGATCGATTTTCATATATAATATGTTGAAAATAGGGCTCATATAGAAATATTATGGACGTAAGAAGTTCTCAGATTCAAAATAGTTTAAACATAATTCAAAATTAAATAAATAATAATTCTTAAATTTGAAATTTGAAAGGTAACGGCAATTAGACTTGAGAGTTAAGTAGTTGTTAAAAATTAATGTTAATAATAAGTGATAATTAAGGAATATAATAAATAAAAACAACAGTACGGAATAATATCCTAAAATAAGTGTACCGGTCGACCACATATCCAGGGTCGGTTGACCATTAGCGGTCGACTGGTGGGGTAGGGGCGGTTGACCAATGGAAGCTGGTGGTAGCTAGGTCTTTCACACTTTGAATGTTTATATTTTTATTATTTTAAACTAGCCTAAATCTAACCATTCTAGTATATTCCAACCAATATACATAAGAGCCTTACCTGCTCACTTTCATTGATAAATTATGTTAACAGTCTAGCATGTTGAATATGATAGTATATGATTTTTGTCTGATGATAATAAACATATATATATTCAGTTAAATGTATTTGCTATTGTACTATTTTATTTTTCACATAATTAAATAAATATTTGCTGGATAAATAAGTAACAAAGAATTTAAATTCAAATAGATATTTTATTCAAACAAATATTTTACTACAATTTTAAATGGTAGAAATTTGAGCTCTCGCTATATATATACACACAATTTTTGATTACATCACAATTTCAGTTACATCATAATTTTCAATTTACATTTGCACTTCACTACATATCACTCATTCACTCGTATTTATCTTCAAATTCAGTCCAGATTGAATCTAACATCTGATTTATCTGCATAATACACACTGACGCGGTAAAATTGAAAAAGAAATATTTGTGTAGTGTAAAATAAAATGTAATTTTGATAATATAATTTGCCTCAGTTATTTGGGTTGTTCGTCATCATTTATTTTGAATCCATCATACACGAACAACTTTTGACATGCACAGTGTATCACCGTACATGCCACAAGGCCGTGCACACTGATATACACTTGATAAAATTACAAGGACAGGTGAGCACAAGGTCAAACCCTATCAAAAGCCGGGTTCAACTCAAGTGCAATACAAATAAATTTAGGACACGAGCACAAGGTTAAACCCAAGCTATAAGCTGGATTCAATATAGTGAGTACACATGAATTCAAGTTCTCAAGCAACAAAGCCTCGACATTCAAATGGGTCAACTCAAATGGCAAATAAATAGTATGCATGCCTCAAACTAGATCCTATAACAGTTCTGACCATATAACGTGGTTCAACTCAATCAATCAAGCTTCAAATGGTGCCAAACTCAAGCTAGCATGTCAAACTTAATTTGAAGTACATGAAGCACTAAACTATATATATATATATAACCAAACTTAATTGTATAACAATAGAACATGTGCATATATACACAAGCCTGGAAATATGCAATCAAAGTGAAGACTACATGATGTAACAATAAGACACTGCAACATGAAGTCTATGCAAACACACATGTACACATATATAGGCAGTGCACATGTATACTAGACCAGGCAACTAACAAGAAACAAATGCAAACACACTTGTATACATACAGATAAACATGAGCATGCAACAAAAAAAGGACCTCACTTTCAACTGAAGTGAAGACCTAGCAACATGTATGATATGATCAAAGGCAAGAACATCAACCAAAGTCAGACTGCACAATCAAGTGCAAGCGCAAGTGAAGGCCATGACAAGTACTCAAAAATAATGGAATGCAACTGAAGTGAACACACATATATGTACATAAATGCATGTTTTTATATATGTAGAGAGACCAAAATGTTTACCATAGAAAACAAAATGCACCAGATCCACTAAATCCCGTGAAGCAATAAAACATGTACTTAAAGCATCATCAACACATCAGGTTTTACAAGTTTCAAATCAAGTCAAGAAGGAAAGAAATTGTAAATCCAAGCTTTTAAAATGGTCAAGTGCACATATATGTAACAGTTCAGAGTTTCAGCTACAACATGATTCAAGTTGCATAATGCAGAATACATTAACACACAATTATTCATATTCGTATGCAACTAGAATGCAAGCAATCAAACTGCAACAGAGTAACAAGATCAAGTGATTCGAGCTCAAGCAATTATCATGAACCAGTAGTTATAAACATAAGGTACAAATCGAGTATGCTGCAGGCAAACGAAGTTAAAATAAAAAAAAGGAACACAGGTTCGAACAAGTCAAGTTTAAATACCGAAAGTAAATATTTTCACAAAATCAACATGCCAAAGGCACAGAGGTAACAAAATTCATATATTCACGATGCCAAAAATTCAAGGAATCGGAGTCAATAAAATCAAGCCGTGATAGCCAAAAAATCAAATAAGTCAGAATTGAGCCATGACAATCAAGCAACGAAATACGAATTGAACTAGTCCAAAGAAATCATGAGCATTCAAGCATAATTGAATCGCCGAACTCAAAATTTTTTAGACGAATTCAAAAATTTATTCGAACTTAAATTTAGGGAGTCAATCCCTATTTAAAACCCAATCATCACTGGCATACGAAATAGATCAAGTTCAAGCAATTAACTAGGAAAGCAAAAAGGGAAATCACATACCAGATTCTAGTCAATTCGAACTCGATTCGTCGAAGAAGACATATGCAAATCGAAGAAAAAATCGATCGACCAAGAAAGGGACAAGAAATCATTATTTGATCGATCAACAGAAGCTAGCTGCTTCAATAAAGAGAAGCCCTAAATTGTTGAATAAGGATTGAACGAAGAGGTGGCCATTTTCAGAAAGGATACGAGCCGAACAATTAAAAAGAGAAAAAGGATATCTCCTTCTATTTTAAATTGGGCGGCCTTTACTATATCTTGGGCTTCAAATTTTAATATCATGGTTTCTTGATTTTATATTGTTTTTATTTTGTATTTTACTTCTAATCGTTTGTAAAGTCTAGTCGTGTGATTAGGGGACAAACTACGGTGGTGTAGTTCGAGAATTGGCAACTCAGTGGCTGAGTTGTGGCAGGGTTTTGAGCGTAAAGTTAGGTTAGTCGATAGCGGGTGTCATGAGTTTACGTATGTATGCGTCTGGCTAGTTGATTTCTAGTAGAAACTTGGGCAACACGTAGGCAGGATTTTGCCGAAGCTGGGTAAATCTATGTTGTTCTTTTTCTATTTTCTATTATTTTGCTATTATCTATGTTACCATTTCTATGTTGCTATTATTTTTTATGCTTTCGCATTGAATTTTTATAATTAATAGTATCACACTATTCATCCCCTCTAGGGTGAAATCGATCCTATAAGTGATATCGGAGTAGGAATAGAAGTCAATTTTTGTTTTAATAATTTGAATTTTTAAGAACCAATTTTTTTAAAAAATTGAATTTTTAGAAATGGCTTCTTTTAATATTGCTTTTGCTGAGGGTCAGCCCATAGTTAGATGACCAATGTTCAATGGTGAATATGCTTACTGGGAAAATAGAATGAAATTTTTTCTGAAAACCATCGATGCTTGGAATATTGTTGAGACAGGTTATAGAGCACCAACTATAGTGGTAAATAATCAAGAAATAGATAAACCAATGGAACAAGGGACAGATCTCGAAAATAGGTTACAGAATGCTAATGCTAAAGCCATGAATTCTATTATTTGTTCATTGGGTCAAATCGAATTTAATCGTATCTCACACTGTCTAACTACGCGAGAAATCTGGCACACCCTAGAAGTGACCCACGAAGGAACATCTAGGGTTAAGGAATCTCGCCTTGCCATGATGAGTAGCGAATACGAGAATTTCTCATTGGCCAAGGATGAAAATGTCAAAGAGATGTACGGACGACTTTCCAATATCGTATAAAAATCAAAAGCTCATGGAATCATACATAGAGTTAGAAATGGTCCAAAAAATCCTTAGAATCCTTCGACCATATTTTGAAGCAAAAGTAAATACTATTCAAGAATCAAATGATTTGAAGCAAATCAAAGTTGAAGAACTCATCGGAAATCTCACCATTTATGAGCTAGAAATGAAATTCAAGGATGAATGTGAAGGAGGTAATACTCGAAAGAATTTGATAGCTCTTAAAGGAACAATTGAAAGTGAAGATGACGATGATGAGGATGGAGCAGCGGAGCTGGCACTGATAATAAAGAAATACAAAAGGTGGAATCGTAGGCTTGGAAATCCAGCTCTAAATCAACAACAGAAAAGAATAATAGTTAAAGTTCTAGACAACCCAGAAGAGCCGGAGATCATCTTTCATAAGTGCAATAAACCTGGACACATCAAGCCAAATTGTCCTCAAAATCGACTCAGCCAAGAAAAGAAGTCAAAAAGGAGAAGTTTTGCAGCCAAGTGGAATAAAAGTGATGATGATAAAAGCATTAGCAATGTGAGTGAAAATGCAGATCTGTGCCTTCGAGGTGATATAACTGATAGCTATGATGATGAGCCAAGCGAGATATCAAAACTTACTCACTCAGAATTACTTATATATTTGTACGAAGTAAATGGCTATTTTGAAAGACTTAAGGAGAAACACACTAAAATTGAATCACAAAGAGATACTTTGTTAGAATTAAATAAACAGCTTGACCTGTTGGTTAAAAACTATCAAAGAAAGTGCTCTAAGTGTGAAAAGTTTCCAACATTCGAAGAAGAAGTTTAAAAAACAGAAATTAAAATTAAACCGCTAGAAAATGAAAATTTGATTTTGAAAGAGAGTGAAAATACCAGAAGAGAAAATTCTATTAATAAGTGCACACAATTGTTAAATGAAAATGAATCTCTCAAAACATATGTCCAACAACTGTCTACAACTTTAGGAAAATTTTCAAAAAGTGAAACATCGTTAAATATGCTATTAGGGAAACAAACTATTAATATAGTTAGACAAAGACTTGGGTATAATCAATTCGAACTTGACAGAAATAAAAATAATCAAGTCAATTCAAAGTGCACAATGTGTGGAAAAACTAGAAACAATCAGAATAATTGTTGGTATCGGCCCAAACACGTGAAAATCATTCCAATTTGGGTTCTAAAAGGCACGAATATAAAATCCCTCGAAGTCAAAAAAAGCCTGGATGCCGAAAGGAACATATATAAATAGTTTTGGGTCTCCACAAACTTACTTTTCAAAATTTGTTACCACTAACAACCATGGACCTATAAAAAAAATGTGTCACAAAAATCTTTCTCGTATAGGTGTGGTGGCGGGCTAAGGACAACAACTGTGTTACTAGGATTCTAGATGTTCCAAGTACACAACGGCGCCAGATCAAAGTTCCTTAGCCTAGTACAAAGGTGAAATAATCACAATGGGCAACAACGAAACAGTATCGTAATGATAAAATAGGTAACGATACATCTATCTTGGACAATATATTAAATGTGATAATCTACACCATAATCTGAATTTAAATCAACGAATTATGTGATAAAGAATTGAATGTTAATATTTATTCTGACTTATTCAAAATTGTTGGTCAATTATATTTTTATGCCGAGAACACTGTAAGTACCTCAAGAGCTTTTAAACTATTCCACATAAAAGTGTTTGAAATAATGATGGTGTTTTATTGATCGAGGACAATATATTTGGTTATTTTACTGCTGACTCTACATTCACGATTTTGTTTATTGGCACGGCTTCAATTAAAATCCAAAAGAATTTCAATTTAAAGTTGTAAAATTGATTTCAAGGAATTGTTGCAACTCCACGATCTGGTCTATAACATCCAACTAATAATAATCTTGAGTCAAAGAGAAATTCGGATGCAGATAACACTGGTAATCTAGTTGATGGAAAAATTACTGGTGGAACGTGATTTATGTTGAGACATTCAGTAGTTGCATCACTTTCAAAGAAAATATCTGTATACTTTTCATTTCAAATAATTTTCAATTAGCAAACATTTTCCTTTTGTAGAAGCCCTTCCAGAAAATCATTTTGTTGACCTTGTTTTAGATTAGTCTTTTTTAGAAATTTGATAATTATTTTTGAATTTGATCTTAAATGATTACATTAAGTAATCTGACTCCCTACTGATTATCGAAAAGATAAATAGTGATTGAAAAAGTGACGAGTGTTGATATTGATCATATATTATAACTTGAGATAGTATACTTAATAATTTTCTTTAGAAATTTGAACAAAAGTTAAAAAAACATTTTGTTGGTAAAAATTCCATGACCGTTTCTATTTCTATCGTATTTCTATCAACCATCACTCATAAAAATCAAATATACTATGTCAATATATGGTATTTTAAACAAGAAATTAATCGCTTTCATTTTATTATATTTTTAGCAATTAAAACATCCAGTGTATTCACTCTCATTTAAAAGTCCTCACGGTTATGCATGGGTGAATTACTTGGAATTTTTTGTTATGTGCTTTCATGCTCATTTAAAAGTCCCCACGGTTATGCATGTATGGAACACATATCAAAATTGGTTATTAAATAGACAAGTTGATTTTAATCCCATTTAAAAGTCCTTATGGTTACGCATGGTTAGAGGATACTTGAATTCATTTTTTAAATTGGGAATACTACTAATCTCATTTAAAAGTCCAAACAGTTATGCATGGTTAGTAGAAATTCAAATTTGTGCATAAATATATCACAAATAGACACAACAATATGGTTTTATATATCGACATCATCCATATTGTTCTAATGTGGAATAAGCGCCCAACAAAGTATTTACAATTTTTGTTTGATTTTTTGTTGAAATTTAATATCTATACTCGATTGGGTATTAATATTGTATTAATGTCTATCACTTTATCTCTATATTCTAACATTGTTAATCTTTTGCTGATAATAAAAGAGGGAGAGAAAAGTTAAGATTTTGGCAAATAAAGGTCAAATGATTTATTTTCTATTTGCATCTAGGTCCATTTGCATATTTTTATTTATTTTCATGCATATATGAAGGGGGAGTTTTATGTAAAGAGGGAACATTCAAATAGGGAGCAAATAGAATGATCAAATACATTTGATAAATTCAAAATCTTAAATATATGTTTGTGATCTTCGAAAAGGGGAGATTTTTGAATATGCTAGTATATGATTTTTGTTTGATGATAATAAACATATATATATACATATATATATATATATATTCAACTAAATGTGTTTGTTATTGTACTATTTTATTTTTCGCATAATTAAATAAATATTTGCTGGATAAAATAATTAACACTAAATTTAAATTCAAACAAATATTTTGTTCAAACAAATATTTTATAACAATTTTGAATAGTATAAATTTGAGCTCTCACTATATATATATATATATATATATATATATATATATAATTTTTTATCATGTCACAATTTCGATTAAATCACAATTCTCAATTTACATTTGCACCTCACTACATATCACTCATTCGCTCGTATTTATCTTCAACTCCAGTCCAGATTAAATCCAGCATCTGACTTATCTACATAATACACACTGATGCAGTAAAATTGAAAAAGAAATATTTATGAAGTGTAAAATAAAATGTAATTTGGAAAATATAATTTTCCTCAGTTATTTGGATTGTTTGTCATCATTTATTTCGAATCCATCATACATGAACAACTTGTGACATGCACAATGTGTCACTGTACATGCCATAAGGCCATGCACACCGATATACACTTAATAAAATTATAGGGACAGGTGAGCACAAGGTCAAACCTAATCAACAGCCGGGTTCAACTCAAGTGTAATACAAATAAGGTCAGGACACGAGCACAAGGTTAAACCCGAGCTATAAGCTGGATTCAATATAGTAAGTACACATGAATACAAGTTCTTAAGCAACACAACCTCGACATTCAAATGGTTCAACTCAAAAGGCAAATAAATAGTACGCATGCCTCAAACCAGAACCAAGGCAGATGAACCAATGTGTACTACAATAGTTCTGACCAAATAATAAGGTTCAACTCAATCAATCAAGCTTCAAAAGTTACCAAACTCGAGCTAGCATATCAGGCATATGGACATGTACTTGATGCAATTTAGAAAATTGACATGATCAAACCCAAACAGTCAAAGGTTCAAATATGCATATACACACAAGCTTGGAAACATGGAATCAAAGTGAAGACTACATGATGTAACATGAAGATGCTGCAACATGAAGTCAATGCAAACACACATGTACACATATATAGGATGTGCACATGTATAATAGGCCAGGCAACTAACAAGAACAAAATTCATACACATTTATATACATATAGGATAACATGACAATGCAACAAAAAGAAAAGGGCCTCACTATCAACTGAAGTGAAGACCTGGCAACATGTATGATATGATCAAAGGAAACAACATCAACCAAAGTCAAACTGTACAGTCAAATGCAAGTTCAAGTAAAAGCCATGACTAGTATTCAAAAGCAATGGAATGCAACTGAGGTGAACACACACATATATACATAAATTCATGTATGTATATATGTGGAGAGACCAAAATGTTTACCATAGAAAACAAAATGCACTAGATCAGCTAAATCCAGTGAAGTAATAAAACATGTACTCAAAGCATCATCAACACGGCAGGTTTTACAAGTTTCAAATCAAGTCAAGGAGGAAAGAAATTGTAAATCCAAACTGTTGAAGTCGTCAAGTGCATAGATGTGTAACAGTTCTGAGTTTCGGCTGCAACATGATTCAAGATGCACAGTGCAGAATACATGAACACACAAGTAGTCATATTCATATGAACTAGAATGTAAGAAATCAAACTGCAACCGAGCTATTATTGTTTTGTTCTGTTGTTTTAATGTAAAATAAGTCGGTTTTGATTCTTTTTATATACAAGTTTGTTGATTTGATTTTGGATATTTTATGATATATATGTGTTAATATGGAAATGGAACATATATAATTTTGATATTTGACATTTAAACGTCAGTTTTAGACGTGAACTCTACATGCTTAGAAATTACTAAATATGTATATGTGTTTGTATTAGCATAAATGATATATAGTTATAATGGATCAATTGCGTAGTTAATAGGTTATTAATTATTGTTAAATCCCCCTTGAGAAATTAATTATAGAGGTGAAATAAAAAGGTTTCCTTATAAGACCTCAATATTGAATGCAGTGAGATGTATGATAATATATATATATATAAAGAGTGTTATAAATTATGTCTAATTTATAGCGATTCATGTTTAGTCAAAAGCAAACAGAAGTCTATCCAACTAATCTTGCTGCTAAGAGTGTGATTTTAGGACTGATGTGAGACATCGCCTATAATAAGTAACTACGGATGACGCGAGGTTAGTTCCAAATTCATTAGGGTTAAATGTGCCTAACTAATCTAGCTATCAGTACCTATGAATAGTAATACTAATGTGAGATGTCACTGGGTCATAATGCAAAGGACCTGCTTCAGGGATTAAAGGTGTTAAGTAGCTGTGTGAGGGCTTGTGTCTTCCCTATGTAGGAAGTAGTAAATGGCCGGGGTTATTGGTTAGGAATGGTAGAAGATATCTCAGGATAGGACCCATTTCAATATGAAGTATTAAGTAGCTGAAGAGATTCCCTGCAATTTCTGCTAGATAAGAACCAATGAGGAGTCTGTCTTGGAATCGGTATTAAATGATAGGGACATGTCTTAAATAGAGGTATTAAATGGTCAGAGTCTGCCTACTTTCAACTAATAGGTAATAAATGACTTGGGTACTATCTCTTACATTGATAAGACATTATTGATGATAGATATGAGATATTGGATGAAAGCGTAATGGCTATAGAATTTGATTGGGAAAGCCTTAGGGCTTAAAGTCAAAAAGACTTAGAATAAGGTTGATATGTGAAAAACTTATTCCTATTTAAATTATGCTTCCCAAGTACTATAATAGTAAGGCTTGAGATTATTCACTATATATGTTGTTATAATTCATTCCTCATTACAGCATAAGTTAGAAAAGACGATGCTGAAGGCGAAGGTGAGGAGGAAACTTGATGCAGTTATCTATTTATCCATTCATGTTGTTTTCTGATGTACCCAATGAAAACACTGTTATGTTTGAAAATGTTGTACTATGGATATGTAAAGGTTGTTATTGGTTCTATGATACTATGATTTTAAATAAAATGGGCACTGTTTTTGTTATTATATTCTATCCTCCCACTGTGAGTTCTGAACAAGTAGATAAATAGCTCTGTATTGTTCTTTATACCAACCAGGAACCAGCTTTGAAATGGGTCTAAATTTCAATGGGACTTTTCTGGTTGGAATTCAGGTCTATTTCAAAGCGGGTTGTTACCTGAATAAAGTGACGAGGAAGAACAAGTATACACACCTACGTAATGATGACTTGTTCGATCAATATCATCATGCTAGAGTATTTTTTCAGTTCAATTTAATGGTGGGATTCCACCAACTGAGAGCAGGGAAGGAGAGTGTATCGACTATAGTGTTTTGCATGCCATCTGCATTCTATGAGTGGTTGGTAATGCTGTTTAGACTAACCAACGCGCCAAAATACTTTGTTGATCTCATAAACCTTGTTTTCAAGGGTCGGCTAAATAAATTTATGCTTATGTTCATCGATGATATTCTCATCTACTCACGATAGAGGAGAAAGCACATATTTTGGGTCACGCTGTTTTTGGGTTGGGCATGGTCATGGACCTTGTAAAAGTTACAGTAGTTCAAGATTAAACTATACCAAAAATGCTGCGGATGTGAATAGTTTTTTGGGGTTAAAAGATATTATAGGCGATTCATCCACGATTCTCTAAAGTAGCCACACTATTGACTTAGTTGAAAGAAAAATAAAAATTTTACTTGGGAAGTGAGATGAGAATATGCTTTCGAGAGTTTGAAAGGAAGGTTGATGAATGCACTGGGATTGACCATTTCGAGCAGGAACGAAAAGATGACAATACATACTGACGCTTATGGTAAAGGAGTATGCATGGTATTTTTGCAGAAGGGCAGTGTTGTTGCTTTTGCTAGTCATAACTGAAGCCACATGAAAAGAAATACCCGACCCATGATTTGGAGTTTGTAATGATTGTTATTACGCTGAAGATATGAAGGCACTATCTTTTAGGAGAGAGGTCTGACCTATTCACCAACCATAAATCATTGAAGTACCACTTTTCTAGGAAGGATCTTAATCTTCGTCGGTGTTGATGGTTAGATTTCCTAGCCTCCTATGACTTTGTATTACATATATGTGGGGAAAGGGAACACAGTTGGGGATGCATTAAATAGGAAGTATAACAGCTTGAGAGATACATTCCTAGAGTGAACGTAAGTAGTATATTGTTGGTTAGGATTTCCAACAGAGGTGCAGGCTAGAGCTAGAGATATTAGTGAGCTTAACTATCATGCGTACTTTAATTGAGCAGCTCAATAGAGTTCGGAGGCATGACGTTGGATTAGCTGAGATTATTTCTAAGGTTAAAGCTAGGGTAGTGTTTGAAGAGATGAGGCAGTACAGGCTCGATCGAGATGGTTGGCTCCATAAAGACAGGAAATTGTTATTATTCCCGGTATTGACGGGTTAAGGGATGAGGTGTTGTGAGAGTGCCATCATTCGAGATCGACTATACATCCCGTTGGTAATCAGATGAGCCATGATATGAAGAAGACATGTTATTGGAAAGTGATGAAGAAAGACGTTGGGACATTCATCTCAAAATGTATGAACTGTCAGTTGGTAAAGGAAAAGCAAAAGAGACCTAGTGGCCCGATGCAACCACTAGAAGTTCCCCAGTGGAAATGGGAACAAGTATCGATGGACTGCAGAGGACTATCCGGAATTATGATAGTATTTGGGTCATTGTTGATAGATTGATGAAGGTCTCCAGATTTATACCTATCAAGTCAAGTAGAATGGTTCACAAAGTAGACAATTGAATGTGAAATGGGTAGGGTGATTCCATGGTGGGCCAAAGAGCATTATAAGTGATCGAAACCGATTGTTCACTAGTGGATTTTGGAAGATCTTATAGGAGGTGTTAGAGATAGGGCTTTATCTAAATATGGCTTATCACCCTCAAACCGATTGCCACACTGAGAGAGTGAATCATATCCTACTAGATGTCTTACGGGCTTGTGTACTCGACTTTGGAGGCTTATGGGAAGATCACTAACATAATTTTTAATTTGCATACAACAACAACTATCAGTCCAACATCAGTATGGAATCATTCGAGGCATTATATGGCCGATCATGCAAAGCTCCGTCATGTTATTAGGAAGCGGGCAAAAATCTGATACTTGGGCCAAATATGATTACAGAATATTCGAAGAAGATCGAGATCATTCCGCAATGAATGAAAGCTGCTCAAGATAAATAGAAGAGCTATGCTGATAAGAGTCATAGAGACCTTGAGTCCCTGTCAGCAAAATGGTATTCGCTAGGATTTCTCTACCGAAGAATGTAATTCTGGTAGGTGGTAGAGAGAAGTTGGCACTATGATTTGTAGGCCCTTTTCTGTTACTAGAGAGGATTGAGAACCTTACTTATAGGGTCGAATTTCCTAAAAGAATGGCGGGAGTGCACAACATGTCCACATTTCTCATTTGCGAAAATTGGTGCATGACTTAGGTGTAACTATCACGCTGGATTAGCTAGTTTGAAAGCTTCGAGACCTCGTAGGCATATTTTTATCATTGGATGTGATACGAACCAACTTAGGAGGAAGACGGTGGAGTTGGTGAAGGTCCAGTGGAGTGAAAATGAATGCAATTGCATTTGGGAGACCAACAAAAGCGCGAGGATAACTTATCCGAAGCTCTTTACTCAGTAAGACTTTTTGTTTATCTCTTTTACATTCACTTATGATTTCACAAATACGCATTAGTATAGTTTCGTGCATGGTATGATAGGCTTGGATGTTATCTTTTTACATTTGTTATTGTGTATGCATGTATGATGTGTGATGGTTGTCAATGCTTGAATATGATTCTTAGGCATGTGGGATAACCTATTTTACTTTGTTTGGGAGTTCGCGGGCGAAATTCTTAGAAGGGGGAGAATGTAATGACCCATAATTTTCATATCGTAGAATTGTAAAATAATTTTTTATATTTATATAGGGTAGTATGATTATATAACTTTAGGAAATGACTACTAAAGACATTTTCTATGCTTAGAATTTTTTTCAAATGATTATGATCCCAAAAACCTTGTATGGTCTATTACTTTCGAAATGAGCTGAATTGGAGTCTGAAACCCCTTTCATTAGATTAAGATGACAGTTTCTCTTTCCGTAGAGTGGTCAAAAAGAAAAATAGATTTATCGTTTCTGGGAAATGGCTGTTTGAAATTTTACTTTATTTTGGATAGCTTAGTGGGTAACAAGGGGATTAGTGGCTAAGCCCAAGGCCGGTTTCAGGATGAACATCCATAGGGTGATAATGGGAGTTCTTGTCATTTCACACTTCCCAAAATAGTCAAAAGAAGACGCCATTAACATTGTCTAACTAAAATCGCTCTAAACCTTACTTTAGTTAGCCAAATATAAGAGACTAGCGAACTTAGCACTTAGATTGGGGGATTTGTCGTTGAACACATCTTAGATTTGTTGTTTCTCATGGGATTGAGCTCTTCTAGATTGATTTGGATTCTAGTGAGTTGTTAGGATCTCTCACTTGCTAATTAGGTAATATACACCTTAAAATGATGTTTTAAAATGATTTTTGAACCCTAAACATGTTTTAAACCTTAACTAATCGCATGCGTTAATTTCAAATGATTTTACGAAACTTAGTGAATTTTTTCTTATGGGTCTCCCTTGTTCTTATTGTCCATTCTTCTTCTTACCCTTAGATTTTGGCTCTAAATTAATGTATGTGAATGTTTGCTTGATTGAATATAGTTTATAGATTAAATGCTTGAAGTATGATGTTTGTTTTTGAAAACACCGGTCGAATTGCTATTTAGAAATTGGAATCGTTTTACGACTCATGTCTGATCCATGGAGTTGGAAGCGACCATACTTAGTAGGAGTTGTCTAAGACAACGAGGAAGGCTACATAAAGCTACATTTTAAGTTTTAAGTCATTTGGGGTTCGTTTGCTCGATTTATAAGCAAATGAATTTGGATCGATAATGGTGTTTAGGAGTTGGGTCGGTGGTGATTGCTCGAAATTGTGCTTCGAGTCATATGGAGATTGCTCTAGGCTTTGCTTCGAGTCGCATATGGCTTGCTTGAAATTTGCATAAGAAAACTGAAGTGTTGAAATGTGGGATTAAAGGAGTGAGATCGGCACCAAGTCATTGTGGGGATGGATCGAGACTCACTTTGGGTTGCTTGTGTATTCATTTCTTGCTAGACTTTAGGAAGGCAAATAATGTTGGATCGACATAGGGTCTATTTGGTAGTACCATGGATCGATGGAGATCCGGTTCAACAAGGAATTTGTTCGATGATGCATTGTTAGGGTGACATGAGTTTTTGTGCTGGTTCGGTAGGGGTCTAGTATATAGGATCGGATCGATGTTAGTAGTTCGGTGGTAGGAGCAAGGAAGCTACTTCGAGTCATATGCATAGCTACATCAGGGTTTGCTTCCTTTGCTTCAAGTTGTGACTACAATTGCTTCAAGTCCCCAATAATTGTGCTTGATTTGAGTCCTCTACACTTGTGTTTGCTTCGAGTCCTTAGTGCTTCTACTTCGGGCTCTGTCCTAGTTTGGTGTCGAGTTATGAACTCGGGTGTGAACTTTCGACTTTGATGACGTGTATCTTTGTACTGATGATCCATATTGGGAAGTGACAGCTTCGACGATGGGATGGCTATACTTCGACATGTTGAGTATAGGACTACGAGTCGTATTAGAGAAACTATTATAGGAATGTTATAGGACATATAAGGATATTTTATGGCTAAGATGATTGTCGAGAGTCGTCCCAACTACGACGACTTTAGATAAGAGTTGTAAGATTAGTTTCAGGATGTGCTCCACTAAATATGACATATGCAAGGGGATCGTTGATATTTGGAGGTTTTGAAGGGTACTCGTGAAAATAGGTATGTGAGAATGCTCACTTTGGCTATAACATGCACCCTGGATCACATGATGTTTCGATCTGTTTTATCTTAGGCTATTTATGAGGATGTAGTCTAGTTCTTAGTCAATAGGGTGGCATGGATTCAAGTGCTAAGAATTCAAGACATTGAGTAATCCTTGACTATATGGGGAGGTCATACGAGTATCATATATTCAACGCACTGATGACTAAATGTGAGGATAGATGATGAATGCTATATTTTCTTTGGTTGTATATCACTATAGGGATGTCATATGATGCGGATATCATCAATGTAGATACATAGACACACATTAGTACTTTAACATATTGTACACCCATGACGATTATGATATAGAGTAGCATATATGCTACACCTAACTCTCTGGATGTGGGGATAAGTCAGGTATGATACTCCATACTCATTTGTCCTAGCATATCGACTTTATAGTATTTAAGTTTTTCTACTACTTATACAAGATTGTTGTCTGGCTCGGAATTTAATGTTTTACTTTATATTATTCCCAGTACTCTTAAATGATTAGATTAGGGATATTAGGTTTTCTAAGCATATAGAGCTGGACTAGTGGAGAGCAGAAGACTACATTATCCAATATTATTATTATTTTTTGTTATTTCTTATTTTCATAATGCATCATAATGGAACTTACTTGTGCTATTACCTATTTAGAGATAGTTTCTTATTTGAATTTATCATTACTAGCTGTATAAACTTTATTATTTATGATGTAACGACCCCGGATTTTTATGAATTTAAATTGCTAATTAAATTAGTTTTTAAATGAAAAATTTGTGAAATTAATAAATAAAGTGATGCGAGTTTCCCCAATTCAAATAAATTCTATATTAAAAAAATATATTTATATATATATATATATATATATATATATATATACTTTGGATACCAGATAAATAAAAGATTTAAAATTGATGTCCATTTGAATTTCAAAAATGAAATAATTTGTATTAGAGTTAAATGATAATAGATGTTAAATTGGGGATAATATACATATATATATATATAAGATAACTATAAAGTAAATAAATTAGATAAGATTTAACAACAAAATAAAATCTAACAACATAATAATAGAAGAACTTCATTTAAATTTCAAAGTATATGACCAAACAAAATATATAAACATATACACCAGCAAAGCAAGGAAATACAAACAAAATACAAGACATCAAAGAATATTCAAGTGTGAAACCAAAATAAATAAGATACAAAATAATCAAAACCATACCTTCACATACTTTCTGCAACTAGAATAAAGGAGGGAAGTGTATATATATATTATACAAGTAATTAATGCAAGACATCTTAGCATACAATATAGATGCCTATCAGTCACCAAAGCTAGAAAAGTCTCTGGCCAAAGGTATAAAAAAAATACAATATGGCTGTACAACCCAGGGATAGTAAATTTCATCTCAGCATTAAACAAGTATATATACACTGTAAACTTCTCTCTGCATATATCAACCATACCACATTAGTTTTCGTTCACTATTAAACTGAGTTAAAGGAATTCAAAGTAATATCATCAAACATCTCAGTGAAACATTAAGCAATAAAGAAAAGCCTGAGATTAAGTAAAGACTTCTAGCTTCAGTTATCAAGTTCAAAACCTGATCACAATTTCAACCTCCATTTGAAAGCTCTAAGTCATGATCTGGAAGGTGAGTGACTTCATGTTAAAAAGTTTAAGTATATTTATATCTGATTGCTTGATTTATGCCTGAAGATAAATATGTATTTGTGTATATATATTGGTGAAATTTCTGTGTATTTGTGATTTATAATGAATGCATGTTTGCTAATACCTGTAGAATTCCTCTGTTCAAATTTCAAGCTCAAGTTTAAGTTAAAAACCATTTTCACCTGACCTGTTCCTTGTGAGGATTGAAAATTCAAACAAGTTATGTTTGTTAAATGATAGAATAAAGTTTAAAATTTATTTAAGTTAAAAATAAATTGAGTTTGCTTTGGAAGAACCATAAGAACAGTTAATACTTAATATAAGTGAAATTCTCAAATATCTTAAAATATCAATTCGAGTTTATAAATTGAATTCTTATCTGAAAATAGGATTTTTCAAACAAAAAAGGGAATTTTTCGTGACCTAAATCAAGAGAAATCGAAAAATAAGTGAATTCCGTTCAAAAATAAATTTCTGTCGACTTGGTCGACGAGAGGTGACGTGGCTTTGGCTGGAGGGAGTAGGAGGACCTAGGGAAGAGGTCTACCGTGGTGGAATTTGTGATTTGGCCTTTGATTGTTTGGGCGAGATGATTTTAGGGTTTAAGAGCGGCATTAAAAGGTCGATTGACGCGATCAAATTGACGAGGGAAGGCACGACCGGAAATTTCGAGTTTTGGTGAGGAGATAGTGTGATGAGTGTGCTTTCTGATGGTGAAGGTTGCGGTGGACCGAACGGCATCAGTGGGGAGCAGTTCGACGAGTTCTGGGGCCGGGGTTCCCTGATGGTTCGAACGTGAACCCATTTTTGGTCTAGGGTGGTTTAGGTCAGCGGGGAGGAGGCGATTGCGATCAGTGGATGAGGCGCGACTCGATGGCACGGTCGCGGCGATGAGATTGCTGATGGTGAAGGCGTACACGTGCACGCGCACGTTTGGGTCGTTGGGTTTTGGATGTGGGTTGCATCTTTGGGGAAGAAGAAGGAAACCCAGGACGTTGCTCGAGTATTTAGCGTGAGTGACTCGAAGGAGCTGGGTTCGTGAGGGCTTGTGAGTGACTCGAGAGACAGGTCGAGTTTGCCTGAGGGTTAGACTCGGGTATGTGAGTTGTAGTTTTAAATATATATTCTAGTTTTTTTAAAATGAAAGGAAATTGGTTTCAAATTCTTCTAAACTTCTTTATAAAATGAGTATTTCTTTAATATGAGAATTTAAAAGGATTTTTGAACTGTTTTTTTACTTCGATAAAGTTGAAATTTAAAAGTAAACTTGAAATGGAAATTGTTTTAAAACCCTTTTTATAATAATAATGTAATCATTTATAAGAATGAGGTTTATCTTAAAGTCAAGGAAGATTTAATGATTTGACATTCATTAAATTATGTTAATCAAGATGGATAATTTATTATTTGGTTAATTGATGAATTGGACTAATTAAATAAGTAATTAAAGGCTTTAATTAATTTATTAAGGAATAATAAATTTGTAAATTAAGGATTTTTAATAAAATATTAATCAATGATTAAAGTTGATTTATCAAGTGATTAAGCAATAATAAAATTAAGGATAATGTGATAAATTTATTTGGTAATTAATTTGAGAATAATTAAATTTTTAAAGTAGTTAATTTATTTAAAGGTTAATTAAATTAGTGTGATGAATTAAGAGTAACCTTAATTATTAAAGTGTTTGATAAATAAATTTATATCAAATGATTTGTAATTAATTAATTAGAAGTTGATAACTAATTTATAAGTAATAAATTTACTTGGGAATAAATTGAATTAACTAGGATTAAACGATTAATTAATCCTAGTTATAAATGTTTATTGAATGCTTGACCTTACTTATGAATGATTGTATTATATGAGATGCCTTGAATTTACTGCCCTATCTGATTTGTGATATTTTGTTCTGCAGATTGTGTTATGTATAATTTTTTCATTTATTTGATGGTACATCTGTATGTTATCTGTGAATCCGTGAATGAGCGATAGGCGTAATAGTTATATCGCTTATCAACTATTTTTCTATGTTTTAATCTGTGATGGTTGAATGTTGTTGCACTATTGTGTTAAATCCCTAGACTACACCATACACACAATTATGGATTTCACGAGGAAATCGGTTAAGTCACAGATGTTTGAAATAGTTTTAAATTTGAATATTTTAATTCAAATGTTTTGGAAATGGAAAATCAAAATAAATGTGAAAAGCTAATGGAATGGAATTTCAAGTTAAAATTTATTTTAATTTACTTGATTAACTTTTGGAATTTAAATAATTTGATTTAATTTTGAATTCAAAATTAGGAATTGAATTTTATGATTTGAAATTAGGGATTAAAAATGTTATGTTAGTTATATACGAGTTTGAAACCATATTTAAAGTATTGTTTTGGGAATTCAAATTAAACCAAAGATTGTAACTTGTATAAATGAGATCGGATTTCTCCGAAACGAAAACTACTTGTTTTCAAATAATAATAGCTTTAATTTTAAAGAAAGGATTTCCAAATTGTGTTAAAAAGGTTTCAAATTTGAAATGGAATCGAAATGTTTTGAAAACTATGAAATGAGTCTTTGGTTCAAAGACTGAATGAATTAATCTAACTTGAATTGGAATTGTTTTTGAAAGGCTATGAATTAATCTTTGGAAACAAGTTTGAAAGCTATAAGATAAATCTTGATTTAAAGATTTAAATAAATTAATCCAATTAAGATGAAATTGTTTTGAAATCCCAGAATGAATCTTTGTGAAACTAGGTGAACTTTATGAGGTAAATCTTTTGTTTAAAAGATTTGAAATGGTAATTGATTTAAACCATTTGAAAGAAAGTTTGAATTATTAAGTTGTGACTTAATTGAAATCCCATATCCATATGTTTTAAATATTTTCGCTCACCATTCGGTTTAGCCGGGAAAGGACCTTTGTGTCGTATAACCCATTCCGAATATGTGATTCGACGTTATGGATAACATTTGAAGACCGGGTATTTGTGAGAGCAATAGGATGACCTATCGATTGTCTCTGCACCGAGTCGCGCCGGTATAGAGACTTCCCAAGTGATGGGAAGTCCGATTGGGATTGTGAATGCCCGGATTGCACGGACTTCTTTGGAAGTGCCTTCGGTTCTGTTCGTACCCAGAACAAACTTGTATGGATGGTATGTCTGACATTACAAATTGAGATACAAAGTAGATTTCTTTCAAATATATTTCCGTTGGTGGCGGAGAATTTATTCTCTTAGCTTAACACCCTTAGAGGTTATGTAGTTGAAGGTTATCAGCGATATATTCCCAATTTGGTAATGTGGCATGCTGAGTGTTGTTGACCATTTGTTGATCAAAGCATGGCTTTGTGAAAAGCGCATCTTTGTGGACGAGACTTCGTTGAGCCTCACCCTCAGAATAGTCAAAACAGGAAAGATGCAGCAAGGTTATTGGGGGTAGCACCCCTTAGGGTATGTGCATTTCCTTCTGGATAGAAGTGGTATCATGGTATGGAGCCCAGATACTTAACTTATGTTGATATCACAAATATATATATGTATTACTTTGTGATTTGTTGCTGGGGCCCCGGATAAAGGTTGGTTACGACCGGGGGATGGCATACTCGTGTCAGTAGTTACCCAGTTTGGGGTAACCCGGCCTTGTGTTGGCAGAGATCCGGTTAGGTTCTCGGGAACGTCCTTCCAGAGGCGTTCTCATGTGGCAATGGGAAATTCCTTGGCCTGACCATTTGTTGGAAATCCAATTCCCAATACGAAACCCTGTACGGTTTTAGTTGTAGAACCTGCCATTTACATATGGTTGTCACCACTGTTTCGATGGTAGCTATAGTAGGCATACGATAATGGTCGTATGTTGGCTAAGATTTATATTCCACTTTCGAAATGTTTTCTGCATTTTGCACTTATAGTAATAATATCAAAGAAATTCACGTATCAAGCATCTTTGACTACCATAAGAAGAAATCTCCTCCAATTTTCCGTTTGCATTGTGTGTGTGGCGGGAGGTCTTATGGTAGTTTCATTTTCAAAAAGCATTGCGAATTGACTTTAAAATCTTTTGTTGATTGTTTTAAAAGGTAAACTGTTTTTGTTGCTCACATCAGTCCCATGAATGATCCAGAGTTTATTGTTTCTTTCCTAAACTCTGGGTGCTCAAAATTTTTCTACACGAGCAGTTTAGAGTTGGGTATTTTAGATAGTTAGGTTCAGTGGATTATCTGGAGCTAGTTCAGTCTTTGGATATGGATTGTACTTTCTTAGCTTGGTGCATCTTTATTGGGAGTTCGAGCTATTGCTGGATTGGTTCTTGGAAATGGAGTTGCAGTTTTGGAGTTCTCTTTTGAAGACTATTTTGGAGATTATCCGCTGCTGGGTTTATCGTTTTCTTTTCCGCTGCTATTTTATTGTATCATATCTCTGATGTATATTGATATCTACTGGATCATCTGTTTTATCAAAGCTGTATATCAATGTATTATTCTTTTATTTTGCTGTGTTGTTTACTTAATGTTGTTATAAGCTCCGGCGAATTGGATTTGAACGGTCGAATCTTACGGCATTTGAATACGATATGAAGTATGGATGTCGATTTTCGAGCGCGAATAGTTCCCGTCCGTTACATGTGGTATCAGTGCTAAGGTAAAACTTTAGCTCAGGAGTATAACACATTAAGTAGCTCATTAGAGATAGGGTGAAGTATCCCTAGAATGAGTATAACCTTAAGATATCCGTTTGAATGCCTCAGTAAATTCTCTTACTATCCACTGATAGTGAGTATGAGTGCAAGAAGAGAACGAGATAAGGGACAGGGGAGTACCACTATAAATGGTCAATACCCTGCAACAGTGGAAACAATCTTTCTCTATCAAATTTTCTTTGATTCGTTTCTAAATTCTTTTGATTGCTTCGTTACAGTTACAAAAAGAAGTTCGGTGTGATGATGGCCCTACGAATCGTTGTAGAAAATTTTTACTTCGTATTTCATCAGTTTCTTATCAGTTTTTGATTTAAAGTTTAATGAATATGAATTTGAAAATTGAAATTGGAAATTTTAAATGAATTAGAAATTTTAAATTGAGTTAAAATTGATTAATAGAATATAAAGGATAAATTGAATTGTATCGATAAAACGATTTCGTTTAAAACCAAATTTTAGAATTCTGTTATAACTTCTTGGGTAGAATAAAATCTGAAATATGAACTTTGATGTATTTCTCAACCTATAAAATTCTAAAACCATTAGTATCTTAATATGTAGATTTTGATTTTAATTGTAGAGAACAAATAGCATCAGCCGAGGTGGAAAGGCCAGAAGGGTTGGTGATTTTGGTTCATCTAGTAGGATTCGGGATGATTTGGGTGAACCATCAGTAGGTGTGGAGGTGCCAGAAGAACCTGTGGTGCAGCCACAACCTCAAGTTGAAGAACCCAAGGAGGAATCCGGAAATGAAGAAGAGTTCGAAGAGGAATTTGAAGAAGAATTCGAGGAAGAATTTGAAAAAGAATTCGAAGAGGAATTTGAGGAAGAGTTTGAGGTGGAAGAAGAACCTGAAATTGAGGTAGAGTCCGAAGGTGATGAAGCAATTTATTGGGATTTAAATGATGCTATAGAGGATGATGATGCCATAGAGGACGAGGAGCTTGATGGTGGAGATTTTATTCCGGTAGACTCTGACACAGTGGAAGTTTTTGAGACAGACAATGAGGCTGAAGTTATAGAACTGTCAGGGCCTTAGAGAGGAAGCTCTGATAGTGAAGATCTGTAGTTGGTTGGATTGACTTCTTTTGGTTAGGGTATGTTTATGTACGTGGTTTGGAATATGAATTGTAGTGAAGGTTGGATGTTAGTAGGGTTATGTATGACTATAACTTGTGTACTAATATTATGAGTAGCATTTAATATAAGATACATTATGAAGAATTACCCGAAAGATCCCACTGTGTTTACTAGTATAGTTGAATTGGCATTAGTCTATTCTGTGTGTATAATTCGAGAAACGGACTATGTAATTTCGAGGACGAAATTCTTTTAAGGGGGGAAGGTTGTAACGACCCCGGATTTTTATGAATTTAAATTGCTAATTAATTTAGTTTTTAAATGAAAATTTTGTGAAATAAATTAATAAAGTGATGTGAGTTTCCCTGATTCAAATAAATTCTATATTAAAAAAAATATTTATATATATATATACACACACTTTGGATACCAGATAAATAAAAGATTTAAAATTGATGTCAATTTGAATTTCAAAAATGAAATAATTTGTATTAGAGTTAAATGATAATAGATGTTAAATTGGGGATAATATATATATATATATATATATATATATATATATAAGATAACTATGAAGTAAATAAATTAGATAAGATTTAACAACAAAATAAAATCTAATAATATAATACTAAAAGAACTTCATTTAAATTTCAAAGTATATGACCAAACAAAATATATAAACATATACACCAGCAAAGCAAGGAAATAAAAACAAAATACAAGACATCAATGAATATTCAAGTGTGAAACCAAAATAAATAAGATACAAAATAATCAAAACCATACCTTCACATACTTTCTACAGCTAGAATAAAGGAGGGAAGTATAAATATATTGTACAAGTAATTAATGAAAGACATCTTAGCAAACAATATAGATGCCTATCGATCACCAAAGCTAGAAAAGTCTCTGGCCAAAGGTATAAACAAAAAAAATACAATATGGCTGTACAACCCAGGGATAGTAAATTTCATCTCATCATTAAACAAATATATATACACTGTAAACTTCTCTCTGCATATATCAACCATACCACTTCAGTTTTCGTTCACTATTAAACTGAGTTAAAGAAATTCAAAGTAATATCATCGAACATCTTAGTAAAACATTAAGCAATAAAGAAAATCCTGAGATCAAGTGAAGACTTCTAGCTTCAGTTATCAAGTTCAAAACCTGATTACAATTTCAACCTCCATTTGAAAGCTCTAAGTCATGATCTGGAAGGTGAGTAACTTCATGTTAAAAAGTTTAAGTATATTTATATCTGATTTCTTGATTTACGTCTGAAGATAAATATGTATTTGTGTATATATATTGGTGAAATTTCTGTGTATTTGTGATTTATAATGAATGCATGTTTGCTAATACCTGTAGAATTCCTCTGTTCAAATTTCAAGCTCAAGTTTAAGTAAAAAATCATTTTCACCTGACCTGTTCCTTGTGAGGATTGAAAATTCAAACAAGTTATGTTTGTTAAATGATAGAATAAAGTTTAAAATTTATTTAAGTTAAAAATAAATTGAGTTTGCTCTAGAAGAACCATAAGAACAGTTAATACTTAATATAAGTGAAATTCTCAAATATCTTAAAATATCAGTTCGAGTTTATAAATTGAATTCTTATTTGAAAATAGGATTTTTCAAACAAAAATGGGAATTTTTCATGACCTAAATCAAGAGGAATCGAAAAATAAGTAAATTCCGTTCAAAAATAAATTTTTGTCGACTTGGTCGACGAGAGGTGACGTGGCCTTGGCTGGAGGGAGTAGGAGGACCTAGGGAAGAGGTCTACCGTGGCGGAATTTGTGATTTGGCCTTTGATTGTTTGGGGGAGATGATTTTAGGGTTTAAGAGCGGCATTGAAAGGTCGATGGATGCGATCGAATTGACGAGGGAAGGCGCGACCGGAACTTTCGAGTTTTGGTGAAGAGATAGCGTGATGAGTGTGTTTCCTGATAGTGAAGGTTGTGGTGGACCAAACGGCATCAGTGGGGAGCAGTTCGACGAGTTCTGGGGCTGGGGTTCCCAGATGGTTCGAACGTGAACCCATTTTTGTTCTGGGGTGGTTTAGGTCAGCGGGGAGGAGGTGATTGCGATCAGTGGATGAGGCGCGACTCGATGGCACGGTCGCGGCGATGAGATGGCTGATGGTGACGGCGTGCACGTGCACGTGCACGTGCACGTTTGGGTTGTTGGGTTTTGGATGTGGGTTGCGTCTTTGGGGAAGAAGAAGGAAACCCGGGACGTGGCTCGAGTTTTTAGCGTGAGTGACTCGAAGGAGCTGGGTTCGTGAGGGCTTGTGAGTGACTCGAGAGATAGGTCGAGTTTGCCTGAGGGTTAGGCTCGGGTATGTGAGTTGCAGTTTTAAATATGTATTCTAGTTTTTTTAAAATTAAAGGAATTTGGTTTCAAATTCTTCTAAACTTCTTTGTAAAATGAGTATTTCTTTAATATGAGAACTTAAACGGATTTTTGAATTGTTTTTTTTACTTCGATAAAGTTGAAATTTAAAAGTAAACTTGAAATGGAAATTGTTTTCAAACCCTTTTTATAATAATAATGTACTCATTTATAAGAATGAGGTTTATCTTAAAGTCAAGGAAGATTTAACGATTTGAAATTCATTAAATTGTGTTAATCAAGATGGATAATTTATTATTTAATTAATTGATGAATTGGACTAATTAAATAAGTAATTAAAGGTTTTAATTAATTTATTAAGGAATAATAAATTTGTAAATTAAGGATTTTTAATAAAATATTAATCAATGATTAAAGTTAATTTATCAACTGATTAAGCAATAATAAATTTAAGGATAATGTGATAAATTGATTTGGTAATTAATTTGAGAATAATTAAATTTTTAAAGTAATTAATTTATTTAAAGGTTAATTAAATTAATGTTATGAGTTAAGAGTAACCTTACTTAGTGTTTGATAAATAAATTTATATCAAATGATTTGTAATTAATTAATTATAATTTGATAATTAATTTATAAGTAATAAATTTACTTGGGTATAAATTGAATTAATTAGGATTAAACGATTAATTAATCCTACTTATAAATGTTTATTGAATGCTTGACCTTACTTATGAATGATTGTATTATATGAGATGCCTTGAATTTACTGCCCTATCTGATTTGTGATATTTTGTTCTGTAGATTGTGTTATGTATAATTTATTCATTTATTTGATGATACATCTATATGTTATCTGTGAATCCATGAATGAGCGATAGGCGTAATAGTTATATCGCTTATCAACTATTTTTCTGTGTTTTAATCTGTGATGGTTGAATGTTGTTGCACTATTGTGTTAAATCCCTGGACTACACCATACACACACAATTATGGATTTCACGAGGAAATCGGTTAAGTCACGGATGTTTGAAATAGTTTTAAATTTGAATATTTTAATTCAAATGTTTTGGAAATGGAATCGAAATAAATGTGAAAAGCTATTGGAATGGAATTTCAAGTTAAAATTTATTTTAATTTACTTGATTAACTTTTGGAATTTAAATAATTTGATTTAATTTTGAATTTGAAATTAGGAATTGAATTTTACGATTTGAAATTAGGGATTAAAGATGTTATGTTAGTTATATACGAGTTTGAAACCATATTTAAGTATTGTTTTGGGAATTCAAATTAAGCCAAAGATTGTAACTTGTATAAATGAGATCGAATTTCTCCGAAACGAAAACTACTTATTTTCAAATAATAATAGCTTTCATTTTAAAGAAAGGATTTCCAAATTGTGTTAAAAAGGTTTCAAATTTGAAATGGAATCGAAATGTTTTGAAAACTATGAAATGAGTCTTTGGTTCAAAGACCGAATGAATTAATCCTACTTGAATTGGAATTGTTTATGAAAGGCTATGAATGAATATTTGGAAACAAGTTTGAAAGCTACAAGATAAATCTTGATTTAAAGATTTAAATGAATTAATCCAATTAAGATGAAATTGTTTTGAAATCCGAGAATGAATCTTTGTGAAACTAGGTGAACTTTATGAGGTAAATCTTTTGTTTAAAAGATTTTAAATGGTATTTGATTTAAACCATTTGAAAGAAAGTTTGAATTATTAAGTTGTGATTTAATTGAAATCCCATATCCATATGTTTTAAATATTTTCGCTCACCATTCGGTTTAGCCGGGAAAGGACCTTTGTGTTGTATCACCCATTCTGAATATGTGATTCGTCGTTATGGATAACATTTGAAGACCGGTGATGAAGACCGGGTATTTGCGGGAGCGATAGGATGACCTATCGATTGTCTCTGCACCGAGTCGTGCCGGTATAGAGACTCCCCAAGTGATGGGAAGTCTGATCGGGATTGTGAATGCCCGGATTGCAAGGACTTCTTTGGAAGTGCCTTCGGTTCTGTTCGAACCCAGAACAGACTTGTATGGATGGTATGTATGACATTACAAATTGAGATATAAAGCAGATTTCTTTCAAATATATCTCCGTTGGTGGCGGAGAATTTATTCTCTTAGCTTAACACCCTTAGAGGTTATGTAGTTGAAGGTTATTAGCGATATATTCCCAATTTGGTAATGTGGCATGCTGAGTGTTGCTGATCATTTGTTGATCGAAACATGGCTTTGTGAAAAGTGCAGCTTTTTGGACGAGACTTCGTCGAGCCTCACACCTCGGAATGGTCAAAACAGGAAAGATGCAGCAAGGTTATTGGGGGTAGCACCCCTTAGGGTATGGCATTTCCTTCTGGATAAAAGTGGTATCATGGTATGGAGCCCAGATACTTAACTTATGTCGGTATCACAGATATATATATATATATATATATATATATATATATATATATGTATTACTTTGTGATTTGTTGCTGGGGCCCCGGATAAAGGTTGGTTACGACCGGGGGATGGCATACTCGTGTCAGTAGTTACCCAGTTAGGGGTAACTCGGCCTTGTGTTGGCAGAGATCCGGTTAGGTTCTCGGGAACGTCCTTCCAGAGGCGTTCTCATGTGGCAATGGAAAGTTCCTTGGCCTGACCATTTGTTGGAAATCCAATTCCCAATACGAAACCCTGTACGGTTTTAGTTGTAGAACCTGTCATTTACTTATGGTGGTCACCACTGTTTAGATGGTAGCTATAGTAGGCATACGATAATGGTCGTTTGTAGGCTAAGATTTATATTCTACTTTCGAAATGTTTTCTGCATTTTTCACTTATAGTAATAATATCAAAGAAATTCACGTATCAAGCATCTTTGACTATCATAAGAAGAAATCTCCTCCAATTCTGCGTTTGCATTGTGTGTGTGGCGGGAGGTCTTATGGTAGTTTCATTTTCAAAAAGCATTGCAAATTGACTTTAAAATCTTTTGTTGATTGTTTTAAAAGATAAACTGTTTTTATTGCTCACACCAGTCCCATCACTGATCCGGAGTTTATTGTTTCTTTCCTAAACTCTGGTTGCTCAAAATTTTTCTACACGAGCAGTTTAGAGTTGGGTTTTTTAGATAGTCAGGTTCAGTGAATTATCTGGAGCTAGTTCAGTCTTTGGATATGGATTGTACTTGCTTAGCTTGGTGCATCTTTATTGGGAATTCGAGCTATTGCTGGATTGGTTCTTGGAAATGCAGTTGCAGTTTTGGAGTTCTCTTTTGAAGACTATTTTGGAGATTATCCGCTATTGGGGTTATCGTTTTCTTTTCCGCTGCTATTTTATTGTAACATATCTCTGATGTATATTGATATCTACTGGATCATCTATTGTATCAAAGCTGTATATCAATGTATTATTCTTTTATTTCGCTGTGTTGTTTACATAATGTTGTTATAAGCTCCGACGAATCGGATTTGAATGGTCGAATCTATGGCATTCGAATACGATATGAAGCATGGATGTCGATTTTCGAGCGCGAAAAATTCCCGTCCGTTACATATGATGTATAGCTATATGGATCTCTATACTCTGATTTTAGTGGTTCATTCAGTTATAACTATCTAGCCTGTTTTATATATGCAAATGTTATATATTATTCGATACACTATGAGATATACGACAGGTTCTGTGATTGTTTTATGTACTATACTACAAACTAGATTTTCAATTTAATACTCACTCGGGAAATAAACAATGTTAGCATCGCTAACACCCGTAGGATTATGTAGAGAAATAAAAGTGATGAAGAGTAAATTGAAAATGAGAAATGAACAGTAGACAAGCGATTTATAGTGGTTCGGCAAAGTGTGCTTAAACAGTTCTTCTCCTTTTATTGCTGAAAACACAATAAATGTTCTTATGGCTCATTTCAAATGATAAGTGATTTCAAAAATTGAATACTACTGGAAAATGAAAATGATCCCACAAATGAAGCCTCTCATGGTCTATTTATTGGAGTAGGTTGGCGGGTAAGCCTTCGGCACATCCTAACCCATGCTCCCCATGATCTCCTGATAGTTGCTGAAGAAGAAGACTTAGCCAGCTCAGCAATCTCTACGGGTCGATACCTAACCATAGTTATGGGTCGATACCGACATAAAACTTTACTAATCAATGTTCTGGACTTTTGTAGATTGGTTGCCATACTGTTAGCTTTATGGTTTTGTAGTTTTTTAAGTCATTATAAGTTTGTTTTGAGTGGAGAGCTTAAGGAGACCGATTGAGTAGAGTATGTGAATGACAATTAGGGCTTGAAATGGGCTTTTAAGACCTTAGCTAGCATGTAGTGGAAAAAAACACCAAAACCATAAACTATTATGGGTTGGTACCAAACCATAAATTGTTCGGTACTGATTCATGTACTTAGCAGGGTACTCTCCTAGTTTTTGTGTGATGGTGGGCTAAGGTTTCCAAACTTAGTTGGACCACTCTCCTAACCCTTCTGGCTATCCTTTTGGGTCGCTTCATTGGTAATCTTCAAATGTGACTTGTCTAATCTGACTAAATGTTGCCGGGTCTAAAGGTAAGTTAACATTTCCCTCCAAAGTACGTCCTGTTTCAAATATGATGTGCTATGGATCAAGTTAGGTCAGGATCGTCATGTCGAATCCAAAATCTTGTTTCGAACGGTTGTTATCCTTCCTTAGATTTGCTCCTGTTAATTGCCATATCTTTTCCCATTTGCCTGATGTTTCAACGGTGTCTGGGATTATAAAATTGGAAATCGTCTTCATGACTTATCGTTCCAAGTTCATCATTCTCAAATATTTCCATTTCCATAATTTCCTTATTATGATTTTTCATTGATCGAGTTCTAAAATTAATTGTTCGGTACATATAGGCATGCTCACACACATGTATAAAATTTCTAAGGTAATAGGGGCATATGAGCATAGATAAGCATGTATACATGTTGAATCACACTTCTCTTCTTTTCCTTTATTTTTACTTTTTTTAATAACAAGATCACTCGCTATCAAACCATGATGGTTTGCTACAGACCTAACCAATTAGGAAAAGAATTGGTGCATAACCGAAAAAATTGGCTTTAGCCCTCTAAATCTTCGACGACCCATATTAGTCCCTCACTTTCTCTTGCTAGCATTCCAAACTTAGGATCTACCATTAGAATGCTTCAAATTTTAGGATTAAAATCAAATTCCATTGCCTCTCCAAATTGACCACATCGCTACCGCCTGTCTTAGCCTCTATAATCCAATGCCCCCTCCACCTTGACCCAAACCAACGTCGCTTGGGATCACTTTTTCCCATACCTAACACATATGAGCATGAATTTACACCTTTACTTGAGTGAATTGAACTTGGGAACATATAGGTAGGTAAGGATGGCTGAGTGATGATTGAAGGAAGGCGACGTTGAGGCGCTTACTTGGATCTTGGGATGGAGTTAGGAAGTGTGAGCCAAGATGAAGAGGATAAAATTTTAGGCTTTTCTCTTAGTGGAATGGCTCGGCGTCGAACCATTCCCTTAGCCATTCCCTTAGTGGAAATTCCTATCTTTTCCACTTCTTAGTTCAAGTGTGATATAATTTGGTGAATTGAGTATTCTGAATTCCAAGCAATTCTTAGCACATGTATGATGACACTGACTCGTTGAGACGGTCAAAATGGCAGTCACTTCGGGCAATTCATGATCTTTATATAAACCTTCGCACTATATCAGACATTTTACTTCATGACACTACATAACACTACACCGAATTCATTATGGTGTAGGGGCGTATACTTTTAATCTATCTGATGTTGATTTTGTGTTGAGTTTTTGATAGCTATGGACGTCAGACATTCGTAGCATCTCTGCACTATGGTTGAAGGTCCACCGACGGTCCATTATAATGAATCTGATACAGAATCCAGCTTAGTAAGAGTTTCACCAAGATGAAATACTATAATTAGCCTGTTGTTTAACTTGATATTCCTCAAGAAGATCAGCCTTCTCACGGAGTTCGAGGAGAGCCTGCACCAGAACCAAAAGTAGAACCTAATACAGTCCATAATGTGGTTATACTGGAAGATCCTATTAATTCTGTTGCCTCCAAATTTGATGAGGCATCGCTTAGGAGGATTTGTGAGAAGGACGATATTCCATGGGGCGACATAATGGTCTCAACCCGTCTCTAAAGGGCACATCACCCTCCTAAAGGATATACAGACGGTAACAAGTACATTTACATGTTAGGGGGAGTTAACCCGTTTAACCTATTCATAAGACACATTTTGCATCAAATGAAGTTGGCTCCTACTCAACTCCACCCAAACAGCTATGCTTTTCTCAACTTCTTGTACATCGTCTTTGCTCATCACTTTCAACGGGTCTCGACTTTTCAAGAGATTCGATACTTATATAGTTTCAAACATCATAAAGGGAGTCTTTCTCATATCTTTCTAGAGTCATCCAAGATATGCAAAGTTGTGGTTGGAACCTAGAACTAGTTAATTTATATTAACGAGTTCTTTTTTATTTGCTGTCATCTTGGGATCGTGCAACGGTGGCTATCCGGATGAAAGTTTTTGTTCTCATTTTCATATATGAATCCATATCTTTGACTTCATGATTTCTGAGTGACTTTCACCTTTAGCACAGGTGCCACAGGGACAATAATGCTACCCTATCTGAGATTGTGTGCCAATTTCTAGCACTCCCTTAGCAGAAAGAAGAGCCAAATTGTTGCTTAGTGATGAAAATCTCTTAGCTCACCACTTATTGGACCCTAACTGTATTGTCGGCCCTACTTTGATTAGCATGAATAGTGAGGTGGATGAACCAGTAGCTGGGAATGATGGAGATGGTTCACTGGCGCCCTTAATCCAAAGTCCAACGATTGAGGCCGGTAATGTTCAAGAACAGATCAATAAGGGTGAAACCCGAGACAAAAGTGAAGGAGAAAGAGACAACACCGGAGAAGGCGAAGGTGGAAGTGATCGGTAGCTTCTCCACAGAAAAAGCCTTAAGATAAAACTTCTTAAGAAGATGACTTTGATTTCGCCCCCACCGGCTACATCTAAAATTGAAAGTCCTATACAGACCTCGAGGATCTATTTTCCAACCTTGGGCCGATCCTAGATGCAATTGAGTTTTATCTCCTTGCCAGCTCGAGCCTCGAAGAATTCGAATCTCCAATCTGCTTCACTGCAGATGCGTCTTCAACAAATGCAAGAGAGATCACTCCTGTTTGCAAAATTTGTACACATGGTACATTAGGGGGGCACTTGGACACTAACACACACATGCACACACTGCAATGGGTTTGTGTGGTGTTTTAGTTCGATTAAGGCAGACTCGCCTTTGTATCATGTGCAGATTATATGGACCATCGTGGATTATATAATGATTTATAGGAGCATACGGGGTATTACCCAAGGCCCAAACCAAATTTGCAGCCTCACAAGTTTGGCCATGGGTCTGAGTCCAACCAACACTAGAGCTGGGATCGTGGAAATAAAGAGAAATGCTACAGGTCGCATGATTTATCATCTGAGCATCGTTCTAGATCTAAATCATTCCCATCTAAGGGTTTAAAGAGACATTCTAGTTGCAAGACGATAGTCCACGTGATGAAATTTCTCATATTCCTCCTCCTACCAAGTAACCAACATTATCCCATGCTTCTTAGAAATCGTAGCACCCTATATAGTCTTTTGCATTAGATTCCTCTTGATGCAAGCATGATAAGGCACCTGTTGAGAAGCCTTTTGAACAACCTGACACACAACCCATTGTACAATTAGAGCAATCGATCTCTTTGAACTGTTTGGTAGCTGATTTGTAGCGTCACTTTCCCAAGTTCAATTTCAAAGCTTGCAACTTTTTTTCAAGCATAAAGGATATTCCTAAGAAATACCAAACCAAGAGAGTTGCTTATGTCAATGACATTTATGATCAGTATTTCGCTTAGAAACGGCTAACTGAAAGAATATTAGAATACTTCAAGGAATGAAGTTGAAACCGAGGGAAAGAAACTCATAGAGGACTAGAATAATGCGACCATTGCCCATCTCTGTAAGAAAGTTGCCGAGTTGAAGAAGGCGAAAGAGGAGGCTGACCAAAAGGTCAGGAGTTGTATACTACGATTAAGCAAGAAAGAAGGAACCACGTAATCGAAGTGAAATCCATTCACCACATAAATTATGCTCTGGTTGAAGAGGTTAAAGTGTTAAAGGCACAACCTGAGAAGGAGAAGAAAAATAAAGATGAGGCTCTTCTGACCGCCCATAACTATTGTATCGATTTATCTGATGCGCATGAAGAAAGAGATGTCGCACGTAGAGAAAGTGGCGAGGCACTGGATAAAGCTAATGGAGTGGATGAATCAGTAGCCTATATAGAGAGATGGATTAAGGATAGTTTTGATCCACTCATCACAAATTACAATGCTAATGTTCTCAAGTTTAGAGACCAAGCATGGCTTAGTAAGGCTCATCCCCGCACCCTAGCGATGGCTTCGGAGAAATTAGTGAGTTACGAGCAAAAATACTCAAAGGAAGGTAAGGTGAACCTGAGGGAGTTGGAAAAGGAGTTTCTCAACGAAGGGGAAATCGAGGTTCTCAGAACCAATGAGGGCATTTTACACCCTGAACTTGCTGCCGTTACTCAAAGGGGCCAAGATGAAAGTTCTGGCAGCACTCCTCCAAATATTACTACAGGCCTTACCTCCATGCCACTAGCTACCTCTGCTATTCCAACGTATCCTAGGTACAATCTAAATGCATCGTAATTTCACAGGACTAGCATGTTATCTCCTATCTTGGAAAGTAATTTGAATGGTACTCTTGCACCTTCAAAGCCACGCTCGAGTGGAGGAATATCATTCACGTCATTAATTTTTGAGGGGCACACATGAGTCGGTTGACATTTCTAATCTCTCATTTCACCTTTCTCAAATTTTAGGTTAGTCAGCAATCTTAGATCTGCTCAAGGAAAACTCCAAACACGGTCCATACGTAGCAATGACAAACTTAACGGTTGTGTCCATCTCTAGGATGATCTCGACCATTCCAGTTGTTGATGCCCTCAGACCCAATGCGTGGAAGATTCGAATTTGGATGAAGAAGGGACCAGTGAGTTTCAAGAGATTCAGGTTGGTGGTGATGTTTTGATGATGGTGACTTCAGGGCCTCCCATGGAGCTTACCATGTAGGAGATTCATTATGAATGATACATAGATATCAGTAAGATCAATCAAGAGCCGATTAACCCATCACCAATTTCGTTGTCTGTTACTTCACCCGCTAACTCTATTCCTATGGCCAGTAATACCCAGAGTGCACCGTCTCTTCATCGTAGAGCACTCTGATAAGTGGCCAAGGAAGAGGAGGATGAGGAAGAAAAAGGAATCTTGAAGAAAAATGAGGTGGGGAATCCTCCGACGTGGGAAAGAAAGGGAAGAAACACAAGAAGAAGTAATCGCTCATCTCCTTTATATTTTCTTTTGTAGTAGTGATTTACAATTTTAAGTTCTTTTTGCTTTTTGGCCAGTGCTGTGCGGATTCGGCCTCTGCTTTTGCTTTTGGCTTCAATGTTAATAAAACTTTTAGTTCTTTCAGCTATGAGATAAAAAAAGACTTTTGTTTTTTGTTTAAGTCTTGTGTAAATCATTTTTACGTGTTTAAGAAATGGGCTTTACATTCAATGTCCTTTGCAATCCATTTCTCGTTGCCACTACTAGGTTAAGCCACCAGCTTGTTGGGTCCTTCATGAGTGAAGAACGATAAGTCACCTAAATGTCTCTCTGAACATTAATGACCATGCCACACTCTGGGCATTGATCAGGTTTACAGCTCAACGTAGTGGTTCAAATATCCTTTTTCAGGATATTTGTAAGTAAGATCTTACCTACTCTGGTTATAAATGGGTGCTCTGCCATACATCGAGCATGAGCAGTAGTGGAAAATATCTCACGCAAACTTTGAGTTTTGAATATATATTGAATAGATATATAATCCTACCTTAAGTCAAGGGTTGGAGGAGTTGTCCGACAACTATCACCAGGCATCTACATATCTGCAATTTTCATTTGCAAATCTGTTTAAATATTACACCACTCCTAGTGTTAAATCATGTACAGATAGATTTATGAGCTGTAGAAGTCATCTCTTTTTTTATAAAATATCAGAAATGGAAAATTCTATTTAGTTACATGGAAAATGTGCACAAATTAACATTCAAGTGAAATGGTGTCGTAGGTGTTCACTTTTCCACGCCCGTAGGAGTAAGATTCATCCATGGTTGCTAGCTTGAAAGTGCCATCTCCAAGATTTTGCTCTATTGCATATGGACTTTTCTAAGTTGGACCCAAGTTTCCAAGGCCAGGAAAGATCTGTTTAAGAACGAGTTTGCCAATTTCAAAGGTCCGAGTTTTGACCTTGGTTTTGTAATACCGAACGACTCGATTTCGGTATGTAGTTGCCCTCAAATCAGCTTCATCATGCTTCTCATCAATTACATCAAGAGATTCCGATAGGAGTTCCTCACTCATCTGTGGATTATAGTCAGTCGCCTGATGAGAAGGTACCTCAAGTTCAATCAGGTCGTAGCCTTTGATCCATAAGCTAAGGCAAACGGAGAGTGGCCAATCGCTGACTTATGGGTCGTTCGATAAGCCCAAAGTGCTAATGATAATTCATCAACCCACTTTCCATAGCCTTTTCCAGCCATTTTTTCAGAATGGACTTGATTATCTTGTTTACTGATTTGACTAGTCCGTTCACCTGGAGGTGCACCACAACAGCAAACCTCTTCTCAATATTGTGTCTAAAGAAGAAGTCTTTGTACTCGACATTGTCGAATTAGGTACCATTGTTGGAAATAATTGTTCATGGAATCCTAAAATGATTGATGATATACCTTACATTGAAGTAGATTACTTTCTTCGTTGTGATAGTGGCTAGTGGCTCTGCCTTAGCCCACTTGGTGAAGTAATTAAATGCGACTATAGCATACTATGTACCACCTTTGGATATCGATAATGTACCAATGATATCGATTCCCCATACTGCAAATGGTTGTAGACAGACCATTTGAGTAATCTGTATTGGTGGTGCTCTTGGTACCTTGGTGAATCCTTGGCATTTGTCACATTTTCTGGTGTAATCGCCCGCGTCTCGATTGACAGTTGGCTATAAATACTAATAGCGAAGGATCTTCATTTTTACGGTTTTCCTCTAATATGGTCATCACATGCCCTCCATGAAGTTCCTTCATGACTCGCTTGGCCTTATCGTAGGCGATACACCGAAGCATGGGAATGAAGAATCCTTTTCTATATAGTACTCCTTCTTGCAAAAAAAATCTGGCAACTCTATGAAGAAGTTGGCATCTTTCATTATTTCTGTCTGAAGGTTTCCTCTTTGTAAATAGTTCTTTATGGGAGTAATCCATGACTTTTTCTTAGGGCCAGCTTCCAAGATTCAATCGAGATCCATTTGGTCAATGCTAGGATCTAACAGTACATCCACTGAGACAAAACCATAAGCTATGCATCTCCAGAATCGTCTAATATTGCGAAGAGTCGGCCTTTGCATTCTCCTCTCTAGGAATATGCATTATTGTGCAATATTCAATATCACTAAGCAGCTTATGGGCTCAATTTGGATAAGTAGCTAGCCTCACTCTTTTCACTTGAAACCCCTTCCGTACTTGACATACCACAAGGTAAGAATCATAGAAAATATGCAAGGTCTTAACTCCTAGTTCTTTGGCAATTTTGAGTCCTGCAATCAAGGTCTTATGTTCAACTTCATTATTTATTGTGGGAAAGTTGAGTTTTAAGGAAAAATAAATCATATTTTCCATAGAAACCACTAACATGACTCCGATGCCAGAACATCGTTTGTTAGTTGCACCAACAACGTACATATTCCACCCAGCATTCTGTTCACCACTACTCTTTAGGGCATCTTCTAGCGCAGTGTTATAAAATCCACTAAAGCTTGACAATGAATTACTCTCAAAGGGTGATAAGATATCTCATATTGGCTCAATTAGATGTTCCATTTCAACAACCTTCAAGAAGTCTTCGGATGTTATAAGACTTGTTTCAAAGGCTGGTCAGTAAGAAATTTGATCGGATAAGCTTGGAAATATGGATGAAGCATCCTTGTAGTGATTAACAGGCAGTATGCAAGCTTTTCCAGCTTCGGATAATTTATTTTTGCTCCTATCAATTGCTTGATTTTGTAATAAACCAATAGCTGGATTCAGGATTCTTTTTAGATGAGTGAGGTGCACAAAGCATGCACCGACACTGCCAGATATACAAATAAATCCTCGACATCCAAAGGCTTCGATAAAATAGGGGGTCTCTCTATTTGATTTAATAGGTCTTCAAATGCATCTGCGCACTCTTGCACCAAAGACAAAGTCCTTCTACCCTTTGGACTTTTTACCTTCTTAATCACGACGAAGAAAGGGATGCATTTGTTAGTGGCTCTAGAGATAAACCACCTAGGGCGGTGACTTTTTCATTCAAGCTATAAAATTCTTTGATTATTTTCAAAGCCTCCATATCCCTCGGCGCATTTATCTTCTCTGGATTGGCCTCAATCCTATGGGAGTTCGCAATGAAGCACAAGAATTTTCTTGATGCAACGACCAAATGAGCATTTCAAGGGATATAGCTTTATCTCATATTTCCAAAGGACACCGAAAATCTCAGCTAATTCATCAACATGGTCCCTAATCGCCCTGACCTCATGAGCATATCGTCCACATGAACTTCCATCGACCGCCCGATCTGATCTTTAAATGTCATGTTAACCAGCGTTTGATAGGTCACTATAGCATTCTCCATTCCAAAGGGCATAACAAAATAGCAGTATAATCCTAGATCGATGATGAAACAGGTATATGCTTGATCCAATACATGCATCAGAATCTGATTATATCCAGAATATGCATTCACGAATAATAAAAGCTCGTGTCTAGTTGTTAAATCCACCAGCTAATCAATTCTCTAAAGTGGGAAACTGCCTTTAGGGCATGCCTTATTCAGATCAGAATAGTCAACACATGTTCTCAAGTCCCTTTTTGACTTCTTTACCAAAATTGGATTCGATACCTACTACTGGTATAAAGCATCATAGATGAAGCCATTATCTTTCAATTTCTCCACTTGTTTTTTGAGTGTAGCGAATCTCTCCAAACTTAGGATATGGCGTTTCAATTTCATTGGAATGCGCTTTGGATTAATATTTAATGCATAGCTCGCTATCTCCGGCGATATCATACACATGTCAGAGTGAGTCTAGGCAGTACATCCAGGTTTGCTCAGCGGTAACCAACCAATTCTTTCACCACCCTTGTAACAAGCTACGATCCGATCTTAAGGACCCATGTAGGGTAATCCTGACGGACTGGGATGTTGATCCTTAGCTTGGCTAGTGCAGCTCTTCCATCCTTTGGCTCTTTCCTTGGATCCATATCCTTATGGAACCTAATGTGCTGCCCGAGCCAGGGATCAGGTGGTGGTTGTTGTGCTTTCAGAACCTTGATGCAAAGAGTTCCCTCCACACTTATTCATTTCTCATTTCATCTCGCATCCTTAAGCTCAGCGACGTAACATTCACGACAAGCCCCTAATCTCCTTAAATGATCCCTACACCATTCTTGATAAAGGATTTCATTGTTAAGCACTAAGGCGCGATGGCCGTTCTGAATTCAGCAAGGGCTGGTTGGCCCAAAAAGTGTTATGAGAAAAATAAATATCCAACACAATGAAAGGCATGATTCACACTCGCTCGTGATCACCCTCTCTAGGAACCACCGGTAGATCCATGCAACCCATTGGCTCAGTAGTTATCCCGTTAAATTCCTGGATCCGAGATTTGTACAGCTTTAAGTCTTTTGACTCCAAAATTATTTTTCATAGGCCATCTTAAATAAGATGTTAACCAAACTCCATAGCTAATCAAAAAATTTCTCACAATGACAAGGCAAATCATGGCTGCAATAACTAGTGAATCAATAGGTGGAGCTTCTACTGCATTTGCATCTGTATTATGAAAAACGATGTAGTCTGTTACACACCTGAATTGTTTTGTCGAAGCACCATCTTCGATTGCAAAACAACTTTCACTTATTGCATGCTTTAGAGCTCTATCATACCTCTCCATCTCATTCCTACTCTTCTCAAATAGATGCGTCCACCCATGATTCTATTAACTACGAGACACTTCTCAAGCCGCCTGGGCTTATCATTACCAAGCTCGGCTTGCCCCTACCAGGGATTAGAAGATCCCTGTCCACCATTCTGCAGAACTTTGAATAAACTGCTACAATTTCTTTTTCCTGATCAATTCCTTAATCACATCATAGAAATGTCTGCACTCATTAGTGTTATGACAATGAGCTTCATGGAACCTGTAGAATTTGTTATACTTCTTTTCTTTCTCAGTTGACTCCAATGGAGCTGACTTCCTATATTGTTATTTTACTTGAGTTGTCTGATAAAAAATTTCAATGGAATTGTTCAACTAGGTATAGCGATCGAACTTTGGGATTCTAGGCCGCTTTCTCGATTTCACTTTCTTATCTTGTGTTCCCACTGGTATTCTTATTTTATCCAACACTTTGATTTTTGATGTTGACATCAATATTTCTGGAACTCTCTACATATCACTTTATAGCAACATTTCTTTGTATTGCTTCAGCTGTTCCCCAGGAGTTATTCCTTCGAGGATGTCTGCGTGCTTCTTCTAAGTGCAAGCACTGGTTGGCTTCCTACAAAAAGCATGCATAGTTGGTCGGGGTTTTCTTTCTAACCATTCCCTGAAATCTGCCTCGAGATGAATCTTCCTAATTAGTGCCATCAGAACAATATCCTCCTAGGCATTGCTCAGTTCTATCATTGCCGTATGGAACCTATGCAAAAGTTCCTTTAATGATTCTCCATCCCATTGAAAGAAGTTAGAAAGTGACATAAGGTTTTCGAACACGTATTATGCATGTGGAATTATTCTATCAATTCTCATGCTAATCGATCGAAAGATGATTTGGATCTCGACGACAGCCCTGTGAACCACATCGTCGCCGCCACTTATGGAAAGAACGGAAAGCAATGACATTTCACTACATCACTGCTCTGGTTGTGTCAATATGCCAGCCATACTTTATCAAATGTTGCCTCAGATCAGTTTCGCCATTGTATGCTGGCATCGTTGGCATCACAAGCCAACATGGTTATTCCTCGCATAGAATATTCTTTTAAGTGGATTCTGGCTAAGGGAAGTTCTCCAATCATCATTAGTCTAAGCTAGATTTCACTAACAAGCTTTCTGATCATCTCAGTTAAATCTAGCGCAGCTGATTCTACCGAATGGTGGTAAGAATGATCCGCTCCAAATGTTTGGCCTGGCAAATGCTCTTGGGTTGGTTGATAATACCTAGGTTATCGTAACTTCGGAAGAACGTTTGTTCAACAATCTAATGGTTACTTCAAGGTGGATGATGGTTACTTCAAGGTGGATGTGCAGTGCCCCTTGATCTCCAATATTTTGAGCATATGAAGCACACCCAGAAGTCAAACCAGCAGCATCCCTCAGGTGTTAATCATCATGGCCCATAGATGATGGTTGGTATTGAACGACCTCGATGGTTGGTACAGATCCATATTCCTTGGCCGTGGCTTCGGCCCAGCCTTTGTTTCAACATCCCCGCTTTCCTTAGCATTTTCTACTTTTCGTCTCTCTACCTATGCTCCGACGATGAAGAACTATCCGATTCTAAAACAAAAGGTGTTTTGTCCCTCCTATTTCACCTACGACCACTGGTTAGTTGAGTTTGCAAGTCCAAACTCTGCTTTGTCTGTCGATTCAAATGGTTGTGGTTTCTAGGAGCTTATCCTCTATCCATTTCATCATGCGGTCAATTTCAACTCTAGTTTCCACATCAGTTAGGTTCTAAATGTAACGACCCTGGATTTTTGGCCCCGTTTATTTTAATAAATGTTTAATCTAATTTAAATAAAATGTAAATTGTTCATATTAAAATGCTTATGATTTGGGAATACTGCCAATTTATTTATTTAAATTGTATTTTTAAAAGGGAATTGGACTTTGGGAATTCAAAATAAAATCTTTTGATAATATTATAATAAAATTTATTTTATATAATTGAATTAAAACACTTTACTTTGTTTACCTCTGATAAATATACATATGAATAATAATGTTTGAAATTTAAATAAATCTCTATATAATATTTATCTTATACCATCAAATTAAAATACTTTCTTTTGTTAACATTTGATAGAAATATCTACAGATGATAATGTTTAAAATTTAAAATCAAATTCTAGTAATATAAAATATAAATGTAAAATATGAGTCAAACTTATGCATATAATTTGAATAAATTATAATTGGAAATAAATATAAAAATAAGTATTAAATATAAGTAAAACTTAAGAATATAATGTAAATATTGATAATCAAAATATAAAATATAAATAAATAAATGAGCATATGAATATCAATTGAAATATTGTTAGCTGAAGTACAAGTACAACTAAATATAAGTAAGTAATTCGTGAAATATAACTTAAATGTTGATAGCTAAAATATAAAATAAAAATGAAAATAAAGGTAAATGAATAAGTTTGTAAGCAAAGAAAAAACAAGAACAAAGCATAAAATAAGATAAAATAAAGTCAAATGCAAAGTGAAAACATGATACATATGTATGAACATTTTGCAAGCTGGAAAATAACATAATAACAAAACAAATATTTACTTACAAAATATCTTCATACATATTTGATCAAGTATTGTTGTGTAATCATGTGTGCAGAAGAGTCAAAGTTTACAAATCAACTACAAACATTTTAATACACACAATATCTTCACTCACAAGCCCAAATGTTGGCCTGCAGATTCAAATTAAAAATAACAATACACAGTTACATTTTTATAAGTATACAACTACTTCAGATACAATAAACATTTGTACATGAAGTATCTTCATATATATATGACAGTGTTGCCTGCAAGTATATATTTACACAAAAACATATGTGTATAAGTTCAAATAAAAATAAAAATAAGACAAACAGTTTTTATACCAAACAAATGTCTTTATACACAAGCCAAGCCTACCTGCAAATATGAAACAAAGCAACACAAGTCATATAACTTACCTGCAAGTAAATACCTTTACATAAATATCTATAGATAGCAAATATTTTAATAAGTATGCAAATTAATTAAGATACAAAACAAATATGAAAAAATGAATAGCTTCATGTACAAGCCATGTGTGACCTGCAATGTATATGTCTGCAAATAAACATCTCTATACATAGTACACTATAATTATAATTGTGTAAACATAATTAGAAACCTAAGCATTTAATTTCAATCATCTCAGCACATTATTTTGTCAAATCCTAATATTTGTAAAATCTGTTCATGTCAAAGCCAAGTAGAAAACAAATGCACTAGTTATCACCTTCCCTTGTTCAACTGTTCCTTTATATATATGTATACATGTTGCCACTTCTAGTTCGTTCAGAGGAAAAATAAAACTTAGTAATACCTGAGAAACCCAGATAGCAAGAAAGGAAGTAAACTCCATTTCAATTCAACAAATACTGGTCAAAACTAATGACAGTTTCAGGCTACACGCTTTCATAATCATAGTGTTTCTTTCTGTTCTAAAGAAATGAAAGGTGAGTAAACTAAATTCTTTAAGCTTTAAGTTAAATCAAACACTTATGATGATTTTGTGATCTTGTGGTATATTTTTACGTTTACATATGATCCTGTAATTGGTATATACTTCTTTGTTAAGTGGATACAGGGTGGATTTTTGGATCAAACTTAAAGTCATTTTCTGCTAAACCATGTTATGATTTAAATTTACCAATCAAACAAGATATTGAAGCTAAAACCAAGATTTGTAAACTATTTTAAAACAATTTTGTAAGGATATGATACTGTAACATAGTTTCACAGGAAATCAAAGAAATTATTTGGTAAATTCAAGTGGTACAAGAAGCTAATTCAAGATTTTATATTCAATTCATGCTGCAAAATATGATTTTTAAAACAAAGATCAAGATTTATAAATTAATATTCAAAGAGCAGTTTGGAATTAAAGTGAATTTACATTTCCTCCTATTTCAAGTGATTGATTCAATTATAATTTATGATACTTGAATTGAAGCATGTTTATCCATCCACTATCTCGGTAAAAAATGAGAAGAAATTTAATTATTGCGTGAATTAAGTAAACAATGTCATAATAGGGTTACAGATAAAAATATTTTGTCGTGTCAGATAGGTGTCGAGTTCGTCGCCACCACATGACCGAGTTGCACGAGATTCCATCGATTGATGGTTTAGTGTGCCATTGTCGTGTGGGTGAAGTTTCGACAACTCTGGTGGCTTGTTTGATGATCGTGAGGGGATTGGCCGTTGGTCATGTTTACAGTTTTTTTCATGGAACTGTAAATTTTTGATTTAAATTTCTATTGATGGATTTGAGTTTAGATTTCATGTTTGGGGATAATTTTTGAGTTGCGGGTGATTTTGGTGGTAGCCGGAGGTTGGCCGTTCCGCCGTGCACGTGTACAGTCCGGTGATTGTGTCAGTAGGCGATGGGAGGCCATTAACCCGAGTCGTGCTCGTGCAGTTGAGGGATTGGCTTCGGGTTTTATCGCATTCAAGTGAAGTGATCCTGATGCTAATTTAATTTACCTTAAACTTAAACTAATTGCAGAAAGAAGAATAAAATAATGAAGAAGAAGAAGATGTTCAGGGAAGACTCGGGAAGTTTGCGTGGGAAACTCGAAGTAATTCTCGAGTATAATGCAGGGGAGGTCTCGGGTTTACCTGGTACGACTTGAGTTTGGTCAAAAACTGCAGTTTTGCAGTGATGTAGAGGTTGAGTAGGATTGTTTTTACAATTTGTCTAAGCATAAACGTTTAAAGGCTAAACAAAGAGTTTGTTCAAGTTTTATTTATTTTAGTCAAAAGCTTTACTATGATCTTAAACACCTGAATTATTTTAATTAAGAATTAATTTAGAATAAGTGTAAAGTTAATCAACTCTTAAGTTTGTAGTTAATAAATAAATTTTAAAGAAGACTTTTAAGGGTTAACTACATTGAGTAATTAAAATTAAACGAATTATCTCTAGGAAGCAGGTAAGAATAATTACTTTTCCATAGCAATTAGTAATAGATTGTAAGAAATAAATGAGAATTTAACTACTTAAGTTAATTTATGAACGATAAATTGGAAATTAATCAAGTGATTTAATTAAGAATTAAGAAGTAATTAATTAAGGAATTAGCAGATAATAATTTGGTGATTAAGTTTTATTAATAAAAAAATTAAAGTTATTAATTAATGATCAGGGAACAGTTAAATAAGTAATTAAAGTTAAATCACTTGAGTAAGGAAGTAATTAAAAAATAGTGTGAAATAAAATGTAATAGTTGATTAAGAAATCATTAAGACAATTTGAAATGAAATAAGTAATTAATTGTTAATTAATAATTAATTAAACATAGTCAAGTGGTTAACTCTCAGGTAATTAATTCTAAACAGAATTAATTACAAATAAGACTTGAAGATGACTGCTTATGGATCGTATGAGTAGAATATCTGTTTGTGATATCTATTTGATGATGTTCTGTGATGCTCTGTGATATGTTATGTTATACCTATGATGCTTGTATATGTTTTATCTGGGATATATGCTATGATAATTCAATTGTTGAATTTAAATTATGTAAACTGTTTAAGTTAATTAGACAACTTGGCCCTTAAAATGGCATTTTGATTTCGATGAGACCGGGCTCGGCAGAATCAATTTTGATTCTCCGAAAACCACATCGATCCAAATTAAACGATAGGTCGTGACCTATCAAATGGTGATCGAGATGGTGTTTCAGAATGCAAGTGTTATCGTTGTTAACTCTGAGGGTGATTCCAAAATGAGTGTAACGAGATAATGCCTTCGGTTTCGTTCGAACCCGGAACGAACTTGTATGGATTGAATGCTTTCAACACATCGTCAAGCGGACGATGAGCATTCTAAGAAATATGTCCTATAAAGGTAATCGCAGCCTCAAGCCTCATCAACCGGGAATGGCTAAAATAGGGGAGATGAAGCAAGGTTAGGTGTCATGCCCAAGCAGGACAAGATATTTCCCTCTAGATGTCCCTTTTTATTTCGGCTGTGCGGGCGGTTGCTAGCTACAACCGCGGGGTTTATCTTGTTCGGGACTGTTCGGTAAGGACTGGTTCCGGCCTTGTGTTGTAGGGGGTCGGGAGTGATCCTCGGTACGGTGATCTAGACCCCGTACTGTGACGGGCGGTACCCCAGTAGCCCTGCCATTTTGGAAATCCATTTTCCCTACGAGACCCTACGGTTTTGATTTGTATTACCCACTTTTGTGGCTAGTAGCTAGAATTTAATAGATGTAACAATTTCGGCTATTTTCTATTTACTTGAAAATCCTAGACACTATTATAATATCACATGATTTCCTATGAAATGTTTTGGTTAGCGTAAGGTAAAAACTTACCCGTATTTATTTGTGGGGAGTCTTACGTGATACCTTTATTTTCAAATATTTTCAAAGTTAAACAACTTTAAACCGTTTACTCATACCAGACCCATGTCTGACCCGGAGTTTATATTTTGATTTTCATAAACTCTTGGGTACTCAAATTTTTATGAGTAGCCAAGTGATAGGTTTTGGACCTTGGTTTCTGGAGGAGCTTGGAGCAGGAGTTTCCAGACGTATGTAGATATCTACCTAGTTCCGCTGTGTAGTTGATGTATGATGTACCTCTGATGTATGTAGTGACAGATGTATGTATATGACTGTCATGTATATTGATATTGTATAACTCTGATATATGTAAAACTATGTAATATTTATGTGATATATTATATTTTGTTCCGTTCCGCTGTGAGATTCTGGTATTGTTGTTCTTTCTTTTCTCTTTCTCTTCTATTTCTATCCCTTTCTTTCTTAATGATGATGCGTCTTTCCGGTAGTCAAAGGACGGGTCGTCTCACTTGGTATCAGAGCATAGGTTGGTGATAACCTTGGCTCTGGTAAGAATTACTCATAAAATAGAGTCCGTAGTACTCTAAAATGAGTTTGAGTGTATAAATAAGATATGAGCGCGTATTTGTTAGTGAATATAAAATTGTTTTTATATTGTGTTGATTTATCTGTTGAGTGTTTATGAATACTGGTCGATGTGTGGGACGCCATTTCATCGATAGGGATTTCTAAACTCTTAAACAAGGTAGACCGACACAGTATTGTTTTTAAAGTAGGGTAAATGAAATAATTTTACCCAAAAATTATATTTTGACATAAAAGAAATATTTTTCTGAAATTATTATATATATATTTGGATGTTTAGTTATTAATAATACAATTGAATAAAAATTTAAAATTTGAGTGGTTTATAACTAAAATTATCTAAGTATGATCTTTAATAAAAAGGAATATAATTAAATTTAGATTAAACGAGAATTTAAGTCCCGAAAATTTGAAAGGTGTTTAAATGAATTTAAACAAAAGGATTTGGGAATTTGAAATCTTGGGAATGTTTGAAACGTTTTTTCCAAAGATTTGAAGGTAATAATGAAGTATTGTTTTGGAAAAATATTATTGAATGGAATTGTTTGGGAGGAAATTGTGAAAGTAAGGAAGCACTGAACTCACTTCAGTCGCTGGAAAATAATCCTGATGATGATGGCCACATCATCAGTATTCATTTTCGAGTTTCTAAAGTGATGGATTGCTATCAGGATAGTTGGTCATGATAATTGTTTGGGATTGTTGGGTATACAAGTTGTTTTAAAAATTTCAAAAGGGAAAATTCGTTTTGGTGAAAACAAGTGTTTGGAATTTGAAATTTTGATTTGACATACCAAGTGAGTATGTGTAGTTATCATTTTAAAATGGTTTTGGAAATGAAAACCGGGCAATTGAATTCTAAGAAATTCTATATAGATAATGTGAAAAGTTTAAATGAATCAACTATTGAACTTATAAAGTAAAGTTGATATTAATAAGATGAAATTGGGAATATTAATCCAGGAATTAAAATTTAATGTAAGTAAATAAAAGTGAAGAAAATGTACTTGAGTTTAACCTGAGATAAGTTAAATGGAATTGAAGTTCAAAATGAACATAGTTGGACATAAAACTAGAAGGGAAAATAATTATAATGGCGAAATGAAATTTGTACTTTAAGATAGTAAGTGTTATATATATATATATATATATATATATATAATCTGAAATTGTGATTATAAGATGAAATAACCCAAATGAGTAATATAAGCTGTTATGTAGATAAATAGGTTTTGAGCTCATATATTGAGAAATAAATTTAAAGAATGGCAAGTAGCTAAAGTTAACTGAAGTTGAGTTGGAATAAAAGTGAATTTAAATGAATTCAATCGAGTTACAGATAATATTGAATGAAATAAAATTCTTATGTAAATAAGTAAATATAAACCAAGTAAGCCTTGAATTTGGATAAAATAGAATTGGAGTAAGTTGTAAACAAACCTAATTCAAGCATAAATTGAATGACTTTATTATATATTCAATAATAAGTTGTTGATGTAAATTAAAATTTAAGAATGGATAAAAGAATAAACTAATCGAATAAATTAGAAAATAGGTAGAATTTGATTAAAGGAAGATCAAATCAAAAATTTGAATGAAAGTTGGTGGAATAGGATAAACTTAAGTTATTGGGTGGAACAATTGAAGAAAATAAATAACATAGGTAAATTGTAAAATGGTTAATTTAAAATATGGATTGTCAAGTTTAATAAAATGGTTTGGAATCAAACCTGTTGAAATGAAAGAAATGCAATGAAAGGATTGTGAATAAATTAATTGGGATGGGATAAGCGTAAATTGAGTTGGAATCAATTTAAGATTTGTCATAAAGCTTAAGTAATTATTTATTCACAATGATATTGTCGAATTGCATAAGAAAATGGATCGTTTGAAATAAATAAGATTAGATAAAATCTTATGAAGCAAAATAGGATGATTTTGAAATAAATTGAAATGGATATGAGTTTGTTTTGCTTAAATGGATTATATATAAGCAAGTAAGTTATAAATCAGTTAAACTGAAGAGAATGAATTGAGAATTGGTTGGAAGTAATTGTAATAAGTGTTGAAACCTTACATATGTGCTTATGAAAATATGTAATGCTAAACGAAAGAAACTCTGCTAAAAAATTTCAAAATTTTGGGAGTTAGGAGTTAGGAATTAAAAATACAAAAATTTAGCAACAAAACAATTTCAAATTGAAAATTGAAATAAACTAATGAATGAAACTAATTTGAAAATAATGATAAAAATCAGTTATAAATGGAAGATAGACAATAAAATTAAATATTCAGAATTAAAGATAAATTGAATTCACATGGAATTGGAAATTTAGGTTTAAAATAAGAAGATATAAGAGGATATAAAGGCTAAAGTGGTAGAGGAATAATATAAGAGTATATATAATGCTTATATTAAATTTAAGGAATGAATGGTGAAATTCTTAAGTAAATTGATATTGAGAAATTTCCAAGTGGATAGAAATCAGAATAATGTGAATAAAAGAAAATTAATATAGTTGATAATCAACGGATATAAATACGTAGGATGTACGTATATTATTTTATTCGCATAACGATTAGATCCAGATTCGAGCATAGAATTTCGAGATAGTTATATCGATCCGAGTTAGGATTTTTCACTCGATTTTCGACGAAAAACCATGGATATGGATTTTGATTGGTTCTAGAAATTCTCTATCATAGTTGTGACTATGCAAGGAGAATGACAGTTTCTGATCGAGAAACCAGATTTGAGTCCGCACTAGGAAGTCGGGTGAACGATACTAGTTCGAAAGTGAAATTGTGTGATCGAGCGAGCAATCGGATTTGATATTGCGTACGAATAGTATATGTACATCATACGGACTTGATTGAATAGAAATTGAAATTCTGTAAACAAGTCGATAAAATTGGGAAGATTTGGTACTGTAGCTTTCAGGATTGGATTGCTTGAACAGATGTCTGGAATTCATAATGTATTCCATATATCCCATCTAAGGAAATTTGTTCATGATCCAACATTTGTTATAAAACCAGTAATTCGGGAATTTGGAAGTTAAGTCGAATTTATCTATTGTCAGGAATCCAGTTCGGATTGTTGATCACAGAGAGACAGCTATGGATAGTTTTGGGAAAAGCTTATTCGGATTTGTGTTCGGATAACTAGTGATGTTTGTTAGGATAGACTGTTTGATTGTTTTCTAATATATAAATGATATGTATGTTTGAATGGTTGGTATAACAATTTTTTAAAATTATCTTTGTTTTAAATTTCGGGGACGAAATTCTTTTAAGGGGGGAGGAATGTAACGACCCTGGATTTTTGGCCCTGTTTATTTTAATAAATGTTTAATCTAATTTAAATAAAATGTAAATTGATCATATTAAAATGCTTATGATTTGGGAATACTGCCAATTTATTTATTTAAATTGTATATTTAAAAGGGAATTGGACTTTGGGAATTTAAAATAAAATCTTTTGATAATATTATAATAAAATTTATTTTATATAATTGAATTAAAACACTTTACTTTGTTTACCTCTAATAATTATACATATGAATAATAATGTTTGAAATTTAAATAAATCTCTTTATAATATTTATCTTATACCATCAAATTAAAATACTTTCTTTTGTTAACATTTGATAGAAATATCTATAGATGATAATGTTTAAAATTTAAAATTAAAATCTAGTAATATAAAATATAAATGTAAAATATGAGTCAAACTTATGCATATAATTTGAATAAATTATAATTGGAAATAAATATAAAAATAAGTATTAAATATAAGTAAAACTTAAGAATATAATGTAAATATTGATAATCAAAATATAAAATATAAATATAAATAAATGAGCATATGAATATCAATTGAAATATTGTTAGCTGAAGTACAAGTACAAGTAAATATAAGTAAGTAATTTATGAAATATAACTTAAATGTTGATAGCTAAAATACAAAATAAAAATGAAAATAAGAGTAAATGAATAAGTTTGTAAGCAAAGAATAAAACAAGAACAAAGCATAAAATAAGATAAAATAAAGTTAAATGCAAAGTGAAAACATGATACATATGTATGAACATTTTGCAAGCTGGAAAATAACATAATAACAAACCAAGTATTTATTTACAAAATATCTTCATACATATTTGATCAAGTATTGTTGTGTAATCATGTGTGCAGAAGAGTCAAAGTTTACAAATCAACTACAAACATTTTAATACACACAATATCTTCACTCACAAGCCCAAATGTTGGCCTGCAGATTTAAATTAAAAATAACAATACACAGTAACATTTTTATAAGTATACAACTACTTAAGATACAATAAACATTTGTACTTTAAGTATATTCATCTATATATGCCAGTGTTACCTGCAAGTATATATTTACACAAAAACATATGTGTATAAGTTCAAATAAAAATAAAAATAAGACAAACAGTTTTTATACCAAACAAATGTCTTTATACACAAGCCAAGCCTACCTGCAAATATGAAACAAAGCAACACAAGTCATATAACTTACCTGCAAGTAAATACCTTTACATAAATATCTATAGACAGCAAATATTTTAATAAGTATGCAAATTAATTAAGATACAAAACAAATATGAACAAATGAATAGCTTCATGTATAAGCCATGTGTGACCTGCAATGTATATGTCTACAAATAAACATCTCTATACATAGTACACTATAATTATAATTGTGTAAACATAATTAGAAACCTAAGCATTTAATTTCCATCATCTCAGCACATTATTTTGTCAGATCCTAATATTTGTAAAATCTGTTCATGTCAAAGCCAAGTAGAAAACAACTGCACTAGTTATCACCTTCCCTTGTTCAACTGTTCCTTTATTTTATATATGTATACATGTTGCCACTTCTAGTTCGTTCAGAGGAAAAATAAAACTTTGTAATACCTGAGAAACCAGACATCAAGAAAGGAAGTAAACTCCATTTCAATTCAACAAATACAGTTCAAAACTAATGACAGTTTCAGGCTACAAGCTTTCATAATCATAGTGTTTCTTTCTGTTCTAAAGAAATGAAAGGTGAGTAAACTAAATTCTTTAAGCTTTAAGTTAAATCAAACACTTATGATGATTTTGTGATCTTGTGGTATATGTTTACTTTTACATATGATCCTATAATTGGTATATACTTCTCTGTTAAGTGGATACAGGGTGAATTTTTGGATCAAACTTAAAGTCATTTGCTGCTAAACCATGTTAGGATTTAAATTTACCAATCAAACAAGATATTGAAGCTAAAACCAAGATTTGTAAACTATTTTAAAACAATTTTGTAAGGATATGATATTGTAACATAGTTTCACAGGAAATTTGGAAATTATTTGGTAAATTCAAGTGGTACAAGAAGCTAATTCAAGATTTTATATTCAATTCATACTGCAAAATATGATTTTTAAAACAAAGATCAAGATTTATAAATTAATATTCAAAGAGCATATTGGAATTAAAGTGAATTTACATTTCCTCCTATTTCAAGTGATTGATTCAATTATAATTTATGATACTTGAATTGAAGCATGTTTATCCATCCACTATCTCAGTAAAAATGAGAAGAAATTTAATTATTCGTGAATTAAGTAAACAAGGTCATAATAGGGTTTCAGATAAAAAAATTTGGTCGTGTCAGATAGGTGTCGAGTTCGTCACCACCACGTGACCGAGTTGCATGAGATTCCATGGATTGATGGTTTAGTGTGTCGTTGTCGTGTGGGTGAAGTTTCGACAACTCTGGTGGCTTGTTTGACGATCGCGAGGGGATTGGTCATGGGTCATGTTGACATTTTTTTTTCATGAAACTGTAAATTTTTTATTTAAATTTCTATTGATGGATTTGAGTTTAGATTTCATGTTTGGGGATAATTTCTGAGTTGTGGGTGATTTTGGTGGTAGCCGGAGGTTGGCCGTGCCGCCGTGCACGTGTACGGTCTGGTGATTGTGTCAGTAGGCGATGGGCGGCCTTTAACCCGAGTCGTGCTCGTGCAGTTGTGGGATTGGCTTCGGGTTTTATCGCGTTCGAGTGAAATGATCTTGATGCTAATTTAATTTACCTTAAACTTAAACTTATTGCTGAAAGAAGAATAAAATAATGAAGAAGAAGATGTTCAGGGAAGATTCGGGAAGTTTGCGTGGGAAACTCGAAGTAATTCTCGAGTATAATGCAGGGGAGGTCTCGTGTTTACCTGGGACGACTTGAGTTTGGTCAAAAACTGCAGTTTTGCAGTGATGTAGAGGTTGAGTAGGATTGTTTTTACAATTTGTCTAAGCTTAAATGTTTAAAGGCTAAACTAAGGGTTTGTTCAAGTTTTGTTTATTTTAGTCAAAAGCTTAACTATGATCTTAAACACTTGAATTATTTTAATTAAGAATTAATTTAGAATAAGTGTAAAGTTAATCAACTCTTAAGTTTGTAGTTAATAAATAAATTTTAAAGAAGACTTTTAAGGGTTAAGTACATTGAGTAATTAAAATTAAACGAATTATATCTAGGAAGCAGGTAAGAATAATTACTTTTCCATCGCAATTAGTAATAGATTGTAAGAAATAAATGAGAATTTAACTACTTAAGTTAATTTATGAACGATAAATTGGCAACAAATGAAGTGATTTAATTAAGAATTAAGAAGTAATTAATTAAGGAATTAGCAGATAATAATTTGGTGATTAAGTTTTATTAATAAAAAAATTAAAGTTATTAATTAATGATCAGGGAACAGTTAAATAAGTAATTAAAGTTAAATCACTTGAGTAAGGAAGTAATTAAATAATAGTGTGAAATAAAATGTAATAGTTGATTAAGAAATCATTAAGACAATTTGAAATGAAATAAGTAATTAATTGTTAATTAATAATTAATTAAACAGAGTTAAGTGGTTAACTCTCAGGTAATTAATTCTAAACAGAATTAATTACAAATAAGACTTGAAGATGACTGCTTATGGATCGTATGAGTAGAATATCTGTTTGTGATATCTATTTGATGATGTTCTGTGATGCTCTGTGATATGTTATGTTATACCTATGATGCTTGTATATGTTTTATCTGGGATATATGCTATGATAATTCAATTGTTGAATTTAAATTATGTAAACTGTTTAAGTTAATTAGACAACTTGGCCCTTAAAATGGCGTTTGGATTTCGATGAGACCGGGATCGGAAGAATCAATTTTTGATTCTCCGAAAACCACATCGATTCAAATTAAACGATAGGTCATGAGTTATCAAATGGTGACCGAGATGGTGCTTCAAAATGCAAGGGTTATCGTCGTTAACTTTGAGGGTGATTCCAAAATGAGTGTAACGAGATAATGCCTTCGGTTTCGTTTGAACCCGGAATGAACTTGTATGGATTGAATGCTTTCAACACATCGTCAGGCGGACGATGAGCATTCTAATAAATATGTCCTATAAAGGTAATCGCAGCCTCAAGCCTCATCAACCGGGAATGGCTAAAACAGGGGAGATGCAGCAAGGTTAGGTGGGTCATGCCCAAGAAGGACAAGATATTTCCCCAGCTAGATGTCCCTTTTATTTCGGCTGTGTGGGAGGTTGCTAGCCACAACCGCGGGGTTTATCTTATTCGGGACTGTTCAGTAAGGAATGGTTCCAGCCTTGTGTTGTAGGGGGTCGGGAGTGATCCTCGGTACGGTGATCTAGACCCCGTACTGTGACGGGCGGTACCCCAATAGCCCTGCCATTGTTGGAAATCCATTTTCCCTACGAGACCCTACGGTTTTGATTTGTATTACCCACTTTTGTGGCTAGTAGCCGGAATTTAATAGATGTAACAATTTCGGCTATTTTCTATTTACTTGAAAACCCTAGACACTATTATAATATCACACGATTTCCTATGAAATGTTTTGGTCAGCGTAAGGTAAAAACTTACCCGTATTTATTTGTGGGGAGTCTTACGTGATACCTTTATTTTCAAATGTTTTCAAAGTTAAACAACTTTAAACCGTTTACTCATACCAGACCCATGTCTTACCCGGAGTTTATATTTTGATTTTCATAAACTCTTGGGTACTCAAATTTTTATGAGTAGCCAAGTGATAGGTTTTGGACCTTGGTTTCTAGAGGAGCTTGGAGCAGGAGTTTCCAGACGTATGTAGATATCCACCTAGTTCCGTTGTGTAGTTGATGTATGATGTACCTCTGATGTATGTAGTGACAGATGTATGTATATGACTGTCATGTATATTGATATTGTATAACTCTGATATATGTAAAACTATGTAATATTTATGTGATATATTATATTTTGTTCCGTTCCGCTGTGAGATTCTGATATTGTTGTTGTTTCTTTTCTCTTTATCTTCTATTTCTATCCCTTTCTTTCTTAATGATGATGCATCTTTCCGGTAGTAGAAGGACGGGTCGTCTCACTAAACATCTGTAGCAGTTGGCTATGCAACCTCTCCAGCATGTTGGGGATCAATCTTCTCAAAATCATCTATAGGACGCGAATTGGTGGAACGGTTTCTTTTCGTATTATAGTTACAAGTACTTATGTTGGTTTTCTAAAAATCTGAGTAGTAGGGAATTCTAAAACGAAGAAAAACTGGATCTATCTCTTAGATTTAGACAATCCAATAGTAGAGGATGGATCGAAACAGGCTTGATAATATCCGTACTCGGTGAAAGCACTAAAATGTTAGCGTCAAAAATGTGCTAACACTGTAGGATTATGTAGAGAAATAAAAGTGATAAAGAGTAAATTGAAAGTGAGAAACAAATAGTAGACAAATGATATATAGTGGTTTGGTAAAGAGAGCTTAGGTCCATTCAACAATTCCTCTACTTTTATTGCAAAAAGTATTACAAAGGTTCTTATGGTTCATCGCCGAATGATAAGTGATTACAAGAATTGAATATAAGTGTTGGAAAGTGAAAAGCATCCCTCAAACGAATCCTTTCATAGTCTATTTATAAGTGTAGGTTAGTGGGAAAGCCTTAGGCATGTCCGAACCCATATACTCCATGATCTCCCAGTAGTTGCAGAAGAAGAAGACATGGCCAGCTCGGTAATCTCTATGGGTCGGTACCAAACCATGGCTATAGGTCGGTACCAACCCATAAAAATTTACCAATCAATGTTCCGGACTTTATTGATAGGTTACCATACAGTTAGATTTACGGTTTCTTAGTCGTTTGAGTCGTTGTAAGTTTTCTTTGAATTCAAACGATGGGTCTACTGTAGGATGAAGTTATTGATTTGAAGAGCTCTAGGAGACCGATTGAGTAGAGCACATGAATGACAATTGGAACTTGAAATTGGCTTCTAGGACCTTGGATAGCTTTGGAAAAATAGTACCAAAACCATAAAGTATTATAGGTCCGTACCGATCCATGTACTTAGCAGGGCACTCTCATTGTTTTTGCATGATGGTTTAGGCTTGGGATTCTGAACTTAGTTGGACCACTCTCCTAGGCTTTCTGGATATCCTTCTGGGTTGTTTGCCTCAACAATTTTTGTGTGTGACTTGTCTAATCTAAATAAATGTTGTAGGGTCAAAAAGCCAAATAACAATCAATCTTCTGGAATGTTCCATAGGCTTCCACGATCTCTTTGAAACATTAATTTTTCTAAACACTTCTTAGCACTAACAATAAGAGCGATCTCATTATGGATACATTTAGACCACATGATTTATTTAATTTTTATTTATTTTATAATCAAAATTTAATAGGGAATGCATTTAGGAAATCCCAAAGACTTACTATTATTATTAATACTATTAATATGGATGGATAATATGACCAGTTGGTCTGATGTTGGGACAAAAGGGAAAAATACAAATCAACATATATACATATATATTTGTGTGTGGGTGTGTTCTTAATTTTCTGTGAAAACTCAATCCTGTAGTATTTTAAACATATATGGAAAATTGATGCTTTGCCTAAAGTTAAAATTCATATGTGGATTGTATTACATGATAAACATAACACCATTACTAGGCTAAACACTAAACTAATAAATAACCTTAATAATAATCCTTACTACTTTTGTAACATAACACCTGATACCACAATGCACTTTTTTTCAAATGGCAATTCACTCACAAGCCAAGCCCAAGGTAAATTTGAACCCTGGATGATTGAAATTTTTTAGAGTTATAAATAGAGGCTTGGGTTTGGCTTCTAAGAGTAAACTGCTTCTAAGAGTAAACTGGCTAGCTTAGTTTCAATATATTTTAGATAAAATTAAAGTTGGTAAGACTTGAGGTACCTCAACTATGCAATGAAACACAAGATCTACTATTGACATACATAATACTTTGCATTCATTCATTTACATAAATAATTTACCCGCTATTTTTTGAAACAAGAAGTAAAATTTTGGGCCCCATCTTCCAATTTGGCCTTGGACCATTGCTCGACTAGCCCTAGCCTAGTGTCGGCCTTGTTCACTTAACATATAACTTTTAATGTATTTGCTATTTATGACCTTGACATTGATACTAATATCCCATCCTCATAAGAATACTAGACTAATTTAAGATTTAACTATAACCACTAGCTTGGGAAATTTTTAAATGCAACCTATTCTATAACATGTTGGGCTCATTGGAGCAAAAGACACCAATGATTGTTCAACAATTCATATAGAATCCTTTTGCTAGTTTATTGCTTGGAATATCTACTTTGGATAAGGCCAGTATAAGACATACATACATACATACATACATATGTATGTATGTATGTATATGTATGTATGTGTATATATATATATATATATATATATATATATATATATATATATTGGAGACCTCATCTGAATCGGATAACATATGCGTTCCATCTTAAGACGGTCTTCCTTCACTCCTACTTGTAGACCAGCCAAGAGATTAGTGGAGACTTGCCTCATTCAATGTTCTCCTAGAATGTTTTTTTCCCTATGCACTTTTGGCATGCTAGCTTTTCTCCTCATCCAGCATCTCGTGCTTTCAGCAGAACATTTCATTAGCCCTTCTCAGCTCTATTTCATAGTCGGTACTGCACTACTCAATCTATGCTTCCTTTTATCTCTACCCAGATATTTCACCTCTATAGCCTATTTTCATGCTTCAACTTAGACTTGTCTATCATATAATGCACTCTCTCGCACCTATTTTGTTGTATACCTACCATTCTGTTTGTGTACATAGGTGATTTTCTACGTAGTGATCCCTTATTGCATTGTAGTCTACCTTCATCATGTATAGTCATCCATCAAACTTTTTGATGGTTTTTGGTTATTCTTTTTAACACTATAATAATAAAAATGAGTCCTCTCGTTAGTTTAAGAACCATACTTTCACTAAGAAATCTCTATCTCACTACTATATGTTCGGATTTACGATGAAGTCCAAATGATTGTTGTGTCTAATCATGCATTTGGCTTCGGTAATCATTTATATGGATTATTGTTATCGTTGTGAATTATTGTAGAAATTCCTAAAGGAAATTCAATTTAAAAACTTATATTTTGATCCCAAATTGCCTTTAGTTTTTAATATGACATTTTAAAACATTATTTTAGAGATGTATTTTAAAATTCATTATTTTCTGATTAAGTATGAATTTGTTATGTATTTACTAATATAAGAATACTACTATTTTTAGACTTTAGTTATTAAAAATAAGAAATATAGTTATTTTGCATCGAAAGTTTTATACCTGATAAAAGAAGGAACATTGAATTTTTGGGGATTTTTTCCTATGTGATTTCAGTTTGATAGGAATTAGTTTTTGAAGTGGAACTTTAGTTACAAAGAGACAATCAAGGTTTTAATTAATGGACAAACTAATGTTTTGGGATAGAAAATGAAATTTCTCTCAATTTATAGTATAAATGATTTCTCAATAGATTTGATCAACCAATTTAAATTTGACAATGATACTAGTTTGGTAAAAATTTATTACTTTTAAAGGAAATAAACGAGTTTTTCATATATTTACAAAAAATGTCATTTTGATATGCAATGGCTATCTCAATACATGATAGCTATTGTCGTGTGCGATGGCTTTTTTTCCATCTTTTTGATATCTACATATTTTTAACCTTCGATAGCCTTAATTTGCCACATTTGATAGTTTTTTTTCAACAAGCGATAGCAATATTTTTTTCATCACTGGATAGATATATATTTCCAATATGAGACAACATTTGTCAACACTCGATAGCTATATGTATTTTGAATTTTGATAGCTTATTTTGGTGGCATTTTAAAATAGTTTTTAGTTTACATTTGATAACTTGATTTTATTGATACTTAATAGTTTTGTTTTTGTTGCCACTATTTAAGATATGCAATTGTTACATTTTTATCAAGCGATGGTATGCAAGTTTTAACTATTAGGAAATCCAATATATGGTTTCGATGACAACAACTATAAAATGGAAATCAAATACACACACACACACACACACACATATATATATGTATGTATGTATGTATGTATGTATATGTATATCTCTGTGTGTGTGCTTGCTAGAACAACATCACTAAAAAAGACAAGAACAATGCTCAAAGGACACTACAAGAGACTACAAGTCGATAGGTATAAAGAAGTAAAAGAAAAGATGTACAAAACAGGTTTGCACCAATATCAGAGGTCTAGGTGCACAAGCTAGACGTCTGGAAAGGTCCTCTGGAATAACAAACAGGCTAAACCAGACGTCTGGTTATAGGACTCAGATGTTTGAAAACCTACTATGTACAAAAACATATATAATATCAGACGTCTGAAACAAATACCGGATGTCTGAATTCAAACTCGAATTTCAGATATGAACTTCAACTGCCACATACGAATGGATATCTTCACTTCTCTTAGCCGCAACTCTTCATCATCAACAAAAGCAACTATAGAGCACTCGTTAATGGATGCAACTACTAAATATACCTATCTTAACTATATATAGCATCAAGAATCAAAAGAACAATATTAAACTTACCTTACTTATGCTTTCTAATTCTATACACTATCATATATTCTTGATCTCTGCACTCTAGCAATCTTCACTTGTATTTAATCTTCCATATATTCAATTCTTCATAGACAATGTTCTTTAGATATATATTGGAAGCCATTTAGTAATTATTCAACATTTTTGTTATACTAGAACACACATTTGACAAGAACAACTTACTGTAACCAAGCATATTCCTCCGGGCGAAGCGAGGTTTTTGATAGTTGAATTTCAAAGGGGAGCTTCGGGACTGGATTTAGGATGGGAGGACCGAACTAGTATAAAATCTTGGTATGCCTATTCTATATTTACTTAGATTAATATTATTTTAGTTTCATTACATATTTTATCACAAATACTTGCATTTACACCACATGATCCACCCTGTAGACTTTCAATTGGTATCAGAGCAAGGTTTGATCAAAGAATAGTAACACATATTTGAATCACTTTAATATGGCAAGTATTTTTCAAGAAGGACAATCCATAGCACATCCCCCACATGTTAATGGTTCTAATTATGCATATTGGTCAACACGTATGAGAATTTTTATGGAAGCTAATGGTTTAGAAATTTGATCAGCCACTCAAAATAAATATGAAGCACCTGACACTACTACGAACACATGGAATAATGCACAGAAACCATAGCTTCTAATAATGCCAAAGCTATGAATGTTTTGTTTTGTTCATTAGATAAGAATGAATTTTCAAGTGTCATGTTATGTAACACTGCAAAAGATATTTAGCGTACCTTACAAGTTACTCACGAAGGCACAAAAAAAGTTAAACAAACTAAAATTTCAATTTTACAAAATCAATTTTCATCATTTAAAATGAAACAAAATGAATCTATAGTGGACATGTACTCTAGATTCCAAACTATTCAACATGATTTAATGGCACTTGGAGTCAAATTCAAAAAATTTGACTTATTATCTATAATATTCAATTCTTTAACTCCACAGTGGGAAAGAAAAGTATTAGTTATCGAAGAAGTTAATGAACTTTCAACGCTCTTAATTGAAGAATTGATAGGAAATTTAATGTCCTATGAAGCTAATCTGCAAGCAAGAAAAGAACAAAATTCAGAAAAGAAAAACATAGCATTTCCAGCAACAAATGAAGACTCCGACTTAGACGAAGAAGAAATCGTATTTATTGCCAAAATATACAACAAATTCAAGAAGTTTAGAAAAATGACCAGATTTCAGAATGGAGGAAATTCAAGCTCAACAAATCAAACGTCGATAAAATGCTATAAATTGGATTTAAAAATATTTCTAAACAAAAATGAATTAATATTAAGAAATATAGTTTTATCTATCAAAAGACCAAAAGATCACCTAAGTACAATACGAATACCAAAAAATATAAAAATTTGGATTCCTAAGACAAATAATGATTTGATTAGACAAAAACATGTAAACAATTTTTTAGATAATGTAGTCTATAATAAAAATTATGTTCGTAAAGATACCAAACCTTCTTCGGTTTGGCTACCTGCTCCTGTTAACATCTAGAACCCTAACAAAGTATATGGGTACCAGTTAAATCATTTTTTATTCTACAGGTACCCAAAATAAAAATAAGGAGAAATGGATACTTAATAGTGGCTGCTCTAAGCATATGACCGGAAACTCAAAAATATTATTGAATATAACATACATCGATGGTGGAACAGTAAATTTTGGAGATAACTCAAAAGGATACGTCGTTGGCATCGGAGAAGTCATCAACTCTAGTATTTCTAACTCTCCTACTATTATAAGTGTTTTGTTAGTAGAAAATTTAAAACACAACCTGCATAGCATTAGTCAATTATGCGATAAAAAATTTCAAATTAATTTCGAAAAAGATACGTGTAATATTTTCGGCAATAACAAACAACCTATCTTTGAGGGTTTTAGAAACAAAAGTATTTATGTCTTAAAAATGAACATAAATCGAAATTCAAATTTATGCTTAACCGCCAAAAATGACGATCCATGATTGTGGCATAAACGATTTTGTCATATTTATTTTAAATATATTAATAAATTAGCAAAATATGAGCTAGTTAGAGGTGTACCTAAAATAAATATAAAGTAGAAAATTTATGTAACGACTGTCACATCGGAAAGCTAAAGAAAAGCACTTTTAAATCTAAAAATAAAATTTCTACAAAACAACCATTAGAATTATTACATTTAGATTTATTTGGTCCAACTCAAGTGTGATCTATATATCACGACAAATATGTTTTCATAATAGTTTATGATTTTTGAAGATATACATGGACTTTATTTTTAAAACATAAAAGTGACACCTTTAGTATGTTTAAATTTTTTGCCAAAAGAATTAAAATTCAAATGGATTTGAAAACTATTCGAAGTGATCAATGTGGAGAATTCGAAAATGATCCTTTTACTAATTTTTGTAATTAAAAGGGCATAAGTCATAATTTTTCTTTTCCCCGCACACCTCAACAAAATGGTGTAGTTGAAAGAAAAAATCATACATTACAAGAATGTGCACGAGCACTATTAAATAGTAGTTGTTTACCAAAACATTTTTGGGCCGAAGCTATTTTTTAGAAGAACACCTAAAGTAACATACTTTAAAACTTTCGGATCAAATTGTTTTATATTAAATAAAAAGGATAATTTATGAAAATTCGACCCAAAGGCCGATGAAGGAATCTTTTTTGGATACTAGAATCGTAGCAAGGCATATAGAATTTTTAATAAACGAACTAACACAATTGAAGAAAGTTTACATGTTTCATTTGATGAAAATTTTCTTAACTATCGTACTAATGATGATGAAGAAATTATTTCAATAAAAAATGCAACAAACTCATCTAATAATGAGAAATGCACAAAATAATACTTTAATGTTATCCGTAGAAATCTAAAAGACTATCCAAAAGATAATATCGTTGGGGATCTTAATTCTAGTATAACTAGAAATCAACTTAATCAAATAAGTCATATTGCATTTGTATCAAATTTTGAACCAAAAATTATAAAGAAGCTTCAAATTATAATTTTGGATAATAGCAATGCAAGAAAAATTAAATCAATTTGAACGTACTAATGTTTGGGAATTAGTACCAAGACCATAAAATCAATTAGTTATTGGAATAAAATGGATATTTAAAACAAAGAAGATGAAAATGGAAATATAGTTAGGAATAAGGAAAGTTTAGTCGCTTAGGGTTATAATTAATAAGAAGGTATCGACTACGATGAAACTTTTGCTCCAGCGGCAAGACTCGAGGCCATACATACATTACTTGCTTTTGAAAGTCATCACAATTTTAAAATATTTCAAATGGATGTCAAAAGTGCTTTTTTAAATGGTTTGATTAAAGAAAATGTGTATGCTGAACAACCTGCATTATTTGTTAACGAAAAATATCCCAATCAGGTTTTTAAATTACATGAAGCCCTATTTGGTTTAAAGCATTCCCCTCATGCCTGGTACGAACGTCTTTAGAATCATTTAATTACATCTGGTTTTCAAATAGATAAAATCGATACCGTTTTATTTATTAAAAGAGGAAAAATCGACATCTAAGTTGTACAAATTTATGTAGACGACATTGTTTTTGGTTCAATGAAAATCTTTGTACTCAATTTTCAAATATTATGAAAAACAAATTCGAAATGTCTCACATGGGTGAATTGAATTTATTTTTAGGTTTACAAATAAAACAACTTGAAAATGGTATTTTTATTCATCAAGAAAAATATTGTAACGGCCTATTACGTCATTTTGAAATGGATAAAAACTTCAAGCAAACCAACACCAATGATGCCAGTGTTCACTTGGAAAAAGATGACAACGGAAAATATTTTGATGAAAAATTATATCGTAGTTTGATTGGCTCCTTACTTTATCTGATGGCTAGTCGACCAAACATTATGATGAGCGTATGTCTTTATGCCCGATTTCAAGCAAAACCAAAAGAGTTTCACCAAAGAGCCATTAAACGTATATTATGTTATTAAACTAGTACTAGAGATTACAGTTTGTTTTATCCTAAGGGATCATCATTTGAAGTTGTTTCATATAGTGACATGGATTTCGGTGGATGTAAAACAGATCATAAGAGTACTAGCAGAATGTGCCACTTTATCGGACAATCGTTAGTTTCATGGTTTAGAAAAAAAGCAAAATTGTGTCTCCTTATCCACTTGCAAAGCCAAATATATTTCAGCGGCTTTAGCATGTGCACAAGTGATATACCTGCAACAAATGCTTAAGGATTTTGACAAAGTTATCGATAAATCACAAATATATTGTGATAATACAAGTGCAATAAATTTATCAAAAAACCCTGCAAATCACTCGCGTACTAAATACATAGATATACGACATCATTTTTTACGTGACAATGTCGACAAAGGAATTATTACATTAGAATACGTAAATACGGAGAATCAAATAGCAGATATTTTCACAAAACCACTAAATGAACAAATGTTTGTTAAACTGTGATGCGATTTAGGAATATGTTCTCTTAATGATCTTCTCAGCTATACTATATTTCATTCATTCTATTTTTGGCTTAATTTTTTTATCCAAAACTAAAAAATTTAAACACTAACTAACAAATTTTTAGAAATTTGTTTCTGAAATTACCTATATATAACCTTTTAAATCATGTATAAATAGTCTTTGTTTTTACAAAAAAGATGTAAAAATATATATAGATTTCATATTTCTTTTTACAAAAGAAAACAAAAGCATGTCTTCTGACAACTCTTATCTCTCCTTCTCAACACCAACATCAGTTAGTTCAGCAGATACCCCTCATCGACTTCCTACTCCTACACCGAGTCAAGAGCCTGCCTATAAGTGGTCCTCCTACTACACTAGATTCACTCCCGATAAAAATAGGTCCAAATGATCTCTATTTGGTCTCTCCTAACACCAAGGAGAAAATCGATAAGATGCATCATTAACAAAAGCAACAAATAGATTTACAACGAGAATTATACTTATTACAAAAAGTCATGGTGCGATGACTATGTTTTCTGGAGCGAGTAGCGATCTTTGCAATTCACGAAAGAAGGATGTACCTGAACCCCTTCCAATTTCTTGCAATCCTGTAGATCCTTCTACATCTTATCATACACCTTGGCATCCTCCATCTAGGCAATTTTCTGGTTCCCCTAGAACCAACGAACGCGGAAATATTTGGTCTCCACTCAAGCCATGGAAGGATAGCACCTTTAATTATTGCAATGCTCCATCTTCATCTAAATAAATTTATTTATTCTCCTTGTATTTTCGTCTACATATATTTGTGTTTTTTTTTCAAAAATAATAATATTATGCTTCACCAAAAACAATCTCTCGAAAAATAAGCAACACCTTTCAAAATATACCTATTTTTAGAGGTACTGGACATTTCAGATGTATGAACAGTGCCCTCAGACTTTTGACATTCTTGTGACACATTATTTTTTTACTATTGTGCATGCATCAGACGTCTGATGTAAACTTCCAGATGTTTGAAAATTATCTCTGCCTAATAAAAATTACAAACCAAACTATTTCAGACGTCTGAAATGATGACCAGAAGTCTGATCAAGGTCTCTGCCTCCTTAAGACACAAATTCAGGACATTTTCAGTAGTCTGATATTATATCCAGACGTTTGATGAAAGAATAGGTCTTCAAAAAAATAATGTTTACCTATTCCAAACGTCTGATTCTACATCCAAACGCCTGATAAAACTCTCTTCCTTACAAAATTTACAACTCTATCTATTCCAGACGTCTACCACTAACAACTAGACGTCTAAACATATTTACCATCTTCATATTAGATTAAATCAGACGTCTGATTCACCTTCTAAATGTTTGAAATTCAATTGACGCTCTTAAATAACCTTATACCAACTATTTTTTTCAACATTCTCATTTCATTTCGTTTCTATTTCAAAATAAAATTCTTCGAATCGCTTTCTCCTCAAATTTGCTAGATGGCTCCCAAAACAAAAAAAACCCTAAAATCTCTAAACACAAACAAGACCAAGCTACTTCATTCAACCCACAATTGTGCTCTGATGATCAAATGGAGAGATGGATGAACCGAGCACCGTATTCAATCAAAAGATATGAAGACATTCAAAAGAAGAAGCTACATATAGGTCCTTTTTATAATTTGTTGTTCTGAACGTATGATTTGGATGAAATGTGCGAAAATGCTGGGTTAGAAACATTGATTCCTTCAATCCCAATAATGTCCAAATCGATCAGCTCGCCATATTCCTTTTCTATGCTAACCTCGATAGCACTACCATCTGGAACACCGACAATGACGATAGTAGGCTTTGGCCAAGTATTTATGGCAATATTATCCACCTAATTCCGAGAATAATAGGCCGAACACTAGGTTGCTCCGACTCCGGAGAAAATTTATATACCATCTCATATATGCGTCAAAAAACTGGAGATAATATTACTCCTCGGATTTGGGAAGATGAAATGCCGAGGTTTGCTTCAAAATACTTACGACCTAAGGCAAGACTACTCATTAGAATGATTATCAACACTATCATTCCTCGCCTTGGTAGCGATGAGCAAATCACAGAGTTAGAGCACAAGGCTCTATATGCTATCTTCAGTGGAACAAGGGTTAATTAGGCGAAATTTATATTTGACGAGCTCAAACACTATTGGACTTGATCACGTCCATCTATCATCTACCCTACCTACATCATGCATCTTTTGAAAGCTCACAACATCCCATCGTATTTATCGACTTTTGAAGAGATTTCTCCAAAGTACGCCTCTACAAAGTTTTTCTCTCTTATGCACTTACCAGAAAATCCTTCATATTTTATATCATTTGAAGAGTGGACGCAGCGTCATCAACAAGTGGGACAAGCTAGGCCACCACCCCAAGAACAACCTGAAGCATCATAAGAAGTAGAACAACATCGTGAGCATACTCCTCCTCCTCCTACACCTTTTGATTATTTATGCTAAGACGACATTTTGGAGACTCGCACTGAGGCAAATCCAAATGAGAGTATGCGCGACTTAACTCTCCAAAATCAACTTATTCTATCACGAAATCAAAAATTATTGGTCAAGCGCATTGATAGTTTTGAAACAACGTTTCTTCACGCCTAGCCATAGTTGAAGCATCACTTTCAACAAATTTATCCGTTCTAAAAGAGGTTCTTCAATGAGTACGTGGCCCTACACCTCCTTTGGAAGATTGGTCGACTCCTGCACCTTCCCCTTCTCCTTCAAAATAGTCTAAACTTTTTGAAGATGACAAAGAACCTCTCGAGTATACTCCAACATCTCCTAAAAAACAAGTGAGTTCTTCAGAGAATGAAGATGAAGAAGATGATCAATCTCAAGCCTCCCCAAAAGATCCTTATATTTTTTTTAGTATTACATCTTTTGTATTATAATCAACAATCTATGCATGTAATCAACCATTATGTTTAATAAAAAGTGGTTTTTGGTTTGTTATTTCTGTGTATATTCATATAACCTTCCGATGATTGGTAAATATTAAATGGTATGAACATGATGTCTAAGTTAAAAAATATTAACTCTTTTTAATAATGTTAAAGAGGGAAAATAATGGGAAGCACGTATTTAGGGGAAAATTTATAAAATCATATCTAAATACATTATATAGTTATTATCATCAAAAATGGGGAGAATGTTAGGAAATCCAATATATGATTTCGATGACAACTGCTATACAATCGATACAGGTACTTTCTTGAAAAACATCACTAGAAAGACAAGAACATTGCTCAAAGTACACTACAAGAGACTGCAAGTCAATAGGTACAAAGAAGCAAAATAAAAGATGCACAAAACAGACATGCACCAATATCAGACGTTTGGGTGCACAAGGCAGACGTCGGAAAAAGTCCACTGGAGCAACAAACAGGCTAAACCAGACATCTGGTTACATGACACAGACGTCTGAAAATCTATTATGTACAAAATGATATATAGTATCAGACATCTGAAACAAATACCAAACATCTGAATTCAAACTTGAATTTCAGATATGAACTTCAACTACCACATACGAATGGACATCTTCGCTTCTCTTCACCGCAACCCTTCATCATCAACAGAAGAAACTATAGCACTCGTTAATGGATGTAGCTACTCAAGATACCTATCTGCAACTATATATAGCATCAAGAATCAAGAGAGTTGAACTTAACTTACCTTACTTACTTATGCTTTCTAATTCTATACACTACCATATATTCTTGATCTCTGCACTCTAGCAATCTTCACTTGTATTTACTCTTCCATATACTCAGTTCTTCATAGACAATAATCTTTAGATATTTATTGGAAGCGATTGTACTAATTAGTCAACATTTGTGTTATACTAGAACATACATTTGGCAAGAACAACTTACTGTAACGAAGCATATTCCTTCGTGCGATGTGATGGTTTTTGATAATTGAATTCCGAAAGGAAGCTTTAGGACTGGACGTAGGACGGAAGGTCCAAACCAGTATAAAATCCTGATATTCCTATTCTATATTTACTTAGATTAATATTATTTTAGTTACAACATATATTTTATCACATATACTTGCATATACACTACCTGATCCACCCTGTAGACTTTCACTAACATGAAATAGTACATATTTTCAAAATGCGATAGCAAAAGTTTTTGAGGTTTGATAACCATGTGTTTCGAGGTTTGATAGCACCTGTTTTGAATTTTACTAACATATATTTTCAAGATGCGATACTTTGAGAGCTGTTTGCACCAAAAGTAGGAAAAACATCCAATCGGTTAATAAATAAAAATTTAAAAGAGTTAAAAGATTAAAAAGAAAGGAATGTATAAGATTTATAGTGGTTTGACCAAAGTTAATAGCAGATATACACTATCAACTTTGTTACTAATTATGCTTTCTTTCAAATTGACAATCTTACAACTCAATATCCTATAACTCATATTAGGACTCAATGAAGTTCAGGCTTAACATCAGATTACAAATGAATAAAAGAGAAGATCAACTTTTCCTTTGCACCCTCTTTCTATGTATAGTAGAAAACTGTCATAAAAAGTACCCAAATATGCTCCCCATATTCACCATGTATGGCCTGAAACCTCAGGCAGAAGATCATGGCCAATATTCTAAGTAATGATAAATTATTATCAAGTGGTGGTATAAATTAATACCGAGTTATATGACCTTTATTTTTTGCGCCTTATTCTTGCTTTGGCTCTCATTTCTTGGTTGAATGCTTTGCTGACTCACCATAGATCAAAAGAGTAAGAGTTGAGTTATGCAGTTGAATGATAATGTCATGTTTTGCTCCCATTACATGAATTATCCAAAGAGGACTTAGTACCTTCTCGTAGTATATAAAGATCATCATTGATTATTAGGACTCCACTTGAACTTTGGCTTTAGACATGCCTTCCTTACTTCTAACTTTCTTTACAAGCATTATATGGTTTTGATTCATTAAGATATTGCTTGAATCCAAAAGCGGGATAACACATGCATCCCTAATTATGCATTGTGTTAACATAACATGATTTTGATATAGGCATGCTATCGACTCCGAGCTCTGATTTGAAAAGATGGCCTCATCCTCTAAGCCATCTTCGTAAAGTGATGCATTGCTTTTGGAACAATACGTCGCCCTAAACAATTATGGACTCGTATTCCTTGAATGATGTAAGAGCCAAAGTATTCCACTCATATTTTTTATTCGGTTTTGATAGTTTAAAAAGTTCCCTTTCTTATTTGGCCAGGTAGGATTCGCCATCCTTCCTTGTTTATTCTTCATTCACTTAGTTACTTTTTTATTTTCACTTTTGATTTGCTCCTACTATTTCACGTTAGACTTTTGGCCTTCATGATTTATCTCCTTTTCCTTACATAGCCAGCACTGTTACTAACCCTAACATTTCCCTCGACCATCGAGGATAATCGCCAGCACTAATCCATAGTTGTTGATCAAGCTTGATTCTCAACAAAATTTTATTGCGTTTTTAAATCTCAACTTTATTATCATTTCATCATTACTTCCTTGCATCGCCTTTGACCGAAGGTAGTCGATCATAGCCTTCTTGGGTTTCCGGGATATGATAATGGCCTTTGATTATACTCGGCTACACTCATATGCTTCATCTTCCTTTTTTCTTTCTGTTATGGCCGTGGAAAACTTGAAGTTCGTTGTTCTTTGGACTTCTCGAGGCAGACTCCAAGACAATTTGTGTAACGACCCAGAATTTTGCGCAATATCAATTTAATAATCTGCAATAATAATTTAATTGATTTAATGATTTTCTTTGTAATTTTAATTTAAAGTGGTGAAATTAATCTTTTTAAGGATAGCAAATATTTAATCCAGTAAGTGTGATCAATATCTTTTAACAATTTAAAAATTGGTTAGAATTGTTTTTCAAAAGCTAATAAATTTTTATTCTATTTATAATATATATGTTTAATATATATTGTGAATGGGAATATCTTTTGTTTTAAATTAAAAGTTGAATTTTCAAATTTGTAATATATGTGTATGTATATGTTATGATTTGGAAATTGTTTTGAAATTTAATTTAATCTATCAATAATTGATGTATGAATGAATATTGTAATTTTAAAGCTTTATTTCAAATTCAATGAGATTTTTCAAAAGATAATTTAGTTTAGTTCAGTTTTTTTCAAAATATAAGATTGTGTTTATTTTCAATATGATAGTTTAAAAAGGGTTTAAATAAAGTTTTCTTTTTGTTTTTCTTTAAGGTGTTTAATTTCAAAATGGTTATAAATGATAAATATAAGCGTTTTAGAATATTTTCTCCTAAAAGTAAATTTATATTTACATATACAAGTATTTATTTATAAACTAAATTTAATATGTAAGTTTATATGATCATTTAAATTAAATAAAAATTTGTTTAAAAACACTTAAGTAATATGTGTAAACATATTAACTTGTTGAAGACATTTGTAAGGCAATTAAATAAATAAATGACTAATGTAAGTTTAAACAACATGTGGCAACATATAATTTTAATTTTTAATAAATGTCTTTTGAAGAAAACAAGCTTCTTTCAAAACACTTTCTTTCTTTCAAATGTTAATGGCAAAAACAGAAAACTATATCTCAAATCTGAAGTAAAATGAAATCTACAAAGTTGAAATTCAAATCTTCTGCAAAACTCAAATGAAAAATCAAGTCAAGAACAGTTTCAACATTTCAGGCATCAAATTGTAAACATGCATAGGGCATTCAGGTTCAACAGCAAGTTTTCTAGCAACATCAACCTACAATCTAAAATCAAGTAACAGGCATGCAGGGTGTTTCAAACAGCAAGCCTGGAAGGATAATAAGTTAAATACTGCTCTGCCTCTCTAATGAACAGGTGAGTAAATCATTTTAAAAAAAAAACAGTCTTAATTAATCTGTGGTTTAAGGATGGTGCATGCAATTGAATTTAACTTTGATGATGAATATTTGCTACATGAGTATTGGCAAGTTTGTATGTTGAAGGTGTGAATTATCAGGAATTTAACTGATAGTAGATAATTCATTCTCTGTTTGAAAATTTTGAAGTTATTCCTTATGAAAAATCCAAAATCTCTCAAATCTATACTTTAATTGAATTTGATATGTAAATGAAAAATGTAGGTTATTGTTTGATAGTAATTTTAAAATTAGTTTCATAATTTTTAAAATAACAGATAATTATAAATAATGGGTTATCAGTAAATTGGAATATTTGAGAAAAAAATTAACTATCTTAAATTCATCATTGAACTACATGCATGTAATCACGAAGGGAAATCATGAATTTTGATAGGCATATCATAATTTTTAGTTATGTAATTAATGCGAATTTTGGGTTGGTTTGAGTTAGGGGTTTTGGCAAATTGCCGATTATCCATTAAATAATTTGGTTTGATTCTTGGATCATAGCTTGAATGTAAGCTATAGGTCATAGGAAAAATGCAAAATAATTTTTCAGTTGAGTAAATCGTTGGGAATCGAAGGAACTAGGGTATAAGCTTGTATTTTTTGTTCGGTCTGAATGTTGCGACATTGTGACTTGGGTGGTGGTCCGAGTTCGTCCGCGTTTGGGAGTGATGATATTCATGGTCGTGGCGTCTCGATGGTGGGGTCGCGGGGTTTAGTGACGTCGTGGTGATCGGCAATAGGAGGATGGTTGGTCGTGTTTTTCTGCTGTTGTTCGAACTTTTGGGTTCGAAAGTTTGAATTTTGATTCGATTGACATTTGTGGGTTCTGAGTGCACTATCGAGTTCGCGTGTGAAGGAGGGACTGTCGTCGATGGTCGCGACGATCAAGCTTGGCCGGAGTTGTTTGGGCACGTGCACCGTGCAAATGGCGTGTATACTGGAGCGTTTCTTTGGAGAAGACGAAGGCAACTCGAAATCGCTTTCGTGATTCTCGCGTGTCGACTCGAGGAAAGGAGTAGCGTAGGTTGTCTCGGGTAGTAAGCGTGACACTGCTGGGTTTAGCTCGGGTTAAAGGTGGGTGTGTTTTGTTTAAGTACTGTAGTTTGGAGATATTGTTGCTGAACTATAAACTGGTTATTGAACTAATTGAAGACAAGTGCTAAGTAACTCGAGTTTGAATAATTGAGAGAGCAAGCTTCAATAATTGTAAAACAAGTGTTTCGAATTTAAATTATTAAATCCAAGTTTAAGTAAATTTTTAAAGTAATGTTTTAAAAATCAAGTTTCAAATTTATATTGAAAATGAACAAGTTTAAATTAGATAATTAAAGTATTTTAAAATTTTAAAATTTGATTTCTCAATGCTTTATTTCCAAATAAAGTTTAAGTTATAATTATGTATCCAAATTGAATAAATTTGTCATTAAGGTTAATAAAATTTGATTAATTTCAAATGATTTATTTATGAAGATAAATAAGGTTAATTTACCTTTGTTATGAATGTAAGGATACTTATTTAATATGATTTGTTAATAAGTAAGGTTTGATTAAGATTAATAATTTTCTTAATTAATTAAAAATTTAAGATATAAGAAGATTAATTAATTATTTAATTAATTTTAAATAATTAGTTAATTATTTATTTAATTTTAAATAATCACTTAATTATGTATTAATTAAGTGTAATTACTTAACGATGTAATCAATTGTTAATTTTCAATGTAATTAGAAGGTAATTACTTATGGAAGTAATTAGAGAAGTTACTCATGGGAGTAATTAATTAAAGTGATTAATGGAATCACTTAATATTATCAATTAAAGAATTGATTAATATAATTGTTTAAAGTTAATTAATTATGGATTAATTAATTAATTAATTAAGAATTATTTAATAATGTAATTAATTATTTGTTAAGTAATTAATTAAGAAAGTAATTAAGATTTATTAAAGGAAGTAATTAGAGATAATTACTTATGTAAGTAATTAAGAGTTAATTACTTAATTTATTTTAGTTAATTAATATGATTAATTAATGAATGAGATTAAATTCAAGATTGATTACTAAGTGTAATTAATTAAAAATATAATTAATTAATAAAGTAATTAATTAAGGATTTGTTAATTAATTTAATTGAATAATAATACTTAATGAAGTAATTGAAAATTAATTAATTGGATTAATTAATTAAGGATTAATATAATTGAATTAGAGTAATTAATTAAGAAGTTAATCAATTAAGATAAGTAATTACAAATTGTTAATTACTGTTTAAAATTAATGAGATGATTAATTACAAGTTAATTTTTTTAATTAATTAAAGGATTATTAATTTATAAAGATTATTAATTAATATAATTAATGTAAGTAATTAATTAAAGTAATTAATTTAAGTGGGATTAATTAATTGTAATTAATTAAGGATTAATGTAATTAATTATAATTAATTAATTAATGAAGGACCATCAATTATTGTAATTAATGATATCAATTAAAGGTTAATTACTGAATATGATTATGGATGATTACTTGAATGTAATTAAAGGATAATTAATCAAGTAGGATTAATTAAGGAAGATCATTAAGAGACGATAATGAATTTGATTTGTAATAAATCAATAATCCAAATGATTAAAGGATAGTAATTAATTTAATTAGAGGTTAATTATATTGATTAAGAGTTAATCAATTCTGCTATTGGTGATTGATTAATATTGAATGGTTGATATTGAGTGATTGATATTGGATGTTGAATGATATTGGATGATTGATATTGGGTGATTGGTTGATACTGGATGATTTGGATGACTATGATATTTGTGATATGCTGCTTTGTGAGATGAATGTTGATATGAATTATCTATTGTGATAATGTTATTCATCTATCTATTTATATCATCCTGAATAAGTTAAACTGTTTAAAACCCTTAAGTACAACTTGGACAATAAAATGGCGTTTGGTTTCGAAGAGACCGGGATCGGGTTTCCATATTTGGAATCCGAAAACCACATCGATTCCAATTAAACGTTAGGTCGTTAATCCAAGAGGAGCAAGTGAAGACTCGAGGTGTAAGGGCTATACGTCAGTATAACTCTGTGGGTGATTCCGTAATGAGTTTGCCGGAATAGTACTTATAGATTCGAGATGGAGATTTAGAGTGCAAGGGCTATGGTCGTTGACTTTTAGGGTGATTCCAATATGAGTGCAACGAGATAGTGCCTTCGGTTTCGTTCGAACCCGGAACGAACTTGTATGGATTGAATGCTTTCAGAACATCGTCAGGTGGACGATGAGCATTCTAAGATAGATGTGTTCTATAAAGGTAATCGCAGCCTCAAGCCTCATCAACCGGGAATGGATAAAACAGGGGAGGTGCAGCAAGGCTTCGTGGGTAGCTCCCACTGGAGAGCAAGATTTACTCCTGTCTAGAAGTCCCTTTTTATTCGGCTGTGTGGGGCGGTTGAATTCCAGACAACCGCCGGGGTTGTCTTGTTTGGGACTGTTCAGTAAGGAAAGGTCCCGGCCTTGTGTTGCAGGGGAGTGGGAGTACTCCTCGGTATGGTGATCTAGGCCACGTATTGTGACGGGCGGTACCCCAGTAGCCCTGCCATTGATGGAATCCAAAATCCAATAAGTGCCTGTACGGTTTTGATTGTGCCCAACTATGTTAGAACGTGAGATGTAAGCATTCCAGCTATTTCTGTATTTTACTTTGAAAACCCTAGACACTATGATAATATCACTGGATTTCCTATCAAATGTTTTGGTTAGCGTAAGGTAAAAACTTTTCCATGTTTATGTGTGGGAAGTCTTACGTGATACCTTTTCTTTCAAAGGTTTTCTAAAGTTAAGCAATTTTAACCCATTTACTCACACCAGACCCATGTCTGACCCGAGTGTTTATTTTCTGTTTTATTAAACTCTTGGGTACTCATATTATGTATGAGTAGTCAAGTGGTTCAGGTTAGCTTGACGAATTCTGGAGGAGATATGGAGCAGGAGGCTTTGCCGTGTAGATATATATTGATTCCGCTGTGTTTTTTGTTTCTGTTTCTCTTGTGTTTGAGTTGTATGAATTAGACAGATGTTTATAATTGTCTAATATGTGTCGAATAAGTTGTATAACTCTGATGTAATAAGATACTATGTAATATTTTATGTTATATATTATATTTCATTCGTTCCGCTGTGAGTTCTATGATGTTGTTGTTTCTTTCTTTCTCTTTCTTTTCTTCTTCTATCCCTTTCTTTCTTCACTAGTGATGCGATTTCCTGGAGATAGGAAGTCGGTCGTCACATTTGGTATCAAAGCATTAGGCTGAGCGAATACCTAAGCTCTGAAGTGTGTCTTTCTTTAGGGAGCGTTAGGTTGAGTGAATACCTAGGCTCTGTAGTGGTGTCTTCCTTGAGAGAGCGTACTTGTAATTTTTATATATAACTTTATATTTATATATATTTATATCTACCTAATCTGTTGGGTTATCTGTTCGAATTTTCCAACATGAGTTTTAGAGGTAGAAGGAGTAGTGGTGTTTGTGTGTAACACGATTACCACTGATGGAAGAGGTCCATATGTTTAAGGTTGGAAGTATTTGTCGAGACTATAGACCTAATACCGTCTCGAGTGAGTTTTGTTGTTTGGAGTTTTTGATTTCTCTGATATCCGAAGGAAATCTTTTTAAAGATTCGGAATTTATCTTTGAAGAATAAGTTTGGATTTCGCTCGGGTAAGCGAATTTTTCTTGAGTTTGGATTTGATGGTAGTGCAGTAGTAAGTGATGCTATCTTGATAACTGCGTGATGAGATGCAGTATCCTTGGATATTTTCCGGAGAAGTTTTCTCTTGAAGCAGTTTTAGAAGTAATTGAGGAGCAGTCTTTACCTGCCTCAGGGAAGACTTATCTGAGTAGAAGTTATCTGGATCTTCAGTATGGAGGTTGGCTGTTCTGGAATATGAGACTAAGGTCTATTAGTTGCTTTGTTTCAGCAAGGTCTCATTTGTCATTCCTTAAGGAGAGCGAGGTGTTGATGCTTGGTTTGGAGGCTGAGTTTCTTTTGGTTGTCTGCCATCTCGGAGGTCTTTTGTGTGGGTTGTAGATGGTTTTGGTTTTCGAGAAGCATTTGGATTAGAAGTCTTTGATTAACTGTGGTAGCAGGTGCAACTCGAAGTGTTCAGTGTGCTGACGAGAAGGTCTTTTAGCTTCGTAGTATCATCGAGGTAGAGATTGGAAGCAGCAATGTAGCTTGTTTCTTCGATGGTTCAGGAATCTTATTGGTTCTTCTAGCAGCAGCCCGAGCAGTTGGTGGAAATTATCTTGAAGAATTAACCTTGTTTGGAAAAGTTTAGAGCTGTTCTAATTGGTAAAGAGAGGACAGTTTCTTTGGAATTCGAATTAGGTTGGATCACAAAAGTGACTTGCAATTGGTTTGGGGTTTTCTTGAGCATTCTTTTGTTTGAGACTGAAGATTCTCATGAGGAAGTAGGAGCTGCTAGAGTAATCAGAAGTTCGTCTGCATCTGGGGTTGAGTTCTATTTTGTTTGGTTCCAGAAGTGATTTGGTAGTTACCTGGTTGTAGGATGGTTCTTGGAGAAGTAGAGATTGGTGTAGCAGCTCAGGAATTTATTTTTGGAATTCGTATTTGGTTAGATCTAGCTTTTGAATTGGATTCTGTGTAAGGTTGTGTGACCGAGTCGGATGTGTCACCAAGATTATATGGATTTGATGAACAAAGTTTCTGGTATATATTAGATAAGTTTGTATTCGTGTTCATCAACAGTATTCTCCTCTATTTCAGAATCAGAGTTGTGCAGCGGAAGCGAGGTAGCAGCTGTGCAAGGAAGGAAGCAAGTTCTGTTTGCTATTGCTTGAGTAGTAGTGTTTGTGTTCTGGATTTCGACGGATTATAAAGATTTTTCTATTGAATAGAATTCAGGAACTGTTTGCTTTGGTCTAGTGGTTTCAGAAAATATCAGCATAGGATGAGCTGATCAGGAAGAGATTGGCAGCCCTGGATTGTCTGTCGAGTTATACAGGTTTGAGATAAGGAGTTTTGAATTCGAAGTTTGAGACTTCGTTGTTGTTACGATTTCTCTAGTTAAGAGAACTAATATTGAGTAAGATTGGTTGGTTAGTGCTATGGCATTTGAGATTTCTTATCTGTGTTCTGATAAGATAAGATTTGTTGTCTATGAGGTTGAATTGCCAGTTTGGATAGCTGGAGTTCATTATATTTCACATACCTCTGAGGGAGTATGTGTATGATTCAGTGTTGCTTGTTGAATCTGTAGTTCAATTGGAGTGGATGTTGGGCTGGATTTGAGAATAATCTGATGTTCTGTTTAGCTGGTGGATCTAGAGAAGAAAGGAGCTCTGGATTTTGGTGGTATAGTTTGTTAGTTTAGCTTCTATAGAGCGAGTCTCCCGGTCATTTATACTTGGGAAACTCGAAATAGTATTAGAGTTTTATTCTGACATATGTCAGGATAATTAGTTAAGTTTGTTTATGTGATTGATTGCTTTGGTTGTTAGTTACTGGTTGTTAGGAATGCTTTGCTAATTGAAATTAAAATCTTTATTGGATTATTAAATTAACTTTGCTTTTAAATTTCGGGGACGAAATTCTTTTAAGGGGGGAGGATTGTAACGACCTGGAATTTAGAGCAATATCAATTTAATAATCTGCAATAATAATTTAATTGATTTAATGATTTTCTTTGTAATTTTAATTTAAAGTGGTGAAATTAATCTTTTTAAGGATAGCAAATATTTAATCTAGTAAGTGTGATCAATATCTTTTAACAATTTAAAAATTGGTTAGAATTGTTTTTCAAAAGCTAATAAATTTTTATTCTATTTATAATATATATGTTTGATATATATTGTGAATGGGAATATCTTTTGTTTTAAATTAAAAGTTGAATTTTCAAATTTGTAATGTATGTGTATGTATATGTTATGATTTGGAAATTGTTTTGAAATTTAATTTAATCTATCAATAATTGATGTATGAATGAATATTGTAATTTTAAAGCTTTATTTCAAATTCAATGAGATTTTTCAAAAGATAATTTAGTTTAGTTCAGTTGTTTTCAAAATATAAGATTGTGTTTATTTTCAATATGATAGTTTAAAAAGGGTTTAAATAAAGTTTTCTTTTTGTTTTTCTTTAAGGTGTTTAATTTCAAAATGGTTATAAATGATAAATATAAGTGTTTTAGAATATTTTCTCTTAAAAGTAAATTTATATTTACATATACAAGTATTTATTTATAAACTAAATTTAATATGTAAGTTTATATGATCATTTAAATTAAATAAAAATTTGTTTAAAAACATTTAAGTAATATGTGTAAACATATTAACTTGTTGAAGACACTTGTAAGGCAATTAAATAAATAAATGACAAATGTAAGTTTAAACAACATGTGGCAACATATAAATTTAATTTTTAATAAATGTCTTTTGAAGAAAACAAGCTTCTTTCAAAACACTTTCTTTCTTTCAAATGTTAATGGCAAAAACAGAAAACTATATCTCAAATCTGAAGTAAAATGAAATCTACAAAGTTGAAATTCAAATCTTCTGCAAAACTCAAATGAAAAATCAAGTCAAGAACAGTTTCAACATTTTAGGCAACAAATTGTAAACATGCATAGGGCATTCAGGTTCAACAGCAAGTTTTCTAGCAACATCAACCTGCAATCTGAAATCAAGTAACAGGCATGCATGGTGTTTCAAACAGCAAGCCTGGAAGGATCTAATGAACAGGTGAGTAAATCATTTTAAAAAAAACAGTCTTAATTAATCTGTGATTTATGGATGGTGCATGCAATTGAATTTAACTTTGATGATGAATATTTGCTACATGAGTATTGGCAAGTTTGTATGTTGAAGGTGTGAATTATCAGGAATTTAACTGACAGCAGATAATTCATTCTCTGTTTGAAAATTTTGAAGTTATTCCTTATGAAAAATCCAAAATCTCTCAAATCTATACTTTAATTGAATTTGATATGTAAATGAAAAATGTAGGTTATTGTTTGATAGTAATTTTAAAATTAGTTTCATAATTTTTAAAATAATAGATAATTATAAATAATGGGTTATCAGTAAATTGGAATATTTGAGAAAAAAAATTAACTATCTTAAATTCATCATTGAACTACATGCATGTAATCACGAGGGAAATCGTGAATTTTGATAGGCATATCATAATTTTTAGTTATGTAATTAATGTGAATTTTGGGTTGGTTTGAATTAGGGGTTTTGGCAAACTACCGATTATCCATTAAATAATTTGGTTTGATTCTTGGATCGTAGCTTGAATGTAAGCTATAGATCATGGGAAAAATGCAAAATAATTTTTCAGTTGAGTAAATCGTAGGGAATCGAAGGAACTAGGGTATAAGCTTGTATTTTTTGTTCGGTCTGAATGTTGCGACATTGTGACTTGGGTGGTGGTCCGAGTTCGTCCGCGTTTGGGAGTGATGATATTCATGGTCGTGGCGTCTCGATGGTGGGGTCGCGGGGGTTTTGTGACGCCGTGGTGATCGGCAATAGGAGGATGGGTGGTCATGTTTTTCTGCTGTTGTTCGAACTTTTGGGTTCGAAAGTTCAAATTTCGATTCGATTGACATTTGTGGGTTCTGAGTGCACTATCGAGTTCGCGTGTGAAGGAGGGACTGTCGTCGATGGTCGCGACGATCAAGCTTGGTCGGAGTTGTTTGGACACGCGCACCGTGCAAATGGCATGTACACTAGAGCGTTGCTTTGGAGAAGACGAAGGCAACTCGAAGTCGCTTTCGTGATTCTCGCGTGTCGACTCGAGGTAAGGAGTGGCGTGGGTTGTCTCGGGTAGTAAGCGTGACACTGCTGGGTTTAGCTCGGGTTAAAGGTGGGTGTGTTTTGTTTAAGTACTGTAGTTTGGAGATATTGTTGCTAAACTATAAACTGGTTATTGAACTAATTGAAGACAAGTGCTAAGTAACTCGAGTTTGAATAATTGAGAGAGTAAGCTTCAATAATTGTAAAACAAGTGTTTCGAATTTAAATTATTAAATCCAAGTTTAAGTAAATTTTTAAAGTAATGTTTTAAAAATCAAGTTTCAAATTTATATTGAAAATGAACAAGTTTAAATTAGATAATTAAAGTATTTTCAAATTTTCAAATTTGATTTCTCAATGCTTTATTTCCAAATAAAGTTTAAGTTATAATTATGTATCCAAATTGAATAAATTTGTCATTAAGGTTAATAAAATTTGATTAATTTCAAATGATTTATTTATGAAGATAAATTAGGTTAATTTATCTTTGTTATGAATGTAAGGATACTTATTTAATATGATTTGTTAATAAGTAAGGTTTAATTAAGATTAATAATTTTCTTAATTAATTAAAAAATTAAGATATAAGAAGATTAATTAATTGTTTAATTAATTTTAAATAATTATTTATTTATTTATTTAATTTTAAATAATCACTTAATTATGTATTAATTAAGTGTAATTACTTAACGATGTAATCAATGGTTAATTTTCAATGTAATTAGAAGGTAATTACTTATGGAAGTAATTAGAGAAGTTACTCATGGGAGTAATTAATTAAAGTGATTAATGGAATCACTTAATATTATCAATTAAAGAATTGATTAATATAATTGTTTAAAGTTAATTAATTATGGATTAATTAATTAATTAAGAATTATTTAATAATTTAATTAATTATTTGTTAAGTAATTAATTAAGAAAGTAATTAAGATTTACTAAAGGAAGTAATAAGAGATAATTACTTATGCAAGTAATTAAGAGTTAATTACTTAATTTATTTTAGTTAATTAATATGGTTAATTAGTGAATGAGATTAAATTCAAGATTAATTACTAAGTGTAATTAATTAAAAATGTAATTAATTAATAAAGTAATTAATTAAGGATTTGTTAATTAATTTAATTGAATAATAATACTTAATGAAGTAATTAAAAATTAATTAATTGGATTAATTAATCAAGGATTAATATAATTAAATTAGGGTAATTAATGAATAAGTTAATCAATTAAGATAAGTAATTACAAATTGTTAATTACTGTTTATGATTAATGAGATGATTAATTACAAGTTAATTTTTTTAATTAATTAAAGGATTATTAATTTATAAAGATTATTAATTAATGTAAGTAATTAATTAAAGTAATTAATTTAAGCGTGATTAATTAATTGTAATTAATTAAGGATTAATGTAATTAATTATAATTGATAAAGGATCATTAATTATTGTAATTAATGATAGCAATTAAAGGTTAATTACTGAATATGATTATGGTTAATTACTTGAATGTAATTAAAGGATAATCAAGTAGGATTAATTAAGGAAGATCATTAAGAGATGATAATGAATTTGATTTGTAATAAATCAATAATCCAAATGATTAAAGGATAGTAATTAATTTAATTAGAGGTCAATTATATTGATTAAGAGTTAATCAATTCTGTTATGGGTGATTGATTAATATTGAATGGTTGATATTGAGTGATTGATATTGGATGTTGAATGATATTGGATGATTGATATTGGGTGATTGGTTGATACTGGATGATTTGGATGACTATGATATTTGTGATATGCTGCTTTGTGAGATGAATGTTGATATGAATTATCTATTGTGATAATGTTATTCATCTATCTATTTATATCATCCTGAATAAGTTAAACTGTTTAAAACCCTTAAGTACAACTTGGACATTGAAATGGCGTTTGGTTTCGATGAGACCGGGATCGAGTTTCCATATTTGGAATCCAAAAACCGCATCGATTCCAATTAAACGTTAGGTCGTTAATCCAAGAGGAGCAAGTAAAGACTCGAGGTGTAAGGGCTATACGTTAGTATAACTCTGTGGGTGATTCCGTAATGAGTTTAACGGAATAGTACTTATAGATTCGAGATGGAGATTTAGAGTGCAAGGGCTATGGTCGTTGACTCTGAGGGTGATTCCAATATGAGTGCAACGAGATTGTGCCTTCGGTTTCGTTCGAACCCGGAACGAACTTGTATGGATTGAATGCTTTCAGAACATCGTCAGGTGGACGATGAGCATTCTAAGATAGATGTGTTCTATAAAGGTAATCGCAGCCTCAAGCCTCATCAACCGGGAATGGCTAAAACAGGGGAGGTGCAGCAAGGCTTCGTGGGTAGCTCCCATGGGAGAGCAAGATTTAATCCTGTATAGAAGTCCCTTTTTATTCGGTTGGGTGGGGCGGTTGAATTCCGGACAACCGCCGGGGTTGTCTTGTTTGGGACTGTTTAGTAAGGAATGGTCCCGGCCTTGTGTTGCAGGGGAGTGGTAGTACTCCTCGGTACGGTGATCTAGGCCACGTACTGTGACGGGCGGTACCCCAGTAGCCCTGCCATTGATGGAATCCAAAATCCAATAAGTGCCTGTACGGTTTTGATTGTGCCCAACTATGTTGGAACGTGCGATGTAAGCATTCCAGCTATTTCTGTATTTTATTTTGAAAACCCTAGACACTATGACAATATCACTTGATTTCCTATCAAATGTTTTGGTTAGCGTAAGGTGAAAACTTTTCCATGTTTATGTGTGGGAAGTCTTACGTGATACCTTTTCTTTCAAAGGTTTTCTAAAGTTAAGCAATTTTAACCCGTTTACTCACACCAGACCCCTGTCCGACCCGAGTGTTTATTTTCTGTTTTATTAAACTCTTGGGTACTCATATTATGTATGAGTAGTCAAGTGGTTCAGGTTAGCTTGACGAATTCTGGAGGAGATATGGAGCAGGAGGCTTCGCCGTGTAGATATATATTGATTCCGCTGTGTTTGTTGTATCTGTTTCTCTTGTGCTTGAGTTGTATGAATTAGACAGATGTTTAAACTGTCTAATATGTGTTGAATAAGTTGTATAACTCTGATGTAATAAGATACTATGTAATATTTTATGTTATATATTATATTTCATTCGTTCCGCTGTGAGTTCTCTGATGTTGTTGTTTCTTTCTTTCTCTTTCTTTTCTTCTTCTATCCCTTTCTTTCTTCACTAGTGATGCGATTTCCTAGAGATAGGAAGTCGGTCGTCACAATTTCGGTAAGACTCCAAGTACATATACACCTTCACATGCTTGGTGTTTTGCTTGGCTATTGTATTTTTGCATATGTTTATAAAATTTTCAAGTATAAAAACGGAGCATCTGATTTTTATCAACTCTTAGTTGAGTATGGATCATGGCTTGATTTCAGTAGAACAATTTTGAGGAATGGTCACATCGAACTTGTTTTAGTGCCAAATAGACTCTTAGATTAATGCTCTGGGTCTACCACTTCACTTAATATTTTGTTGTTCCAAACAAAGGTTTTGTTGTCATAAATTTTATGATAATGGGTACAATTTGACATACGGTTCATTAGAATGATGGAGCTCATTTGCCATCATAAGCCAATTATCTACATGGAGTGTTCATTCACCATGCTCTGGTACAACACATACACTACATATACTAAATTACACATCACTGCCTCCGTCAATGTAAGAGAACCATTTGGCTAATACAAGTTAATAGCCATTGGGTCTTACACAGCAGCCATACAGGTCATAATTATAGCACAAAGATCGAAGTTAAATCTGTCCCATCCTTGTTCATGCATGGAGTAATTCAATAATTGATGAACCTCAGACTATCCTTGCATGTCTGTTCCATATGTGTAGGTCCATTCACTTCAAAGTTTACTTCATCCACAACCGCTTAAACTTCTAGCCCAGTGTCTACTTTGACACCTTTTAGGCCTCGACCGTGTCATCGTCAAGTTAGGTAGTCTTTACAAGTAGTTCCTTTCATAAAGGAAGATAAAGTCTATGTAGGGTTTGCTTGTGATATCAATCTTGAAGGTACTATAATACTTGACAACCATCTAGAATCTTCGATATCTACATTGACTAAGGTGGATATTATGAGAATCTGTGATTAGGACGACATCCCTTTTGAATAAGTTTTAGTTCCATTATATATGCCTTTCTGGGGGTGTCCTTCCATTTAACTATTTCATATGGCTCATTCTCCAATTTATGAAGCTTTCCCTATCCTAACTTCAACCTAATTGTTATGCTTCGTTAAATTGCATCTATACGACTTTTCGTTGCCACTTGGGCGGGATGCCTACTTTTGAGTAGGTTGGGTATATATAAATATATATAGTTTCAAAAAGTGGTAGGATAGTCCATCTTTGACTTGTTTGGAACCGTCCAAAGGCCACAGCATAGTTATTGGCCTTCGGACTAAATTTAGTCACTTCAAAGACGAGTATTTTTTGTACACTATCCAGCTGGCTTCACTCAGGAGTGGCTTTCATGACATGAATTCTATTACTATTCTTCAACGTTATGGAGTTCATTCCATCCAAGTTATTGACTTTGCTACTCGATAAATTTATAGATATCCTAAGAAGTCACATTGGCATAGCTCTGCCACATACTTCCCGAGTTTTAAAAGATATCCCTATAGAAGAACGAAGGATGAAGTTGCTTTTTATCGATTATCATATGCAACATTCCCAGATTCTACATAACGATCACAATCTTCCTACTACTCTTGGAGGTGCTTCGTAACACCCCATAAAATTATGGATAATTAATAAATAATTACTAAGTTAGAAAAAAATAAATTTAGAAAACGATGGAAGTTGGCCATGAAACTTGCATCATTGTAGTGATGATGATTTTCTTAGCAACCTTCATATTTGAAGTTTTTTGATCGAAGCTCAAACGAAAAACTTATTTGCATTGGAAGTTTCTGAAATGAAAATGATTAAAAATCGAAAAAGAAAATAAATATTATTAAATGTGGACCCTACCGATCAACCCCTCCTTCTGCAGGTGTAGCGTTAGTGGTCGACCGCCTATAAGGGAGCGGTCGACTGATCGTGTGGCGGCGGCTAGGGTTTGAACCTTGGCTAAACTACTCAGATTTAATTATCTTAATCTGACAGTTACAATTGATTCGAAGGCTGATAAATACAGGCTTAACACTTACTTCTCTTCTTATATTTTCTAGTCACAGTAGCGAAGCTTTGCTATTTCCATTCTCCGCTATTTCTATTAATAATAAAATATGATATATATATATATGTATGTATGTATGTATGTATGTATGTATGTATGTATGTATATAATTGGAGAAGCATAGAAAGAAAATAAAAGAGAAGAAGAGAATCGAACTGCCACTGCGGAAAAAGGCAAATTTCTATAGCTACAAATTTTTATTCCACTTTACCCTAAATCACTTCTTAGATCCTTAATTCTAATAGTTTTATATACCTTGTTACACTTATTCTTTTGAATTAGAATGGAAAAGGAGTCATGTAAAGAAATGGATTCAGATTTGGAAGATTTGGAAGCTTACAAGGTTAATGGGAAATTATATAATTCATTTATAACATCGAAAATTTATACCATTAAGTTTTATTTAAATATTATGCCTATGTAAGATATATAAAATTGTAGGCTTAGGATGGAAAAATATCGCCTACGTATTCTGTAAAATAGGTAAATGGAATATGAATGTTATTTACATCCTAATCTAGAAATTTGAAAACAGTCTCTAAATTTGTTAAAGTTGAATGTTGATGAAGTTGTAAAGTTTATTCCAGATTTATAATTGAGTTGTAAAATATTGGTATTGGCTTAGATTGCCCGAAATTAACTTGGAATATGAGTTTCTATGTTCTAATTTATGGGAAGTAGCGTATAATATTGTAATTATTTCTGTTTAATTCCCATAAATTATCCAATTACAAAAATATGTTTAAAAAGAGCATCGTTTGAATTAACAAGGAATATACCAAAAGGAAAGAAATGTGTAAAGTATGGATATTCTTCTCTGTAATTTGCACTGTACATTTCAATAAAAGCAAAGAGATAATTCCTTGTAATTTCAAACAAAGAAAAATTCTTATTTTTTTAGTTATTTATGGAAAGTGATAATAGTAATCTTTTTCGAAAAGGATAGCTCTATTAAGTGAAAATGTGAAAATTAATGTTCTAAGCATAGGAATCAACAGTTAGAAATAAGAATATATATATATATATATATATATATATAACCGCGCTTATCGATAAAAAAATAAAATATATAGTGAAATCTATGATGATATTTGTATTAATTATTAATAGCATATTGAAGTATAGGATTAGGAGGTATAGATGGAAAAGATATAGTAATTTCGAATTTAATAGGGAAATAAATGTATAGTTAATAGGGAGTTACACAAATTAAATGAGGTCATAAATGTGTTAGCGGACTGGTTAAAGGATTTATTGTGACATTTATGGAGAAATTAATAGGCATAATAAGTTGAATTAGAATGAATAAATAAATGTTATTAGAAATTGTCCAGGTAGAATAATAATGATCATTTATTACAGATAATTAATATTTAAGGAATATAATCAATAAGCGTATAAGGTTGGACTAAATGCTTGAAGGCAATATAATTTTCAATATGGGAAATTAAATAGTCATAATTATACAATTAGAATAAGCATGAATTAGTGGGCCTAGCCAAATATTTAAGCCTAGGATGGTTTGTAACGACCAGTATTTTACGTATTGGAGGATCAATATTTTTATTTTATTTATACGAGGTCGTATGATTCTATAATTTTGGAATATGACTCATAGGGACATTTTACCCACCTATGATTTTTTTTTGAATTTCCATGTAACCATTTTGATCCTAGAAATCTTGTTTGGACTATAAATTTTTATAGAAGTTGAATTTGGCTCTCAAAATAGTTCCATTCTTCAAGATGATGGTTTCCCATTCTGTAGAGTAGTCATGACAGGAAAATGGATTTATGGTTAGAAAGTTATGGTTGTATTAAATTTTAATAGCAACTATTGGTATTAGTATATGATTAAATAAGCGTATAGGCCCATTAGTCTAATTTGAGATTACCATGAATAGAGGGTTCAATAACCAAAAGTTTCTTTCTCTTCCAAATCAAATGTAAATCCCCATTAACCTTAGATCCATCCAAAATCACCCAAATTACTCTTTAAATCAAATCGAATTGAAGATTAGGGAATAGATCATTGGTTAAAAGGTGGAGACCATCAATTTGGCTGATTTGCATTGCTTTCCATTATTGTCCACTTTTGGTTGAGACCCAAATTGGTTGAATTCGGTAGTTGGTGAGTGGTTTATGCCTTCTCACTTTCCAATGCATGTTTATATGGTAGAGGTCTAGATTTTAACATGATTTTTGATCTAAAAATCTGTTTCTAAATTTAATCACATGTAACATATGTTTATGACCTAAATTGATGAATTATAGTATAATTTGTAGAAATGGCTTTGTAACTCACCTTGTTCAAAGTCATATGTTTACTGATTTCGTAGATTTGGATTAGAATATGCTTGATTGTTATAATTCTATGTATTGTTATATGATTAGATGTGTATGCATGTTATTCTATGGTTATTGTTCTTCTTTGTTATTGTTTGTTAGTGTTTTGGATTTTTAGGAAGATAAGTTAGAGAATTTGGCAAATCGAAGGCAAAGATGGTCAAAACTGGAAGAAACTTGGAGGATAAGCTTTAGAGCAAGCGAGGAGCTCACAAAATAAGTCGTATGTTCCATTTCCTTAAGGAGATAAGTCAGTACCGACATAAATAGGTCAATGCTGAGTTATTTTGGTTACTCAATGGGTCGTGGTTAGCATGGTTGGATAGAGCTAGGCTAAAGGGGCTTGTCCATGACAAGATGTGTAGAATTAGCAATGTATTAAATCTCATGGCGAGTTGTTTCTAGAAATTGAAGCTGGAGCTCTAGATTGGGGTTCGAGTTGTTTTGTTTGATGGGTCGGGTTTAAAACACCTAGGAATGAAGTACTAGAAGCAAGATGGAAAACTTAGCAAAAGTTATTTAACTATATGACTCGATGCCGAGTATTTTGACTCAGTACTGAGTAGTTTTTGTATATGATGATGAGATGGGTTTTCTAGAGGATGGAGTGTAATCTCTATAGATCTTGATGGAGGTGTTGAATCGTTCAAATCAAGTTAGATGGCAATTTAACATCATGATTAAAGCTATTTATCTTGGTTTATGACTCGTAGGTGGAGTAAGTACTGAAGATAGCCGCTTGATAAGGAGAGAGCTGTAGAATGGGGAATATGGGGGGTCCCTGGATGATGGAAACATGATTAAGCAAGAGAAGGGCTCAAATTTAAAGGGGGCAAAGGAAAGCTTGGATGTATATATGCTAAGGAATCGTTGATACTCGGATTGTTTTATGTTGTACTCGAAGCACGACTATTATAAGCAGGGACGTTCACAAATTAACGGAGGGATATATATCCCCTGAACTAGTTGCTTTGGGTCTAGTGTCTAGCTTTATGCTATAGGACATGTATCATGCTTTAGACTGCGTGATACGTGAGTATAATGAAAATTGGGATTTCCATTAGTCCCTAGCGTGAGGGTGACACGAGTTATCATATATTCAAGGCACAAGGTTGAGTGATGGTGAGTATTACTTGATGGATGCTACGGCTACTTTATTTGCTTTGTTTAGTGGGCTATCACTCATGGATATCGTTGGGAGTGGGTGCTAGAAATAAGGATATTTAAACACGCACCATTCTACTCTTTATAGTACCTTTATGATATTGTAGATTAGCATATTATATTGTTATGTACTAACTCTTTGGTTGCAAGATAAGTCAGGTATGATTTCATGTACCTTTGTTCCTCGCTATATTTACCAATATTGTACTTTGAGATTTATTTAATGCTCACACAGACTATTGTCTGACCCAAGCTTTTATGCTTTGCTTCTTATTACCTTAAGTACACTTAAATGAGTAGACAAGATAATACGTCTAAATAACGCAATAACTGTGTGGAGAATGAGCTGGATGAGGCTACCCGTATTATATACCGACGTGGATTACTATGCTTATTCTGCTATGTAGCATCAGGAAGCCTTAGCAATGACTGCTTATTTGCTTTTATTTGAGACAATTGTTGAGTTTTTTCTGTTGTATAAACTTTATGACTATTGATGTATAACTGTGTGGATCTCATACTCTGATGATTAGTTCACATTATTATTACTATCTCTCCTCATTTAAATATATAATATTATCCATGCGCTGTGAGATAAACAACTGCTGATACAATGTATTTTCTTTATTTTCAACCCTAATGATCATCCTACATTGACGGGGGATGACAATAGCACACTACTAATATACCATTGGTGCTAGAGGTATAGGGCTGTCATCACATTTGGTATCAAAGCTTAGTTTATGTAATTAACCTAAGTTGATATCATGATCCAGTAGAAATAAGGCGTAGATTAGATCATGAGAGAGAGGGTGTGTGTGTATGTGTTCGTATACGAGAGAGTTTGTACTTGTTATATGTTTTTTATTCAAAACTATGTAGTAATATATTTTATAGTAAATGTGGCATGCACATGAGTACCAGAAATACAGTTTTCTTTAGTAGAGACCGATCATCCTTGTTACAGATAAGAATATGCGGGCATACAAGGAATACTTTGAAGAATTCTTGTTCTGGAGTTGAAGAAAGGGCAGGATCAGGAGCTGCTATGCTTGATTTCCAACTTATGTCTAATGCTATAATGGCGAATATGATGAGGATGCTCTTAGCACGGCCGTTGGTACAGGTGCTCCAGTGCAAGCGCCTAAGGCTGATCTCATTAAGTTGAGCAAAGATTATCCTACTCTGAAAGGAAATCCATTCTATGGAATGGAGTCAACTACTGAGTGCAAGATTAGATTGATACTTGTGAGCGCATCTTTAGTGATATGGAGGTGAATGATTTCATAAAGAGAAAGTTGGCTTCCAGACAGCTTTGGGGGCGAACTATGAACTGGTGGAACGCTATTACCATTTCTACCCTAGAAGATCGGTTTACGTAGGACCAATTCAAAGCAAGATTTGAAGAAAGGTTCATTTTAGCTGCTCAGAAGTCAGAGCTGTTTAGGAAGTTTGTTAATCTTAGGCAAGGAGAGATGTCGGTTTCTAATTATGTAGCTACATTTGATGCTTTTTCAAAATATGGGATGTCATTTATCGACACTCTATTAAGTAAGAATGAGAAGTTCATCATTATTCTAAATGATTATATTAGAGAGAAGTTAATGGACCACATTGTTGAGCCATTTGAGAAGCCTGGTGAGAAAGTACGGATAGCTATAGTTGTTTCCACTGAGAAGGAAGAGCCAAAACTACGTCAAAACGGTGACGCAAGAAGAAGTGGAATGGAAAGAGGAATCAATCTAAAGGAAAGAATGGTCTGAAAAGGGGAAAATGGAAACCTACTTGCTATGGATACTAGGAGAAGAGTCATTAGATAAAAGACTGCAATGTGAGCGATAAGAGGAAGTGCTACAATTATGATAACCCTAGGCATTTGAAGAAGGATTGCTCAAAATCAGTGATGGACAAGGAAGTTGTGAAAGCGTATGCCTTATATGTTATCCTAACTTCATTAAATGCTCTCTCGGTGAAGGACAAGGGAATGGAGGTCGTTTTTTAAGGTATGCTTTCTATTGGTGGTGTTCCTATTCGAGTTTTATTTAATACTGAGGCTTTACATTCATTCATATGTAGTGACCAACTAGATAGATTAGGCTTGAGAAACAAGAGAGTAGATAGGCCCTTGATTGTGACAAACCCTATTAGAGGCTCAACTAGCCTCTGCATGGTTTGTAGTGGTTTAGTCTTATCAAGTCACGGATGCACTTTCGTTTGTGATTGTATTGTCTTGAATGTTGTTGGGTTCAAGATTATCTTAAGAATGGACTGGTGAAAGTGATATGCGACTATACTAGATTGCGAGAAGCAATTAGTGATAATTGGAGATGTGGAAGGGTGAATGGTAGTGATCAACAGCCGTCTATAGGATACGGTGATGGTTAGCCTTCTATATTCGCTAGAGGTTACATAGTAGGGGTTGTCATTTGTACCTATCACTAGAGAGTACCCGGATGTATTTAAGGAAGTGAACAGACTGCTACCGCATAGAGAGATTTAGTTTTGGATAGACCTAGTGAAGGAAGGCAAGCCTACAGTTATGCCTTTAAGGCATATGGCACCAAAAGAGCAGAAGGAATTAGAGGTGTAAGTGAATGACCTATTAAGAATAGTGTTCATTCGTAGGAGTATATCTGAGTGTGGTGCACCTATAGTATCCGCGACTAAGGTTGATGGCCTTTTGAGATTTTGTATGGATTATCGTAAGCTAAATAAAGTGATGAAGAAGAAAAAATATCCACTCCTACGAATTGATGACTTGTTTGATCAGTTTCACGGTGCGTGTTCTCTCAAATGGATTTACAAATAAGATTTCACAAGTTGAAAGTAGCGAAGAAGAGTGTGCCTATTACTGCATTTCATACACCATCGGATTTTTATGAGTGATTGGTGATGCCGTTCGAGTTAACTAATGCTCTGGCATACTTCGCTGATCCCATGAATCAGGCTTACAAAGAACAGTTGAACAATTTCATGCTTGTCTTCGTGGACGATATTCAGATCTATTAAGGAATTGAAGAGGAGTACAAGACACAATTGAGGATTATGCTAGAGATATTGATGAAGCACAAGTTGAGAGTAAAGTTCTCTAAGTGTCACTTCAAGAGAGAACAAGTGAGATTCTTAGGTCATGTCATTTCGAGCCAGGGTATAGCAGTGGATCCTACGGAGATGGAAACGTTCAAAATTGGAACTTATCCAATACTACTATGGAGGTGAGAAGTTCCTCATGATTGACATGATAGCATAGATGAGTCAATAAGGACTTCTTAAAGATTATGACACGGTTGACCAATTTGATGAAGAAGAATCGAGCATTTATTTGGGATTCAAAGTGTGAACATGCATTTGTGATTTTAAAAGAGAGGCTGACAAGTGCACCGGTGTTGACCGTTCCAAGTAGAAAGGAGGAATTGACGGTATATACAAATGACGATGATACTGCATTAGGTGAGGTATTGAGACAGAAGAGAAAAGTTATTGTCTACACTAGCCGACAGCTAAAACCTTTCGAAACGAATTCTCTAACTCATGATTTGGAATTGGCGGCAATAGTTTTTTCTTTGAAGATATAAAGGTATCATCTGCTAGGAGAAATGTTTGAGCTATTTGTAACACCCCAATGTTTTATGGGAAATATAATTAAAAAGAAATTAAAAGCGCATTTGGTACAGTGGAAAGGCGCTTGTACACTTCCTTAGTGACCAGGGATCAAGTTCCATTTGTTGCCCAAAATCTAGAGTGATTTTTTTATAGCTGGTACGTTTCCAGCGATTTTCCTACGTATTTCAGTGTTGTTTCTGACATGTGGTGGCTTCCCATTCGCTCCAGTGATGTAATAGGATGAGATGGCTAAATTTTCTTGGTAAAGTGATGTGTATGGGCTAGAATGGATGGTCATTAAGTGTATGAAAGAACCGGATTTAATCTAAAATAATCTAATGAATTATATTCACTCAAAATATATATAAATAGACCATCTAACCTAAACCTAATCTCTTATTCAGCCGTTTCCATAATTCTACAGTAAAATTAATGTATTATTCTTCCTCTTTTTCTCTACTAAATAAACAATCTACAAAAATAAATTATCTATATATATTCTAGCAATTGGGGGATTTTAGAAAAATCAAAGGGAGAAATATTAAAGCAAAGCTTTTCAAAATTTATACAAGCTCAAGTGCCAGGTGAGAGGGAATTAATTTGAAACAGAAAAAAATAAAGTAGTTCAATTTCAGTTGTTTTCTTACACGTTAATATGAATTAATTTCTATTATTAATTGAGAATAGATTTAAATTATTGCAACTTATTTTTTTCTTCCACCTCTCAAATCCAATTCATGTTTGGTTTAAAATATAGGACATATAAATTGTCTGTTCATATTTTATGGCATAAATAAGATTGAAATTTATCTAAATTTTTGTATCATCTCCTTCTACCACTTCTCAATTCTAATTCATGTTTGGGTTGAAATTTGGAACAAACAAATTATTATTCATGTTTTATGGCATAAATAAGATTGGTTTAATTAAATTGAATTAGAATTGTTATTTAATTTCTAGTGGTAGAACTGGTTAGTTGAATAAACTTAGAACATGTTACTTGGATAAAATAGTGGTTTTGATTGATATAATTACATAATTTTGAATATGGTTTTGGAACAAAATTAGGAAGTCTACTTGGCATAATTGTTTGTTTCATATGTGGCCTAAAAATGTAAAAGTGGAATTTTGTGTAATTAAATGTTTAAGGGCTATTGGATAAAAATTTTGTGCAAATTAAATCTCTAGAAGGAGAACGTAAATTAGGGTGAAAAAAATGTAAATTAAATGGTCCCTAAAGGTTAGTGTAAATCTGTAATGAAATGGTATAAAAATTACAAACAAACCATACGGACTGAACGGACGTGAAATTGATATACCATTTATGTAAGAAAAAGGGAAATTGTGAAATAACCAAATCAGATGTAAAAATGGCCTAAAGCAGATTAATGGAAATAAATTGTATGTAAACTGTAACGGTAAAATTAATTAGTCTGGAAGCGATTTAGTAGGAGGACCTTGTAAAGATCTGGATAGGTATTTCAAGCAGTTAAGACCAAAATATAGTTTTAGCTATACGTACTAACAGTGGGCAAGTAGGTTCGCAAGGATGTTTGTTACCTTTCATAGGTTGCTAGTACGTAGGATAGATAACATCTGCTATCGTAGGCTTCTTCATGCAGATCGACGTGGATGTAACATGACAAGTGTGCTCCGACATAGGCTTCTTTAGGAAAATCGTTGGAGGATTTTGCATAGCCGACCCAGCTGCGGACGCTCTTTCGGAGGACTGCACTTTGGATAGGGACAATTCCATGTTGATAGGAGGATGGAATCCAGTTTGGCATAGCCTGACCATATCTTCGGGGTCCTGCAAGGTAGTCTGAGTCAGCGTCGGTCGGACGTAGGAGGCATTTAGTCACAGCGCACGGATGAAGAGCATGACTTTCATGCTATAGCACATGGATAGGTAAGGACAGCACGTCTGACAGGCCGATTGACGTTTAGTATTATTACTACGTGGTTGACTTCCCTAGAGTGACCATGAACTTTGGCTTCTTAGGGACCGTATCTAAAAGGATTCATTGCATTATATTATTCACCCTCTGCGATATCCGAGGAAGACCTGGAATTAAACCTTTTATTCTTTCTGCTTCATTTTATTTCTCATTCACCAGACTTTATGTTTGACCCATCCCTGTCTTTCCTATTTTCCTCAAATCATAGAAGGGTAGGTCTAGGTTGCAGTTCTTTACGGTTTGGAGGGTCATTGGAGAAGTTGTTATCTTCACCCTTTTTTCTTTTGTTTAATGTACCTCGTTTCTCATTTTCATACTTTACTTTATATATAGGGACCTATATTGTAAACTTAGTTATGTTTTATGTTTTGGTGGAGACTACTTGGTACTTTTGGTTTTACAAATAAATTTGGGATAATGTTGTTTTTAAATAAAGTTGTTTTGCTATTAATTTACAATTAGTGAAAGTTTTCTTCTACTGTAATAATTTAATCATTTTATGTTGTTGCCTTAGTCTATGTGCTATGTCATGGATTTTTATTTTAGCCAACTACCCGTGCTTTTAGTCATGTCTGATTTTCGAGGGCCTAGAGGTGCGGGGTGTCACAGTTGGTATCAGAGCTAAGGTTTAGGTAATCCTAAAAATATTTTAAAAATATAAAGTTTTTGAATAATTTTTAAAGCATATTCCAAATAATACTTTTAAAAGTATATGTATATATTTCGAAAAAAAAAGAAATTTTAGAAATGGGTATCTCATATCTTTTCCTCCCTATCTATTAAAATATTTGTGAAGTACCTGATCCCATCTTTTTAATATCCACAAATAGAAATGTTTGAACCACAAGATATCCCCAAAGTTCTAGGCCTTTATATGCCTGCTTGGTTCAGATGTTATTTGTAGGCTACTGCACGAGCAGAGCCACCATCTAGGGATGCTGCTTTGGCGAAAGGGGCTCCAGCATGTCCGCCAGGCATTCTCGATTTGGAAAATTTAAGCTAGGACTAAACCTGCTTAAGAAGCAAGAAGTTTCTTGGCACCGAGTCATATATTAAGGCGAGAGCTTCGATCTGTAGTTGCAAGCGAATATTTGGACTTATGGGATTGAAGGACTTGTCTCGTAGGCAGTTGGCTTCATGGCTGTTACCAGGAGAGGCTCTTTGTTGGTGGGAGATTATATGGGCTAAGACTGATAATTTAACTTGGGTAGTTTTTCATACTAGGTTCGAGAGGAAATTCTTATCGGAGGCTGAAGAGGGAGTGCAGCTTGAGAAATTTATATTGCTCAAGCAAGGAGATATGACAGTTAAGGAATATGTTAAACAATTCAATGAGCTTGCCAGATTTGGACTAGACCTGATGAATACTCCTCATAAAAAGGCGCTGAAGTTCACTAAGGTTTGAGTCAGCCAGTGCAGAGTTTTGCGGTGAGCCATATTTTGATGGGAGCCACTTTTGAGGGATTGGTAGAGATGGCTTTACTTGCTAATACTGAGAAGAAAGGAGATGTGGTGTAGAAGAGTGATGGAAAGAAGCAGTGGAAAGGAAAGAGGAGAGGAGGAGGAGGGTCAAGTGGAAAAATGAAAGTTCCAAGGAAGGACTGGAAGTGCAATACTTGTGGGAAACCAAGTCATCTTGCTGAGGATTGCAGAGGGACATGAGAGCGACTGAGAATGAAGTGCTATCTTTGCGATCAAGTAGGGCATATGAAAAAGGACTGTCCGTCGAAGACAAGGACAGTTCACAAACGCCTTCACATCCCGCTCAAGCTTATTCTTTAGAGGCAGCTCCTTCCTCTAGTACTTGTCCGGTTGTGAACAAGGGAAAGAAGGTGATCATCAAAGGTGTGTTATCTATCTCTAATTTTCCTATTCGTACCCTATTTGATTCTGGAGCTTTTCACCCTTTTATATCTAGTACTCTAGTAGAGGGTCTTGGTCTTGATGCTTGCTTAGTGAACGAGCTGGTAGTGGTATCAAATCCCATAGAAGGATCGGCCTATTTGTCCATATTGTGTCAGGATTTGAAATTGTTTATTTTAGGGGTTGAGTTTGACTGTTGTGCCTTTGTATTGGGCTTTTTTGGGTTTAGGTTGATTCTTGGTATGGATTGGCTATCCATGTATGATGATATTCTTGATTATAATAAAAGGCAGTGAGGTTAGGCACTTGTAGTAGACGTACTTTAGAGGTATCTTGTGATCCTAAAGGATCAGTCATGTTGAGCAACCTTTATTCTCTTGACTTATCGTCCGATATTTTGAGTTCATTACCTGTTGCTAGAGACTATACAAATGTGTTCGAGGAGGTGCTGGCCTTCCACCTCGAAGAGAGATCGAGTTCAAGATTTATCTTCTTGATAATGCCAAATCGGTTGCTTTATCGGTAAGTCATATGGCTCCTAAGGAACGTAGTGAGTTGAGTAAGCAGATTGGAGAGCTTTGGGAGAAGGGCTTCATTAATATGAGCATTTCTGAGTGGGGCACACCCGTCGTCTTTACCACTAAGGAAAATGGTTGTCTCAGAATTTGCATGGATTATAGGGAGCTTAATAAGCTGACAAAGAAGAATTGTTATCCCCTTCCCCGTATAGACGATCTCTTCGACCTACTAGTAGGAGAAAAGGTATTTTCGTAGCTTGATTTGGTTATAGGATTTCATCAGTTGCACGTAGCGGAGGATAGCATCGAAAAGACTACGTTTAGGATTCTGGATGGGTTATTTGAGTGGTTAGTCATGCCATTTCGGATAACCAATGCTCCATCATATTTTATGGACCTGATGGGTCGAGTATTTCGCGAATCGTTGAACAAATTTATGGTGGTAATCGTTGACGACATTTTGGTTTATTCGTGAAGCAAGGAGGAGCACACTGTTCACTTGGAAGAAGTTCTTAGGACCCTATGAGCACATAAGTTGAAGGTGAAGTTCTCTAAGTGCCACTTTTAGAGGGATGAGGTTCGCTTTTTGGGACACATCGTTTTGGAGGATGGACTTGCAATAGATCCAACGAAAATGGTCGTAGTACAGATATGGAAGACCCCTACGAATGCCACGGACATAAGGAGTTTCCTTGGTCTTGCAGGCTACTGTAGGAAGTTCATTAAGGACTTCCCTAGGATATCAGCTCCACTTGCCCGCCTTACCAAGAAGAACTCAGCTTTTGTTTGGGATGCCAAGTGTGAGGATGCCTTTTGTCAATTGAAGGAAGCTTTGACTACCGCGCCCGTATTGGTATTACCGAATGGAACTAAGCTTTCTCAGTTATACGAATGCTTGTGGTATGAGGTTAGGGGCGGTACTGATGCAAGCGGGTAGGGTAATGTGCCATGCGAGTAAATGTTTGAAAACGCATAAGAAGAACTACTTGACGCATGATCTTGAGTTGGCAGCTATAGTTTTTGCTCTTAAGTCTTGGAGACACTATCTCTAAGGAGAAATATTTGACCTTTTCATGAATCATAAGGCTTTGAAGTATCTATTCTCTCAGAAAGACTTGAAGTTGAGACAGCAAATATGGATGGTGTTTTTAGCCTCTTATAACTTTAAGATTACCTATACCCCTGGTAAGGGTAATGTAGTGGCAGATGCGTTGAGTAGACTCAAAGTGGTTTTAAGTCCTTTGTTTTTGGAATGGATAATTTTGGAGCATATTTCTACCTTTGATTTTAGACCTCCATCGGATTTAGGTCGGGGATGATTAGCGGCCCTCGACGTCCAGCTTCTTTAATAGAGCAGATTGGAGCAAGGCTAGGTGAGGACAAAGAGTTAAAGGACATTTTAGATAAGCTTGGTAGAAAAGAGTCATCACCACATCTTAGGTGTTATACCATGGACACTAGGGGATGGCTTAGAAGGGATGGTAGACTTCGTCTTTCATGTAGTAAGGATTTAGTAGATGTGGTGTTGACCGAGTCACATCATTCTAAGATGACAATGCACCCCGGTGGTTGTTAACCCTCTTTTATTCAGCGACCCAGCGACCTAATGGTTCGGCGACCCGGCGATCTAGTGACCTAATGACCGAACGACCTAACGGCCTAGCTACCTAAGGCTCACGACTTAACAATCTATAACAAGCTAGCAACCTAACGAGATAAAGAAGGCTGCGACCTAACTCCACAAGGTCTCCTGCGACCTAACTCCAGAAGGTCTCCTACGGTCTAGCGAGATAAAGAAAGAGCGACCTAGCAACTCAGGAAGGGCAACGACCTAACATGCTCCAGAACTAAGCCGCACGACCTGCTTCTCCTATTAGGTCGCTCACGACCTAATCTTGCCGAGATAACTTCTGTATTATACATGTTAGGTCGCTCACAGCCAATATCTCACCCAGAATGATTCCATTAAGTCGCCAATGACTTAAGCTAACTCGGGATGACCCTTAGGTCGCTCACGCCTTGAAAACTAACGACCTACCTTAGGTCGCGCGCGACCTATGACTTAGCCCAGGAATTCCCTATAAATACAGCACTTGCTCCAACTAAAGTGGGGATCTTTTTGGCTCATTTCTGGAACGCCGATACTCTGCTGAATTCTCAACTCACTCGACACTTCAAACACGAAAGATAATTCAGTGAACTTCAAGAAGAAATCTAACACATTCGACATGGATTCAAAGAGTTCCTCTACATCGGAGTTCTAGCTGTTTTTCTGACTAGTGTTGTGATTGAAGATTGTTGTAAAGTTGTAATTGATACAGCAATAAAGAAGATTAAAGTGGATGTAGGCTTAACTTGAAGCCGAACCACAATAAAACTGTTGTCTTTTACTGTTTTTTCTGTAACTTTTCTACTTGCTTCTAATTCCCGTATTGACGGGTGGTGCCTTCACTTAATCTCTACTTACGCTAGGGTGTTAGCGTTAATTTTAAGCGTTAACATTTTTGGTGCTTTCACTGAGAAACCAACTCGGGCTACTTTCGTCATTGCTTCGCAAAAGTTTGTTGAAAAACCTCTCTCAAAACCAGAAGTCTATCAGAGATAATGGCTCCTGGAAGAAAGCGCGGACCTACTAGACCCAGTGATGTTCATGAGAATACTGCCACTTCTCCTTCGTCAAGTCAAGCAGCACCAAGTGCTGGAATTACATGAGCGGAGTTAGATGCTACAGTATCTGGGTTATACCAACAGATGGAAACCCAGAATGCATTGATGCTTGATAGGTTAAATGCATTGCTCGGAGCTAACCGTCAACCGATGAATAATGGAGAAAACCGTGCTGATGATGCTCATAATCCTGAAGAAAGGAATATTCCTCAAAGAGCAGCTAGCCCCGCCAAAAAAACATCTCCCCAAGCTGGAGGATCGAGATCGCAGCCAACTCTCCGCGAACGTTTGTCCGAACAAACTTCCGAGAAAATGGCTGAAGTCTGTCCTGCAGAGCCTTTAAATGATGAGGAATACCTTTCGGGGCATGGTGCGGCAAATCATGAAAGAGAGCATGCAGAGGGAAGAAGATGAGAAGGAATGGGGATTCGCTCTGAGCAAAACTTCGTTCACTGAAAGGATTCTAAAGGCGGAATTCCCAAGGAAGTTTGCTCCTCCTACCATCCCGGCTTATAAGGGAACAAGAGACCCTAATCAATTCCTGTATAAGTATGATTGGCACATGACTGGTGCTAGAGCATCTGATGAGATCAAATGCTAGTACTTTCCGGTATACTTGGAAGGAGTGGCTCTACTCTAGTTCACAAAGCTTCATGTCTGATCCATAGACCAGTTCGCCGATTTGACTCGGAAGTTTAAAGAGCAATTCAGGTTGTATCCTTTAAAGGCAAAGGATATTATGTCACTGTCAAGCCCGGAATAGAATCCTGGGGAATCTATTAGATCTTTCTTGAACCGCTTCAACATATCTTTGGCTGAAGTGGACAATGCAGAGCTACGAATGGTCTTGACATACTTGATGAGGGCAATCGACAAGTCAAGCGAATTTGGCAAGTGGATGAAGATGAAAGAAATTCATGCGCTTGGAAAGCCTTCAAGCACCGGTTAAAGTGGCATTGACGAGGTTAAGGATAATACTGCTGCTCCTACCAAAAAGGAATCTGGAAGTCAGAAGAGGGAGAATAATGGTGGGAAGAAGCAGAAGGATGTGAAGAAACTCGCTTCTTAAAACCTTTAGATTTCACTCCTTTGACTGACACCCCGAAGAATATCTTTTTTGCTACTAAAGATGCGGTAGAATATCCCAAACCGCCTGAGATGAGAGTTGGCAAAAAAGCTGCTCAAAGTGGGAGATTTTGTCGATTTCATTATCAACCCGGTCATGATACCAACGAATGTCGCCATCTGAAAAGTTTGATTGAAGAACTGCTGAGAGAGAACAAGTTGCAGTAATATGTTAAAAGAAATAGGAATGACCCAACTTCATCTACTAAGGGCCAGCAACTTCCTGCTCATCCATCTGGCTCGGGTGAAAGGAATACTGTGCATGAATCAGAAAGGCCTGTTATTAATGTGATTACGGGAGGTCCTCACCCAGCAGGCAGAAGCTGGGGCGAGATGGAAAGATATTCCCGTGCCTTGAAATACGCATCAGCAGAAGAAAGTGTTTTTGTGCTAGAAGATGCTGCACCTTTGAAGCAGTAGAAAACTTTTAATGATGATATTGTGTTCAGAGCCAAGGACTCTATGGGTATTGAAGCCCCAACCACGGATCCCTTGGTCATCTCTGCAGGCATTGGGCCGGCTATTATGAGAAGAGTACTTGTACATTGCGGCGCTTCTTGCAACGTTCTCTTCAAAAAGACATTCGATCAAATGAAAATTCTGATGGCTGATGTTCAAGCTTCATCTCAAAAGGTTGTTGGATTTACTGGGGAACCGAAACAGCCAATTGGAACTATTGACTTGTTCGTCGAGCTTGGAGAGGGGCAGAAAAAGGTGGTTCGAAAACAGACTTTTGTAATTGTTGATGAATATTCTACCTACAACGCCTTCCTAGGCCGACCAACTCTTGCGGCTTTTAAAGCAATTCTCGCCCCATGGTGCCTCGCTATAAAGTTCCCCACGGATAATGGAGTTGGTGTTATTAAAGGGGATCAGAATGCTTGGCGAGAATGTTATCTTATAGAGTTGCGTGAAGCGAGGAAGAAAGAGATGGGAAAAGATGCGGCAGCCCCAGTCCGCATCAAAGAACCGACCTTGTAGCAATTACAGGGTGGACCCTACACAGGCGAGCATAGCGGGGCACGAAGAGAAATGGATACCAGAAAAGCTAGTGCAGGGGAGAATAGAGTGGTGCCAGCGGAAGTAACGATGCCAGTACCTGTTGACCCGAAAGATCCAAACAAAGTGGTGAATGTGGGTTCGCAACTTAGTGTAACAGTTCAAAATTCCTTGATATCATTCTTGAAAGCAAATCTGGACGTATTCGCTTGGACTCATGCTAATATGTGTGGAATATCCCCAGAAGTTGCAGTACATACTCTGAATATTGATCCGAAGTTTACACCTGTAAAGCAGAAAAGAAGAACCCACGGTCCTGAAAGGTCAGCAACATTGAAAGAAGAGGTAGATCGGCTTATGGAGAACGGTTTCATCAGGGAGTCTACTTATCTGAATTGGGTTTCAAATTCAGTACTGGTTAAGAAAGCTAATGGGAAGTGGAGAGTATGCATCGACTTCTCATATTTAAACAAAGCCTGCCTCGAAGACAGCTTCCCGTTACCCAGGATAGATCAGTTGGTGGATGGAATAGCGGGGCATGAATTGTTATCTTTTATGGATGCTTACTCCGGATACAACCAGATCATGATGCATGAGCCGGACCAGGAGGACACGAGCTTTATCACCGACGTTGGTCTCTACTGCTATAGAGTAATGCCCTTCGGACTTAAGAATGCAGGGGCAACTTACCAAAGACTCGTCAATGCTATGTTCAAGCCACAGATTAGAAAAACTATGGAAGTTTATGTTGACGATATGCTGGTGAAATCAAAGAAGGCAGTAGACTATATGGATCACTTGGCAGAAATGTTTGCAGTCCTTTGAAAGTACGGAATGAAACTTAATCCTTTGAAATGTTCATTTGGGATGGAGTCCTGAAAGTTCTTGGGTTTCATTGTGAGTGCTAGGGGCATTGAAGCTAATCCTGCTCAAATTGTTGCCTTAATAGAAGTCAAAGCTCCTAGAACGAAGAAGGAATTGCAAAGTCTCAATGGAAAAGTCGCTGCCTTGAGTCGATTCATTTCCAAAGCCACAGATAAATGCATTCCATTCTTTGATGCTCTGAAGAAAGGAAGGAAAAACTTTGATTGGACTCCTGAATGCCAGAAAGCTTTCGATGAGTTGATTCGTCATATGGAAACGCCTCCAATACTTTCTAAGCCCGACGATGGTGAAAATCTTTTCGTATATTTGGCAATCTCATCTCATGCTTTCAGTGCAGCGTTGGTACAGGGAGACGCAAAAATTCAGCGCTCGGTCTATTATATCAGCAAAAGATTCACTGGGGCAGAGATGAATTATTCAAAATTGGAAAAGCCCGCCTATTGTCTACTGATTGCATCAAGAAAATTGAGGCCATATTTCCAAGCTCATCCTGTCAAAGTCCTCACTGATCAACCTCTGAAGCAAGTCATGTTTCGTCCTGAGACTTTGGGTCGCCTTCTGAAGTGGAATATTGAACTCAGCCAATACGACATCACTTATCATCCCCGGAGAGCAATTAATGGACAAGCTTTAGCAGATTTCATCGCAGAATGTACAGACAAAGGTGACAGTGAGGAAGAGGTGACTGATAATACCCCAATTCGATGGAAATTATATGTTGATGGTGCAAGAAACGATTACTATTCCTGAGCTGGGGTTGTGCTGGAAACCCCTGAAGGGCGGTCATTATGATATGCATTGAGATTGGAATTCCCTTCGACAAACAATGAAGTAGAATATGAAGCTCTTATTGCTGGCTTGAAGATTGCTAAAGAACTGAATGTCAAAATGTTGCAAATCTTCAGTGATTCACAGCTTATTGTATGCCAAGTCAAGAAAGAGTTTCAAACTAAAGGAGGAGATCTTCCTGCTTACTTGTCAAGAACCTGGGAATTTCCCGATGATCTTGACCATTATACGATAAGTCATATACCCCGGGAAGAGAACATGAAGGCAGATTCTCTCGTAAAGTACACAAGCACTGGTGAAGATCAATTATTGGGATTAGTTCCTGTGGAAGTCCTGTCAGCTCCAAGCACTGATGAGATGGATATTGACTGGATCATGACTATATCTCAAGAGCAAGAATTGTGGATGACTCGTATAATGGAATATCTGCTCAACGATTCTCTACCAGAAAATTCAAAAGAACGACAGAAGTTGCTAAGAAAAGTCTCTAGATATATAATTCAAGATGGTCGATTGTACAGGCGGGGATTCTCAATGCCATTACTACGATGTGTGACCAAGGAAGAGGCTAAGACAATTCTAGCTGAAGCACACAGAGGAGAGTGTGGAGATCATTCAGGTGGTCAAACTCTAGCGAAGAAAATTCTCCGTTATGGGTATTTTTTGCCTGACATTAATGGTGATGCTGCAAGCTATGCCCGAAAATGTGACTGATGCCAGAGATTTGCAAAAATCCCAAGAGCACCGTCCACCAAGATAACACAGATGGTCAGTCCATGGCCATTTTCTATTTGAGGAATAGATCTCATCGGGCCTTTGCCAACCGCCAAGTCCGGAATCAGATATGTTATTGTTGCTGTTGATTATTTTACTAAATGGGCTGAATCTGAACCATTAGCTACTATTACCTCTAAAAAGATGATAAAATTTGTAACTAAGAATATCATTTGCAGGTATGGTGTTCCTCAAAAGATAATCACAGACAATGGAACCCAATTCGAAAGTGAAGAGTTTCAGGATTTTTGCAAGCGATTCAAAATCCAAAAAAGCTTCTCAACAGTGGCTCATCCGCAGGCAAACGGGCATGTGGAAGCAGTAAACAAAATTATCAAATCAACCATCAAAAAATAGCTAGAAAAATCGAAAGGCGGTTGGGTCGATAAGCTACCACTAGCACTATGGGCATACAGAACTACCTATAAAATTGCGACTGGACACACTCCATTTTCATTGGCATATGGATCAGAAGCAATGATTCCGGTGGAGACAGAAGTCCCTTCATACCGAAGAATCCATTTCGATCAAGCTGAAAATGAAAAGCTACAACTTGAAGCATTAGACTTCCTTGATGAAAGTAGGGAAGAGGCCCAGCTCAGAATTGTAGCCCATCAGCAAAGAATTGCCTGGTACTTCAATTCCAAAGTTCGCCAACGCAACTTTGAGATTGGAGATCTAGTCTTGAAAAGGATCATGACAGCAACAGGAATGTTTGCGCCAAACTGGGAAGGGTCGTATGTCATAGGCCAAAAACTTCTTGATGGCACTTTGAAACTAACAACTGTCGAAGGAGATCCAATTCCAAGGGCTTGGAACGGCAATCACTTGCGCCCATATTTTACTTAAAATCTTTATTGAAATACTGTAAAAGAATTATGCATGTACGATTCTTGTATTGAAAGCCATTGTAAAGCCAATGCAAGTGAATAATAAGAACTATAAAGTGGATGTAGGCCCAGTTCTTGGCCGAACCACTGTAAATCTTGTGTTATCTACTATTACAAAATGCCTATTTTATCTCGATATATGAAAAGTACTTTAATTGTATTGCTAAAATGTCGATTTAATATTGCAGGCCATTAAAACAAAGCTTACCCATCACAAGACCAAGCGATCCCTGACATCACTCGACAAATGAATGTTCAGCCACAAAAATTCCAGGCTCAAATCCTATATAAGAAGTGCTTCAAGCAAACAGTCAGTGGTCTGCCGAAGGTGGGCCCTTGCTAACTAATTGTGATTGTTTGTACAAACGAACATCCGATTAATTAGCCTGTGTCAACCCCTGCGAACTCATTTAACAATGAAGTACACTTCTTTGGATAAAATAAACTACATGCAAAAGAAAGGAATGTGTGCTTGAAAATGATAATAGGGAATCACTGATATGAGCAAATGGCAAAAAGACATGGGCGAGCAGGCAGGAAACAGCCAAAGACCTCTTCGGAGGCACAAGCCCTCTTCGGAGGCACAACTCTTCGGAGGATAAAGACCTCTAACGGGACTTGCCAGAAAAAGAAAGTTCTCTTTCTCAACCAAAAAAGATTGGTGGAATGACCGAGGCACCTTCCCAAGTGGAAGGCATGGCACTCGTTAACTAGCTGAGAACGTTTGTGCAAACAAACATCCAAGTAACTTGTGTCCGCCCCGTGAATCCATCCAACTATGAGAAAGAAACTTCCAGGCAAAAGCCCTACTTAGAGGCACACATTCCACCGAGATCTGAAATAAAACTTCACAAGTGTTGGAATGTGAAAAGCCCTCTTCGGAGGCCCATTTCACCAGAGTTGAAGTGCTAAAAGACCTCTTCGAAGGCACACATTTCGCAGAGATCTCAAATAAAACTTCACAATGTTGAAATGTGAAAACCCTCTTCGGAGGCCCACTTCACCAGAGTTGGAGCGCAAAGCCCTCTTCGGAGGCCTGCTTCCCAGCGAACAGGGAAAAAACAAAAGCCTCTCCCTAAAGGCAGAAACAAAAAGCCCTCTTCGGAGGCCCGCTTCCCAGCGAACAGGGAAAAAACAAAAGCCTCTCCCCAGAGGCAGAAACAAAAAGCCCTCTTCGAAGGCCCGCTTCCCTACGTACGGGGAAAAAACAAAAGCCCTCTCCCCAGAGGCACGCACAAAAAAGCCCTCTTCCCAGAGGCACAATCAAACAAAAGCCCTCTTCGGAGGCATAAACAGGTCAAAGCCCTTTTTCGGAGGCCCACTTTACCGCGTAGGAAAATTCACTTGCCAAAAATAAAAGTGACTTTCTCCGAAAGTGAAGTGTAAAAACTTCTCCACAAAAAAAAAGAAAAAGAAAGAGAATACTTCTCCAATACGAGGCGCATTCTACTAAACCAGAAAAATATTTCCTTAAAATGGAAAAATTATTATTTAAAGTACAAATGCAAACCTCCTTCAAATGGAAAAGTTGTTCTCTAAAGAAAGAGTACAAGTCTTCTCGAAACAGAAGAGTTGATCTCCAAAATTTTGCCAATGTGAAAGAGATTGCAATAAACCATGGTATGGGGGCAATATAATATAGTTACAAAATTAAAAGCAATGTTCAAGCAACATACCATAGGTTTATTGCAACATCACACAGAGAAAATAAAGAAACTTGTACGAAAAAGAAGAATAAATGCATTCTCAAATACAGACAGAAGTTTGTACAAGTAAAAGAATCATTTTATTCCATACTATGAAAATTTTATACATGTGCAGGTTTCAAACAAAAAGAAGGCGGGGACCGGTACCTGCACAATCTTCGGTCAACACAAGTCTTTATATATACAAGCAAAAAAGCAAAAAGCATAGGTCCCAAGCCCATCACTTCTTCTTCCTGCCACCTTTCGAGCCCTCGCCTGGCCGGATGACTAACTTTTTGGGTCGGCTTGTGAGAGCAGGGGAAGAAAGAGGAAGGGGTGCAATTGGACTTTCTTCTGCTTCTTCTTCGCCGGCAGAAGCTTCCCTCTTTTTCTTTGAGACTCCATGCTTCCCCTTCTTCCTTGAAGAAGACTCACTGCCCGGGGTGAAAAGTGCAGACAACTTTATGTCATCCGAAATAGTTTGGTCCGGGGTTCTTTCACCTTCTTTAGGTTCTTCGGCCTTCTATTCTTGTGAAGCGACCGGGTCATCCAAGCCTTGAAGAGCTTCTACCTACTCCTCTTGTGACCCCGGTTGAGAAACAGAAGGAGGAGTAATCTGAAGAGGCGGAGAGGGAACAGCTGGAAGAGGGGAAGGCTGAACAACACTTGGCACTTTTACTACAGGAGAAGAGAAGTTAAAATCAGTATCTCTCATAAAAAGAGGAGAAAGTGGCGCGTCAAGATTTAAGTAATAATCAAAAAGTTCATCAAGCTCATGTGAAGTAAACAAGCAGTCCACTTGAGCAAAATTGGCATTGAGGTTACCTGGAGAAGTAGGCTTCACTATGTCAACTTCAAAGTCCTGTGCTTCAGTGCTCTCTTGAGTCTCATCTCCAGTGCGGGCGGTAGCACTTTCAATAACAGTTTTAGCAGGAGGAGGAGAATGGGAACTGGAGCCAACAATATCGATGTCGGCCGAAACCGAAGGTTGAACTGGGTCGGTTAAGGTTGCCTTCCCTAAATGTTCTCCTTCTGCCATTTCGGCTCTCTCTTTAGCAAGTTGCTCCTTTCCCCTAGCAAGAGCAGCACATGCATCATGATCTAAATAGTGCGTCATTAAATCTACTTCAGCATATCCAGCTCCTCCAAGCATATCAAGTGCGGCTTCCTACACTTTGGCCAAAGTGATTTCGTACTTCGGTCCCAAAAATCTAAGGCTACCGCGCCTCAGAACGCTATGAACGTAAAGCTCAAATAAAGTAGAGCTGACTTCGGCTTTAGTTGCCATATGAGATTCCTCAGCTGCTGCTTTGCCGGCAATAGTTTCATCATGCTCCTTTTCAGCTTCAGAAAATCGATCTTTTAGCGGTTCAATTTCCAAGTTCTGGGAGCTGGTTTTTTCTCGCAGTTGAGCAACGTCAGCTCGGTAGCTTTCTACAGCTTGCTGCTGCGCTTCAAATTTAGCTTCAGTGTCTCTCTATGCAGCGTGAGCATCTCTCACCTATTTTTGAAGCACTTCTTCTCTTTGAGAATAGGAAGTGGAAGAAGTGGCGGGCTCTTCTTTAAGTTTCTCAACTTCCGCTTCAAGCTTCTCGTTATAAGCGGCAATACTCTTCATCTCGGCATCATGATGATCGAGTGTTTTCTGCCACTCGGATTTGTCATTTTCCATAGTCAGCATGGCTTCGAGGTTTGCGCGATTTACTCTTTGAAGCTCGTCAACAAGTTTCGGCCAAGCATACATTCTCTCGTTATCGACTTTGACGGCATCAAGATTGCGCAACATGGCTTGCTTATCGATTGGGACCAAGTCAAGATCGAAACGCACTCCCTTTAAGCACCAGTGCGGAAACCGACTTTGAAGAGTAGCCGAACCCTGTCCAACTTGATACGGGGGCCTACTGATGATTGTTTGAATATCAGCTCTTTGAAGGGCGGGAGAGCTGGAAGGAATTTCCAAAGAGACGGGAGCAGCGGGTTTTTCAAAAATTTCAAATGTCGGTTTCTCACCAAGTTTGGCCCGTTTGCTCGGATCTTCAGCGACATGACTTTTCCCTTTATCATCATGAGATATTCGTTTCTGGGAATCATCCTCTCTCTGGGAAGAATCATGTCGTTCGTCCCTTATCCCGTAGCGTTCTTCATAAGCACGCTTCTCATGAGCTTTCCTCGCAGCTCTTTCTTCGTCGGTTTCCCAGGAGGCAGGAAGATACCTCTTGGGGTAATAAGAGCCGCGCCTCCTATAACGCTGGAAATCATCGTAGTAAGAGCCACTTCGTCCAATTGGAGAACCTGAAAATGAAGAAAAGATAAATTCAGAAATCTTCAAAGCAAGGAAGTTGAATGCATAAAAGTGCTGAAAAATCCTAAGCGTGTGTAACGTGCAAACTACGCGCGTCATACTATGAACCACTCCTCGGTTGGGGGTGATGACGGATTTTACAGCAAGTGTCGATTCTTGGGCTGATGGAGTTTGTTGCAAGACAGATGTCGCTTCAACTACTGGAGAAATAACTTTAGTAGCAGCGGTATCATCTTTAAAAAGATCCTGTGAAGTGATCATCAAGTCGCTCAACCCCTCAAAAATGTCGTCACCGTTGTGCCCGACGGGACACTTCCCCTCGGCTCCTTCATCAACAGTCTTCCCGGACTGGTGAGGAGGTTCCCCTTCCTTAATGGCTGGGGCAAGTACAAGTTTGTCGGACGACTCCGCAACGTCAATAGAAGCAGAGCACTTCACCAGTGAAGCCTCAACGGTATGTTCTTTCGGTGTAAGTTCTCCGACGAAAACCGGGGCATCCGATGTCCCTACTGGAGAATCAGGGACTTTATGAGGCTGTAGAACGGAAAGGGTGCAGAAGTCCGAATCGGTGAAGAAATTCATCTTTCAGCAAAAATTTAATACTTCTTTCCTCAGTCGCCACGGCACTTAATCTTTCAAAAGTCGGCTCGTGGCTGGGATCTTTAGAGGGAGGAGGAAGTGCTGTAAAAGAAAAGAATGAAATTAGCACCTAGCAACTCGGACTTTGAAAAGCTCAAATGGAAAAGGTGGGAGTGAGCAATCTTACTTCCTACTCTCTAGATGGCGTAAAATACTGGAGGGCGACGAATGAAGAAGAATTGATTTAAGAACCCGTGGGCGTTTTTCGGAAGATCGACGATCAATCTACGGTTCCTGGCGCTTCTCACGAGTGTGATAGAGGGATGATCTTTGTTCTTTGCGAATGTGCACAAGTAACAGATTTCTTCAACACTCGGAAGACGATCAAGTGTCCTCCTGAACAGCACACAAAGTCCCGTTAAGATGGCGTGTCCATTGGGATGCAATTGGAAAGGAGAGATAGTCAATCGAAGAAGGAGTCGCTGAAGAAAGTCATTAAAAGGAGGAATAGCACCACATAGACACGTATGACGATTGACAGCGATGAAACCGAGAGGTGGCCTGTCAGCAGTATCGTTTGGTCCAGGGAGTAAAGCATCAGCTTCAGCAATACCAAACTGAATACGTAGTTGGTTGAACGCCCGCTGACTCGGAGTAGTTGGAGTCCTTTCTGGGGGATCATCCAGTGGATTGGCTATCGGGAAGACCTCTTCAGCTTGCTCTATTATTTCTTCTTGAGAAGACATTTTACACAAGGACTGGATATTCAAATATGAAGGTGCACGTTTCCTAAATGTGTGAAGTGTTGTGCAAAACTAATAAAACGACAAGCAAATATAACTGAAATTAAACTAATATGCATTTGTCAATTTTAAAGTCTCAGGGCTTGTTGTTTTACGTCCAAGTACAAGTGCTGTGTTGATGCAAACAAATCAGTCTTAATTGATTAATATGGCTTTGCTTTAATACTTCACTTGAATTTGTCGATTCATAGCATTTCATATAATTTCTTTAAGTTGATTATATTTTATCAACTAATCTGTCATTTGATGTGGGCGATCAGTGGCAGTATATTCGTCCCATTTTTCTGCAAATGTTGTATTTAACAGGTTATTAGCATTAAAGTTAATGAGATCTGTAAAGAAGTATGACAAGTTCAAGCATGTTTTCTCGGCAGTTCAAGTTGGGAATTCAATTCAGCAATGTCATGTTCAATCGAGTTGAAAGGAATTCGAGGCAATGCAAAACAGGCTAAGTCCTAGGTCGCTCAGACGCATATGCGACCTACGACCTATGCCGCAAGAAGTTAAGTCAACTATTCTCCGTAGGTCGCTCTGCTCAAGTTATGAAGTTTATCAGTTATCTTCCTACAAGTTAAAGCTATGTTGCGAGTTAAGTTAGGTCGCTGATTCTTTAAGTCGCCTAGTTTTAAGTCGTGTGTTATTCTGGTAAATTAGGTCGCTGGTCCTTTAGGTCGTTCAACTTTAGGTCGCATGCAATCCTGGCAAGTTAAGTCGCTGTCCCTTATGTCGTTTGGAATTTTGTGGCTAAGTTGCTAAGTCGTTCACAGAGCTAAGACGTGTGATTCATGTCCACACTGTTGAAGCCCTAAGTCGTTCAAGGCTCTTAGGTCGAGCACGACCTAACTCTCCTTAACTCGTGAACTCCTTTTCTTTCAACAAATCGCCTGACCCACTAACCGGTTAACCCAATAGCCCGTTATCCTCTCTACAATAAACTCCGTCGTCTCCCCACACCACCAGATCATCCAAAACCAATTCAAAACACCTCAGATCCATCATAAACCCGATACATTGTTGTGCTCACATGAATTACAGTGACAGCATGTCCGATAACGGTCAAAAATCTATCGTAATGTGATTCGTAGCAAAATATGGCATGTGAAATCGGGATAGGGTCAAAAAATGAGGAGTTCACAATTCAACGGTGATCGTGGTTAGAGGATGATCGGAATTCACTTACGTAGTGTGATTGTAGAGATGATCAGCAACTGATTGATTTCTTCTTTAAGAGCTTGAAAATCATTTGAGAGCAGGTTAGAGTGTTAGAGCAGGTAAAGAAAGGAAGAGGTGGTCTCAACGGCTTATATACAGGAGCAGAGGAACACGAATCGGTACGAATGACCTAACTCCCTCATAGGTCGCTCACGACTTAAACAATCTAAAGTAGCACGGGTTAAGAGATATCGAAGCACACGACCAAACTCCTAGGCGTATACTTCGAGGGGTAAGTGTTAACCCTCTTTTATTCAGCGACCCAGCGACCTAATGGTTCAGCGACCCGGCGACCTAGTGACCTAATGACCGAACGACCTAACGGCCTAGCCACCTAAGGCTCACGACTTAACAATCTATAACAAGCTAGCGACCTAACGAGATAAAGAAGGCTGCGACCTAAATCCAGAAAGTCTCCTGCGACCTAACTCCAGAAAGTCTCCTGCGACCTAACTCCAGAAGGTCTCCTGCGACCTAACTCCAAAAGGTCATGTGCGGTCTAGCAAGATAAAGAAAGAGCGGCCTAGCAACTCAGGAAGGGCAACGACCTAACATGCTCCAGAACTAAGCCGCACGACCTGCTTCTCCTATTAGGTCGCTCACGACCTAATCTTGCCGAAATAACTTCTATATTATATATGTTAGGTCGCTCACAGCCAATATCTCACCCAGAATGATTCCATTAAGTCGCCAATGACTTAAGCTAACTCGGGATGACCCTTAGGTCGCTCACGCCCTGAAAACTAACGACCTACCTTAGGTCGCGCGCGACCTATGACTTAGCCCAGGAATTCCCTATAAATACAGCACTTGCTCTAACTAAAGGGGGGGTCTTTTTGGCTCATTTCTAGAACGCCGATACTCTGCTGAATTCTCGACTCACTCGACACTTCAAACACGAAAGATACTTCAGTGAACTTCAAAAAGAAATCTAACACATTCGACATGGATTCAAAGAGTTCCTCTACATCGGAGTTCTAGGTGTTTGTCTGACTAGTGTTGTAATTGAAAATTGTTGTAAAGTTGTAACTGATACAGCAATAAAGAAGATTAAAGTGGACGTAGGCTTAACTTAAAGCCGAACCACTATAAAACTATTGTCTTTTACTGTTTTTCCTGTGACTTTTCTACTTGCTTCTAATTCCCGTATTGACGGGTGGTGCTTTCACTTAATCTCTACTTACACCGGGGTGTTAGCGTTCAATTTTAAGCGTTAACAGTGGTGATAAGATGTACCAGGATATGAAGAGGGTATTTTATTGACCTAGAATGATGAAGAGGGTGGCGAAGTATGTGTCGATGTGCATCACTTTCCATAGGGTAAAGGTGGAATAGAAGAAGCCCGGAGGACTGTTGCAGCCATGGGATATTCCATCATGAAAATGGGAGAGCATCTCTATAGACTTCGTGGAAGGATTACTAAGGTCATGGAGAGGGAAAACAAGCATTAAGGTCATTGTGGATAGACTACGAAGAGCGCTCATTTTATACCCATTAAGAGTAATAGGATGGCAGCTTCTTTGGCGACTCTTTATGTAAGGGAGATAATTAGGCTTCATGGAGTTCCCACCAACATCGTGAGTGATAGAGATCCATTATTCACCAGCAAGTTTTGGAGGAGTCTTTGCAAGCCTTGGGAAGGGAATTGAATCTAAGTATAGCATGTCATCCTCAGACAGGTGGACAAACAAATACGTTAAATAGGGTTTTGGAAGATTTGCTCAGATTGTGCACCATCGACTCCTAAGGCTCTTGGAAAGACCACCTACTTTGGTGGAGTTCGCGTATAATAATAATTATCAAGCAAGCATTAGGATGGCACCGTTCGAGGCCCTTTTTGGCGGATCATGTAGATCACCAGCCTATTGGTGGGATACCACCGATAGGATCTTACTTGGACCAGACTTGGTGAGGGAAACTTCCGAGAAGGTGGATTTGATTCACAAGAGGTTGAAGACTGCACAAGATAGACAAAAGTCGTATGTTGATAGAAGACATTCAGATTTGGAGTTTAAGGTTATATATGGTTTTTGTCAAGGTTTCTCCTCTTAGAAACGTTATGAGATTTGGCTCAATGGGTAACTTGGCACCGAGATTTGTAGACCCTTCCTGATTATCGCACGGATTGGAAAAGTGGCATACAGAGTTGATCTTCTAGATAAGTTGGCAGGAGTTCACGATGTTTTTCATGCTTCACATCTAAGGAAGTGTCTACATGATTCCACAGTTGTAATTGAACCCAATCAGCTAAGGGAAGTAGAGGTAGAGCACGAATCGCTTGTGCGTTGTACTACCCATATATTGGAACACGACATCAAGAGATTACGCAATAAGGAAGTTTGTCTAGTGAAGATTCAATGGGAGATGGCCCCAAGGAGTGCACATGGGAATCTGAGGAGAGAATTAGAACTCCTTATCCTTTTCTATTTGAAGGTACATTTCAAATATCCTATCTTTGATCTTTGATCTTTCCTTAGCTAGGGTCTTTTTGATAATCTTTAGGTGAAACCTATGGGTGGTAGCGTGGTTGTAAACATGTCATTAGGTCATTTTATGTTTGATGGATGAAAATGATTGCAAGTGGATGCCAATGTTTGCAAATGGATGCATTGCATGCACTAGATATATTTTATTAGGATAATCGACCAACTAGGTACACACACTTGCATATGCGTGGTTGTTATCTATTGCATTTGCACATGGTTGTGTGTGTGTATATGTGTATATGTAAATTAATGTTGCATATGGATAGTACATTTGCGTAGATGATTGACACATACATATAGAATTATCAATTGCACTAAGGTAATTGCATACATTTGGTTGCATGGCATAAGCATACTTGCATTACAGGAGGTCAACTGAATCAGTAGACCGACTACTTTTTCGTATTAGGTAAGTTCATATGCATTTCACATGGAATAAATCTTAAATTGTATTAGTTAAAATAAGAACAGTGGTAGAAATGGATGATGGTTGAGTAGATGGACGTAGTTCTCAGATGCTGGTTGTTAATTATGTTATTTCATCTTTGGAGATTTCGGGGATGAAATCCATTAATGGGGGAGAATGTAACACCTCGGTATTTTATAAGAAATATAATTAAAAAGAAATTAAAAGCGCATTTGGTACAATGTTAAAGGCACATGTTGACTTCCTTAGTGACAGGGATCAAGTCACCTTGTCGTCCAAAATCTAGAGTGATGTTTTTTTAGCCGATTCATTTTCAGCGATTTCCCTATGTATTTAAGCATTGTTTCTAACATGCGGTGCCTTTCCATTCGCTCCAGTGATGTACTAGAATGAGATGGCTAAATTTTATTGGATGAGTGTTGTGTATGGCTTAGAATGGATAAACATTAAGTTTATGAAAGAACCAGATTTAATCTAAAATAATCTAATGGATTATGTACTGGTGGTTTTTCTCCATTTTCTCAGTTTGGTTCTAAATATTTATCCTAGCCCATTATCATCACACCGTATAGTTTACCTCCATGGATGTGTATGAAAACGCAATATATGTTTCTTACTGTTGTCGTTCCTGTCCCCGACGATCCGACACAAGGAATCGATGTATATTTACAACCGTTGATTGAGGAGTTAAAAATACTGTGGAACGAAGGAGTAGAAACATACGATGTGTCCAAGAAGAAAAATTTTCGTATGTCTGCTTCTTTTTTGTGAACTATAAGTGATTTTCCTGCCTATGCAATGCTTTCGGGATGGAGTACTGCCAGTCGTCTAGCATGTCCATATTGCATGGATGAAACACGAGCGTTTTCTTTACCTCATGGTAAGGAAATTTCACGTTTGGGCTGTCATCGATATTTTCTCCATGTAAATCATCCCTTCAGAAGAGACAAGAAAAACTTTTTAGCTAATAGAGTAGAAATCAGACAACCACCGACGATATGGTCAAGCGAAGACATATATGAACTTGTTAAGGACTATCCAAAGATATATGAAACTGGCGAGCAAACAGAAATTAAAGGCAAATCAGTTGTTCATAACTGGTGCAAACAAACTAATTTTTGGGAGTTGCCGTATTGGAAACATCTTTTGCTTCGCCATAACATAGATGTGATGCACAATGAGAAAAATGTATTTGATAATGTTTTTAACACAATTTTCAATGTGAAAGGGAAGACGAAGGATGATTTAAAATCAAGACGTGATATAGAAGAATTATGCAAACGTCCTGAGCTTCATATGAAACCAAATGACAGTAAAAAAACCCAAAGCATGTTATGAATTAGATAATAATCAAGTTAAAGCTGTGTTTAAATGGGTGGAAGGGTTAAGATTTCCTGATGGGATATCATCAAATCTTCATAGATGTGTTGACTTTAAAAATGGTAGATTGAGCGGAATGAAAAGTCACGACTGTCACATAATGATAGAAAATTTATTTCCTGTAATGTTCAAAGAAAACTGCCGTTAAAAGTTTGGAAGGTAGTCACGGAGCTTAGTATGTTTTACAAAGAGCTTTGTTCGACTACTTTAAAAGCGCAACGTTTACGTAAACTTGAAGTGGACATTCCTATATTACTTTGCAAATTAGAGAAAATATTTCCGCTAGGTTTTTTAATGTAATGGAACATTTACATGTTCATCTCCCATCTGAAGCACGACTTCGAGGTCCTGTCCAATATGGATGGATGTATCCATTTTAGAGGTATGTAATATGTTATAACGTAATTTAATTGCATTTGAAAGATGAGGTTAATATAAATTAATTTTGCATAGATATTTGAATCATCCGAAGAAAAAAGTGAGGCAAAAAGCACGAGTTGAAGGTTCGATATGCAAATCTTACATCAAAGAAGAAGCTTCGTTCTTTTTCTCTCACTATTTCAGTGACCATGTGAATATTTCATTTCAAAGTGTTCCTCGTAATGACGAAGGCGACGAACAAGAGTCCTCTCAAGCAATGTTATCTATTTTTAGACAACATGGTCGGCCTTCTGGAAAATGTGTAGAAATATGGCTAGACGATAGATGTTTTCATGTAGCACACACTTATATTCTTCTAAATTATGCCGAGGTCGCACCGTTTGTTAGGTAATCTGAAATAATAATTTGTGTTTTATTCTTTTCTATAATGCATGTGCGTGTATAACCTAATGTAATAATTTGTTTATATAAACAGTGTTTATGAACGTGAACATCTGAACGGAGATCTCAGTAAAGAATTTTTCGGTTGGTTTTCAAATTATGTTTATGAGCCGAGAAATTGTGTTTTTGACGAAGGGTTGAAACATCTTGCGATGGGACCAAAAAGAGTGGTCAAGACATATCCAATATATTTCGTCAATGGATATAAATTTAACGCCAAAGAATACGGTGCAGAAAAATTAACAAATAATACTGGTATATTTGTTAAAGGTAGTGACGATCCAGAAAATCATTTAAATGATTTTTATGGCGTTCTAACACAAATTTTGCAACTGACATATTTCTCACGACCAGCGGAGGAGGTGTTTCTATTTAGATGTAATTGGTTCAGCAACGTTCTAGGTTCTGGAATTAATGTGCACAAGGATTATAATCTTATCGAAATAAAGCATACAACGCATTTTCACAAGTATGATCCTTTTATACTAGCCAAACAAGCATTGCAAGTTTATTATGCTCCTTATCCGTCTCTAAAAAGAGATAAAGCAGATTGGTCTGCAGTTTTTAAAACAAAGTCCAGATTCACATTTGATGGGAAGAATATTCCGGACGAACAAGCTTATCAGGCAGATCTTGAGCAAAATAACGAAATAATAATTACAGACGATCATATAGATTTTTGTCCTTTGATCGATGAATCAAATGTTTTGGTAGAAGCGTTTGACAGTGCAGAAGAAAATATCATCGAAAACGAGACCGAATCTGAATCAGAAAACGATGATGACCGATATAAATCTGAATCTGTTTTTTTGCAATTGATGTAACTATATTGAATTCTTGATGTATTATGAAATTGATGTAACTATGAAACCAAATCCCTTTACTATTGTTTGCATGTTTTATGTTATTTCCATTTGTCATTTATTTAGCAATTTTTATTAAAAATGCAATGAACTCTGCTTATCATTGGAAGAGTACACCCATTATGAATCAGGTATAACACACTTCCATTTCTATTTCCATTTCAGTCATTAATTAAGCAATTTATACCGTTGATGTCATTTTCATATGAAATATATTTCATTATCATGTTATTATTCTGTTATATAATGATGTGTATATGTCACAGGTTTATCATTATGTCATATAGAGGTAGGAGCTCTTCCCGATCGTCAGGAGGTGATGGCAGTGGCCCGTCGCCAGAGTCACAGCGTACAGTTGTATCATTGGTCCCTAGAGCAGATGGGTAAGAATTAAATTTTATTCAGCATCTTATTTTTTTATGATATACTTACGTACTTATCTATATCTTACTTAAAAACAGGTGGTTCGACCTACTTCCCTCTAAGGTTGTGTTGGACGTCTCTAGAGCTTCTTATCGCAGTAGGATGAGTGCTTGCTGGCCGAAGTGGGATAACATCCCTCCTCACATCATAGAGTGCATATGGCAGGATGTCCTAGTATGTATATTTTTCTGTTTTCCATTTTTAATTCGTTTATGTCGTTTTTCTATTGTTTATCGTTTAAAGTGTAATCTTTTTTTTAACACAGGCTGAGATAGACATCCAGACAGACGATCTGATGCTGGCACGAGCATACTGGATGAAGAAGATAAGCAAGAACTATAGGGACACGATATCTGAGATTAAGAAATCTGGTAAGAAACCATGGTGGATGGGAGAGAGCGTGTGGCAAGGTTGGTTGAGATATTGGGAGATGGACGAGGCGAAGGCAAGTATACTAATTTTTTTTGAATTATTAATTTGACGTGATCGAAAAATAATGTATCAAATTTTGAACGTACAGGCAGAGTCGGATAGAAACTCTACAAATAGAAATAAGAATCCCGTCACTCATCGCGGAGGATCGAAATCGTTTCAGCGGTATGGGCAGAAGTTGGTAAATTTACTAAATAATAAATGTAAATAGTTTATGCTATATGATTTTAAATGTATAATAATTGTATGTAACAATCAACTTCAGGAAGCCGAGGCACATGGTCCTGTCAGCTATATGGACGTGTTCACCCGTACGCATGCTGTCGAGCATGTTAATCCAAACGGGACTGTTTCGTATACATGGCAGGACGATAAATCCAGCAGAAGCCATGTAAGCATATTTCATTTTATTCAGTATTAGTAATTATTTTAATTGTTAAACTATGATGAAATAATATATGATATTATTAATTTGTCAATGCTGGAGATGTTTATGGAGCAGCGGCAGAAACTCCTTGCTGATACGAGTCGAGATCAGCTGACGACCGATGAGGAGGACATTATTTTTGAGTCTGTTATGCATTCAGCAGAGCATGGTCGACGATACGGATTTGGCAATCTAGCGGTAAATAATTTACTTTTTTTGAAATACTTCAAATATGATATTTTGACCTTTTCAAAACAATAAACTTGGATTTTATTCATTTTTCAATTATTGTAGGCCATTAGTCAGAGTAGGGGACGGCGGAGTAGACCTCAGAGCGATCTAGCAGATATAGAAGAATTGCGTACTAGAGTGTCCCAATTGGAGGAGCAGAACCGCCAACAGGCCATGCAGACCGCACAGTTGTTAGAGTACATGCAGCAGTTTGGTGGCCGCTTCCCTTCCTCGGCTGGCTCTGGATCTGGAGGAGATTGATTCATTGTTTGCTTGCTCGTCGTTCGTTCGTTCAGGTATGTTTTGTTTTAGTTTAGAATGATTTGGTAGACGGCGTAGGTAATTGTTGATTTATGTATAATTATGTTTGATACACTTGGTTCTGTAGTTGTATGAGGATGTGTATGAGAATATTGATGAATTTGTGTATTAACAATATGGTAGAACAGTTATTGTTAGGATTAATGTTAATGTTCGAATGGTTATGTATATTATGTATTTTATTTTGATGTAATTTTATTTATTTGTGTGTTTATTGAATATTTTGTAGTTTGGGTTTGGATATTTGGTTGGATTATTGTATGTTGGATTGTGCAGTATTGATATCATAGTGTTTGGAAGAGAAATGTGGTTGGAAGGCTATATTTGCAGTGAATTTCAAAAAAAAACAGCAGATTTCCGACGGCTCCCGATGGCTTAAAGGTTAAAATTTCCGACGGCTTCTGACGGCTCTCGGCGGCTGGTAGCACACTATTTCCAATGGTTTCCGACGGATACCGACATTCGTCGAAATCCGTCGGAATCGTGTGCGATAGCTTCCATCGGAAGCCGTCGGAAATATTGCTCCCCGACGCAGTCATTTCCGACGGCTTCCGGCCGTCGGAAAACGTGATTGCCCTAGTAGTGAAAATATGGGACATATAAATTGTCCATTCACGTTTTATGGCATAAATAAGATTGGAATTTATGAAAATTATTGTATCTTCTCCTTTACCACTTCACAATTCTAATTCATGTTTGGGTTGAAATTTGAAACAAACAAATTGTTATTCACGTTTTATGGCGTAAATAAGATTGGTTTAATTAAATTGAATTAGAATTTTTATTCAATTTCTAATGGTAGAACTGATTAGTTGAATAAATTCAGAATATGTTACTTGAAAAAAATCATGGTTTTGATTGATATAATTACATAATTTTGAATATGGTTTTGGAATAAAATTTGGAAGTCTAATTGGCATAATTATTTGTTATATATGTGGCCTAAAAATTTAAAAGTGAAATTTTGTGTAATAAAATGTGTTAGGGCTTCGGATATAAAATTTGTATAGATTAAATCTCTAAATGGAGAAAGTAAATTTGGGTGGAAAAAAATGTAAATTAAATGGATCCTAAAGGCTAGTGTAAATCTGTAACAAAGTGGTATAAAAATTACAAACAAACCATACGGACTGAACAGACGTGAAATTGAAATACAATTTATATAAGGAAAAATGAAATTGTGAAATAACCAAATCGGATGTAAAATGGCCTAAAGCGGATTAATGGAAATAAATAGTATGTAAACTATAATGGTAAAATTAATTAATTTGGAAGCGATTTGGTAGGCAGACCTTATAAAAGTCTAGATAGGTATTTCATGCAGTTAAGACCGAAATATAGTTTTGGTTATACGTACTAGGAGAGGGAAAGTAGGTTCGCAAGGATGTATATTACCTTTCATTTGCTATACATAGGATAAATAGCATCCGCAATCATAGGCTTCTTCAGGCAGATCGACGCAGATAGAACATGACAAGTGTGCTCCAACGTAGGCTTCTTCAGGCAGATCGACGCAGATAGAACATGACAAGTGTGCTCCAACGTAGGCTTCTTTAGGCAGATCTTTGGAGGATTTTGTACTGTCGACACAGCCATAGGCGCTCTTTCGGAGGACCGACACTTTGGATATAGGTAAGTCCACGTTGATGATCAAGGAGATAGGAGGATCGGAGTCCAGTTTGGTGGAGCCTGAGCGCAACTTCGGGGTCCTACGAGATTGTTTGAGTCGGTGCCGGTCAGACGTAAGAGGTATTTAGTCACAGTGCATGAGTGAAGAGCATGACTTTCACACTGTAGAACATGGATAGGTAAGGACAGGAGGTCCGACACTTGGCCAATTGACTATTACTACATGGTCAACTTCCCTAGAGTAACCACAGACTTTGGTTTCTTAGGAACTATATCTAAGAAGGATTCATTGCATTATATTATTCACCTTCAGCGGTATCCAGGGAAGACCTAGAATTAAATCGTTTTATTCTTTCTGCTTCATTTAATTTCTCATTCACCAGACTTTATGTCTGGCCTATTCCTATTTTTCCTATTTTTCCCAAATCACAGGAGGGTGGGACTAGGTTGTAGTTCTTTGCAGCCTGGAGGGTCATTGGAGTAGTTATTATCTTCAGCTTTTATTTCTTTCGTTTCATGTACCTCATTTCTCTTTTCTATACTTTACTCTATATATGGAGACCTAAATTGCTAACTTTTTTATGTTTTATGTTTTGGTGGAGACTACTTGGTACTTTTGGTTTCAAAAATAAATTTAGGATAATGTTGTTTTTAAATGAAACTGTTTTGCAATTAATTTATGATTAGTGAAAGTTTTCTTCCGCTGTTATAATTTAATCATTTTATGATGTTGCCTTAATCTCTATGTTATGTTATACATTTTTATTTCACCCGACCACCCGTGCTTCTAGTCATGGCTGATTTTCGGGGTGCCTAAGGTGCAGGATGTTACACTATTTGTGGACTACAAATCCTTGAAGTACCTTTTCTCTTAGAAGGATCTCAACCTTCATCGGCAATGGTGGTTGGAGTTCTTAACCTCCTATGATTTTAGTATCTACCATACATTGGATAAAGGAAATGCGGTCGCCAATGCATTGAGTATAAGACATGCTTGTTTTGAAGCAATACTCTTGGAATGGAAGCAAATTAAGTATATTTCTGTTATGATTTAGGCCTCACAATGAGTTGGAACAGGAGATGTTGGCAAATTTTCCAGTCAAACCTACTCAAATTGAAAGGATTTGCACTAATCAGAAGCGGGATGCTAGGCTAGCGGAGATCATAGTAAGGATAGAAGAAGGAGTAAAATTTAAGGACAAAATGCAATACGATTTCGACGGAGAAGGTTGACTTCGTATGGATAGAAGATTATTTGTTTTTGATAATGGATTAAGAGATAAAGTATTACGAGAGTGTTATTATTCTAAGTTTACTATTCATCCTGGCGACAACAAGATGTACCAAGATATGAAGTGAATTTATTAATGGGAAGGCATGAAGAGAGATATTGAGATATTCATTCCGAAGTGTATGAATTGCCAATTTGTAAAGGTAGAGCAGAAGAAACCTAGTGGGTTGTTGCAACCATTAGAAATTTCTAGGTGAAAATGGAATCAAGTATCGATGAATTTTATATATTAACTGTCGAGGACTCGAGAAGGGTACGATAACATTTGGGTCATGGTTGATCAGTTGACCAAGAGTGCAAGATTTCTACTCGTCAATTCAAGTAGAATGGTATCCAATTGGACAGGGCTGTATATAAAGTGGATAGTATAATTTCATGGTGTGCCAAAGAGCATTATCAGCAATCGAGACTCGTTGTTCATTAGTGGGTTTTGAAGATCTTACAAGAGGTGTTAGGGACTGATCTACATCTTAGTGTAGCTTACAACCTATAAACGGATGGGCAAATCAAAAGAGTTAATAGTGTATTGAAAGATCTCTTGCGAGCATGCATTATAGATTTTAGAGGATCATGGGATGACCATCAACATCTGATGAAGTTGTTTACAACAATAGTTATCAGTAGAGTATTGGTATGGCTCCTTATGAAGCATTGTCTGACCACCATGTAATGCTTCTTCATGTTGGTGGGAAGAGGGCAAGAAATTGATACTTGGGAAGATATGATTAGAGAGACTTCAGAAAAGATTAAGATCATTCAGCAATAAATAAAAGCCACTCAGGATAAAAAAAGAGCTACACCGGTAAAAGACCTATAGATTTAGAGTTTTCTATCGGAGAAATGGTATTTATGAAGATTTCTCCTTTGAAGAATGTAGTTTGATTTGGTAGAAAGGGGAAGTTGATATCGAGATTCGTAGGTCCTTTTCGATAATTGTAAGGACTTGAAAGCTAGCATATCTAGATCTCGTATGCCACTTCGTATAATTGGGTGTGATACGAAGAACTTAAGAGAAAACCAATGAAACTATTATAGGTACAATGGAGCGGAAGTGATGACAATTGTACATGGAAGACTTAGAAGAATATGAGGGCTACATGTTTGGAGTCCTTTGAATGGTAAGATCCATCATTTATCTTATCTACTTTCACCGTTGTATATCGCATTTGATAGGTGAGTATTCTGCGTACTAGGGTAGGATCACATATTTTGTTGATTGCATGATTGCCTGTTTGATATGGTTGATGCTTGCATATGGCTGATTGGCATGCAGGGTAACTATGGTTGCTTGATTCTGGACTTCTTTAGGGATTTCGAAGCAAAATTCCTAAAGAGAAAAGAATGTAACGATTCGTATTTTATGTATTCAAGGATTGTAAAATATTTCAATTTTATTCATATGAGGTCGTATGATCCTAGGATATGACTCTTAGGGACATTTTACACAACTATGATTTTTCTTGAATTTCGGCCTGACCATTTTGACCTAGGAAATCTTGTTTGGGCTATAACTTTTGATAGAAGTTGAATTAGTATCTCAAACCAGTTCCATTGCTTTAAGATGACTGTTTCCCATTACTAGCATGGTCTTAGTAGGAAATGGATTTACTGCTAGGAAGTTATGGTTGTTTTAAATTTTAATAGCGGCTTGCCAGGATTAAAGTGCAATTAATTAAGCTCATTAGTAGGTCCATTAATCTAATTTAAGATTGCTATAAATAGAGGGCTGAAGTACCAAACTATAACTTTTCTTTCTCTTCCAAATCAGGTTTTATCCCTCATTAACCATAGATTCATCCAAAATCATCTGAATTACGCTCTAAATCAAACCGAATTAAAGACTAGCGAATAGATCATTTATTAGAATGTAGAGATTATCAACTTGGTTGATTTCCATTGCTCTGTCCATTTATGGTGGATACTAAAATTGGTTGAATTCAGTAATTGGTGAGTTGTTTATGTCTTCTCACTATCCTATACATGTTTATATGAAAGAATTATAGATTTTAACATTATTTTTTATCTAAAAATCCTTTTCTTACCTTAATCACATATTAACATACGTTTATGACCTAAATTGATGAATTCTAATATGATTTGTAGAAATGGATTTGTAATGTGCTAACTCTTTGGTTGTAGGGATATGTTAGATATGATTCATGTACTTTTGTTCCTTACTATATTTATCTTTCTAGTATTTTGAGATTCATTTACCACTCAAATCATACTATTGTCTAACCCAATGTTCTAACCCAGGGTTTTATGCTTTACTTCTTATTAACTTAGGTACTCTTAAATGAGTAGATTAGATAGCGGGTCTAGGAAACACAATAGTTATGCGGAGGATGAGTTAAAAGGGCTATCTCGTATTATATATCTATATTGATTACTATGCCTATTCCGCTATGCAGCACTAGGGAGCCTTAGCGGCGACTACTTATTTGCTTGTGTTTAGGACAGTTGTTGAGTTTGTTACTGTTGCATATACTCTATGACTCTTGATGTATAACTTTGTGGATCTTATACTTTGATTATTAGTTCATATTGTTATTACTGTCTCTTCTATTTTTTATATATGATATTATATTTTATCCATGCACTATGAGATATCTAATAGGTTATATGTTGTATTTACATCATTCTTAACCCTGATGATCGTCCTATATCGATCGGGCATAGCAGTAGAGCACTACCTGTATACTATTAGTGCTAGAGGGATAGGGCGGTCGTCACATGGTTGGTTTGGTTTGGTGGGTTATGATGCATGGTCAATGGAGTTACGCAAAAAAAGTTTTCTCTCTAGCTAGAGGTTGCTAGTAGTTATGTTTGCTTACTACTAATATAGTACATCTCCAACCGTAGGACCCATGGGGAAGGTATATGGGTTTATAGATAGGCAGGGGTAAATATAACAAGGTTTTACCTTGGATTTAAAGTGTTAAATGGTCCAGTACTTTTGAGGAAATGGGGTCTGCTTTATTTCTAATAAGAAGTATTAAGTAACTAAGATAGGGCATTTTCCTTGACATGCATTAGATTATTCTAAACGGGATGTCAGCCAAGGGAGGTCGATAGGCTATGTTAGTGTTTTTGTTGGACAGGTATTTAATGGTAGGGTTGGCATATAGGCTATGACCACCAACGATATCAAATGAGCATTAGTAAAGGCTTGGGTTATTCCTAGACGGATTTCGGTTTCTATTAGTGTAGAATCCATATGGAATACACACAGACCTTGAAGTTAGATTTTTAAATATTTGTTTGTCAAAGGTGGACCAGGTAACCCTTAGCTGTGGAGATGTATTAGTAGTACGATAATTAAATTAGATAATACATAGTCATTTATATGTGTCACCGGCCCCTATAGCTTGGACCAATTAACTGATGTTTATGTACGGAGGGCGCACTTCGGTGAATAAGGTATTAAATGATCGTTGGGTCTGTCTCTTCCCAATTTAAGAAGTATTAAGAAGCCGAGGTTTTTTGGTAGTTTATGTTTAGAATATATATGTTTTTATACACATATATATAGTTATACCTTGGAGGAGGTAAGGTATATCGCACGTGAATATAGGATTTAATGATTTTCCATAAATAATAGGCATAATATTTAAATGAAAACTAATTGGCATAAATTAATGTTATAGGTATAGTGCGTATAGGCATCGAAATGTTGTTCTGACCCCCCTTCTCATTACACCATAGGATAGATTTGGAGAGATTGGCTATTGGTGTATACAGGAATGGTAGAGGGTGAAGTATTTGTATTCATGCTCGGCGCCAAAAAGGCAACTAGAAATCCAAAGATTTCTATTGATTCTAAAGTAGTAGCCTCACTCAGCATTTATGTTCTATTATATTTTTCTATTTCAATGTGAGTTTATATCAATCGCACTTAGATATACATTGGTTTATTATAGGTTACCAAAACCAACGATCCGTATCCTAGTAGACTTGGGTTTCGATTTATTTGAAATTCGGGCCCATTAAGGTGTGAGTTATTCCATTTGGTATCATTACTTTGGTTAGTCGATCATAGGAATTAAGATTCGCTGAGTGAAAGTAGTTATATTTTTACCTATAATTATATATATATATATTCCAAACTCTATGAATTCCAACTATATAAGTAGTTGCGACCATATTTTGAAAGGATGGATGAGGCAACTTTGAGTTGGGCCAATAAATAGATTTAAATTTATATACCTACCCCGACTACATCATGGGGTGTTGGCTATACCATAAAGCTTGACCAATAAGATCATGAGTGTGATATATAGAAGGACCCCAAAAGATAGATGGTGCCTCACTCCTTTGTTGGGCCTAGGTTGCCTTATGATTGTAGATTTCGATGCATCGCCATCCGACAGCAAGTTGCGAAGCAGGAATGGAGCAAGTTTTTGCAAGAAGGTTAAACACCCCAAGATGATAACCAAATTTTTTTTATGAAAATGTGCTAAGATTGAGTGGACAAGAAGGAATGCCCAAAAGATAATGCAAGTAAAGTCAATTTCTAAGTCCAACCCCATGTGAAAGAGTTTGACAAAAGGTTTTTGAAAATTCCTTGAAACATGTTGAATGGCTTTTACAAAGGATTCATAGGGAAGTAGGTGTTTTGAAAAAGCAAGGTAATTTTGAAATTCTAAGTTTAAAATTAGTTGGGCGAAAATTTCTGTTACTAGGGTTTTTAGTAAAAGTGGTTTTTTGATTTTGAAATGAATGAAAAATCGGCCGCAGGTTTGGCTTGATTATTTTTCCTATTTTTGCAACTTTGAAGGTTTTTGAAATTCTTTCTCTTAGGGGTCGATAAATGGAAATAGTACTTGACTAAAATGGAGTAAAGGAAAAGAAGGGTAATAATACCCAATAATGATGACTAGGAGGAATATTCCCGCATAAGGAAAATATGGGGAATAACATCTGAAATAGACTATATCTCTTTTCATATTATTAAAGAAAAGCCTAATGACTAAAGCAGTAGGTGAACGCAATACAATGAGTTAACATTGGAAAATTTAAAAAGAAATAGCGTTAGGAATTTATATATAAATAGGATTAGTAATCTAGATATAAATAGCATAGGAGAAAAGTGATAGTAATACGATCGGAAGAATGGATAAATTCATTAGATATGTAGGAATTGCACATATATTTTAGATAAGTGCTTAGATAGATGTTGCAATTACGCATGTAACAACCCAAGAATTATAACGATTTTAAATAACGTAATTAAATAAAAAATTTGTTGATACGCGAAGATTTTGATCAATGACAATGTGCTTCAACAAAAAAGGAAGAGATATGTGCAAAGCTAAAGGAAGATCGATGAAGACCAAACAAACATAAGTATGATTTTTATATAGGTCTTAGTCTAGATTTATTGTTAAAATCTATCCTCAAGAGGCTTGTACGAACACTAGAACACATTTTATGAACTTCATTTTTATTTAAACTTTCACTGTGCATATTTTAGTAGTTCAGTCGACCGAACAGGAATGGCCATTCGACTGAAACTGGTACACATATATAAACATGCACAGTTTCAGTCGACTGAACTTCCTGCACAGTCGATTGAATTTGTTCCTAAAAATTTACTTCATATTTTCAATTGACTGAATTCCCTGCTCAGTCGACTGAATTTGAACCTGCGAATTTTCTCTAAAAAGACACCTTCTTCCTCCCAAGAGTTGCAACCATTCTCCAATGGAAATGGAAGCATCTCTTGCTTGCAACCTTTGACATCAAATGCACCTCTTCTATAAGTATAAATACATGATTCTAACATCATTCAATTTACCGAATTCTCTTTCTTTAATCTTACTATTTTCTTGATCATATTCTCTATATATTCTTAAAGCAATCACCAATCTATTGCTTGAATCACTGTTTTGTTTATAACATTCTTTTGATTCATAGCAATTCACATTTCCTAAATCTTCACAAACACATTGCATACTCTCGAGGATAATATTATAGGAATATTGTACTACATTAGACTCATTAGTGTTGACAAGAACACAACAAGTCGAATATTATTTTTTAGTAATTGAGTTGAAGTCCTCTTCGGTAGTTGAGGCAAGAAATCTCGTTCGGTTGTTCGGGTAAGTTGTAAACCTATTCCTCCGGGTTAAGTGAGGGTTGTTAGTAGAATTCCTAAGAGAAGCTTAGGGACTGGACGTAGGACAAGAGGTCTGAACCAGTATAAAGTCTTGGTGTTTACTTTACTTATTGCTTATCGTTATTTATCTATATCATTCCGCTATTCCATATTATACGATCCTACCGCATAGCCCCCTCTTTCAATTGGTATCAAAGAGAAGTCGTCCTATAACCATAACACCGTTATCAGACATATTGACAATATGGAAAATAACGCAAGTACAGGCACAACATCTGCCTATAGTTCTACATTTGCGGAAGGACAATCTACCCAAAGACCTCTCCTATTCAATGGACTGAACTACAGCTATTGGGCTACAAGGATGAGGATTTATATGCAAGCAATAAGTTTCAAAGCCTGGAATGCTACTCAAGCAGAGTTTGATGACCCACGACCGATTATCCTACATGGACTCAAACTCAGAAGAATGAAGCTAGTGCAAATGCCAAAGCTATGAATATGCTATTTTGCGCCCTGGATAGAAATGAATTCAACCGTGTTAGGATATGTACTACTGCATATCAGATATGGGAAACACTTAAAGTCATACATGAAGGCATAAACAAAGTTAAAAAAACAAAGATATCCACGATGAAGAACCAATTCCAAAACTTTGGAATGCGACAAAATGAATCCATCAATGATATGTACTCGAGATTTCAAGACATTCATCATGCCTTAATAGGACTAGGAGAAAAATACACGGATTTTGACATTGTGTCTAAAGTTCTAAATTCACTCACTGATGAATGGGTGAGAAAAGTACTAGCAATCGAGGAAGCAAATGATCTATCTACAATGAAACCAGAAGAATTGATTGGAAATCTTATGTCATATGAAGTAAATATGTAAGCTAAGAAAGATCAAGCTCAAGAAAGAAAGAATGTTGCTTTTCATGCAGAAAAGGAAGAATCAGAGTCTGAAGATGAGGATCTAGCATTTATAGCCAAAATTTTCAATAAATTCTTAAAGTATAGAAAAGGAAACAAAAACGGATTCAAAAAGAATTTCTTGAACATACCTTCATCCTCAAATATAGAATGCTTCAATTGTCACAAGAAAGGACACATGCAAAAAGATTGTCAAGAACAAATGAAGGAAAATCAGAAAAGCTTCAACAACAAAAACAAGAAGGATAAATTCAAAAAGAAGGCATTTTCTATAACATGGGACGATTCAGATTCATCTTCATCCGAAAATGATAGTGATAGCGACAATGAACAGGCAAATGTATGCTTCATGGCTTAAGATTCTGAGGTAAGTAATTTAACTTTCGATGATTTAATTGAAGTAAACACTGAACTTTTAAGCACAATAAAAATTCTTAAAAAGAAAATTAAGGAAATTCATGAAAATCAAAACAAAGCTGAGTTTGAGAGAGATATGTTAAATGATGAAAAGAAAATTCTCGAAGAAGAACTTGAAATAGTTCAAGAATCTTATTCAAATTCGGAAACTCGATTATCACTTTTAAGTCAAGAAATTGAAACTCAAAAGAAAAAGAATGATGTGTTTGTTTCTGAAAATCACGAGTTAAAAATTAAGATTAAACATGTTGAATTAGAAAATAATAGTCTTGAAGCTAAATTAGATGACATCACTAAAAATGTTTCTAACTTTAACAAAGGAAGAGAAAATTTATCCAAGATATTAGAAAATTCTCAATCATCTTCAAACAAACAAGGTTTAGGTTATAAAAAAGAGTCAAAAATTCCTAATAAGAAAAATATAAAACTTAACAGGAATGTTGGTTCAAAACAACAAATATTGCTAAAGAAACCTATTAAAACAAAAGTAGAAACCAAGGTAGTTAAAATTTGGGTACCAAAGACTAACAATGTATTAACAAGAAATAAATATATTAAAAAATTTATGGATAATGTTCATCATAATGAAAACTATATTTATAAAAAGGATACTGAACCAAATTGGGTTTGGTTTCCTAAACTCTAACTTTTTAGGACCCTATTAAAAGGTGGGTACCAATAATTTCATATTTATTTTCAGGTCCCACTCAAAAAGAAGAAATGGATATTAGACAGTGGTTGTTCAAAACACATGACCGGAGACAAAGATATGCTTACAAACATCACAGACTTCGATGGTGGCTCGGTTACCTTCGGAGACAATTCAAAAGGCTATATCATTGGCAAAGAAGATGTGAACTATTATGGAAAGATGGTGCATACATTCAGGGGGATAAAATAAGTAAATACATCTCTAGAATAAATCAGTATTGTCATCAATCAAAAAGGGAGAGAATGTTGATACGCGAAGATTTTAATCAATGACAATGTGCTTCAACAAAAAAGGAAGAGATATGTGCAAAGCTAAAGGAAGATCGATGAAGACCAAACAAACATAAGTATCATTTTTATATAGGTCTTAGTCTAGATTTATTGTTAAAATCTATCCTCAAGAGGCTTGCACGAACACTAGAACGCATTTTATGAACTTCATTTTTATTTAAACTTTCACTGTGCATATTTTAGTAGTTCAGTCGACTGAACAGGAATGGCCAGTCGACTGAAACTGGTACACATATATAAAAACAGTTTAAGTCGACTGAACTTCCTGTCGACTGAATTTGTTCCTGAAAATTTTGCTTCATAATTTCAGCTGACTGAATTCCCTGCTCAGTTGACTGAATTTGAACCTGCGAATTTTCTCTGAAAAGACACCTTCTTCCTCCCAAGAGTTGCAACCATTCTCCAATGGAAATGGAAGCATCTCTTGTTTGCAACCTTTGACAACAAATGCACCTCTTCTACAAGTATAAATACATGATTCTAACATCATTCAATTTACCGAATTCTATTGCTTTAATCTTACTATTTTCTTGATCATATTCTCTAGATATTCTCAAAGCAATCACCAATCTATTGCTTGAATCACTGTTTTGTTTATCACATTCTTTTGATTCATAGCAATCCACATTTCCTAAATCTTCACAAACACATTGCATACTCTCGAGGATAAGATTATAGGAATATTGTACTATATTAGACTCATTAGTGTTGACAAGAACATTACAAGTCGAATATTGTTTTTTAGTAATTGAGTTGAAGTCCTTTTCGGTAGTTGAGGCAAGAAATCTCATTCGGTTGTTCGGGTAAGTTGTAAACCTATTCCTCCGGGTTAAGTGAGGGTTGTTAGTAGAATTCCTAAGAGAAGCTTAGGAACTGGACGTAGGACAAGAGGTCCGAACCAGTATAAAGTCTTGGTGTCTACTTTACTTATTGCTTATCGTTATTTATCTATATCATTCCGCTATTCCATATTATACGATCCTACCGCATAGCCCCCTCTTTCATTTTTCATAAAACTAAATAATAAAATTTCAGCAACGAAAATTTGATATTTGTGATACGTCTATTTAAATGTAGCAATTGTCAGACTTTCATTGGAAAATATGAAATTTTGTTCCGTTGTGTGACTTTCAATTTCAATTTAGAATAAGTTAATTTGTTGAAAATAAAATATTTTCAAAACCTGAATATTTTTATATAACAAAAATGTAGACCATTTTCTGAGTGAGGCGTCATATTTTGTTTCACCAAATTTAGACTGCCCTAGCTCATTTAGCCTTATTTTCGACGGCGAAAAATCGAGTTTTCATATATCACTGATATATGTGTACCATTCTATTCGTCTCGGCATGCTGATCTCCATAGTATATTCATTCCTGTATTTAGATGTCTAATATGCGGCAAAATCTGTGAAATGATTAGCTGTATCAGTACCCATTTTGGACCATTTGGGTTTCTTCTGTCCTTCCATTTAACCACCGTAGGAAATAAATAGCCACTAGCTGTTATATTCCTAGAAACTAACTTTTGGATTTTTTAATTTCACCTTTTCAATTTATATTAGTGTTTTGTTATATCATAAATTCATTGTTGGTTCGTTCACTTCAATTTATCAATATATTCATTGGTGTTCTGTCTTCTTCTTCTTCTTCATATAAATAAAATAAAATAAAATAAACATATGCTTATATTTTAATCTGCCAGCGTATTTCCCATCTTCCTCTTTCCTTTTGGAATGCTCGACCTCTTCCTTGAAATCATTGGCCATCGCCATAATCCCTAACCGACTCCTATCTCTTCTCACCGACCATCCCCAACACAGCCCGCCTCAGCCAAGCAGAATTGACAACCGCCTCATCACCAAATTGGCATTGTCATCTTCCTCACGTGTAGCTCGACCCACCTCCGTCCACTTCCTCAGCCCATGTCCGCTCCTAGTCAACCAACCCTTCCACCTCCATGCTCCAACCCAGTGCCACCAAAATCCTCATCGTACCCAACCCGCATCCAACCCAAAGCACAACCGACAGCCTATCCACTAACTCATCTCCACCTGTCCTCTGCCTGCCGCACCCTATTACCCTACCACGGCCACAACATGCTAGGCTTTGCTCCTTTGTAGTCGTGCAACACACATAGTAGCAGCCACGCGAGACCCCTGTGTTGAATCATGGTTTTGATTCATGACGAAGAACATCAACAACTATTGATGAACATAGATCACAAGATGGTGCAACGTGGCGATAAAAAGAGAATGGAACTTCAAACAAGACAAGACTTCAATTCAGAATATAGTATGTATATTTATCATGATTTTTAGTCTTAGTTATGTGAAAATATTGTTAAAATATTCCTCAAGTAGTCTCACACACACACAAATGGGTTTAAATTTAGAATATAATACTTCTATTATGATCTGTGCAATATAGCACAGGTCAGTCAACTAACTCAGGTCAGCCAGTCGACTAACCAGTGTCAATGCACAATTATTTTCTCTACAATGCGCCTCTTTGAAATTCAGTCAACTCGCACTTCTAAGTCATTTGACTGAATGGCAAATAACGGTTATTTGACTGAAAAGACACGTTCTTTCACGAAGGGGTTTCAATCCAATTTCAAGAGGAACGGATGCAACTTTTGATTGAGATCTTTCATGAATAATTGCATCTCTATATCCTCTATATAAACATGTTTTGATTCTTTTCAAAATCACTGAATTCTTTCTTTTTCTGTTAATCTATTCTTGCTCTATATTCTTTGCAATTCAAAGCAATCACAAACACTATACCGCTTGAATCTTTGAGTTAATATGTACATACTTCGATTCTAAGTGATATCTTCCTTTCAATCAATACACACACAAATACTCTTGAGGATTTGATTATAGGAAGGGTGTACTTCAAGACATATCTATGTTATCAAGAACATACTAGTAGACAAAGATTTTTTTATTAAATAGAAGTCCTATTTGGTTGCTCAGGCAGAAAGTCTTCTTCGGATGCTGAGGCAGAAATCCCGTTGACTGTTCAGGTGTTGTATAGTACTGTTCCTTCGGGTTAAGCGAGGGTTATTGTTTTTTGTGAAATTCCATAAGGACTATGGGACTGAATGTAGGACGGTGCTTCATACCAGTATAAAAATCTCCGGTGTTATTTTTTGTTACTGCATTTAAATTCCGCACTATTAAATATATAGCTATCTTCGTTATACTCTACATTATTGCATATCCATATTGCACGATCCACGTCATAGCACACTTTCATTTGGTATCGGAGCATAAAGTCATCCTATAACCATCACACAGATTTGATATTTTAGTAATATGGATAGCAATACTAACACCGGTTTTATAGAAGGACAAGACATAGCATGACCTCCATTGTTTAGTGGTATGAATTATAAACGTTGGGCTACATGAATGCATATATATATATATACACACACACACATGCAAGCAAATAGTTTTGATTCATGGAACATTACACAATCACAGTAACACACACCAATAACTAAATATTCAACATGGTCAAACACAAAAATAAGATGCTTCTTCAAATGCCAAAGCCATGAACATGTAACTTTGTGCTTTAGATAAAAATGAGTTTGATCGTGTTAGTATGCGTAACACTGCCTATGAAATATGGAGAACATTAAAAGTCACTCATGAAGGTACTAACAAGGTTAAACAAAGTAAAATATCTATACTTATGAATCAATTTCAAAATTCTAGACTGAAGCAAGATGAATCTATAAATGATATGTACTCCAGATTTCAAGATATTCATCAATCTTTATTAGAACTAGAGAAATATATTCCGAGTTTGATATTGTTAAAAAAATCCTTAGCTCTTTAATGAATGAATGGGAAAGAAAAGTCTTAGCTATTGAAGAATCTAATGATCTTTCTACTATGAAACCGGAAGAGTTAATAGGAAATCTAATGTTCTATGAAGTAAATTTGCAGGCTAAAAGAGTACAAGCACAAGACAAAAAGAACATAGCTTTTCATGCTGAAGAAGAAGACTCGGATTCAGATGAGGAAGACCTAGCATTTATTGCCAAAAATTTTAAAAAAAAATTAAATACAGAAAAAGGAACAAGAGTAATGGAAAACGAAGCTTCAGCAACAATTCCAACAAACCATCAACCTCAGCAATAGAATGTTTCAACTGCCACAAAAAGGGACATATGTAAAAAGATTGTCCAGAACAAAAAAAAGCATACAACAACAAAAATAAGAAGGATAATTTCAAGAGAAAAGCTTTTTCAGTAATATGGGATGACTCAGATACTTTATCTTCTGAAAGCGATGGTGACGGTGATAATGAACAAGCAATGTATGCTTCATGGCAAAAGATAATGAGGTTAGTGATCTAATTTTGATGATATGATAAATTCAGAACTTCTAGACACTTTAAAAAATCTCAAAAGAAAATATAAGGATGCGTTGGAAAATCAGAAGAAAGCAGAATTCGAAAGACACATGCTTAAAGACGAGAAAAAAATATTAGAACAAGAACTTGAGAAAACTCAAGATTCACTCTCTGATAATTCTCAACTCGCTCTATTAAGTCAAGAAATAGAAGCTCAAAATGAAAAGGATAATGCTCTAGTTTTATAGGATCATGTTAAAAACAAAAAATAAAATTGTTGAGTTAGATAACACTAGTCTCCAAACTAAGCTTGATGACATTACTAAAAATATTTCCAACTTTAATAAAGGGAGAGAAAATTTATCCAGGATTATTGAAAATTCTCAACATGCTTCAAATAAGAAGGGATTAGGTTATGTTAAGAAATCAAAAGCTCCACCTAAAAATGAATATAAAAGGAGAAATAATTCAAAACCTAAGACTTCAAAAGAACTTTTAAAAGGGAAGTCCAATCTAAAAACTATAAAAATATGGATCCCCAAAACAAAAAATAGTTTGATTAAGAAGAAATATACAAATTCATTTTTTGAATCTGTGCGTAAAAATAAGAATTATATTTTCAAAGAGGATACTAGGACCTATCTCTTAGGACCCTATTAAAAAGTGGGTACCAATGATATTCTTTATTTTCTTGTCGGTCCCTCTTAAAAAGAGAGGAAAATGGATACTCGACAGCGGTTGCTCAAAACAGACGACAGGTAACAAAAATATGCTATCAAACATTACTTACTCAAATGAAGGCTCGGTCACTTTTGGAGACAATACAAAAGGATATATCATCGGAAAAGGCGACGTCAGCAATGTCGGTACATCTAATTTACCTCTTATTTCCAATGTTTTATTAGTTAAAAATATTGAAAAACAATTTACTTAGTATCAGCCAATTGTGTGATAAAGGATTCAAAATCATTTTTTCTGAAAATAAATGTAGCATTTTTGATCAAAATAATAATCTTATTTTTGAAGGTTTGAGAGAAAAAATATTTATGTTTTGAATATGAATATTAATTATTTATCAAATATACGCTTATTAGCCAAAGAAAATGATCCCTGGTTATGGCACAAAAGATTTTGTCATATAAATTTTAGAGCCATAGAAAAATTATCTACAAATGATTTAGTAAAAGGTCTACCAAAAATGAATTTTAAAGTAAACCATATTTGTGATGCATGTCAGTTAGGAAAGTTAACTAAGTCACCTTTTAAATCTAAAAAGGTTATTTCAACAATGCAACCACTAGAATTCTGTACATAGATCTATTTGGACCAACACAAGTACAATCCATAATCATAGTAAATATGTGTTTGTAATTGTTGATGACTTTTCTAGACATAATTGGACAATTTTTATGAAAAACAAAAATGATACCTTTGATCATTTCAAATCTTTTGTTAAAGGAATTCAAAATTTTAAAGGTTTAAAAATTAAAAATATTAGGAGTGATCATGGAGGTGAATTTGAAAATGAAGTTTTTTAACATTTCTGTAAGAAGAAAGGAATAATCCACAAATTTTCGTTCCCAAGAACTCCTCAACAAAATGGAGTAGTAGAACGGAAAAATAGAACCTTACAAGAATGTGCAAGGACTTTGTTAAATGGAAGCACGTTGCCAAAACACTTTTGGGCAGAAGCTATTGCTACCGCCGATTATGTCTTGAATCATGTTTCTATTCGACCACTAACTAAGAATACTTCTTATGAATTATTTAACGAAAGAAAACCAAATATTTCATATTTTAAAGTTTTGATCCAAAATGTTTTATTTTAAATACAAAAGATCAGCTTGGAAAATTCGATCTAAAATCCGATGAAGTAATCTTTGTAGGATATTCGGGACGAAGCAAAGCATAAAAAAATTTTAACAAAAGAACTAATGTCATCGAAGAAACACTTCATGTATCGTTCGATGAAATTTTAAAAAAATTCCAAGTATTAAAGATAATGAAGAAAATATCACAAAACGGAATCTACAATTTTCAAAATAATGAGAACACTATTAATAATAATAATAATGAATTAAGATCTTTTCCTAGCATATTAAGGAATCACCCCGTAGAAAATGTAATAGGAGAAATTAATTCAATTGTAAGAAATAAAATCAATTAAATCAAATGGGCCACGTAGCTTTCCTTCCTAATATAAAACCTAAAAATATAAAGGAAGCCTCAGTTGATGATTATTGGATTATCGCTATGCAAGAAGAACTAAACCAATTCGAAAGAAATGACATTTGGGATTTAGTTCCAAGGCTTAGTGACAAGTCAATCATTGGTAAAAAATGGGTTTTCGAAAATAAAGCAGATGCACAGGATAATATAACTAAAAATAAAGCTAGATTAGTAGCACAGGGATAAAATCAGGAAGAAGGAATTGACTACGAAGAAACATTCGCTCCAGTGCTAAAGTAGATGCAATACGAATCATACTGGCCTATGCATGTTTTCATAATTTTAAATTATATCAAATGGATGTAAAAAGTGCTTTTCTAAATGGTTTTATAAAAGAAATGTTTACATCAAACAACCACCTTTATTTATTCATGAACAATTTCCAGATCATGTCTATAACTTAAAGAAAGCTTTATACGGTCTTAAACAAGAACCACGTGCTTGGTACGATCGTCTCAAACGATATTTAGTAGATTCCGATTTTGAAATTGGAAAGGTGGATCAAACTCTTTTATTAAAAGAAATAAACAGGATATTTTAATTGTTCAAATTTATGTTGATGATATTATTTTTGGTTCCACAAATGAAAAATTATGTCAGGAATTTTCAAAAATAATGACTAAAGAATTTGAAATGTCACATATAGGTGAATTAAATTATTTTCTTGGTTTACAAATTAAACAGTTGGAAAATGATATTTTTATAAATCATGAAAAATACTGTAACAATTTAATCACACGCTTTGGTATGGAAAATACTTCTACCAAACCTACCCCTATGAGTACATTTATACATCTTGATAAAGATGAAAATAGTAAGAGTGTTGATCAAAAATTATATTGAAGTATGATTGGATCGTTACTTTATTTAACAGATACCAGACCTGACATAATGATGAGTTATTGTTTGTTTGCACGATTTTAAGCAGATCCCAAAGTATCACATATGCAAGCAGTGACACGCATACTACGGTATATTAGTAAAACCAAGGACTTTGGACTATTTTATTTGAAAGAATGTCCTTTTGAATTAGTATCATATAGTGATGCTGATTTTGGAGGAAGTCGGACGGATAGAAAGAGTACAAGTGGAACTTGTCATTTTATTGGATGATCACTTGTATCATGGTTTTGGTTTAGTAAGAAACAAAATTGCGTCTCACTTTCGATATGTGACGCAGAATATATATCTATAGCTTTAGCATGTGCTCAAGTCATCTATATGCAACAAACACTTCAAGATATTGGTTTTATTCTAAATAAATCAACAATTTACTGTGATAACTCAAGTGCTATTAACTTATCTAAAAATCCAATAAATCATTCACGAACAAAACATATTGACATTCATCATCACTTTCTTTGTGATTGTATTGAAAAATATTCAATAAATCTTGAATTTGTATCCTCTACAAATCAATTGGCCGATATATTTACAAAACCTTTAATAGAAAATGTTTTTATAAAAGTAAGACGAGAACTTGGAATCGTCTCATCTAAAGATTTATAATTTTTTCATAAATTATGACCAAAAGTTTATAAAGTTTAATAAAAATATTTTGGTTTTATCTGAAATTACCTGAGCCCCCTATTTAATCTAATTTTTTACCATCAAAATTTTCTCTATTTTATTTATGGTAGAAATTTGTTGAAACTTTTTGTCCACTCTTTGTTTAGTCTCTGTCTACTTATAAATTTATCAAGTTTTCTTCTTTCCTTTCACACCTTGAATTCCATATATTCATCAACTCCAAACTACTCTAAAAACTACTTCTTTCTCAACTATGTCATCAAATTCCTTGAACTCAAACACCTAGGATTCAAGAATCTCCTATATTTCTGTCACTTCCGATTCTCCAAATACACCTTCACTTCAAACTCCAACTCCCATTCATGAACAGGTTCCCATTGTTAGAGATCACAACCACCATACAGGTTATACGCCTCCATCAAAGAAATCGAAACGTTCATTACTTTTTGGCTCACCCTCCACCAAACAAAAGGTGGATGAAATTCATCACTATCAACAACAGTCTCTGGATCTTCAAAAAGAAATGTGGTATGAACATAAATGAACTCAGTGGCTATCTTTTCAGAGCAAGTAGCTCTAGAAATTTGTGGCTCCTCCTCTTTTAGTGCTCAAGAACCTGTTCAGGCTCGAAATCCTTGGTCTCCTAGCCTACAACGACCACCCATATCACCGAACTCATGGAAACGTGGACAAGAATGGTCACCAATTCACATTGAGATACCAACTAAGAAAAATGAGAAGTCTACTCCAAGCCCATCCTCTAAATAATGTTTCTTTTCTTTGTTCAACTCCGCCTCAACCATATTCAAAGAGTTCGAAAACAAACAACTATCATGATCATTTCTTATTGTTTGTATAACATATGTGTTATGACTATATAATTAGTGATTTTATTTCATCTATGTTATGTTATTAATAAGTTATTATAAACTTTTATAAGCAAAATATCACTAATTTCAAATTAAGCCTAGGTCAATAGAATGAATAGTCAAAGTCGGTCGGTTGATTGCAGAGTGTAAATACTCTCGGGTTCAAATTCAATCGACTGACTCAGGTCATTCGGTCGATTGAACGGTGTTTTCTGGACAATAACTGCCCCTATCTACCACTTTTTAGCTCACCTTTTCACTCACCTTTTCACCTTTTTAACTTTTACCTTCATTTCTTCTGCCCTAAAATCCTACCTCTTCAACTTTACCAAATTTCATAGTTTTCTCAATTTTTCTTACTTCTCTATGGTCCCTGGACAATCAAAGCGCATCAAAAAGGCTTCTTCTTCATCTTCTACACCAATAGACTCTCAAATTGCTACTTGGATTGTCCATAATAAAGCCATTCAAATATGGATGAACATGCAAGACTCCCTTATTTTCAAAGGCTCCTTTGTTCATTATCCTGACTTCAACACTTATGGCATTCGGGAACTTTCCGAACGAAGCGGTTTGGATACTTTTCTCGATTACGAGAAGAACAATCTAACAATCAATCATACAAAGGTCAAGTTATTCAACGCAAATTTGAATCTTCAAGAACCAGCACCTAGGAATCAAGAAAACTGCATTTGGACTTTGGTATGTGGAATTTCAGTTTTTCTTTCTATGGATCGTATGTATCATTTCCTTCAGACACAAGTTGGGGGTTTAATCTTTGGGATGTAAATTGTGATATGAGAATTCAGGATAATATAAGTCATTTATTCCTAGAAAATAATGCTATAAACGTTAAATCTATGTCACCTCGTCCAAAAGCTAGACTCATGCACAAGTTTCTTTTATAAAGTATAACTCCACGAACAGGGTCGTATGTATTAGTATATCCCGATAATTTCCGTGCTCTATATGCTATATGGGGAAATTTGCATGCAAATTGGACTCAACTTCTTATGGACGAATTCTTAAGTTTTAACCAAGGAAAAACGAATGTGATTTACTTTGGTGAATATATAATGCGCCTTTTAAATGAATTTGATATAAAATCCCCCGAATCTGAATTCTCAAAAGTCGAATTATACAATATTCATACCATAAGACTCATGCAACTTCTTGATCGTCCGGAACCCTTTATTATTTCAAGATTGACCAGGCAACACAACATCAAAGGCGAAAAGGAATCCACATTGCCGAACAATCTTCTTCCCAACCACATCAATCTCAACAATCCGAAGAAGAAGTTATAGGTCGTTCGATTATTGGCCAAACTTCAAGGGAAGCTATTGATTTGCTCACTAAAAACCAACTTATTCTTGACTCTCGCCTCAACAAAATGAATAAGAAGCTTAACAAGATTAAGGGGTTTTTCACAACTTTATGGGAAGCAATTTCTTGTGCAACTTCTTCTACTGGAACTTCACATTTAGACCCTGGAAAAAGGCCGGCTCCACATTTCTCATAGTCTACTTCCGAAGCCACAAGCTCCAGCATAAGTGGCACTGGCGGAACATCTCGTGGCATTGCTAAAGGGAAGAAACTAGCTCAACCAAAAGAGGAAGATCCCTTTGATTGGGATGCGAAGTAAGTTGACTTTTGATCTTTTGGCTTGATCGTTAGTAAGTTATCTATCTACTTATTCAAAAACAATCTTGTTTTAACCTTGTTTACCTATTTTTCAAAACTACATTCGTAATGTGCTTTGGTGTTTGTTTGAATTCATATGACTATGAACTGTGTAATATATTGTGATATTGTGATGTGTTGTATGAATTTTTTTTGATATTGTACGTGTATGTGATTATGTTTATTATGGTGTATTGGCTATTTCAAAGTATTCCTTTTTCTCAATGACAAAGGGGGAGAAATTATTGTGCTTACTAACAATTTTTAGCATATATAAATCATTGCCATATATTCAGGGGGAGAAAACTAATATTATATCACTCGTATTATATATCGTCAAATGTATATGTTGTCATTAATGAAAAAGAGAGAGAATGTTGAATCATGGTTTTGATTCATGACGAAGAACATCAATAATTAGTGCGAACATAGATCACAAGATGTTGTAACATGGCGACAAAAGGAGAATGGAACTTCAAACAAGACAAGACTTCAATTCATAATATAGTATGTATATGTATCATGGTTTTGAGTCTTAGTTATGTGAAAATATTGTTTAAATCATTCCTCAGGTAGTCACACAATTACACAAATGGGTTTAATTTCAAAATATAATATTTCTATAATGATATGTGCAATATAACACAGGTCAATCGATTGACTCAGGTCAGCCAGTCGAATGACATGTGTCAGTACATGGACATTTGCTCTACAATGCACTTTTTTGAAATTCAATCGACTAGCACTTCTGAGTCAGTTGACTAAACGGCAAATAATGGTTATTTGACGGAAAAGACACGCTCTTTCATAAAGGGGTTTCAATCCAATTTCGAAAGGAATAGATGTAACTTTTGATTGAGACCTTTCACAAATAATCGCATCTCTATATCCTCTATATAAACATGTTTTGATTCTTTTCAAAATCACTGAATTCTTGCTTTTTTCTCTTAATCTATTCTTGCTCTATATTCTTTGCAATTCAAAGCAATCACAAACACTGTATCGCTTGAATCTTAGAGTTAATCTATACATACTTCGATTCTAAGTGATTATCTTCCTTTCAATCAACACATACACACACAAATACTCTTGAGGATTTGATTATAAGAAGGGTGTACTTCAAGACATATTTGTGTTATCACGAACATACTAGTCAACAAAGATTTTTGTATCAAGTAGAAGACCTATTCGGTTGCTCAGGCAGAAAGTCCTCTTCGGCTGCTGTGATAGAAATCCTGTTCGGTTGTTCAGGTGTTGTATAGACCTGTTCCCCCAGATCAAGTGAGGGTTATTGTTTTAGTGAAATTCTAGAAGGAGTCTGGGACTGGATGTAGGACAAAGCTCCGAACCAATATAAAAATCTCCGATGTTATTTTTTATTACTGCATTCATTTTCCGCACTATTAACTATATAGCTATCTTCATTATACTCTGCATTATTGTATATCCATATTGCATGATCCATAGCATAGCACACTTTCACCCTTGCACAGCCTATCCGAGCCCGATCCATCGACCAAACTCCGCTTCCTATTCCCAGTCTGACAGCCGTATTTTCAACTGCCTCGCCAAACCCCTCAGCTCCACTTGCACACATACACCTTGCCTCCTATGCCAAACCTGAGTGCAGTCGCCACTTTTCCTTCCACTTCACCATACAGTAGTTTTTCTTCCTCCAAAAAGTAAACTATAACAATATATGTATATACAAGTTTATATAATGGGTTTTCTTATTTTTCGGGAAGCTTGCTCCTTCATTTTTCCAAACCATTAGCTTCGTAGTTCTAGACATAAGATTTGTACGTTTGTTGGGAATCCCATGATGGAAATACAACCAAGTAAGGTATAGCGACCATCATATTGTCGTTTTGTCACTTATTCATTCATCGCATTGTTGTTTTTTCACTTATTCATCCATCGTATTATCGTTTTGATACTTATCCGGGGTTGTTTACTTAATGATATGACCATGAATCTTAAGACTTATGAATCTGTAACTTATTCATATGGTTGCTTTGGCCGTTGTCCGAAAATTGTCACAGCCATCTTTTGATTGTTGCTGTCTCGCTAGCTCGTGTCTATATCTGTGCTTATCTATGTTCGTCGCATCTCATTCTCGTTATTTCTCTAGCCTCGAAAGGTGAGCGATCACTCATAATTGACCTTCTTATGTTTAGTAAATTGATTTCACATGAAATGCCGATTGAAGTATTTTATTAAACCTAAATTAGTTAGAAATTAAATTGTTGAATATGATGTGCTAATATTTAAATTTGTTCATCTATGTTAATTGATGATAATGACACCATCAACATGTTTTGTGCATGTGTATTTGAACTGTCATTTATGATCCATGTTGTAGTTGATATGTTATGCTACTTTATACTATTTTATTTTCTCACTCTGCAAGTTCTCTGTTAGTTTAGAAATTCCATATGGGTTGAAATGACACATACACGAATGATATTATAGATTAGGAAAAATTGTTATGGTTTGAAATGATAAACCCAAGCGGTTTTATTGATTTTTGAATTTTGGGATTACGGGTATAAATAATATATACTCGTAAATATTAAATTAATACAAATTGAAATGATAAATATCTTTATCACTTGACCATAGGATAGAAAATTATATACGGACATTGTTGGCCTATTTTGATTTTTTTAAAGTTTTGGAAGGAAATAGATGGGTTTTAATAAGTATTGATTTTTAAAAATATATTATAAAGGTTTTATTTTGAATATGTGTTTTAAATGAACTATTGATTTGAAATATAACAGATAAATTTTATTTTATCTTAATATGTGCATAAAATTTAAATTTTTAAAATATATATATTTGGAAATTTTAAATTTATAAGTTAAGTTTGAAAATATAAATTTTATGATTTTACTTATAACTTTATTTTTTAAAATATATAATTAAGATTTAAAATAGATTTAATAATAGAATTTAATATAATAAATTTAATAAAAATTTAATTTAATTAATATATATAATATGTTTAAATATTTACTTGAATTTATATTCATATTTAAAAAAAATATTTTGTAATAGCTTTAATAATAGAGGTTGGAAAGATAAATAAAATTTACCTAAATTTTAAATTAGTTAAGAATTGAATATAGTAAGTATTGGTTGAAACTTATTGATTTTGTGATTTTTAGATGTGGTTTTACAACATGATAATTAGATTTCGATTAAAATTGATTAAATGAATATTTTTAAATTTAAATAAAATTGAAATTGAATATTTAATTTTGATTTAAATTTGTAATTCGAAATGTTATTTAACTGCTTATTGTTATCCCGCCTTTTGGCAAGGCCGAGATATCAAGGCATTAGTTGAAAACCAAGGATCATTCGTCCTAGGTATCGAGCATGCACAGGTTCGCTATGGATGTCGATGAATTTTTTCCGAGTTTGGATCAGGCTACAATCAACAGAACAGACAAGCGAAGCCATAAAAGCCAGCATTTCAAATTTCAAGTCAATCCGAGTTCGTATCCTCAAGCAATGGTCGATGCAAGTTGAAGGGAAAAACCAAGTTTTCGTATCCATCGTTGAGCCATATTTAGAATCGATCAGATTTCTACTCGTCTTTGTGTCCTCGTTCGTATCGATCAGTTTTGCATCCATCCTCAAGCAATTGTTTCGTATCGATCAACTCCGCATCCATCAACCGGTAATGCGCTTCATATCGATCGACCAATGTCTAGTTCGTATTCGTGAAGGAGGCGTTTATTCGAATCCATCAGGTAGCTTTAGTTCGTTTCGATCACGAATATCACCTGATCATATCCATTAAGTGGAGACAACACCTATCAATATGAACTACGCCGCCACCATCGATACGAGCTAAGCCATTTATCTCGATTCGAACTGAACATACTGCGAATTGATACGAGGTGCACGTGGTTGATTGGTTCGAACTGTGTAACGGCACTCGATACAAACTAGGTGAAATACATGGAGACAGCTCGGTCAACTTGAACCAAAAGGTGGATCGATGCGAGGAGTGTGCACCACGTCGCCGCGGGGTCACGTGCATTATCGATTCGAAGTGGGTCGATTCGAAGCCATGGATTTGAACGAAACAGTACTCTGAGGGACATCATCTCGTACCAGTCCAAATGCTATGAAATTTTCATAGGAGATTACGTACAAGCCAAAGAATGTTCCCACCAAGTTTCGACTCCATTGGGCATCATCTTGATCGATACGAATTGAGTTCGTATCGATCACGGATTGAGTCGAAACTTCTCGGGATCGGTCCCGTGGGCCCCCTCACATGCCAGGACGAGTCTCCCAAAGTTTGAGCGAAATATCAGCCTCCTACGCCTATATATAGAGCCCTAGAGCCAACGGAAAATGGATCTTTTTGATTCTGAAGCACCCAGACTCCGATGGATCGAGCTTTGCATCCTAATCTTGCTGTTGCACTCGAATTTCCAGTTGTAATCCACTGTTGTTCGCTGTAATCAAGTGTAATCGTTGAAAGAGAATCAATAAAGCATAAAAACTTCATAGTGGACGTAGGCAACATGCCGAACCACTCTAAATTGCATGTCTGTGCATTTACATTTCTGTTTGTTGGAGTTTTTGTTAGATAATCTTCATTTAAAATTTACGTTCTTCATTTTTATCTCTTCAAAAATTTCTGAAGAGTGTTGTGCCCATTTTTGGTACAAACACTTTGTTACTTTCACTGAGAAAACCCAAGCTTTCTCCTACTCTTTGGATCTTCTTTCGATACCGGGTTGCATAAATCTAAGAGGAAGATCCAGATTTCTAATTCAGAATCCTTCCACCCTATTCATATTTGTGTAAAGTCTAGGAAAGGATCTCATCCATCACCATGGTTAGCACAAGGACCGCCTCCAATGTTGTTGATCAAGAAGGCCAGGATAGGCAGAATCCCACACAGCTACCTCCATCCAACCAAGATGCTATAGGGCGCTCAGAACCATCAAACCCAGTTACCAGACAAGAATTCCAGTTGTTGCTTTAGGAGCTGACCCAGAGTCGGCGACAACTAATAGAGCAGCTACGCGCCAATGCTGAGCTGGCTAATCAGCTGAATCGCCAAAAGCGGAGGAGATCTAGGAGAGATCGTGCTTCTCACTCCTCCATAGAAAGTTCTGCCTCTTCTGATTATCATCATTGATCTCCACGACCCCGACTGGATGGGGGTCATGCATAAGCCACTGGACATCATCCCTCACCGATCGTTGGACAGCGAGAGTTGATCCATCGGTCAGTTTCTAGACCATGCCCTCCTCCCGAGGGGGCACCGTTCCTCACTATGCCATCGACAACCGCGCTACGACCATCGTTGTAGAACCGGGGGTTGATGCCCGGAACAAGCCAAAATTGGACCCTCATCAGCACGGACGTACTCCTGAACCACATGACCCAAAAGACTTTAGGCCACGAATACAGGACATGGACTGCCATCATCATCCGGTCCCGCCTCGCAATGTGCAACCCAACAACGCTTTGGCTCAGCGCACGTAGAACGTCCAAATGCCGGACCTTCCTACCATGATACGTTAGATGATATGTGAGAGCCAAGGTCTCATGAATGACGACTAGGGAATCTCCCAAAGTCACACACCCTTTACGGATGAAATATTATACGCTGAACCCCCTCGGCAGTTCAGAATGCCGACTCTACCAGACTATGAATGGAACTCTGACCCTAATCATCATATTCTGAAATATGAATGGTCAATGAGTGCTGCTAGAGCAGATGATGCAGTAAAATGCCGAAGCTTCCCGATTTCCTTAGGGGTCATCGCTACTTTGTGGTTCCCCGACCGCCGCCTCGGTCCATCTCTTCCTTTGACCAGTTGGCCACTAAATTTGTTGAGCAATTCCGCATACACATCTTAAGGCCGAAGGACGTTAACACCCTGTCTAATGTCACTCAAGCTCCTGGAGAGACACTTCGACGTTATCTAGAAAGATTCCACGCTGCTTGTGATGAGATTAGCAACCCGCATGACAACTCAATTCTTATGGCTTTGACTAAGGGATTGACCCCGATTCTGAATTCGACAACTGGTTGGCCGAAAAACCACCTACATCATTGGACCGTTTCTATGCCAAGGCGGCTCAATTCCTAAGAAGGGAAGATGCGAAACAGTCTAGGAAACAAGATGATGCAGGACCGAGCATAGAAGGGATCCAAAGCAATGTTGCAGTCAAACAGTCCGGTGAGAGCTCCAAGAAAGTTCAGCTAAATATTCAAAATAAACAAACTCAGCGAAGGGAGAACGTGAATCAAAATAGAAAGCGTGATCAGAACCGTGGCCCGCAGCACAAAAATCCTATGTTTGACAACTACATTCCTTTAAATACATCACTGGAGAACTTGTATTTACAAACCTGTAATACCATTCAATATAAAAAACCTGCAGCAAAACCGTCGTCAGAAAGGCAAATCCAAATGGGAAAATTTTGCAGGTTTCATGAAAGCTACGGGCACAATACAAATGAATGTCGTCATTTGCAAGATCTGGTGGAAAAGTTGGTTAGAGAGAAGAAGCTGGAACAATTTGTATGGGCACAGCAGCCTGGAGGAGCGGGCCCATCAAATCAGAACAATACGCCCGATAGAAGGAACCCGCCCATACCGATGGAAGATTAGTAATAAATTTTGTTAGTGGTGGTCCCGCTCTGTCAAGAGCCTGGAAAGACGAGGATCTTCGTCACTGCTACACATGACAGGCTTTATCTATTTAGCCTATAAATCTCTTGCAGTTTGTTTTTTTCATTTTGGAGTTCGAATTTGTAATAAGGCACTGACTTTACCATGTTTTTCCGTTCCAGTAATAAACTTCCATCTCTTCAAGCTAGAGCCGTGATTCGTCGAATGCAATATTCAACTATCACGACGCACGAAGAGCTAAGTTCTATTATACGATGGAATTTATTCAAATAGCGAGTGACTGTGATACGATCGGCTACTCACTAATTGATACCCAAGCTCGGGGACGAGCCATCACACTAAAGGCTGAATTGGACCAACACACGATAGTCCTATGACTAACTCCGAATTCCCAGAGCGTGAGTTGGAGTATAAACATCAACTAGAGGTTCCCGGAGTACGAACCAGAGTATAAACACTAATTTAAAACTCCCAGAGTGAAAGTTGGAGTATAAAACTTATAAATGTGGCTTCGAAGAGGGTAGACCCGTCCACCTAACGACTTCGACCGTATCCTAAACAAGTTCGAGGAGGATGGATCCGTCTATCTAATGACCTCGCTTGTCGACTCGGGGTGGATGTGAATTGACCATCCACGATCCTGATAATCCTGTCGTTCCTAGAGTGCGAATGTAATCCAAATGCCTAAACAAACGTGAATGACCGTTTGTCGGCCAACTCCAAACTCCCAGAGTGCGAGTTGGAGTATAAAACTCATAAATGCAGTTTCGAAGAGGGTGGATCCATTCACCCAACGACTTCGGCTGTATCCTAACTAAGTTAGAGGAGGATGGACCCGTCCATCTAACGACCTCGCTTGTCAACTCGGGGTGGATGTGATCCGACCATCCACGATCTCGATAAATCCATCATTCCCAGAGTGTGAACGAATTCCTAAAAAGCCTAAACAGATGTGACTGACCATCTGTCGGCCAACTCCATGTTCCCACAGCGTGAATTGGAATATAAGCATTAGCATCAGGTTCCCGGAGTGCGAACCGGAGCATAAACACTAACTCAAAATTCCCAGAGTACGAATTGGAGTATAAACTTCAACTCTATGTTCCCGGAGCGCGAACCGAAGTATAAATGTTAGCTCCAAATTCCCAGAGTGTGAATTGGAGTGTAAATACTAAGTCGGAGTTCTCGGAGTGCGAACCAGATTATCGATTACAAATAACTCTGAGTCCCCAGAGTGCGGTCAGAGTATAAGTATAACTGGAGTGCAAAGGACCACTCATAAGTTAACCCCAAGTACCTAGAGTGTGGACATGTGCTCAAAAACTTCAACATGCGTGACTGATCACTGAAATACATGTGCTAATCCCTGGAGTTTGGATGTGACTTTTTATAAATAAACAAGCATGATTCAACCGCTCAACTCTCTCTTATTTTAGCATCGGTCCGACGACGCTGAACCCGAAGGAGTAGAAACAATTTGCGATCACTAGCCGATCTTTATAACTCATCCTCTGGACTTGGGGAAAAGCTCAAGTAGTAATCGTTGACTGAAGCAGTACAACGTCCAAGTCCAACTCGATCCCCAGTTACGACTTGTGTTTGTGATTATCAGACTTGGCGAATAAAACAAACTCGATTCAAAGGCTGAAACTCCACAAGTACACTGAACTGAAATTCAAATACTGCAGTACTTAAGCATAAAAGAAATGAAAGTTAAAGCCAAGAAAGAAAATTTCATTTCAACTAATTGTATGTGAAGATTCATATACAAGTTATTCCAAAAAATTCCTACTATCGGGGGCCGAACCCGCATCTATACACGGCCTATAAAAGAACAAGTTCCTAGCCATCAAAAATTGCGTCGGAAAGGCTTATCTACTCCTTGACCTTTTTCGGCTTTCTCTTAAGTGCGGATCCTCCCAAGCCACTAGTGATTTTTCGCTTTGAGCTTTTACTCTTTGGCAGATCATCTCCAGACGGAGGCATAACGTCAACTTCCTCCTCCGAATTTGAGTCTATGGGAATGCTTCTTGTAAGAGGAGTCGGAGGAACCGGATCTACAGCCGGGAGCAGAATGGATACACTAGTATCGATGACTGTACCCCCAGGAGATATCATTCTGAGTGGGGTTGGGCCAAGTGTCAACGTTTCACTCCCTGAACTAATGCTTTGCACGGCCTCCACCAGCTCGGCGTTGATCTCAGCCAGTATCTCTTCCTCGCGGGCGGACCGAGCTTCACTAGGGGCAGCGGTGGCCTGTATCGAAGCGCTAGAAGTAGGTAAAAATCCACTAAGAACGAATGGTAAGTCTGCAAAGGGGCCGCTCTGTCGGCCAAGGAGCTCGTTCATCATCTGCCCATCAAAAGAGATTGAGCTCCCGTGTGTTACTTCAATGGGAGCAGCCGTTATTGTGGTGGTCGCCTCGGTAATGATGGCCTCCTGCACTTGATGTGATTCCTGGATTGCAGGAGGCACTGTCATCACTGGACAAGGAAGAAAAGAAGTTGTTAGAACACACTTCAAAAATAAGTCTCCCATTTCAAATACACGTGGTGGCTTGATTATTCTCAACACGTGGTGGCTCCTTTCTTCAACATGTGATGGATTGATAAACTCAACACACTATGGCTCCTTTCCTTCAATATGAAATGGCCTGATATTCTCAACATGTGATGGCTCCTTACCTTCAATACACGGTGGCTTCTATCCTTTAATATGTGATAGCTTAATGATCTCAACATGTGATGTCCTCTTTGCTTTATATGTAATGGCTTGAGATAATCTTAACATGCGATGGCTCCTTTCCTTCAATATGCGATGACTTGATAATCTCAACATCTGATGGCTATATCATACTCGGCTTATGACATCTTTTAATAGTCAATTTAAGAAAGCTATCTTTAGTCAACTTGCGGTAGCTATCTATGGTTAACTTGCGAAAACCATGTTATTTTCGACTTACGATATTTCTTCACCATCATCTTGCGATAATTCATCATCGTCAAATTTTTTGAAAATTTTAGGTTTAAACTTTCCCCTTTCCCAGAAGAACTTTTTTTATGCTTTAGCTTAAGTAAACTTCTATTCTTGCTTCACTTCTTCTCCTTTTAAGGTCCTTAATTTTCCTTATAACCTACCTTGGTAACTGTGGATAGATGCTCTTTACTCTTGCTGGTTCTAAGCTTGGTTGTTCATTATGCTAAGAGGTTTCAAGGCTCCATTGGCCACCTTCCTTGGTTGGGTGCTTTAACCTGGCCCGGAGGTGAGATCAAAGGTTTGATTGACAATCACTCTTTGGATGGTTTCTTCGGTTAGTCCTTGCGGCGGTGCGGAAGGCTTCTTGCCTGTCTCCTTTAGATAGGTAACTAGGCCCAACAATGGGACCCAGGGCTTAATTGACCATCATAATTTGAATGGTTGCTTTGACTGGACCTTTCAGGGGGACCGAAGGCTTCTTGCCTATCACTATTGGATACGTGCTTTAACCAAGCCCAATGGTGGGATCAAATGCTTTATTTACCATTACTCTTTAGATGATTTCTTTGGCCAAGCCTTTCGATGGGACCAAATGCTTCTCATATATCTCCCTTGGATAAGTGCTTTGACCAAGTATGCCTACGGACTCAAAGGCTTAATTGACCATCACACTTTGGATGGTTGTTTCGGCCAGGCCTTTTAATGGAACAAAATGCTTCTCATCCATCTCGCTTGGATAGATGATTTGACTAGGCCTAGCAGTGGGATCAAATTTTTAATTGACCATCTCTCTTTGGATGGTTTCTTCAGCCAGGCCTTCGAGCGGGACTGAAGGCTTCTCATCCATCTCCCTTGGATGGTTGCTTTGACCAGGCCCGACAGTAGGATCAAAGGCTTATTTTACTTTCACTCTTTGGATGGTAGCTTTGGTTAGGCCTTTCAATAGGGCCGAGGCTTCTCATCCATCTCCCTTGGAGTGATGCTTTGACTTGGCTTGATGGTAGAATCGAAGGCTTATTTGACCATCACTCTTTGGATGGTTGCTTTGACTGGGCCTTATCGTAGGACCAAGGCTTTATTACCCTCTTTCGGATTTGAGGCTTGCTTCTGCCAAACGAATCTTGCTAACCTCGTAAGGTTAAAAGCTAAGTCAAGTATACTACATCTCATGTCCGGAGGCTATCATTTGGGAAAGGTCTTTTAATAATACACTTTTCTCATCCAATTTATGAAACATGGTCTGAAATGTTCGGCATTACACGTTCTTGATATCACATTTTCATCTATTCTACTTAATTGATAAGTTCCTGTCGGAATAACTTTGTGAATTACCCTCTTTAGCACTAGATTTCCTTTCTTGAATGCATTTCCTTTTACTTTTGAATTATAATATTTGGGATTCTTCGCTAGAATTAAACCATCCAAATGGCAGCTAAATCTCTTAGTTCTTAAAGCAAATCGAGGGACTCTTTCTTTGTTTCTTGATTTGATTCATAAGTGTATGCAATTCTTTAGCACTAAGGAACTTTGACCTCGACTGGTAGCATGGCTTCAAACCCGTAAGTCAAAGAATATGGGGTATGTCTCATAGCTGTCCATGTGGAATCTCTATGTGACCATAAAAAGAGGGAAAGCTCTTCCATCCAATTTCCCTTTGCTTTACCTAAACGTTTCTTTATAATATTCTTTATGATCTTATTTGCTGCTTCTACTATCCCATTAGCTTTTGGATGAGCTACTGATGAAAATCTTTTTGCTATTCCATTACTTTCACAAAAGCGGGTGAATTCTTCGCTTTCAAATTGGGTCTTTGTCAAAAAAATCATATTTGGAAGTCTAAATCTAGTAATTATATTCTAACAAAATTTAAGACCTTTCATGTAGTGATGTTTTGAAAAGGCTCTTCTTTTACCCATTCTATAAAATAATTAATGGCTATTATGGTAAAGTGTTTTTTATTTTGAGACTTGAAGAGGCCCGGTCAAATCAATTCCCTATTCATCAAAAGATCATGGGCTCGTAACGATAGTAAACTCCTTTGGAGGCCATCGTGGAATCTTAGAAATTTATTGGCATTTATCACACCTTTTAACCTAGGACAATGCATCCATAATCATAAAAGGCCAATAATGTCATTGTCTTATTACTTTCTTTGGTAGCTTTATCTATTCGAATGGTCACCATAGAATCCCTCATGTGTTTCTTTCAATAATCTTTCCCAGGTTACTAGGGTAATGCACCATAGATAACATGTTTAATCCTTCCTTATATAATATTCTGGTAATCCATACATATGAAAGGGCTTAGTATCTCAACTTTCATGACTCGCTTTGGCAATGCCCCTTTTTCTAAGTGTTTGATTAAGGACATCATCCAACTATAGGCATATTGATCCTCATAAATTCTTTTTCCTATTCTCTCAGGAGCTACCTCATGATTGCACTCTCTTAAATGGTCTTCTTCATCATATTGTGATTGCTAAGCTTGAGATTTGGCTCACTATTTGGTCCCTCTTCCAAAATTTCATCATTTGACATTTTTTTTGATCCAATGCTAGGGTTCTGTTGGAATCCAACAGAAATGTTTTTAACTTTCGGTATCTCTTGAGACCTTGCTAATTTTGCTAAAGAATCTGCTTTTGCATTTTTTTTCTCTGGGTATTTGAGGTATAGGAAACTCTTTGAACCGAACTAGCATTTCATGAACCCATTTCGCGTACTGGGCTAACCGACAAATCTTTGGTTTGAAATAGCTTTTCGATTAGTTTACAACTAACTATGAATTGCTAAATATTTCAATCCTTGGGATTTTTAGCTATTGAGCTAAGGTTAACCATCTATCATAGATTCATACTCAGTCACATTATTTATAGTAGAAAATCCTAGCTTCATCGCATAAGGTAGTATATGTCCATCGGGCATAATTATCACATGACCGGTCCCCACTTCTTGTTCGTTCAAAACCCTGTCTATGTATAGACATCACTTTAGTTCAAGTTTCCTTTCCTTTTCTAATTGCTCTTCAATAAACCTGTTCATTCTGATATGAAGTCGGCCAGAACTTACTTATTTGATTTCCAAGGAAATACTCTATATCTGCTGGTTTAACTCTGTTCCCCATTTATTAACTTTTTAACACTTTAAGTTCACCGAGGAACGTCCTTAGTAGGTAGTTGGTTAACATCTTGATTGGGTTGGACTGGATATAAGATCTTAACTTTCATGCTGTTAGTAACAAATAATATGCTAATTTCTCTATAACCGGATATTTAATTTTGGCATCCTTTAACCTCTTGTTCGTGTAGTATACTAGGTATTGAATTCAATTCTCCTCTCTGATTGAGACAAAGCTAATTGCTTGTATTGATTTACCTGTATACAAGAATAAGTCTTCTCCCTCGATGGGTCTAGAAGGTATCGATGGTTTTCTAAATGATCTTTTAGATCAGCTTTCTGACGTTCTTTTGTCCATTTAAATTTTTTTCTTTTTAATCACATCGAAGAAAAGAATACATTTGTCAGTAGCCCTTGATATGAATTTATTCAATGTTGTGACTCATTCAATCAATCCCATTACTTCTTTTACTTGTTTTTGGTTCTATCGTATTTCTAATTCCTTTGGTCTGATCAGGGTCGGCCTCTATTCTTCATGCGCTTACGATGTGTCCAGAGAATTTACCAGATTGGATGCCGAAGGAGCACTTTTGCGGATTTAGTTTCATTTTGTACTTCCTTAATATTCCTAATAGTTCCCTCAAATTTTCCATATGATTTTCCTACTTCTTAGATTTTACTAACATATTATGTACATTTTCTTCAATGTTCTTCCTAATTTGGACTTTGAATATTCTATTCACAAGCCGTTGAGATGTGGCTCCTATGTTTTTTTTAATCCAAAGGGCATTCCCTTGTAATAGTAAATTCACCAGTCAGTGACAAAGCTTGTATGTTCTTCATCGGGTTTGAACATAGAAATCTGGTTGTACCCTGAATATGCATTCATGAATTATAATAACTTACAACCACCTGTAACGTTGACTAATTGGTCAATTCTAGGAAGTGGGTAGCAGTCTTTTAAGCATACTTCTTTTAAGTATGTATAGTCAACACATATTCTCCACTTGCCATTGGACTTTTTGACCAAGACCGGATTTGCTAGCTATTTAGGATAAAACACTTATCTGATGAACCCATTTTCCAATAACCTTTTATTTACTTTTAAAATGCCATAGCACGAATTTTTTCATGTTGCCACTACTTTTGCCTAATTAGAGTAAATTTTGACCAATATTAAATGTGTGGCACATTATTGTGTGCTTAATTCCTTCCATCTTAGCATGAGTCCAAGAAAATACGTCTTTGCTTGACTATAGAAATGTTGTTAGTTCTTTTCTCATGTTCTTGTCCATTCTCCTTCCTATCTTTATAGCCTTGGTACAATCTTGAGGATCTAGACTTATTTCTTGTAGGACTTCAATAGATTGCGCATTTTCTTGATTGTCTCTGAAATCCGCATCTAGTACTATCTCCCTTAAAAATTTATTCATATCTTCGTCAGTTGATTCAATTCAACATGCTTACACTTTTTTCCTCCTGATTCGACATTCTTGCCACACACTTGGTGGACTGTTATTGGAAGATTTTGCCCATTTTCATTAGATATCAGTGCTCGAGGAATGATATGCATAGGCTTAGGAATTTTAGTTTCGTTTTGTTTATTTAAAGTAAGGCCATAGCAGATTTTACCCACTTTATTATATTGCTCAAATGTGGTGAAATATATTTCACGAGAATTAAGTTGTTCTCCATAAACCGTCCCCTATCCCACCTTACAAAAGAACTTCACAAGAACGTGCTTTGGGGAGATAGAGGCAACAATTTCATCCAACTTAAGTCACCAAAAGAACATATAATAGTAAGATGGCTGGCTCATCACAACAAATAAAGTATCAAACATCCTCGTATAAGGTGGAGTTCCAATTTGAACAACCAGTTTGATTTTCCCAATTGGTGTGGAGCCTTTGTTGTTGAATCCAAAGATTAGTTCCAAACTTGGCTCGAGCTTATCTTTTGGATTCCCATTTGATCAGATGCACTTTTAGAAATTATATTAACTATACTTCTAGTATCAACTAATATCTTTGACACAAGCAAGAGTCTGATTTGGGAAATTATCATGAGCGGGTCATTTTGTGGGTGCTTAACTCCTCTCATTTCCCTTGGAGTAATTACCCGATCTAGCACTTAAGAAAACCTTTAAATGTCATTGATGGTGGTTCCTTGCTTATCGAATAGATTCCTTCATTGGCCTCCAATTTATATATGTTTCTTGCCTCTTTGCTCATTCATGCAATATATTGTCCTCCATGAATTACGTCATTATGGTTAATTGGTTGCGATAGATCCTCGGGAAGCTCACTTTCCAGGATGCTGGTGTTATTGGTTGAAGGTTTTTCATTATAAGGAATTTTTCAACTAGTTTTAACAAACCCTTTAGCAATCCTCTTCTAATCATATTTTAAATGATTCCCGCCAGAACTCAATAGGAATTAGTCTTATGCCCATTTACTATACGAAAAGAAAAATAATCCCTTGCATTACTCAGTTTAGAATTTTTTCTTGACATAAATGACATGGGATATTCAAGCTCATCTTTAGTCATAGCGAATATGTAAGAAATGGATTGGTTTAGTTCAACCGAATTAGCTTTAGCAAATTCATCCCATTTACCTTTTCGGTTTAGGTTCAGCCTCCCCTCTCTCTTTAATTCCATTTATGTTGGAAAATTTCATCCATTCGAGCAATTTATCTACTTGGAAGTGAAGGTCTTGCTAATCTTTGCAACCGTGAATACACGGCTCTTCCAAAAATGTGTATTTTCAATCAAACCAGCCTTTACTGCCATTAACTTTTCTCAATCACTCAATCTTTCTACTTTATTTTCTTCAGCATTAAATCTCTTTAGATAATCCCTCAACAACTCTGTCGAATTTTTTTATATTGTTTAACACACTTGCATCGATAATTGGCTCCTTGGAGGTGTAGATTGAGCTATGAACTCGTAAGCAAATTGCTCCCATGTGCAAATAGTTTTCTCGCAATAACATCGGTACCACTTTCCATTCGCACCGAAGAAAGTAGTTTGGAAGACCCTACATCTCACTACCTAGGAGCTTCATACAAATCCGTATGGCTCTCAAAAGTCATGAAATGATAATCGAGATCGGTTATTTCAACATATTTGGTTGATGCGGTCTTTATATACGACGATAGTGAGACTGTAATAATCTCTTCGGTGAACGGTGCTTCCCTAAAGTTATCATTTTCCCTTTTAGATTTAATATGTCTCTAACCATTTTACTTGCCAAGTCCTTCTAATATGCTTCATCATTTTGGTAATCTCTCCGTTTGAGCAAATATTCATTTTGTAAAGCAGAGCTAGTGTATTATCTTACGTGGATTTTGACTCTTTATTTGTTCTTCAAGTTGCACAATTTTCATCTCTTTTTTAAGGTCTTAGATTACTCATTTAAACATTCTTACATCTTACATTTGACCCTTCAGCTTTTCACGAGGAGATTCAGCCTCACCCTCTTTGTTTTCTTTCGTTCTTAGTGACATCCTTGAAGATTTTTGAGGGACTGTATCATGATTAGTTCCTACATATTTTGAAGTTACATCTTCATGGTCTTAAATTCATTTCTTCCTTAGATGTTTCCAAAGGGGTTGATGCTTGACCTATCTTGGAATTCTTTATGTTGAATTGAGGGATCGTGTTTTCCTTGAGGTTCGTGTGTTGGATAGTTTCTCCTTGAACTTGAATGTTGAACTTCTTCATTGATCTATCCATTTGCATAGTTTAGTGGTTAAATAGTGGTTATTAAATTATCTTCCTTGAGTTCAACTCTCAATGGAAGCAACACTTAATGTTAGGCCAACAGTCCGTTCAACCAAATAAGTTCTAGTCGCGAGGAGTCAAAGATACTTGAGTAAGTAGGATTACCTAGTCAAGTACGCTATTGTTGAGTCCACATAAAGTCATTATGAACACTGTCCTTTTTAAAAGTACATGAATGAAAAGCCACAAAGTTGCATAACCCAAGTAGCCATTAAAGTCACAATTCAAGCTCTCTTTATTATGCTTGAAGTAAAATAAAAATGAAGATAAAAGATCAAGTTAGAATTCGCCCCTTTCTCATAAGGACACATGTTTATTTATAGAAGACTTCGGCTTTTAATTTTATGATAAGTGCCATTTAGGAAAACTAATGGTCATGATTTATTGATGGGGCATATGCTTAGGATCACACATGGCCCCATCGTTAACTTTTTCATAATAATGTGGTGTGGTCGGTCTAATAAGAGAATGCCACGTGGTCAATTGGTATTGATTTTTTGCATTGTATTCCTCAATATGCGATGGTTCTGGTGATCAACATGCGATAGGTCCTTAATTCTCATTAGGTGATAGCTTCCTTAGGTTTTCAATATGCGATAGCTAAAATGTGCACCAATGTGCAACAGCTTTGAAGCACCAGGCTTCGATAGCTTCAGCAGTCGACTTATGATTACTCTAAAACATCAGCCTGTAATAGATTCCCTTTTTTATCTCATTATGCATGGACCTTACGCATATCAATATTCGATGGCTTCAAGGAGATGGCCTTCTACATGTGGTAGATTGACTATCCCTACATGCAATGGCTCCTTATTTTCAACATGTAATGGCCTGATAATATCAACATGTAATGGCTCGTTACCTTCAATATGTTATGGCTTGATTGTTCTCGACGTGCGGTGGCTCCTTTCCTTCAATATGTGTTGGTCTGATAATCTCAACAAACAATGGCTCTTTTTCTTAAATATGCAATGGCCTAAAATCTCAATATGTGATGGCTCCTTACCATCAATATGCGATGGCTTGATTATTCTCAACATGCGGTGGCTTCTTTCCTTCAACATGCGATGACTTGATAATCTCAACATACAATGGCTCCTTTCTTTCAATATGCAATGGCTTGATAATCTCAACATGTGATGGCTTATTTCCCTCAACAGCGATGGTTTGATAATACCAATATGTGACGGCTCTTTCATACTCAGCTTGCAATAGCTTTTAATAGTTAGTTTGTGATAGCTATATATGGTCAACTTGCGATAGCTATCGATGGTCAACTTGGGATAACTACGTTATTTTTTATTTACGACATCTCTTCGCCTTTATCTTGCGATAGTTCATCATTATCAAATTTTTGATAATTTTGGGTGTAACTACTAACAACACCTAAAACATTAAATTAACAGCTATTATTTCTTAATAATTAATTAGTATAATTATTTTATGAAACTATATAAACTAATTAAACCATATGGTTTTTTTAAGAATTCACAAATGTAATTGTGTGACATAGAGGTGTGAATTTAATCAGCGATTAATATTGAATAGTTTAGTTAGTCATATGATAGTCTTGTCAGATTCATCGCTTACGAATCTTTTTAGTAAAATCATGTTTTATATTATCTTAAGTGATTCCTATAACGATAATAATTTACATATGTTCTCTTCATCAATACTATACACATCAGAACCTATGGAATTTGGTACTTGTCAAAACTCTAATAAAATTCACATTCAAGATCAGTCCATAACCAAAATTCTTGGTTCAATGATAACAATTATTATTAATCATTCTATTCTGGCCTGAGATTTTGGCTTTGAGTTGAATCGTTGACCATGATACTACCCACGTACACTAGGGAGATGAGTTCTATATTGCTTAACTTCCAATGCCTCAATTAAGACCCAACTATAATAATTTTATGAGTGGCATACCATGATCTGATTATAACAAAGTAGAGTGTTCACACTGAAGTTACACATTATTATCAAGTCGAGTGAACTAGTTAACATCATTATACCGAGGTTTCCTTCTTAACCTAGTTATTATCAACCAACGGTAAATACTTAGACGGGTCATTCCATAATTATCAAATAACTACAAGCAACCCCTTGGTGCCTCCAAATAGCCATGAGAAATACACTACCCAACATTTGAATAGCATTACATGCTTCGATCTTAATGGTTGAATAAATATCCATTTCTCGAAACATCTTAACCACAAATATTTAAAACAAAATATCATTTATTTTATGGTTAATCACTCACGGTTGCAACTATTTGTAACTATAATTAGTAAAGTTTTATTTGAAGATTTTCTTATTATATACTGTAAATTAATTACTTAATTAATTATATCATAATATGACAAAGTATATAAAGGAAAACATAAACTGTTACTATGAACAAGATTGACTACAAAGTTAGATATATGTAACAAATTACATAATTTTACATATGACATACCACTATCTCTTTCAATCTCCTAATTCGAATTGCGATCAGTTATGAAATCTTAATCTCATTCCATTGATCAGTTCATTTTTGATTAAGCTAGTCCTTTAGTGAATGGATCTATTATATTATATTACTACGTACTTTTTTAGCCAATATCTCTTTGTTATTGACAAACTGTCTTTGTCATATGGAACATTCAGAGTATATGTCTAATCCTCTTATGAGCCCTAGTTTCTTTTATGATTTGTATATGACATTATTTTCACAAAACAATGTTAAGAGATTATCAACATTTGGAATCACCCCTAGCTCGATTATAAATTTCTGCATTTATATTTGTACTACTTTTATTGCAATGCTATTCAAGACGACCTACTTAGTCTTTCAGTCGAATCGGCAACCGCCTCCTGTTTGTAACATTTCTAAATTAAAGCTCCTGAACTAAGGTTGAACATGAATTTAGGATTGACATACTATATTTGATTTTTTTCGAGTTTGAATATGCCTTCATAAGGAGTTCGTTGTTCCATAAAAAATTCTTTAAAAATTCGTAAAGAGTCATGTATGCTCATAAGTACCATTTAGCGATATTAATTCAAATTTTGTACTCGCTTAATGCATTAGCTACATAAGCTAATAGAGATATGGTAGACAATATAATAGTATGATAATTCCAATTGACGATGCATAAGGAATTCATCGCATATGCTCCACATTAACATTTTAATATGATGTTTAAGTATATCATTTAGGAAAATCCCATTATCCTTACTTATAGTTTCAAAAATATGTTAGTACCCTTAATACTCTTTCTTATAGACAAAAGCTTAGCTCCACATTTTCATTGAAGTTGAACTATTTGATTTCCTTGCGAAAATATTTACTAAACTCTAACGTTTATCGAATGATACTATTGTATCAGTTCTTGGATCTTATCCAATACTTACAAACTCAGTCATCGCTCCCACTTACGTCATTGTATTTTGGTCATCATGTGTAAACACTTTATTCTAAATCACTATTCATTATTTCAGTTCCAAACAAGACATACAAACATTCAAGGTCTTGCATGATAATTTTGCGAGTAGAATTCGAATCAACATAAGGACATTGACCGATAATCTATTACGCTAATTTTAACAATTAAAATTTACAACGTTTTCTCATTAATGCTGCTTACTATACTCCAACAGCATCGGTACTTCTTTCGAAGACAAACTTAGAGTCGATGGATCATATCCCTTCGAGTACAATTACTAAAATCATATTTCGATAATGTACTTGGAATATCTTGCAGATTTAAGCATCCTTCCATATGGTAAATTATATACTCTATATGATTTATTAACAATCAAGGAAATTAATATTACTAAAAATTCTTTTTCTTAACATTAATAAGAAACTCATGATTTCTCTTTAAAAAGCGAGAATTCTTATTCGACATTCTTATGAGTTTTTTTCATTTTAGGCTTGGTTAATTTCATTTCATTTTATATAATAAGTTTCTATGTTGGAGTATTTGGATCGTATTCGATAGTTACTAAAACTTATTTAATTTTGGGTTCATGAAACTTATGTTCATAACATAAATTATTCGACCATTGTTGGTCGGTCCCAAACTCCTTTACAGTGGTCCATGTAAGGTGTTTCATGAGTGCATTTTACGTGCAGTCTCTCGACATGTACAACCTATCAACTCCTTAACCTAGGATATGTTGGGACTACATGTTAATTCATATCTTCTATGATTTTGTAAATAGTGCTTTAGATGAAATTAAATTTAATATATGTACTTACTCTTAAGTACATATCCTTATAGGAAGAAGTTAATTCAACATCACTCATTATCAATCGTACTTTGTCCAACAAAGTCAGATTATTCCTTATCAATACATCATTATATATCACAGCGAGGAGTGACTTTGAGATTGAATTTTATTCATCTTTAGGTACTTTTGAAACTCTTTCTAATATACTAACTTGTTTGATCAAATTAATTTCTTTTTCATTTCTTTTGCTTGCAATGCTTTCTTCTTTTATCTTATATTCAATGAACTTATCAAAGATATACTACTTGTGTATTATATATATGTTCACGTATGTGATAATTCATCAATGAATTTAACAAAGCAAATGGATCCATTTGGCATAACTTGACCTTGGATTACATAACTTTATATGCATCAATCCAAAGAGTTCAACAACTCTTTTATCTCTCCTACTGAATGGGTTCTTTGCATTTAGTCTTTTGAGTTATAATTCATGAGTGCCATATAATTCATAATCATAACGAGGTATTTGTCAAAATTATGGTTAGTCCATAATTCCAAAAATAAGTATAGAAAAATTTATATAATTCTGTATTTTTAATAGCAAATTCATCACTATTGTTTCAAAAACAAATATTATCAATGTAATAGACATATTTTATAACAAATATCAATAATATTGGTATTAAAAAGTACTATATCTATTGTCGGTCAATTTCAAAAACTGTTATTATTTGAGAAACAATATTTGACGTATATATGACAGCAATCTTTTATAACTTGACGCATCCATTAGTAAGTGTCATTTGGTATAGTCCCAATATTTCCACCATTAATATAATAGTGCATGAAATAAAAAATTCCATTTAACCATTTATCATGAACCATTTACTTCATCCACTATAATTAGTTTATAGTCGACGGTTTTAGATCAAATATCTTAAACTCAAAGAAATAAGAAAAACATTTTTTATTATGAAATTACATTTGGAATATAAATCATAATTATCATTTCTTATTAAGTATCATGCACAATTCTCGTTCTTATTGTCTCTTGAAGAAGCAGAAGTGACTATTCACGCTGTTCATCTCAACTCTGGCTATATTTCATCCACTACCAAACATCCGCTTTCTTTTCTAAATGGTCGGACAATTCAAATGAAAACTCTTAATACAAGACTGCACCGAATTCTATACAAAAGAACATTCGAATAACTTTAACATTTTAAGGACATCATATAAGTTGCACTAAAGTAAATTGATCAATTGATATTTTAGTGATCGGGTTCCTATGTTTTTTTTCATTAGTTCTTGGTATTTTTCACTTCAAACACGATAAAATCCTCTTTGTATTCAATTATATTGATTACACAATCTTATAATATGGTTTAGTTGCTCATTTTGAATTAACCAGTTTCATCAATATTTCATTTATTTGAATGCAACTGCTCACCATATGACCTTTTATGTGATTGAATACCTGTAAAATATTTATATTCTTATACTGATTTTGTTAACAAAAAAAATTGTTAAGACCCTAAAGCAAAGTTCAAAGTGTAAGTGAACCTTTCGAAACCACCTTTCAAATAGATAAAGACAGTTTATACCTTTTGAATCCCTTCACCCAAACAATCTAGAAGACTTAGATCTCTTTTAAGTCCACCTTTCGAAAAGGTTACGGCAATTGAAACTCCTTCTAAACAATCTTTTGACGCGGTCGAGACACTTGAATTTCTTATGAAAATATCTTTCGAACTAGTTAAATTGGAGTAGGATCCTATCGAAACCTCATTTCGAAGTAGTCAAGGTGGCCTAAGGTTGGGATCTAATGATCTATGGGTTTTAGTTGAATTAAAGGGTTTTAACTCCTTCAAAAGGTACCCTTTCAATCACGTCGATACAAGCAGATCATAACCAAAACCACATTGAAACATTAGTTCAGCTAATATATCTAAAACTGCCATATACTTACTTTAATAATATTTTCCTTTGTTGCTTGAAGCTTAAGTAATACAAAGAAGTCCAATCCCCAATTTAATTTTGGAATTAGGGTTTACAAATTCAAGAAAGAACAAGTGTTGAGTGAGTGGGATTGGATCCCCTAAACCATACCCTTATGGTCTTATTTGTAGGCGTAGGTTGGCCCCATTTGAATCGGTCCTCTCGGCTTAGTCGATAGGGCGTCTTAGAGACCTTTCATTGCTGTTAACATGAGGGCATACTTCTACTTTGCTTTTAAATTGAACTTGAGTGCTTTCGAGCCGGTCAAAAGTTGTTGATTCGCTCTCCAGTTTGTCGTTGTTGTGATGCTGCAAGTAGGAAAGGAGTTTTCAATTCTATTGATAGGTGAATCTTTGGGGCTTCGAAGGAGTTGTAACGTAGTAGAAGGTTTAAATGTGGAAGATAGCTTTCGAAGACATACTTGTTGATTGATGCAGAGCCCCATCCTCAGGCATATGAGAATATCATATTGAACTTAAGTAAGCTTTCTTTTATAATTATAAATAGTCTCAACCGGTTCAAAAGGCTAATTTATCCTTTCGAATGGGTAGCTCTGGCCAAATATTCTTTTGTGGAATGTGAACGAAGGCGTAACCCACTGTTTCGCAGGGTTTTGCATGCATGTGAAAGCTTGTAATCTGTTGCCTTTGAAAGGTGTTCCTCAACTCATTCGAAACGTCTTCTTACATGCTGAAGCAACCATTTCAGAAGGAAACAATTGAAGCAAAAGGGTGCTCTTATCCTTTTTCGACCTCTTCCAAGCTCATAGTATATCCAACTTTTGCAAAAGCATCCCTTGGACTCTTTCAAAAGGTTCTGCTAACGCTATCATTCCTTGGGAATCCCTCTTTTATATTCTTCATGGTTTCAACAAGGTAGAAGCAAAGATTGATGGTAACAATTGCTCCCTCCAATGAAGGGCTTCTCTTGACTTTCTAAGTCAACTGTTTCGAAATTCATCTCCATTTTAGATAAAATTACCTACCTTTTGATATTCCCAAATGTATACTGGTCATTCATTTAAATCTGATCGGATGGCTTTCCCTACATCCGCATCTTTTATAAATCACTCTTCCTTCTCCTCTTTTTCATTTACTTGCAATTAAGAAACTCAAAGCAAGAGTCAAAATTTTCAATTTCTTATTAAATTCCTAATCTCAATACACACGAATTCAAATTGGAGGTATATATCTATTGTTCATGTTTAACCTTTAATTCAGGGGGTGAGTTTGTATTACTCCTTCAATTTTTGAGAATGATTCAAAATTTTCCTTCATATAAAACTATGTTTAAATTCACTTTTTATGTGGATTTCTCTCAATCTATGGTATAGAATTTGGGTTTGAACTTAATTCATAGAATTTAGGGGCTATTTTCCATTGTTATGCATGAACCCAAGCTCAAACTCTATTGCATTCAGTTATAACTTGTTTGGGAGGAATCTTTTTCTAATCAATTATGCTTCAAGCTTGAATTTAGTGTTTTTGTTGTTAACGAATGTGAATTCATGCTTGAATCAATTTGATTGTTAACTTCTAGAAGCATTGGGTTATTGAATTAGGGAGAAAATTCTTAGCCAGTGGCTTCAAAGAGAAGGTTAAGTCATACAAATTAAAACTCTATATTGTAACTTGACTTTTCAACCCTTTCGAAGGGGTTAAGGCATCTAACTCTACTCTGCTTTTTCAACCACTTTCTAAGTGGTCGAAAGGAAGTCAAGTATCTACCTTTAAGTGGACCCTTTCGATGGGGTTGACGTGGTTAGCAAGCGACGGACTTCTTCAAAAGCAAAAATTTATTACCACGTATTCTGACACCTTTCGAAGAAGTCATCTTAAAAGATTCAATTTAATGGCTACACAGCATATACTTTCAAAGGCTTAACTTTATTTTTAAAGGACTCAAAACTTAATATATATATATATATAAGTGGATTTAATTTGTCATTTTATTTCAAGTAAATCATGCTCAATTTTGACTTACTCTTGAAGTTGTTAAATGTTTGAAATTTATGCCTCTTGTCTCAACTGGATTGAAAATAGTGCATTTTTATTAAAGTTATAACCATATCAAGTCTTTCAACTTGATCGAAACCTCCCAAATTGATTCAAGCCTAGTTATGTGTATGCTTTCAAAACTTTACTTCCCACTTTCGACCTATTCAAGACCCATTATAACCAAAAGGAATATAATTATCATTTTCTCAATATAAACACTATCGAAATGTTCCAAGGCCCTTTCATTTGTATTAAAATCACTTAGATCGAAGTCTTTTGACTTAATGAGAGTATAGTGTTTGTAACGACCCAGAATTTCCGTCATTCGATATTCGTATATTTAATTGATTTTAGATATTCACAAGTAAATTTTATAAGCTGAATAACTTATATTTCGGATATTTGGATTTAATTGGATAATGAAATTGTTAATTTAATATTTAAAATTGTTAAAATAATTGATATTCGAATTGAAAGTGAATAAAAATGATTTACAAAGTTATATTAAATCCTAATTGAATTAGAATGATGTTGCAGGACTTCTAAAATCGAATTAAAAGTTAAATTACAGAAATTGAATATATTAATATTTACTAAACGTGTAAAAATAGTCATTTTCAAACACTCTCAGATTTCGACGAAACCAGTTTCATTGCATCCATAATGTTATATTATTGTAAGATTTCAAATTTCGTGTTTCCGGGGCCAGCTAAAATGCGTAGAAATCTGTTTAAGTGAATTTTAAATTTAAATAAGTCGATTCGAAAACCTATCTTCCAAATACGATCGAATTGGCTTCCGATATATATTCCATTGCGTTCAGAATAGGGGTAAAACATTATAAACGCCAGGCGACACACTTCGCTCGGAGTTCTGAAAAATTTCTAGTTGAATAGTGTTGCAACATTTTCTATAAAAGGACGTTATTCTTTTATTTGCAAACCTAATCAACCCTAGGGTTTCAAAACCGCCACATATACAATCAATGGCCGAAAACTTCGAATCTTTCTCCTCCAATGTCATCCAATCCGTAAACCTATTCGAGAAACTTTCAACATGGAAGTTGTAGAGCATCGCATGATCTACAACTTCAACGGCTACGATCAAAAATGGTGGAGTCAATTGATGGGAAATCATGCATAAAGCCCCCACGTTCGTTCAAGTTTTTCGAGGCTAAGACGCGACCGAGTGCCTATGGTCTACGGCCTGGGGTGGCTAGTGCGTAGGCGCTTCGAAAGACGTTGTCTGATCGTCTCCTCGGCGATCGTAGTTCGTGCGAAAATTCGATTGATATAGGCGGCTATGGGTTATTTGTTGCATTCGAACCTGGGTTGGGAAGAAGAACAATGCATGCGGCCAAGATTCTATGGTAGCAGATCGAACGAGATCATTTCTAGGTTTAAAAATAATAATTGTAAATTCTAAATTGATTTATTTAAAATTGAATAAACTTTAAAATACCATATCTTTTTCAAATGAGGTCCTTTCGCATGAAACGAATTGCGTTGGGTCCGTATTGACGAGCACTACATTATGGAGCTAGATTGAGATTTATTTGAGCTAGTGAAAATTTTGGTTGAAATTAAACGCTTGTTTAATTTTAATCAGAATAAATCGCTAATGCGACTACTGCAAGCAATGTGAGTACAATTCACTCTTTTTGACTCACTGGTATTTTTATATAAGTGAGAAATAATTTATTATATGATGATTGATGATTGTTTGGATGATATATGATATATTGATTGGTATTTGGATATATTCATGCATATGGGAGCAGATGACCCTATACGTTCCCGTGTATGTGCGGATGACCGTTTGTACGTGTGTCTGCCTTGAAGCGGACATTGTAGACATATTCGAAAATGTATATTTGTTGCAGGTGACAGGTTGGAGGGATCCAACTGGATTCCTTACCCATTTTAATTTATTTATAGATATTGTGATATATTCTGTTATCATACGGTATATGATGTTTTGGATGCGGTGATTGATGTATTTAGCGTTGTTGCAGCATTGGGCCTATTTTTGGAATTTTAAAAATGTTTAAAGTGATGATTTCCAAATTTAAAAGGATTTTAAAGTGATTTTTGAAAGTATATGTTTTATTGAATTTTGGAATTGATTCATTTTAAATAAATAAACGTTATATTTTATATTATAAAAATTATGGTTTTTATGAAATAAAACCAGAATATGATTTTTGGAATGTGAAGTTAACTATTTTGTAAAATGGTTTAAATTGAGATTTTTGATTTATTATAAATGGTTTATATATAAGATTTATAAAAGCGATATTTTTATAAATCAAAACGAGGAAATTATAAAAGGAGTTTTGGAAGTGTTAAAATGAGGTTATAAATGGATTTTATAAGTGAATAGGATTTATAATTATGAAGTTATAAAACGAATGATTTTATAAAATAAATGATTTATAAGTAATTAACTTATAAATTTGGATTTGGAATATAAATGAGATGTAAATGGAATTGGTAAATAAAAGGAATTTATAACTTGAAGTTTTTATAAAATAGAAATGTGAATTTATAAACATTGTTTATAAATCCGAAATCAATTGAATTTGATTAGTAAATATGAAAGCTTATTAAAAGAGATATATTCATGATTTTGGACAGTGGATAATCCTTTAATTAAATATGCCGAAGTGTTGAATTCGGTTAGAGATTTATATCCACGATTTGGATAGTGAATAATATATTAAAGAAATGTTTTGGAAAGTGATATTTTAAAATGGAGTTAAGTGATTTAAAGATGTTTTAAAAATTTTTAAGTATCGAAACCATAGATTTCAACATTCATTATTGAAATAAACGTTTTCGAGAAGTAAGGAAATGATGGACTATAACACTGTTGTTATAGTAAATGATTTTCGAAAGGAAATGTTTTTGCACAGTATTGGGATTTATATATCTATCTAATTTTCGAATCCCTATACTAGTGATTTTGGATTGTCGTAATGATGTTTTACGCAACATTCATTTTGACCCAAATAAATGTGTTTAAAGTGAATGTTTTCCTTAAAGAATAAAATATATACTTAATTCTGATTTAAGTATATGGGATATTTTCTAAGTTGAAAATAAATTGATTTGTGAATTACCTATTTTTAAATAAGTGTTTGGAAATGTTTTCCAAGACTAAAATATTGAGATGGTTTTGAGATTATATCTTTTTAAAGATAAGTTTGAGTGAATATTTAGCAAGTGGTTTAATTAATAAAAGATTTATTTAAAAGGGCTTGGTGATTGTTATGGTGTCGAATATTTATTTGTTTGTTTTGATAGTTAAATAACCAACTATCAAACATTAGCCAAATTTTAGTTTCTCGACTTGATGTGGAAATTATTTAGTCGTACTCTTAGTACGTAGCCTTCTGTGTAGGCTTGATTATCATTTGTGTTGAGGATGTTGATTCTATAGTGTGGAGTATTACTCCAATCTATCGAGCTTCCTTCTTGGCCCGAAGGATAGCAAGTTGAAAGTTGGAGACGTGATAAGTCTATGAGACTTAGTTTCTGTGTGAGGTTGAGAAACGCTTTTGCGTTGTTGGTACGAAGAGACCGGGATCAGATTTGCTTAGTGATGTTCGTACATGATGGGGGTTCTTGCTTCTTGTTAGGTAGCGAACGGATGACTCTTACTCCTACATGTCCCTGAGATTGAATATCGGGGGGTTGGTTTGGTAGTTTGCCTTATAGTCGAGAGGTTGGCCGTAAAAACAAATCGTGAGGTATCCATGTGAGATACGGTGGAGTTTATCCACTGTCGATGGTTGCAAAGCCTAGATCGTCACACGTGGTATCAGAGCTTAGATTTTGTATATTCCTAAGCTTTGATGTGTACACAGTATAGATAGGGAGTAGTAGCACCCTAGATTGAGTTTGAGCGTTTTATATATATGAGCGTGTATTTGTTAGTGAATATAAAATGTTTTATATTGTATTTGCTTATCCATTGAGTTGTTTGTGAATTCTGGTCGATATGTGGGACGCCATGTTATCGTTAGGGATTTCCAAACACTTAAATGAGGCAAGTCAACATAGTATTATTTTAAATGGGGTAAATGAAATAATTATACCTCGATTATATTTTATATATAAGGACAAAAAATTTAGAAATTGTTAAAGTGTATATAAAATTTATTGTTTGCTTATTTGAAAATGTAAATATATATAAGTGATAAAAGTTGTTTGAATAATCTAAATAAAAACAATAATTGTAAAAGAATAAATTATATAAGCAAATGAATTATAAAGTATGGAATTATAATTGAGATGATTTACAATTGTGAATAATCTTAGATATAAGAAGTAAAACTATATGAGTATATTTATAAATATAAGTTGTAAATGAAAATGGATTTAAACTAGGAATTTGAATCCCGTTGATTTTGAAAGTTGTTTTTCAAAGTTAAAGAGGTTATATTGTTATAAATCTTAATAAGATAAATAAATTTGGAATGACCTTATATAAGTAAAGTGAATGGTGAAATTATATAAGTAAAAGATTTATAAATGTGATTTATAAAGATAAAAGAAAATTTTAAAAGAATATAAGAAGCACTGAATTCACTACTGTTACTGGAAAATAATAAGGGTGATGACTGCAGCGTCATCAGTATCATTTTCGAGTTTCTATGTGATGGATTTGCGACCATAGTAAATTGAAATTGAAATTTTGTTTGGATAAACAAATTTGATTCAAAATCCAAGTTGTAATTGATAAATATAAGTAAAATGAGCTTTGGATTTATAATATGAAATAAATTTTAGCATTGATAAAGTTGAAATAAATGTGAGTTAGCATAATAAGTATATGATTTGAAGTTTAACTAAAGAAAGTTAAATAAAGTGAATTGGATTTGAATTATGTTAGATAAGTTGTTGAAATGGAAATTAAACTTGAGAGGTTGAGTGATTGTATAATACTGGAAGTTTAAATAAATAAGCTGTATAACTTAGAAATTGAGAAAAAACTTAGAAATTGGGAAAATGTAAGTAAAACTAATTGTTAAAACGGTTAAACAAGTTTGTTAAAAAAATGAAATCTAAATTTTGAATAGTGATATGAAATTTGACTTAAGTAAAAGTTAAATAAAATAGAATTTCAATTAAATTAGTAGTGAACTTAAGTTGTATAGTGAAAGTGAAGGTAAATGAAATTGAAATGAAACATAACTTAAGTAATGCAAATGAAGTTGATTTTGGTATCGAAGTAAATTAATAAAGTAAATTAAATGAATGTGAAATTGAGTTATATAAAGAAATTCAACTTTAATTATAAAATGAAGCAACATTAGAAATGTTGTTAAGTATTTGAATAAAACTTAAGTTAAGAAGTTGTGAATTATTAACAGTACTAGAAATGCTGTATAGAAGTGTGAATAAAGTGAATACTAGAATTCAATCTAAATTAAATAATTGAATATTAAACCAATTGAAATTGTGTAAATAATAGAAAATTGAATTGAAATAATGGAATAGATTAGTAAATGAAATATGGATTGAATGTATTTCAATCGAATGTAAACAAATTGATAAGGAATAATGAATGTAAGTGTTAATTCACTTAAAGCTAATTAAATATGTTGAACCAAATTAAATGTTGAGAGTGAATTAACAAATTTCGTTATGTTGGATATACATTGGTTGTTAACTTGAGAGTGAATTAACAAATTTCGTTATGTTGGATATACATTGGTTGTTAACTTGCTGTTAGTTGATTGAATAGAAATTCATTAAATATCAATAACAAGTGAATTTATATTGATTTGGTTATGCATTGATTGGATGTAGAATTTGGTTTGTTGGATGATAGTTGTTTGATGGTTGGATTTGTTGCTTATTGATGGCATTCGCTATATTGACATATATAGTTGTTAGTATATGTTGTATATTGATATTATTTTCATATATACATGTTTCTCATAGTTTGTTGAGTGTTTAGTAGGTGCGTATGGCGCTTGCTTTGCTTTTGGAGCTCGCTTTCATGCTATATTAGTCGTATATGCTCGCTAATAATATATAATGTACATATCTTGGATTACATATCGTACTTTTACACTTTTTGCCCTTCGGGATGCCTCATCATTGAGATGAGATGTATATTTGTGATATATTTGTTATTTTTTTGGGATCGAACCGCGCAAAGGAAACTATGGCGAAATTTTTAAAAATTCAAGGCGTTAGAAATTTTTTGGGAAAATTGGAAAAATTTGTGATAACTAATAATTTGATTTTGAGTTGAAAAGTTAAACGATATTAGTTAGTTTTGAAAAGATAACTAAGAATGTTTTTGAAAACGTAGAAAATGTTTAAGTGATTTTGGTAAATCTAGTTTGAACGAATTGTTCTGAAAAGTTAATGGATTTTGTGACTTTTTCTTAATTAGTAATTTTGAGGACGAAATTTTTTTAAGTAGGAGAAAATGTAACGACCCAGAATTTCCATTATTTGATATTCGTATATCTAATTTATTTTAAATATTCACAAGTAAATTTTATAAGCTGAATAGCTTATATTTCGGATATCTGGATTTAATTGGATAATTAAATTGTTAATTTAATATTTGAGATTGTTAAATAAAGTGAATAAAAATGATTTACAAAGTTATATTAAATCCTAGTTGAATTAGAATGATGTTATAGGACTTTTAAAATCGAATTAAAAGTTAAATTACATAAATTGAATATTTTATATTTAATTAACGTGTAAAAATAGTCATTTTTCAAACAGCCTCGAATTTCGACGAAACTAGTTTCATTGGATCCGTAATGTTATATTATTGAAAGATTTTGAATTTTGTGTCTATCGAATTTACGGTTTGTTCGGGACAAGCTAAAGCGCGTAGAAATCTATTTAAGTGAATTTTAAATTTAAATAAGTCGATTCGAAAACCTATCTTCCAAATACGATTGAACTGGCTTCCGGTATATATTTCATTGTATTTGGAATAGGGGTAAAACATTATAAACGCCAGGCGGCACGCTTCATTTGGAGTTCGGAAAAATTTCCTGATGAATAGCGTCGTAACATTTTCTACAAAAGGATGTTGCTCTTTCTATTTGCAAACCTAATCAATCCTAGGGTTTCACAGCTGCCACATATACAGTCAAAGGCCGAAAACTTCGAATCTTTCTCCTCCAATCTCATTTAATCCATACATCTATTCGAGAAACTTTGACGCAGCGGATAATTCGAAACAAACTTCAATCGATGGAATGTAGCAATCGGTGAGTTGAGAATACTGCAAGGCCCAAATCCGTTGATCCAAAGATACCGGATTCTAGCTATCTTCGTCTCGTTGATCGCGCACGATACCGAGAAACAAAGATCTACGATTCTTCGCACGTTGATCTAGCGCACTAGATTCCGTGAATCGGCTTCTACGATCGTTGAATCGAGCGCACTCGATTAACCGAAAGAGGAGATAGGAGATCACACTCAACTACCAATTGGAGAAGAAAGCACAAAGCAATCAACAAGAAATTTTTATTTCAAAATCAACCACCTTAAATGTACAACACACACCCCTATTTATAGAGTTTTCACAACACAACCCTTAAGTCGTGGCCGACTCATGACTCACGACTCATCATAAGTCATTACCGACTTAGCAACACAACAGACCGAAGTACATCACACGGCTCAAGAGCAAACGACTCAAAAACAACGACTTACGACTCATAACAGCGGCAAAAATAGACAATCTAAACATGACGACTTATATACAACACGAGTCATCAGATACAAACGCCATACGACTCAACTATATATGCGTACAACACAACTCAACATATGTCACGACTCAACCGACTCAACACCCATACAAGTTACAACTACTCACGACTCAAGGCTTCACCGACTCATGGTCTTCCCTGCGGCACATCCCTTCAAGCGAGTCATCTCCGAACGACTCATCTACTTCCACTTCTCTGCTCTTGTTAACTCGTACACGACTTATGGATGAGTCGTTGAGACGTGTACGACTTATCACCAGAAGCGGTGTCTCATTAGGTCGGTCCACATCTTCCTTCGTAGGTCGTTGCCGACCTAGACCTTCTTTGTTGAGTCGGAAACGACTCAAAGCCGCTTCATTAGCTTGCAACGTCCCTTCTCGTGAATCCTTAGGTCATGGACGACTCAAATCTACTCTCCTACGACTCATGCTGCCTTCACTGAGTCGTGTACGACTCATCACACTACACCACAAACTCATGTTTTCAGGAATTAAAGATTGCACAACTTCTTCTCTGGCCTTAGCTGCATCATCTTCCTCCCCTGGTTGAGAAAAATTCGTCCTCGAATTTGTACATTCTTCTTCATCTGATTGTTTACCTCCGTAATATGGAACAAGATGTTTAACATTGAACACGTCAGACGTGTAAACATCTTCCGGCAGTTTCAACTTATAAGCATTTTCATTGATTTTCTTCACAATTTCAATTGGACCAATTTTCCGCGCCTTCAATTTATTGTATGTTCCTACCGGAAAACGGTCTTTTGTCAACACTGCATAAACCAAATCGCCTTCGTTAAATTCAACATTTCGTCGTTTCAAATCTGCAGATTTCTTATATTTCTCATTCGATTTCTCCAATCGTTCCTGAACGATTCTATGACATTCCGTCAATCCTTCAACAAAATCAGCAGCTCGTTTAACCGTTCCCTTTGACTGTGGCACTACTGCAAATTCCAACGGTCCCCTGGGTATAGTTGAATATACAATCTGAAATGGGCTGAATCCTGTGCTACGATTCACTGCATGATTATGTGCAAACTCGGCTTGGCATAACTTCATGTCCCAATTCTTCAAATTATCCTGTACAAGGCATCGCAACAAATTTCCCAATGACCGGTTAACAACTTCCGTCTGTCCATCAGTTTGCGGATGATAAGCACTACTAAATTTCAGTTTCGTTCCCACCATCTTCCACAAACTCAACCAAAAGTGACTCAGAAAACGAGTATCTCTATCCGACACAATAGACCCTGGCAATCCATGAAGTCGATAAATCTCCTTGAAAAATAACTGCGCCACTCGAACTGTATCCGCTGTCCTTTTGCAGGCAATGAAATGTGCCATCTTCGAAAACGTGTCCACCACAACAAATATCGAATCATTTCCCCTTTGAGTTCTTGGCAAACCCAAAACGAAATCCATGCTGATATCAACCCATGGCTTAGACGGTACAGGTAATGGCATATATAACCCTGCATTCGTCGCTGTTCCCTTTGAAACCTGGCAAATATGACATCTCTCCACAAATCTCTCTACCTCTTTCCTCATTGAAGGCCAAAAGTAAGATTGAGAAATCAACTGCAATGTACGATCTCTACCCACATGGCCTTCTTCATGCAACTCCTTGATAATTTTCATTCTCAAACTGCTCTCAGGAATACATAACCGATTTCCTTTAAACAAAAATCCATCAATTATCATAAATTCATCAGTACTCCCATCCTTCACTTTCTCAACATATTTCACAAAGTAAGGATCTTCTTCAATCATTTCTGGTAGTAATTCAAACCCTGTCACCTCAACTTTCAATGTTGTCAGCAAATGACTCCGCCTACTCAAAGCATCAGCCACACGGTTCGTCACCCCTGACTTATGTTTAACGACAAAAGTAAACTGCTGTAAATATGCAATCCATGATGCATGTCTCGCTGAAATCTTATCCTGCCCCTGTAAATGCTTCAATGCCTCATGATCAGTATAAAGAACAAATTCTTTCTGAAATAGATAATGTCTCCAATGTTTAACAGTTTGCACAACAGCATAAAACTCAACATCGTATGTACTATATCTCATTTTTGCTCCTGATAACTTCTCACTGAAATAAGCAACGGGTTTCCCACTCTGACTCAAGACTCCTCCAATTCCCACCTTCGACGCATCAGTGTGCAATTCAAACAACAACTGAAAATTCGGTAAAACAAGAATTGGTGCTGTCGTCAATAGTTCTTTGATTCGTTCAAAAGCAACTCCCGCTTCCTCTGACCATATAAACTGTTTTCCTTTCATGCAATCGGTAACTGGTGCCATCACACTACTGAAGTGTGGAATGAACCTTCGGTAGAATGATGCCAATCCATGAAAACTTCTAACTTCAGTGATAGTTCTCGGCTGTGGCCAATTTCTAATAGCTTCAACTTTACTCTGGTCCACTTGGATTCCCTTCTCAGACACAACATATCCCAGAAATAACACACTTCTCGTCATGAACACACATTTCTTCGTGGCTGCATAAAATTGTTCCTCACGAAGAATAATCAACACTTCCCTCAAATGTAAAACATGCTCCTCCATACTCCTGCTATATATCAGAATATCATCGAAATAAACCACCACGAACTTCCCAATGAATGGTCTAAAGATTTGATTCATCACCCGCATGAATGTACTAGGTGCATTTGACAAACCGAATGGCATAACCAACCATTCGTATAAACCTTCTCTCGTCTTGAAGGCTGTCTTCCATTCGTCACCTGGTCTAATTCGAATCTGGTGATAACCACTCTTCAAATCAATCTTCGAAAAGATAGTTTCCCCACTCAACTGGTCTAACAAATCATCCAACCTCGGCATAGGAAATCTGTAACGAACAGTAATCTTGTTCAAAGCTCTTCTATCTGTACACATTCTCCATGTTCCATCCTTCTTCGGCACCAACAAAGCTGGTACTGCACAAGGACTCAAGCTTTCCTGAACACGTCCTTGTTCTAATAACTCTTCCACCTGCCTTCGTAACTCTTCATGTTCCTTCGGACTCATTCGGTAATGTGGTCTATGTGGTAACACTGCTCCCGGAACAAGATCGATTTGATGTTGAATGTCTCTCAATGGTGGTAACTCCTTAGGCAACTCCTCTGGAAATACATCTTCAAACTCTTTCAAAACTGGCTTTGCTTCTTCAGGAATTTCAACCTCTTCACTGCTCTCACGCCCAATCAACACGTATACTTCAGGCTCCTCTTCAACTTCTTTAACAAACTCCTTCAAGGATAATAAAGTTTTCAATTCCTCAATCTCCTCCAGCTTGCTCTCCTTCTGTTGTTGCTTCTTAGGAACCAAAGTAATTTTAGTACCCTCGAACATGAAACTGTAGCTATTGGCACGACCATCATGTTGAACTGATCTATCAAACTGCCACGGTCTGCCCAACAACAGATGACATACGTCCATGTCTACAACGTCACACCAAATTTCATCTTTGTACTTCTTCCCAATAGAAAAATTAACACAAGCCCTTCGACACACCTTCACTTCACCACCCTTCCTTAACCATGCTAGCTTGTACGGTTTAGGATGTTTCTCAGTTTTCAAGTTCAACTTCTTCACGGCCTCGGTAGAAATAATATTATCGCAACTTCCAGCATCAATAACGAACTTGCAAACTTTTCCCAGAATAGTGCATGTCGACTGAAATATGTTACTCCTCAACCAACTACAATCCTCCTCTTGCTTTGGTGTAAGACATGACCTCCTCATCATAAGATTACAACCTTCATCCCCAGATAATTCTTCTTCCTCCTCAACATAAGGTGTATTTGAACATTCTGCTTCCTCACCATCATCCTCCTCAACTTCTGCAACCATTGCTCTCTTCTTCGGCTTCGGACATTCATTGCTCTTATGACCCAACTCCTGACAATTATAACATTTGAACCCACTGCTAACCTTCGCCTTCTCAGCCTCCTTCACCACTGGCTTTGTAACAGGTTTAGGAACATTAGAACTTCCACCAACACCCCTTGCTTGATTATTGGAATTAGTAAACACACCTCCTCCACGCCTTCCTTGTTTCTCCCAAGCCAACGCTTTCTGATGTGCCTCTGCCACTGATCTAGGATCGAACATATTAACCATATCCTGGATCTGCATTCTCAATCCCCCAATGAATCTAGCAGTTAGCTGTTCTTCCGTTTCCATAATATCATTCCTGGCAATGAGTTGGTAAAATTCGTCAGCATAATCACTAACAGACTTCGTCCCTTGCCTCAGATTCTGCAATCTCTGGTACATAAGTGATTGATAGTTGTATGGTAAGAAAGTAGATCTCATCAATTTCTTCATCTTATCCCACTCAACGACCTTCGACTTCCCCATCCGTTCTCGTGTAAGTTTAGTTTGCTGCCACCATGCCAATGCTCTTCCCCTCAATCTAGTAGCAACCAACTTCACTCGACGATTCTCCGGCACTTCCTTGAAATCAAAGATTTCTTCAACATTAGATAACCAATCAAGAAATTCTTCAGCTACCATCCCTCCTTTAAATTCTGGAATTTCCATCTTCATACCCGATTCCCAACGTCGATCATCTTCAACATCCCGATAAGAATTTCGAATTTGGTCTCGATCTCGATAATGAATACTAGTTCTATCACCCTCTTCAACAAAATCAAAGGTACGCCTACATCGATCTCGACCATTATCATCCCTTCGTTCATGCATGCTTCTTTGACTATGTCTCTCTTCATCTCTATAGGCTTCATTGTCAAATTCATGTTGACTTCTTCTCTCTTCATGTGCATAGTCACGATGATCTCGTCGTGATGAAATTGATGTTTCTCTTCTATTTCTACAAGAATGTGGTGATACCCTCCTCGCTTCCGTAACCGATGGCGAAACTCGGTTTCCTCCATGGTTCGAGTTTGGTGATCTCCTCCTTTGATTCAAATCATTCATCAATTTCTCCAATTTTCCAATGCCTTCATCAAACTTCTCATTAATACGTTGTTCCAAAAGCTCGGCTTCTTCTCTTCGATACAAAGCTTCAACGTTTTGATGACGATTAGCTCTCCTTGGTGGCATGATTGGAAAACTTCACAAACACTTCAACAAACAACAATAAGTCACGGCTTCAACTTCAAAACCCTTCACGAGGCTCGGCTACTTCCCACAAGTATACACAGCCTTCAACCTCAAATTCAAACACTTTCAATACTTTGATCCAAAATGGAATGGATCGAAAGTTCTCCCTTTTGTTGCAACTTCAATACGAACACGATGAACAACTTCAAACTTCAACTTCAAATATTTGGCTCCAAGAATCAACTTAGCTATGATTGGCTAAGTATGGCTCTGATACCAATAATGACGCAGCGGATAATTCGAAACAAACTTCAATCGATGGAATGTAGCAATCGGTGAGTTGAGAATACTGCAAGGCTCAAATCCGTTGATCCAAAGATACCGGATTCTAGCTATCTTCGTCTCGTTGATCGCGCACGATACCGAGAAACAAAGATCTACGATTCTTCGCACGTTGATCTAGCGCACTAGATTCCGTGAATCGGCTTCTACGATCGTTGAATCGAGCGCACTCGATTAACCGAAAGAGGAGATAGGAGATCACACTCAACTACCAATTGGAGAAGAAAGCACAAAGCAATCAACAAGAAATTTTTATTTCAAAATCAACCACCTTAAATGTACAACACACACCCCTATTTATAGAGTTTTCACAACACAACCCTTAAGTCGTGGCCGACTCATGACTCACGACTCATCATAAGTCATTACCGACTTAGCAACACAACAGACCGAAGTACATCACACGGCTCAAGAGCAAACGACTCAAAAACAACGACTTACGACTCATAACAGCGGCAAAAATAGACAACCTAAACATGACGACTTATATACAACACGAGTCATCAGATACAAACGCCATACGACTCAACTATATATGCGTACAACACGACTCAACATATGTCACGACTCAACCGACTCAACACCCATACAAGTTACAACTACTCACGACTCAAGGCTTCACCGACTCATGGTCTTCCCTGCGGCACATCCCTTCAAGCGAGTCATCTCCGAACGACTCATCTACTTCCACTTCTCTGCTCTTGTTAACTCGTACACGACTTATGGATGAGTCGTTGAGACGTGTACGACTTATCACCAGAAGCGGTGTCTCATTAGGTCGGTCCACATCTTCCTTCGTAGGTCGTTGCCGACCTAGACCTTCTTTGTTGAGTCGGAAACGACTCAAAGCCGCTTCATTAGCTTGCAACGTCCCTTCTCGTGACTCCTTAGGTCGTGGACGACTCAAATCTACTCTCCTACGACTCATGCTGCCTTCACTGAGTCGTGTACGACTCATCACACTACACCACAAACTCATGTTTTCAGGAATTAAAGATTGCACAACTTCTTCTCTGGCCTTAGCTGCATCAAACTTTCAACACGGAAGTTGTAGTGCATCACGTGATCTACAACTTAACGGCTACGATCAAAAATGGTGGAGTTGATTGATGGGAAATCACGCATAAAGCCCCCACGTTCGTTTTTGTTTTTCGAGCCTAGGACGCGACCGAGTGTGTTCGGCCTTTTGGCCAGCACGTAGGCACTTTGAAAGACGTTGTCTGATCGTCTCCTCGGCGATCGTAGTTCGTGCGAAAATTCGATTGATATAGGCGGCTATAGGTTATTCGTTGTGTTCGAACCTGGGTTGGGAAGAAGAACAATGTGTGCAGCCAAGATTCTATGGCAGCAGATCGAATGGCTGAGATCATTTCTAGGTTTAAAAATAATAAATATAAATTGTAAGTTGATTTATTTAAAATTGTATCAACTTTAAAATACCATATCTTTTTCATACGAGGTCTGTTTTGCACGAAATGAATTGCATTGGGTCCGTATTGACGAGTACTACATTATGGAGATGGATTGGGATTTATTTGAGCTAGTAAAAATTTTGGTTGAAATTAAACGTTTGTTTAATTTTAATCGGAATAAATCGCTAACGCGACGACTGCAAGCAATATGAGTACAACTAACTCTTTCTGACTCACTAATATTTTTATATAAGTGAGAAATAATTTATTGTATGATGATTGATGATTGTTTGGATGATATAAGATATATTGATTGGTATTTGGATATATTCATGCATAGGGGAGCAGATGACCCTATACGTTCCCGTGTATGTGCGGATGACCGTTTGTACGTGCGTCTGCCTTGAAGCGGACATTGTAGACATATTCTAAAATATTTATTTGCTGCAGGTGACAGGTTGGAGGGGTCCAACTGGATTCCTCACCCGTTTTAATTTATTTATAGATATTGTGATATATTCCGTTATCATACGGTATATGATGTTTTGGATGCAGTGATTGATGTATTTAGCGTTGTTGCAGCATCGGGCCTATTTTTGGAATTTTAAAAATGTTTAAAGTGATGATTTTCAAATTTAAAAGGGTTTTAAAGTGATTTTTGAAAGTATACGTTTTATTGATTTTGGAATTGATTCATTTTAAATAAATAAAGTTATAATTTTTATGTTATAAAAATTATGGTTTTTGTGAAATAAAACCAGAATATGATTTTTGGAATATGAAGTTAACTATTTTGTAAAATGGTTTAAATTAAGATTTTTTATTTATTATAAATGGTTTATATATAAGATTTATAACAGTGATATTTTTATAAATCAAAAGGAGGAAATTATAAAAGGAGTTTTGGAAGTGTTAAAATAAGGTTATAAATGGATTTTATAAGTGAATAGGATTTATAATTATGAACTTATAAAGTAAATGATTTTGTAAAATAAATGATTTATAAGTAATTAACTTATAAATTTGGATTCGGCACATAAATGAGATGTAAATGGAATTGGTAAATAAAAGGAATTTATAACTTGAAGTTTTTACAAAATAGAAATGTGAATTTTTTAAAATTGTTTATAAATCCGAAATCAATTGAATTTGATAAGTAAATATGAAAGATTACTAAAGGAGATATATTCACGATTTTGTACAGTGGATAATCCTTTAATTAAATATATAGAAGTGTTGAATTTGGTTAGAGATTTATATTCACGATTTTGGACAGTGAATAATATATTAAAGAAATGTTTTGGAAAGTGATATTTTAAAATGGAGTTAAGTGTTTTAAAGATGTTTTAAAATATGTTAAGTATCGAAACCATAGATTTCAACCTTCATTATTGAAATAGACATTTTCGTGAAGTAAGGAAATGATGGACTATAACACTGTTGTTATAGTAAATGATTTTCGAAAGAAAATGTTTTTGTATAGTATTGGGACTTATATATCTATCTAATTTACAAATCCCTATACTAGTGATTTTGGGTTGTCGTAACGATGTTTTACGCAACATTCGTTTTGACCTAAATAAATGTGTTTAAAGTGAATGTTTTCCTTAAAGAATAAAATATATACTTAATTCTAATTTATGTATATGGGATATTTGATAAGTTGAAAATAAATTGATAGGTGAATTACCTATTTTTAAATAAGTATATGGAAATGTTTTCCAAGATTGAAATATTGAGATGGTTTTGAGATTATATCTTGCTAAATTTGAGTAATATTTAGCAAGTGGTTTAATTAATAAAAGATTTATTTAAAAGGGCCTAGTGATTGTTATGGTGCTGAATATATGTTTGTTTGTTTTGATAGTTAAATAACCGACTATCAAACATTAGCCAAATTTTAGTTTCTCGACTTGATGTGGGAACTATTTAGTCGTACACTTAGTATGTAGCCTTCTGTGTAAGCTTGATTATCATTTGTGTTGAGGATGTTAATTCGTATAGTGTGAAGTATTACTCCAATCTATCGAGCTTCCTTCTTGGCCCGAAGGATAGCAAGTTGAAAGTTGAAGGCGTGATAAGTCTATGAGACTTAGTTTCTGTGTGAGGTTGAGAAACGCTATTACATTGTTGGTACGAAGAGACCGGGATCAGATTTATCTGAAAACCACTTCGTACAACGTATATGCGACGATTATGCAGGTTGCCTGTGATTATATGGATATTTCGGATTTTCAAAGTGGGGGACTGCTTGTTGATCGTTTGGGGTTAAAATCCCAATATACATCCAATAGCAATGGTCTCTTCATTATGAAATATCCAATGTAAGGACTATTCGCTACTAATCCTAGGGATTTCCCGACAGGATGTGGTAGGAAAGTATCTTCGATTTGTCCTATTCCTGGACAACTTGTACGGATGTTTGTCTGACATTGCATTTCTACAGATTACGTACATTGGTTTTTACAAACATACATCAGTGGTGGCGGAGAAGGCAACTTCTCTTAGCTTAATACCCTCCTTGAGAAATACGAGCTTAAGGGTTGTATTTTTGTGGAAGGCAATTAGTATTCAACGAAAATGGCCGTGTAGCATTCTAAGTGATGTGATATGTGATTGTGAAGGGTAATCGTTACCTCATCAGGCCTCATCAACCGGAAATGACCAAAACAGGGTTAGATGCTGCAAGGCTAAGTGGGTCGCTCCTATTAGGGTATGATCATCCTCTTCTAGATATATCTTTGCATGCTATGACGTCGTGTATCTGATTATTGTGGTTTGTATGCTAGAGGGCCCTCGGTAATGGTCGGTAACGACCGGAGGATGATATATTTGGTACCATCTAGTTATAAAGGTAGGCCGGTCTTGTGTTGGTAGAAGATCCTTTGTGATGGTCCTCGGTACATTCTTCTAGAGATGTACTACAGGAAGGTAGTCCCTTCACCTGGTCATTTGTATGGAAATCCAAAACCCACTACGAGCTGTGATTTTGTTTGTAAAGGCATATTGAATTGCCTCGAACTGCTATATGGGTAACCATTTTGACTATGATTAATATTATTTGTATATAGTAGACACTACTATAATATAAGAGGATTTGATATGATATGTTTTAGCTATCGTAAGGTAAAAACATGTCCGTGTTTATGTGTGGACTTGTCTTACGAGATACTTTTGTTTTGATAAAGGAAAAGTTTTGGTAACTTAATAAATTTAGTTGAGTGTCTTTTTCACGCTGGTTTACCAGACTGATCCGGGCTTCTTCCCTTTTAATGCTCGGGTCAGACCGATTATATTTACAGGTTCAGATTTGGTGCTTTTGAAGCTTCAGCAGGAGAGCTGGAGATCTTCATATTCGTATACACGTACTTGTTTTGATTATCCATTGTGCTTTGTTTGTTGTTGTATATTATCGGCAATTGTGAGGACAGGTTATTATAACTGTTCAAGCATATAACTATTGATTGATTATTGAACTCTGATTGATGTGTGTGTATATACAGTTTCTGTTTTGTAAAGATCAATAATATGATATTATATATTTTCTGCTGCAATGTGAGATTCTGTGTTGTTCTGTTTTGTTCCATCTTCTCTTCTCTCTTCTTTTCTTTCTCTTCACTTTCCGTCAGTCTGTGCTTTTTGGGTTGGACATGTGTGGATTATTGTCAATTCAAATGGTACGGATTTGCGGGTCGTCACAGTGTTTCAACAATATTCATATTCTTTGAGCATAATAAAATCAATTAGTTACGACATTGTCGAAAGGTTTATTCGGCTTGACTATGGAATGTTGTTTATAGTTATAACAATATATATGTATATGTATGTGTGTGTATTCAAACTAGTATGTAGGGTTAGCTATACATACCAATAGAAAAAAATTCTAGGCTTCTAACATTGTCGAAGTGTGTGTTTAGGTGTTTTTATGCCATATACTCCTTCGACTGCATTGAAAGATCAATGAATTTCATGATTCAAATTACCATTAACACAAATTATATATTTTGGTGGATATTTGAATTATTGTAATATTTTTTGACATCTTTGAAAGGTGTTAATAAAGTAAAAAAAAAATATAACTTTTAATGAAATGGTTTCACCTGACAGGATTATAGGTTTGAGAAAGACTTCCAAGAAACCTAGAAAGGACATAGTTCTAGAACCAGAAACTTTACCAAAAAAGGTTGAAGCCATCTCAATATATTCTCTGATATCTTCTCAATATGAGCTTGATGCCATTCTCAATGACCTTAGAATCATAGGAGTGTAAGTTATTCCTCTTGGTGATAATGATACCATCAAGAATCCCCCTAAAGGATATTTTTCTTATATTGTCATCTACATCTAGCATGGCGGCTTTATTCCATTTCCAGATTTCTTATTTAGATTCCTAAATCACTTTGGCATAGCATCTATTCAACTATCACCTAATGTATATACTTATCTTGTCACCTTAGAGCTCATGGCCTTGGAATTAGGCATTTCTTCTTTAAGCATTAAAGTTCTCAACTACTTAGTGCGTCTGGTCAAGTTTAGCAATCTGAATATCCAAATTTTCACGGTTAACCCTTATAAGAAACTAATTCCAGAAGGAGTAAACAAGTTTAGAGATTAGGAGACATAATTATTCTACATCAAATATTTCCCAAATATTAGTGGAGTCTTCTCTTCTCATCGTAAGTTGATCATAATTTTCATCTTTATTAAATTACTTTCTTTTGTTGAATTACATTTCCATAGTAGATCCTACTCCTAAAGATCTTAACGATGAGATGAAGATAATTGTGAAGTTGTTGACTACTGCTTTGAGTAGCATTGAGAATAGACTTACACTATTGATGCCAAACAATCTTCAGAAGCGTTCCCTCCCTCTCGCTGGTCAAAGACTTCTTGGACAACCCCCTCCTGTCTAACACACTTTTGAAAGCAAACGTTTCCTATCTTTGGGTGATCCCAAAAAAATTTCTCTTATCTCTCCAATTTGCCTGAATCAACATGGTAAGCTTAAATGTATCATTTATAATTTGCTATCATGTTACCCTTTTTAGATTACTTTGCTAACTTATGCCTTTCGGATTCTAGCAGTTGCTCTCCTTATTGAATTAACCATAAAAGATCCACTCCCTCCAGCTTCTAAACCGAGCGCTTCAACTTTGACGCAAGCCATCGCTAAGTCAAGGATGATCGCTAAAATGAAAATTAAGTGGAATGACTATGTTAGATCCTTCTCTTAAGAAAGCTAAAACAGTTGATGTCCAATCTTCTCCTCCTCCGAAAGAGGGTGAAATAATTGATGTGGGCAATACTTTAGAGGGTCCTACTCTTGAAGCTTCTATTGACCAATCTAAAATAACTCTTCTAAAGGAGACGACCTCGTGTCCCACAATATTGTGCCTGATTCTCCTAGCGTCATCGAACACATACAAAAGGATTAGGGAACTTTAATCCCTTCTCAGGAGTTGAATCCCTCTAGACCCCCATCACCGGTCTCTCCAAATGATTTTGAGATGATGGTATATTCAATTTTGAATTCTTTCTCATTTATTTCCATTCATCCACCTTTTTCTATTCCTTACCATATAGGACATTGTCGCTCTCTAAATAAGCAACAACTTCTAGTTTGTTTCATATTACTCGCTCATCTTATTACTTATTTCTTACTGAATTCTGACTCATGTTGTACCTTCCCTTTCAGATTTTTAAAAGTTGGTATTATCTTCAGGAAAGCGCTTAAAAGTCTTCCGTTGAGGCATCTAAGCTTCAAGAAGAAATCTCAACTTTGAATAAACAAATTACTTCTCTTTCTACTGCTAAAGATAATGCAGTGAAGGAATAGGAAAGATTGGGCATCTCTCTTGCTCAAGTGAAATCTATCATTTCTAAAGAGAGGAAAGGGAAACAAGTCCTAGCTGATGAGAATTTGGCATTAAAAATGGCTTTAAAAGAGTCCGAGGGTGAGATGGCTCGGATGGTTGCTAAACAATCTTCTCTTAAGAAGAAGCCAGGGAAGAAGAAAAATTCTTTGACAACGGCTATTAATTCCATTTCTAAAGCCAAGCAAAAGGTGTCGCAATTTTTGAGCACCTCCTTCAATGACATTATCGTGAATTCTTACGAGGATGCTTTTATGCTTGCTTATTCCGACAACACTGAAAAGTGTCCTGACATGAGCTTTCCCTCATTCGATCTTGTTTTAGTAAAAATATTTACGGATAAAATCAGGGAATGGAGCAAAGGATCAAAGTTCCTAAGAGAGGCAAAATTGATGCTGAAATTTTTTATCTTTCGAAGCCTCTTCCATAGAAGGAGATTTAGATTCTAATGAAAAAGATGATGATGATGAAGTCGTTGTTGAGGAAGGTGGAAACAGCGATGACAATGATGATGACAACCCTGATGATTTGGATAAAGGTCAGGGTTCAGACGGCGGCGGAGGTAATCATGCAAGTTTTCATGGAGGCAAGATGATGATATTCCCGGGGCTTCATAAAAAGTTAACCCCGACCATAGCGACTATAAAGAAGATCAGACTGAACTCCTCGAGCCTTTTGGTCTCCATGAAGAAGCCACCAACATTGATGTTGGAGAACAGGAGGAGAAAAAGCAGTCCCCATAAACTTCAATTGCTATTTCCTAAGTATGGGAATTTTTTCCTATATGGATTTTACTTCCAAGATAATAATAGTTGATATTTTTTTATTTTAGATAAAGAAGAAATCCATTCAACTTTATAAAACCAAGCTTGAAAGAAAATAAGCAAAAATAAATAGCTTGTATAGGGAGTTAGATAAACAACTAAAAGAACATAATGCACTCTTTAATAGTATTATAAGATTAATTAGAGTGCTGCCGTATTAGCATTCTTTAAAGATCAAGAAGATGCCCCTCGATTGAAAAAGACGCGTCTTCGATATAATAAGCTTTTGGAAGAAAACCGAGAATTAATAACACTCTTTTGGATGTTGATTGAAGATAAGGATATTCCAATGGACTTCTTATACAAAGCTTATTGCAGGCACCCAAACGTAGTTTTTTCATACTTGGGTGATTTTAGCGAGGATCTACTTAGACGTTCACATAAGAGATATTTGGATGAATTTGGATCTGACCTACGTCCGGGGGCTTGTTGCTATTTACCACGAGTTAATTCAATCCCTCATTAATTGCCTCCGGAAAAAATCAAATATTATAAGGATAAAATCATTTTCGAGTTATTTAAAAAATCAGTTTTGTATGAATTACTAGATGCACATTTGCAATTATTTAATGTGAATTTTCTATATTAGTTTCCTCTTATACTTAGTTGAATTTTGTCATGTTATTACAAAGTATTGAAAGAGGCGGCTATTTGATAGGATCGTGTAATATGGAATAATGAAATAGTCTATGTAGATAAAGTAGGTAAATGCAAGGAGACACCAAGATTTTATACTGGTTCGGACCTCTTGTCCTACGTCCAGTCCCTAAGCTTCTCTTAGGAATTTCACTAACTAACACCCTCACTTCACCCGGAGGAATAGGTTTACAACTTACCCGAACAACCGAACGGGATTTCTTGCCTCAACTACCGAAGAGGATTTCAACTCAATTACTAAAATACAATATTCGACTTGTTGTGTTCTTGTCAACACTAATGAGTCTAATGTAGTACAATATTCCTATAATCTTATCCTCGAGAATATGCAATGTGTTTGTGAAGATTTAGGAAATGTGAATTACTATGAATCAAAAGAATGTTATAAACAAAAACAATGATTCAAGCAATAGATTAGTGAATGCTTTGAGAATATCTAGAAAATATGAACAAGAGAATAGTTAGATTAAAGCAAGAGAATTCGGTTAATTAAATGATGTTAGAATCATGTATATATACTTGTAGAAGAGATGCATATGTTGTCAAAGGTTGCAAACAAGAGATGCTTCCATTTCCATTGATGAAAGGTTGCAACTCTTGGGAGGAAGAAGGTGTCTTTTCAGAGAAAATTCGCAGGTTCAAATTCAGTCAACTGAAAATATGAAGTAAAATTTTCGGGACCAAATTCAGTCGACTGTGCAGGAAATTCAGTCGACTGAAACTGTGCATGTATGTTAAACTGCACAGATTCAGTCGACTGACTCAGGTTATTCAGTCGACTGAATTCTATTGTTAAACAAAAACAACAGTAGCTCATTTGGTTAGAGTACATGCCTTCTAAACTAGTGACCCGGGTTCGAGCCCCGCTCCATGCATTTTTTGAAAACTTGATTTTGATTAAAATATGCATATGCATGCAAGTTTATTTGAATGTGAATGATGATTCTTGAGGAAAGATTTTAACAAAGCACTTACTAGACTCTATATACATTTTTGATGACTCTTGTTAAAATATATAACTATATGAACCATACTTTGAGTCGTTGAGTCAGGATGATGTCGTAGTCGTAGATTCGTGAATTTTTGTCAGCAATCAAAACCTATGATCCAACAAGTATATGTCTCTCGAGCAGTCTTATCAATAGATTATTTAATTAAATATGTCAAATTAATAAGAGACTGTTTAGAAAAGGCCTCGCTCTTGAAATCCTCAAAATTGGCAAGATATTTCTTTCTTAGAGATCTTCAGATGCTTTATATACAAGATCCCTACCTTCTTTTCGATTTTCTTGGCAAATAAAAAAACGTTTCTTAGGGAAATTCGAACATATCATATCAAATTAATGTGCGATCGTGATAATCCTCCTGCCAAGAAATGGGATTATCGCAAATATCCTCCAATTATTACCCTGGAAGGATTTATTGCACCTTTCGATTCGACATTTGGTCTTTCAGCTAATTCTTTGATCAAAGTCAAAAATGATGCTTCTCAACTTTAAGTGTAATAAAACTAGTATTTGATTATAACAATGAGATCATTCTTTTTGCTTTACTTCCTCTTGAGTTTTAACTCCTATTATCATACAAAATAAACTAGTGATTTGAGTATTAGTTTTGTTTTTTGTTTGTTTAAATAGGAGTTATAGTTATCTACCATGCCACTCTCGTTAGATTCATCATCTCGTTTTACAAACATCAGAGATAGGTTGGTATCTATAACATCACCCTACGTGAAGGCCCAATGTTGGATCTTATGTTTTGATTGAAGATAAGAAATTCAACCGACACGAAGATTCATGAATCTATAGAAAGAATTACGAAAACCGGACTCAACGATATGAAGTATGGTTCATATATATGTTGTTTAGAGTCTATATATTATTAGAAATATGAATGTCAAAATCTATCTGATATGGAGGCTGTGTGTATTAACATGCACACATATGCACAGAGCAGGTTGAATGACCCCATTCAGCCGACTATTTGCTGAAATATAAAAATATTTTATAGACTTTCAACCAGTTGAATAAGGCAAAAAATAGCCGTTGCTTGCTGTGTTGAAATTTAAATAAATCAGAAGGATGAATTGAAAATTCAGATGGTTGATTATCTATGACGGTGGTTTTCTAAAGGGATACTTCTCTTCAACAAAGACAAACATCTTCTAATCTAATAGTTGCATCTATTCTTTTCATCGTTCCTTTTCATCAAATAATGCAACTCTTAAAACTCTATAAATAGGGTTTAGAATTCGATAAACAAAAAACTTAATTGGTTTTAGTATTCTTGAATTCTTATCTCTTATTCTAAATTTTCAATTTGCACTTAAAACTGCATATAATTTGAGATCATTGATCACTCTATCTTCTACATTCTTCAAGCATGTTGCACTATATATCATAAAAGAGAAGATTATGGAAGATTGTACTTAATTGACTTATCAGTGATATGTAAAGAGAATTCTACAGTCAGATACTTTTGTTTATTTGTAAAGAAGCCATGTTCAGTTGCTTAGGCGGTAGAAGTTCTGTTCAGTTGATCAGACCTATTCCTCCGGGTTGAATGAGGGTTACTAGTTTAATTCCAGAAGGAGTCTGAGACTGGACGTAGAAAGGGTGTTCGAACCAGTATAAAAATCTCTGGTGTCATTTACTTTACTGCATTATTTATTTACTTAGTTTTCTATTCCGCATAAGCAGTTTATAAATTCATCCATATTACACGATCCTATAGCACAGTATCTTTCATTTGGTATCGGAGCATGGAATTCTATCGATTATCACAACATCATTGAATAATGACCAAAAAAAGATCCAATAGAAATACTACAATCTAAATCTCTGTCAAAGCCACCAATGAGGACTATAAAAAGGTACTTTCTGATTTACAAATTTCAGTAGATGGTAATAATAAATTAGTTAATATATGCGATAAAATCTCAAAGCATAACTTTCTTATTTTAAAAGATGAAATCAATCAAAATCCAAAATGAGAAATTAAAAAAAGAGAAATTAGCTTTAGAAAATCAACATTGTGTTTTGAAAAATAATTTTGAGGCTCTTAAAGATTTTCTAGATGAACAAAATACTATGTTTGAAAAAGAAAAAGAAATTTTTTTAAAAGAAATTACGGATTTGAAAAGACAAAATGATTTATTACAATCATTTTTAAATAATTTAGAGTCTCGAATTTTTCTTTTCGAACATGAGAACTGTACGTTAAAAAAGGAGAATTCTGAATTAAACAAGCAAATTGATATTTTGAAAAATAGTAATATTTTCTTTGAAAATGATGATTGTGAGTTTAAAGTTAAATTTGATAAACTTAACACTGAAGTCACATAATTTGGTGAAGGTCAAAACGATTAAAACATGATTTTATCTGGTTCTAAACCATTTACATTATAAAAGTGGTTTAGGGTATAATAAAACTGATCGTAGAAATAGCACTAGATACGCTTTCATGTATAGTAAAATGTTAGTGCTAGTACTAAATTTCGAGTAAAGTCTCAAATCCAATTCTTATAGAAATTCAAATACTGCCATGACCAATAATGTTTATATTTTTTCTAGAAGTAAAAATCATTGATCGAAAATATGAGTAAAAATTATCTAAGTATTTGGGTTCCTATTAATTGGAAAAATAGAGAAAATACGTTGATGATTATTTTGATATGATAGCTAATAATGAAAATTATATTTATAAAGGTTCAACCACACCCAAATGGGTTTGGTTTCCTAAAAATTAGAAAATTATAAGAAACTTGGGTATTGCATGCTTTAAATTTTAATTTTTTTTTCTAATACCATAAATTATAAGTAGTAGTTATTTTTAATATTGTTTCATTATTTTTTTAGAGGGTACAACCACACCTGTTTTGGTAAGGTTTTCATCCTATGATTAGCCGTTGGACCCTAACATAGTAAGGAGGGTGCCATAGAATTATGTCATCATATAAACTCTCTTTTTTGTCGATGATAAAGGGGGAGAAAGATATTGTTCTAACACTATTTGCAGGAATAAACGATGCAAGCACAGATTCAGAAGGAGAAACTGAAAGATAAGGCTAGCATATATTCAGGGGGAGATATAGAACTACAGAGCAATATTGTTGAGATTCATTCATATCACAAATGGAGTTGTCATCATTAAAAAAGGGGAGAAGGTTGGATCTTATATTTTTATTAATGACAAGAAATTCAATCGACATGAAGATTCATGAATCTACAACAAAGGACTACGAAGACCGGACTCAACGATATGAAATATGCTTCATATATATGTTATTTATAGTCTATATATAAAATCTCTCCGATATGGTGTATGTGCATGTGTGTGTGTGTGTATTTTAACATGCATGCACATGCACACATATACCCAGAGTAGGATGAAAATAGCCGGCTGAATGAACCCATTCAGCCGTCTATTTGCTGAAATATAAAAAAAATTATGCACTTTCAGCTGGCTGAATGGACATTCGGACGGCTGAATAAGGCTAAAAATAGCATGTTTGCTTGCTGTATCGAATTTTAACTAAATCAGAAGACTGAATTGAAAATTCAGACGGTTGATTATCTTGAACGGCTAGTTTTCTGGAGGGATGATTCTCTTTACAAAGAGAAACATCTTTTAATCTAATAGTTGCATATATTCATTTCATCCTTTCTTTTCATCAAATAATGCAACTCTTAAAAATCTGAAAATATATAGATTTTAACAACAACAAAAACTTAACTGATTTTAGTATTCTTGAATTCTTATCTCTTATTCTCTATTTTCAATTTGCACTCAAATTGCGTACAATTTCTGATTGTTGATCACTCTATCTTACATATTCTTCCAGCACATTACACAATATATCATAAAGGAGAAGATTATAAGAAGATTGTATTTAATTGAGTTATCAGTGCTATTTAAAGAGCATACTACAGTCAGATACTTTTGTTTATTTGTAAAGAAGTCCTATTCGGTTGCTCAGGCAGTAGAAGTCCTATTTGTTTGCTTGGGAGGTAGAAGTCATGTTCGGTTGCTCAGGTGATGTAAACCTACTCCTCTGAGTTAAGTGAGGGTTGCTAGTTTAATTCCGAAATGAGTCTAGGACTGGACGTAGAACGGGAGTTCTAACCAGTATAAAATCTCTGGTGTCATTTACTTTACTGCATTATTTATTTACTTAGTTTTTTATTCCACACTAGCATTTTATAAATTCATCTATATTACACGATCCTATATTCACCCAAAACTAATGGCCAAGGATGTTGCAACCATTTGTAGTTATTATTCTTCGATGACCAAATACGGTGGTGTTAGATTCATTGATATGTAGAAATACATAATTATGGAAAAAAATTAAAACTTCAAACAAGATCACATTCCATATAAAAACATTTTCAATTCATTACATAATCCCATAATCGTCAACCACATTCAGAGAAAATATATTATTTATACGCTAAGAGCAACATATGAAGATGTCCCCTTAGATGATTAGAGCATGTATAGGCAATTTAACAACTTTACCATTACAAATAACACAGCAGAATCAAAAGAAAAGAGAACTCTAAATAGCTCTCATGCCTCATGCACGTCTCTGGAAGCTTATTCATCTAAAGGGGTACCTAAAAATCTCAACTCTCAAATTACTAAAAATCAATTGAGTACCCGAGAAGGGGAAAACATAAACTTCGAGTCAAATATGAAGTTTGCTGTGAATAATAATCTACCATCTCAAATCATTTAGATATCTAGTGAGACCACACCGCTTAGTGGAATGGGTTTTCCTCTCACTAGCATCCCAAAACCTTTAAAAAACCATACACTGTGCTCCTACATCCACAATGATTAAAACATAGTCATTCCAAAATATTATGATGATATGCAAACAAGTTAAAACATTTTGGATTTCCCCTCCTCTTTTAAATTGACTCCCTATCATATTTATAGTTTCTAGGGTCACTATTAACCTATTAGTTTTCATGGGCTTACTAATAACCTTTATGTAAATATGGACTCGCTATCCTATTCCATAGTTTTCATGGGTGCACTGTGAACCTATTGGCCTCTGTCAATTAACCTAATTAATTCATCGATTCCCCCGAACCTATTGATGACTCCAATAATTTCTCTCTTTTCCTAGTTTTCATGGGTTGACTGAGAACCTTTTGATACCTCCCATTACTTCTTTCTTATCCTAGTTTTCATGGGTTGATATGAACCTTTGACTATTATCAATAACTTAATTCGAATATAGTTTTCATGGGTGCACTACAAAACCAATTGGCCCCTCCTAACTAGTCTTTATAACATAATTTTCATGGGATCACTATGAACTTATTGGTACTCCAATAACATCTTAATCATAGCTTTCATGGATGCACTATGAACATGTCCCTTGACAACTTCTGTATCTAAGCATCCTATATTCTAGTCACCCTGACCTCTTGGATGCAATTCTACACATCTGGGATTTTAATCAATTTATATTCACTACTGGTCAACCTAGCTGGTTCTTCTACCCTTCTTATCACCAAAATATTGTTATGAGTCCATTATAATGTGAATATATTTATATTTGATGAATCAAGCATAAGTACAAAACAATACCACTCTTGTGGGTTTAATGTATTTGAAATGCTTTTCATATAAAACATGGTTAATCCCTTTAACTTATAGTTTTATCAAGGAAATCTTCTTCTTAAAATCATCTCAAAGCTACTTTAATTTAGCTATGGGTTTTTCCTTTTAAAAAATGAGTTTGGGTTACATAGCCATTCCAAACCTTTGAAACTTTGCTTTCGACCTCCTTGGATACCCTCCTTCAAAAGCATATAAATCAAGTTTCAAAACGTAGGCCCCTACCTTATAAAACACTTTAAAACATCTCTTTCAAAACCAATCAAATGTATTAAAGCATTAGCATTTAATCATTCTGAAGCAAAGCTTCGAAACCATTTGAAAGTACCCCTTTCGAAACCATTGGAAGTAACCCTTCCAAAATCATTGAAAGTCCCCCTTTCAAAACCTTGGGAAGTAACCCTTCCGAAGTCATTGGGTTTATACTTAAAATATTATTTGGGTCAAAGCGAACATAGGCGAAAGTATCTCTTTCGAAACCATCCTTTATCATATAAACGTATTTGGGGAAAACATGATGGCATCAACACCATCTCTTTCGAAAGCTTCAAACCATTCAAACAAAACATTAAAGGATAGCATCGAAACCACTTTCGAAGACATTGCCTTTGAAACCCTTGGAACCTTTCGAAAGCATTTAGGAAGTGACTTAAAAACATCTTTAAAAACAAACACTGCCTTTCGAAAGCATTGATGGCTTCAATACTATGACAAACGAGTTTTCGTACCCTTTGAATTGACAATAAACCACACATATCTGATTCAAAAAGCACAGATTGACAGAAGGTCATGAGAAAGAAAAGAAGAGAGAAGGAGAGAAGAGAAGGAAGAGAGCAGAGAAAATAAAACAGAGCAATACATAATCTCACATCGCAGCGGAAAACATATAATATCACATCAATGATCTTTACAAAACAGAAAATGTATATACGTACATCAATCAAAGTTCAAAAATCAATCACAAACCATCAGCCTGGACAGTTATAATAACCTATCCTTACAATTGCTAAGAATATAAATAACAAAGCAGCGGATAATAAATAGGTTCATGTATACGAAAATGAAGATCTCTAGCTCTCCCACTGAAGCTCTAAAAGCACCAAATCTGAACCTGTAGATATACTCGGTCTAGCCCGAGCATTGAAAGGGAAGAATGCCTAGATCAATCTGGTAAACCAGCATGAGAAAACACACTCAATTGAATTTATTACATTACCAAACTTTTCCTTTCAAAACAAAAGCATCTCGTAAGATACACCCATACATAAACACGGACATGTTTTTACCTTACGATAAACAAAACATTTCATATCAAATCATCTTATATTTTACCAGTGTCTACTATAAAAATAATAATAAAATAGTCGAAATTGTTACCATTATTAAATTGCAGCATACTAGGTTCTGCAAACAAAATGGCGGGCACGTAGTGGAGTATGGATTTCCATACAAATAACCAGGTGAAGGGACTACCTTCCGACAGTACATCCCTAGAGGAATGTACCGAGGAACATCACAAAGGAACCTCTACAAACACAAGACCGACCTACCTCAATAACTAGGTAGTACCGAATATATCATCCCCCTGTCGTTACCGACCTTTCCGAGGGCCTTCATATCATACATACCACATTAATTTACATCTCGAACGTCATAGCGAGAAGAAATATATCTAACAAAGGATGATCATATCCTAATTGGGAATGTCTCACTTAGCCTTGCCGCATCTAACCTTGTTTCGGTCATTTTCGACTGATGAGGACAGAGGTAACGTTTACCTTTTGCATATCACATCATTTTGAATGTCACATTGCCAATTCCGTTGACTACTAATTGCCTTCCGCAAAAATACAACCCTTGAGCTCGTACTTCTCAAGGAGGGTGTTAAGCTAAGAGAAGTTGCCTTCTCTGCCACCACTGATGTACGTTTGTAAAAACCAATATACACAATCTTAGAAATGCAATCTCAGACACTTATCCATAAAAGTTGTCCAGGAACAGGACAAACCGAAGGTACTTTCCTACCACATCCTGTCGGGAAATCCCTAGGATTAGTAGCAAATAGTCCTTGTATTGGATATTTTATAACAAAGAGACTACTGCTACTGGATGTATATTAGGATTTTAACCCCAAAAGATCAACAAGTAGTCATTCACTATGAAAATCCTAAATATCAATATCATCACAACCTGCACAATCGAACGCATAAACGTTGGTCCAAAGTGGTTTTCAGATAAATCTGATCCCTGTCACGTCGCACCAACGATGCAAAAGCGTTTCTAAACCTCATACAAAAACGAAATCTCATAGACTTATCACGTCTCCAACTTTCAACTTGCTATCCTTCGACCAAGAAGGAAGCTCGATAGATTGGAGTAATACTTCGCACTACACGTATCAATATCCTTAACATAAAGGATAATCAAGCCTACACAGATGGCTATGTACTAAGTGTATGACTAAATAGTTCCCACATAAAGTCGGGGAACCGAAATGGCCAAATTTGATAGTCGGGTATTTTACTATCAAAGCAAACGACAAATATTTAACACCATAAGCATTCACTAGGCCCTTTTAATTAGTCTTTTATTAATTAAATCACTTTCCAAATATTCACTTCAATCTTTAAAAAGATTTATTCTCAAAACAATTCAAATATTTCACTATTTGGATAACATTTTCATATACTTATATCAATAATAAGTGACTTCACAATTTACTTTATTTTCAAAACACCCAAATTTCACCTCAAAATATCACTTTTCAAAACATTTATTTAATTTAAAAGAATATTCACTGTCCAAAATCATGAATATAAATCTCTTATCCATATTCATTATTTCTGCACATTTAATTTAAAGGATTTCCACTTTTCAAAATCATGAATATAATTCCTTTAATAAACTTTCATAATTAACTTATCAAAATAAGTTGATTTCAGATTTATAAAAAAATATTTATAAATTTCATTTATATTTTATTAAGACTTCATTTTATAAAATTCCTTTATTAACCAATTCCATTTATATCTCATTTATATGCCAAAATCCGATCATAAGTGAATTCACTTATAAGTCTCTTATTTACAAATTCATTCTTTTTATAACTTCATCAATACATAAATCTTATTCACTTATAAGATTCAATTATAACTTCATTTTAAACATTTACAAAACTCCTTTATAATCCCGTTATTTTGATTTATAAAAACTTAATTTTATAAACCTTATATATAAACCATTTACCATAAGTTCAAAATCTCATTTTAACTTATTTTACAAAATAGTTAACTCCATATTTCAAAAATTATGTTTTGATTCAATTTAAAAAAACTTCTTCTTTTAATAGTTTACAAATCAATATTAAAACTTATACAACTTCAAAAATCATATTTAGGTATATTTTACAAAAATCGTAATTTTTATAACATGAAAATTATAACTTTTTATTTATAAAATAAATCCATTTCCTTTAATAATTCAAAAATTAATAAAACACATATTTTTAAAACCACTTGAAATCCTTTATAAATTTGAAATCATCACTTTATTATTTTTTTTAAAATTCTAAAATAGGGCCCAAAGTTGCAACAGTACTAAATAAACGATTCACATCAATCATATCATCCAAATCATCATATATCACATGATTACAGCATATATAACAATAACAGTAAGTAAAAATCAAAACTAGTAAGGAATCCAGTTGATCCATCCAACATGTCACCTGCAACAAATATACATATGAATAAATATGTATAATGTCTGCTTTATGGCAGACGTATGTACAAAAGGTCATCCGCTCATACACGGAACGTATAGGGTCTCATTTGCTCCAATAGGCAGGAATATGTCCAAATACCAATCAATATATGTAATATATCATATATCATCCAAAAAATCATCAATCAACACAAAATAAATTTATTCTCACTTATATAAAAATATAAGCAAGTCGGAAAGAGTGAATTGTACTCACTTTGATTACACTAGACGTTGTAGCGGTTATTCCGAATACATTTAATTTTACCTGAAATTTTCACCGGCTTCAATCAACTCCAATCTAGCTCGACCGTGTAGTGTTCGTGAATACGAACCCAACACCGCTTGTTTCGTTGAATTTCGACCTCGTATGACAAAGTTATAGCATTTATAGGTTTACTCGATTTATAGATACATAATTTTCAAATTCCTGTTTATTTTATTTTTACAATCTTAGATTTCATCAAGCCATTCGTTTCCTAGATCAATTCTCGACCGCGCACTTTTGCTTCTTCCCTTCGTTCATGCGTTTATTCGTGCTCCTCTAACCCATCGCCGCCGAACTTCATCAAATTGTCGCACCACCGTCGTCGATCTAGGAGTTGATCAAACTCCACCACGTCGAAGCCCATCCCCTCATGCACCTCCACCTTGAATGACGTGAAGCTCAACGCCTCCATTGCCTCGAAAATCATGCTCGAACGCCGACTGTTTAAAGTAGAATTGTCGTCTATCCACCACTCTCAAATCGATCACAACCGTTGAGATCGAAGATCTCATTGCCCTTTGCAATGTTGTAGTTGAAGATTTTTCATAATTGTTTACGGATTGAGTGGAAATTGAGGAGGAAGAATCGAGCTTTTCAGGCCATTTGAATTGAAGGTGGCGGCTAGACCTAGTTTTCTAGGGTTTGGCAAAAGTAAACGTCTTTATATAGGTAATTACAAAACACTATTCACCTGAAATATTTCCGAACTCTGATCGAAGTGTGCCGCTTGGCGTTTATAATGTTGTACCCCTATTCCAAACACAATGGAATATTGGGAGCTAATTCCATCATATTTGGAAGAAAGGTCTTCGAATCGAATTATTTTAATTAATTTTTTTACATAAATAAATTTCTACGCATTTCAGCTTCGCACGAGCAAACCGCAAGTCCGATTGACACGAAAATAGAAATCCTACAGTAATTTAACATTACGGATCCAATGAAAATTGTTATGTCGAAATCCGAGATTGTGCTAAAATGACTATTTTTACACGTTAATTAAATATTAAAATTTCCAATTTCTATAAATTTACTTTTAATTCGATTTTAAAAGTTTGCTGCATCATTCTAATTTAAATAGAATTAAATTCAACTTTATAAGACATTTTTATTCATAATAAATTCAAATCTCAATTACTTATATAATTTCAAATATTAAATTTACAATTTAATTATCCAAATAAATTATTATATTCGAAATATAAGTTATTCAACTTATAAAATTAACTGATAAATATTTAAAATCAATTAAATACCCCAGTTTAGAATGACTGAAATTCTGGATCATTACATTCTCCCCTACTTAAAAGAATTTTGTCCACGAAATTACCAAGTACGAAAAAGCCATAAAATCCATTAACTTTTCAAAAAAACTCGTTCAAATTAGATTACCAACATTATTTAAACCTTTTAACTTTTTCCAAATTCAGTAGTTAAACTTCTTACAAAAAACTTCTCTGAGTTTTCAACTACATTCATAGTTATCTTTTCAAAACTAAGTAATATCGTTTAACTTTTAACTCAAAATCAAAATTTTAGTTATCAAATTTTTTTCCACTTTTCTCAAAAAAATTAACACCTTAAATTTTCAAAAAATTTCACCATACCCCTCCTTTGCGCAGTTCGATCCGAAAATAATCATAATATATATCACAAATATACATCTCATCTTCGAGAATGATGCATCCCGTAGGGAAAAATATAAAAGTACGATACGTAACCCGAGTTATGTACCTTATATATTATTAGCGAGCATATATGGCTAATATAGCACGAAAGCGAATTGCAAATGCGAAGCATATGCCATCCGCACCTACTAAACACTTAACAGTATATGAGAAACTTGTATATAGAAAGTAATATCAATATACAACATATACCAATACAATAACTATATATGTCAATATAGCAAATGCAATCAAAATCAATAAGTTCAACCATCAAACAACTACCATCCGAACATCATCCAACATACCAATATCTATCCAATAAATCCATAACCAAATCAACATACATTCACTAATTTACATTTAAGTTAGTTCAGTTCCAAATGAAATCAAATTCAATTATATTTATATTCACGTACTTCTAATTTGAATTCAATTATTTAGTTTTCAATTTCATTAATATTTAATGAGTCTCTATTTAATCAACTAACATTCATCTAGCAACCAATGTATATCCAACATAACCAAATTTATTTACTTTACAGTCCATCACTTATATTTACTTCGACTACCTTCAATTTGGTTTAACACATTTAATTTCAATTGGTTTAATATCCAATTGGCTTTCATTCAATTATTCAATTCCTAATTTCATAAGCTTCTAATGAATTAACACTTACATCCATTATTCTGTATAAATTCATTTAGATTCAATAGATTAACATTCAATCTATATTTTATTTACTAATTCATTTTTACAATTAAAGTTGAATTTCATTTAACAATTCAAGTTTATATACATATTCTTCACTTCACTTTATTAATTCATTTTGATATCAAATTCAGCTTCATTCAACATCATTTAAGTTAAGTTTCATTTCATTCTCACTTACATCTACTTTCACCATATAACTTAAGTTCACTTCTAATTTAATTCAAATTCTATTTTAGTTAACTCATTTCATTAGCTCCTTTTATTCTTTATTTGAGTTAAATTTCATTTTCAAAGATTGTTTCCTTTTAACTTAACTTAGATTTTATTTCTAAAGTCATTTTATTTAATCTTTACTTAAGTCATATTTCATATCACTATTCAAATTCAGATTTTGTTTTGCTTAACAAGATTGTTTAACCATTTTAATATTTGTTTTACTTACATTTTCTCATTTTATAAGTTATACAACTTGTTTATATTTAAACTTCCAAATTCATATTATATAATCACTTATCTCTTAAGCTTAATTTTCCATTTCAATAACTTATCTAATCCAGTTCAAATCCAATTTAATTTATTTAACTTTCCTAAAATTAAATTTTTATTTCACACTGTAAGTCGAAATTCATTTCACTTGTATTCATCAATTTCAACTTGGATTTTAAATTCAAATTTTTTTGTTACAACAAAACTTCAATTTCAATTTACCATGGTAGCAAATCCATCACATAGAAACTCGAAAATGATACTGATGATGCTGTAGTCATCAACCTTTTTATTTTCCAGCGACGGTATTCAGTGCTTTATATTCTTTTAAAATTCTCTCTTTTATATTTTTGACATTTATAAATCTTTTTACTTATATAATTTCACTATTTCACTTCACTTACATAAGATTCATCCCAAATTTATTTATCTTATTTAGATTTATGATAGTAATATAACCTCTTTAAATTTTGAAAAATAACTATCAAAATCAATAGGATTCAAATTCTCAAATTCTTAGTTTAAATCCAATTTTATTTACAACTCATATTCGTAAATACACTCTTGTTGTTTCATTTCTTATATATAGATTATTGCACAATTGTAAATCATATTAATTATAATTCGACACTTGATAATTCATTTGTTTATATAATTTATTCTTTACAATTGTTGCTTTTATTTAGATTATTCAAACAGTTTTTATTAACATACAAATATTTACCTTATCAAACAACCAAACAAATCAATTTATATACACTACAATAATTTTTGAAAAATTATTCCTTTATATATAAAATATAATTGAGGTAAAATTATTTCATTTACCCAATTTAAAAATAATACTATATCGACTTGCCTCGTTTAAGTGTTTAGAAATCCCTATCTATATCGTGGCGTCCCACATACAGACCAGAATTCACAAACAACTCAACGGATAAGTAAACACCATATAAAACATTTTTATATCACGAACAAATACGTGCTCATATGCATAATACATTCAAACTCAATCTAGGGTACTATTGACCCTATCTATACTGAGTACACATCAAAGCCTAGGAATATACTAAATCTAAGTTCTGATACCACATGTGACGAATGGGTTTCTACCCTTTGAATCAACAACAAACCACACATGTCCGACCTAAAAAGCATGGACTGATGGAACGTCATGTGAAAGAAAAGAAGAGAGAAGATAAGAAAGAGAGAAGAGAAAATAAAACAGAGCAATACAGATTCTCACATCGCAGCGGAAAACATATAATATCATATCAATGATCTTTACAAAACAAAAAATGTATATACATACATCAATCAGAGTTCAACAATCAATCACTAATCATCAGCCTGGACAGTTATAATAATCTGTTCTTACAATTGCTGAGAATATAAACAATAAAGCAGCGGATAATCAATAGATATGTGTATACGAAAATGAAGATCTCCAGCTCTCCTACCGAACCTCCAAAAGCACCAAATCTGAACCTATAAATAGACTCGGTATAACTCAAGCATTGAAAGGGAAGAATTGCCCGGATCAATTTTGTAAACCAACGTCAGAAAACATGCTCAACGGAATTTATTACATTATCAACTTTTCCTTTCAAAACAAAAGTATCTCGTAAGACACGCCCACACATAAACACGGACATGTTTTTACCTTACGATAACCAAAATATTTCATATCAAATCATCTTATATTTTACTAGTGTCTAGTATATAAATAATAATAAAATAGCCGAAATTATTACCGTTATTAAATTCCAGCATACTAGGCTCAACAAACAAAATAGCAAGCACGTATTGGAGTTTGGATTTCCATACAAATGACCAGGTGAGGGACTACCATCCAGCAGTACACCTCTGGAGGAATGTACCGAGGAACATCATAAAGGAACCTCTACCAACACAAGACCGACCTACCTCTATAACTAGGTAGTACCGAATATATCATCCTTCGGTCGTTACCAACCTTTCCAAGAGCCCCCATTGCATACAAAGCACATTAATTTACATCCCGAACATCGTAGCAGGAAGAAATATTTCTAGAAGAGAATGATCATATCCTAATTGGGAATGACCCACTTAGCTTTGCTGCATCTAACCATGTTTCGGTCATTTCCGGTTAACGAGGCCTGAGGTAACGATTACCTTTCATATATCACATATCATATCACTTTGAACGCCACATTGCCATTTTCGTTGACTACTAATTGGCTTCCACAAAAATAAAACCCTTGAGCTCGTACATCTTAAGAAGGTTGTTAAGCTAAAAGAAGTTGCATTCTCCACCACCACTGACGTACATTTATAAAAACCAATGTAAGTAGTCTTAGAAATGCAATGTCAGACACTCTTCCATACAACTTGTCTAGGAGCAGGACAAACCGAAGGTACTTTCCTAACACATCCTGTCGGGGAATCCCTAAGATTAGTATCGAATAGTCGTTGCGTTGGATATTTCATAACAAAGAGACTACTACTACTGGATGTATATTGGGATTTTAACCTTAAACGATCAACAAGTAGTCCTTCACTATGAAAATCCTAAATATCAATATCATCACAACCTGCACAATTGAACACGTATACATTAGTCCGTAGTGGTTTTCAGATAAATCTGATCTCAATCTTTTCACGCCAACAAGGCAAAAGCATTTCTCAACCTCACACAGAAACTAAGTCTCATAGACTTATTGCATCTCCAACTTTCAACTTGCTATTCTTTGGCCATAAAGGAAGCTTGATAGATTGGACTAATACTCCGCACTACACGAATCAACATCCTCAACGCAAATGATAATCAATCCTACACAGATGGTATGTACTAAGTGTACGACTAAATAGTTCCCACATCAAGTCGAGGAACAAAAATGGCCAAAATTGATAGTCGGCTATTTAACTATCAAAGCAAACAATAAACATTTAACACCATAAGTGTAACATCCCACCTTTTCGCACGCTTTAAAACGACACACGTGCCGATTCAAACCATACGGAAGGGCGGATTGTTATTGGGGAAAAAGAAACGAGAAAGAAATAAAACAAAACAGAATCTCACAACGGAAGGATAAAATATAAAAATCAATGTACAGTTCATAAAACTATTTTATAAAACATTTGATTTTCCTTTATACAATAAATATCAGAGTTCACATACCAATAAATAACAATGCAGCAAAATACAATGTGTAGTGGAAAAATATAATATATAATAATAATAATAATAATAATAATAATAATAATAATAATAATAATAAATCTTCGTCTTCGTCCTCCAGAAATAAAGTCTTCGATCCTGAAAAGCTCGGACTGACCCGAGCGAATTGAAAAGATAAAACACTCGAGTCGGAACTAAAAGATCTTATGAGAGTTAAATCAACAGAAATAAATATGAGTGCAGTAACTTAAGAGATGCTCGGGATTCACATCTCCTAAGGATCCGTTAAACTATTTACTATGTAGTATATTTCACTATTATAATAGTGTCTAATTGTAAAGCAAACTTACTTTAAATAGCATTAAGGGGTTACCCATATAGCCCTTAACACAAATAATGCCAATAGTCTATACAGTACCGTAATACCTCCTGATCGGGAGGCTACTAGAGGATACTCCATAGGTACGACACAAATAGAAACTCATACAAGGCACGCTAGGGTAGGTGACACGGCACAACTAGGCAATGCCAGGGTAGATATACTAGTTACGCTTCCGGGTCGGTGGTAACGCGTAGCTGCTACTACTGTCCACCTCGAACAACACCCCCAAATCAAAGAAATCAAAAATGGCCACTGAATCAATCCAAAGGTCAAAGTATAATATCGAAGGAATGCGTCCGATCAAAGGTGCTACCTCAATTAACCCATCAATCGCTCCTGTTTTAGCCACCTTATGCCAACTCACGGGAGTTGGGACCACGTATTTACCTCAAAGGAAACACCGCCACCATCCTACTTCATTCTGGAATCTCCACCGCTGACACGGTTGTTAAAGTGGTTTTCGAAGTTGGCAGAGAGTATGACAACTTCTGATCCCGGTCTCATCAACAACCAAACGTTATTATAACACCGCGGTCTTTTCAAAATAGTTTATACTTTAAAAACAGAATAAAATATCCATTTCAAAACCATATAAATACGATATCATTTCTATTGATATCATTTTTATTTCAAATATATCTTTTTCCAAAAATCATAGTACTTTCAAATATATAAACCTTAAACCCATAGCTTCGAAACATAATTTTCAATACTTAAATGGTTTAATAATAAATTTTTTATAAAGTAAATTAGCTTTTTAATTTCTCAAATCAATTCTAAATACAGATTTGAATTCCCAGATAAACCAATTAAATTTCCATATATTTCAAAGTTTTTAATATTCCACCATCAAAACTAAATTTTTAATTCATATATATGTGCCAAATTCCCTTTTACTATTATTTAGTTTTGAAATACTTACTTAATAAATCCAATATCCTTTAAATAAAACTTTCAAAATTCAATAATTGAATATTCCTCAATTTATTTAGGCTAGATATATTCACTTAAATTATCTTAAACCAGAATTTAGTTATAACACCATATTCTTTCAAATCTAAATTTCAATGACAATAAGATCTTAATTAAATAAAATATCAAATCAATTTCAAAACTATCTTCTCAACTTTGATTTATAAAAATCAATATAAACTCTATATTAGAATATGATTTAAGTAACCACTTATCCATAATATATTTTAACAAAATCAACTTTATTATTAAACTTACTTCATACTTTAAACAATTTTATACATAGCTTAAAACCAAGAATTTAGCTATATATAAAATAACCTTTATCAAATATCCAAATCAATATCTCAAAAATCATATATATTCTTCACAAACCATAGATATCATTTCAAAATATTATTATTATATATATATATATATACACACACACACACCGCGATGTCTGTACAAAAAATTTTATCCTATGGTCAAGTGATATGGATATTTATCATTTCAACCCGCTATTTAAAATTAAAAATTACGGTTATATATCATTTCAAACTGTAATCCCGATAAGATAAGAATGCATAATAACTTGTAGTTTATACAATATAGAACACATCATCCATTCACCAAATATCAATCATCAACCATTTATTACAATCATCATCCAATTTAAACAAAACATCAATATAGAGCATATAAAATATAATAGGTATCAATGAACAGTTTATATTCAATAATAAATTAATAATTGTTTAACTGGCAGTTTATATGCAATAATAAATAAATTTAACTGGCAATTTATATGCAATAATAAAATTAAATAACAATTTAATTTAAATAAATGCAATCTAACTGAGATGATGATTAAATATATGCCCAAACAATCATAGATAAATTTTAAATCTCATCCAAATTAATTTAACAAACATAAGAAATTTTAGAAGTTGTGAGTGGGTTAAAACACTCACCTTTTGGATTTAAATTGAATTTAAATTCAATTTAAACCCAAAAATTGTACAGTCTCTAAATCTGTCCAAGCAAGCGCCAAAATATCCGGAATTTCAATACGAACCTAGCGGAGAAAACCACGTGTGAAACGGACCTCGTATGTGAGAGTCATTGATGTTAGAATGAGCTGAAAACTAAATACAAATTAAAATAAAGAAATCACAACTAACACGTCATCTCCCCCCTTACCTTCTCTCTCTCCCAGTTACCTACAGAACCCATCGAACCCGTTATTCACGGCCTGAGCCCACCGTTGACCAACAAAAATGCCACCACACCGACCATATTTCACCACGTCGCCACCACCGTTGTGTTCGCCTCGCTCTCCTCTATCCTCGGCCTGAGGACGCACGCCTCCGCTGCCCCGTAGATCGTCGCACCGCCGCCACCAAAAACTAGTGTTTCGAACCCTATTTCACCAATTACGGTTGCCACGGTTGAAATCAGGTGATGCGACCACCAAAGAACGGCTCCAAGCAGCGAGGACTACAATACCCATAAACCAATTTCGCTGATTGAGGCCAAAATCAAAAACCCCCAAATCATCATGTAGGGTTCGCGAAATTTTAGCTTTGACGAGTTTTCAGGACGTTTCGAGCATCATTTACAGAAACAAACACTTGACGTAGATTCGTATCGATGAAATCTACAACATATAATTTTTCCAAATTTTTATTAGGACTTTGAACTTTATGCTTTGTAATTGATTTGCAATTGGATCTGGAAATATAGAATTTTGCCTGCCATTGAGGAAGAGGAGGAATAGAATGAATTTACGTAGAATTAGAGAGGCTAGGGTTTATAGCAGGATATTTATATAGAAAGTTGGAATAGAATAAATGGATCGGGTTGAATACGCGCTAACGACAAAGTGGCCCAAAAAGCCCGTTCTGACCCCGAAACGAAATTGGGTAAACTTATATATCAAAATAGGTGTTTAAAAATATTTTAAACGCAACGGAAAAGGTTTCGGGTTCAAATTGCATCGTATGAAGAAGTTATACTAAAATCAATATTTTTCAAATTGATTTCAATTTCATAAATTTCAAGGCGTTCCGAGTCCATATGATCAAACGACAAGTCCGATCGCTACGAAACTTGAAACCCTACAATAATTCACCATTACGATCTGATGAAACTGGTTTCGTCGGAATCCGAGTCAGTGGCCAAAATGGCTATTTTTCCATTAATTAAACAAATTAATAATTAATTAAATCAAATTTTCAATTTTAATTCGATAATTGACAAATCTTATCATTTAAAATTTCTTAATTATTTTCAATGATTTTAAACAATTTAGATGTCAATTTAATGTTGATTCTATCATAAATTTCAACATAAATTCAAATTTCATTATATTCATAAATTATAATTTAAATTTTCAATAATTCCATTGAGTTTACTATTCATTTTTATTTTTCAACCCATTATGGTCAAATGGAGGAAATTAACATTGGGTTCAAAGATATTACATAAATATTCTCCAATTTCAACTAAAAAATTAAATTAACGTAATAATTGAATATTTAATTTCATTCATTTGCAATTAATCCAATTATTATAAATTAAATGAATTAAATCACTATTTAAATTCAAATTCTATAATCCATAAGTTTTATCATCTTGTATTACTTAAGAAATTTAGAAATCCTTAAAACCAATTCCCATATCAATTTAAAGTAAATAAATTCACCAATGATTTAACATTCAATTTAATAAATCCAGTTATTTATAGTTACTTACAATACATTGCTTAAACCTGATTTCAATCCTTCCATCAATTACATTAATAATCACTAAAGTAGCATTTTTTATCAACCATAAATATTAAAATTTTACCTAACGGACATTGATTGTATAATTTTACAATTTATTACGTATTCTTCATCTGTCAACATAACTCTGAATTCATTTCCCTATCTACTAATTTCAATCAATCCTACTTTACAATCTGTTTCAATTAATAAGGTATGCACTAATTTAGTTAGTGCGATAATTCTTATTAATATAACATTAAGGTTCCTTTACTCTGATTGATTTCAATTTTTATTATAAACGAAATAAACAGGTAACCTTACAATACACTAAGTTTTATTATTTCCAACAAATTATCGTGGTTGCCTACATAATATTTGCTCCAGTATTTACACACAACCGTTACTATTTTCATATGCCAAATCCTTATACAATGGTCATTTCATTTTTATTTATTATAACACTAATAACTTAAATGTTTGCCTTGGTTTTCTTACATTAATAGGGTTTTTATTTCTTACAATATCAATGTTACCATTTATCCTATTATTTCACCCATTATTTAATTAAAGTTTCAATTAAATTTATTTATCTAGACTTCACTCTTTTATTACATAATTTATTACTTTACAAAATAAACAAACATTTAAACTCATAAATGTAATACCAAATTTCATTTTTAAATCCAATTGATTTCCAGATCAAAGTTTATATGTATTTCAAACAACTATTATAATGACTCCCAGAACATTGCTTTTATTAAATGGCCATTTATTAATATTTAATTTCCTTAATTTAACTCAATAAATGTAACAATGTGTTCTTTCATTGACTAATTCAATACCTACTTTATATTTTTATATTCAATTTACATCCAGGCATAACGCTTACATTATTTCATTTATTTTAGTTTCATTCAATCTATAACAATTTTAGCTTTAATAATCATTATTACACTTCATCATAGTCATTATTTCATATTAATTTATAAATTTTATTTGTTTCAATATTATTCCATTTATGCATTATAAGATTTTTATTTCTACATAATTTAATTACAAAATCTCATTAATTTAACCAAATTTATTTACCAAAATTTACGGGTCGTTACAATAAGCAATCACTGGGCCCTTTTAATTAATCTTTAATTAATTAAATTACTTTTCAAATATTCACTTTAAATTATCTTTAAAAAGATATATTCTAAAAACCATTTCAATATTTCACTATTTGGAAAATATTTCCATATACTTATATCAATAATAAGTGACTTCACAAATTACTTTGTTTTCAAACCATCCAAACTTCACTTTTAAATATCATTTTCCAAAACATTTATTTAATTTAAAAGATTATTCACCATCCAAAATTGTGAATATAATTCTCTTATCCATATTCATTATTTCTACACATTTAATTTAAAGGATTATCCACTTCCAAAATCGTGAATATAATTCCTTTAATAAACTATCATAATTAACTTATCAAAATAAGTTGATTTCAGATTTATAAAAAATGTTTATAAATTCCATTTATATTTTTATAAAGACTTCACTTTATAAAATTCCTTTATTAACCAATTCCATTTATATCTCATTTATATGCCAAAATCCGATCATAAGTTAATTCTTTCGTAAATCACTTATTTACAAATTCATTCTTTTTATAATTTCATCAATTCATAAATGTTATTCACTTATAAGATTCAATTATAACTTCATTTTAAACATTTATAAAACACCTTTATAATTCCGTTATTTTGATTTATAAAACTTCAATTTTATAAATCTTATTTATAAACCATTTATCATAAGTTCAAAATCTCACTTTAACTTATTTTACAAAATAGTTAACTCCAGTTTTCAAAAATCATGTTTTGATTCTATTTAAATAAACTTCTTCTTTTAATAATTTACAAATCACTATTAAAACTTATACAACATCAAAAATCATATTTGGGTATATTTCACAAAAATCATAATTTTTATAACATAAAAATTATAACTTTTTATTTATTTAAAATAAATCCATTTCCCTTAAGAATTCAAAAATTAGTAAAACATATATTTTTAAAACCATGTGAAACCCCTTTTAAATTTGAAATCATCACTTTAATATTTTTAAAATTCCAAAAATAGGGCCCAATGCTGCAGCAGCACTAAATAAGGAGATTAACATCAATCATATAATCCAAATCATCATATATCACATGATAACAGCATATATAACAATATCTGTAAATAAAAATCAACATTGGTAAGGAATCCGGTTGGATCCCTCGTACCTATCACCTGCAAAACATATGAGAAAATATGTACAATGTCTGCTTCGAGGCAAACGCGCATACAAAAGGTCATTCGCTCATACACGGGAACATATAAGGTCTCATCTACTCCAATAGGTAGGAATATATCGAAATACCAATCAATATATACAATATATCATATCATCCAAACAATCATTAATCAACACAAAATAAATTTATTCTCACTTATATAAAAAATATAAGCAAGTCAGAAAGAGTGAGTTGTACTCACTTTGATTCCACTAGACGTTGCAGCGTTTGATTCCACTAGACGTTGCAACGTTTAATTTTACTCAAAATTTTCACTAGCTCTAATCAACTCCAATCTAGCTCTATCGTGTAGTGTTCATGAATACAAACCCAATGCCACTTGTTTCGTCCAATTTTGACCTCGTATGACAAAGTTATTGCATTTATAAGTTTACACGATTTATAAGTATATAATTTTCAAATTCCTATTTATTTTATTTTTATAATCTTAGATTTAATCAAGCCGTTCATTTCCTGGATCAAATCTCGGATGTTGTGCTTTTGCTTCTTCCCTTCATTCACGTGCTCGTTCATGCTTCTCTAACCCATCGCCGTCGACCTTCATCAAATTGTCATGCTACCATCGTCGATCTAGGAGTTAATTGAACTGTACCATGTCGAAGCCCATCCCCACACGCACCTCCACCTTGAACAATGTGAAGCTCAGCACCTCCGTGGCCTCAAAAATCATGCTTGAAACTAGCCATTTGAACTAGAACTGCCGTCGACCCACCAATATAAAATCGATCACAACCGTTGAGATCGAAGATCTCACTACCTTTTACAACGTTGTCGTTGAAGACTTTTTGTAATTGTTTACGGATTGAGTGGAAATTGAGGAGAAAAAATCGGTCGTTTCTAGCCATTCTAATTGAAGGTGGCGGCTAGACTTAGTTTTCTAGGGTTTGGCAAAAGTGAACATCTTTATATGGGCAATTACAAAACACTATTCACTTAAAATATTTCTAAACACCAATCGAAGTGTGTCACTTGGCATTTATAATGTTTTACACCTATTCAGAATACAATGGAATATATATTGGAAGCCATTTCCATCATATTTGGAAGATAGGTTTTCGAATCAATTATTTTAACTAAATTTTTACTTAAATAAATTTCAACGTGTTTCAGCTTCGCACGGGCAAACCATAAGTCGATTGACACAAAATTTGAAATCCTACAATAATCTAACATTTCGGATCTAATGAAACTTGTTTCGTCGAAATCCGAGACTGTGTCAAAAATGACTATTTTTACACGTTGATTAAATATTAAAATTTCCAGTTTCTATAAATTTACTTTTAATTCAATTTTAAAAGCTTAGTAACATCATTCTAATTTAAATAGAATTTAATTCAACTTTATCAGACATTTTTATTTACAATAAATTCAAATCTCAGTTATTTCTACAATTTCAAATATTAAATTAATAATTTAATTGTCCAAATAAATTATTATATTTGAAACATAAGTCAACTTATAAAATTAACTTGTGAATATTTAAAATCAATTAAATATTCCAATTTCGGATGAATGAAATTCTGAGTCGTCACAAATACCATCGAAAGGCTAAAGAATGGCAACAGGGCTCCGACTAAGTCGGAACCCCTTCTTTTAAAAGCATTATTTCATAAGTAAAGAAACCCATTCAAAAGCAAACACAAGTTGATGGCAACCCCTTCTAAAGCTTTTAAAACCCCTTTCGAAAACATATGCTTCGACTCCTTCGAAGGCTTAAATAAAACCAAGGCATGCGCTTATCTTTTTAAAACAAACTAAGGTATCGACCCCTTCGAAAGTTATGCTTTCGAAACCGAATATTCCGCCTTTCTCCAATCCACTACGTACCATCTTTGTGATACCTTGTGTATTGATTTTGGCTTAGTAGGCTTCGACTGGGTTGAAGGCGGAAGCTCTAAGTCAAAAGGTACTCCTAAAGAAGGCGAAACCAACTTTTCTGGGTAAACCTGTTTTGATACTAATTAAAGCAAACTCTTTCTAACTAACCTACCACATGGAAACATAAGATTGGTTGCCTTAATTTTTCAAATTCTTTACTCAAATAATGATGCAAATTTTAGATCTAAACCATGGTTAAGTCAATCAAATAAGCCCTTCCATTAAGCAAAATCAATATTGCAAAGAAGTCCCTCTTCTAAAATAATATAATTTTCATAGCAAATCACTTTGGAAATATCCCCAAAAATTCTAGAAATTCATTTTGACCATGTTATCTAACCTATCAAAATTTCGGACCCAAATTCTCAGTATATTATCCAAAAAAATTATAAACCCAAATAATCATATTTTCCTTCGAAAATTTGTGACAATCTTTCATAGCTTGGAAAATTATCAAAATTAAAATCCAATTCCAAAATCATATTTTACATAATATAAAAAAATTCTATGGCATTTTAACATCAACATAAATTGGTTTCTCCCTAAAACAGTGTATATTCCTACTTAAACAATCTTTTTTAAATTAAACAAATTAATATTCAAGCATATCATCATCCAATTCACCATAAAAATGGATTTACCCTTAAATCCAGAAACATATGATTATGAAACAAAAATAGAGATGGAATTATTATTCACCTTGATTTAGATAAGGAGATTGTATTGAGATTGATTTCCCGTAAGCTTGAATCTCTAGCTTTTAATTGAATTCCTCTTTTCTTAATGGTCGGCTCCTCTTTAAGCTTTTGGTTTGCGTTTTCAAAATTACATGAATGGGATGGAATGGTAGGAACAAGAATATATAAGGATAAGGGTTATGTGCAGCAATATCCTAATATACCCTTACGTAGATTGGTTAACCTAAAAACCATTCTTAAGCCCATTTAATTATTTATTTGAGCTCGGCCTTAATTACATTTATTCAAACTCAACCCCCTTATCACTTAAAATTTACGTTATTCTATTTAATTTATCTAATTAAATCTCCTGAATAATGTTATCGAAAATTAGGGGTCTTACGGTGTCGGATATTGAAAGAGGAGCCTCCTCAAAGGTCCTCTGTTTGCTTGACTTCAAGACAACGTTGAAGCATTAGAATAGCGTAGAATTTTTTTGCTTTAAAAGTCAATTTTTAGGGACCTTAATGGTTAGGTTAAAAGTGTCGAAACGAAGGTCAAGAGTAAAAATGAAACAATCTCTCAATTAAAATGTCAAATTAGATCAAACCCTTCAATCTACTTTGACCAAGATATGTCTAAACTTCTCCAACAGATAAGCGATTTGGAGATAAAACTAAAAGATAATCAATCCCGGTGCAAATCCCTAGAATTTATTATAGGGAATAACATTCAAAACATCAATTTACCAACTTCTCCAATTGCCTCATATGTTGTGAAATCAACAAGGTCCTCATCTTTCGCTGTTAAAAAGTTTCCAGCTACGACAAACCTACCTCTCGATTTAGATGAGAAGGCGGTAGGACAATGGTGCAGGAAAGTCAAATTTGAAATGATGAAATATTACGACAACCAACAAAAAGTAAGGTATTCGTAGTGCATAAATGAGTATGCGGCTGCTATTCATAAACTTAAGCATGAAAAATATCTTTTTCGAAAGCACATTGCCGATTTGGAAAGGTAAAACAAAACCCTTAAAGGTGTCAACAAAGCTTTCAACCATTCTTTAAAGACTCATATTGAATCCATTGATAATGCTGACAAAATAAAGAAAAAGGAAAAGAAGCTTAAAGAGAATTTTTGTATAGCCATTCGGCATATTATTGATCCTTTAGTTGTTGAAACTCTAGATAAAGTTGTCCAAGATTTGTGAAACATACATTTATGTTGTATACTTGTAAATAATTTTATAAATTATGTAAATATCACCTGGTCTGTGGCCTTTTCTTTCTAAATCTATTTTCTAATAGCTTTGACTATGGTTTTTGTATTTGTTGATCCATTCGGTGTTCCTTATTGATCTTATCTTCCTGTAAAGTACAAAGTAAAAAAATATTTCTTTTCGTCAACTTGAAATCTATGTAAGAATACTTCAGTAATTTGTCCACAATATTAGTAACAGTATCAAGAATTCAAAAATTCAAGTAACAGAAGTCAACAAATCACTAACAAGTGAGAAGTAATTTAACAATCAGATATGAATGAATGTCTTGAGTTCTATGTTTGGTAATGATGAGAGAGAGCCAAGAATCTGACTAACTATATTAATAGAAGACCAAAAATCTAATTATAGAAATAGTAGAGAACCAGAAATCTAACTCTGGTATTAATTATGGAAATTTAGAAATTCCTCTTCTGGAAATAACTAATCAAAAGCCAAGAATAATCGTTTAATAATAAGAGTCGAAAGATCATCATCTGGAATTAAGTCATAGAAGATTAGGAATCCTTTTTCGAGAACAAATAATATGAGTCCAGAAACCCTTATCTAGAAACAATAGAAGATCGAAAACCCAAATTCGGGATTGGTAAGATAGATCCAAAAACTAGTAGAAGACCAGAGGTCCATAATAAAGGTCTCAATATTAGAGGTCCTAAAGCCTAAATTCGGGCATTAATGAGCGAAGTCCATAAATCAGTAGTAAGACTTCCGAAACCCAGATTCAGGTATAATGAAGACCGGAGATCAATAGTGAAAGTCACAGAACCCAGATTTAAGCATTAATAAGTGTAGCCCAGAAATTAATAATAATTAACCTGAAATCCAGATACGGGTATTAATAAATGTAGTCCAGAATTCCTCTTTTGGAAATCAGTCGAAGGCTATAGATTCTTATTTGAGCCTTCCATTATGCGCCACATTTTGGGTCTTGACTCTTTTGATATGTGCCACCATTTAAGCGTCGTATGTTGTTATTGTTTGATGTGCCGCTTCCCGGGCTTGTACGTCTTAGTCCGTCATTGTCTGATGCGCTTGGTTAGCTTATCCACAAGCAGGACCCAAAGACTTACCTAACCTCCCTCTATGAGGTACTCCAACCAGGCCTTATAAGTGGGACTGAAGGCTTGTTCGGTGCCTTAGCTAGGCATGGCGGGACCAAGGGCTTACTCCGTCCTCCCTCCAGGAGGTGCTTCAGCTAGGCCATAGCGTAGCGAGACTAAAGGCTTGTTCGGTGCCTTGGCCAGCCATAGCGTGGTGGGATCAAGGGCTTACTCCGTCCCCCTCTCTAAGGGGCGCCTTGATCTGGCCATTGCATGGTGCGATCATGAGGCGCAAATCAAGAGCTTGTTGATGCTTTATCCTAGCCATAGCGTGCCGTGGATAAAGGCTTATTCTAACCTCCCTCTAGAAGACGCTTTGACCTGGCCAACTCGGCGCGAACAAAGGCTTTTACCGTTTAAGGTAATCTCCAAGTTTTAAGGAGAATTTTGCTCCCAACCATGTAGATTTCTTTTGGAAAAGTGGTACTTTATTGAAATTGACTAAAATCGCTTTACAAATCTATTGATTTTTCCTTGTCTGAAAAAATTGATCACTATTCCTTCAAGTACTCTACATTTATTTGTCTCATGGACATTCATCATATGATAATGGCAGTAGGATCCTCCCCGATTCCTTTTGTATTTAGGCTTTTCTTTTAGGATGGCCAATAATTGAGTTCCTACTTGGTTAGTAAATAGACATTCTCAAACGATGTAGTCATAATACATTTCTTAGGAAGTCTCAACTTGAAGCTTGCCTTTTGAGGATGGTTTCTAGATTTTTTTTTTATTGCTTGATTTTAAAGCTTCACCCTTAACGACCAATTTCCTTTATCAGAACCTATTGAAGCTCATATGTAGGCAATGTTCCACTTGTCGCTTGATGCCATTTTTGTGCAAAGGTGTTGTAATCAACCAGTATCCCCTCTTCAAAGATAGTGCCATTTCTATAGAGTTAGATTGCTTTATCCATTTAGTTAAACAAGTTATCGCTCTTTTTTTTATTCCTCTTAAGGCAAAGATGGTGTGTGACCAACGTGAAAGGGGTTTAATCTACATTTGTCTAGGTGATAAGATTCAACTCTCTTTTTCTTTATGATCCTTGGAGCTTCCAAACTCAAAAAAAATTCTTCATGTAGTTTAGAATCTTTAATTGTTCTATAGGAGAATATAATCAAATGTAGCTCTGAGGATCCTTGTTCGGACTTTTAATTTTGCTAAACATGGTGGTGTTAGGTCTAAAGTAAGCTTGTAATAGAATAGATTTAGAGGAAATTAAAGTTAAGAATTCAACAAGGTTGGAGGTTCGAGCCCTTCTTCTAGTGCCATAATGTTAACAAGAAAACTTTTCAACACCATAAAGCAAAGTTCAAAGTGTAAGCGAGCCTTTCGAAACCACCCTTCGAACGGATGAAGATAGTTTATACCTTTCCAATCCCTTTACGCAAACAATTTAGAAGACTTAGATCTCTTTTAAGTCCACCTTTCAACAAGGTTGCGTCAATTGAAACTCCTTTTAAACAACCTTCTGACACGGTCGAGACACTTAAATCTCTTATGAAAATACCTTTCGAACTAGTTAAATTACAAGCAGATCATAACCAGAATCATGTAGAAACATTAGATCAGCTAATATATCTAAAAATGCCATATACTTGCTTTGATAATATTTCCCTTTATTGCTTGAAGCTTAAGTAATACAAAGAAGTCAAATCCCCAATTTAATTTTAGAATTAGCGTTGACAAATCCAAGAAAGAACAAGTGTTGAGTGAGTGGAATCAGATCCCCTAAACCATACCCCTATGGTCTTATTTGTAGGTGTCTGTTGCCCCTTTCGAATCGATCCTCTCGGCTTAGTCAAAAGGATTCCTTAGAGACCTTTTGTTGCTGTTAACATAAGGGCATGCTTCTACTTTACATTTAAATTGAACTTGAGTGCTTTCAAGCAGGTCGAAAGGTGTAGATGCGCTCTCTACTTTATCGTTGATGTGATGTTGTAAGTAAGAAAGGATATGGGCTTTCGATTCTGTCGATAGGTGAATTTTTAGGGCTTCAAAGGTTGGAACGTAGTAGAAGGTTTAAATGCAAAAGGTAGCTTTCAAAGACATACTTGTTAATTGATGCAGAACCCCGTCCTTTGGCGTATGAGAATGCTATATTGAACTTATAAGCTTTTTTTATAATTGTGAATGATCTCCACCGGTTCGAAAGACTAATTTATGCTTTCGAATAGGTTTCTCTAGCCAAATGTTCTTCTGTAGAATGTGAATAAAGGTGAAACCCAATGTTTCGAAGGGTTTGGCACGCATGTGAAAGCTTGTAATCTGTTTCCTTCAAAAGGTGTTTCTCAACTCATTCGGAATGTCTTCTTACATGCAGAAGCAACCGTTTCGAAAGGAAACAATTGAAGCGAAAGGGTGCTCTTGTCCCCTTTCGACCCCTTCAAAAGCTTATAGCACATCCAACTTTTGTAGAAGCATCACTTCGACTCTTTCAAAAGGTTTTGTTAATGCTATCATTCCTTGTGAATCCCTCTTTTATATTCTTTATGGTTTCGATTAGGTTGAAGTGAAGATTGATGGTAACAGGTTTTTAAGTTCAAAACTCGTAGAATACAATAATAGTCTTGGGGAAATGAACACTTAAGTGACCAAGGTGTGAATGTATTTAGTAGTTGAATTATTTGGATCTTACATAGGTCTTAAAGCGACAACATGGCAATGGATTTAATGGTAAGTATATTTATATTTCTATATCAATCCTCATTCGGTTCATTTGTATATGTTAACGGATTAACATTTTATTAATTATATTAGTTGCACAAATTTATCGAAGTATATTAATTTAACTTTGTATAGCATATGTTAATATAGTATTGGAACGGTTAAATGATATCATTTCATATTTTTTATAAGGCTCCCACTTAATTTTTAATATTTTTCAAAACCTTAAGTGAAATATAGAAATCTTTTAATTCCTCTAGAGAGTGTTAGGACTCACTTGCCTTGTGATTTCGACCTTGAGTTTGCTCAATAAATCATAGGCTAGCAAGCAATGGTCTTTGCCATAATTTATAGGTCAACAAGCTAATTAATGATCAGTTGTTTCATATATAACTCCTAACTGTGGTCTTTGCCCTAACATCGACAATGTCCTTGAGTTTTCTCAACAAATTGAAAGAGATTATTCACTCGTACCTATCATTTTGTGGTTGCTTAAGTATAGTGCACGTACCTTGAGTTTGCTCAAAAATATGTGCATGTATTATACCTCGTCTATGCGATATATTAATAGTACTATATATAACATCCCTAGCTTGAGTTTTCTAGACAACAACTTTATATATTAGAGATTCATAATCTTTAATATATAAATTACAGTGATATCTATTTAAGGAATAACGTATTATCATAAAATACCCTCGTGATTCAAGTGTTTGACACATCTGATACCACAGTACACGTAATTTATGTTAGTACTTATTCCAAAAATCTATTTCGAGTTTATTTAAGTTCCACTCAAATTATGTTTATATACATATAGTTATATAAGCTTAATTTATTTATAACAGTTATAATTTAATTTAACACATATAATGTATATATTTATCTTTTCAATTAAATCGTATTTAAATAATTTTAATTATTATTAATTAAATCGTATTAAATTAATATTGGTTCCTATTAAATAAATCCTATTTAATTACTATTGGTTCTTGTTAATTAAATCGCATTTAATTACAATTTTATCGATTAAATATTATTTAATCAAATTTTAATTCTTAATTTATTTAACTAATTTATTAAATATAATATATATAAATGTCAAAAAAATTATATTATTCATGTCAAACCATTTAGGATGAATAACCAACTATAACATTTATAGTTTTGTTTACACACACACACACACACACACACACACACACACACACACAAATATATATATGTGTATGCATTAATAAACTTTTGATTAATGACCTTTCTAATAAATACTTTTATTTAATTAAACAAGCTAATTAAATACTTTAAATAATTTAAAAAATTTAACTTATTTATCTCAGACTATTTTAGGATAAATAGACAATTATAACAATTATAGTTACATGCGTATATCAAGTATATATGTTTTAAATTAGTTAGCTCTTAATTAATTATCTTATTTAATTTAATTAATCATACTAATAAAGTATATTAAAATTTTGAAATTAATTATTTAGTTTCTCGAAACAATTTTGAAATTTTGAAATTTATTTTATAACTTTTACAAAATTTTATTTTATATTTTATAATTAACTTATAAATTTAAAATATTTTTTTAATTTTCAACACTTAATTTGAAAATATTTTGAGGCCCAAAAATCTGAGCCTTACATCTGGGGTTTTTTTGACTTACTCTGCCGATTGGGCTAGGCAAGTAGCCAAAGACATGATGATACTTGATTATTCTACCCCAAGCCTAAACATTACTATTCTAAACAATTACCAGATAGAAAATTTTGTTAGTTGATCCATAATGCTGGCTTATTAAATTGCATAGGCTATACAGCTCTGGTTCTATTGATGGTCTGACCCAAACTCCTTTGGGTTGACCCAACTAGTTACATCACAAGAAAGTTTTACATCAAACCTTTCTACTTTCCCAACCATCACATGACATGTAGGGGTAAGAGCCAAAACTTCATCACAGTTTAAAATTTGAGAACCCCCTATTATACTACTTGTGGAGATCAGACCAGGAACATCCAATGTACCATGTCAATGTCTCAACCAACCTCGTTCTAATGCCATTGAAGTAATATGTTGATTGCATGGATGTTATTTAAGTAATTAATTGTACTTAAACCCTATTTAAAGGTATACCAATATTGTATATCAATAAGCACATATATAACTTTTATATATACTTCAAAGTAAATACTTAAAACACCCAAAACATTAAAATAATTAATAATCGGTATTTCTTAAGTATTAATTAGTTAATTTATTTATACCACTCTATAAACTAGTTAAATCGTGCGATTTTTTGCATAATTCAAAAATGTGATTGTGTGAATCAAAGCTGAGAATTCAATCAGTGATTAATACTGAATAATTCAAATATTAACATTCACACGTCACCTTAGCTAGTGACATGATTGTTTGGTCGTATTCATCGCTTACATATTTTTTCGGTAAAATAATATTTTATATTATCTTAAGCGATATCAGTAGTGATAATAATTTACCTACGTTCTCTTCATTAAAACTATATCATATTAGGACGTATGAAATTTGGTATGGTCAAAACTATAATATTATCCACATTCAACTCGATCAGTCCATAAACGAAGTCCTTGGTTCAATGATAGTATTTATTAACTGTTCTACTCTATCCTTAAATTTTAACTTTGATCTGATTATAGTTGACCGTAATACTAACATTATAAAACTAAGAAAACGAATTCTCTATTGAATAGTGCTTCACTTCCAATGCTTTAACTAAGACCCAACTATAGTCACTCAATGGACGATCTTGTTATTATTTAACTATAATCGAAGTGGAGTATTCACATTGAAGTTCCACATATTCTCAAGTCGAGGGAATTATGTAACATCACCATCGCATGGAGATTTTCTATTTAACCTAGTTGTTGTGAACTAACAGTAAACTCTAAGACGATTCATGTCATAGTTATCCAATAACTACAAATATGTAACCCCTTGGCGCCTCCAACAAACATGAGTACACACTACCCAACATTTGGAGAGTGTTATGCACTCTAGTCTTAACAAATGAATCGATGTCCTTTTCTTGAAACATCTTTATCGTGAATATTTAAATCAAAATGTTAGTTTATTTTGTGATTAATTACTCATGCTGCAACCGTGTGCACTATAATCGCATAACATCTTATCTAAGGGTTTCTTAAAACTTGTTGCATAATTAATTATATCATAATATAACAAAGCATACATAGGAAAACAAATACCATTAGTATAGACAAGATCGACTGCAAAGTTGAATATATGTAACAAATTATATAATTATCACTAAGGCATACCGCTAACTCTTTCAACTTATAATCAATATAAAAAATCAAAATCTTGGCCAAAGCAAATTAGTTGATCGATAATGTTATCAAATTGACCATGGACTTGGATGTTAGTTTTCAAAATTGACCACAATATTAGAGTTTTGACCATTGAACGGGCTCTAGATATCAAGTGATATAGTGATGAAAGAGAAAATTTGCCCAATATATCATTCCATAAGGTGTAGCTTAAATGATTAGAGATAAGATTTCATCTAAAAGATATGTAAGAAACTTAACTCATATCTACTACCGTGCTTTAAAAAATTCCATACAAACATTAATATTTAAATTTTGAAATATTACTAAAGGTCGAGTTTAAACCAAGGAGTCACACAAATGTAGTTGGTAGTGTATTTCCTAATTTAGCTCGACAAAAGTAATTTATAATTGTTATAAATTGAATATAGGAAATTAATACAAATGTTATATTAATTATGAGATGCTTATAATTATAATTGAAGGGTTTAAAATTAATTAAGAATAAGTAAAGTGCTATACATATGTATATGTATGTATTGGAGAGCTAGAGTCAATGGTTGGATCTTGCAAATAAAACTAGAAGGAAGGAAAAAGATTTTTTTAAAGAGCGAGTCGCTTGCAACTCGACGTGTAATCAACTAACAGTATTCATTAAGATAAATATCCTAATTTAATTATTTATTCCACATCATTATTATAATGATATTTTTGGCCTTAAAATATAAGAAATATGACTTTTTATAAACACGTTTAATTTATAAATATACACTATTATATTATATTATATTATATTATATTATATTATATTATCATAATAAAAATATAATTATAAAAAATACATTATCTTAACTTCGGAATGAAATTTATTTTGTAAAAAATTAAAGATTTTGTTAATTTGTTTCTATTATCTTTAGATTTTAATAATTATACACACACACACTTAAAAGTGTTACAATTATATATGTATAAAGAATATATCATTCAAAAGTATTTCTACATAGTTATGTGAATGCTAAAATAATTTTATTTGATTTTTTATCAAAATTATTTTATTTATTATGAATTTTATACATAATGATATATATATATATATATATATATATTTCTATATATTAAAACGTATTTAAATAATTAAATAAAATAATAAATCAATGAAAAGGTTTTTTTCGATTCTGAAAAATCTTAATAAGATGTGGCCATATAATGATAAATTTTTTAATTTTATCTTGGATATATTAATTATTAAAAAAAATTGAACTACTTAAACATATTGGTATTAAGATGAAAATAATAAATTAATATTGAAAATTTATTTTGGATTAGGAAAATGATAATATATTTTGTGCATTGTGATATTTTATTTGATTTTTATCATGAACATATTTATTATTATAAAATTTAGAACAAGTTAATATATTTAAATTAATCATAAAATTAGTAAAGTAATCCAGAAAATGTATTTTGTACATCTGAAAAGTAAAAATAGGTTTTTGGTGCATTATAATATTTTCGTTAAATGTTTCAATGGCCATATTAATTATTATAAAGTTTGAATTAGTCAAATATATTAACAAAATATATATACTTACATGTATGCATGTAAATATCATAAATAGGCCGAAGATTATATATTATTTTATGATTTATATGTGTGTGTGTACATACATATATTCCTTAGACATTAATAAAATATAATAATGGTCAAAAATGGTTCATTATATATGTATATAGCATATAATTTAATTAAATTACGATGAAATTAATCTTATTATATAAAATCAAATAACAAATATAATTTAGTGTAAATGATTTTTTTTGAAATTGTGTATTTAAATGGTAGTACATAACTATACTACAAGTCTTGGGTAGTATATAGCATATTACAAGTCAACATATGTCTATTGGCTCGAATCACGCTACGCAGAATTCAAACCTATGACCTCATAGGCCAAAGTCAAAGAGTCTAACCGTGGGACAGTATTGTTGGACACGGACAATGCAAACTATGTTATTCACGATGGCACTTTAAAATAATCTAATGCAAATGAATAAAATGTTTTTTTTTTGAAATTTGTTGCTTTATTCGAAATTATATTCGAAGTAACTAGTTATGAGTAACTATTAAATACAATAACAATAGACAACTAAGCTAATTTAACACTTAATTAAGAAGTAAATACATTTTGATACAATTACAAGCAATCTTATATAATATTATCTTATTGTATATTACATTATATAATATAGGGGTAGAATCTGTAGCCCCGTTGTAGCCCATCCCATCTTTTTGTGCCAAAAAGGCCATGAATAAAACAAAAGTAAATATATAACTAGTTTCTACTGAGATAATCAACATATAAAAGTTGGATCGACCCAAAACTTCTAACCATTCAACATCATAAGTTGGTATGAGCTATTAAATAAATTTTTTTTTTTGCTAATCAATTGGAAATGAAAATTTGAAGAAAGAAGTCTCGTATCGATCCAATTTTCTTATGTAGAAGATCTTGGTAGCAAATAGATTATTCAAAATTTTGTTTTACTTCTTAATTTTTTGGCACAAAATGGCACAATGGAGCTATGATGCAACACGCGCTACACATACTATATATATAGTACTAATGGTTAGATGCTTTGGCTTTGGTCCATAAGTTCATAGATTCAAATCTTACATAGTGCATAATTCAAACCACTGGACATATATTGACTTGTAGTATATTATACACTACTGAAAATTATAGTACAACTGTATACTACCACATAAGTACCCAATATACATACATACATATATACATACATACATACATATGTATGTATGTATACATACATACATATGTAGTTAAACGTTATACAGTTAAAAGAATTATGTCAATACTTTTTAAGAATAACAATGATACTTCATTCAAACAGAGCATTCATTAAGAATTACATCGAATATGATTTAATACAAAAGAATATTTTTTATAATAACATAACACAATCTCGTGCAAACTTTAATAAAATGAAATTATTTTGAAGTTATCACCTTTACTCCAACGTGTAATGCACCTTGTCCAACATCATGGTCAAAGCCAATGCAAATTATTATTTTATAGCCTGGAATAGAAATTGTAAAGGCTTCACATGTGTTGATACTTGATACTAAAAGCCATCGCCTATTTTGCATCAAATAGCCATTGGGTGTTACATAACCAGAGATACCGCATGTTTTGAGTAATATGTCACCGGATGTAAACTATTAGATTAATGTATGATTCTTTTATTTTATTTGATGTTGTCAAAATTATTGTTCCCCTCTACCTACATATATAGTAAAATTAATAACAAAATACCTCATTGAAAATCTAGTTTTTAACATAATGTTTTGAATTAAATCGATTACCTTTTATCGTCATGTTGGATAAGCGATAGGCTAATTCTAATGAAACATCAAAATTACTTAACTTACCATTGTATTTTCAAAATTAAATTTTAAGAGAAATTGTCTTTCTTTTTTATTACAATACTAACAATTATTATTTTAAGCCCATTAAATTAAAATCATAAGTTATATAGAAAACGAAAACAAACATTAATAATTTTAAATATTGGGTTCACCATAAGAACTAGAATATAACAAAAGCAAATAATATTTTTATTATCCTTTTCTTTTCTGATTTTTTCTTTCAAATCAACCAAATTGAGATAATGATTTTTGAAATAGATGTTGATAGTTCTCGTAAATTAAGGATTGACATGAATTAAAAGTCATGAAATTTTACAAAAGCATGCAAAGTTGAATTTGCTATATTGGATTTTAACTTGAGAATTTTGTTTAAAACAAAACACGAAGAACAAGGCAGGTAATGCAATTTTATAGAAAAGTAAGGTCGACATTATAATATATTTTTTGTAGCAAAGTAAAATTCGGCGTATAATAATTAGTTAAGAGTTTTAGTGTCAGTATAGTATTTTTTACCATTTGAATAAAATTTTCCTAAGTCATATTATCCAAATGTATGATTCTCGTATATTATGATGATAACTGTTGATTTATTGTTATTTGTTGGTTTACTTGACATTATGTTTGGTATAGGTATAAATAAGTGGAAATTAGCTTTAGATAATTAATGAATGTAATTACAATAGACAACTCAACAATATTGTTAATTAACCAAGAAGTAAACACATTTGGTGTGTTAACAATATCACACACACATAGTTAAACAATACATATCTTAATACATATCTAGAAGAATTATATTGGGTATGATTTAATGCAAACTAAATACTGTTCATAATAACACAACACGGTCTTATGCAAACTTCTACTTAAGATTTTTTTTTTTCTTCCTAAAATCTTCTTTTTCCACACCATTGTGTAACACCTGGTCCGTAAATATGGTCGAAGCCACCACAAATTATAATTTTAAAGTAGCAAAGGCTACCGTATATGTTGGTACTAAGAGTCACTACCTATTTTGCAGCAATGTTTGTCATTTACACCCATCAAAATCAATTCCATCGCTACGATCTATCATGTCGTTTAGGGTTGAGAACCCTAGTTTTGGGTTTAGAGATGTTAGATGTGGAAATTAAAAGGGAATAATTTTGTTGGTTTATCTAATTTTGACATTTGTAATGCAAGGAAGTATGAACATATAATTCCTCTAATGAGTTTCATTTTCATAGGTTTTCTTTAGACATATACACATTCACACTCCACATGCATCAAATACTCTGATGAAAATGATTCCATGTTATAAATGTCGATAAAAGGTACTGAAACCCCACCTAAAACACTTTATATACACGTTTTGTACATACATGGTTTCCACTTTTGATATATGCTGATATTGCAAATGCTATTGGATTCCCATATCATATCTCCACAATTCTACACTCTTACCTGTTCTTTTATCATGCGGTGTTATTTATGTCGCACTTTTATATATAAAAAATAATTAAAATGGCAAACTCAATTGTAATTTGCACAAGTATAATGCAAAAGCATCATTTGGAAATAATTTTTCCAACTCACATTAAACAACAGTTTCTTAAATCTCATTCTTCTACTTCGTTAAGATGTATATATATAGTAATAGAATCATCGCTTAGTGAAACGGTAGAATCCAATACACACATTTATATCTTCTTATCAGAATTCTGTTTATATATTTCTATCATTGAATTATAACATCAACGAATTAAGTAAAAATAAAATCAAAACGAATCACAGTCTCAGCTGAATCATCTTCTTCTTCTTCTTCATCTTCGTTCGTCTTCGTAGCTCATCACGAATCTCAAATCCAAAGTCAGGTCGGTTTAGCCTTGGATTTTTTCCAATTTATTTCTTGTCCTCTTCTGCAAAATTTCTGCTGATGAATAACACCTAAATATAAAAAACAAGAAAAATTACAGAAGCCAATTTGTTCTCACATGCAATGTGTCTAACGCTGCAGTAATACAAGCCTTCGTTAGCTGCAACCTGTCGATTTTTTTCTCCCCCTACTTTTCTCTAGCTGTGTTTTTATGCCTTTTGGCTCACTTTCCATATGATTCAACGTTTCTTGTTTAAAACTTGGATTTTGATTAAAACCCATTTTTCTAGATCTCTAATCATTGAATAAAAATGGGTTCTTTTCCAAATTTCAGCTCGTTAAGCGTCCTCGTTTTGCCTGATAAAATCTCCGTTGCTTGCCATGGATTATTCCTTTTGTCATTCTTATTCTTTTCGTCAGCAAAAAGAGTATTCTCATGCAGTGCAATCAATATTAACGCTGAATCAGGCAGTAACAGGAAGGTCGTTTTGAATTGTTGGTTCAAGATTGCAGTTTTATGCTGCTTTTATATACTTCTAATACAAGCTGCGGTTTTTGGTTATGAGGTAGTTAACTTGGTTTGGTTTGTAGATGGTTCGAGGAATTATTCTGTAATATACCTTCCATTAGTACAATTGTTAAGTTGGCTAGTATTGAGTTTTTCAATATATCATTGTAAATTTACAGCGTTGGTTAAATTTCCATTGTTGATTAGGATATGGTTGTTGGTATCCTTTTGTTTATGTACTTTAAATGGATATTTTGATACCAGAGGGTTGATTGATAAATCAATCAACGTAAGCTCACACTTGATTGCAAATTATATTTCTATACCTCCCCTTGTTTTTCTCTGTATTGCTGCTTTAAAGGGTGTTACCGGTATAGAAGTACATAGCAATAATCAAGAAAACCTTAGTGAATCTTTGTTAGTTGACGAAGAAGAGCCAGGATGCTTACGTGTTACGCCTTACAGCGAAGCAGGACTTTTCAGTATTGTTACACTCTCTTGGCTTAATCCTTTATTATCCACTGGTGCAAAAAGACCACTCGAGTTGAGAGACATACCCCTATTAGCACCAAAAGATAGAGCAAAGACATGTTACAAAGTTCTGAATTCGAATTGGGAGAAGTTAAAATATGAAAATCCAAATAAACAACCGTCATTAACAATAGCCATATGGCGGTCATTTTGGAAAGAGGCGGCTGTTAATGCAATTTTTGCCGGAGTAAACACTTTAGTGTCTTACGTAGGACCCTACTTAATCACTGATTTTGTGGATTACTTGGGTGGAAAGATAGCCTATAAACATGAAGGCTATGTATTAGCCTCGGTTTTTTTCAGTGCTAAGTTGATAGAAACTCTCACTTCAAGGCAATGGTACGTAGGAGTCGATATATTAGGCATGCATGTAAGGTCGGCATTAACAGCTATGGTGTATAGGAAAGGCCTTAGGCTGTCAAGCTCAGCTCGCCAATGTCATACCAGTGGTGAAATCGTAAATTACATGGCGGTTGATGTTCAAAGAGTAGGAGACTATTCTTGGTATCTCCATGATATATGGATGCTTCCCTTGCAAATAGTACTAGCGTTGGCTATTTTGTACAAGACCGTAGGAATTGCTATGGTGGCCACTTTGGTTGCAACTATTATATCCATTGTTGTTACGATTCCTTTAGCAAAAATGCAAGAGGAGTATCAAGATAATCTGATGGGAGCTAAAGATGAAAGAATGAGAAAGACTTCAGAGTGTTTGAAGAATATGAGAATCTTAAAACTTCAGGCATGGGAGGATCGATATCGAGTGAAATTAGAAGAGATGAGGAATGTAGAGTTCAAATGGCTTAGAAAAGCGTTATATTCGCAAGCTTTCATCACTTTCATCTTTTGGGGTTCTCCGATTTTTGTTTCGGTGATAACTTTTGGAACGTCAATATTATTAGGACATGAGCTCACAGCTGGTAGTGTGCTTTCTGCATTAGCGACATTTAGAATTTTACAGGAGCCATTGAGGAATTTTCCCGATTTGGTATCGATGATTGCACAAACGAAAGTCTCTATTGATAGGATTTCAGGGTTTTTACTAGAAGAAGAATTGCAAGAAGATGCAACCATAAATGTACCACCTGCATTTACAAGCAATGCTATTGAAATTAAAGATGGTGAGTTTTGCTGGGATCCTAGTGCTTCTATACCCACTCTTACATCGATTCAGTTAAAAGTGAAGCGAGGTATGAGAGTTGCTGTTTGTGGCGTTGTTGGCTCTGGCAAGTCAAGCTTTTTATCTTGCATACTTGGTGAAATTCCTAAAATTTCTGGTGAGGTGAGATCATTTCATTTAATTTTTTGATGCATACACACACACATATGTATGTATGTATGTATGTATGTATGTATGTGTATGTTCACATTGATTCTAAATATGAATCCAAAACCTCCAATTGCTCAAACTAGGTGTCTTACCAATATAGTCAGTTACCAATATAGTCAGTAGTCACTTGCATCTTTCAAGAAAAGGTGAAAGTTTTATTTTCCCTTAAATAAAAAACTGGCGATCTCATTGGTTTAAGCTCGATGTGAATGCATTTGAGTGAGAAAATGATCGTTCCTTCTTTCTTGTTGATTCAGGTAAGAATAAGTGGGTCAGCAGCATACGTATCACAGTCTGCCTGGATACAATCGGGAAATATAGAGGAGAATATTTTATTTGGTAGTCCAATGGATAAGCAAAAGTACAAGGGTGTTCTTCATGCTTGCTCGTTGAAAAAAGATTTAGAGTTGTTGGCACATGGAGATCAAACTATCATTGGAGATAGAGGTATAAATTTAAGTGGTGGACAAAAGCAAAGGGTGCAACTTGCTCGAGCGCTATATCAAGATGCTGATATATATTTACTTGATGATCCATTTAGCGCAGTCGATGCACATACTGGTAGCGAGCTATTCAAGGTTTATAAAAAAAATATCATTTTATTTCATTTCTGAAAAGGAAAAAAAAAATACCTGCTTCAGTAGCCTGATATGTAACCTTTTTTTATAATTATATTTGTGATATCAGGAATACATATTGACGGCACTAGCCAACAAAACTGTGATTTTCGTGACACATCAAGTTGAATTTTTACCCGCAGCTGATATGATAATGGTATGGCTAGCTTTTCCTACCTTGACCATGTATTTACACTGTGTGTATTCTAACAAATTACATGTGTTCATATTAAAGTTCTAAAAACACATTTGAGTCAAAGGAACTGAGTTTCCTTTAAAATAGTGATGACTTATTTCTTGGTAAGATAATATTTTATTTCCTATCAGGTCCTGAAGGAGGGGCGTATAATACAAGCAGGAAAATACGAGGATCTAATGCAAGCTGGAACAGACTTCAATGCACTAGTCTCCGCTCACCATGAAGCAATAGAAGCAATGGATATTCTAGAGTACGCCTCTGAAGACTGCTCGGAAACTTCCCAAGTCGATGCATCAAGACTTAGAAAAAGATTGACCACAAGTGCAAGCAATGTTGACAGTCTAAATGATGCAAAGTCAGAAAACAAACATCAATCAGACATAAAAATTATCAAGGAGAAGAAAAAGAAGTCTAACCGCAGAAAAAAGCAACTTGTTCAAGAGGAAGAAAGGGAGAGGGGAAAAGTGAGCTTTAAAGTGTACTTGTCATACATGGCTGCGGCATATAAAGGGGCATTGATACCTTTGATAATACTAGCACAAACAGCATTTCAAGCACTACAAATTGCTAGCAATTGGTGGATGGCGTGGGCAAATCCTCAGACTGAAGGAGATAAGGCAAAGACAAGTAGCATGACTCTTTTGGTTGTTTATATGATACTTGCATTTGGTAGTTCTTGTTTTGTGTTTGTTAGAGCTATACTTGTGGCTACTTTTGGTTTAGCGGCAGCTCAGAAACTTTTTGTAAAAATGCTCAGAACGGTCTTTCGGGCACCCATGTCTTTCTTTGATTCTACTCCAGCTGGGAGGATTTTGAATCGAGTAAGTTGCAGAAACTTTTCTTCTTCTTCATTTTTTCTTGTTTTTTGTTTGTTCGTTGAAATCTCAGACACTTCTGCACTCTAAGGGAGTAAGTATACACCTATAGTAAGCTGTTATACTACTTACCCCTAGAAAACCCTGTGGGGTTAAGAAAACTCTTGTCTAATTTGATACTGTATCTATATTATTCTCATTTATGTATTTTGCGGATGAATTGATCAGGTATCTGTGGACCAAAGTGTAGTTGATTTGGATATTCCATTTAGACTTGGTGGATTTGCTTCAACTACAATACAACTTCTTGGAATTGTCGGGGTCATGTCGAAGGTCACTTGGCAAGTCGTGTTTCTTCTGGTTCCAATGGCAATTGCTTGCTTATGGATGCAGGTAATGGTACTTTGGTTGTTACTTTTTAATCAGATATGTAAAATAGGTTTATTGCCATATCATGTCATACTGATAAATACTTGGTTCAATAGTGAGAAAGTACCAGTTTGGTTGCTCTTTGTTCCATTTGATACCATAAACTGACACACGTCCACTGTGTGTGTATATACACAACTTATTGTGTGGCATTTGAATTAAATTTACTCAACTCTATGCCAAAATATTAAATATAAATTCGAAAAGACAATAAGAAAGTATATACATTGATTTATATGACTCAATATTATTTAAATAATTGCTCCCATTGCATACATGTAAATTTTATTTAAAATTATGGACTTAATATTAATAAGTGAGAATAAGTTTTGTGAATGGAAACAAATTAAAGAAAATGATAGTTAGCGGTAATTTGCATGGCTAGAGATAAGTAATGAAAATGTTTTTTTTTTTCCGTTTAAAGAAGACCTAATTTACTCATAAGAAATAGGAGTAGAGATGTTAAATGATGGGCATCCCTGGCAAAACATTACGAAATCTGGGTTTTATTTGATATGTTGCATTATGAGTTTCAAAATAAAGGAATAAGTTATTTGTGGTATATGTAATTATAATTTTACTGGTCTATCATACCCTAATTTTTTTAATAAGATGCGTTTCTGTGCCCGGACTATGCCACCCAAGCCATTTTCAGGCACTGGATGGGAAAGTCTCTTTTAAATAACTGGAAAAAAAAAACTAAAAGAAATTATTAAAAAAACAAGAAAAATAATTGTGAGTTTCAAGGATGGAATCTTACATCAATTGCATAAAAATTTGATTAATACCAACTACACCACAACATCTATATTACATGTGAAAACAAAATGTTTTATATGTAAGTGGTTTCTGCATCTGAGATAAAAAATGTAGTCCCCTAATTAAAGGACTCCAAGCGATCGCCAAGCTATCCATGCTTATGGCCTGTCCTAAGCTCTTTTTTTTTTTTTTTTTTTGGAGTGAAGGCCTGCTCTAAGTTATGTTGCATTGATGCTCATTTTATTGTTAGGAAGACATATTTATGTGGTTGAACTTTAGAAATCATCAAGCTTTCTTTTAACTTTCTCGTTTTTGAAATACAATCGTTAACGTGTAATTATCTTATTATTATCCTAGAAATACTATATGGCTTCTTCAAGGGAGCTCGTTCGAATAGTGAGCATTCAAAAATCACCAATAATCCATTTGTTCGGAGAATCAATAGCAGGAGCTGCGACCATAAGAGGTTTTGGTCAAGAAAAGCGTTTCATGAAGAGAAACCTTTACCTTCTTGATTGCTTTTCTCGACCATTCTTCTGTAGTCTTGCTGCAATAGAATGGCTTTGCTTGCGCATGGAACTGCTGTCAGCTTTCGTCTTTGCCTTCTGCATGACTCTACTTGTTAGCTTTCCACATGGAACCATTGATCCAAGTAATATTTTGATGCCCATGTTACAACATATTCACATGCACATGTGCTGGATGATTTTGTCTAATGTTTTGACTTTATGGGCACACAGGTATGGCTGGCCTTGCTGTTACATATGGACTCAATTTAAATGCACGCTTGTCACGGTGGATATTAAGCTTTTGCAAACTCGAAAATAAAATAATATCCATTGAACGCATTCACCAATATTGTCGAATTCCTAGTGAAGCGCCAGCTATCATAGAGAGCCACCGCCCTCCTGCATCTTGGCCTGATCATGGAACTATCCAACTCATTGATTTACAGGTCTATATATAGTGTTTTACTATTTGCATCCAGAAAATCATTTCGGCTTCCATAACATTATGCGTACATGCTTACTATTACCGTATATTATTTTGGTTTATCGAATAGGTGCCTAAACACTCAATTTTACTGTTCGGGTTGTTGAATCACCATATGGCAGGGTAAGGCCATTAATGAGTGCAGAGTAACGACAACGAATAATCAGAGTATAGCTTTAAACTCATGATTTTACTGTTCGGCGTCTAAACAACCATATGACAGTGAAAGGCCGTTGTAAACAAAGACACGGCTGTATTGTGCTGAAAGAAAAAAAGAAAAGGAAAAAAAAGAAGAAGAATTTGGTGGCAAGCAGCATATAAAAAATTGACATCTATTGGAACGTTAATAGTAGCCAGAAGCATTTTTTGGGTGCCACTAGCCACAAACATAATACACACACATCAAATGAATTTTATATTTCTTACTAGTCATTTTTACTTGATCAAATGAACATGAATATTCTAAAAGCTGCAAAATGGGAACATGCAAGTGCAGAGTTTGAACCGTGGTTATGACGTGTAAATTCTTTGATTTACCTAGATACATATTTTGGGATAAACATGTTATAATTTGTGATTAAACACAATTCAATTATCTACATTTTAACGGGAACTGGGCTTTGGTATTTGTCAAATGATCAATTATGGTTTGTATTGATCTAAAGACTTGTTCTTTCATTCGCGGGAGATATTTCAATTGGTAGATCTTACTTACTTGGAAATAAATGTATACTGTCCTACATATTTATTGAATGGTTAGGACTGATTTGAAAATACATGGCAATATATCATGGTCAATGGTAGTTAACAAAAGATGACAAATATAAATTAAAGGAATCTTCACCTAAAAGGCTTCTCGGGTCAATAAATTTTTGGACAGCACCTCAGAATAATTAGTATCGAGGACAAATGATAAAAGAAAGTATCATTAGATATCACTTTAATTATCATTTATCGTTTTCCTGTAGCACTTCAGGAAAATGATTTTTTTAAAATCTTCTGTCATTGAATAATTATTCTCAAGTGTTGTCATAAAAACTAATTACCCTGAGTTGAGAATCCCTTCAGCCTATTCCTGTTTTTTTTTTGTTTGTAAATAAATGTACAGAGTAGGCATCAGTAACGTCAATTAGATTAAGATTTAAGACCCCATTTGGAATTTATATTTGTAAAATGTTTTAGTGAATTTAACAGAGGACACAACTTGAAGGAATTATTTCTGTTATTTTTTTTATTTTTTTTGTCTCTTTGTTTATATTTGTTAAAAAAAATTAAAATCTTTATAGAATGCACATCATGCATGATGTTATGTTGAAACTTGATAATGACCCTCTTTTTTTTTATAGGTACGATATAAGGAGAATTTACCCATGGTTCTTCATGGTGTAACCTGCTTGTTTCCCGGTGGTAAAAAGATTGGCATAGTTGGACGTACCGGAAGTGGTAAATCGACTCTTATACAAGCACTTTTTCGGTTAATTGAACCTGTAAGTGGAAAAATAATCGTGGACGGCATCGATATTTCTACAATTGGGCTTCACGACCTACGTTCACGTCTAAGCATAATTCCACAAGACCCCACATTGTTCGAAGGCACCATTAGAGTCAATCTTGACCCACTTGAAGAACATTCTGATCATGAAGTCTGGCAGGTAGGTGTGTGCGTATATGATAAAATTCTATGTCGTGGCCAAATGACAAAAAAAACCCTCATTATCATTGTCTTACCCAAATGATTGGGGTTGGTCATATGAATTCTATTTTTCCATAAATTTCCATCATGAGTCATATTTTTAGTTAAATGATTAAATGCCCCTTGAGGAAGCGAAAACCCATTAGTGGAATTTCGGTCATACAGAAACATGTATCTTTATGTGGCTAATATGAAGAACATGAATAATTAGTTTCTAGGACAACACTTTAGAATAATCAATATCAAAGTACAAATGTATCGTTAAATATCACTTTCGTTAATCATTCATCATTTCTTGTAGTACTTCAGAAAAATGGTAATTTCTTTTATCTTTTGTACTTAAGCTAATTGTTCTGAAGTGATGTTTTAGAAACTACCCATTCTGAGCTGAGAAGCCCTTCTGCCTAATTTCTAGAATGATAAATTTATGTTTTTATTAACAGGCATTGAAAAAGTGTCAACTTGGAGAGGTGATACGACGTACAGAGCAAAAGCTCGACACTCCAGGTCTGTCACAAGAGTTTTCATATCTCAAGCTTATATCTGCTATCTCATATTAGTCTGATTTGGTGTGTGTGTATAAACTGCAATATAATAAATAGTGCTGGAGAATGGAGATAACTGGAGCGTAGGGCAGAGACAACTTGTTGCACTGGGGAGGGCATTACTGAAACAGGCACGAATACTTGTGCTGGATGAAGCCACTGCCTCCGTAGATACAGCTACAGACAATCTTATTCAAAAAATCATCAGAACTGAATTCAGGGATTGCACTGTCTGCACCATAGCACACCGTATCCCTACTGTTATCGATAGTGATCTTGTTCTGGTCCTAAGTGATGGTAAGCGGATTTTCTTTTTCCTTTTTTTATTTTAAACAGTGGTTCTTACTATCGTTCAAGAAAGAGTTTAACGCAAGTGGAAATTAGAATCCGCCCTTAATTTCAAATTTAATACATGAAAAATCATTCAAAAAAACATGTTTTAAATTACATCTCCAAAATTACTTTCAATAAATTTTTTCTGTTTTTTAATTAAATCTGCACTTATCTCAGTTTTCTATGATCAAAACATTTTTTTTGCGCAAAAGTTTAACTTTGAAGTATACACATTGCAACTATTTGCAGCTTGACTGAAATTAAAAATAGAGGGTCCAATGTCCCAGTATGTTGATTTATAGTATGGTTTATACTAACTAAGATTTGCAGTACTGTTATGTATTATCATCTAAGTATTCAATTTCAAAAATAAAATAAAATAGGGGTGTTTTTCATTACATGTTTTTGAAAAGGGGCGGTTGTGCATTTTAAAACTTAAACAGGGTGTTTTACAAAAGGTCCTTTAATATATATCTGTTATTTATAGCTTAAATGGATAGCATTAAAAAGTATGTAAATGTGTATAATTCATATTATGACTGATTACTTGATTTCCAGGCAAAGTAGCAGAGTTCGATACGCCTCAGAAGTTGGTAGAGGACAAATCATCAATGTTCCTAAAGCTAGTATCTGAATACTCTACAAGATCTAGCAGTATGTCTGATTTTTGAAGTGGAAAATAAAATTTCAATAGAACTGTTTTGTTGAGCTAGGCTTTTGCAACAAGCAGTGTAGAACACACTTTTGACGACATAAAATAGAAGAAGAGTAGGCGTTGTCCAATTGTAAAAGAGTAGAGGAAAAATAACGGGGTAATGTTATCGATACCCCTTGAAAAAAATTGTCTTGATGAGGTGTGTATAAAATGTTGAGCTAATTCTGAACTAATAAGGCAATTCTGTACTGGAAACTGAAGTTCCTCCTTTTGAAGCTTCTGTAATGAGAAGAAAGACTTTTCACTTTTCTTTGGAGGAAACTGAGAATGGTGCTCAAGCACTTTATGATACTTCAATTGTGAAGTTGATACATTGTACTCCACAAGTGAGTGTATGTTAAATATCAAGGGACATTTAAATATATTGATAGAAGCTGATGAAATAATGGAGTTACACAGTAGTAACAAGTTCTATGTTGAACATATATGCTGTACACTGAAGAAGGGACAGTCTTTGAAGTCATCAGATCAAAGAGTATCATGTATTGTTCATTTATACATACTGATGTAAACTGAAAAAAAATTGACATTACAGAAGGTAACAATGTCTGAAATTCTCCACTTCAAAAAAAAAATGTATGAAATTCTCATTGTTCAAATTATCAATAAAAAAATTGTTGAAGTTGATGGTACACCATAGAGCCACATAACAAGAGATCATATATTATTCAATTACACATGCTGCTGTAAACTGATAAGAAATATGGAAGTACAGAAGGTAATAAAATATATTATTCAATTACACATACTGCTGTAAACTGATAAGAAATATGAAAGTACAGAAGGTAATAAAATATATTATTCAATTACACATGCTGCTGTAAACTGATAAGAAATATGAAAGTACAGAAGGTAATAATGTATGAAATCCTCATTGTTCAAACATCAATAAAAAAATGTTGTAGTTGATGATTCACTATAAAGCAACATAACAGATTCTTTTGCCAACTCAGATTTCAAAATACAAAATGCTCAAAGGGGTACTCTTAATATCACTGGTCAATGCACTGCCAAAGAACCATGAGCCTATGATATCACCACCTGATTTTATACCATTAGTCCAACTATCTACCAACTTGAACCCAAACTTAGACCCTGCTGATATTATAGATTCTTCAAAAACTCTTCTTTGAAGATGACATAAAATTAAAGCATTGTTAGTGTTCTTCTCTATAAGCTCACTTGCAGTCTCAAACAAAGGATTAATGGCTTCTGGGTTATAAGTTACATCTGTACCAATTATAACTTCAAATTTTCCAAGCTCTTTCATCATCTTAATGTCCTCTCCATCTCCCCAGTACAATTTCTTAATGATGCTTTTATGTCTCCATCTTGATTCGATATTTGATTGAATATTTTCATGTAAGAGGGCGAGAGATTCTTCATCGCCATCAGTGGATGCAACGAAATTAGCAAATGGAAGTGCTACCATTGAACATATACCAGAAGAGCCACAGCCAAGCTCTAAAACGTTTTTCCCTGAAGTAATTTTGGTATTTTCAGCTAATATATTGCACATAAGACGTGCGGACTCCCAAAGCATAAGACCAGTTGATTTACATGTATGTTGATATTCTCTGGATACAGCTTTTATTTTGAAATCATAGCCTTTCACTTTGATCTCAATGACCTAACACGAATATTTTATCATTAGACATTACAACTATTTTTTTCTCAAGGGATTAAAAAAAACCTTAAACATTCAAGTGGTACCTCATCTATAGATGGAGAAACATCAAACATTTTGATTATACCGTCTGAAACATCAATTTCTACACCGTTTGAAGAATTCTCACAGAGGTCATCGTTTGAACATTGATTAAGTTTTACAGTTGAGTTTGAGTTACTAGAGCAGCGAGTGAAAACAGCTTGAATCCACCGCCTGTATACAAAATATATAAGTTCGATAACTTGACTTACTCCACAGTATTAACAAACCAATGTGAAACTTATCAAAAAACCTACCTATTCATCACTAATTCCCTTGAACGGTTTTCCACTTGTTTGTTACATAAACGGATTTCTTCTGTATCAAATCCATTTTGTGTGAATAAGTCTATCAAGAAATTTTCAGAGAAATAATACGCCCTCTGTAGTAGAAGTTATAACATAAGATGTTTTTTTTTTCAATTTGATGCAAGTAAATATAAACTTGTTAACAAACTCTTACGGTGCCATCACCTCTGACAAAAAAATTATCACTAATTTGTTGATCCTTGCACATTAACCTTTCCTGGTAATCAAAAACAGAGTTTGTTTATTGGTGAAGAATACTAGATTATGATATAATTAGATGTGAAAATGCAATATCTGAAACGAAATAATGACGCTCAATGCTCACATGCTATTTATCATGTTACAATGAGTATTCCTATGAATTATTTTATGTTTGATCTGCTCAGAACAAATGCATAACTCCGAAGATTCGGAATGCACTAAAATTGTAATAACTGGATAATATATATTGAATAAATATAAGATAGTGATCGGCTTGAAAATGAGTTTTATGTATTGTGTTTCCAACTTATATTTCAAACGGCGTCGAAGAGAAGAAAGAGTTGAAAAATCCTAGTCATTCCAACAACAGGGAGAAGAGAAAGAAGGAAAATAGCTTTTGATATTTTCCGAAAGTCATTTTCAATTTTATATGTTCATATCATTTTCCAAATCGGTCATTTTCCACAAATTTCGGGTCTGTTTGGTTTCATTTTGTGTTTTACGTTTTCAACATTCATAACAAAATACGAAGATAACGCAAGTGAAATATAAAATTTTAAACCATTGCGATGACAATGGAGGAAAGTCAAAGAAGATGGATGGACGACGAAGGAGATAGATTGTTTTTCATTCTTTTGTTATTTTCAAAACACAAAGAACAAAATAAATTTGTTTTCTAATTTATATGTTAGCCTCATTTTACAAATTATTTTTCAAAAATACATACGTCGCATATACGTTCTTTTGGTGAAAACACAAAACTAAAATTAGCAAACCAAACGGGGCTTTTTCCTTTTCTGCGCGTTTCTAAGTACACGTTGAAAAAACAAAATACAAAATTCGTTTTAAAACCAAACGCTACTCAGTTTGTAAAAGGCTAATTTGCAGAACCCCGTTAACACTCTACTTAAGGGTATTATCAGTCATCTTAAAGATGTTCAGGAAGAAGAGCAATAAAACGGACTTGGGAAGCGATGAAGGACATAAAGCGCTAAATTTAAAAACTTAAACCTAAATTTGTACAACTGTAATAGCAATCATCCACCTTCTCATGCATTGTTGCAACTATATTCAATGCAAATTATATATAAACAAGAAACTCAGTGCATGAGACTCCCGCACGATAGCGGGCTCTGGAAAGGTCGATAATGTAGCAGTCTTTTCCTTACATTGCGAAGAGACTGTTTGCAGACTCGAACCTAGGCATCCAGATCACCATACGGGGTGACCTAACCGTTACGTCAAGGCTCCACCTCGCAAATTATATATCATCAATTAAATTGAATTGGAATGAATTTTCACTAATTTTCTATTATACGTCATTTTGTAATATCCCTGAAAACCAGCTAATCTAAGCCAAACGTCCCAGATTCTTGCAAAGAAAACTTGATTACATCTATGTTTATGGTAGTAGACTGAATGAAAAGATTTAGGATATTAATTGGAGACCGAAGGGGTATTCATATAATAAGATGCCCATGGGAGTTTAGAGATACCAGCGTATGTAAATAGATGCTATGTTTCCATATGAATCCCTACGTCATTACATTCCATTTAGGATTTAAGAATAGGTGTAATCTGACCAGCTTTTTACATATCTACCAATATTTGTGTACCATGTTCACTTCTTTTGGGCTTCTTTTGAGTCGAGAAATAAGTCTGACTATGCATCTTTCTAATGTACAAGATATTCTAAGGACGATTCAAATCGAAGCAATTTGATCTCTAACTCAAATCTATATGACATGATCAATTGATAGAAATAACTAAACATAGGTAAAATTATTCTTATTTTTTTCTTTTTCTTATAGTTCTTGATATGGTCCATTCAGGTAAATTGAACTTTACTGAACACGAGTCTTTGATTATCTTATAGTCTATAATAGTTGGTCAATAGTCTCAACTAATCTGAAAATAGTCTCAACTAATCTGAAAATAGGCATTCCAGAAACCTTAACCTCAGTTTTTCCTGCCCCCTAAAAACTGTCTACCTAGACTGTCGCTTGGCCCGCAGATCCCCTCAAGAGTGGTATCTCAGTGGTGGATAGGGCCCTTCTGAAAGGAAGCTTTCTTCGCCTTCCACCTAAGCCACACGGAAAAGACCCGAAGTCGACCCCAAGAAACAGTGAGGCTTCATATGGCATATCTGTCCAAATGCAGTTCCTCCGCATCTTCACAAACATGACCGATACACAAATATCACAATAAAACGATTTGAAATTTTAATATGATGTTTATATTGATAAATCTAAGATGAGTTCTTAGTTTGATTGAATAAATTATGAATTTAAGGTATTTTTGAGAGTAAAATAAAATTTAAAATATGAAAAAGTAATGTTATATATGTTGCACAATTGAATGAAATGCCATAGAAAAATTCATGGTATGATTCATAAATTTATAATAGGGTAGATGGATGATAAGAGAGATTGGCTCAGAAAGGGCTTTCTTTAGCGAAATGTAGCGTTGTATTACTTGAGAGTAAAATAACATAAGCCATAGCTGGTACACTGTACAAATTTGAAGCTAAGCATTTAACAAAGTGGCACTACCTTTTCTTTCTCACATTTAGCACTATGGTGTGTATACCAAGGGTGAATTATTATGTCGTCCAAGTCAAACAAAATTTGAACTGAGGTTGCAATTATTCAACATCTCGACAAAGACATGGGTAGTTCTTCCTCTCCATCTCTTCATTTTCTTTAAGCAACAAAAATGAATGAAACCAGTCTGTTTTCATAGGACAGCAGTGCTTTTTACAGAGAAAAGTAAATGAACGAATGAGATTGCTGTTTACTACAATGGCTTTACAGCTATCTATGAAACAGGTCATGTATTACACATAAACAAACTGAAGCTAAATTGCAGAGGAAGAAAAAAGAGCACAGCACAAATATACCTGTGCAAGGTCACCAGTCGCATAATCCCTGATAAGTATTTTTCCATTTGGCTAGAATAATCAAACGAACATCAGTACTTGCATTTAATCAACCAATTCTTCAGTTATTAAATCAAGCAAAGCACTCACCTTGAGGACTTTCAAAATATTTTGCAAAACAAGGGGCATCTTTTCAGGAGCAATAGCTGACAGCACAAAAACCTACTTAATGTGTCAGCAAAATAGAATTGATCATTAATGAACAATACAAAATATGAGTTACTTACCATGGTCACAATGTCAACCGATGATGATGGTAACGCATCACTTAGATTTTGTTCTGTAAGATCACAAACAAATGGATTGATCCGATCTAATGAGAAATCCTTGTGTGCCTGTCAGCAATTAGATTAACGTATGAATATTTTACTAACATGTGAAAGGATATTACTAGAGCCAGCCAAAAAATATAACTAACTTTTGAGCCATATGATTATATATTTTTCTCAAAAAATGCGTCGCTCCGTTTTTTATTAAAACTAATTTTATGGTACAAAGGCAAATATGAACATCGGACACTAACCAAAAAAAAAACTTCGAAACAAACATTTCTAAAAAAAGTCAAATATAACATGCAAGTGTTCTGTAATATAACAGAGAGAAAAATAAATACATGTAACAAAGAATATGGCTCAGACATGCACAAATTAAGTCAACATAGTAGGTTCAAGATTTATCAAATTCGATATATTTCAGTACCAAGAAATAAGTTTGTCATCATAGCCATGCTCTTGTATGATTTAAACTTTAAAGGAATCGTGTTTACACGTCGTTACTTCAAATTAAGATTACAAAAATTCTCGTAAATGGTTTAATTTTGAGTTGTATGATTACACTTATTTTTTCCAAAATAAATGCGTCGCTGCATTTTTCTAAATCTAGTACAATAGCGTACAGGAAAACATGAATCAAATACAAAGAAACTATAAAATGTGAGTGATCTGCAATATAATGGAAAGAAAAAACAAACAAAACAAATAGTTGTAATAGAAGACCTATATGGCTCAGACACGCACAAATTAAGTCAACATAGTTGGTCCCAAATTTGTAGAATTTGGTAGATGTCAGCATCGAGAAATGTTGTTTGTCATCATAGCCAAGATCTCAAAGTATGGTTTAATGGAATTAGTCTTTCCATGTAGGCTTGTAACCTTGATGAATTGAGATGAATAAAGAAGACTTCTTGTAAATAGCTTAATTTTGAAAGCAAAGGCAGCCGGTCTAAACAAAACATATAAGGAATAAGAGAAATATGCATGTATATTGTGTAACTGTGTTCACCAAAATAAATCAGTGAGGTAAGTTAGCCTTTTAGAGAAGAAACAATTGGAAGATAAATGTGATCAAAACATCGAATTCAAGCTAAATGATACGTATAGCTTTAATTAACTAAAAAATGGTACATGTGCATAGCTAAAGTAGGAGGATAGAGAAGATAAGGAACCCACAGATATATATATATATATATATATATATATATATAAAAACAGATTATGAATGCCAGCAAGATGGAAAATAAAACAATGCAAAAATCAATTAAGTAGCAATAATTTTATAGAATAAACGAATAATCAATTCACATAACTAATATCTATGATTTATAGTCAACTTATTATGACATGATCTAGAAACAAGATTTACTAACTGACACTCCCACATAAGAAAAAATAACTTTGAAATTTAAGCAAGATTATGCTGATATAATACATCTGTTTAAAAGTTTGACTATGCACTATGGACCATGACATGTAATTTCATTTCAGAAATGTCCAACAAGAGGTAACATCAAAGTAAAATCTCGGGGCATACAGTGAATAAAAGCTTAAGAGAGAGAAAGATCCTAACCTTGACTAAATCAATAGCTCTTGGGGAGAAATCACAGGCATAAACAAAAATGTTTGGGTATGTTGAAACTAAAGGATATATGGAATTTCCAGCCCCACAACCAACCTGTCAAAATAAATCAATACATGTTTAAAAATTCCAATTCAAGCTATAAAAAAAGAGGGATTCACGAATAATTGATAGATAAGCAGGAAAAATAACTGCTTTTAAATCTTAAGAAACGTTTACTTATCGAACAATTCACCTCCAGCACCGCTAGCGTTTCCCCCTCTTCGGTCTGAAAATAAAACCAATTTAAATATCAACTATCTTATAACACGGTAATCATCGAAGAGACATAGAAATGTATAGAAACAAACCAAAATTAAACCTTGAAGTGATGTCCCCATTCCTTGTCAAAATAGTGCCTGTCTTTGAAAAACTATAAAACAAGAAATCATAACACTTGAACCAATAAATAATTTTACACAGTTATGTTTAAAAAATGAAAAAAGAAAAAAGAAAAAAAAATGCCTTGTCTTTGTGCTTCCTATAGAATACGTCCCAGTACTTCTTCGCATCCCTCTCATACTTATCTGCGAATATTTCATTTTTTTTTTTTGGAAATTGGATTTTCAGAAATTGTTCCGATATGGCGGGGGAGTTTATGCAAATTAAATTGAACTTCGTACCTTTCCAGAAAGGGGTGACTTGCCTAGCTGAGGAGGACAAAGAAGGATAGATCTGTATCTTCTTTGTTAACTCCTCAGCCGCCATTACTTTGCTCCACAGTGATGACCAACAATTGTGTTAGGCCTTAAGTTAACAGGATGAAGTCCGCTTTTTGCATTAGAACTTCTTATTTAAGCCCATTACACATACCATAGCCTGGTTAGCCCACGTTAATATGGATTCTCCTCCTGTTTTAGGGAAGGGAAAGATGCCAGAAAACCAAACGATCTGAACTTTTGTGAAAGGTTAACATATACTTTCTTTTGAAAATACGCCACGTCGTTTGCATGTGAATTATTTTTCTACAAATTATATATGTTTAACACATTCAGGTGGTGTAGTTGGTTGAAATTTTTGTTCAATGCTTCAACATCTAATTTTTAGTTAGTTTGAATTTTATTTCTATTATTAACTAATAAAGATTAAATTTGTAAAAAAAAGATATTTGTTAGGTCTGTTTTTAAGCGGTATTAAGATCTGATAATACTTGTTTATGTGAGTTTTGAATTGGTAAAAAACATTATTTATTATATCATATTTTTAAGTGATAGTGAGATTTTGTAATTTTTATAAAAGAGCATTTTGGATTGGTAAATGAAGTTTATTTATTAGATCTTACTAATGTGTAACCTATGTGTTGCATATGGTAATTCTGTTTAAAATTTGTATTTACATTTTAATTATTACTAAAATATAATGTTATTATACAATATATGATAAATTTACTATAACATATTCATCACGACCTAAACTGGCATGCAATGTTCGATGTAAGATTGAGGGTTCAATTATCGCTAACTACATATCTTTGGAGCAACTAATGTCCTAACTGGAAAAAATTATAAATTAAATTGTTAATATTGTAAATGTAAGTAATTTATGTATTTATTATTATTTTTATATATAAATGAATAAATAACTTTACCATTTTAGATAATATGATTGTTGTATATACATTCAACTCTTATTTTTATTAAGGATTTATAAATGGATTAATGAATATTAAAATAATTTAACTTATTTTAATAATTTGAATTAATGGTCAGTATTACTAATTAAGTGTAAGAAGTTAATGTAAAAACTTGAAAAAAAACTAAGAAGAGCTATGAACGTATTTGTTGCTAAAAAAGCATCTTGTGGCCGATTTATCTACATATGAGCTTTTATCCATTATTTAGTTTTCATTTTTAGACAATTTTACCTGTGTAGTTAACCATAGATTTCATGTTATTGTAGCAGGGTTATGCTTACAACTTTGATAATTACAGAATAATTTATGTAGCATTTATGCGAATTATGAGTTGGGTATGTTTTTAATACCATGTTGAAAGTGAGAATGTTTATATAATCTAATATTTGTCAGTGTAATCTGTGCATTCAAATATTAATGTTGTAAAATATAAATTTATCCTTTCTTTAAAGGTTGTCAGAAATAAAATCATGTAATAATTTTTTGAGATAAACGAAATAGAAATTAAAAGAGTTATTATATTTATGTATACATTTTATTTGATGTAATAAAATATCATGTATTTGATTAAAGAAATAATTTCATTATTTCACACACACACGTATATATGTGAATATTGTATATATTCAGCTTACCGTATTTTTAGGAATCATTAGATGTATTAATTAATATTAGTTAATCAAATATTTAAATAGTTTAAATTTAAGATTACATAATTAGTTAGAGATATGGACTTCACTGTAAAATGTTAGGAGAAAATTGGGAAGGGTTTCTAACTAATTGTAAAGAATTCAAATTTTAGGTGTTTGAAGTTAGTAGAATTCTGCATTGTAATGTATGATAAATTCATTTAGTGCATAAATTATAAAATAAATTTGTTATTGTCATTAATGTATACTAGTATAACCGCACAACGGTGGAGAAACCGACCGTTTGATTGCATAACTTTGATAAGAAATATACATTTAAATTTTTGTTAGTATTACTTAAACACTAAGTGACAATATGTTGGAAAAGAATAAATTGAGATTTGAATCTGAAAATATGAATTTCAAATGTAAATATTAATCAAAGCATTCAAATTGTTGATTTGAAATTGAAATTTTAGCATTTGAAAATCATAATAGATTTGGATTTGGAATCGTTGATGCGCGAAATAAAAGGAGGAAGTTTAGGGAAACCGCGATGAGACAAGATCCACGTTTTTAGGGAAACCGCGATGAGACAAGATCCACGTTTTTTGGCTTTAGGAAAATTGATTTTGGCCAGTGATTAATATGTTGGAAAAGAATAAATTGAGATTTGAATCTGAAAATATGAATTTCAAATGTAAATATTAATCAAAGCATTCAAAATTGTCGATTTGAAATTGAAATTTTAGAATTTGAAAATCATAATAGATTTGAATTTGGAATCTTTGATGTGCGAAATAAAAGGAGGAAGTTTAGAAAAACTGCGACAAGACAAGATACACGTTTTTAGGGAAACCGTGATGAGACAAGATCCACGTTTTTTTGACTTCAGAAAAATTGATTTTGGCCGGTGACAGTAAGCAAACCTCCCTAACGGTCGGTTTGACAAGATCCATGTTTTTTTGGCTTCAGAAAAATTGATTTTGGCCAGCGACAGTAAGCAAACCTCCCTAACGGTCGGTTTGATAATTTACGTTATGTGATTTATATATACTTGTATCTAAATGAATTTTTTACCAAGTTATTAATGGGTCTATAATATACATATTAAAACTTTCATTTTTTAGGATTGACTAATAAATATTAGTTGACTAAGTTTATCAATTAGTAAATTTGGATTATTAAGTTAATTTAAATGTGTGGGTTTTGAAATAAAATATTGGGAGAGAATTGAAAGAAAAAAATTGTGAACTATTGTAGAGTTTTTAAAAAGTAAGTATCTGAATTTAAAATAGTATAAGAAAATTAGTAGAATAATTAATTATAAGTGGTGAATTATATGATTTTGAAAATAAAATATCTAAATTTGGAGAGAATTAAGGAGTATGGAGATAAATTCTAGAGAATACACGTAGTTAAATAGTTGATGTACATGTTGTTATCCCATTTTTTGGTCAAAACTGGAATATCAACAAATTTGCAAGGAATTATGGATATCAGGACTGGAGATAAGGATACGATGGATATCGTCAAAATTTTGTTGAACTCCGATCGGGACGAAATTGATTGGAAATGATGATAAGGACTATGAAATGCTATGTTTCAAATTTCAGGTTAATCGGCGTTCGTAAGAAGGAAATATGATGGATTCAAGGAAGGAATAGTACGTAGTTCGAATCCATCAAAAAGGGGATAAAGTGACGCTCGGTTCGAACCGATCAGGTTCGAACCCATCAGGATTCGAACCCATGAGGTTCGCATCGATGACGCTTCGAATCGATGGGGACTAGATGGGTTCGAAAGGAGTAGCTTCAATGCAATGGACATGGATTCGAACGATGGACATGGGCTCGAAGATGGTGGATTCGAACGATAGGTATGGGTTCGAAGATCAGGGATTCGAAGATGAAGATGGACTCGAAAAAGGTAATGGATTCGAAGTATACATGGATTCAAAGATGAAGATGGACTCGAAGAAGGAGATGGATTCGAAGTGGACATGGATTCGAAGAAGGAGACGGAGTCGAAGTGGACATGGATTCGAAGAAGGAGATGGAGTCAAAGTAGACATGGATTCGAAGAAGGAGATGGATTCGAAGTGGACATGGATTCGAAGAAGGAGGTGGATTCGAAGAGGACATGGATTCGAAGACGATGGATACGAAGCAAGGGACATGGATTCGAAGGACGAGGATTCGAAAGGGATGGATTCGAAGAGGATGGACTCGTAGGATATGGACTCGAAGGAGGCGGCTTCAGAAAGCATGGATTCGAAGAGCATGGGTTCGAAGGGTATGGATTCGAAGGAGTCGGCCCTATGGATTCGAAGGGGAAGATTTGGAGAGAAGAGGCATGCCCGGATGCTGCTAGAATCATTCCATAGCTTCATTACTGCTATTATCTTCAGATTTGGTCATTACAACTGCGGTAATCACTTGTAATCTTCAAGGATAATCAATAAAAAGAAAAAAATTTGGAGTGGACGTAGGGCGGAGATAGCCGAACCACTATAAAACCTGTGTTTCTGTTCTTTACTTTTGGATTGTTGTCTATTATTTGCTAAGATTTGTTATTTGTGTTTGAATATCACTAATTTATATTCATACACTGGTGCTTTCACGGTACTGGGTGTTTGTGATCAATTTTGGCGCAAACACATGTTATGCTAATGTTAAACATATATTTGTGCATGCCACATTTTTCAATTGTTGTCTATATGTTAGTGTGTAATAAAATACCAATTTCGAAAGAAAATTAACAATATAAACTTAAATGTAGCTTAATTGAATGGAATCGAAGAGAACATTCCAAATAATTTGTAAATTATGCTTCAGTATAAAGTGGTAAAGAAAAATAAATAAAGTCTTCATTATTTTGCATGTTCATTATTACTAAATATCATTTAAGAAAGAAAATAATAATACAAACTTGAATGTAAAATAGTTGAAGTTAATTAAACAATGATGGAATTTATATCTGAAACTAAATGATAGGTCAGAATCAAGGAGTGGCTTGTCAATAATTGTAAAAATCATGAACTATAAACAATAGTGATCTTCATATAAAATACATAATCGAAATAATAATAGACATTAATTCTCAAAACTCATAAGCGAGATATAATTCCTTTGGCCTTACTATTATTTAAGAGAATATATTCAATAAATCATTCTATCAATAATTTAAGTTACATATGATTAAATCACCGAAAATTGTATCTATTATTATTTTGGATTATAAATATATAAGTTTGAATTTAAAATGATTCAAGAAAAATGTTTTTGAAACTTAAATAAAATATACCTTAAGTATAGCATTTAATTAATTTATATGTATAGTAAATGAGTACAAAAATAAATTAATAGAAAACTTATATTGCTATTTTTGTATCATTGTGTTAACATAATATTTTTGTTGTTGTAAAATAATTTAAAATAGTATTTCTCAAATTAAGTCACTTACATTTTAAATATCATACTTAAATAATTTATATGTTTAAGTAGTTACAGTTATAGATACTGTTATCTTATGATCCTAAATATTCATAGTGAAATGTATAGTTCTAAGTTAGTTTCAAAATATTTTATATTATAAAGTTTTATTGAGTTATACTTTAGATGATATGAAATATTCAGATTAGATTTAGATGAGAGTATAAAATTGTAACACATACACATACATAAATGCATACATAAATACACACACATACAAACACACACACACACACACACACACACACATAACAAAAGATAACCAATGATGATACTGTTTTTTTTTTTGACTTACTAAAATCGTGAGATGCTTCATGAAAAATCAATAGAGAGAATAAAGAAGAAATCTTAAAAAGAAAGTTAAGGAGAGAAATGTATTCTATTTTACTATTATTTAACCGATCAATACTTAGATAAACGTATATATAGTAATTAATATAATATATTAACGGAACAGATTATAAGTACCTATATTTTTCTCATACCGTAAATATCTAAAATAATGTATTTGGATTATAAAATAATTTTGAAATTTATAACATTAAGTATAATATTTCACTGATTTAAAATAAATATAAATGAATTTATAAAAAAATTATCATTATTATTTTATTATATTAGCATGTTAAAATGTTGTGTTTTCATCCTAACAAATATTAAAATATTATTTTCTAGCAAAAATAATCATATATTCATTATTTTCATATTCTAACTATTCAAAATGATATATTTTGTTTTAAATTAGTTTTACAATAATATTTCTAAGGTTTAAGGAAATTATATGTTAAACATATTATTTTATTAATTTATACATTTAAAAAAATGTAAATAAATAAAGATATATATACATTATTGTCATTTCCAAAATTTTATGTTTTAAAATATTTTATGTAATTTCAAAATAAGTTTAATTTATATTTTGAAATTAAGAAATTATATATTAAATATGACTAATATACCTATATATGTGAACAATTGTAAGTATTTATTTGTATAATAAATTTCAAAGAAAAATATTGACGTCAAATTTTCCTTTTTGAAGTAATATTGAGTAAATTCGTGATCGTGTGTGTTTTTATCGCACCCGCGCATGTGATGATGAGTTTTAGATGTTAAGTTGCAAAATCTGTATTGATAATAATTTTCAATGAAACGTAAGACTTTTAAGGGAAAATCTATTTATTTTTTAAATTCTAAAACTGCGGAAGATAACAATAATAATAAAGTAATATAATATATCACATGCATTGCAGACGCTAATGTTGTAAAAACATGGTACTCATACTTTGAATATTGATAAAATAAAATTTTGTTATGCAATGTTTGATATACAAACATAAATGAAACTTTTATTATTGTTTATGCATATAATTTTTGTTAAGTGGTTCATATATTTTTATATTTGAAAAAAACATATCTATCATTTTGTTAATATGAATGCGGTATATAAATTGAAATCGTCATCTTGTTTATAAAATATTAGAGAACTTAATGAGTATTAATTACTTCAATTTATTTACATAGTATGGATTTATAGTGTTTGGCTAATTTAAATATATGGATTTGAATGTAAAATAATAAGAGAAAATTGATGACAACTTTATAAACGACCGTAGATCTTATAAAATATAGATATATATGAATATAAAATCATAGAAAAAATTAGTGCAATATTTTGGATAACCATAAAATGATAATTTATATGGATTCATAAAAATCAAAGAGAATTAAGGAGTAACGATGAAATTTTTATAATCATCGAGATGATTTGTAATTTTTAACTTCTATCATTTAAACGATAATTTATTAAAATAAATAATTAAATGTTAAAGTTCTTATAATCTTTTACGTGATCATATTTTTTATATCCGAATGAAAATTTAATTTATACCATTTTGTTACAATGAGCGTGATATACTTGCTGACATTAATTTTTTTTTTTTGAACTGGTACTTTATATACAACAAATCATTGGGACAACATATCACATGTCAAATAAACGTTCGAAAGCAAGTTTCAAACTTGTGACATCCTGCACCAAAGCCATATCAATTAACCACTTGGACAAAAGTGCTTGTCAGCTGACATTATTATCTATATTATTTATTAAAGATATTAATAAATAATGTAGTCTATAGTTAAATTATTTAATTAATTTAAACATACAAACTAAAACGCAAATTGTACATGAAAATTAAGGACTTTGAAAATAATAATAGAAAGTAGAAAGCATATGTTTTTGAATGTAAAACGATAGTGTAAAATTAATAAAATATTATAAGCAATTTAAAAAATAATAAATTGTATTAGGTCTTTAAAATAAAATATTAATAAATATCTAGAGAAAGTTAAGGAGAGTTGAGAGAAATGCTAGAATTAATGTGAGAGCTGGAATTTCTTCTGCTTTACTATTATTTAATAGATTTATTTTAAATAATATTAAGATTTAATAATATATGTAGAGGGCATTTTTGGTAGTTCACGCTTACACAAAAAAAGTGCAACACCAAAGATGTTACAACTATTAGAGAGAATTAGGGAAAATGACAAAATTTAAAAAAAAAATTAAGATGAAGGACATGAAGTTTTATTTTTAGGCTGAAGGACAAATACTAATTATAATTAGCATTATATTCAACTTTTACACTATACAAAATGCTAGTTATATCTAGCATTAAATTCAATTTTACACTATATAAAATGCTAGTTATAATTAGCATTGTTCTTCGGCCTAAATATCAAACTTGTTGTCCTTTAGCCTAATTTTTTTTCTAAATTTGTCCCTGTGACTATTTTCCTGTTATTAAAAATGTAGATAAAAATTAAATTTGGTTTCGGCGAGAAATTTAAGTCTGGATATTAACTTTTCGTCTCTATTTCTTGTTTGAACTGTAAAGCGGGTCCCTATGACTAATTATTTGTAAATTAGGTCACTAATCATATACTATCACACCCGACAAATAACTGTAGCCGCCAACTCATTTAATTTCGATCTTCAAAATATGATAACTTGTAGATTAATCGGAATTAAGAATTGTTTTCACAATTAAATAATAAATTTATTAAATTTTCCAATAATATTTATTTTTGATATCTAAAATAAAATTTTAACAATTATAATGTTACAAAGCAGTTTTAACTGCATTTATGTGATGCAGTTATTTATGTTATTATTTGTTAACTATATTTATGTGACATCATTCATTTAGGATGATATATCTTTTACATTTTTTATGCGAAATCCTACTTCGAAGAGTAGATTTAAGGGATTCATATGGTCTACCACAACCAACCCCTTTTTAACCAGCCTAATACAGAATATCAATCCCCCAAGCATTCTCTTTTTTCGGAAGATAACTGCTCCAAGTCTTAAGGGTTACACAAAGCAGCTTGTTAGGACTCAAACCTAATTGGAAAAAAACCGCTTTTAAATTATGTAGTAATTTTTGCGTTTGGATTTTTTTACTGCATTTATGTGATGTAATATCAAATTTGGCTGCAGGTGATAATTTATTCATTCCTAATGCACTTCATAATTTAACTGCATTACGAAAACGTAGTTCTATTTAAATGCTTTAATAAAATGCAATTATATTTAACTAGAGCTGTTATAGTAACGATAAATTTACCATTACCATACCATTACCAGTTAATCGGTTACCATTTTAAAGTAAAGCAGGTATACCAGCATGATCGGTACGGGAACGGTAAATTTACCATTTTAGGGTAAAACATCGGTAATATTTTTTCAGAACTAGCGGTAACGGTAATTTATTGGTCCATTCATAATACATTGATATTCATGTAAGATGTTATATTACGGGCATTTAGAAGCAAGAAAACAGTTCAATTTATTTCAGTAATTCAACTCAAATGATGATAAATACGCTTTTTTATGTCCTTTATTAGGTGGCCCAATGAGATATATAATGAGGCATCGTTTAGTGTAAAAATATATCAACTTATTATTTTTCTAGACAAATGGTAATTTACCATTACCAGTGTAACGGTGACCAGTTTATCGGTACACCAGCAATCGATAACGGTAACTGTAAACAATTTTAGTCTACTAGGAAAAACGCTACGATAATAGTATTTATAAAATGGTAACGTTAACCATTACCCTGACAGCCTTATATTTAACATCATATTTTGTATTAACTTAACTGCATTTATGTGATGCATTGGCAATTTTTATTTGCAATTTGATAATTTCATTCAACTCTAATACAGTTTTAATTTAACTGCATTAAGAAAATGTAGTTAAATTTAAACTTCATTTTTTTAAATTAAATTGGTTCATATATATAGTTATAATTTAACTACATTGTGAGAATGCACTAAAATTCAAATGCTTTTTTTAATTAGTTTGGTTCATAAAAATAAATTTTTATGCAAATAAAAATACTGTAATGATTGCATTTGATAAAGAAAATGCATAATAATGATGGTGCATTTTTTATTAGTTGCATCTATGTGATGTTGTCTTAATTTTGGTTGCATTTAATAATTTTATACCGTAACTTCTACGAAGTACAAAATTACGAACATTCGAAAGGAAAGTTCCTTGGCTTATAATTCCAAGACCCATTGTTTGGTTTTCAACGAGAGCATAAATACTGGATTCAGTATACAAGAGCATGTCATCCGAGAACATGAATCAAAGCGTCGACCGAGGTCTAGAACATTGTCCAACTAAGACAAGAAGCTTAACTAAAGGCAATGGTGGTCGAAACCAAAAGCATTCCAACAAGTATCAACAATCAACGACTCATATAATCTAAGCCGAAACCAACGGTCATGATAAATGTAAGATTCCCAAGAAGCTATATATAAATGCATCACATTAGCAATCCACGTTGAAATGCACTCAACTAGATGATTATAGACATTTAAATCTAAGCTGCGCATAGCAAGCCAAATCACCAATCCAAAGGGAAGGTTCTCCACAAATGGTGCTACGACATATTGGCTATAAATAAGCGGCAATCCCAAGGCACAAGGATCTTCTGGCACAACAAAGAATTAAGATATAAAATAATATTGTACTTTTCTATATTAAACTCTATTTACAAATTCATTGATGGAAATGCTTAAACTCAATGTAATAAGCCTTTCGGCTAGATAAGAGTGACTAGATAAGGAAAGGACAGTGGATGTTGGGATTTTCGGCCTGAACCACGATAAAAATCTCGGTGTTATTTACTTTCCGCAAGTTACCTTCTCTGCATTTGCTATTGAGACCTTACGGTCCAGCATTTCGTGACCTAAGCTCGATTAAATTACTTCTCAGTAGTCTCTTCATAGTTTAATATTCCAACAAGCTTCTGAAGCTATACCTTCGGACCTCGGGGTGTTAGTATGGATGAAAATTTACACTAACATTTTTGATGCTAGAAGGAGAGCCGAACCTCTGCAGATTGTTCCCTCGTGGAAATCCAATTGAACATTCCAGTCAATTATGTCTAGTTTTGAAAATGAAGAAGTCATCTCGAAGCTGCCCTTAAATCTTCGCATTCAACTCATTGAAAAAGACAATGACAAAAGATTGGTCACTCATATTTCAAGGAAAGAGAATGGCAAATAATATGTTCCTGTCTATGAGCTTTAAGCTCCTGGATCAGGCAGCTTTCGAAATATCTTTAAAGATTCCTTTGTCGGACCAACTTCGAAATATTGTTAAGACCTTAAATAGTGAAGTCAGGAATCTTTTCATCAAATTGTTAAAATACAAAGGTTTGGTTTCTTCTAATAAGAGAGCCCTCCTAGTCACTTAAGGTGACGAGTCTTGAAAGAAATTGAAGTGAGATCAGATTCTTACGCCACCCAACCAGAGCTTGTCTCGGATATTCTTGAAAACTCATGATTACTTTTCTTACCTAGATTAATCTCCATTAAAGAAAAAAGACCTGAAAAGTGAGAAGTATCATATCTATCATTTTATAAACGGACACAATACGGATGGATTCCAAAAGCTTTCTTACGTGGTCGAGAAATTTATACAGAAAGGGAAGTTAGCTGAATTTATTAAGCGTTAAGTTTGAATATCTTATTTCAGAATTATTTACTTTGTTTTGCTTCTATGACTCTAGGGAATTCCATGTAACTCTTGCAAGTGAATGCATACGGTGCTTGTCTACAAAGATGAAGTTGCAAGAAGAATCCTTTTTATAAATCAAATTCCCATAGTCAAATGAAAGATACCGGTTCTATTAATATTCTCTTCTCAATTATAACCTCTTCCGCAAAAATTCCAACTCTAAAAAGCAACATATGGTCCGAGATTTCTTGAAGCTTAACTAGAAAGTCTTAGCTTTTCTTCTCCAGTATAACTCAATCTATTGGGTCTTTACTCAGAGGGCGCGTACAATTCTCGACATTTATGGTATCTCTTTCGGTATGTTCCCTCTTCTTAAGAACTTTTGCATGTCATATTTGCATTTAGAATTTAAGGACCGAAACTCTACCAATGATCGGACGAGACCAATGAAGAGTTTTGCTTTTTCTAAAAGATACTAATTCTATTGATAGTTTTCCTTTTCAAACTCGGATCAAACTTTCTATTGAACGATGTGATTTATGAACTATATGATTTCAAAAATCCTTTTCAAAGTAGTTTAAGAACACTCTTTCCAAAGGTTGTATATTTCTCTTTACCAAGTTACAACTAGCATTCCATATGACGGTTAGCTTAAAGTAGTTTTAGATGGCCAACACCGTCAAAATTGGTAGTTGATGGTTGACACCGGCCATCCGCTAAAAGTGGTTGTAGATGGCTGATGCCCGCCAAAAGTGGCTGTAGATTTGGACCCAATGATAAGTTAGTAGACCTCGCCGTAAGAGCACTCCCATAGTGATGTGCTACAAAGTGTATGGCCATACTACTTGGGTTTAAAAAGACATCGAAAAGTAGAATGCATACTGATAGCGAGTCATGGCCGAGTCGTACCATGTAGTGGGTAAATTCCTAGTTAGATTAGAAAGTTGGGTAGATTCCTAATAATAGTGAGCCATGATCAAGTAGTACCATGCATTAGGTAGATTTCCAATTAGATTAGAAAGTTGGATAGATTCTCAATAATAGTGAGTCATGGTTGAGTAGTACCATGCATTGGGAAGATTTTCAATTAGGTTAGAAAGTTGGGTAGATTCCTAATAATAGTGAGACATGGTCGAGTAGTACCATGCATTGGATAGATTCCTAGTAATAGTGATCCATATTGAGTGGTACCATGCATTGGGTAGATTTCCAATTAGATTAGAAAGTTTGGTAATTTCCTAGTAATAGTGAGCCACGGTCAAGTAGTACTATGCATTGGGTAGATTCCCAATAATAGTGAGCCACGGTCAAGTAGTACCATACATAAGATTAGGATTGTGAAGATTCCCAATAAGATTAGAGTTGTGTAGATTCCTAAAAAGGATGCAACGATAGGAAAAAATTCCTAAGTTAAGGTATCAAGTAAATTCTTGATAAACAACAAAAGGGAGAGAATGGAATCAAAACAAGACGAAACTTCTGAGCGTGCCACTTGGCTAACTCCAAAAAAGGATATAGGAATAAGGAATCAATTGGATATGAGATCTTGAGTATACCGGAGGCAATAGATATCCCACAAAAGAAAATTCTAAATCACAGTCAGGCAAAATGACTACATAAGAAATAAAACCGAAAAGAGTAAAGTTCCTTCACACATAGTTTGTCCAAGAAGAAGTTACAAGGGGTAGGCCAAGAAGAATGCCTAAAAAGTAATACTACAAAAACTAGATTACAAAATCGAGTGCATCCGAGGATAAAGTATAAAAATGAAAGGAGGAGATCCTCTCAAATGAGAAAACCAAGGTGGCAAGTCAGGGCCCTTTGAAACAATCTTAGTTCCATAGCCTCAGAAGCAATTTATTAAGCAACATCATCCTTAGCCTCTTTTCCTTCCTTTATTTAAAAGGAATGGCAATGTCATCTCCTGGGGTCAAATATTGATTTAAGGCTTATTCTTCTTCGAGGTAAAGCATTTGTTAATTTTTAAACCTAGCCTTGACTCAAGGAAATTGCTCGTAATCTCAAAGGCCTTAAGAGTTATGTTAAGTCTCTGAAGTTAAGCTAAGTTGTCCTCATAAGATTGATAAAGAGAAGCATAGTCTCGCTGTGTTTCTATGCAGTTCAGGTGAGATACTTCCTAAAGAACATCAACTTAAGATTAGTAAAGAGAAAGATGGGGAATAAAGAAGAACTCCACATCGGCTACTCTAGCGTGTAATGTTATGTGACAATCGCATCATTTAAGGTCGAATGACAATTCAAACACTATGAAATTGTCAAGAAAGTTTCATTTATAAAATTATACAAGCTAAAGGTTATAAAAATCACATTACTACAAGGACAAGTTACAGTATTTTTTCTTCGTCAAGCATATTATTAGGAGTGTCTCATGTATCTCTTCATCAGTAGAAGCAGCTTCCTCTTCTTCCTATATTGGGAGCTCGGCTTCGTCCTCCATGATGACATCGACCTCTATTTCCTTCTTATGTTTTTCGTACCATTTAGCAAAGTTGGGTTTAACTGTGGCAGCATTTTCCTAAGATAGATTAGAGAAAAAGTTATGTTTTGGTCTCGACGGTGAGTGTAAGCATCAAACAAGACTTGGAAGGCTCGTCTGTCGGCCTCCTTCTTATGCTCTTCTCTAGCAAATATAATGTTCCTTATCAACCATGATGGCCTCAGCTTTCTTTAACCTCTCGTCCCTTTCCTTCAAGACTTTCTCAAAAGTCCCAATCTTACGATCCTTCTCTTGGGCGGTCCTACCTGATTCATCTATCTTGGAAATCACCTCCTGAATTTTAGCTTTGCATTTCGCAAATTCTTTTTTCATTGCTTCGGCAATGGCCATTATCTCCTCCATTTTCAACCACCTATATTGAAGGGTAGGGATTTCCCTCATAGTGTAGAAATAAGCCATAGAGTAAGAACAAATGCTGGAATCATAAACCTACGTATAAATATATATTTTCCTGCCTTGATGCTTTCCCAAAGACTATATTCAACTGATCTTCGGACTCCTGAGGCAAAGGTTGCAGGTTAGCGTGTGCTTCAATGATGGCATAAAAGAGGTCACTTTCAAAGGCGGACCTTGTAACTTCCATTGCTTGCTTGTTTTTCTTAGAATGAAGATCCAAATCTATTCCCTTGGAACTTTTGGCTTTATAGGATCTCGAGACCTTTTGCTTCTTCGAGCTGAGAGTATCCTTGTCATGAAGCAACAACCTATATCTTTTCTTGTTCCCTTTTACCTTATCTGGAAAGCTGACCTTTTTAGGAGAGGAAGTCATTGCAACGAGGAAAAAGGGATAAGGTGAAATCAAAATTAAGACTAAGTTGTACTAAGAGAAGAAAATAAGCCAGCTTAATTAGTAAAGGATGAAACCCCTGGTCTTGCTTTCCCCAGAATCGGATTCGATCTCCTCTCCACGATCAATGACAATGGCAGAGGCTTTCTCGTACTTCTTAGAGGGTTTAAGTCTGTTAAATTTAGCAGAAGGAAGTAGAAGACCTTGAACTTTTAGCTTGTTTTCAGTAAGAATCAAGTGTCGGAATCACTGTAAAGATGAGATCTTCATGACTTCTTTGTACCTATCTTTAAATTAACTGATGATAGATGGATCATCACTCTTCTCAAGTCTCACTGTTTTAGATTTAATAAAAATAATGAAATCGATCTAAAATATGGATAAGACTAGAAGAAATTAAAACATCTAAGGATATACCAACATTATTGAAAGAGGTAACTATTCAATTGGAAGGGGCCTTAATAAAGAACCACCGACATGGCATTATTTTGCTAAATGGATCCTTTAGAGGAGACGGCCTTAAGAATTTGAGAAAATACATAGGAAATTCCCAATGGACTTAGACTTTAGCAGGTTGAACATGTAATCTATCTCAACAATGAATATATTTCGATTAGAGCATAGAATCAGTATAAAAGATAAAATTAAATACGAAGTAGCCAAGAGTTGGACGGGATTAAATGCGATAAAAATCCGAGACTTCACAAATAGAAGGGCTAGGGTCAAGAAGGTTCCATATTCCAGATGTTCTATGGACCAAACAAAATATCCCGCTGGAGGGTTTCTAAAATGCATCCCAAAGCCAGCAGCAATCATCTCGACCCTTGTGATTCCGTAAGAAGACAAAATTTAGCCAAGATCTTGCTGAATTTTAATAGGAGCACCCATTTCTGACCTAATAAAAGAAAGGCAAGGTATTAATTGTTAAAAGGAAAATTGGCATTATCCCAAAATAAGGATTAAGAAGGTCAAAGCCAATAAGAATCTAAGTCTAATTCTTGATTAAGCAATAAAAGAAGGGGTGCCGATGATGATATTGGCAATCTTAATTAGAATAATGAAATTAAAAAGAACTTACTGGTTCGAGAGTGGATATCAAAGGAAGAATCAAAGAGGGCTTGAAAATATTAATGGCGGTTTTACAATTTGAACAGACGAAAGAAGAAGAGAAAAAGGAAAGATTATTTATTATAAAAAGTAACAACACGGATTAAAAAGAGAGGAATTTTCCACCATAGATTTGGTTTAACAGATGTCCATAAGAGGAATATCAAGAGATCGCCTCATCAGATGCCAAGTCATCCTTGCACAAGAAAAGAGAAATGTTCTTTAGAGATAACCAATCAACCGCCAACATCTTGACTAGTATTTAATGCAATATCAAAACTCGTCCCTTCAAAGGTCCATACCCGAATGATCACTTATGGATTCATGGTACAAATATCGTTTTAACCTCATGGTCTCGGATTAGATTTCACGTCTCGACTCTCAAACGAATTGACTATCACTTTGCCTAGATGGCTTCAAGTGACAAGCACAATTTTAAAATTTTTGACCTCACGATCTCGAACCGGAGTTCGCCTCTAGGCACTTAAACGATTTCACTTATCATTTAGCCTAGATGGCTCCAAGTGACAAGCATGATTTCAAAAAGTTTTGACCTTACGATCTGGAATCAGATTTTGCCTCTTGATGCTCAAACTATTTCGCTTATCACTTAGCCTAGATAGCTTCAAGTGACAAGCACCATTTTAAAAAGTTCTAATCTCAAACCATATTTCGCCTCTTGGCACTCAAATGATTTCACTTATCACTTAGCCTAATTGGTTTCAAATGACAAGCACAATTTCAAAAAAAATTGACCTCACAATCTCGAACAAGATTTTGCCTCTTGGTGCTCAAACAATTTCGTATCACTTAGTCTAGATGGTTTCAAATGACAAGCACGATTTCAAAAATTTAAACCTTACAGTCCGATTAAAACTGTGCCTTCTGGCCCAAAATTAAAATCTAATTTCAAGAAAGATAGCCCAATTTTCTTAAAATAGTGTGCGAATATAGGCATTATACCGCCACTAATAGCTTTCAAACCCAATTCCTATGTAAGACCATATGTAGATGACTAAAGCATGGTATTGAAGTATTTTCGTCTCTAGGCACTAATTTCAATTTCCAAAAGCCTCTAAACAAGGTTAGATTTCAAATTATTTTCAAAATCCTCTAAATAATATTAGATCTTTATAAATTATCTTAGTGAAGCAATGCTTCCAAAAGTCCTCAGAATGCTACTTTGCCTAAAAGCTCAGGATCAACTTTATAATGTGAATGGAATAAACAAGCCAAATATTAAAGCATGAAATGACACTATTCTTTCCAAAGTCCACCTTATGTCAATCGTATAAGGTGAACTTTAGGGGACATGTTTTACACCATAACTTCTACAGAGTACAATATTACGAACATTCAAAAGGAAAATTCATTGACTTGTAATTCCAAGACCCGTTGTTTGGTTTCCAATGAGAGCATAATTACTGGGTTCAGTATCCAAGAGCATGTGATCCAAGAACATGAATCGAAGCATCGATCGAGGTCATGATGATTGTCCAGCTAAGACAAGAAGCTAAAAAGGCAACAATTGCCTAAACCAAAGCATTCCAGTAAGTATCAACAATCAACGGTTCAAATAACCCAGGCCGAGAACGGTCGGGATAGATGGAAGGTATCCAAGAAGCTATATATAAAAGCACCACATCTGCAATCCATGTTAAAATGCACTCAACGAAGTGATGACAAGCATTCAAATCAAAGCGCATATAGCAAGCCAGATCATCAATCCAATGGGAAGGTTCTCTACCAATGGCATTACACCATTTTGACTATAAATAAGCAGTAATTCCAAGGAGCAAGGATCTTTTGCACATCAAAGAATTTAGGCATAATATAATTTGTACTTGCCAATATTAGAGCTCTATTTACAAACTCATTAAAGGCGGAAATGCCTAAACTTAATGTAATAAGCCTCTCGGCCAAATAAGAGTGACTGAATAAGGAAAGGACAATGGATATGGTGGATTTAGGCTCGAACCACTATAAAAGTCATGGTGTTATTTACTTTTGCACTTTACCTTCTCTGCATTTGCTATTGGGACCTTACAGTCTAGCATTTCGTGGCCTAATCTTGATTAAATCACTTCTCGGTAATCTCTTCATCGAGTTCAATATTCCAACCAGCTTCCGTAGTTATACCTTCGGACCTCGAGATGTTAATGTGGATGAAAATTTGCGTTAACAAATAATTGCATCTAATCTTAATGAATTTTGTAAATAAACTGCATTAAAAAATACATTTATATTTAAATGTTTTTTGAAAATGCAGTTACATTTTAACAGCATATTTTGGATCAATTTAATTGTATTTATGTGATGTAGTTAATTTTGACTACATTTGATATATTTATTCAATTTTAATACAGTTATATTTTAACTGCATTAAGAAAATGTAGTTTAAATTTAAATGCTTGAAAAAAATGCAATAATAATGTAATAAATGTTTTTAAATTAATTTTACTCCATTTATATGACGTAGTAACAATTTTAGTTGTATTTGATAATTTTATATAATTTTAATGTACTTTATAAGTTAGGTGCATTTAGAAAATGCAATTATATTCGATCTTAGTGCAAAATTTTACCTAAAAATGCAGTTACAAATGCATTAGTATAATGTAGTTACAATTTTCAAATTTACTATTTTTAACCTTGGGATTTGAATGATGCAATTGCGGTTGCATTTTGAACGATGCAATTTTAAAAACGTTATTTATATAAGGAAGTTATACTTTTTCATAAAAAAATTCAAAAACTAGATACTTACATATACACAACACATAACATTTAAAAGATGATAAATTTTGTAACTTAATGCTGAAAATGATTTGTTGATACGATATTCTTGTACAAAGTTATTGCATTTTCAATATTAAAATCAAATAAGATGCGAAATATTAATTAGGGTATGAGAATACTGGCTGGTTGTAAAGGAAAAATATGGCACGTGACCTAATCTATATAAAATTATAAGGAATGGTATTTTATATACTAAAAATATAAGGGTGGAACTTGATGTACAAATTCCAAAAAATAAATTTTCAGATCTAAATTTCTTAAGGCTACATATACTTGTTCCCTCGCGTTTCTTTCTTATCTTATCATTTGAAATTTTGAGAGAAAATTATGTATCAAAAAGAGGATAAAGAGAAAAATTCAAACTAGCTTCAATTTGAGAAATTGGGGAGCATATCTCTTACTTAGTGTCCCTCGTTTATGAATTGGGTGCTCTTTTCCTATTATATCTTGATGATTGATTTTTGTTAGTTTCTGATTGATTTTGAAGTTATGTGATGAATTAATTAAGTTACAGAATGATTTGATTTGACCATAGGATTGTTTAATTATGATTTTACGGTGGTTGATTTTGTTATAGTTAGGTGAAAATGAATGTAAAATTTTGGATCTGAATTTGTAAGTGGAACACGATTTATGAATTTCTTCATTATTTGTATTTGATCTGATCTTTGAATATGGAGATGATCAAAATAGTTTAGAAGCAAATTTGGCTAAGATTTTTATCATCCTCGTTTGGGTACCTGAGATCTCAAATCATCATAGCCACAAGATCACAACTAGGTCGAAGAAGTGTATTATGAAATCAACATCTTACATTTCATAAAAGAGAACCTATATTTAAAAAGACCTTACAATGAAGCATTTTATAATTAAACATTAATTTTAGACAATTTTAATCCAAATTTACCCCTTTATAGATGAAAAGTAACATCCAAGCACATAGATAAATTAACATCATCGACATATGATGGTGCCATCGTGTTTGGTTAGAGTAATAACTACAAGCGATTATAATCCCTGCATTTTTTGGAAGTGGTACTTTATACACTAAAAACAAATAGGGGTTACAAATTTTAGCTTGTAGAGAATAAACAATGGTAGGAGTGTTAAATATATATTATACCTAAAAATCATCAAACATTCTCTAAATGCCCACGTAGAATAAAAATCCAAAAGCATCAGCCGTGCCAGACCAGAACAGCTAAGGTTTATATCCTACCAAACATTATTTAGCATCGTTCAATACTAGATTCCACATTCGAGCAAGAATTTTTGGCATTGAAAGTGCTTATGCTTCCCTTAAAGCTTGTCGAATATTACCTTTACCTCATACAGTGAGTAGATCCATTGCTACTTCCCCTTTGTGAAGTCGGCATTGTTGCTTACGTTGCCAGAAAGAATATCGTGATTTTCTTTGTTCATTTCATTTTCTTATCTTTTTATATTTTTTAAAGTAAATGGAGATTTGAGAAAGAAGAAGTGAAGAGCAAACTCATGTATCAGTATTCATCACACAGATTCGTACATGCTTATATACAACAACTTGTAATCCTAGTTATACACACATGCAGGCTTTAAGCCTTATTACACACAGTCATGGGCCGAAGCCTTATTGGGCTGAAAAAACAAGTATAACATGAAATATGTATAACACCATTCAACACAGATCAGATAACACTCCCCCTCAAGTTGAAGCATACTTATTAATCATGCTCAACTTGCTGCAAAGATACTCCACTCTCGCACCACTCAACGCCTTGGTGAATATGTCAGCCAGTTGATCTCCCGATCTGACAAACCCAGTTACGATCAAACCCTGCTGTATCTTCTCGCGAATGAAGTGACAATCCACTTCGATATATTTGGTTCTCTCATGGAATACTGGATTAGAAGCAATATGAATTGCTGCTTGGTTATCACACCATAATTTCGCTGGCAACTTTGGTTTCAAACCTATCTCAAACATAAAGTGATTTATCCAAATTAGTTCACAAATAGCATTAGCCATACCTCTATACTCTGATTCAGCACTGGACCTCGACACCACATTTTGTTTTTTACTTTTCCATGAGACTAAGTTACCTCCAACAAATACACAAAATCCAGAGGTTGATCTTCTATCTGACCTAGACCCTGCCCTGTCAGCATCCGAGAAAGCTTCTATCTCCTCATGTCCATGATTAGCATATACAATGCCTTGTCCCACTATTCCTTTTAAGTAACATAGAATTTGTTTTAGAGCATTCCAATGATGAATAGTTGGAGAACTCATGAATTGACTCATGACACTAACTGAAAAAGCAAGATCTGGCCTTGTTACTGTCAAATAATTCAGTTTACCCACTAAGCTCCTATACTTTTCTGGATCATTAAATAGTTCACCATCATTTATAAAACTGATATTGGTAATCATAGGAGTAGTACAAGGCTTTGCACCAAATTTTCCAGTCTCGGTTAACAAATCAATGATGTATTTTCTTTGTGACAAAAAGATCAGCCCATTTTCTCTTATCACCTCAATACCTAAGAAGTACTTTAACTCACAAAGATCTTTTGTATGAAATTGTTTTTGAATAAAAACTTTAAGATCTAAAATTCCTTTGCTATCACTTCCAGTAATTACAATATCATCTACATATACTACTAACAATATAATTCCTTCTTTTGAATTTCTATAGAACACAGAATGATCAAAATTGCTCTTAGTTATGCCAAATGCTTCAATCACTTGACTGAACTTATACCAAACCATGCTCTTGGACTTTGTTTTAGTCCATACAAGCTTTTCTTTAGTCTACATACCTTTCCTGTCTCCCCTGAGCAACAAACCCAGGTGGTTGCTCCATATATACCTCTTCAATCAAATCCCCATGAAGAAAAGCATTTTTAATATCAAGTTGATGCAGTTTCCAGTCATATCTTGCTGCTAAAGAGATAAACAATCTTATGGACGTCATTTTAGCCACTGGAGAGAAGGTTTCGGAATAATTTGTCCCATAAGTTTGTGCATATCCTTTTGCAACCGACCTAGCCTTTAGCCTAGCCACTGACCCATTTGGGTTAACTTTAACTGAGAACACCCATTTACACCCTATCACCTTTCTATTATCTGGTAGTTGAACCAAATTCCAGGTTTTATTATGATCCAAAGCTTCAATCTCTTCTAACATTGCTTTTTGCCATTCTGGTTTAGACAATGCCTCTCCAACATTTTTTGGAATAGAAGCAGTATCAAGATTGCAAATAAAAGTGTAACTTGCTGGATATAGTTTATCATATGATACAAAGGAGGATATAAGATATGTACATTAACGTGTACCTTTTCTAAGTGCTATTGGTAAATCAAGACTGGGATCATGTGCTGGAATTTCCTCATTATCAGATTCTTGTAAATTTATTTCTACCCTTTGATTTAGTTCACTATGTTCACTCCCTTGTGACAAATTTATAGGATAAATCAACCAATCATCACTCCCACTTTCCTCTTAAACACAAGACTTTGAATCAGACAATGGAAAGAATGGGAGATCTTCTACAAAAGTGACATCAATTGACACCAAGTATTTATGTAAACTGGGACAAAAACATTTGTAACCTTTTTGAAGTCTTGAATAGCCAACAAATATGCACTTCAATGATTTTGGATCTAATTTGGTTAGTTGTGGGTTCACATCCCTAACATAACACACACAACCAAACATTCTTGGCTTCACTGGATACAAAGATTTATTAGGACATAGGACTTGGAAGGTGATCTCATACTTTAGCACTGTTGAAGGCATTCTGTTGATCAGAAAACATGCTGTGGCCACTGCATCTGCCCAAAAAACTTTGGGTATGTTCATATGAAACAAGAGTGCTCGAGTAGTCTCAATTAAGTGCCCGTTCTTCCTCTCAGCAACTCCATTTTGAGAAGCAGTATCAACACATGAAGTCTCATGAAGAATGCCATTATTAGCCATGTAATCACTAAACAAACTGGATGTATATTCCTTTGCATTATCACTTCTTAAAATTTTAAGTGACACATTAAACTGGTTTTTTATTTCAGCACAAAAATTACAAAAAATAGAGAATAGCTCAGATCTATTTTTCATTAGGTATAACCATGTTACTCTTGAATGATCATCAACAAATGTAACAAAGTATCTATATCCTTTCTTTGAAACAACGGAACAAGGACCCCATACATCAGAGTGCACTAAATCAAACACTGAATTAGCCCTTTTATTTAATCTAGGATATGAACTAACACGATGATGTTTGGCAAATTGACATGATTCACAATTTATTGTAGACGGAAAATTAAACCGTGGACAAAGTTTCTTGAGCAATGTAAGAGATGGGTGACCTAACTGGCAGTGAACTTTAAGAGCAGATATCATACTTGAGCAAGCAATGTTTTTGGATAATTCTTCATTGAGTGTGTACAAGCCTCCAGATTCTTGTCCCCTACCAATAATCTACTTCGTTGTAAGGTCCTGAAACAAACAGTGATCGGGGAAGAAAGATACATAACAATTAAGTTTGCTAGTGATTTGACTTACTGACATTAAGTTGAATGACAGATTTGGTAAATATAAAACTGATTTCAGTGGCAGTTGAGTATGCAAGTTTGCTTTCCCAGTTCCATAAACATGAGTTTGTGATCCATCAGCTAAAGTGACAGCATGTGTTGATTCATTACTTTGAATATCAGAAAGCAAATAACTGTTACCTGTCATATGATCTGTAGCTCCTGAATCTATGATCCATTTAGATGATGGTTTTTCAATACTAGCATCAGCTGCTGTAGTAGAGGAAGATATATGACCTGATGGATTATTCTTAAGAGTTTCTTGATACTTTGCATATCTCTCAAATTCATCAGCAGTCATCAAAACTGTTCTATTTGTATTTGCATTATTGTTATTGTTGGCCAAGGAATTTTTATATTGAAATTTTCTACACTCAAATTTTGTGTGACCGGGTTTCTTGCAATATGCACAAAATTTATTCTGATTTAGTGGCCTAAATGGTTAAGACATCTGATTTGGAGCAGAGAATCTTGGTGCATTATTACTGTTGCTTTGTGCATTATTCCATGGTGGTGCATTATTCTTTTTATTACTTATCAAAGCACTGTCAACTGGAGTATTTGATATTTGAGTCACCTCAATACGGAGAAATCGACTAAACACCTCCTGCAATGATGATATCTCAGATCCAGATAGTATTTGTGATTTTGCCGGTTCGAATTCAAATGGTAACCCAGCCAAGAAGCTCATTATTGCCATCTGCTCCCTTTGTTTTTGTTGAACCTTAACATCAGGGCTGATTGGAAGCAGCACGTTAAATTCCTCGTATGTTTTCTTAAAATTCATAAAGTAGTTCATCAGTGTTTGTTCTTGCTTCTCTGCTCTATAAAACGATTTGCATATATCATACATTCTGGTCACATTTCCTTTTCCAGAGTATAGAAACTCCAAATACTCCATCAATTCTTTCATGAACTCACAGTGATCAACCAATCCAATGACCTCTCCATCAATTGAATTCCGGATCTGAAGAAACAGTCGCGCATCATCTCTTAACCACATCAGATCCTTTTCCTCGGTTGAATCTAGTTTTGGTGGATTTTCAGTTAAATGATTACCCTTATCAATGGATCGAAGATAGAGACGAATTGTTTTGCTCCAGTTTAGATAATTCAGATTGTTTAATTTGTGATCAGTGATTTTCGGCATCATCTGGATCGAATCAACTGAGATCATATTTTCATGCATAGTAACAAATCTTTGAATTAGGGAAGATAAACGATATAAAGAATGATATGGTGTTCAGACCTGAAGATAGAAGGTAAAACCCTAGTTGGATTCAAACTTCGTGATTTTGCGCTCTGATACCATGTTAAAGTAAATGGAGATTTGAGAAAGAAGAAGTGAAGAGCAAACTCATGTATCGGTATTCATCACACAGATTCGTACATGCTTATATACAACAGCTTGTAATCCTAGTTATACACACATGCAGGCTTTAAGCCTTATTACACACAGTCATGGGCCGAAGCCTTATTGGGCTGAGAAAACAAGTATAACATGAAATATGTATAACACCATTAAACACAGATCAGATAACAATATTAATTGTGCTCCTATATTTTTCCACGTAGGGTTATTGATCACATGATCAGGTATTATTGTAGTACACTCGAAAGAGATTTCTTCCTACCAATGCTTTCTGCTTTGGTTAGACCTAAAATGTGTTCCAATGTGACCATCGAAGAGCAGCATGGGGTTTCTGGATTGCGAACACTTTCCTCTAATATCCTCCATAGTCTGAAATCATTCCAATATGGAACAAGACTTTTGTTTGTTTTGCAACTAATTTTTGTTTGTTTCTATGGGCACGCCTACATCTGAATTTGGTAAAGTTCAATTCATTCCAAATCCATATCACATGCATAATGGTTGTTAGACATGTTAGCTTCTCGCCGAGGTCATTTAGAACCTAGGGGCTTGTTTTGATCTGGTATAATATCATTTGTGTAAGTGTGTGGATATACATGACGTTGTCTGCTACCATCATTGGCATGATTGCTGTTATCACTTTTGATTTGTCTAAAATTAGTTCCAGTTGTTTTTGCTACCCACATTTTTTCAATGGTACAAAGTTTCAATGGATGATCAAAGTAGCTATAGTTGGGGTATGCGATGGGACTCCATTCATATTCAACAAGTTAGGTAAATAAGTCATTATTTTCATTCACAATGTAGATTTCACTTGGAAATTTTAAATCGTTATTAATTTCCACTAAGACCCTTGCGTTAGAAATTTTAGTCATACCATTATCATAATGATCCATTTTTAATGAATTACCTAAGCAATTCTATGAATTCCTACTTTTAACCAAAGTTCTAGCTTAAGTCTGGAAAAAAAAAACCCATACAAGAATGGTCTTTAGCATCTCTTTTGAGAGACTAATCTCCAAAGACCATCTTTTCATCATTATTAGTTTCATATCGTAGAAGCACAAACCGCCTGCTAATATCCTTTCACAGTTTTCTTTGTCTTTGAATTTGATAAAATAAAATCCGTTTTCCTTGGTGTAAATAAATTATTCTTTCTTTGGTTCCCAGACCCTTTCAATGTATGATCGAAAATATTGGTAATATGGGCATGAGCCAACCATAAATATAATACCAGAGTTTTCCAATATCTTCTAGATGATTCTACTGCTGAACTCGTCATTCATACATAAGTTCTCTGACTAAATTCTACGGTGTTACAGAATTTTAAAGGGGTAGAAACTGGGATATCTTCCACAGTGATGACCGTCTTTCGTTTTCTTGTAGTTTTTGTTTCCTAAGATTTTTCATATGGCTTTGGAGTTGCTTCTTTGGTTTGTGGGTCCGCTGGCGCCCTAGCCCTGGCTCTAGTCTAATGGGAGAAGTGGATTGGGAATTCTTACATTTTCAAATATACATAATGTGGACTGCATAGGGTTTTGCTTCTGGAAATTTGCCGCTGTTGAATCATGCATCTACACTCGGGTTGTCTTCTAGTTGCATCTTGATACGACTGAAGTAAAACCATCTCCATCTGAAGCTATGAAATTCTATGGCAAAACGAGGTTTGGTGGGGCTGGAGGGACAAAAAGAGGAAGCTGGAAAGAGGGAGGGGTCCGAATTAAGGAAGCTTATATTGAAATGGCGGTTAGGGTTTTTCCCAATTGTTCATTGAAAAATAAGTTCCTTCATTATCGCAGTAAAAGGAAATAACTTCACAAAGTGAAAATAACAAGCATAATTATAGCAACCCGCATATTTTATGATTATATATTTAAATATTTTATTTAATATAGTATCCTTAACTGAATTTAAAGTCCGAAATGTGACTTTTTGTAAACAGTCGAATTTGGACTTGAGACCACTTTCATTGAGTTTAAAACAACGTTTACAACTTGTTTAAATATAAACATCGATATGTTTGGAGTTGGCTAGAATATCTGTATTTTCGTTTGGGTTTTGGGTTGTTATCTAGCCTACTGACCCAACAAGATAACACAAAATCTTCTACAAAACTCCTCCCACTTCACTCCTCTTCATTCATTTTACTCCTCATTTCCTAACACGTAAGCTAAAGAGCAAAATAAGGGAAAAGAAAAGAGATTAGAAATTCCTAAGCCCTAGCTCTCTTAGGAATCCAAATTCAAGTTCCAAAATCAAGGAGAAGCTTAGGTAAGCATCCTCTTCATCTTCTCCATCTCAATCTCTCTTCAATTTTTAGAAATTCCTATAACCTAACTTAAGAAATTCATTTCATTTGATAATAGATTGAAGATTCTTGAGATATTGTTGAAGAGAAATTGATCTTGCTTTGTTTTAGAGCTTCTCATTCCTTGTTTTTGAGTTTAAAGGCGAGTTCTTGAACTCACATCTATATCTTTACCTTTGATGGTTGTTAGGTATGAATTCGTAACATCTATTTCATGTTCATTTGCTTTTGAATAAATTGGTTTGGTGAATTTTCCAATTTTTGGTATTTTGAAGTCAGAATTTATGAAAATCCTACTAAAGATGTTTGGACTTGTTGTTTGCAATGTACTGAAGAGCCTATAGGGCGGGTTGTCGTTTGGCATAAATCCCTAGACTCTGTTGCTCGTCCGATTGCTTTCGAACCGAATTGGCCATCAATGGCCTAGGCAAATTTTTCCCTGAGCTTCAGCTCGAACGTCTGAAAAAACACTCAGACGTCCGAGCCAGAATAAAAATTCCAAACTTACAGCTCAGACGTCTGAGGTTATTCCCAGACATCTGGGCGATTTGGAATAAAATTTCTAGATTCTTAGCTCAGTCATCTGGGAAAACTGCTAGACATCTAGCGTTGTTTAATTCAGCCAATCTGCTTATTTTGAGTAGATTTCCATTTGAATCGATTTTTGTTGATTCAGTTATTTGTTGTCATGGTGACTTCTTTCTGGATTTTTAGGAATATCCATTTGATGGATTCAATATCAATTTTCATGGTTTTGATTCACGTTTTTGTATGTGAATTTTGTGAGAAATGCGGATTAAGGATCTTAAGGCTAGGATAAACACTAGAGGGGGGGGGGGTTGAATAGTGTTTTATTGTTAAATATTTTTTAATTTTTGTTAATTTAAACACAAATGAATGCAATATTCAGACACAGATATGATCACAGAATCAAACACAAACGCAAATATCAAGTAAAAGAAGTAAAGGAAAGAACACACCGAATTTATACTGGTTCGGAATTACCCTACATTCAATCTCGCACACAAGAACGGATTTCCTTTCAAAAACAATCTTTACAATTACACCCTCGATTTTAAGGCAATGAGGTACACCCTCCATAATCATAATCCTCTGGGTAGAGATACTTGATTTCCCGGGCAACAAGTTCACCCAATTGATTTTCCAAGGCTACAATCACACATTATCTCGCTTGATTGATTTTCAAGGCTACAATCACACCTTTTCTCGCTATACAAAAAGCCTATAACTCTGAATATCACTGAGGATCTTGTTGAGATAGTGATAGAGAATCAAACCAGAGATAATCTAGTTAGATTCAATGTTGATTTGGAAGAGTAATGGTAAGAATTTGTATATAGAAATGTGGAAGAAGAAGAGAAGTGAAAAATCAGAAAAACTATGTTAAAAATTCGTTGAAAATACCCCATATTTATAGGAGAACAACAACTATGTCTATTCGTGAAGAGATATGACGAATAGACACTACTTTTGAAATTTAAATTTTGAACTCAACTGACACCATGTCGACATGGGGTACTTGAGTATGTCGACATCCCAAAGGGATTTTTGGTGTTTTGATTTTCTTTGAAAATAACCTTTATTTTATATTAAAACTATTTTAAACTTTTATAAATATACTTGACTATAATTAAAATACATAAGTAAATATAAAGAATAATATATACAAAATTTTACTATAATTTTATATTTAAAATCTAAATATTTAAAAGTTAAATATATTATATTTAAAAGATAGTTTAAAAACAAGGATAATTTGATTTTGAAATTAAAGGTTATTTTGAGGCTAAAAGTATTTGAAATCAGGATAGATGTTTTTGATGCTTTTAAAAGGAAGGTTTTGAAATCATTCTGAAAACAAGATATAATTTTGAAAAATAATTTCGAATAAAAAGTTAGCGGATACAAAACAATGTTCCACTAGATTTTTCGTAGGTACCGTCCTACTTAAGGTTCTATCCCTTTAACAGGCTCGAAGTGGATTCCATTCCATGAATAAATTGGATTTTAAGATGCCAGTGCTTTTCTAGGAATTTTAACAAATTTTCTAATTAAAAGTAAATTACTTGAATTCTTGAACTCTTGATAATATTGATACTCATGAGTCTTCAATCTTGATATCTTGAATCTTTATACTGTACAGTCTTCATTCTTGGTACCTGCACGGTTAAATCCTGCATATACATATATATCTAAACTTATACTGTTAGTATTTATATTCTATAATCTATTCCAAGGTTGTTTTCATCAAAACCATTATCTCATGGACAACAAATTTTTGGTGATTGGCTGTTTTTACAATCAACTCTGTGATTTGTCACTTTAAAATACAAAGGTTTCTATACTAGCAGTAAATACTCAAACTCTTTCAAAAAAAATGATTTCAACGTTACTTTTAATACAAAGCTCGTTTTTAAAACCTTTTTCAATCTATTAGTATATACAAACCTTTTCCTCATTTGTAAGAGAAATCCAATTAAACAACTTAGCAAAACAAGTGGTATGAAACACTTGTGTTTACTTCGTCGGTTAATTCTTGGACTTGTTCGATTGAAATCTTGTGACAATTTTCGAGTGAAAATCTACAATTTGTTCGCAAGTATTTAAGTTAAGCTAGTGGTTATGAGACATAAAGCTAAACTATGTATTTACTAGCTTAGTATAATTTACACTTTTTGTTGATCTATGATGATCATTTTGTGGTTTAGACTAGCGATATGCGATGTCTCTTAGTCTGCGTGGGGGATTGTACCCCGTTCTTTAGAGTTCACTTTTATGACCTAGCGACCCATGGTCGTTTTATAGAGTTCGGTTCATCGAGTGTACTGTTGTACTATATCGTTGGTCCGACTTATTTGAGTTTTAGGTTCCTCGAGCGTACCGTTGTACTACGTCAATGCACCGGCTCTATAGATTAGCGACTCATGGGATAGCGTCCCGTTTGTTATACACGTGTTGGTGAGTTTTCATGCTCCCATATTTGATAGAACTCCCCTTTGTGTTTTCTGGATTTCTAATTATTGATTTCTAGAATTTGTATTTCACCAATTTTGATGATATGCATTGATAAGCTCTATCAATATTTGTGGTTGGGTGAACAAAAATAAAGAATATGACATTCTTTTTGGTGTATGAGAAAATTTGAGATATTGTATGATTTTTGTTGTTTTCATATATATATTTGTCATATCTCTTATCCTATCTCATCTTATATGATATTTATAGCTAGACTGATCCGTTTATTATTTTTCTTCTTAAATAATACTCGGCTCAAACCGAGGTGTTTCAGGTGCTTCTACTTGACTTCTTATCAGGGACCGTCATCTGACTTTTGGCTAATTACTTTGTCAGTAGTTTTTTTTTTGATTTTATACATTCGAGATAGAGACTCCTTGATGTATATTTTCTCTTTTGCCTAACACCTATACCTATTCTTTTGTGATGTAGTGGATCTTGTATGACCACTACTTTGGTATACACTTTTATGTATTATATTCATATTTGTTTCTGGCTTAGTGATATGAATATCTGTGACTGATTTATGTTATGCTTATTTTATATTCGTTTTCGAAGGCCACATAGCCACTGTGTAGTAGCTTGAGTTTATATTTGATATGTCATATTTCCTTTTGAAATGAAATGCATGACATACCATCTAACATATGTACTCGCACAAAGCTATTCACAAAGATGGTTGCTCATCAACAGTCTTATTCTTCGTACTAGTTGATGGCATTACCCAGTAATATCCTTGTATAATGTGAGTTATAGAGGTGAGGCGTCATAATAATAGTATAAAGATAATAATTGCCTCTTACAACATCTCTATAAAACTTATACATCCTCACGCAAATTACATAACCTATAAAGCTTTCTATAATCAAATGAGTGGTAAGGAGTTTAAGGAGGAAAACATAAAACAAGCACGTTAGACATAAATCTTAGCGTGAATAATACTAGGCATCAAAGTACAATAATTTTCTATGCATCGAGCTTCGCTACTTGGGGACATAACAAGTTTTCCTCTCACTTGTGTTTTGTTACAAGAAAGCAAAGTCATACATTACCTTCTTAAAGTCGGATGACATAACTATTGCATTGCACTCATCTCACGTTCCTCCAACCAAAAAAATTAAAATGTAATTGAAATATCATGATCACAGTACTATGTTCTGCATTAAAATGACCACTCATAGTAAATAAAGTAAGTGTCATACTCCCCCAAGTCTACCCACTTTATTCATTTATCATTTTCTATATCACTGTCTAGCATTTTAATTAAAGCTATGTCTTATTAGGTCTTTATAGCACCTATATATTTCATTAAGTGACAACCCTACGGTATTTCAAACATGTTTGAAAAATTAACACACTGCCTAAAGTTAAAATTCATGTGTAGATTGTATTATATGATAATGTAAACACCATTGCTAGGCTAAATACTAAACTTATAAACGATCCTAACAACCCTTGTTATTTTTTCAAAATGGCACCCAAAATCTCCTCACATTTGCTCTTCAATGCCTCTACACTCATCATATAACAATAATTTTATTTGATATTTTTGATCTAAATATTAATACTCTATTCCATCACCATACGAATGCAGGACCTAATTTAGATTTAACTACAACTCCTCATCTAAAAAAATTTTAGACACTTTTTTAATTACTTGTAGGGGTCTTTGGAATGAAGAAATCAATGCATGTTCAATAATACATATAAAAAGTCAACTATAATTTTATACTTTGTTACCCAACATCTTTCTCTTTCGACAGGGACTAGTAAAAGCCATTCAGACTAGCGATCTCATCTTTATCAGACTATGCGTACCGCTCCTCTTGACAGACCACCTCTCCTCCTTCTCTATAACAAACTGGTAGATTAGTGGAGAGCTGATTCACTTCATGCTCATGTTGGAATCTATTTCCTGCATCCTGCTATTGGCGTGAATACCTCATTCCGTCTTGTACAACATTTTAGTTTTAAAAGCAATTTATGTTTCCTCCTTATTTTTAGCTCACAGTTAGTAGCGCACATCTTAGTATTTGTTCCTCGCTCTTTTTGCTCAAACGTCTCAATGTCATAGTCTATTTTCATACTTCGATTTAGGCTTATATCTCATTCATCACTCTTTACTCACATATTGCTTATTGTTTAGCTATTATTTTTTCTTATCTACTTTATCGATCGCTTAAGTGATGGTCTCGGTCTTATTTTCAGTCCTTACTGTGACGACCCGAACTCGATGTCCTACAAACAACATCGAATCCGTATCACCGGAGCTTGCAACAACATTAGATGATAAATAACACAGTGGAAACAAAAGATGATATCATTGATACAACATGAATACAATATCCGATACATCAATTTGATACAATGATGATCATCAACGTCAGAAAATATATACAACACAAAATACAACGGAACATGACAAAATATGAGATAAGTTTTCAACAAAATCAAATACTGCAACTTCAATCCAATACTCCAAAGCCAAAGCTCTAAACTCCAAGCTCGAATCTCCATCAAGGTTGCACAAAGCTAAGAAAGTGCAGCCCATGCACTCCAAATACACCAAAGAAAACCAAAAAGAAAGCTGAAGGCTGCCAAATCGATATCACTATCTAACTATCTGAAAAACCAAACCCTAGACTGCCCGTGTGGAAAATTGTGGGCACCCAGAGTTTAGGAAGGGAACAATAAACTCCAAGTCAGTCGTGGGACTGGTGTGAGCAAACAAAAACAGTTAATTTTAAAAAAAAACAAAAGAATTTAAATTTGAAATTTGCAATGCTTTTTGGAAAATGAAACTACCATAAGGCCTCCCGGCACACACACCATGTAATCGCACACTTGGTGGAGATTTCTCCTTGTGATAGTCAAACATGCTTACTATGCAAAATCCTTTTTGATATTATTATTAGTGCACAGTGGAAAACATTTCGAAGGTATAATATTAATCTTAGCCAGTATAGGTACCATTATACTATGGCTGCTATAGCTGCCATGTTAAATGGCAGGTTCTACAACTAAAACCGTACAAGGATCGTATTGGATGATTGGATTTCCAATAAATGGTCAGGCTAAGGAACTTTCTATTGCCATATGGGAACGCCTCTGGAGGGACGCCCCGAGAACCTACCCGGTTCTCTGCCAACACAAGGCCGGTTACCCCTTCCAGGAAAGTAAAACCTAAGATATGCCACCCCCGTCGTTTATGACCTTTATTCGAGGATCCTCTACACCAACAACATCACACAGTAATAAATATACTACAGTGTCCACATGAGTAAGTATCTGGGCTCCATAGATACCACCCTTTTCCAGAAGGAATGGACATACCCTAGGGGCCCTACCCCTGAAACCTTGCCGCATCTTACCTGTTTCGACCATTACCGGTTTGTGAGGCTCGATGAGGTCTCATCCACAAAGCTACGCTTTTCACAAAGCCATGCTTTGATCAACAAATGATCAGCAACACTTCGTGTGCCACATTACCAAATTGGGAATGTATCACTAGCAACCATCAACTGCATAACCTCTGAGCTCGTACGTCTCAGAGAAGGGTGTTAAGCTAAGAGAATGAATCTCCGCCACCAAAAAGAAATGTATTTGATAGAAGCCGGTTTTACATCTCAAAGTGTAGCGTCAGACACACATCCATACAAGTCTGTTCCAGGTTCAAACAGAGCCGAAGGCACTTCCGAAGAAGCCCTTGCAAATCTGGGTATTCACAATCCCGATCGAACTTCCCATCACTTAGGGAATCTCTGTACCGACGCGACTCAGTGCAGAGACAATCGACGGTTGTCCTTTCGTTCTTGAAAATACCCGGTCTTCACCACCGGTCTTCAAATGCTATACATATCGACGTATCATTATTCGTAATGGGTTATATGACACAAGGTCCTCTTCTGGATAAACCGAATAATGAGCGCAATATTTAAAAACATATAGGTATAGGATTTCAGTTAAGTCACAACTTATAATCCAAAACCTTTCTTTAAATGATTTAAAACAAATTACCATTTCAAATCTTTTTAAATAAAAAGATTCATTTCACAAAGTTCACCCACCTTTCACAAAGATGCAATTATAGCTTTCAAAACAATTTCAAATTGGATTAACTCATCCACTCATTTAAATAAAAGACTCAATTCATAATTCCCAAAACCATTTCCAAAAATTCATAGCTTTTCAGAAACAATTTTCATTTCAAATCTTTTATTCAAAAGATACACGTTTTAAACCTTAGTCAATTTCAAAACAGATTTCATTATCTTTCACAAAGATTAATTCATAGCTTTCAAAACAATTCACATTTTCATTTAAAACTTGAAATCTTTGGATACAAATCGAAAATCCATTTCAAATTAGATTAACTTATCCAATCTTTAAATTAAAGATTTAATTCATAACTATCAAAACAATTCACATTTTCATTTAAAACTTGAAATCTTTTTAAACCATAACTTCCAAATTATTGAATTCAATTTCAAATATTGAATTCAAATTCAAATCAAATTATTTAAATTTCAAAACTTTATTAAGTTATTCAAAATAACTTTTATCTTTGAAACTTCTTTTCAAAAGCCTTTCTGCATTTAACTCAATTCTATTTCCAAAACTGTTTGGATTCAAAATTCTGTTTTTAAAACCATTTCAAAAATCTGTGACTTAACCAATTTCCACGTGCAATCCATATTTGTGTGTGTATGGTGTAGTCCAGGGGTTTTACCCAATAGTGCAACATCATTCAATCATCACAGATTCAATCATATCAATATCGATAAGCGGTATAATCCATAACGCTTATCTTCATTCACAAATTCACAGATAAAGTAAATTTATCAATCACAAAGATTCATCATTACGATTTGATGTGGGTTTCAGATAACTAACTGGAATTCGACTCCCTATCGCATCGAAATTCAAATGCTATTTTACGGGCCCAAAGGGTTTTCATATTCTCACAGTAGTATATTCATCACAGATATCACAGCTCCACAAAAAGCAATTCATATTACATAGCATCACAATCACATAACAGAGATATCAATCCAATACATAGCATTCAACAACAATCAAACATCTTTAATTAAGATGAATAAATTGTGTGGTTTAAATTAATTAACCACATAATTACTTTCATTAATTATCTTTAATCAATGATTAATTATCATTAACTACAATTGATTAAGTCTTAATCACCTTCATTAATTAATTATTTCTTAATTAATTGTCTTAATTAATTTGTCTTTAATTGTTAATTAATTAACTCTTAATTACTTTTATTAATTAATTACTTCTTAATAAATAAAAAATTAATTACAAATTACTTAATCTTAATTAATTAATCACATTAATTAATTATTCTTTAAATTAATTAACCCTTAATACTTGATTAATCAAACTTTAATCATTAATTATCCATTTTTAATTACTTCCATTTAAGTAATTATTTTTAATTAATCATTCATTAATTACTTATTAATTAACTTGGATTATCAATTCATTTGCCTTAATTACTTTTATTAAGTAATTAACTTTAAGTAATAAACTTTCTTTAACAAATAAATTTTAACTTAGCCTTGAAAAGTTAATTAACAATTTTAAAACAACCTTTATATTAATCAACTAGCCTTTAATTGATACGAAAATAACCAAGAATCGTATAAAAGAATTTGTTTACAAAATTCATTGAAACTTAATTAAATCTTTAGAAAAACTTGATAAAAATTTACAACTTGAAAACTGGTTTACACGAAGCTCTCAAAACCCGAGCAAATCGTAGGTTTCCCCGAGCAAAACTTCGGGCCACACTCAATCTACATTTTCTCGAGAAATCCCTTCAATTTCGCACACTATACCCTGAGCCTCCACCCTCTTCTCCAACAACTCAACACGCTGAAAACAAAAAGGTGCACATATACATTGACAAGCACATCGACCCTCGCCGATCGACAACGAGGCCACCGAAGTATCACCTACGATCATCAGAGTCGATCCGAGCAACCCAAAACACGAAATCACCGCTGAATCAAAATCGAGCCAAAATCGACTTCCTGGAACTGTAGCCCAACCCTGTAATCACCTCGCATGCACTTCTCCGACCACCGGAGCGTCATCACCTCCGGCCACGCCTTCGACAACCTCCAAGCTAGCATCCCCCTGAATATCATTAAACTCGATCAACCAAGGACGTCTCGCTGATCAAAATATTCAACCCAGTCAAAACTAGGGTTACCAACAAAAAATCATCACCGCCATCACCCTAAACGTTGCCATCTTCCAGCCATTTTTCCCAGCTCCTCCGACCATCCCTACATCTCCAGTCGAAGCCCTGACATCCCCAGAGCCGGTGATCGTCGAAAATCCCTCAAAAACCTTTTTCTGGTTAACCCAGGATTCCACATCAATTCTCTAACTAAAAATCATGATTTATGTTTTAAAAATCGTATTTCCCCTAGTTGATTCAAGTTGCATGCTTGAATTTACAAAATAAAATGTTTGATTTTTATCAATTTTAAAGATCTTTACTGTCTTTCTCAATTTCCCAGTAATATTTAAACTAATTATGCTAAAAGTCGTTTTTAAAACCTCAAACATGATTATGAAAACATGTTTCATATGGATTCTAAAGCCTATAAGGGATTGGAGAAGGAGTGTTTAAATTTTTGTAGGTTTTGAAACCTGGAACAGAGCATATTCTTAAATATACAGACATGCACAAGCACATCTATATATATACACACACACACACACACACACACACACACACACACACACACAGATTTAACATTCAAGCAGTTTTCCAATTCATCTCAGGCATGATTTCCAAACAACAGATAAAAAAATATCTGATTTTAAATGAAGGTTTACTCACAGGCACTTCAAAATAAAGGAGGTGAAGTTTGCTCACCTGAATCACTTGAAAGAAGAAAATAATAGAGGCTTGAATACTGGGATGTTTTGAATTGCTGTGATCCTATTTTGCTTGCCGAATTAATTTGATCTTACTTTTTTTTGGCTCCAAGACTTGATCTTGTATTTGGTTACCGGCTAAATTTCCCGATGCTTTGCCTTGATACTTCAGATCTGAATTTGATGGTTTCCTGGTTTGATTCATCTTTAGTTCTCTGGTTTCTATTGTTTTCAGATTTTTTTTTGAGCTTGCTTTCAAAACAGAAGTTGCTTTGATTAATCCCAGGCTTGTAAATTTGATCCGATTTCCAGATTTAGATTTATTTCAAGCTTTTGAAGATTTTGAATTGCTGTTGATTTTTGTTTTGAGGAGAGTTTACAGGTTTTTGATCTTTGTTTGTTTTAGTATTGAGATGATTTTTGTTTCCTTTTCTTACTTAAGATTTGAGAATTGGTATCAGAGCTGAAGATTGAAACTTTAGCTTGGTACAAGTTGATGGGGGTTCGAGCTAGTTTTGGAGATGGAGTTTTTGGAGTTTGGCATTGAAGTCATTATCTTTCCGCTGCTATTGTCTCTGCTATTGTCTTGTATCTCTGATAGTATTGATATCTATTGTATCATTCTGTTGTATCATGTTGTATCAGATATTGTATCTGTTGGATATTAATGATATATATTCTTTTCTTCCGTTGTGTTGTTGTACTTAATGTGTTATAAGCTCCGGCGAACCAGATTCGACGTTTGGATCTGCAGCATTTGAATGCGAGTGTTGTATTCGGTGCTGATTTTCGAAGGTCGAGTCAGGGTCATTAGACTTAATCATTATGTATAGTCACCAATCAGACTTGCTGATGGTTTTTGCATATTCTTTTATACAATGATAATAATAAAGAGTGCTCTCATCAAGTTGGGGACCACTCTTTCATAAAATAAATTTGTCGAATTAGTGTTCCATTAGTTCAAAAGAACAAATTACTAGTTTTCGCAGGTAACTAGAAATCTATTTGGTTGATACGAAGTTATATCAGAGTATTATGGGATTGCCACCACATGAGATATATTTATGTATATGCCTTAAGGAAAATTATGTAATTTAAGGTGTGCTCTAAGAGCAATAATGTAACTAGATATATAACTTAACTCTTATAGCGAATCTCTTTCGAAATAAAATAAACTTTTGGTTTTATCATATATATATATATGTATGTATGTATGTATGTATGTATGTATGTATGTATGTATGTATGTATGTATGTATTTTTATACTAGGATACAATATAAATACATTTAATATATGCAAGTAGAAAATCCTTAGGTAAAGTATTTAATTGATTGCAGTTATAAATGTATTCATAAATATGAGTATTGAATCGTATTACTAAATATTTATCCTTAAATGTTCCTAGTCAAGATGTGTCGAAGACGGGACATCGATACATCTGTTAAAACTAGCATATGTTCCATATTACTAGTGACCACTAGGTACAGCTATGTGTTGTGTACATGTAATTGTATGGAATAATTATAGAAAGATCCACCTAGAGTATTCTATATGTTAAAAGTCAGGTAGAAGATCTCACCTGAAGTGCATAGTTGTTTCTTAACTCAAGAATACTATGCATGTTATGTGTCTAACCTATATTTTGATCATGGTCAACCACATAACAATGATGATTGTGTTAAGGTGATAATTGGGTATAGGTTGAACAGTTTAAGGTATAACACTATTCAAGAGAGAAGTAGACCCCTTTGAATAAAAGGTTAGTATTACTATAGTTAGTAGTCAACTTAAAGTTAAAGCCTTTGGCCAAAGCAAATCGGTTAATTAGTAAATGTCATTAGATTGAATCATGGAATTTAATGTTGGACTTCACAACCTACTACGGAAATTATTAGAGTTTTGGCCATTGACTAAGCTTTAGATAACTAAGTAATATAGTGAAGACGAAGAGAAAACGCGCACGATATATCATTGCTTAGGGAGTGGTTTAAATGATTAGAAATATGAGTTCACCAAGATGATCTATAAGCAACTAAACTTATGTTCACTGTTGTGCTTCAGCAAAGACATAGAAGCTTTAATTTTAAATTATCTAAATATTTCTAGGGGTCGAGTTCACACTGTGGAGTTACACAACACTATTCATTAGCATACTTCCCAATTTAATTTGTTCGAATTACTTTATATATATTATAAATTAAAATGGTAGAAGTTAGTATACATGTTATATTAATTTTTAATGCCATTGTTAATATATTCAAAATCTTAAGACTAAAGAATATATAAATATTATATATTAATTTAATTAATTAAAAAGGCTTAAATGAATTTTTTAATTGATTAACGAGTTAATAATTTTTGGGTCATGTGTGTATTAATATGGTTGATCATATATTAAATTTTAAGGGAGACAATATGTTGAATATGTTTTGGTAAGTTATTTACCAAGTTTAAAAGTGGAGGAAAAAGGCAACATGAGATTTTTTCAAACCATTTAGTGGTTATAAATACCCATCTATTCTCCATTTTACATATACTACTTATGATGATCTGGTCTTTTAACCCTCAGAAATCAACACTAATACATCCTCGGTATTCACATGCCACAATACCAAGTGCCAAAAGAATGGATAGTAAAGGCTAAAAAGAAAATAAAGACTGCACAGAATCTTACATGATTAGAATAACATATATTATTTTAATATATACGATCTTTACATCAGAAATTTTAAATAAATTTACCAAAGTCTATCTTATAAATCAGTCTAGATAGTAATAAATCTCTGTCCTTATAAATGCTGAATACAATCAGTAAACTAATGCAGCAGAAATGGAAATGAAGAACTATTTGCAGGAACATCTTGAGCTCCAAACTTCAAGCTCCATCACAATGCTCCAAGTTAAACCTGACTACTTGGCTGCTCAGGAAAATAGGGCACCCAGATTTTAAGGGAAAAGTAAATTATCTCTGGGTTAGTCATGGGACTGGTGTGAAAAACTCAAAAATACGAGTATTGCAAAACAAAGGGTATCTCATAAGACCACATCGCACATAAATACAGAACAAGTTTTTACCTTATGATAACCAAAACATTTGCAATGCAAAATTAGGGATATTATCTTTAATGATATTCTTTGAAAATCCTTCCAAATAACATATTAATCATAGCTAGAATTGTTATATTTATTAAATTCGACAGCATAATAGGGTTACAACTACAACCGTGAAGGCTTGTATTAGAGAATGGATTCCATACAATGACAAGGTACGGGACTACCTTCCAGTAGTACATCTCTAGAAAAATGCATCGAGGCACCAATAGATTGTTCTTTACTAACATAAGATTGGCCTACCTTTATCATAGATAGTACTGAATATGACATCACGCTGGTCATTCTCGACCTATCCAAGATCTCTCATAGCATACACAACATACATGATATTTAGAGGGTAATTTAAAAAGGTGATGACCATATCCTAATGGGTGCGACCCACATACCCTTATCGAATCTACCGTATTTTTGTCATTCCGGGGTGCGAGGCTTAGGGTCACATTTTAACTTACATAGAATCATCAAATCCTACTTAGAATGCCACATATCCATTTCCATCACACATTATTGATTTCCATAAATGTACAATATCTGAGCTCATACGTCTCAAAGAAGGCTGTTAAGTGTAAGAGAGGTTGCCTTCTACACCAAATAGTCATAGAGGTTGCCTTCTACACCAAATAGTCATACTTTCATAAAGATCAATTTATGTGTATTTTAGAAATGCAACGTTGGACATTCGTCCATATAAGTTGTCCAAAAATAGGACCAACTTAAGGCACTCTTCTACTACATTTTGTTTTGGGAATTACCCCTAGTATTAATAGTGAGAAGTCCCTACATCGATGATTTTCAAAATTAAGCACCACAGCCACCATATGTATATAATATGGAAATCAAGGGTCTAGTGGCAAGTAGCCTTTCATTATGAAGATATCTGTCTTCAAAACCATTTCCGTTATCATGTTTTCACTTTCGAATGTATGTGGGTTCAAAGTGGTTTTCGGATAGGAAACATCTGAATCCAATGCTGATCTCTCCAAACCAATTATCGGTAGAACTCTTTTAGAGTTATATCATTTTTTTTCTTTCTTTTGTATATGAGATCATTAAACCTCCTTTTAACTTTGGAAAACACCGAATCATTTCCTATCATGTTGGAAAATATTATTGAGTAAAACGGATTCATAGAAATTATACTTATTTTACTCAATATTAATTTCTGTATTCAACAAGCGCTGTTCGTCGAATATTGGTGAGATCACTTTTTAAATTCACATGAATAATATGAGTTCCCTCCTCGGAATTTAACACTAAGTATAAGAAGATTATTTCTATGCAACCTAAGTTAATTATGTAAAGTAATATTTTATTCTTGTCTCATTTCTGATAGTTCGACCGTAGAATAGAAAATTTTACACCGACGACGTTGGTCTATATAAATATTTTGAAAATGGACTTTATGGTTTTGAAAGGAAATATATAGTGATAATAAATATTGATTCTCAAATAATTATGGTAATGGTATAGATTAAATTTAATTAGGATTGATTTAATACCTATAATATATTTATGCATTTCAATTTATATTCCAAATAGATTTGGTAATAACTTGAATAAGTTAAGGGCGAGAAGGTAAATCTGAAATATATTTGAAATTATAATAAATTAAGAATTTAATTTGATTAAATCGATTTGAAAACTTATTGAAATTGAGATCTAAAAGATATGATTGTATAACGTGATTTTGATTTAAGTAAGTAAATGCATATTTCACGTTTAGATGAATTTAAGGAAATAATTAGTAAACTATATTTTTAGATTGTTTGAATGATATTGAATTCATTAAGTGAATATTTCAAGACTAAATAATAATGAGGTTAAATCGAGATCTATATGAAACGGATAACTTGAACTTTGAAATGTTGAATATTAAAGCTTTGAAATATACCGGGATTTAAATGGTTTAATTGTGCTTCAGATCTGTATTTGAAACCAATATAATTTGAATTTGTTATGTAGAAAACTAAATTAAACGAAAGTTATTAAATTTGAGGCTGAACTAAAGTTGAATGGTTATGTGTTTAGATCCCTTATTTATTTCATGGAAAGAAATTTCAAATAGATATACGTTATTGACTTAAATGTATATTTTTAAAATTTATTTATTAAATGTTCTTGTATTTATTTGTTTTGTGAAGGCTCCTTTTGTATACATCTTTCTTTAATTTATAGTAAAATGAATCAATTAAGATACGTTACTTGTTTTAATTATAGACATATGTTTGATTTGATTTCTTGCCTTCATATTTTCCACCCTTTTGATTTTCTACCATAACTTCTCCAAAATTTTACCGCGAGTTCTATTTTGCAATTCACGTAAAAAACTTCTTTCTCATTTCATTTCTCACACCTATTTTCAGATCTGAGAAAAAGGTAACGGCTTCTTCTTTTTTTACTTCTTTTCTTTTCATTTTCTAATGACTTTTTCATGGTTTTGCTTGATCTTCATGTGCTTTGCTTGGCCTAAACCCCTCACCACTTTCACCGACCACCACATCACCTCCTTCCCATCACCATACATGTCTTAAACCCCTCCTCCTCTGACCAAGACTGGCCATGACCATTCCATGATGAAAACGCCACTAAAAGTTGCAAAAACTCCTTGAAAATGCACAACCGAGCTTGTTTTTCACCATCCCCTTCATATGTTGCTTTGGCCATCCCCTTAACCACCACCACCATCAAGTTCACCACCCTTGGCCTTCACTCCAGCCACCACCAGGTCTGTACATGCCAAGGTCGGGCCTAATTCATGCATGGCCGAGCCTAAAAGTTGCACCAAAATTCCTCTTTTTTCCTTAACCATTGATCTTCCTTCACTAGTAACTCGTACCCCTTCACTTTTACTTATAGCCGTGCCTATATGAGTCCAAACTAGATCCATACCCTAGCCAAAACATCACCAAGGCCGAACCTATATAGCTTTGTGGCCGAGCAAATGTGATTTGTTGTCAAGCAAAATCAATCGAAAACTTGGTGTTGTCTTTTGTAAACTCTATTTCCATTTTGTTCCAATAATTTTAGTATTGTATTTATATTTATATTTTGCTTTGTTTTGTCGTTGAATACGAGATTAACATCTTAGCTCTCCACTCCACTTGAATCAAAGTCGTGCTATCGTGCTTTCTGGATTTCGTCTGTGCGTTTGAATTGCTTGCTCCAGCTTGAAAAGTGAGTATTCACTCATAACATTTATACTTATATAAATGGTGAATTGACAACAAGTGAATGTGTAGAAATGTTATATCATGTTATACCTGCCTGTGATATGAACCATATGATGTTAACCCTGTTTATAACGTTTCATATCATCTGTTACAGCTATATGATGCTATATTATTTATTTTATCCTGTTCTCACACTACAAGTTCCCTGTAGACTAGAATCACTATGGGTTGAAATGATACATACCCGAACGGACTTTAGAATAGGGAAAAATCGTTATGGGTTGAAATGATAGGCATGAACGATTCTTATTTATTTTATTTATTTTATTTAACTTGGGACTGCGAGTTTGAAATGATAGAACCCAGATTTTTCTTTGTAAATTACGAATTGAAATGATATATTATCCGTATCACTTGACTTAGGTTAGAAAATTTTATACAGACCCGTGGTTATTTTATATTTTTTATGGAAAAATTTAATTATTTTTAAAATGTGAATTTATGATATTTTGATTTAAATTAAGTTAAAAATGATTTTTATAAAGGGTTGATGATTTTTCTACAAGTTAAAACGTGAAATAAATGAATGGTTAAGTTGAAATTTGAAATATAACTTAAATTTGAGATTTTGTTTAAAAATGAAGTTAAATTAAGAAAATAAAATGGAATTAAGTTTAATTTATGAAATGGTAAATTAAATTAAAGCGTAAAGTAAATGAAAATTTAGGGAAATTGTGCATTGATTTTAATAAGTGAAGTATTGAGAAATTTGATATTCATTTGTGAAATTTACTTTATAAAAATCATAAGTTAAAGGATATTTAAATGACCATTTTTAAAGTGAAAATTTTGAAATTTTATATGTTAAAATGGTTTAAATTGAAGTTTAATTGTTGCTGAAATTCTATTGTAAATCTGAAAATTCTTTTAGTAGCACTTCAGAAATGCTATCGTTTCTGAAATGAACAAAAATCTGGAATAAATGAATCTGCAGCACTTTGTAAGTGCTGTAGTTGCAGAAGTAAATTAAAAGGCTAAAAACTAATGAAAGAGCTATTGTAGCACTTGTTAAGTGCTGTAGTTGGCTAAAATGAGATTTTTGACCTAAAACTGAACTATTATAGCAGTTTTGTAAACGCTGTCCTTGTTGAATTGAATTAAACCTTTTATTTTGAAACCTGAACTATTACAGCAGTTTTGTAAATGCTGCCTTTACTGAATTGAACTATTTTCCAACTAAAACTGAACTATTAAGCAGTTTTAAATATTGTCTTTGCTGAATTGAATTGTTTTCAAATGTAACTTACCGTATCATTTACTAAGTGCTTCGAAAGCTGAAATTCACTGCTTTAATGTATTTAAGTGAATAAATGGATTCTGAAAAGGCTAAAATTTTGGGAATTTTGTGACAACCCAGAATTTTGGATATTTAAAATAGGAATATTTAATTGGTTTTAAATATTAAAAAAAGTAATTTTAACTTGAATTTCAAATATCACCATTTATTGGGTAATTTAATTTTGAATTAAACTATTGGAAATTGGGTAAAATATGAAATCTGAGATTTTTAGCCTATTAAAATTAATCTGAAGGCCTGTAAAATTTATATTGATAGTGTTAAGGATAATAAAAGTTTTAAAATTGAATTTAACACTGATTTGTTCAGTTTTGAAATTTTATCGTTTAAATTGAATTTAAAAGTAGCCTTCCGAGGCATAGTCTCGGAATTCGACGAAACAAGTTCCATTGGATCCGTAATATTTTATTTTTATTGGATTTCAAATTTTGTAGTGATCAAAGTTGTTGTGTGAGCGTACGATATATAAAAACGCTGAAATTTATATCGAAAATTCAATAAAAACAACTGGATCCAAAAAGCTATCCTCTCCATACGATCGAACTGGGACACGAAACCTTCTGCATTGTATTTGGAATAGGGAAATAACATTATAGACGCCTAGCAGCATGCCTCGATAGGAGTTTGAAATTTTAAATTGCATTTGATTTAAAATTTGAAATTTATAAATATATATGGTTGACTGGTCAAATATTTTTCTATCAGCCGCCTTCCTATCCCTATCATAACTTTTCCCTGTCACTGTAGCTTGTCTCCCCCAACACGCAAAAATCAAATCACGATCGCTCACCTACTTCAACACGTAGTTGCTCTGTTTAAATCACACGACCTTCTCCTCTCTTTTTCATCGTTCCAAAATCAATAGCCGAGAAAAAAATAAATAATTTCTTCTCCAGTAATCCTTAAAGCAGATCGAATTCATATAAAAAAAGGGCTTCCGTCCTCTTCTTCAATCGCTAGTAGGTAACTAATCGTGCGCCTCTTCCTTTCAATCCTTGGTCGCATTATTTTCGAATCAAGGCCGCGATTTTTGCTCAAGCAGTAATCAAAATGGGCCATTAGCAGAGCATGGCGACCTGGCCTTTATCGCGATCGGGCACGTTCGAAAGTGGCCGATGATTCCTCCATCGATTCGAAATGCGAATCTAGATCCGTGGGTAGTGCGCTCGTATGCGTCGAGATCTATATTTTGGATGATGGGTGGATGCGAATCTGGGTGGTTTCGTGAAAGGGTTGTCGGGGATGATGCAGTGTGGTTTTCTGGTGAGGGTATCGCAATGATGAAGTTTTATGTGTGGAGATGGTGACTTGATGATAATTGCTCGGAGATCGTGGGGGCATGAGTAGTGGGAAGCAGTGAGGTATATTTTCTTCTCGAGTTAAATCTAATTTGTATATATAAATTAGAATAGAAATTTACATGCAGTAGGGATTTGTAAAATATATATGTAGCAGTTGTTGTTTTTTTGTATAGTTATATATATGTATATATGTATATAGAGAAAATTTTATAGAGATAGATTTTTAAATTATATATATATAGGGATTTTAAATACTGAAAATTATGTAAAAACTAGATTTATATTGTGTGTAGTTTTCAAAAGAAAATAAAATAAATATTGTATGTAAATACGTTTTAAATTTACTAGTTGTTTTTAAAAAAAATATTGTATTTTGGGTGGTTGACCTGATTAATTAACTTATTTAAATTTATTTTAGTTACAGAAGATTGTAAGAGAGAAGAATTATTTAGTTAATATCAAATGGCTAATTAAATTAAATTTATCAAATGGAAATTAATTATTTAATGAGTTCAAATATTAATAAAATGCAAAATGTTTATACGAGGTCTAATTCTGTGAAGAAAATAAGCCAGTTTGGATCGGATTGCAAATTAACGACAAAGGTGAGCTAATCTCACTCTTTTGGATTTTTATTTAAATTTAAATGGTTAAATTAAATAATTGGTTGAATGATTGAATTGATTGGATGTGCTATATTATATATAGTAGTATATATAGCATATATTGGAATGGTTGATTTCCCGCATTATATAGCGGATGAGACCCTATGCGTCGCATAATAGCGGATAATATTGTATTTAAAACCCATATACCGCGATATTCCACCTCGAAGTGGAATTGGTTTTTATTGTGCTAACATCTGTGGATGCATGGAAACAGGTTTGAGGGATCCAACTGGATTCCTCAAAATTATTTAGCTTGTTTAATATTCTGTGTTATGAATATTTGATATTCTATGATGAATTATATTGATAATTAGAATATTGAATGTTATGGTTTGCTTGAATATATTTCGGTACACTGAGTTATCAAATATATGGAATTGGATTTTTGGAAAGAAAATAAACGAGTGAACTTTTAAGTAAATAATTATAGAGAATTTGAATAAATTTAAGAATGAACTGGACAAGAATAAAAGTGATTTTAAAATTCTAATAAATAATTCCGAGTATGGAAAGGGGATTTTAAATAAACAGAAAATAACAAATTGTAAAACTTAAGTGATATTATTTAAAGGAATAAAGAATTTACTTTAAAATTCAAGGTTTAAATTTATTTAAAAGGATAAAGAAGGAATTTTGGAAATCTGAAATTGGTATGTTTTATTTAAAAGATTTTAAATCAAAATGGAGAAATAAAATATGAAGTTAATGGATTTTGGAAAAAATGAGTAAGTAAAAAGATTTATTTCAAAATGGAGTAAATTGGAAATCAATTTGGAAATTGATTTAAGTGTTTGAAACTAGACATTTAAAGGAGAATGTGACTATGAAATTATAAACTGGGTTTATAAAAGCGAAGTGATATATCAGTGGATATTTGAAGAATAAATTCATGATGGGAATTTATTAAAGAAATGGAAAATTTTGTTTAAAAGTAAATAGTGCTTTATTTTTAATGGATGTGAAGAGAAGTATATTTCCTTGGATAGCCAAGTACGTTTTCAAAGCATATTTTTAAATATAAGCTAAAAGTTTTAATGTTATTTTAAAAGGCATGTTTTAGAAAATTTATTATTTCTAAATGTTTAAATTCTAAAGTAAATATATTTTTTCTAATCTATTATCGTAGTAATTAATTAAAGGTGACTTGATATTTTATTTTAAAAAGAGAAAATCTAGTTTAATATTTTATAAAGTAACCTCATTTTTAAAATATTCCTATAGTATACATTTTTAATTAAGCACTGAACTAGTTTTGATTTAAATGTTTTAAAGTATATTTTATAATAAAGTGTTTTTAAATTATTGTCAAAATCTAAAGTTTTTGTGCTTGGTGTTTTCAGTGGAAATAAATATTGGGAATTCCTTCCATGAGAAGAGTAGGGTGGGAAAACTGTTTTCAAAAAGGTTTGAGAATGGAAATATATCTTATGAAGATATTTTGAGGGTTAATAAATAATTTGGTGAAATTATTTATATTGCATGGGTGTTTGTGAATGTTAATTGATAGTTAAATAACCGACTATCAATATTGGACAATGCGCTGGTCGTTTCGAAGAGACCGGGATCGGGATTTATTTCCTGAAAACCACTTCGATCCGGTTTGCATGTGTTCGTGAGGAAGACGAGTTTGAATTTGAAGATGAAGCAGTCAAATGCAAGGGCTAGTCGCTACTAATCCTGAGGATGATTCCAAAATGGATGTAGTAGGAGTAGTGCCTTCGGTTCTGTTCGAACCCGAGACGGACTTGTATGGATGAATGCTTTTAGAACATCGTCAGGTGGACGATGAGCATTCTAAGTGAAACGTTCTAAAAAGGTAACGCTTAGCCTCAAGCCTCATCAACCGGGAATGACTGAAAATCAGGGGTTATGCAACAAGGCTGGGTGGGTAGCGCCCATTAGGGTGAGGTCATCCCTGTCTAGATGTCCCTTTTTATTCAGCTTAGTTGTGCGGTTGCTGATCCCAACCGTGGGGTGATCTTACTCGAGATTATCCAATAAGGGGTAGTCTCGGTCTTGTGTTGTAGGGGGTCGGAAGTGATCCTGGTGATCTTGGCCACGTACTGTGACATGTGGTACCCCAACGCCTAGTCATTAATTGAAAATCCATTCTCCTTACGTGCTTTTTACGGTTTTTGTTTGTATTACCCACTTTGTGGCTAGTAGTTGGAATTTAATAAGTGTAACAATTTCAGCTATTTGAATAAGTATTTGTATATAGACCCTATTATAATATCAGAGGATTTTATAAAAACTGTTTTAGGTATCGTAAGGTAAAAACCCGACATGTTTATTTGTGGCGTGGTCTTACGAGATGCTTTTGATTTTCAAAGGATTTTTGAAACTTTAATAATCAATTTGAGTGTGATTTCTCACGCTGGTTTTCCAGACTGACTCGGGTGTTATTTAACTATAATGCTCGAGTCAGACCGAGTATTATAGAATACATGATATGTTGCTGTGGAGCTCAAGAGACGAGCTGGATGGCGATACGTACTTCCGTACTTGATTATTATTCTGCTGTGTATCTAGTTTTGAGGACAAGTTTATATAACTGTCCAGATTATATGTTATTGTTGTTATTGAACTCTGATGATGTATTCTGGTAATGTATGTATAAACAGATATAGTTTTCTTTTGTGTAAAGATCTGTTATTATCAATTATATTTTATTCTGCTGCGATGGTTAGATTCTGATGTTGTTTCTATTTTCTTCTTCTACCTCTTCTTCTTTAACCCAAATGGTTCGTATTTCCATTCATCTTGAGTTGTTTGTTGGAGAATAGTGTCAACTCAAGGGGTATGGAACTACGGGTCGTTTCACTTGGTATCAGAGCTTAGGTTAGTGATAACCTTGGCTCTGGTGGGGATTACTGATTAAATAGAGTCTATAGTACTCTGGAATGAGTTTGAGTGTAATAATAGTATGGCGCATATTTATTATTGAATATAAATTTTTTATATATTGTGTTGACTTATCGGTTGAGTGTTTATGGATTCTGGTCGATATGTGGGACGCCATGTTATCGATAGGAATTTCTAAACTCTTAAACAAGATAAACAGACACAGTATTGTTTTAAATAGGGTAAATGAAATAATTTTACCCAAATTGTTTTTGTATATAAAGGAAATAATTTTTTGTAAATTATTATAGTTATATATGGATGCTTGGTTGTTAGGAATGATAATATTAAATTATTATCATTAATGTGTAAAATTTAATAAGATATTGAAAATATAATTAAAGCTAAGGAATAAATGCATATACAAAGGAAATTTGTAAATATAAATTGTAAATGTGATTTATAGATCGAAATAAGATTTCAGAATAATATTTGAATATAGATTGAAAGGATTTGAAAATCTAAAAATTAATTTCCCTTGGGTTTGAAAATGATTTTAAAAGGCTTTTGAGGAATAGTAGTGATATTATTCGAAAATATTTTTAAATTGGATAGAAAATATGGTGAGATTTGAAATTAAAAATATTTGGGAGATGTTTGAAAAGAATAAAAGCATTGAACTCTTTTAGTCGCTAGAAAATAACTTTGGTGATGATTGCAGCATCATCGATGTTCATTTTTGGGGTTACCAAGAGAGGAATTGCTACTGAATTGTTTTAAATTGGATTTGTTTGCAAAATCTGGGTTTGGTTTTGAAATTCAAAGAGGTAACTGAATTTACCAAAAGAATTTTGGATATAATTGATTTCAAATGATTTTTGAAATACTTAAGTGATTATTGAAGGCTCTAGAAATGATTTAAAATGTTTTGAATGTCTAATTAATAGCTTAAGCTCTAGAGGTTTAATTAAAAATGTTATGGATTATAAGCAGGTTTGGAAATTTATGAAGTTTGAAAATTTCCTGGAATGAAATTAACTTGTAAACGGTTAATAAGTTAGAAGAGTAAGTCGAATTAAATGTACTTAAACTAAGTTTAATATTGAGTTGAATTTGAATTGAACTGAAAATAAAATTTAGTTGTTTTTGACTAAAGTTGGAATGGAATTGAATTAAAATGAAATATGAATATAGTCAAGCTTAAAATGGGTAGAAGCATGAAAAATATAAGTGTGAGACTTATAAAAAAATGGTGAAATAAAATAGTAAGCCAAAATAAAATTGTTTTGTATTTTGGAAATAAAATTGAAATCCAAACTTGAATTACAAAAATAGAATTGAACTCAAGTAAGATAATGAAGTGATTTTTGAAGATAAAAACCAAATATTGAATTGGAAGTGGGAGTAAACTAATTTGGAATAAATTAGAAAGTTGAATATGTGAAATAAGGTTTTGAATGGAACATGGTTGAATAATGAAATGGAATGTAAGTAAATAGATAAAATTAAATGAAGTGAAAATGAGAATGCATGGATTGTGAATAAATTTAAAATGGAATAAAATTTAATATAAAAAGTGTATTAGAATCAATTTAAAATGATTATAAGCTTAAGTAATTGTTTATTCACATAAATATCGCCAAATTTGCATAGAAATAATTGTCGTTTGACGAAAATGAGATTAAACAAAATTCTATGAATTAATAGAAGTAAATAAAATTTATTTTTGGATCAATTGAAATGAATATAAGTTTGTTTGGTTTAAAAATGAACCGTATACAAATAATTGAGTTGCAAACCATTTAAATTGAATGAAGTTGTATACGAATTGGTGTAAACAATTAAAATTAATGTCGGAACCCTATAAGTTGCTTATAAATATTGTTTAAACTCCATTGCTTAGAAACTTGTTTTGCTAGTTAAATAAGTTAAATGTTTTTAAATTACATGATTTTGGCACTTACATGTTTAAATTAAGTAAGTACAGGTACCGAGAAGCCGTTTGGCTGGATTTGATGCGCTAATTACTAAAATAATAAGCCGCTTGCTTAAAAATGCTAAATAAAGATACGCATAAGCAATAAAAATAGGAAATATGAACTTTTTTGTTTTTCCAACCGGGTGGGTCGATGTATATATAGTTATATCTCTTGTCAAATTGCAAAAGCTCCTCTGTACAAAGGATACTCTGCCAAAAATTTTGGAAAAAAAATTTCTTAACGACAAAATGATTTCAGATTGAAATAAATTAGTGAATGAAACTAATTTAAAATAACAATATGAATCAGTTATAAATGGAAGATAAAATTCAATACTCAGAGTTGAAGATAAATTAAATTCATATGGAGATGTGAGAATCAATTTGAATAGAAATAGATATAAACTAAAGTGGTGAAATAAAAATAAATATTTAAAGTGTACAAAATATTTATATTGAACTTAAGAAATGAATGGTGAATAAGTAAGTTTGGTATTAGAAATGTAGTAAGCAAATTTTGAATAGAGATTAAGTGAAGTTGTGAAATGGAATAATTATGGTTAAATGAATAGAAATCAAAGTAATGTGAATAAAGACAATTGATTTAGTTGATAATCAATTGAGATAAATACGTTGGATTTTTCACTGTATATCATTTTATCTGCATAGCGATTTGATCCAGATTCGAGCACAGAATTTCGAGATAGTTATATCGATCCGAGTTAGGATTTTTCACTCGATTTTCGACGGCGAACCCTGGATATGGATTTTGATTGATTCTGGAAATTCTCTGTTTCTGATCAAGAAACCAGATCTGTGTCCGTACTAGGAAGTCGGGTGGACGATACTAGTTCGGAAGTAAAATTGTATGATCGAGCGAGTGATCGGATTTGACATTGCGTACGGATGATATATGTACATCGTACGAGTTTAAATGGAATGAATATTGAAATTTTTTGTAAGGAAGTCAATAATTTTTTTTGAATGTCGTGATTGGATATTATTGCCAAGTAGGATATACAAGTATTTAAAAGCAGGAGAAAAATTTGTTTTGATCCCAGAAGATAAATTTGAATTGCTCGACAAAAAGGTATTTGTTTAAATTTCTGTATGAAATTTGATTGGGTTTTTGAACTAGCCACTTGGCCTTTTGTTTTCTTTTGGAATTTAGGAGCCCGTAGAGGCATTTTGTAGTTGTTCCGAGCTAGCCGCGCAAAGGAGACGCTGGCGAAATTTTTCGGAAATTTAGGGAGTTAGAAAATTTTTGAGAAAATTTTGATAATTCAAAATTTGGTTTTAAATTGAAATTTGAATGATTGAGCAAATAGTATTGTTTTAAAACTATGGAAAAGTTTGAAAAGTTAGTAAGATGGATAATGTGTCTTTAATAAAAAGATTGCTTTGGGAATTGTTTGAAACTGAATGGTTTAGGGAAAATAGTTGACGGGTTGTGGACCATTATTCTTAACTAGCAATTTCGGGGACGATATTCTTTTAAGGGGGAGGAATGTGACGATTCGTAATTTTGGATATATAAAATAGGAATATTTAATTGGTTTTAAATATTAAAAAGAGTAATTTTAACTTGAATTTCAAATATCACCATTTACTGGGTAATTTAATTTTGAATTAAACTATTGGAAATTGGGTAAAATATGAAATCTAAGACTTTTAGCCTGTCAAAAATAATTTGAAGGCTTGTAAAATTATATTGATAGTGTTGACGATAATAAGAGTTTTAAAATTGAATTTAACACTGATTTGTTCAGTTTTGAAATTTCATCGTTTAAATTGAATTTAAAATTAGCCTTCCGAGGCATAGTCTCGGAATTCGATGAAACCAGTTCCATTGGATCCATAATATTTTATTTTTATCGTATTTCAAATTTCATAGTGATCGGAGTTGCTGTGTGAGCGTACGATATATAAACATGCTGAATTATATTGAAAATTCAATAAAAACAACTGGATCCAAAAAGCTATCCTCTCCATACGATCGAACTGGGACACATAACCTTTTCCATTGTGTTCGGTATAGGGAAAAAATATTATAGATGCCTAGCTGCATGCCTCGATAGGAGTTTGAAATTTTAAATTGCATTTGAATTTAAATTTGAAATTTATAAATATATATGGTTAACTGGTCAAATATTTTTCTATCAGCTGCCTTCCTATCCCTATCACAACTTTTCCCTATCACTGTAGCTTGTTTCCCCAACACGCAAAAATCAAATCACGGTCGCTCACGTTCTTCAACACGCAGTCGCTCTGTTTAAATCACACGACCTTCTCCTCTCCTTTTCATCATTCCAAAATCAATAGCCGAGAAAAAAATAAATAATTTCTTCTCCAGTAATCCTTAAAGCAGATCGAATTCATATAAAAAAATGGTTTTCGTCCTCTTCTTCAATCGCGAGTAGGTAACTAATCGTGCGCCTCTTCCTTTCAATCCTTGGTTACATCATTTTTGAATCGAGGCCGTGATTGCTCAAGCAGTAATCGAAATGGGCCATTCGAGGAGCGTTGCGACCTGACCTTTGTTGCGATCGAGAACGTTCAAAAGTGGCCGATGATTCCTCCATCGATTCGAAACGCAAATCTGGATCCGTGGGTCGTGCGCTTGTGTGCGTCGAGATCTGGATTTTGGATGATGGGTGGATGTGAATCTGGCGCGGTTTCCTGAAAGGGTTGTCAAGGATGATGCAGTGTGGTTTTCTGGTGAGGGTATCACGATGATTTGTGCATGGAGATGGTGACTTGATGATTGTTGCTCGGAGATCGGGGGAGGGGGGGGGGGCGTGAGTAGTGGGAAGCAGTGAGGTATATTTTCTTCTCGAGCTAAATCTAATTTGTATATATAAATTAGAACATAAACTTACATGCAGTAGGGATTTGTAAAATATATATGTAGCAGTTTTTGTTTTTTTTCATATAGTTATATATATGTATATATATATACAAAGAAAATTCTGTAGAGATAGATTTTTAAATTATATATATAGGAATTTTAAATACTGAAAATTATGTAAAAACTAGATTTATATTGTGTGTAGTTTTCAAAGGAAAAGAAAATAAATATTACATACAAATACGTTTCTAATTTATTAGTTATTTAAAAAAAATTGTATTTGGGTGGTTGACCTAATTAATTAACTTATTTAAATTTATTTTAGTTACAAAAGATTGGAAGTGAGAAGAATTATTTAATTAATATCAAATGGCTAATTAAACTAAATTTATCAAATGGAAATTAATTATTTAATAAGTTGAAATATTAATAAAATGCAAAATGTTTATACAAGGTCTAATTCTGTGAAGAAAACAAGCTTGTTTGGATCGGATTGCAAATTAACGGCAAAGGTGAGTTTATCTCGCTCTTCTGAATTTTTATTTAAATTTAAATAATTGGTTGAATGATTGAATTGATTGGATGTGCTATATTATATATAGTAGTGTATATAGCATATATTGGAATGATTGATTTCCTGCATTATATAGCGGATGAGACCCTATGCGCCGCATAATAGCGTATGATATTATATTTAAAACCCATATACCGCGATATTCCACCTCGAAGTGGAATTGGTATTTATTGTGCTAACATCTGTGGATGCATGGAAACAGGTTTGAGGGATCCAACTGGATTCCTCAAAATTATTTAGCTTGTTTAATATTCTGTGTTATGAATATTTGTAATTCTATGATGAATTATATTGATAATTAGAATATTGAATGTTATGGTTTGCTTGAATATATTTCGGTACACTGAGTTATCAAATATATGGAATTGGATTTTTGGAAAGAAAATAAAAGAGTGAACTTTTAAGTAAATAATTATAGAGAATTTGAATAAATTTAAGAATGAACTGGATAAGAATAAAAGTGATTTTAAAATTCTAATAAATAATTCCGAGCATGGAAAGGGGATTTTGAATAAACAGAAAATAACGAATTGTAAAAATTAAGTGATATTATTTAAAGGAATAAAGAATTTACTTTAAAATTCAAGGTTTAAATTTATATAAAAGGATAAAGAAGGAATTTTGGAAATCTGAAATTGGTATGTTTTAGTTAAAAGATTTTAAATCAAAATGGAGAAATAAAATATGAAGTTAATGGATTTTGGAAAAAAATGAGTAAGTAAAGAGATTTATTTCAAAATGGAGTAAATTGGAAATCAATTTGGAAATTGATTTAAGTGTTTGAAACTGGAAATTTAAAGGAGAATGTGACTATGAAATTATAAACTGGGTTTATAAAAGCGAAGTGATATATCAGTGGATATTTGAAGAATAAATTCACGATGGGAATTTATTAAAGAAATGGAAAATTTTGTTTTAAAATAAATAGCGCTTTATTTTTAATGGATGTGAAGAGAAGTATATTTCCCTGGATAGCCAAGTACGTTTTCATAGTATATTTTTAGATATAAGTTAAAAGTTTTAATGTTATTTTAAAGGGCATGTTTTAGAAAATTTATTATTTCTAAATGTTCAAATTCTAAAAAAAATTATTTTTTCTAATCTATTATCATAGTAATTAATTAAAGTTGACTTTATATTTTGTTTTAAAAAGAGAAAATCTAGTTTAACATTTTATAACGTAACCTTATTTTCAAATATTCCTATAGTATACATTTTTAATTAAGTATTGAAGTAGTTTTAATTTAAATGTTTTAAAGTATATTTTATAATAAAGTGTTCTTAAATTATTTTCAAAATCTAAAGTTTTTATGCTTGGTGTTTTCAGTGGAAATAAATATTGAGAATTCCTTCCATGAGAAGAGTAGGGTGGGAAAACTGTTTTAAAAAAGGTTTGAGAATGGAAATATATCTTGTGAAGATATTTTGAGGGTTAATAAATAATTTGGTGAAATTATTTATGTTGGATGGGTGTTTGTGAATGTTAATTGATAGTTAAATAACCGACTATCAATATTCGATAATGCGCTGATCGTTTCGAAGAGACCGGGATCATGATTTATTTCTTGAAAACCACTTCGATCTGGTTTGTACATTTTCGTGAGGAAGACGAGTTTGGATTCGAAGAAGGAGCATCGAAGTGCAAGGGCTAGTCACCACTAGTCCCGAGGATGATTCCAAAATGGATGTAGTAGGAGTAGTGCCTTTGGTTCCGTTCGAATCCCGGACGGACTTGTATGGATGAATGCTTTCAGAACATCGTCAGGTGGACGATGAGCATTCTAAGTTAAACATTCTAAAAAGGTAACGCTTAGCCTCAAGCCTCATCAACCGGGAATGACTGAAAATTAGGGGTTATGCAGCATAGCTATGTGGGTAGCGCCCATTAGGATGAGGTCATCCCTGTTTAGATGTCCCTTTTTATTCGGCTTAGTGGTGCGGTTGCTGATCTCAACCGTGGGGTGATCTTACTCGGGATTATCCAGTAAGGGATAGTCACCGTCTTGTGTTGCAGGGGGTCGGGGTTGATCCTCGGCACGATGATCTAGGCCACGTACTGTGACAGGTGGTACCCCAGTGCCTAGTCATTAGTTGGAAATCCATTCTCCCTACGTGCCTTTTATGGTTTTTGTTTGTATTACCCATTTTGTGGCTTATAGCTGAAATTTAATAAATGTAACAATTTCAGCTATTTGAATAAGTATTTGTATATAGACCCTATTATAATATCAGACGATTTTATATAAATGTTTTAGCTATCGTAAGGTAAAAACCCGACATTTATATTTGTGGTGTGGTCTTTCGAGATGCTTTTGATTTTCAAAGGATTTTTGAAACTTAAATAATCAATTTGAGTGTGATTTTTCACGCTGGTTTTCCAGACTGACTCGGATGTTATTTAACTATAATGCTCGGGTCAGACCGAGTATTATAGAATACATGATATGTTGCTGTGGAGCTCAGGAGACGAGCTAGATGGCGATACGTACTTCCGTACTTGATTATTATTCCGCTGTGTATCCAGTCTTGAGGACAAGTTTATATGAATATCCAGATTGTATGTTATTGATGTCATTGAACTCTGATGATGTATTCTGGTAATGTATGTACAAACAAATATAGTTTTCTTTTGTGTAAAGATATGTTATTATCTATTATATTTTATTCCGCCGTGAGTTAGATTTTGATGTTGTTTCTATATTCTTCTTCTACCTCTTCTTCTTTAACCCAAATGGTTCGTATTTCCGTTCATCTTAAGTTGTTCGTTGGAGAATAGTGGCAACTCAAGGGATACGGAACTGCGGGTTGTTTCAAATTTAATATTCAATTTGAAGGTATAATGACTCCAGCTTTTAATGGTTTAAATGAATGATTTTAATTCGAAATTATAAACCATTTTGAAATTTTAACCATGGGTACACATCTCTATATGCCTTGTGATTTTTGGATGTACATCTTCAATTTAAGAGTGTGACTAGAGGTGAGCGATTGCTGCAGCTCTGCGCTACCCTAGCCAATTAGCACTGTTATTTGCATAGTTTACTTTAATATAGGCATTTCTATGATAGCGTTTATTACTATTTAATTGATGGTTTAATGGATCCTCAAAGGATGAGAGATCCCAAGCATCCTTTAAGTTATCATGCATGACTACTACAGTTCACTTGAGTTGGTTTACATTATATAAGTATATGTATGTCCTAACTCGAGTGTTTTGTGTTTTACTTTACGCTCGGGTCAGTCTGAGTATTCACAACTTTGGATTTCTCTTTCTAAAGCTAAGAATCGCTGGAGATTCTGCTTATCTAGTTTTCTATCCATTTCAGTTTCACTTGTTCTATTTCAGCTCTTGTGTTAGTGGACTTATATGTATTTGGGATTTCTATTGTGTTTGTTTTCAGACTGATATTATGTATTTTGTTTTGAGGCTTTGTTATAGTAGCTTCATGAACTACTATGGTATTTTTATATTCCACAATGAGTTATTCTGATATTTCCGTGTCTGCGATTCTATGAATGATTATATTTGCTTCAAATTTTATTACAATGCGGTATTTTGAGCAATTCAAGTCCGACATGTGCGGATGCGAATGGCTTAAAATATCGGGTTGTAAGAGTATTCAACAAGCGTTATTCATTGAATATTGGTGAGATCACTTTTTAAATTCACACGAATAATATGAGTTCCCTCCTTGGAATTTAACACTATGTATAAGAAGATTATTTCTATGCAACCTAAATTAAGGAATTAGTTATGGAAAGTAAATCTTTTATTCTTATCTCATTTTCGATAGTTCGACCTTATATATTCCTTCCCCAAGAAGAGGTAAGGTGATCTAGGGAATTGGTTGCTCCTAAACATCTTCTTAGTTAAAGCATCCCACATCCGGATCTCATTGATAGAAGAATCAGGTCTACTCATCGGCTTCTAGAGTCAAGGTTTAATCATTAATAACAACTTTTCTTTAAATCATTTATTTAAACTCTTTTTCTACAATAATTATGAAACTTCCAAATTATCTTTAGAACATTTATTTATTTATTTGAAAATGTTTATAAAAGATTCAAGAAAGAATAGTTACGTTAAATCTGTAATTTGTGTAAGTTATTAAAACTGCTATGAAAAGTGCTGCAAATAGTGTTTTCAAAGATTATTTGATCAAAACAACTTTTCTATCATTTGAAAGTCATTTTTTTAACTCAAATCCTTTTTAAAACATTTTAGTACATTTATAGAATTTATTCCATATATTTAAAGATTTAAAAATGTCTTTTCAAATAAATTTCCTTTTTGGATTCCAGACCGCCAAACCTCGACTATTTTGAAAACTTGTTTTGCTCATATTTCAAAATCTACTAAATGAAATCTTGATTATTTTCTTTTGTTTGAAAAATATGATTATAATAGTTTGGAATATTCTTATTCTAAAGAATTTCGACATTGATTCCATCGTATAAATGGATTTAAACTAATACGGCGTGAAATCGCGAATTGCCGTTACGCGATGCGTCTATTTTTGACTTCAATTTCAATTCTTTTCAAAACTTCACCAAACCGAGTTTAGTGATTATAAACCATTTATAAACCAATTTAAATAGGTTCAATCACCTCATAACACTTTATAATTCATTTCGAAAAATGATTTCCGTTGTGTAATTTCAACGTGTATTAAGCGTGAATTGTTTACACATTTCAACAACCATATTGTTCACAACCAAAACATGATGATCAAAATATAAAAACAATCATTTCAAACATATCATATCATCATCTATATCATAATATAAATAGAGTTTTCTCACCTTCATTGGATATTAGGTTTATGAAAATAGACCATAGCTCCACTGTGATCAGAACAAAGCTTATGGAATCAACTCCTATACCCTTAGATGGGCTCAATCTTGGTTTATAGATGGTGGAGGGCTCGACCTTGGTGGTTGTGGGGTGTGGCCATGAGTAAAGAAGGAGGAGTGGAGGAGTTTTGAGCTTGTTTTGATGTGAAATGGTAATATATATATATATATACACTGTATTAATTTCATTTCTTTTTCCACTATTTTTCACCATAAATTTCCTAAGACGAGAAGCATTTAAAAGCTTGAAAGTATGGAGGAAGAAGATGAAGAATGATATTTTGAAATATGAAAGAATGGATGGGTATATGAAGAAATTTTTTGGAAATAAATATCTAATGTGCATTGAGCAAAATGCCCTTACCCACACCCTTCCCATCACCTCCCTAGCACAAGAGAAGAACAATGTTGCACCGACTTTGAACAGCTTCCGTTCGTTAATCCGTTGAAAATCGGGAAGCCGATTCTCCGTCACATTTTCACTTATTAATTAAATTACATATAAATGTAAACAAGATTTGAAAACTGGTTTCTTATCAATATTAATGAATTAAAATGGTCACAATTGGAATAATAAAATCATATAAATCAATATTAAACAATTGTTTACAGAGAGAGCTATCATATTGATAAAGCAATATCAATTTTCCTTATAATTTCAAGTAATATATATATATATATATATATATATCTTTATAAAACTATTATAAATGGTTACTATGACTTTATAACTAATTTAATGAATTATTATCATTTAAAAACAATTATTTGAATAATTATAATAATTATTGAATCTCAATTTAAATTCATAAATCAATTATTAAATATGATGCCATTATTGATGCTGACATAAATACATTTTATTTTCAGAAATAATTTTTTTTGTTTCATGTTCTTATTTAAATAGGTAAATACTGTATGTATCCAGCTCCATGCACGACTTCTAATAATTGTAAAGCAGTTTATTGATAAAGATTCAACCACTTTATTGATATTCGTTCAAGGTTTATATTTTTGTAAATACTTATTCAAAATAAGATTACCATCATTATTATTAAAAATATCATAATCTATTTCTTAAAAAGCTTGTATTTGAATATTTAAAAATAAATACAATTTATCAAATTGATAAATTTGCGGGCTGTTATAGACTTCACTCCTTAAAAGAATTTCATCATCGAAATTACAATGCAAAACCTAAAGGTGTTTGCCCGAAATATTTATTTTTTAAACTTACACTTGTATAATGTATATAGATTATAAGTACGCAATAGTTGTTTCGATCTCTTTTTTGAATATACAATTACGTCCGAACTAGTATTGATCCTTTAATTCTCTAGTGCGAAACTTTGATCAAGCTCAGAAGTTTTTATTTTCCATGCATAGCTCTCAACTGTAATAGAAAATGTATGTGTCTAACTACAAACCCTTATCAATGTTTACCATCGAGCATCGAGTGATAAATTCTTTTTTGAATATCAAAGTCTTATATCCAAATCTTAGGTTAAGTTATGTGGCAAAATAATTAATGGATAATGCATTTATACTTTATCTTTTACAAAATATTTAGTAAAATTTTGTTTTAAGTTTTTAAAGATTTCATAACATAACTTTTTATCCTACAAAGAAAATTCTCTATTAAAATTTTGTTTCCTTTATCAAGAATTCTTGTTAATGTACTTGAGTGATTTGTGCAATTGCAAATGAACTAAGTCAAAACCAAAGTTCATAGTTATATTATACCACTTCATATCTTACATCCATCATTCCTACCATATTTGGATCATCCTTAAGTCATCCCAATCTTAATTGGATACATAATAGAAGTACATAATACAAATACATGACTAACCATAACACCACCTTATCACAAGCCATACATATAGGCTACTACTTAATACTTATTACTAGATGGATAGTCACAAATCTTTAATCACATTCTCAATCATTACTTAGAATATGTTGTTGATGGTGCACTCCAATATGCAAACACCAACGAAACTTCCCTAACATCCCCATCCTTACTTTCTTGTTTGTCGTCAGCTTCATTTCCGTCTTCATTTTGTTGTATCCCATCCTCCACACATGGCAGCCAAGGTTAATTCAATGGAATATGTCCAAGTGCGACTGGTACTCCCTGTAAGATTTCCCGTTCCTCTGATTCCTCTAATCCGTGCACTCCCATCTCCTTGGGATTTTCGAATTCCTCCATAGCTTCTTCCTCAGCTTCCTCCTCATTATCTTTCATATCATCCCAATGAATGTATGAACTTGACGACTCCTCATGCCAAATAACATGATCCCCATCCATCTCCCATATGATATTATTGTCCCCACTGCTGTGGCTCGATTCATTTGATATCATATCATTTGGGTTCTCCTTTGGTTTAGACTCTTCCTCTATGGGTTCTTCTTTAGATTCGCATTCTGAACTGGCAGGGTCAGTGATTCACTTTCCTTCTATGGCTGGAGCACCCTCTACATCGCTAGATATTATGACCAGATCTGGGGTTAGGAGAGGATAAGCATTCCCACTATGGGGTAAACATCTTCATCCCTACGAGTATACGGATCATATTCTTCTTCTATGGGTTCTACGTTATCACTTGAAAGAATGATTAGATCATCTTTCTCACCAAATTTACTCTTGAGGTTTCTCTTTTGAATACTTCCCTCCGTAAGGATTCTACAAATATGAACACAAATACATGGATGCAAACACTAAGTATTTAGCCTAATTTAACTAGTATACTATTTTTAAACCAAGATTTGATCAATAATTAGGAAGAAAATCGAGATATTTATCAAAATGTTTTATCTCTTTTCAAAATCCTTTTGAAATTTTTTTCTAAAATGTTTTCCAATCATTATATCATCGAATTTTAAAATCCTTTCCAAAAAAAACTTTTAGATAAAAGTTCTCATTATCCAAATCTTAGGTAATGTTTGGTTTGTTGTTTTTAGTTTTGAATTTTTGCCAATACAAAAATGCACAAAACGCATGTATATTTACGAAAATGACTAATTTAGAAAACAAAGTTAACATACAAAATAGAAAACAACTTTTTTTATTTTCTGTGTTTTGAAAAATAACACAAGCTGTGAAACAATCCATTCATCCATCATCCCTCTATCCCCTTCGTCCTCCCATCCGTCTTTCTTTCATCCCCTCCGTCGCCCCTCCATGCTTCTCATATTTGACATGCATATTGAAAACCGAAAATGCAAAATTCATTTTTAAACCAAACACTACCTTAGGTTTTCCTCCTTATTCTTAATCCTCCCAATACCATTATTTAACATCTATAGTCAAACTATGAAATTTTAATCACAAATGTCTATTCTTGATTTAACTAACTTGTTTTTAAAACAATTGTCCAATTTATGACTTTAACATCATAATTAACTATATTTTCCAAAATATATTCTTTATATTTAATATATGACCTTAGGTTAAATTATTTCAGTTGCCGTAAAAAATAAATCATTTTTATATATCATTAACAAATACGCGCTCTTATATAATACACTTAAACTCATTCTAAGATGTCACAACCCTATCTCTAATGAGTTACTCATCCTACGGTATTACTAACCCTATCTCTGATGAGGCTTTACCCTTATCAGGCTCAGGTGTTCGTTCAACCTTAGCTCCGATATCAAATATGATGACCGAGCCTTCAGCCCTCCCGGTAGTAGGTACAACCACCGTGGCTCACATTAGTACCTCACCAATTGCTTTTAGGCCAGCCTCTCGACTGCACCAACCTAGCGGACATGCAAGAGTAAGAATCTCTTGCTCGCCACCAAACAGAAAGTGAGTACCCTTATGATGTTGCACCACATGCCAAAGTAAATCTGATCTCGGTCTCTCCAAACCAATTACCGATAAACAACTTTTAGAGACATATCATTTCTTTTTCAGTATATACGAGATTATTAAACCTCTCTTTAACTTTGGAAAACACCAAATCATTTCTCATAAATCATGTTGGAAAACTTTATTGAGTAAAAAGGATTCATAGAAATTATACTAATTTTGCTCAATGTTAATTTCCGTATTCAACAAGTACTATTTGTCGAATAACGGTGAGATCGCCCTTTAAATTCACATGAATAGGATAATTTCTCTCTTTCGAATTTAACACTAAGTATAAGAAAATTATTTCTATACAACACAAGTTGAGGAATTAGTTGTGGAAAGTATATCTTTTATTCTTATCTCATTTCCAACATTTTGACGAGGAGACTAGGTGAGCCAGGGAATTAGTTGCTCCTGAACATCTTGTTAGTTTAAGCACCCCATATCCGGATCTTACGAATAGAAGAATCAGGTCTACTCATCGACTTTTAGAGCCAAGATTTAATCACTTATAATAGCTTTTCTTTTAGTCATTTACTTAAACTCTTTTTTAAGCTAAAACCTCCAAATTATCTTTAAAACACTTATTTATTTATTTAAAAATGTTTATAAAAGATTCGAAAAAGACTAATCAAGTTAAAACTGTAATTTGTATAAGTTATTAAACTGCTACGAAAAGCGCTGCAAATAGTGTTTTCAAAGCTTATTTGATCAAAACAACTTTTCTATCATTTGAAAGTCATTTTTATAGCTCAAATACTTTTTAAAACATTTTTGTATATTTACAGAATTTATTCCATATTTTTAAAGATCGAAAATATCATTTCAAAGAAATTTCCTTTTTGATTTCCGAACCACCAAACTATGACTATTTTGAAAACTTATTTTGATCATATTTCAAAATCTTCTAAATAAAATCTTTATCTTTTCTTTTTGTTTAAAAACTATGATTATAAGAGTTTGAAAAATTCTTATTCCAAAGAATTTCGACTCTGATTTCATCGTATAAATGGATTTAAACTATTACGGCACGAAATCACGAACTACCGTTACGCGATGCACCTATTTTTGACTCCAATTTCAATTCTTTTCAAAACTTCACCAAACTGGGTTTTAGTAATTATAAACCAATTTAAAGAGGTTAATCATCTTGTAACAATTTTATAATTCATTTTGAACAGTGATTTCCGTTGTGTAATTTCAGCGTGTATTAAACGTGAATTGTTTACACATCCAAATAACCATATTTTTCACAACTAAAACATGATGATCAAAACATAAAAATCGATCATTCTAAATATATCATATCATCATCCATATCATAATATAAACAGATTTTTATCACCTTCATTGGATATTAGACTTATGAAAATAGACTATAGCTCCACGACGATCGTAACAAAGCTTATGGAATCAACTCCTGTACCCTTAGGTGGGTTCGGACTTGGCTTATAGATAGTGAAGGGTATAGCCTTGGTGGTTGTGGGGTGTGGCCATGAGTAAAGAAAGAGGAGTAGAGGAGTTTTGAGCTTGTTTTGATGTGAAATGGTAATATATATATACAATGTATTAATTTAATTTCTTTTTCCACTATTTTTCACCATAAATTTCGTAAGACAAGAAGCGTTGAAAAGCTTGAGAGTGTGGAGGAAGAAGATGAAGAATGATGTCATAAAAGGTGAAAGAGTGGATGGGTATTTATAGAAAATTTTTGGAAATAAATATCCAAATATGCATGAACCAAAATGTCCTTGCCTACACGCTTCCCATCTCCTTAGCGCACGGCTACCCCCACCTCCATGTGTGTGAGTTGATGTGCAAGGAGTTGACATTTGATGGTTGGTTAGCCTTTTGACTTTGCAAAATATCATGATATTTTGATTTTTACTTTATGTAAATATAAATATAAATGGGAGGAGGGTGTGTGTGTTATATGTATGTATATGTGTGCATGTGATATGTATGTATATGTATGTGTGTAAGAGAACAATAACATTGCACCGACTTTAAGCCACCTCCGTTTGTTAATCCTTTGAAAATCAAGAAGCCGATTCCCGGTCACATTCTTCACTTATTAATTAAATTGCATATAAATGTAAAAAAAATTGAAAACTAATTTCTTGTCATTGTTAAGGAATTAAAATGATCATGATTGGAAGTATAAAATTATATAAATAAATATTAAACAATTGTTTACAGAAACTGCTATTATATCGGTAAAGCGATATCAATTTTTCTTATAATTTTAAGTCAATTATACATCTATATAAAACTATTATAAATAATTTATTGTCACTCCATAACTAATTAAATTGAATTATTATCTTTTAAAAACAATTATTTGAATAAATATAATAATTACTAAATCATTAAATCTCAATTTGAATTGATAAATCAATTATTAAATATGATGTCATTACTGATGATGTCATAAATACATTTTATTTTTAAAAATACAATATAATTTTTTTATATTTCATATTATTTGTTAAATGGATGAATAAATGTATGTATCCAGCTCCGTGCATGACTTTTGATAATTATAGAGCTGTTTATTGATAAAACGATGTTCAACCATTTTATCTTTATTCCTTCAAGGTTTATATTTTTGTAAATACTTATTCAAAGTAAGATTACCATCATTATTGTTCCAAACATCATAATCTACTTTTCAAAAAGCTTATATATGAATATATAAAAATAAATATAATTTATCAAACTAATAAATTTGTGGGTCGTTACACTTCTCTAAGCATGATTCCCCACTTCAAGCGAGCTTAGCCTTGCAAGCTAAGCTAAGAGGAGAAAAGAAAAGGTCCCCAGGGACGAAACAACTTGCAAGTGCAATGTGTTAACAACTTATTATATCAAAGAGGTAAATATTTTATTTGATATTTCTTTCATATAATGCTCTCGACCATCCATTTAAAAAATGATGCATATATACAGTAATCTAATAGGAATAATATATAAATATATTTGAAATACATATAATTTATATGTACATACATACATTAAAATTGTACTTTTTAATCGACTTCCACGTGTTATCTATGAAATAATTCTAATTATACACTTGAAGTAATTTTTAAATAGTTAATGCATTTAAGTGTAATTAGTGTATGTATATATATAAATATACCTCTTTATTATATTAATATAAAAAATTATCTTTCTTCTTGGTCATAATATATACACATTTGATTTCATCATTGATATATATATATATATATATATATATACATACATATATATATATATGACATATATATTTATTTTAAATAATAAAATGAAACCATTATTCTCACTTTCGATGGTGAGTATGCATCAACATAACCATTTTGCTCACTTTTGATTTTTTAGAATTAGTTTGCTCCATGCAGTAATAATTTCGATGACCGCTTATAGCTTGTTATTTGAGAGCTAATAAAATTCTTATTGCAAAATTTAAATAAGCAAGCTTTTTAGTACTCTCTAACTGATTTTTCCACACTTCTCTTGATTTTGAAGTGCTTGTTTGAACAAACATGAATTGATAGGAAAATGCTAGGTGATAAAAAAATCTAATATCAAATAAGAATATATGCTTGAAAATCATCATTAGCATTTTCTATATAACCTATAGTTGTAATTGAAATATAAATATATTACATTTAAAAAATTTATCTATAGACCGATGTATGATTGTAGAGATGTACCTAACTAACCATTGAAGAAATTTCAATGTTGGGAATGAAAACAAGCGTAATGTTGACGCCAAAAATGGGCATCAACACCCAATAGAATCTAATATAGATTAAGTGAAGAATGAAATTAAACAGAGCAAAAATCATAAATGAACACACAAATTTTTATAGTGGTTCTGCAAACTTGGACTATGTCCACTTTATATTTTATTGGTCTTGCACTTGATGATGATTACAAGAATGTTTGGATCAAGTTGGATCCATTAGTATAAGAATAAACAATAAAAATGAAAGAGACTTGGCGGTAGAAAGAAGGATCCATTTCTGATGCCATGCTTGCAATATTTACAGGGGAAGACTGCACGGATCAAGCTGAAATTTCGATAGAAGAACCTCCAAGCCAAGACAAGGCCATACAAGAATTTTGAGGCCCATTAGGTCCCATAATAGGGATCGGTACTGATCCCTATTTTGGTGTTCAAATGGGATTCGATCCCTCTGGTGGGTCCCCCATGACGTTAGCTACTTGCCTTCCAAATTTCATACCATTTCGTCTTATTGACTGTGAGATATCGCGTTTTCCATGAAGTTGTGTTGCATGCATTCTGATTTCAGCCGATCCCTCTAGAGGGATAGGTACCGATCCCTCCAATCTCTTCCGATTGCGGTGCAATCCCTAAGGGTGTTTCCTATGTTGTAATGTGATTATACTACAAGTTTCATGTCGATGGCATCAGTAGATTTTGAGTTATTGACCGATCATTATTGCAATATATAATGAAAGCTGAATATGGCTGATCCCTTTTATACAATTGCTTTTATACCAATTCCTTTTTATAGCCGAAGTAATCTACCCATAACTTGAGCATATGAACTCTAAATGACTTTTAACTTAAAATGTAGACTTATGGGGCCATCCTTGTCACTCCATATCGATCTCACCTAGTTTAGGATAGAACTGAGGATATGTACTGATCTCCTAGGAGAAGGGATAAGAACTGATCCCCCGCCTAAGGGAGGCATTATTCCATACTTATAATATTATGGAGAGTCTATTTCTTGGTTTTGGTTGATCATTGCTTCATATCATTGCCTACACTTGATCTCTGAGCCTAATACTCTTCTCTTCGAGCTGTCTTCCTCGACGATAATCCATTCTAACTTGTCCAATCAGTCTAAATATAGCCAGGCCAAAAGGCCGAATAACATTTTCCCTCCAAAGTACGTCTTGTTGCGTACATGATGTGTGCTTTGAATTAATGTCAAGTTAGGGTCATCGTAAAGGATTCCACTCAGTGTATCGAATGGTCGGTATCCTTTCGTTATTGTTGAGCTGTTTTGTGGAGAGTCGATTCTCTCTCTGTTTGCTGTGATGCTTGGTCATTATCAAACGATGTAAGTACTGGAGTAGAATCTGTTGGTAATCATCTGCACTCATTTTGATTGAGCTGATTAGTCGAGTTAATATGCCTTGGTTATTTGATCCATTTCTTTCTCTGATTTCCCCATATGAGAATCCAATTTCTATTGATTTCAAGAAATCAAATTATCAAGATGTACACGTACACATTCAAGTACACGTTTTTCTTGTTGGTTCTTGAATGCATTCATACGCTCATAGGTCATTGTCAATATGGTGGAAAGCAATTCAATCATTTATAATTTTTTGTCTACCGATCCTTCTCGCTCTAAATCTTTGTGGATATAGGATGAAGGAATTGGAGAAGTTGATGTTAAAGAGATCACCGATGACGATCCATTATGGGTTTAAAGCATATGGGTCGGCCTTGGGGTTGAATGTAGCCTGTTGCATTTGATCACCTAGGAGATAAAATGAAGGGCTGTTTGGATCAAATTCAGGCAAGCTTGGACTTGGATATTGACAGCAAGAGGAATGATGTTTCTTCAAAAATGACTTTGAGTGTAGAAATTCTCTAAATATTCATTTGATTTTGTCGTGGGCAATTCACTAAAGTAGGGGAATGCTAAACCCTTTATGTACATGATTCCTTCTCGGACGATGTAGCGTGAAGCTTTGCGAAGGAACTGTCATTTTCATTCCTCCATTTGGGAAAGATTCCCCTTTATAGATAGTCTTCCATAGGAGCCATCCATGACTCCTTGTTCTGCTCCTCCTCTAAGATTTGGTCGATCTCGATCCGATCGGTGCTTAGAGCATTTAGTACTTCAACCAGGACCAAGCCAATTTGTTGCACATCCTCAGAACTAGCCAGCATGGCCAGTGAGTCAGCATTCTCATGTTTTTTTCTCTGGATGTGCATGTAATGGTGTAATGCTAGAAGTTTACTAGTAGCTCTTGGACCAGGTCGAGATAAGGTGCAAGTTGCTGCCCCTAGCTGATAATCTTCCCTAACTTGGCATACTAGTAACTGGGAATCACAAAAGAATTGTAAAGTTTTCACTCCCAATTCTCAAGCAAGTTTAAGCCCAATAATTAGAGCTTCATATTTAGCTTCATCATTTGTCACACGGAAGTTGAGTTTCAGGGCATAGTAGATCAATTATTCCTAAGGAATCACTAGCATGACTCTGGCGCCAGAACATTGATTGTTGGATGCTTCATCCATGTACATTTTTCATCGGTTGGTCGGTTCTCCACTACTCTCCGAAGAGTTGTTTGGCATCGTGGATTCGGCTATGAAGTCTGCCAATGTCTATCCCTGGATAGCTCTTTGAAGGAGATAAGTGATATCAAATTGGCTTAGTTTGGCATTCCATTTGAATAGTCTTCCAGATGTCTCAGGTCCTTGTATAGCCTGTCGTAATGGCTGGTCGACATAGACGTTAATGGGGTGAGCCTAAAAGTAAGAGCGGAGCTTTCTGATGAAATCAACATGCATTATGCGAGCTTTTGTAACTTCGGGTAGTTTTCTCATAGTAACTGTCAATCACTTGCTTACATAATATACTGGCCTTTGGATCCGGTTCTCTTTGCATAGCATTAAAACATTTGTGGAATGTACCGACATGGCCAAATATATGTATAAATCATCGTGATCCAGCGGCTTGGATAGGATGAGAGGTCTCTCCAAGTGATCTACAAGAGCTTGAAATGCATTAATGCAGTCTTGCATCCATTCAACGTTTCTTTTCCATCTCTTGATTAGGTCGAAGAAGAGAGTACACTTGTCGATGGCCCCGGAGATGAATCCACTTAGGGAGATGGCCATCCCGTTTGTGCTCTATACCTGCTTGATTATCTTTATTACATAAATGTCTTTGATTTCCTGAATCTTCTTGGGATTGGCTTCAATTCTACGAGTTGAGCGTTAAACTCAAGAACTTCCTTGACACATTGCCGAAAGCGCATTTCAAGGGACTGAGTTTCATTCCATATCTTCGGATAAAACTAAATATCTCTGCCAAGTCATCGATGTGGTTGTTTGATTTCCATGACTTCACGAGAATATTATCCACATATACCTCCATTGGTCGCTCGATCTAGTCTTTGAACATCCGATTGACCAACCTCTGGTAAGTAGCACCATCGTCCTTCAGTCCGAATCCGAATGGTGTTACAACATCGCATTATAGCACCAGGTCAATAATGAAGTTGGCGCGTTCTAAGTAAGAGAAGTGCATTGGGCTTTGTTTGCATTCAGACTACCCATCCATGAATCAAAGCAGTTCATGTCCAGCAGTTGAGTCTACCAACTGACCGACCTTTGGAAGTGAAATGTTGTCCTTTGGATTCACCTTGTTCGGGTCTAAATAGTAGATGCATGTCCACTACTTTCCATTAGCTTTTCTTACAAGAACTAGATTTGATACCCATTTTGGGTAGAGGGCGTCACGGGTAAACCCATTGTTTTTGAGTTTATCCACCCCCTCTTTAAGTTTAGCATATCTCTCTGGATCCATGCTACGTCGCTTTTGTTTCATTGGGACATGCATCTGGTCGATATTCAATGCATAGCTCATGATAAACAGCGAGAACCTACACATGTTAGAATGGGTTTAAGTGAACATATCTAGACTCTAGATCGGAGAAAGCTAACAAATTCTTTCATCATCGTTGCACTAAGCTATGATCCGATCATTAAGACCCGTGATGGGTCATCACAACTAATCGTAATGTCAATCATTAGTTCAACAGATGCAGCCTTAGATTCTTTGGGCTCCTTTTCTTCATCTTTCGGGTCTATATCTTTATAGAACCGATTGTGTTGTTGTTGCTTGGTATTGGCCTTATATTGTGAGCTAAAAAATATTAAATGGATATCCCCAAGTAATAGTATCGGTTTCGAACCCTTATTTCACTGGAACTTAAGTAGTTTTTGATTTGACATGAACATATTGGATCATGTGAATTTAAACTCGAACAATGGGATATGCCATATATGACTTGCATACTAGAACTAACGTAGGGATTTAATAAGATGTTTTCCACTTCAAACTTGAATAGATTAACATATTTGTACTTGTACTGATTGTAACATGCGCCCTGAATGAACTTGAATATGAATGTCAGATTCTTATATGCCAACAGCTGATAATTGAGTTCAAACGTAACCATTTCACGTAATAATCAGTGTGAAATCTAGTTAGGATGGTTAATAATGATGGTCGCTCCGATCGAATCCCAAAGTCTTGTCATGAGCTATTGAGTTTGATAGTAATAGGTTTTTGACGCTTTTAGCGATTATCTGCGTAGGGTTGAAGATTAAGCTTAAAGGAGCGCATCGAATCAAATGTCGAGTAGGGTTCAGCTTCGTGTTACGCGGCAGCTGCATAGCTGACTCTTGCTTTGAGTTTGAATAGGCTTGTGTATTCGTGTAATGCGCTTTCCATTAAATGTACCTATGATCTGTTGCTCGTAGTTTGTAATCGCCCATGAGTCTGGGCATCTATCCGATGATTCTGTCTCTAGGAATCCTTTCGGTCATAGCCTTGAGTCGTTATAAATACTAGGCATGAATTACAATATTAAGCTATTGCAGTCGTCTTTTGGATGATCACACTTTTACCCCCAGTCTTAGATTGATAAATGCACTGCATGAACGGACGAGTGTCGTCCTAGTCATGTTATACTCCCACCTAAGCTCTAAAGACTTAGAGTTGATCGATGAATGGTCGGTTCACATTCATCTTGTTTCTCTCTTATGCCCCTAAGTCTGGGGCATACCTCGATAAGTGGAAAAAAGAGGCCATGTTCGATTTAGTTTAATATTCTTTCCCGTCGAATCGTAGGATGAAGTTAATTGATGGAAGGTTGAGTCGTGCCTACCTTGGATTGTATTCTGGTTTTTCCTTCCAGAGAAATACTTAGATGCTTCATCAGATTTTAGGTATGAGATGGATACTGGACAGTCAATCATATCCACTTTTGGTGCAGATGTTGCCATACTATGGGCAGGACTGAGGAATGGATGGTTATGTCATATCCAATTTGTGGTTGACGCTCCCTTTGTTGAACCAAGGGCAAGGATCAGTGTGTGGACAGTCGAGTCATGTCCATTTTATATTGCTTTATAGTCGGATTATGGTAAGAGTCAGCAAATGAACGGTTGCATCGCATTCATTTGGAGTTGGGCAGTCACGTCCATTTTGATTTATATTCTCCCATCAGATTTAGTGACAGAGTTGGCTCAGGTGTAGTCAAGTCATGCTCGTCTAGTTTCATACTCCTCCTGATGGATCGAAGGAGGGTGTTGGAGAATGAATGGTCAAGTCACACTCATTCATGATTTATTCTCCTATCCACATTCGGGTGATTGGATTTATTCGAAGGACGTTCGGATCACATCCGTTTGTGTGTGGTATGGATTGATATTGACGGTCGCCCTAGCGACATGATATAGAAAGCTCAGATCACATTGCCTATTGATCCGGTGGCACGATATGGTCGATTTCCCATAACTTCGGACATCGTTTCACTTGGTTTTGTGTTGAAGCCGCCTTGCAGTCGTTGTCTTAAGTTGTAAAGATCATCAAGCCGAAGCTATAGTGAGATATCGTATTTAGCTTGTAGTAGTTTGTACTCTCGTTCCTATCTTGGATTAGCAAAATTAGTTCATGGATGGTTAAATTCCATCTTTAGTGAGTTTATACTCCTCCTATCGAGTTTAGGTTGGAGTTTATGGAATATTGAGTGGTCGAACTGCACTAATCTATTTGCTTATACTTATATCCACAGTCTGGGGATAAGTGTTTATTGGTGGGTGGTCGAACTGCACCCAATTTGTGTTTATATACCAATTCGCACTGGGGAACCAGGATTATTTACTGGATGGCCAAACTGGTCCATGTCTTGGTTTGGATTTTGGGCTTGTCGATATCCGGGCAAGGCTTGGATAGTTTGCCGTACCTCAGGTGCAAGCAAGTTCAGGGATGGATGTATCATATCCTCTGTGGATATGATGGTCAAACCACATCCAATTCAGGCTTGGACTCTCAAATTGCCCCTGCGTCTAGGGAAGAAGCTGACTCACGGATGGTCGTATCACGTCCGCTGTAACGACCCAGAATTTTTAGAAATTAAAATATGAATATTTAATTAATTTTAAATGTTAAAAAGTGAATTTATAAGTTGAATAAATTTTTATTTGAATTATTGGATTTAATTAGATAATTAAAACAATAATTTAATATGTTAAATTATGGAAATAATTGAAAATTGAGTTAAATATGATTGAAAATAATTTGGAAAATTTTATTTAATCATACTGGAGTTATAGAAATATTTTAGAACTTTTAAAATCGATTTAAAAGTTTAATTGTGAAAATTGAATATTTTAATATTTAATAATCGACTGTAAAATAGCCAATTTTTGAACAGTCTCAGAATTGAACGAAACCAGTTCCATTGGATCCGTAATAGTTAGTTATTACCGGATTTCAAATTTCGTGTCAATCGGAGTTATCGTTTGATCGTGGCAGCTCGAAACGCATCGATTATTTTTAATTTAAATTTGGCGAGTCAAAATAGCCATTTTTCAAAAAGTCTCGGATTTCGACGAAACCAGTTTCATCGGATCCGTAATGTGATATTATTGTAAGGTTTCAAATTTCGTGTCAATTGGATTTACCGTTTGTCCGGTACAAATTAAAACGCCTAGAAATCGATTTAAATCGGTTTAATTTAAATTGAACGTTTTCAGCCATAACTCGCACATACTTCCGAATTAGCTTCCGAAACCTGTTCCATTGTGTCCGGAACGCGGGATAAACCCTAGGTACGCTGGTTACGGCGTCTAAATCGGAGTTCGGAATTTCCGGGTGAATAGTGTCGAACGGTTCCTTATAAATAGCCCCTACCTCTTCATAAATTGATAAAAATATCAAAACCTAACCCTAATTCAACCCTAGCCGCCACTTTCTATTCTAAGGCCAGAAATGCTCCATCTTCATCACCAAAGATCTTCCAATCCGTCAACAATTAGAGGAAGTTGTCAACATGAAAGTTGGAGAGGGCGATGAGAGCTAGAGATTGAACGGTGGTGATCGGAAACGGAGCAACGTGGAGCAAGATATGTGGGGCCGTTCTCTACAGTTTTTGCACGCAAAACGAGGCTGTAGACATGGCCGAGCTCACTCTCCTTGAGGCCGAGCATAGCTTAGGTTATGGGCTTCGACGTGGCGGAGTTGTGATCGAGTTTAGGCGAGTGATTGGAGTGCAAAATGAAACCCTAAATCACTAGGAATGGGTTGAGGAGTTCGGCCTCTATCCTGTAACTTGCGTGAGCTTGGGGAAGATGGGATGGAGGGCTGTGATTGAATGGTGAAGGATCCTAAGGCTTGGATTTGAAGTGGGTATAAAATATATTAGTTAATGTTGTAAAAGTTATTTAAATCGTGTACGATCTTATAAAATGCATAACTTTTTCATACGAGGTCGAAAAAATGCAAACTCAGTTGCGTTGGAATCGTATGGACGAGCACTACGCAATGGAGTTGGTTTGGAGTCGTTTGGAGTTAGTGAGAATTTCGGGTAAAATTAAACGCGCGTTTAATTTTATTCGAAATAAAAGCTAAAACGGAAATTAAAATCAAGGTGAGAATTTCTCACTCAATCGAATAGATTTCGATTTTATTTTAAATAGTTAGATTTAAAATATTTGAATGCAAGTTTGAATGATGACTGTAAATTATTGATTGTTAAAATAGACATTATGCGCCGTTAGTAAGCGGATGTTATTTAATATAAACATATACCGCGAATATTTCATAAACAGTGAAATTGGTATTATATATAATATCAATATATATATATTGGCATATGTATATATTGCAGTTGATTGATTTCCCGCATTTTTTGTTTAGCGGATGAGACCCTATTACGCCGTTATTAAGCGGATAATATTTATTAAAAACATGTACCGCGATAGTTTCGTACTGGAGCGAAATTGGTATTGTGCTAATGTTTTTGGATGCAGGAAACAGGTTGGAGGGATCCAACTGGATTCCTCAACAGTTTTTATTTGATTTCAGATATTTTGATATTTGATGGATTATCATATCGATATATGATATCGTTGTTAGTCGTGATTTACTATTTGGTGTGTAGCATCATTGGACCCAGATTTTGGGATTTTAAAATGTTTTTAAAGTGATTTTTGAAAAGATAAAATATTTTTTTGGAATTGATCCATTATAAATAAATGAACGTTATAATTTTTAAAGTTATAAAAATTATAATTTTTGTGAAATATAGTTAAAAGCTGATTTTGAGAAATATGGGTTAATGATGTTATAAAATAGGTTAAATTGGATTTTTGAATTTATTATAAAAGTTTGAATTTAGAATTTATAAAATTTGATTATTTTATAAATCAGAATGATGAAATTATAAAGGAATTTAAAGACGTTTTAAAAGAATAATATAAATTGATTTATATTAAGAGATTTATAAATAGATATTTATAAATCGAAAAATTGACATTATAAAACGAGTCTTTATAAATGTTTAAATGAAGTGAAAATGAATTTCATAAATGAATGAAATTTGTAGAATTATAAACTGGGAGGTTATAAATGAAATTTATAAATAGTAGATTTATAAATTTGGTGAAATTATGTGAATAATAGATTTGGTTAAATAAATGAATCTTATAAGTTATAAGATTTATAATTATGAAGTTTAAAGAACGATTTTATAAAATAATCGTTTTATAAGTATTTAACTTACAATATAAACATTTAGTTTAGAATTGAGTTATAAACTGAAATATGTTAATAAAGGAATTTATAAAAAGGAAGTTTTTATAAATAAATAGATATGGAATTTATAAACGTTGTTTTATAAATTCGCAAACGACTTATTTTGATAAGTTAATTGTTATAACTTAGAAATGGAGTTATATTCACGTTTTAGACTGTGAATAATCCTTTAAGTTAAAAAGTATAAAAAGGATGAAATTTGTTAACATAGTATATTCACGTTTTTGAATAGTGAATAAGATGTTAAAGAAATTGTTTAGAATGTGAATGTTTTAAATAGAATTAAAACGATCTAACGATGTTTTAAATGTGTTGAGATTCGAAACCATAGATTTCAACATTTATTGTTGAAATAGATGTTTTCGAGAAATAAAAGGAAATAGTGGACTATAACACTGTTGTTATAGTAAATGATTTCCGAAAGGAAATGTTTTGAATAGTATTGGGATTTATATATCTATTTTTAATTTCGAATCCCTATACTAGTGATTTTGGGTTGTCGTAACGATGTTTTACGTAACATTCGTTTTGGCCCAAATAAATATGTTTAAATAAATGATTTCCTTAAAGAATGAAATATATACTAAATTCGATTTAAGTATATTGAATATTTTCTAAGTGTTGAAAATAAAAAGATTTGAGAATTACTTATTTTTAATAAGTATGGAAATGTTTTCCAATATGAAGTGAATAATGAGAATTTATCTTTTTGGAGGATAAATTGAAATGAATTATTGAAATCGTATATGCACGAATATTTTGAAATATAAATTCATTATGGAATTTATATGTGAAAAGTGAAATTGGTTAAAAATAAATATTGATTTATTTTTGAAGTATTGGAATTATATATCTTGTAAAGATATTTTGGAAAATAAATAATTTGGAAAATTATTTGGAATCTGGTGATGTATGCATATCCATTGATAGTTCAATAACCGACTATCAATATTTCCCTTTGAATGGGTATTTGATGTGAATTGATTGAATTTGAATGCACACTTATTTTTGAATAAGCGCTCACTATTCGGGTTAACCGGGAAAGGACCATGGGGTCGTATAACCCATTCCGAATATGTGATACGTCGTTATGAATTGCATTTGAAGATCGGTGTTGAAGACCGAGTATTTGTGAAAGCGATAGGATGACCTATCGATTGTCTCTGCACTGGGTAGCTCCTGGTATAGAGATTCCTTAAGTGATGGGAAATTCGATCGGGATTGTGAATACCCGTATTGCAAGGGCTTCGTAAGAAGTGCCTTCGGTTTTGTTCGAGCCCGGAACAAACTTGTATGGATTGTATGTCTGACATTACAAGTTGAGATATAAAGCCGATTTCTTTCAAATATATTTCTGTTGGTGGCGGAGAATTTATTCTTTGCTTAACACCCTTCTTTGAGACGTACGAGCTCAAAGGTTATATAGTTGAAGTTATCAGCGATATATTCCCAATTTGGTAATGTGACATGCCGAGTGATGCTGAAATGATCATCGTGTTGATTATTGTGATAGGATCATTTATTTGATCGTCTATCTTAGTGATCATTGTGTTGATCATTTGTTGACCCAAAGCATGGCTTTTGTATAAAGTATGTTTTTGTGGACGTGAATTCGTCGAGCCTCACATCCCGGAAATGGTCAAAACAGGAAAGAAGCAGCAAGGTTATGAGGGGTAGCACCCTTTAGGATGTGTCCATTTCCTTCTGGAAAAGGGTGGTATCATGGTATGGAGCCCAGATACTTACTCATGTTGAAAACACTTTGTTATGATTGTGTGAATTGATTAGAGAGCGCTCTCGGAAAAAGGTCCCAAAGGACCGGGGGATGGCATATTCGGTCAGTTGTTACTCAGTTAGGAGTAACCCGGCCTTGTGTTAGTTGAGATCCGGTTTGGTTCTCGGGGATGTCCATCCAGAGGCATTCTCAGTGGCAATGGGAAGTTCCTTGGCCTGATCATTTGTTGGAAATCCAATTCCCAATACGAAACCCTGTACGGTATTAGTTGTAGAACCTGCTATTCACTTATGGTGGTCACCACTGTTTGGATGGTAGCTATAGTAGGCATAGTTCGAAATGTCTATGCTGGCTAAGATTTATATTCTACTTTTGAAATGAATTTTTCCTACACTATACACTAATAATAATATCAAATATTATTTTAAATGCGTATCAAGCATCTTTGACTATCATAAGGAGAAATCTCCTCCGATTCTGCGTTTGCATTGTGTGTGTGTGCGGGAGGCCTTATGGTAGTCTCATTTTTAAAAGCATTGCGAATTAATTTAAAAATATTCCTCTATTTTGATTTTAAAGTTAAATAAACTGTTTTGAGTTCTCACACCAGTCACATGACTGACTTGGAGTTTATTGTTTTCCTTCCTAAACTCTGGGTGCCCACCAATTTTCACACGGGCAGTTAAGAGTTAGGTTTATCAGGATATTCTGGATATTCTGGAGTTGCTGGAGGCAAGCTGGATGGCATGGCGTATTACTAGTTTATATAGTATTTCTTTTTCCGCTGCATTGTTTGTTGTTGTATGTTGTTGTACACTCTGATGTGATGATATGATGTAATAAAATGTGATGTAAGGTAATAACTGATATAGTTCTTTGTTTAAAGATTATTCATTTATTATTATATGTTGTTCCGCTGCGAATTGTGAGATTCTGTTGTTGTTCTGTTGTTTTCTTCTGTCCCGTTCTATTTTTAAAATGCTTCTATCTTCTATTTTCAAATTCTCTATTTTCTTTTCTGTCTTCTGTTTTCTAAAAATTGTCTATCTTCTTTTCCCTCTATTTTCTATCTCTTCTCTCTTCTTTCTTTTTCTTAAATTCTTTTAAAAAAACCCATAACATCTCGGTTTTCGGCCTTTGATTTCTCGGCAGTCGATAAAGTGAGTATCGATGTCGGATTTTCGAAGAACGAAAATTTTTGGGGCGTTACATTTGGTATCAGAGCTCTGTTGGTTAAGCGACAACCATGGTTCTGTTGGGTATTACTCATTAGAGATAGAGTCAGTAGTACTCTAGAATGAGTTTGAGTGTAATAATAGATACGAGTGCGTATTTGTTAGTGATATGAAATTGTTTTATATTGTGATGATTGGTTTATTGAGTGGCATATGAACCTTCCTCAGCACGGTATGTACAACTTTGCCGAAGGGGTTTCTAAACACTTGAATAGAACAATTCGACATAATATTGTTTTTAAATTGGGTAAATGGAATGATTTTGCCTTGATTATATTTTATATGTAAAGGAATAATTTTTCAGAATTATTAAAGTGTATATAAGTGATTGTTAGGTTGTTTGAATAATCCAAATAAAAGAATAATTGTATAAGCAAAAGAATTATAAGAATTAAAGTTATAATTAATGTGAATTACAATTGTAAAATAAACTTATATATAAGAAGTGAAACTATATAAAATATGAGTTGTGAATAAAAGTGAATTTAAAGTTAAATGGAATATAACTTAAGAGATATTGAATTAAGTTGATATTGGTATCGAAGTAAATAATCAAGTGGATTAAAAGAATATGAACTTAAGTTATGTAATAGAATTCAACTTTGTAATTGAATTGAATGAATGGCTTGGCTGTTAATCAATTGAATGAAATCAATTTAATTAAACAAATTGAAAGTGAAGATGTTAAACCAAAATGAATGTAAGTGTTAATTCATTTAAATCTAATGTCGTTAGAAGTTGAATAAAAAAATGAATGAATATAAGCAAAGGAATTTGGTGGTAATTAATATACATTGGTTGATATTGATTGTTAGTTGATAGTATAAAATTCATTAAGTGTTAATGAAAATGAATTAGCGAAATTGAAAGCTAATGTAATTGAATTCAAATTAGAAGTAAATAAATTTGAATAGAATTGAATGTGAATTGGATTTAATTAGTAAATGTAAACTAATTGAATTGAGAATGAATGTTAGTAAATCCAATGTAAATAAATCAAATATGATTTAAAGTGAAAACCAATTCATTGAATATTAATGAGAATATGAATGAATATAGATTTAATAGATGGTTGATGTTTGCATTTGTTGTTTTACTGCATTACTATGTTAGCATATATAGATATTATGATGTTATATGTTGTACATGGAGATTATTGTCTATATGCATGTTTCTCATGTTGTTTGTTGAGTTTAGTAGGTGCGGATCGCGTTGCTTCGCATTTGGAGTTCGCTTTAGCGCTATATTAGCCGTATATGCTTGCTAATAAAATATAAGGTACATATCTCGGATTAAATATCGCACTTTTACACTTTTTTCCCTTCGGGATGCCTCATTACTTGATGAGATGTATATTTGTGATATATATACTGTCATTTTTTTTTCGGATCGAGCCGCGCAAAGGAGACTATGGCGAATTTTTCCGAAAATTTAAGGCGTTAGAAAATTTTTGAGAAAATTGGAAATTTTTTGAAAACTTATAACTTTGATTTGAAGTTGAAAGTTAAATGATATAGTTTGTTTTTGAAAAAAATAACTAAGTATAATTTGAAAACTTAGTAAAAGTTATCATAAGAAGTTTAACTATCAATTTTGGAAAATAAATAGATTCTGTAACTTTTCTTACTTGTAATTTCGAGGACGAAATTCTTTTAAGGGGGAAAGATTGTAACGACCCAGAATTTTTAGAAATTAAAATATGAATATTTAATTAATTTTAAATGTTAAAAAGTGAATTTATAAGTTGAATAAATTTTTATTTGAATTATTGGATTTAATTAGATAATTAAAACAATAATTTAATATGTTAAATTATGGAAATAATTGAAAATTGAGTTAAATATGATTGAAAATAATTTGGAAAATTTTATTTAATCATACTGGAGTTATAGAAATATTTTAGAACTTTTAAAATCGATTTAAAAGTTTAATTGTGAAAATTGAATATTTTAATATTTAATAATCGACTGTAAAATAGCCAATTTTTGAACAGTCTCAGAATTGAACGAAACCAGTTCCATTGGATCCGTAATAGTTAGTTATTACCGGATTTCAAATTTCGTGTCAATCGGAGTTATCGTTTGATCGTGGCAGCTCGAAACGCATCGATTATTTTTAATTTAAATTTGGCGAGTCAAAATAGCCATTTTTCAAAAAGTCTCGGATTTCGACGAAACCAGTTTCATCGGATCCGTAATGTGATATTATTGTAAGGTTTCAAATTTCGTGTCAATTGGATTTACCGTTTGTCCGGTACAAATTAAAACGCCTAGAAATCGATTTAAATCGATTTAATTTAAATTGAACGTTTTCAGCCATAACTCGCACATACTTCCGAATTAGCTTCCGAAACCTATTCCATTGTGTCCGGAACGCGGGATAAACCCTAGGTACGCTGGTTACGGCGTCTAAATCGGAGTTCGGAATTTCCGGGTGAATAGTGTCGAACGGTTCCTTATAAATAGCCCCTACCTCTTCATAAATTGATAAAAATATCAAAACCTAACCCTAATTCAACCCTAGCCGCCACTTTCTATTCTAAGGCCAGAAATGCTCCATCTTCATCACCAAAGATCTTCCAATCCGTCAACAATTAGAGGAAGTTGTCAACATGAAAGTTGGAGAGGGCGATGAGAGCTAGAGATTGAACGGTGGTGATCGGAAACGGAGCAACGTGGAGCAAGATATGTGGGGCCATTCTCTACAGTTTTTGCATGCAAAACGAGGCTGTAGACATGGCCGAGCTCACTCTCCTTGAGGCCGAGCATAGCTTAGGTTATGGGCTTCGACGTGGCGGAGTTGTGATCGAGTTTAGGCGAGTGATTGGAGTGCAAAATGAAACCCTAAATCACTAGGAATGGGTTGAGGAGTTCGGCCTCTATCCTGTAACTTGCGTGAGCTTGGGGAAGATGGGATGGAGGGCTGTGATTGAATGGTGAAGGATCCTAAGGCTTGGATTTGAAGTGGGTATAAAATATATTAGTTAATGTTGTAAAAGTTATTTAAATCGTGTACGATCTTATAAAATGCATAACTTTTTCATACGAGGTCGAAAAAATGCAAACTCAGTTGCGTTGGAATCGTATGGACGAGCACTACGCAATGGAGTTGGTTTGGAGTCGTTTGGAGTTAGTGAGAATTTCGGGTAAAATTAAACGCGCGTTTAATTTTATTCGAAATAAAAGCTAAAACGGAAATTAAAATCAAGGTGAGAATTTCTCACTCAATCGAATAGATTTCGATTTTATTTTAAATAGTTAGATTTAAAATATTTGAATGCAAGTTTGAATGATGACTGTAAATTATTGATTGTTAAAATAGACATTATGCGCCGTTAGTAAGCGGATGTTATTTAATATAAACATATACCGCGAATATTTCATAAACAGTGAAATTGGTATTATATATAATATCAATATATATATATTGGCATATGTATATATTGCAGTTGATTGATTTCCCGCATTTTTTGTTTAGCGGATGAGACCCTATTACGCCGTTATTAAGCGGATAATATTTATTAAAAACATGTACCGCGATAGTTTCGTACTGGAGCGAAATTGGTATTGTGCTAATGTTTTTGGATGCAGGAAACAGGTTGGAGGGATCCAACTGGATTCCTCAACAGTTTTTATTTGATTTCAGATATTTTGATATTTGATGGATTATCATATCGATATATGATATCGTTGTTAGTCGTGATTTACTATTTGGTGTGTAGCATCATTGGACCCAGATTTTGGGATTTTAAAATGTTTTTAAAGTGATTTTTGAAAAGATAAAATATTTTTTTGGAATTGATCCATTATAAATAAATGAACGTTATAATTTTTAAAGTTATAAAAATTATAATTTTTGTGAAATATAGTTAAAAGCTGATTTTGAGAAATATGGGTTAATGATGTTATAAAATAGGTTAAATTGGATTTTTGAATTTATTATAAAAGTTTGAATTTAGAATTTATAAAATTTGATTATTTTATAAATCAGAATGATGAAATTATAAAGGAATTTAAAGACGTTTTAAAAGAATAATATAAATTGATTTATATTAAGAGATTTATAAATAGATATTTATAAATCGAAAAATTGACATTATAAAACGAGTCTTTATAAATGTTTAAATGAAGTGAAAATGAATTTCATAAATGAATGAAATTTGTAGAATTATAAACTGGGAGGTTATAAATGAAATTTATAAATAGTAGATTTATAAATTTGGTGAAATTATGTGAATAATAGATTTGGTTAAATAAATGAATCTTATAAGTTATAAGATTTATAATTATGAAGTTTAAAGAACGATTTTATAAAATAATCGTTTTATAAGTATTTAACTTACAATATAAACATTTAGTTTAGAATTGAGTTATAAACTGAAATATGTTAATAAAGGAATTTATAAAAAGGAAGTTTTTATAAATAAATAGATATGGAATTTATAAACGTTGTTTTATAAATTCGCAAACGACTTATTTTGATAAGTTAATTGTTATAACTTAGAAATGGAGTTATATTCACGTTTTAGACTGTGAATAATCCTTTAAGTTAAAAAGTATAAAAAGGATGAAATTTGTTAACATAGTATATTCACGTTTTTGAATAGTGAATAAGATGTTAAAGAAATTGTTTAGAATGTGAATGTTTTAAATAGAATTAAAACGATCTAACGATGTTTTAAATGTGTTGAGATTCGAAACCATAGATTTCAACATTTATTGTTGAAATAGATGTTTTCGAGAAATAAAAGGAAATAGTGGACTATAACACTGTTGTTATAGTAAATGATTTCCGAAAGGAAATGTTTTGAATAGTATTGGGATTTATATATCTATTTTTAATTTCGAATCCCTATACTAGTGATTTTGGGTTGTCGTAACGATGTTTTACGTAACATTCGTTTTGGCCCAAATAAATATGTTTAAATAAATGATTTCCTTAAAGAATGAAATATATACTAAATTCGATTTAAGTATATTGAATATTTTCTAAGTGTTGAAAATAAAAAGATTTGAGAATTACTTATTTTTAATAAGTATGGAAATGTTTTCCAATATGAAGTGAATAATGAGAATTTATCTTTTTGGAGGATAAATTGAAATGAATTATTGAAATCGTATATGCACGAATATTTTGAAATATAAATTCATTATGGAATTTATATGTGAAAAGTGAAATTGGTTAAAAATAAATATTGATTTATTTTTGAAGTATTGGAATTATATATCTTGTAAAGATATTTTGGAAAATAAATAATTTGGAAAATTATTTGGAATCTGGTGATGTATGCATATCCATTGATAGTTCAATAACCGACTATCAATATTTCCCTTTGAATGGGTATTTGATGTGAATTGATTGAATTTGAATGCACACTTATTTTTGAATAAGCGCTCACTATTCGGGTTAACCGGGAAAGGACCATGGGGTCGTATAACCCATTCCGAATATGTGATACGTCGTTATGAATTGCATTTGAAGATCGGTGTTGAAGACCGAGTATTTGTGAAAGCGATAGGATGACCTATCGATTGTCTCTGCACTGGGTAGCTCCTGGTATAGAGATTCCTTAAGTGATGGGAAATTCGATCGGGATTGTGAATACCCGTATTGCAAGGGCTTCGTAAGAAGTGCCTTCGGTTTTGTTCGAGCCCGGAACAAACTTGTATGGATTGTATGTCTGACATTACAAGTTGAGATATAAAGCCGATTTCTTTCAAATATATTTCTATTGGTGGCGGAGAATTTATTCTTTGCTTAACACCCTTCTTTGAGACGTACGAGCTCAAAGGTTATATAGTTGAAGTTATCAGCGATATATTCCCAATTTGGTAATGTGACATGCCGAGTGATGCTGAAATGATCATCGTGTTGATTATTGTGATAGGATCATTTATTTGATCGTCTATCTTAGTGATCATTGTGTTGATCATTTGTTGACCCAAAGCATGGCTTTTGTATAAAGTATGTTTTTGTGGACGTGAATTCGTCGAGCCTCACATCCCGGAAATGGTCAAAACAGGAAAGAAGCAGCAAGGTTATGAGGGGTAGCACCCTTTAGGATGTGTCCATTTCCTTCTGGAAAAGGGTGGTATCATGGTATGGAGCCCAGATACTTACTCATGTTGAAAACACTTTGTTATGATTGTGTGAATTGATTAGAGAGCGCTCTCGGAAAAAGGTCCCAAAGGACCGGGGGATGGCATATCCAGTCAGTTGTTACTCAGTTAGGAGTAACCCGGCCTTGTGTTAGTTGAGATCCGGTTTGGTTCTCGGGGATGTCCATCCAGAGGCATTCTCAGTGGCAATGGGAAGTTCCTTGGCCTGATCATTTGTTGGAAATCCAATTCCCAATACGAAACCCTGTACGGTATTAGTTGTAGAACCTGCTATTCACTTATGGTGGTCACCACTGTTTGGATGGTAGCTATAGTAGGCATAGTTCGAAATGTCTATGCTGGCTAAGATTTATATTCTACTTTCGAAATGAATTTTTCCTACACTATACACTAATAATAATATCAAATATTATTTTAAATGCGTATCAAGCATCTTTGACTATCATAAGGAGAAATCTCCTCCGATTCTGCGTTTGCATTGTGTGTGTGTGCGGGAGGCCTTATGGTAGTCTCATTTTTAAAAGCATTGCGAATTAATTTAAAAATATTCCTCTATTCTGATTTTAAAGTTAAATAAACTGTTTTGAGTTCTCACACCAGTCACATGACTGACTTGGAGTTTATTGTTTTCCTTCCTAAACTCTGGGTGCCCACCAATTTTCACACGGGCAGTTAAGAGTTAGGTTTATCAGGATATTCTGGATATTCTGGAGTTGCTGGAGGCAAGCTGGATGGCATGGCGTATTACTAGTTTATATAGTATTTCTTTTTCCGCTGCATTGTTTGTTGTTGTATGTTGTTGTACACTCTGATGTGATGATATGATGTAATAAAATGTGATGTAAGGTAATAACTGATATAGTTCTTTGTTTAAAGATTATTCATTTATTATTATATGTTGTTCCGCTGCGAATTGTGAGATTCTGTTGTTGTTCTGTTGTTTTCTTCTGTCCCGTTCTATTTTTAAAATGCTTCTATCTTCTATTTTCAAATTCTCTATTTTCTTTTCTGTCTTCTGTTTTCTAAAAATTGTCTATCTTCTTTTCCCTCTATTTTCTATCTCTTCTCTCTTCTTTCTTTTTCTTAAATTCTTTTAAAAAAATCCATAACATCTCGGTTTTCGGCCTTTGATTTCTCGGCAGTCGATAAAGTGAGTATCGATGTCGGATTTTCGAAGAACGAAAATTTTTGGGGCGTTACATCCGCTTTCATTTGGATCCTGCTTCTGCCGAGCCTTGGGAGTAAGATGAGTGTTTTGGTGAATTATGAGCTTGAGCAAAGGAATAGACTGTCAGATCGCATCTACTTTGAATCATGTGTTTGCCTCCAAGTCAAAGGCAAGAGTTGAGGATCGGAGGCCAAACCGTGCCCACTTTTTATGGTATTTATACTCTAAACCGTGCTAAGGGACCAAAGTTGATTAATAGATGGTCGAACCGCGTCCATCTTTTTGTGTTTATACTCTGGTCCACGCTACAGAGATCATTGTTTTATAATGAGTGGTCAATCACACCCATTTGATGATTATACTCCAATTTGCGCTCTGAGGACCAGTGTTGGTCGATGGATGGTCAATCACACCTTTCTGGTGTTTATACTCCAATCCGTACTCTGTGGATTAGAGTTGGTCGATGGACGTCGCACCACATCCATCTTTTTGGAATTTATACTTCAATCCACACTCTAGGGAGGGAGTTGGTCAATGGGTGGTCAGTTACACCCATATTTGATTTATACTCTAGTTTTCAAGTCGAGATAAGAGTTACTGAATGAACGGTCGAACCACGTTCATCCATGGAAAGGAATTTTTCCCTCAGCATCAAGGATAAAATTTGACAAATGGACGGTCGATTCATGTCCACTTGGTGATTGTAGCTCCTCTAATGAAGTCCAGGAAGGGATTAAGTGATGGATGGATAGATCATACCCATGCCTGTGTTGGCCGGTCAGGTCTCGTCCAATTTTCTTAGTACTCCTCCCAATAAGTCGAGGGAGAGAGTTATTAAGTGGACGATCAAGTCACATCCACCTCAAGATGTAGTCATGTCAACGTGTTGAGGGCGATGGTTGATGAGTAGGTAATCAGTCACGTCCACTTTAAGTCAAGCTTTCGAACTGCCCTCTTTGTCCAGGGTAGGAGTCAATGTGCAGACAGTCAAATCACGTCCACTTTAGTTGGATCCCAGCATCGCTGAGCTTTGGGAGAGGCATATGTATTTTGGTGAACTTTAAGTATGATCCGGGGAGCGGATGATCGGGTCACATCTGCTCAGAGTTATTCTTTGGTCTCTAAGTCAAGTGTGGTGGTTGCTGAGTGGATGGCTAGGCATGTCTACTTTGTACTGAATTCTGACCTTGTCGGGCTTTGAGTAAGGCATCGTCGTTCTGTCGGAATTGAAGCACAAAATAAGAATTTGATTTTCGAGTCACACCTACTTTGCACTTCGAGTCCTTGCCCCCAAGTCAAGAGCATATTGTAACTGATGAGCAGTTGAATCACACTCGTCTTGATGATCCCCCAAAGGTCCAATCAATATAATTGGTCATAGTTGGTCACTTACATTGAGTGATTGGCACCCAACTCTAAGCATTAGTTCACCTGCATCGTTTGGAAGTTGTTTGGTTCAAGTTGGTCATAGTTCACAACATTATTGAAATTGAAATAAATCTTATTAATAAGTGAAGCAACATCGTATGCTCGCTATTCCATTTCGCCCCAGCCTATTTCAGCTAATAGTCGACCATAAATGGTCCAATTGATAAACAAATTTCTTTATTGAGAGGAACGAATGTTCCCTGCTTGCCATTCTATGGGACTTGCACATTATTGTTGAAACTTTCCTTTCGGGATCAGCTTTTCGATCACATCTCCAAGGTATCTGCAATCGTCGGTGTTATAACCGTGTGTATCTTGAAATATACAATGTTTCCTGGATTTCTTCTGGGTTTCGGTGGACTCTCTCGAGGTTGGTTTCCTATACTACTTCGAGTCATGAATCTTCAAGTAGATGTTTTCGATTGAATCGTGCAATGGAGTATATGAGTTAAATTTTTGGACCCTGGGTCGTCTCCTAAAATTTGAGTCCTCATTTATGGCATCATCCTTACTCTTGTTTTGAACCTCTCTAGCCATTAGGCCTACATTGTTTCATATCAATATTAGTCTCTCATCTTCCTTGCATAAGCATTGATTCACTTTGTAGTAGAAGTGATCCAAGGTCATAGGAGGTGTTCCAGCTAACCAATCGTTGAAATCTGACTTAGGGTCGATTCCCGCTATCAACGCCATCAGTTTGATATCCTTATAGGAAGTGCTCACTTCAGTGACATCAACTTTGAATTCATGCATGAAGCCTTTGAGTGGCTTGCATGGTATTTGAAATAAGTCAGGTAGTGACATTGCATCCTTGGATATTCTGCTCATAGAATGGCTTAAATGAATGGATTTTGATGGAGGAAGATGCTACGGTCGTTGTCGGTATATTCTTGGATCTCTCTAATGAGTCGACGTAACATAGTTGCCAAGTCAGGTGTTTGGAAGCTGGTAAGTTGAGGGCAGTCGCAATCTACCTTAGTAGCTTGACCTGGTAACCCTCTTAGTTTATGTCATATCACTTTAGTTCTCCTACCGTTCGGAGTTCCATTTGAGGAGTAGTTCCTTGTCCATCCCTTGACTGCAATTCAGCAACTGTCGCTTGATCCTCTATGCCCTAGTCAGCCACTGGATGTAATTGAAGTGGATAGAATGCACTGTCTTTAAGTTGAGTTCCAAATCCAGAATGCGGGGGAACTATGTTGTGGCATGGGTTTGGCACCGAAAAAAATTCAGAGCTATTTAAAAAAAAGGACCGTATCCGATCCATTTTTTAAATATATATACACCGATCCCCTTTATTTCTTCATTGGACTGTGTTGGTGTTTAGGAGGGTACGATCACAAGCATGTTGGAGATGATGGAGCCAAAGAAGGAATCGGTATATGGACCTTGCAGAGGGATCGATATATACACCTTACAATGGGATCAATACATACGCCTTACAGAGGGATTGATATATACACCTTGCAGAGGGATCGGTTTATTAAATTTGAAGTGAAATATTTTCTATATTTATAATAGTTTAAATTATAGAAAGAAATATGATTTAAAGGTTATTTGATTTACAAATCAAAGTTTGAAAAGTTACGGTCCATATAGCTGTAGTCCTATGGATGCACTTTGGAAATCTGAGATTTTAATAAAGTAAAATGAGGTTAACTGTTTTAAATATTTCATAAACTCTTTTCGTAAATGTTTTATAAATATTATATAAGTGTTCTAAAAGGAGTTGAAGTTTTTTAATATATTCTGAGTATATAAAACAAGTGGTTTATTTTAAAGAAAATCCTTTACTATTTCATAGTCGGATTCTATATAAAAGTGATGTTTTTATTTATGATTTGGATGGAGGTTTATACTTTGTTTAAAAGTGTCTAAAAGAGGTTTGGAATTTATATAAATTATTTTTGTGGGAATTATATGTGAAGTATCTAAGTAAGTTGCTCACACTCACATAAAGGAAAATCTTATCTTTCTAAATCAACTTTAGTTTAACAATGTCTTCAAGTGATGTTTAAGAGTTTTGAATTATGATTTGAGAAATTTAAATTGTAAGGAAGAATGTTTAAAAAGGATTTAAGTTTCAAAAATATTTAAAATGAGATTTGAAAACAAGGGTTTACTTAAAGGAAATCCATTTGTTTTCCTAAATTGAACTGTCTTATGTAGTGATGGCTTTTAAGTAATGTTGTGAATGGAAGTTTAAACTTTGTTTAAAGTGTTTTAAATGGGACTTTAAATTTATATAAGTATTTTAATGGATTATTTGATATAATAAACAAGTAGTATTTTTATAAAAGAAATCTTGGTTTCCAAATCAACTTTGGTTTAAACAAAGATTTCAGGTAAGATTTATATGAAGGGTTAAACTTTGATTAAAGAAGTATTTTTTTTTTAGAAAAGAGGTATTTTCAAAAGATGAAAAAGTCATGGATTACAATACTCTTGTTGTAATAAATGGTTTCGAGAAAAAGGAAGAGATAATGGACTATACATTTTTTTTATAGTAAATGATTAAGATGAAAGGAAGTCTTGTTACATAATAATGGGTTTATTATAAATAGTATATGGAATTTATGATCTTATGCTGGTATTAAACTTCGAGGTAGGTTGACTTCTACCTATCCTGAAAGTTAAGAGTGTTGTCAAGTCAAGGTTTGTGAGATAGTAGTACCACAACTTGAACGACTTCATTGTTAGCAAAATGATAGTTTAAGTTTGAAATCGAAGATTGATGCTGAGTATATGAAGTATTATTTCTTATTTGAATTTGGTTCCATAATCATATTTTTTCTTACAGTGGTACAAAAAATATTATTTTCATACTTAACACAAAATTCCGAGGTATAAAAACTAGTCTTTATCTTAGAGTTAAGAATATATGTCGAGGCAATGATAGTTTACTAACTTGCTTTATTTCATTGTTAATCAAGGGATACAACTATTGGAAATCAAAAAGTGGTGGTAGGTATGTTTGGTAATGGGTTCTTCTTTATCTCATCCATTACAAATTCTTATGTTCAAACAAAGAAAGCACCACATTACACTTGCATTTCCATTTTTACTTTAGTTTTTCTATTTTCTTCCTTCTTCCTCTTCATTCGGTCCTAACATCCATAAAATTATTCAAAATCAAGTGTTTCATTTATTTAAACCAAAGAGAATTAAATTAGCAAAAACTTTCATGTTGATCAATTTTTCAAATTTTGAAAGTAGTAATGTCAAAATCCTTTTTTTACTGAAGTTATTCACTGTCCGAAATTTATGACTCCGAAAATACCTCCACTTCATTCGGCCATAACTTTCAAAAAACAACTCAAAATCATGTGATTCATTCTTTTAAACCAAAGAGAATTGAATAAGGAATAACTTTCATGTTGGTCACCTTTTCAAATTCTTAGAGGAATCTTAATAAAAATCTATAAGAAGACAACCCATTTTCTAGCCTGTTTTTAAAGCAAAAACTCAAACCTAAAGCCCCTTCCTTTCCATCATGAATGAACCCATCTAGAGTTATCCTAGAATTTTTGAGCTACTGTTTGTAAGTAGTAGGGGTTGATTGGTAGTAACAAAGAGTAGTGGATTTTTTCTGAAGTCTAGGTTGCTTTTAATGTATGATTTCTCACTTTAAAGTTGGTTTTAAAATTGACAAAATGTGGTAATAATTTAGTGCTAACCTATAGTGTGGATGTATGTATTGTGATATGCTCATGTTATTGTTTGATCTTGAATCTCGCTTGAAAGGGAATGAAATAAATAACAATTTTATTGCAGGGGTCAAAAGCAAACAGAACGGAAGTCAAAGTGTCTGCATAGCGAATAGGTCGCTACGGAAACACTTCAAAGAATAAAAATGTTGTAAATGGTTCCTAAAAGAGTCCTCACCTTATTGATTGCTTTATTTACATATATTATTGGTTATGCAAATATTCATGATTGTGAAAAGGGAATGTTGTTTAGTTACAATTAACCTACTTATTGTTGATTTTATTGCGACGTTGAAATCCCGTGCTCATTTTTAACGATTTACAACTTATTTTCTAATATGTTTCGAAATGGTTTCTGCACTTGACTTTTGTTTTCAAACATTGAACAAAGACATTAAAGTGGTTTAAATATAGAATAAAATGTGGTTTAAAAAGTTAGTTGATTTACAAAGTGAAGTTTTAAAAGTTACGATCATATAGCGTTGGTCGCTATTGATGCAGTTTTGGAAATATTTGATATTGTAAAATAAAAAGATTTATCTATTTAAGTATTTTGAAAAGTCATTTCAAACCTGTTTATAAGTATTTAAAAAGGAAATTTGAAGTTTTAAATATATTTTTAAGAATTTATTCAGTTAAACAAGAGGTTTAAATTTTATTCATCTGTTTTAAAGTCAAGTTTTGTTAAAAGTTACCATCTTTAAAAGGATGATTTAAATACAAGTTTCAAACTTGTTTAAAAGTGTTTTAAAAGCATTTTAAAAAAGAAAGGAATCATTGATTACAACACTATTGTTGTAACAAATGTTTTTGATAAAGGAAAAGAGATTATGGACTATAACATTTTTGCTATAGTAAATAATTTCAGAAGAATTAAAAAGGAGGTTTGGGTAATAACACCTTATTATTATTAAATAAATTGTTTTTTTATAAAAGCAAGTTGTTTAAAAGTGTTTTAGAATTCATTGATTTAAATAGATATTTACTTTTATAAAGGAAAAAGATTTCCTTTTTAAATCAAACTTTGGTTTACATAAGTGATTTTGGAGAATGTTGTTGATGGCAAGTATATTAGAACTCTTGGATCCTAATTTAATTTCTAGACTTTTATGTACGAAAACCTTTTTCTATTTTGAAGTTAGAAGTGAATGTCGAGTCAAGGTTTGAGAGGTAATAATACCTCAACTTGAACGATTCCATTTTTAGCCGATGAAAAGCACTAGTTTGAAATCGAAGACTAATAATAAGTTTCTGGAATTGATTTTAATTTTTTTTTAAAAAGACTTTATTTAATAAAAGGGATTTCTTTGCCAGTTCCATTAAGGTAGCAAAACAAATATGATAAAGTTGTGCTAAAATGTTGATGCACTTATGGAAAGTAAGTCATTATGTATTTAGAATTAAAAGTCGATGAGTAGACTTTTCTTTATCTGTGAGATTTAGAATCGAAGTGCTTTAACTAAGGTAAGGCAAGGGTGCAACTAGTACTCTAACTCGCTTGTATTTGATTTTGGGCAAGGGATAGAGAAGTCAAGACGTTGAAAAGTTGATAAGTATAAGAGGGTTTAATTTCAATAGAAAGGTCATGATTAATTATGCATATGGAAGGTATTTCATCTTATACTTGACACCAAATTCCAAGGTTTGGGAACTTATCTCTATCTCAAGAACTAAAAATGTATGCCGAGGCAAGGACAGTTTCCTAGCTTGTCCGATCTCGTTGTTAGTCAAGGGATAATACTGATTGAAATCGAAAAATAGTGATAAGTATTAGTGTGCAACCTCTTAGTGTCCAACATTTAGAGAGCGTTATGAAATCTAGTCTCAATGGATGAATCGATACCACTTCACGAAACATCTTGACTGGGAATATTTAATACAATATGTTGTTTTCACCACGATAAAATTCTTATGATTACAACACTTTGAAATTACTATCACATAACATATCATTTAAAGATATTCATTCCAAATGCTTTAAAATAATCACTTAACTATTTACATCACTATATATCAAATACATAATGGGAATAGAAAAAAACATTTTATTTGAACAAGATTGGTCATAAAGTTAGATATATGTAACAAATTACATAATTTTCCGAAGGGCATACCACTAACTTTATCAATCAATATGCTCATGACTTACACATATATCTTCTTAGTAAAGGCTCTCGGATCTCAAATAAGGATAGGGCCTATATGGAGAAGGTGCCTTATGTGATTGTAGTTGGTAGCTTGATGCATGTTATGATTTGCACTAGGATTAACATTGCACATGCTATTGGATTGCTTAGTATGTATATGGAACATCTAGGAAAAATGAATTGAGAGGTATTAAAGTATATTTTTAGATATCTTAGAAGAAATCCATATCATGGGCTTGATTCTATTGTTATGGATAGAGATTTCAACTTTGTTGGATTTTGTAATTTTGATTATGCTAAGGATCAATATTGAAGAAAGTCATTCTTAGGTTATGTGTTCACTCTTGGTAGGGTAACTATTAGTTGGAAAGCGAGGTTGCAGATGCTTTATCCACTTCAAAGGTAGAGTAGACAACTATTGTTGAAGTAGCTAAGGAAACACTCTATTTGAAGCGGTTGATGTGTGTTTTGGGCTTCCTTTATGATGGAGTTATGATAGCCAAAATGTAGTTCACTTAGCTGAAAATTTGGCTTTCAACTCGATGATGAAGCATTTAGAGGTATGAGAGTCATTTCTTGTCTTGATGGATGAAGAGAATATAGTTCATCTTTAGAAGGTTCGCATGAAGGAAAATGCAGCAGATATGTTTATCAAGTCCTTGCCTGCTGTAAGCTTCAAGCATTTCTCAAAATTAATCCTCTTATTGAGATGCTACGTGGCACATGGTAGAACATGGAAGACTGAGGTGGTTGATGGAGACATTTGTTTTCATGTTGATGTTGGATATTGATAGGTCCTATTTACATAGAAAGGTTACTCCCAACACTTTGTTGGTAGGCAAGGGCCTGGTTAGAGTTCATTGATAAAGTGCAATAGGCGATGACCACGCCGAATCTCATTGGGAAGAATCTATGTTGTCATGTCTGAGATTTTCTTGTAGTATAAAGGTGTATATGGAGTTAGTAGGCTTGTATGGGAATTTCATATCATGGTGGAGATTGTTACATTTTGGTGATACAATATTTCCAAATTGAAGATGATTTTGGAGATATTTTGAGTTAGTTGGCTCTTTTATTGCTTATGATATTTATATTTGGTTTGCGTGCTACATGCTTTTTATATATATGGAATAAGTTACTTTAATTTACAACTAGAACAAACTTTTTTTTAGATATAAGAAGCTCATGAAATAAATTAAAGCAAGTAACAATTGGGTGTGTTAAATTAGAAGTAATTTGTTAAAGATGCATCTTATTTTATTTCCACCATTAAAAAGTTTGCAAAAATCTCTACATCAACTTAAAACATATATTAATAATTATGCTATATAAATTATGTCCTCTATCCTAGTATTTTACTCATTACATTACACTCCTTTTTATTTTTATTTATGATATGTTTAATTGCTATGGTTAAAGTTGTTGATTGATCTATATTTCTTCATTTGGTAATGTAATGTTGTCTTCTCATTTTGATTTGAATCCTTATAAGTTTCATGTGTTTCAGTCTCAGTTGATTTTCACATCGTGGTTTAGATATTTAGTTCGATTTGTAGTTGCTGTGTAAATTACACAAAATGAGTTTTGTGCATTGTGATATTTTTCTTTTGCTGAGTTTGTTAAAATTTCTATTTTGTATATGGTCTTTGGGAGTAGGTCATAATGGAAAGTACAAAGAAGCATTTCTACCAAATTGACAAAGAAGAGAAAAATTACTAAAACTTATGTTTCAAATTAACCAGAAAGTAACTTAGGACCTGCTAACATAAACTCTCAAATAAATAACCTAAATGGCAATAGGTAGTGTAAAAATTCAAATAACATTAATCCAACCAAATTATGGATATACAACTCACTTTCTCTTTGTGGTTATACATATTAACTTTAATATGTTTTGAATGTGAAAAATGGTGTTAAAGTAAGAAAAAATATTTTATGTCCTTGATGTAAGCCACTTTGAAAGAAGGATTTTTCTTATAATTCAATTTATATTTGTGTGAATATGTGTTTTTTAAGCTTTTGCAACAACATCTCCCATTGAAAAATACTGCATATTTAACAATTTTCATTCATGCACTAATGATTTCCATGTAATGGTATGTCTAAGATGTGATGATAAGAAAACATTCATTTCTCAGTACCTTACATCTTTTGTCAAGGCCCGTTTTCCCGTACCCTTTGAATCGACAATAAACCACACATGTCCAACTCAAATTGTACGAAAATACGGAACATGAAGGGTGATAAAGAAAAATAGACAGAACAAAATCTCACACGAATGGAATAACATATATTATTTCAATAATAATCTTTACAGCGGAAAATTTTAAAATACAATATCAGAGTCTAACCTAGATTCAGCTTGGACAGTTATAAAACCTGCCCTTACAATTGCTGACAAACATCAAACAAAATACACTAAGCAAAGCCTATGAAAGAATATCTCCCTGGGTCCATGAATATCTCCAGCTCTCCTCTGGAACTTCAACTTCCTTCGACTATCCTGAAACTACTCGGATCTGACCCAAGTATTGAAAATACCCGGATCAGGCTTGATAAACCAGCGTGAGAAAAACTCAATAATAAATGACAGTGTCATATATCAGCCTTTGGATAAAATCCTTTGAAATAAATAGTATCTCATAAGACCACGCCCACACATAAACACGGACGGGTTTTTACCTTATGATAACTAAAACACTTTTATATCAAAACCTTTGATATTATTTCTAATGACATCTCTTTGAAAACATTTGCAAATAAACTTATTAATCTTATCCGAAATGGTTACCCATATAGCATTTCGAGGCTATTCATTACGCCAATACAAACAAAACCGTAGGTTCTTATTGGAGAATGGATTTCCATACAAATGACCAGGCGCAGGATCTACCTTCCGAAATGGGTACACCTCTAGATGGATGTCCCGAGGCACAGAACATCTGCCCTCTACCAACACAAGACCGGCCCACCTCTGTAACTAGATGGTACCGAATATGTCATCCCCCGGTCGTTACCGACCTTTATCGAGGGCCCTCTAGCATACACCACATTAATTAACATCCCGACGTCATAGCGGGAAGAAATATATCTAGAAGGGGATGATCATACCCTAATGGGAATGACCCACATAGCCCTGCTGCATCTAATCCTGTTTCGGTCATTTCCGGTTTGATGAGGCTTAAGGCTACGATTACCTTTTCACAAAGCACATATCAAATCTTTGAATGCCACATTGCCATTTCCGTTAACTACTAATTGCCTTCCACAAAAATACAACCCTTGAGCTCGTATGTCTCAAGGAGGGTGTTAAGCTAAGAGAAGTTGCCTTCTCTGCCACCACTGATGTACGTTTGTAAAAACCAATGTACGTAATCTTTAGAAATGCAACGTCAGACAAACGTCCATACAAGTTGTCCAGGAACAGGACAAACCGAAGGTACTTTCCTCGGCCATTACTAGGCGAGAAGCCCTTGCAATCCGCAAAATCTCCATCACGAGGAGACCACTGCTATATATAACTCTATAATGGGTGCACCCTGAGCAAATCAACAAGCAGTCTTCACGCTAGGAAGATCCACGGTCTTCAATCACCATCTTCAACATGTCTTCACGTTCGAACGCATACATTGGTTCGAAGTGGTTTTCGGATAGGAATTAACCAAATCCGACTCCGGTTCCTTCGAAATCCAATCATCGATAAAAGTGAATATGAGTATATAGGATTTGTTAAGTCTCTTTTCACTTAAATTCTTTTCGGATGATTTCGAAATCTCTTTCTTTTAACTTAGGATAATTCTAAGTGATTCATTCTTTTGTTTTGGAAAATATCTCAGATTTCTTTACTTAATTCTTGATCCAAATTTCTTAACTTTTAACTTAAGGAAAACATTCCCTTTATAATATCACCTTCCAAAACATCCATTTAATTTAAAGGATTATTCACTGTCCAAAATCGCGAATATAATTCCTTTAATAACTTTCACATTTAACTTATCAATTTAAATTGATTTCAGATTTGCAAAACGGTGTTTATAAATTCCATTTTTATATCTCACTTGTAAGTCAAAATCCAATACTCTTATTTACCAATTCATTCCTAAAATTCATTATAAATTCTTCTCTAAACTTCACAGGTTAGTAGAAATCATTCATTTTGGAGATTGCTTAACTTTTGGATAATACCAATCTTCTTTTATTTTGGAAAACTTAACAGAATCTTTTTATTTTGAAGCATCCGGGCTTTCCTTTCGATCTGTTCCACCCCTCGCCTAAGAAAAGAAAACATAGGCCAGGTAAGTTCAGGGCACTGGTTGCTCCATCCCTAACCTTAGTTAAACACCTTGTTTTATCTTCCCAGATCTCACAGGCGGGACAAATGTACTAGTCGTTTCCGCATACTCAGATTTTCAACTTCATTTTGGAATTGCTTATAAATATTCCAAATTATCTCTTAAAACTCTTAATTATCCTTTTTAAAACATTCACAATTGATTCTGGGAAACATCATTACATTTAAACTCATATTCCAAAAGTTATATAATTCACAGCATAAAAGTGCTGCGGAAAGTGCTATATAAGCTTATTTGATTAAAACAACTTTTAAACATTCGCTAATTCATATTTTCCAATCCAAATCTCTTTTAAATCATTTAAATAGATTTATCAAATTTATTCCATATTTTTCCATAATTAAAAACATCCATTTAAACAGATTTCCTTTTATGGTCACTAAACTGCACTAGCGCGATTTTTCTAGAAAATTGATTTGGACATAATTCAAAATCTACTTATCGAAACTTTGATTTTCTTTCTTCGTTTAGAAGATACGGATATAATAGTCCGGAATTTTCTTATCTCGAAGAATTCCGAGCAATATTCCACTCTACACATTCATTTGAACTTTTTCGACGCGAAATCGCGAACTGCCGTTGCGCGACGCGTCTAGTTTTAACTTATTTTTCAACATTTGAAATAATTTATTCAAATTGGATTTCAATACTTATAAAATGATTAGAAACCATTTTAAATCAATATTTTCACCTTTTAAAGTATTTAATATATATTTTCACTCTTACCACATTAAAATATTATTATATTCCCATTATTTTAATATTAAACTTTAAAACCCAATTTCAACTCAATTTCAATTCTAATCTCAAATTAAACACATTTAAAACTTAGATTTCAAATCTAATTCCAATTTAAATTTCAATTTAATCTCAAACTAAACTTCACTTTTTCAAAATCGATTTTAATTTCAATTTCACTGTTCATCTAAATTTCAATTTCTAATTAGCTATTCTTTTCAAATCCGTTTCACTTCAAATTTCAAATTCTCTTTCATTTTAACTTTAATTTCACTTCTAAATGAAAAGAGACTTATTTTTCCACAATTTCTCATATTACTAAAATATGGTCTTTTAAACAAAAGTGATTACTAAATCAATAGGAATTTGATATCCAAATTATCATCACATCCATATAACAATCATATAACATCAACATTTTCAATATGGTAAATGTCATAATATTACTACGGATTATCCAACATATTCAAACAATCAACCAAACATACATATCATCAAATAGTGATTATCTAACATAACAATTGAACATGATAATCAATATGATTTAAAAAGCGATGAGAATTTCTCACATTACTAAAATAGGGTCTTTTAAACAAAAGTGATTACTTAATCAAAATGAACATATTCAATATTCATTATTTATCACTAACATAACATCCATTCAACCATCACATGCATATGATTTCAAATCTAACATTCAACATTAATATCATAACGGGATATATTATCACAATTCACTTAATATTAACAATCAATTTGGTTTAAACATTCATATGTCATAAGAGTGTAAATGTGATTGTTATAACATAATTTAAATATAAATTCAAAAGCGATGAGAATTTCTCACCTTTAACCAAACGTTTAACTTCCTACCAACATTCATATCAACAACACTTCACTAAAACTTCAACTAATTAACTTTTACTCCATTTCATCGACCACTTCTTCCATAAGTTCGGCCTCCTCCTATTCTTCCTCTTTCCCCATCATTTCTTCACTTATTAGATGTTAAACCATGTTCTAATGGCATTCTAAGGTCTTAGGCAAAGTTTGGTGGTGTTTGGAGTTGATTTAATATGGTTTTGAAAAAGTTAGTAAGCATTTTGGAAGAGAAGAAGAAGCCATTAAAGAGAGCTTCAAAGAAGAAGAAGAAGAAGAAGAAAGTGAAGAAGAAGGTAGAGAATGAAGTGTGAAAAATGAAAGGTATGGATGCATATTTATATTTGAGTTTTGGATGGCAAATGACTAAAATACCCTTCTTTACTTTTTGACTTTTTAATTTACTTTTCTACCCTTGATTTAACTCTTTAAGGACATGCATTAATGGTGAAATGATGGTAGGATGTAAGTTTGTACTTAATGAAATGATGTTTGCCTCTTTTTCTTAAACTTTTAAAATGTTAAAATAACATTTTGCTCCTTTTCCATGTAAAGTAGTAACATCTCATTAATGTGATTTGAATTTGTAAAATGATTACTCTTTTTTTTCTTAAACTTTGTGTAAAAAAAGAAAGAAGACTTTTGCTTGATTTGATGTGTATTAATGGTGATGTTAAAGATAGGAATGATTACTTTCTTAAATTTTGCATTTTAAAGAGAAGACTTTGCCTTGATTTGATGTGTATTAAATGCATGTATGTATGTGTCATTACTTCCTTTAGTTACTTATCTTTTCATACTTTATTTTGTTTGAATTCAAGGTGTATTAGTTACATCATGTATAAGAGAAAAGAAAAATATGTAATGATGTTGTTTTATTTGTTTACTTATACACACTTTTGTCAAATCATAACTTTTACATCTTTTTACATTTATGTAAATATTTTCAAAAGTAAACTCCTTTTGTCTTTTAGTGCTAAATGTAAAGTGTTTAAATAGTTTGTAAACTTGTAATTTTAAGTTATAAAATGTATTAAGTTGCAACAACTTGTCGACAACTTGTTTTGGTTGAAAACGGTGTTTTCCACCGACAAAGTTTACAGTCAAAATTTGACGTTTTTATTAAGCTATGTATGGGAGTAAACCAAACTTTTAAAATGAACTTTCTACTTCTTTAAATAAATTAAAACAAGTCTCTTTATATAAAAAAAGCATATCTAATTAATATCAAAATCTCAAATTTTACCGCGTATGCAAAATGCGACAAATTTTTGGTTATTTTTATAAAACGATTATTAACAAACTTTTAAATCTTTTAACATACTTTTATTATCTTTATTAGATATTTTAAATAAGATTTACCTTTTTAAATTTTAAATCGTTCGAAATCTCTCATTTCCGAAGTAGTGAAAATACGGGTCGTTACATTCTCCCCTACTTAAAAGCATTTCGTCCTCGAAATGAAAGTTAGATAAAGGAATCTATCTCATACTCATATCCTCAAAAAAATTGACTTATTTCTATTGATGATAGAAAAGAAGAAGGCCGATATCATAACAACACTAAAACAAATGATGCCAAACATATATAAAGATTCCCCACACTAAGCTGAGTACTTATCACTTTCTTAAGATTATATATACATACATCAAGTCAAACTTCTATCCTTCCCATCCTAGTGCGTACTGCACACTTAAGATAATGTATCCAACTATCAAACAAGACTATACATCCAAAAACAACCAAACTATATCAACATAAATGAATACATCCACATAACCCATCCTCTGACCTAAGCATGTACTACACCTGAGGTCTATATATACCAAAACATAATTCTAACCATTATCTCTTATGTCTTCTATTCAAGATAACTATCGAACTACTAAGTTGATAGACCCAACACATCATACTATATGTGATATTTGATTCGATCTATTATTCAAATCCACAACTTTTCTTTCGAACTAGTATCGATCTCCCGATTTTCTACTGCGGACTTTGATCAGACTTCTTGATCACAAACCCTTGCTTTCCTTGCATAGCTCTCAACTATGATAGAAAACTTGAGTACGTAATCATAAACTCCCATCAAGAATCGAGTGATAAATTCTTTTTCGGATTGGTGTAAACACCTCAAAGTTCTGTACTCAAATCTTAGATCAAAATTTATGTGCCAAAATGATCTACGTTTAACTTATGTACTTATTCACATTCATCTTTACCTAATACATTTCTTCCAAAACTTCTATTAATCCAAGTTTATTTCACAACCATTGCTTTCTTCTAAATCCATTATTACTTAAGCATACAAATGACTTAACTTGTATAATATACCTTTACTTCCTAAGAGTATATATACATATCCCAAACCTTCAAATCGTCATTACTTCAATTAGCGTCTTCAACAAATGTGGAATTCTATTATTCCAAATAAATAAGTTATAAAACTTAATCCTTAGTTTTCTTTACCTAAGGTCTCCATTTAGCTAATATTATTTATCTTATCCATATTTTAATCAAACAACTTTACTAAGTGTATACCTTTTTCTTACAATCTTAACTTATTTACCTATCCATTTTCTAAATCAAATTTCTTAACCTTAAATCCGTCAAATACCTTATAGTCAAATTTGTGAAACTTAATTCACATGGTATTTGTTATTTAAACATTTTCATCCAACATTCAACTACTAACCATATTATTCAAAACTACCTCCTTCTAATCTTACTTCATTTTGAATTAAAAATATTACCCTAAATGTATCATTATTTCAAATTTTATATTAGGATGATATTTCTTATACCTCTTGTTCCTAAATTTCACTTTGATTTTTAAACCTAATCAAAGTGTCTAAATTTCAAATTACCTTAACTCATTTATAAGTTATAGAACTTATCCTTTCATAATATATTTACCCAAAATTTCAATTTTGGCTTATCTTTTCTGTCTTATTGATAAGAATTTTTCTTCTAAGTATGCATTTTTTTTTCTTTCTCTAATTACAACTTCTAACTTCAATATTATCATCAAATATCTTATAGTCAAATTTGTGAGTTTTACTTCACAAGATATTTGTACTTAGCTTTTAAATCCATCTATTATGATAATCACTTAATCATTATTATTTCTTAATACTAAGTATCTAAGGGTATATGATTACAGTTTTAAATTCTAGCTTTCAACTAACTGATCCTATATGAAATATCTTATAGTCAAATTGTGCAATTCTAATCACAAGATATTCATATTTTAGTTTTACTAAGCTGAATCACAATCAATCCTTAATTTCTAACCCAAAAGATAATAATATCCTCTTTAGTATTTATAATATAAACCCAAGGTAAAATTATTTCATTTACTAATTTCTTTAAAACAAAATAAATTTTTATAAAATTAACAAATACGCGCTCATATATATAAATACTCTCATAACTCATTCTAGGGTGTTACTAACCCTATCTCTAATGAGTTACTCATCCTAGGATATTACTAATCCTATCTCTGATGAGAATTTACCCATAATAGAGCCAAGGTTCTCGCTTAACCTTCAGCTCTGATACCAAATGTCAAGGCCCGTTTTCCCGTACCCTTTGAATCGACAATAAACCACACATGTCCAACTCAAATTGTACGAAAATACGGAACATGAAGGGTGATAAAGAAAAATAGACAGAACAGAATCTCACACGAATGGAATAACATATATTATTTCAATAATAATCTTTACAGCGGAAAATTTTAAAATACAATATCAGAGTCTAACCTAGATTCAGCTTGGACAGTTATAAAACCTGCCCTTACAATTGCTGACAAACATCAAACAAAATACACTAAGCAAAGCCTATGAAAGAATATCTCCCTGGGTCCATGAATATCTCCAGCTCTCCTCTGGAACTTCAACTTCCTTCGACTATCCTGAAACTACTCGGATCTGACCCAAGTATTGAAAATACCCGGATCAGGCTTGATAAACCAGCGTGAGAAAAACTCAATAATAAATGACAGTGTCATATATCAGCCTTTGGATAAAATCCTTTGAAATAAATAGTATCTCATAAGACCACGCCCACACATAAACACGGACGGGTTTTTACCTTATGATAACTAAAACACTTTTATATCAAAACCTTTGATATTATTTCTAATGACATCTCTTTGAAAACATTTGCAAATAAACTTATTAATCTTATCCGAAATGGTTACCCATATAGCATTTCGAGGCTATTCATTACGCCAATACAAACAAAACCGTAGGTTCTTATTGGAGAATGGATTTCCATACAAATGACCAGGCGCAGGATCTACCTTCCGAAATGGGTACACCTCTAGATGGATGTCCCGAGGCACAGAACATCTGCCCTCTACCAACACAAGACCGGCCCACCTCTGTAACTAGATGGTACCGAATATGTCATCCCCCGGTCGTTACCGACCTTTATCGAGGGCCCTCTAGCATACACCACATTAATTAACATCCCGACGTCATAGCGGGAAGAAATATATCTAGAAGGGGATGATCATACCCTAATGGGAATGACCCACATAGCCCTGCTGCATCTAATCCTGTTTCGGTCATTTCCGGTTTGATGAGGCTTAAGGCTACGATTACCTTTTCACAAAGCACATATCAAATCTTTGAATGCCACATTGCCATTTCCGTTAACTACTAATTGCCTTCCACAAAAATACAACCCTTGAGCTCGTATGTCTCAAGGAGGGTGTTAAGCTAAGAGAAGTTGCCTTCTCTGCCACCACTGATGTACGTTTGTAAAAACCAATGTACGTAATCTTTAGAAATGCAACGTCAGACAAACGTCCATACAAGTTGTCCAGGAACAGGACAAACCGAAGGTACTTTCCTCGGCCATTACTAGGCGAGAAGCCCTTGCAATCCGCAAAATCTCCATCACGAGGAGACCACTGCTATATATAACTCTATAATGGGTGCACCCTGAGCAAATCAACAAGCAGTCTTCACGCTAGGAAGATCCACGGTCTTCAATCACCATCTTCAACATGTCTTCACGTTCGAACGCATACATTGGTTCGAAGTGGTTTTCGGATAGGAATTAACCAAATCCGACTCCGGTTCCTTCGAAATCCAATCATCGATAAAAGTGAATATGAGTATATAGGATTTGTTAAGTCTCTTTTCACTTAAATTCTTTTCGGATGATTTCGAAATCTCTTTCTTTTAACTTAGGATAATTCTAAGTGATTCATTCTTTTGTTTTGGAAAATATCTCAGATTTCTTTACTTAATTCTTGATCCAAATTTCTTAACTTTTAACTTAAGGAAAACATTCCCTTTATAATATCACCTTCCAAAACATCCATTTAATTTAAAGGATTATTCACTGTCCAAAATCGCGAATATAATTCCTTTAATAACTTTCACATTTAACTTATCAATTTAAATTGATTTCAGATTTGCAAAACGGTGTTTATAAATTCCATTTTTATATCTCACTTGTAAGTCAAAATCCAATACTCTTATTTACCAATTCATTCCTAAAATTCATTATAAATTCTTCTCTAAACTTCACAGGTTAGTAGAAATCATTCATTTTGGAGATTGCTTAACTTTTGGATAATACCAATCTTCTTTTATTTTGGAAAACTTAACAGAATCTTTTTATTTTGAAGCATCCGGGCTTTCCTTTCGATCTGTTCCACCCCTCGCCTAAGAAAAGAAAACATAGGCCAGGTAAGTTCAGGGCACTGGTTGCTCCATCCCTAACCTTAGTTAAACACCTTGTTTTATCTTCCCAGATCTCACAGGCGGGACAAATGTACTAGTCGTTTCCGCATACTCAGATTTTCAACTTCATTTTGGAATTGCTTATAAATATTCCAAATTATCTCTTAAAACTCTTAATTATCCTTTTTAAAACATTCACAATTGATTCTGGGAAACATCATTACATTTAAACTCATATTCCAAAAGTTATATAATTCACAGCATAAAAGTGCTGCGGAAAGTGCTATATAAGCTTATTTGATTAAAACAACTTTTAAACATTCGCTAATTCATATTTTCCAATCCAAATCTCTTTTAAATCATTTAAATAGATTTATCAAATTTATTCCATATTTTTCCATAATTAAAAACATCCATTTAAACAGATTTCCTTTTATGGTCACTAAACTGCACTAGCGCGATTTTTCTAGAAAATTGATTTGGACATAATTCAAAATCTACTTATCGAAACTTTGATTTTCTTTCTTCGTTTAGAAGATACGGATATAATAGTCCGGAATTTTCTTATCTCGAAGAATTCCGAGCAATATTCCACTCTACACATTCATTTGAACTTTTTCGACGCGAAATCGCGAACTGCCGTTGCGCGACGCGTCTAGTTTTAACTTATTTTTCAACATTTGAAATAATTTATTCAAATTGGATTTCAATACTTATAAAATGATTAGAAACCATTTTAAATCAATATTTTCACCTTTTAAAGTATTTAATATATATTTTCACTCTTACCACATTAAAATATTATTATATTCCCATTATTTTAATATTAAACTTTAAAACCCAATTTCAACTCAATTTCAATTCTAATCTCAAATTAAACACATTTAAAACTTAGATTTCAAATCTAATTCCAATTTAAATTTCAATTTAATCTCAAACTAAACTTCACTTTTTCAAAATCGATTTTAATTTCAATTTCACTATTCATCTAAATTTCAATTTCTAATTAGCTATTCTTTTCAAATCCGTTTCACTTCAAATTTCAAATTCTCTTTCATTTTAACTTTAATTTCACTTCTAAATGAAAAGAGACTTATTTTTCCACAATTTCTCATATTACTAAAATATGGTCTTTTAAACAAAAGTGATTACTAAATCAATAGGAATTTGATATCCAAATTATCATCACATCCATATAACAATCATATAACATCAACATTTTCAATATGGTAAATGTCATAATATTACTACGGATTATCCAACATATTCAAACAATCAACCAAACATACATATCATCAAATAGTGATTATCTAACATAACAATTGAACATGATAATCAATATGATTTAAAAAGCGATGAGAATTTCTCACATTACTAAAATAGGGTCTTTTAAACAAAAGTGATTACTTAATCAAAATGAACATATTCAATATTCATTATTTATCACTAACATAACATCCATTCAACCATCACATGCATATGATTTCAAATCTAACATTCAACATTAATATCATAACGGGATATATTATCACAATTCACTTAATATTAACAATCAATTTGGTTTAAACATTCATATGTCATAAGAGTGTAAATGTGATTGTTATAACATAATTTAAATATAAATTCAAAAGCGATGAGAATTTCTCACCTTTAACCAAACGTTTAACTTCCTACCAACATTCATATCAACAACACTTCACTAAAACTTCAACTAATTAACTTTTACTCCATTTCATCGACCACTTCTTCCATAAGTTCGGCCTCCTCCTATTCTTCCTCTTTCCCCATCATTTCTTCACTTATTAGATGTTAAACCATGTTCTAATGGCATTCTAAGGTCTTAGGCAAAGTTTGGTGGTGTTTGGAGTTGATTTAATATGGTTTTGAAAAAGTTAGTAAGCATTTTGGAAGAGAAGAAGAAGCCATTAAAGAGAGCTTCAAAGAAGAAGAAGAAGAAGAAGAAAGTGAAGAAGAAGGTAGAGAATGAAGTGTGAAAAATGAAAGGTATGGATGCATATTTATATTTGAGTTTTGGATGGCAAATGACTAAAATACCCTTCTTTACTTTTTGACTTTTTAATTTACTTTTCTACCCTTGATTTAACTCTTTAAGGACATGCATTAATGGTGAAATGATGGTAGGATGTAAGTTTGTACTTAATGAAATGATGTTTGCCTCTTTTTCTTAAACTTTTAAAATGTTAAAATAACATTTTGCTCCTTTTCCATGTAAAGTAGTAACATCTCATTAATGTGATTTGAATTTGTAAAATGATTACTCTTTTTTTTCTTAAACTTTGTGTAAAAAAAGAAAGAAGACTTTTGCTTGATTTGATGTGTATTAATGGTGATGTTAAAGATAGGAATGATTACTTTCTTAAATTTTGCATTTTAAAGAGAAGACTTTGCCTTGATTTGATGTGTATTAAATGCATGTATGTATGTGTCATTACTTCCTTTAGTTACTTATCTTTTCATACTTTATTTTGTTTGAATTCAAGGTGTATTAGTTACATCATGTATAAGAGAAAAGAAAAATATGTAATGATGTTGTTTTATTTGTTTACTTATACACACTTTTGTCAAATCATAACTTTTACATCTTTTTACATTTATGTAAATATTTTCAAAAGTAAACTCCTTTTGTCTTTTAGTGCTAAATGTAAAGTGTTTAAATAGTTTGTAAACTTGTAATTTTAAGTTATAAAATGTATTAAGTTGCAACAACTTGTCGACAACTTGTTTTGGTTGAAAACGGTGTTTTCCACCGACAAAGTTTACAGTCAAAATTTGACGTTTTTATTAAGCTATGTATGGGAGTAAACCAAACTTTTAAAATGAACTTTCTACTTCTTTAAATAAATTAAAACAAGTCTCTTTATATAAAAAAAGCATATCTAATTAATATCAAAATCTCAAATTTTACCGCGTATGCAAAATGCGACAAATTTTTGGTTATTTTTATAAAACGATTATTAACAAACTTTTAAATCTTTTAACATACTTTTATTATCTTTATTAGATATTTTAAATAAGATTTACCTTTTTAAATTTTAAATCGTTCGAAATCTCTCATTTCCGAAGTAGTGAAAATACGGGTCGTTACATCTTTAGTTTTGGCATAGAAGTTTGTGCAGTAAGAATTGTATTGCTGCATGACAAACCATTCGGAAAAGGCTTTACTGCTTTGACCAAACTTTAACCTTTTAGGCTTCATCCACCTATCTATACACCTTTACTCTTCTTATGTTTTTCTATATATTTTAAAGATCGCTTCTTCATTTTTATTATGTACTTTCAAGATTTTCTTTGTTTGGGTGGATTAGGTTTATTAATGGATATGTTTGGATGTGGATATTACATTTTCCACATCTGCATCTAGAATCATCTTCAGATATGATGGGTATCGGATAATTATCATATCCGCTAACGATCGATAAATAGAGAAAAATAAATCAAAATATTTTGTTTAATATAATTTTTTCTTCGATTCCAGTTATTATAAAAGCATGCAAAATAAAAAATACGATGATAATAAATACTTTTCAGCAGTTAATACGAATTAAATGAAAATAATATAAATTATTAACCAAATAAAACAATATTTATATATTATATTGTACAAAAATACATATAATATAAACTATAATTTTGACAAAAACTGGATGGATAATTTTTTGAATTTCTATTGATAGGCTTAGAGTGGACCATGTTCTAGAGGAAGTTACTTATTGATAAATGCACTTGCAATGAGAGTAAATAGGACCCATGATTACATAATACAACTTTTGCATATCTTTTAATCTATTTATGATAAATAGAAACATGAGGTTGCAATAATGTTATATCTTAAATATCTTTATTTTATATACAAATAATCAATTTTTATGGAAATATTATTTTAATTCCATTATCTGATTATAAAGAAAAATGGAACTATTTATTAAATGGTTTATGAAAATTTATTTTCATATTCAAAGCTTGTATGGCTTTCAACTTACACATATGGTCAATATAGCAGATGTTTGTTCTCTCCATTGTGTAAAACATATCCAAATAATGTTCTAATTCCCAAATAATTGTTCATGGTTGGATTTTCTTTCCTGGCTCTAACCATTCAAGATCATCTTATTTCTTCTGATACAAATCTAATTATAGATGTTTCAATTTACAACTGGTGTTTGAACTCAGCCACCATCTTTGACTATACAATAAAGTAATTCTAGCAACTTTTCCATTCAATTTCGACCATTATATTCATTTTTGACCACTGAAACAATGATAAGTTGGTGACTTGGCTCCTTATAAATCAACGTGTAATTTTTATTATAGATGGTTACCCATTTAGATTTTCATTTTCATCCACTGATTTGATTCACGTAGTATTGTTAAGTATTTAATTTGCAATTTTCTTATTTATAGCTCTATGATTGACTAGTTTTCTGTACTTCGTGTTTGATGTGCCACTTTATGTTTTTTAACCCAAAAAATGGATCAACATCCTAGATAGAATGTGAAAGCACCAACGTTGATAATCCGTAGCACAAATCTCTAATAAACCACAAATAAAAAGTAGAAGTAAGAAAAGAGACACAGAATTTTTATAGTGGTTCAGCTGACTATAGCCTACGTCCACTTTAATCAATCTTTATTATGATTATACTAGTTAAATCTCTCTGGATATTAACTAGTTAGTCCTTATATCTAAGTTACAATAAGTTAGAATATGTCACAAGTACAAAGGTTGATTGAAGAACCACAGTAACCCCCTTGATGACTGTTGTAGGGGAGAAGAAATGTAACAACCTAATATTTTCAGCCATTCACATCCGCACATATCAGACTTGAATTGCTCAAAATACCGCATTGTAATAAAATTTGGAGCAAATAAACCAATCATAGAATCAAAGACACAGAAATATCAGAATAACTCGCAGCGGAAATAAAATACCATAGTATTTCATGAAGCTACTATAACAAAGTCTCAAAAAAAATTACATAATATCGGTCTGAAAACAACACAATAGAGATCCCAAATACATAAAAGTCACTAATATAGGAGTTGAAATAGAACAACTGAAACTGAAATAGATAGATAATTAGATAAGCAGAATCTCCAGCGATTCCTAGCTCCAGAAAGAGAAATCCAAAGCTATGAATACTCAGGCTGACCCGAGCGTAAAGTAAAACGTAAAACACTCGAGTCAGGACATACATACTTATACAATGTAAACCAACTCAAGTGAACTGTAGTAGTAATGCATGATAACTTAAAGGATGCTTGGGATCACCCATCCTCCAAGGATCCGTTAAACCATCAACTAAACAGAAATAAACGCTATCATAGAAATGTCTATATTAAAGTAAACTATGCAAATAACAAGGTAAATGTGGCTAGGTTAGCGTAGAGCTGCAGCAATCGCTCACCTCTAGTGACATTCTCAGATTGAAGGAGTACATCCAAAAATCACAAGGCATTCAGAGAAGTGTACCCGCAGTTAAAATTCCAAAAAGGTTAAGATTTCAAAAAGGTTTCTAATTTCGAATTAAAATCATTCATTTAAACCATATAAAGGCAGAGTCATTATACCTTCAAATAAAATATTAAATTCCCAAAATTTTAGCCTTTTCAGAGTTCATTTATTCACTTAAATACACTAAAACAGTGAAATTTCAGCTTTCGCAGCACTTAGAAAATGCTACGGTAAGTTATATTTGAAAATGATTCAATTCAGAAAAAACAGCATTTAAAACTGCTGTAATATTTCAGTTTTAGTTGAAAGATAATTTAATCCATTTAACTTATAAAATTTCATATTTTTACATTCAAATGTTCATCTAAATACCCTTTAAATTATGATTTTTATAAAATAACATTTTATACACAAAAATCAAATTCTATTAATAATTCACTTATTAAATTCAAGCATACAATTTTCTATTCTTTGTATTTTTAAAATTTTACTTAACAATTAAGTTTTAATTACCATTCAAAATATAAACTTAATTTCCATTTTATTTTCTTAACTTAACTTTTAATTTAAACCAAATCGCAAATTTAACTATTTAAGTTATATTCAAATTTCACTTTTAAACATTCATTTATTTAACCATTTTAATTCATAAAAAAATCAATAACACCTTATTAAATCATTTTAAAATCAATTTAAATCAAATTATCATATTTTGTTTACTTAACTTAAAATCCAATTTTAAACAAAATCACAATTTCAAAATTTAGTGATATTTCAAATTTCAACTTAACCATTTATTTATTTAACATATTTAACTTATAGAAAATCATTAATCCTTTATAAAAATCATTTTAAATTCAATTTAAATTAAAATATTATAAATTTACATTTTAAAATACTTTAAAATTTCTAGAAAAACATATATAATAACCACGGGTCTGTATAAAATTTTCTAACCTAGGTCAAGTGATACGGAAAATATATCATTTCAATCCGTATTTTACAAAGACAAATCCAGGTTCGATCATTTCAAACCCGCAATCCTAAGTCAGTTAAAAATAAATAAAAGTCGTTCAGACCTATCATTTCAGCCCATAACGATTTTTCCCTATTCTAAAGTCCGTTCGGGTATGTATCATTTCAACCCATAGTGATTCTATTCTATAGGGAAATTACAGTGAGAGAAATAGATATAAACTAACATCATAGCAACATATGGCAGTAACAGATGATATGACAGGTTTATAAACATGTTTAACATCATATAATTCATATCACAGGAATGCATAACATGATAAAAATATTCTACACATTCACTTGCGATCAATTCACAGTTATATAAGTATGAATGTCATGAGTGAATACTCACATTTTTACGCTGGAGTTAGCGAATCAAAACTCAAATAAATTCAAGAAAGCATGATACGGCATGACTTATGATTCAAGTGAGTGGAGAGAGCCAAGATAATGATCTTGTAACAACAACCAAAACAAGACAACATACATATGAATATTCAACACAAAATACATTGAAATAAATGGAAATAAAAAGCAACAAAGGACAAAATAATTTGACCTTGCTTCAATCACTCCAATGCTCGGCCATAGGGTACTCTTATATGCTCGACCATCATGTGTGAAAGCTTGGGTTTGGGTCATATGGCATGGCTAGAAGTGGAGATATGAAGGGGTAGGTGATGCAACATGAAGAATATCAAAGGACAAGGCAAAAGAGGCAAATTTTGTTCAACTTTTTGGCTTGGCCATGACATCATAGGCTCGGCTATGGTCAAGTACAGGTCTGGAAAGAGGTGGAGTGATGTACAGAGGTGAAGTAGAAGCTGGTGGCGGCAGCTATGGGGTGGCCGAAGGTAAACTATGAAGGTGGTGGTGAGAATATCGTCGGCTAGGCACTTGTTTGTGGAGTTTTGCATTGTTTTTAGGTGATAGCTTCAAGTGGAAGGTCACGACTACTGTCTTGGTTAGAGGAGGAGGAGGAGGTGCTACTATAGATGGTGGTTGTGATGGTTGAGCTGATGGAGGAGAGGCTAGGCCGAGCAAGTCAAGGTAGAAGCCAAGCAAAAATCAATAGAAAAATAATGAAAAGAAGAAAGAGATGAAGCCATTTCCAATTTTCTTTTCTTTAGCCGTGAGGTTTTTTTTGATGGAGAGAAATATTTTCGCATGAAAAGTAAGAAGAGATACATGGCTACAACAAAAAGAAATGGATGGCTACAAGGAAAAATGAAAAGGCAATTGAAAAATGAAAAGACAAAGGCAAATGGAAAGACACGAGGAAAATGAAAGGGTTTTGACTCTTGAAATTTCTATTTTCTTTTAATCAAAACAAACTAAATAAAATCTATAAATAAAATAGAAAAAAATAAAATAAAGTAGGAAAGAAAATAAAAAAATAATTTTTATAAAAATATAAAAAATTAAGAAAATAGCTTAATAATTGAAACTAGGATTTAAAAATTGTGAATAAAATACAATAAGCTTTGGAAAATTATAACTTCTATTTTAAAAATGTTTTTAAAAATAAATTATATACATAACATATCATATTACACATATATACACAATTAGAACAAGATATGATAAACAAAATATTATTTATATAAATTAAAATAAACAATTTTGTAAAATAAACAGTTTACACACAGTATTGTAAAAAGCATAACTTTCACAATATTAATCGGATTTCAACAAAATGAAAAGCAGTATTCTTGAAATTTTATTTATTTTCATAATAAAATATAAAATTAAAAAATTCAAATATTTAAATTTTAAATTTAAAAGTCAAAGTTTGACCATATTGACCAAAATTCACATTTTCTGGAAAATATTCTATTTATCCATGTTTGGACATATAATTCACATAAAAATAAAAAAATATTTAAAATATTTTTTTTTATCTATTTAATAAATAAAATAAAGTTTTTAAATCAGGAAATTCAATTAAAATAATTATAATATACAAATTTAAATAATCACAAATACAGGGTTGTTAAACTCTCCCCCACTCAAATCTTTTCGTCCTCGAAAAGAACGAACAAGGAAAATAAGGAAAAACAAGATAAACAAAACAAATAGTGCCTGAAAAAGCAATTCCGGATTCGAAGTACGAATGCTCTCCTCCGTCTCCCAGGTACAATCTCGATCATCAGTACTCCATTGTAATTTGACCAGACTAACAGATTTCCTTCTTAGCTGGTTCGTACCTCTATCGACAATACGAAGTGGCTTCTTCTCGACAGTCGGGTTAGGCTCCAATATCCAAACTATCAAGAGCAGAAGGCTGAACAAAAAGAGACGGGTTATGAAGATACCGACAAAGATGTGAGACGTGGAATGCATCATGCATCCAGAAAGCTTCTTGGGCAAATCCAAATGATAAGCCAAAGAACCAACTCTTTCCCACATATACGGAAGGACCCTCGATAAGGAAGAAGGTAGGAGAACAGGAATAACTAGAAGGGAAAATAGGTTGAAAGATAAGGATGAAACATTATTTTAAAACTATAAATATCAATTTAATATTTTTATAATATTTATGACATTTTAAACATTTTATAATATGATGAACAGTCATTTTGTAACGTCTGCGGATTTTCGTTCTCCGAAAATTCGACATCGATACTCACTTTATCGACTGCCGAGAAATCAAAGGCCGAAAACCGAGATGTTATGGGTTTTAAAAAGAATTTAAGAAAAGAAAAGAGAAGAAGAGAGAAAAAGAAGAAACAAGAAGATAGAAAAGAAAATAGAGAATTTGAAAATAGAACGGGACAGAAAGGAAACAACAGAACAACAACAGAATCTCACAATTCGCAGCGGAACAACATATAATAATAAATGAATAATCTTTAAACAAAGAACTATATCAGTTATTACATTACATTTCATTTCATTACATCATATCATCAGAGTGTACAACAACATACAACATCAACAAACAGTGCAGCGGAAAAAGAAATACTATATACTAGTAATACGCCATGCCATCCAGCTTGCCTCCAGCAACTCCAGAATATCCAGAATATCCTGATAAACCTAACTCTTAACTGCCCGTGTGGAAATTGGTGGGCACCCAGAGTTTAGGAAGGAAAACAATAAACTCCGAGTCAGTCATGTGACTGGTGTGAGAACTCAAAACAGTTTATTTATCTTTAAAAATCAAAATAGAGGAATATTTTTAATCAATTCGCAATGCTTTTAAAAATGAGACTACCATAAGGCCTCCCGCACACACACACATGCAAACGCAGAATCGGAGTAGATTTCTCCTTATGATAGCCAAAGATGCTTGATACGCATTTAAAATAACATTTTATATTATTACTAGTGCATAGTGTAGGAAAAATTCATTTCGAAAGTAGAATATAAATCTTAGCCAACATAGACATTTCGAACTATGCCTACTATAGCTACCATCCAAACATTGGTGACCACCATAAGTGAATGGCAGGTTCTACAACTAATACCGTACAAGTTTCGTATTGGGAATTGGATTTCCAACAAATGGTCAGGCTAAGGAACTTCCTACTGCCACATGGGATCGCCTCTGGCTGGACGTCCCGAGAACTTAACCAGCTCTCTGCCAACACAAGGCCGGGTTACCTTTATCACTAGGTAACTACTACACGAATATGGCATCCCCCGGTCCCATCGGACCTTTAACCGAGCGCTCGTCACCAACAACACCACACAGTAATAAAATATAGTGTTTCAACATGAGTAAGTATCTGGGCTCCATACCATGATACCACCCTTTCCAGAAGGAAATGCACATACCCTAAAGGGAGCTACCCCTCATAACCTTGCCGCATCATTCCTGTTTTGACCATTACCGGGATGTGAGGCTCGACGAATTCACGTCCACAAAAACATACTTTATACAAAAGCTATGCTTTGGGTCAACAAATGATCAACACAATGATCACTAAGATAGACGATCAAATAAATGATCCTATCACAAATAATCAACACGATGATCATTTCAGCATCACTCAGCATGTCACATTACCAAACTGGGAATATATCGCTGATAACTTCAACTATATAACCTTTGAGCACATACGTCTCAAAGAAGGGTGTTAAGCAAAGAATAAATTCTCCGCCACCAACAGAAATATATTTGAAAGAAATCGGCTTTATATCTCAAATTGTAATGTCAGACATACAATCCATACAAGTTTGTTCCGGGCTCGAACAAAACCGAAGGCACTTACAAAGAAGTCCTTGCAATCCGGATATTCACAATCCTGATCGGATTTCCCATCACTTATGGAATCTCTATACCAGGAGCGACCCAGTGCAGAGACAATCGATAGGTCATCCTATCGCTCTCGCAAATACCGGTCTTCAACACCGATCTTCAAATGCAATTCACGTCGTATCACATATTCGGAATGGGTTATACGACCCCATGGTCCTTTCCCGGTTAACCCGAATAGTGAGCGCTTATTCAAAAATAAGTGTGCATTCAAATTCAAACAATCATATCAAATACCCAATCAAAGGGAAATATTGATAGTCGGCTATTGAACTATCAATTGATATGCATACATCACCAGATTCCAAATAATTTTCCAAATTATTTATTTTCCAAAATATCTTTATAAGATATATAATTTCAACACTTCAAAAATAAATCAATATTTATTTTCAAACAAATTCCACTTTTCACATATAAATTCCATAATGAATTTATATTTCAAAATATCCATGCATATTCGATTTCAATAATTCATTTCAATTTATCTTCAAAAAGATAAATTCTAATTATTCACTTCATATTAGAAAACATTTCCATACTTATCAAAAATAAGTAATCGACAAATCTTTTTATTTTCAACCTTTGAAAATATTCAATATACTTAAATCGAATTAAGTATATTATTCATTCTTTAAGGGAAATCATTCTCTTAAACATTTTTATTTGGGCCAAAACGAATGTTGCGTAAAACATCGTTACACGTCCCAAAATCACTAGTATAGGGATTCGAAATTAAATAGATATATAAATCCCAATACTATACAACCCATTTCCTTTCGGAAATCATTTACTATAACAACAGTGTTATAGTCCACCATTTCCTTTTATTTCTCGAAAACGTCTATTTCAACAATAAATGTTGAAATCTATGATTTCGAATCTCAACACAATTAAAACATCGTTAAATCGTTTTAATTCTATTTAAAACATTCACATTCAATACATTTTCTTTAACGTATTATTCACTATTCAAAAACGTGAATATACTTCATTAACAAATTTCATCCTTTCTATTCATTTTATTTTAAAGGATTATTCACTGTCTAAAACGTGAATATAACTCCATTTATAAGTTATAACAATTAACTTATCAAAATAAGTCGTTTGCGAATTTATAAAACAACGTTTATAAATTCCATTTCCATTTATTTCATAACAACTTCCTTTATAAATCTTCTTTATTTACCTATTCGATTTATAATCTTAATTATAAACCAAAAGTCCAAATTATAAGTCAAACACTTATAATTTATTTATTTGCAAAAATCGTTCCTTTGAACTTTACAAATTTTATAAACCTATTGTTTATAAAATTCCATTTATAACTTCACCGTTATATAATTCTATAAATTTCATTCATTAATGAATTTCATTTTCACTTCATTCAAACACTTATAAAGACTCGTTTTATAATGTCAATATTTCGATTTATAAATATCCGTTTATAAATCTCTTAATATAAATCAATTAATATTATTCTTTAAAACATCTTTTAATTTCCTTTATAATTTCATCATTTCGATTTATAAAATAATCAAATTTTATAAATCCTATATTTAAACTTTTATCATATATTCAAAAATCCAATCTAAATTATTTTATAAAATCATTAGTTCATATTTCTCAAAAATCGACTTTTAATCGTATTCCTAAAAATCAGCTTTTTAACTATATTTCACAAAAACCATAATTTTTATAACTTTAAAAATTATAACGTTTATTTATTTATAATGGATCAATTCCAGAAATATAGTATATTTTCAAAATCACTTTTAAAATCATTTTAAAATCCCAAAATCTGGGTCCAATGATGCTACACACCAAATAGTCAATCACGACTAACAACGATATCATATATCGATATCATAATCCATCAAATATCAAAATATCTGAAATTAAATAAATACTGTTGAGGAATCCAGTTGGATCCCTCCAACCTGTTTCCTGCATCCAAAAACATTAGCACAATACCAATTTCGCTCCAGTACGAAATTATCGCGGTACATGTTTTTAATAAATATTATCCGCTTAATAACGACGTAATAGGGTCTCATCCGCTAAACAAAAAATGCGGGAAATCAATCAACTGCAATATATACATATGCCAATATATATATATTGATATTATATATAATACCAATTTCACTGTTTATGAAATATTCGCGGTATATGTTTATATTAAATAACATCCGCTTACTAACGGCGCATAATGTCTATTTTAACAATCAATAATTTACAGTCATCATTCAAACATGCATTCAAATATTTTAAATCTAACTATTTAAAATAAAATCGAAATCTATTCGATTGAGTGAGAAATTCTCACCTTGGTTTTGATTCAGATTCAGCTTTTATTTCGAATATAATTAAACACGCGTTTAATTATACCCAAAATTTTCGCTAGCTCCAAAATTTTCCAATCCAGCTCCATCGCGAAGAGCTCGTCAATACGATTCCAACGCAACTGAGTTTGCATTTTTTCGACCTCGTATGAAAAAGATACGAATTTTACAAGTTTATACACGTTTTTATAAACATATTTCAACATAACTTAATAAATTTTAACCCCCACCATTCACAGCCCTTAGATCCAGATCCAACAGCCCCTGCTCATCTCCTACCTCCTTCATACGCACGCAAGTTACAGGATAGAGGCCGCACAAACAAAACCCATGACAAACAAACTAGGGTTTCGAATTGGTTCTCCTACACTCAACTATACTCGATCACATCACATGCAATACGAAGGCCTTCGCGATAGCTACACTCGGCCATAACCCTAGGAAGCTCGGCCATCTCCTCCACCTGGGAGTGCGTGCGCAGGTCCCCCCCTATCGGCCCCCATATCTCCCAAAATACAACTCCATTTTAGATCATAGCCGTTGAAAACGTAGTACTCACAGCCCTCTACAACATTCTAGTTGAAACTTTCTTGAATCGTTGAGTGGATTTGAAGATTTGGAGGGAGAAAGTTGATGATTTTCTGGCCATTCAATTGTAGGTGGCGGCTATGCAGTTTGATATTAGGGTTAGGGTTATTTTTATCAAATTATGAAGGCAAGGGGTCTATTTATAAGGAACGAGCGACACTATTCATTCCGGATTTTCCGAACTCCGATTTAGACGCCGTAACCAGCGTACCTAGGGTTTATCCCGCGTTCCGGACACAATGGAACAGGTTTCGGAAGCTAATTCCGAAGTATGTGCGAGTTATGGCTACAAACGCTCAATTTAAATTAAACCGATTTAAATCGATTTCTAGGCGTTTTAATTTGTACCGGACAAACGGTAAATCCAATTGACTTGAAATTTGAAACCTTACAATAATATCACATTACGGATCCGATGAAACTGGTTTCGTCGAATTCCGAGACTTTTTGAAAAATGGCTATTTTCACTCGTCAAATTTAAATTAAAAATAATTCGATGCGTTTCGAGCTGCCACGATCAAACGATAGCTCCGATTGACACGAAAATTGAAATCCAGTAATAACTAACTATTACGGATCCAATGAAACTAGTTTCGTTCAATTCTGAGACTGTTCAAAAATTGACTATTTTACAGTCGATTATTAAATATTAAAATATTCAATTTTCACAAATTAACTTTTAATTCGATTTTAAAAGTTCTAAAATATCATTCTAACTTCAATATGATAAAATAAAATTTTACAAATCATTTTCAATCATATTTAACTCTATTTTCAATTATTTCCATAATTTAACATATTAAATTATCGATTTAATTATCCAATTAAATCCAATAATTCAAATTAAAATTTATTTGACTTATAAATTCACTTATTAATATTTAAAATTAATTAAATATTCAAATTTTAATTAATAAAAATTCTGGGCCGTTACAATCTTTCCCCCTTAAAAGAATTTCGTCCTCGAAATTACAAGTAAGAAAATTACAGAATCTATTAATTTTCCCAAAATTTATAATTAAACTTCTTACCATACTTTACTAAGTTTTCCAAATCATACTTAGTTATCTTTTCAAAAACAACTACTATTGTTTAACTTTCAATTCTAAATCAAAGTTTAAAGTTTCCCAAAATTTTCCCAATTTTCTCAAAAATTTTCTAACGCCTTAAATTTCCGGAAAAATTCGCCATGTCTCCTTTGCGCGGCTCGATCCGAAAAAAAAATGACAGTATATATATCACAAATATACATCTCATCAAGTAATGAGGCATCCCGAAGGGAAAAAAGTATAAAAGTGCGATATTTAATCCGAGATATGTACCTTATATTTTATTAGCAAGCATATACGGCTAATATAGCGCTAAAGCGAACTCCAAATGCGAAGCAAACGCGATCCGCACCTACTAAACTCAACAAACAACATGAGAATCATGCATATATGAAAATAGTATCAATATACAACATATAGCAACATAACAACTTATATGTTAACATAGCACATGTAGTAAAACAACATATATTCAACCATCAACCAACTAACATCCATAACCAACATATATTCATTCATATTCTCATTAATATTAAATGAAATGGTTTTCAATTTAAATCACATTTGATTCATTTACATTGGATGTTCTTACTAACATTCATTCTCAATTTTAATTAGTTTGCATTCACTAATTAAATCTAATTCACATTCAATTCTATTCAAATTATTTACTTCTAATTTGAATTCAATTACTTTAGCTTTAAATTTCATTAATCAATTTCATTAATACTTAATGAATTTATATAAAATCAATCAACATCCATATAGCAACCAAAGTATATTAAATATAACCAAATTCCTTTGTTTATATTCATTCTCTTTCAATTTACTCAACTTCTAATAACATTAGATTTCAATGAATTTACACTTTCATTCATTATTTCATATCAATTATTCACATCCAATTGATTAACATTCAATTCATTAATTCAATTCAATTCAATGTCTAAAGTTGAATTTTTATTTACACTCATATTAATATAGTTTCACTTCTTATATAGATAAGTTTATTTCACAATTGTAAATCATATTAATTATAATTCAATTCTTATAATTCTTTTACTTATACACTTATTCTTCTATTCAGGTTATTCAAACAACCTAACAATCAACTTATATACACTTTAATAATTCTGAAAAATTATTCCTTTATATATAAAAATATAATCAAGGCAAAATTATTCCATTTATCCAATTTAAAATCAATACTGTGTCGAATTGTTCTATTTAAGTGTTTAGAAACCCCTTCGGCATAGTCTTGCGGACCACGCTGACGAAAGTTCATATGCCACTCAATAAACCAATCATCACAATATAAAACAATTTTATATTCACTAACAAATACGCTCTCATAGCTATTATTACACTCAAACTCATTCTAGAGTACTGCTGACTCTATCTCTAATGAATTAATACCCAACAGAACCATAGTTGTCGCTTAACCATCAGCTCTGATACCAAATGTAACGTCTGCGGATTTTCGTTCTCCGAAAATTCGACATCGATACTCACTTTATCGACTGTCGAGAAATCAAAGGCCGAAAACCGAGATGTTATGGGTTTTAAAAATAATTTAAGAAAAGAAAAGAGAAGAAGAGAGAAAAAGAAGAAACAAGAAGATAGAAAAGAAAATAGAGAATTTGAAAATAGAACGGGACAGAAAGGAAACAATAGAACAACAACAGAATCTCACAATTCGCAGCGGAACAACATATAATAATAAATGAATAATCTTTAAACAAAGAACTATATCAGTTATTACATTACATTTCATTTCATTACATCATATCATCAGAGTGTACAACAACATACAACATCAACAAACAGTGCAGCGGAAAAAGAAATACTATATACTAGTAATACGCCATGCCATCCAGCTTGCCTCCAGCAACTCCAGAATATCCAGAATATCCTGATAAACCTAACTCTTAACTGCCCGTGTGGAAATTGGTGGGCACCCAGAGTTTAGGAAGGAAAACAATAAACTCCGAGTCAGTCATGTGACTGGTGTGAGAACTCAAAACAGTTTATTTATCTTTAAAAATCAAAATAGAGGAATATTTTTAATCAATTCGCAATGCTTTTAAAAATGAGACTACCATAAGGCCTCCCGCACACACACACATGCAAACGCAGAATCGGAGAAGATTTCTCCTTATGATAGCCAAAGATGCTTGATACGCATTTAAAATAACATTTTATATTATTACTAGTGCATAGTGTAGGAAAAATTCATTTCGAAAGTAGAATATAAATCTTAGCCAACATAGACATTTCGAACTATGCCTACTATAGCTACCATCCAAACAGTGGTGACCACCATAAGTGAATGGCAGGTTCTACAACTAATACCGTACAAGTTTCGTATTGGGAATTGGATTTCCAACAAATGGTCAGGCTAAGGAACTTCCTACTGCCACATGGGATCGCCTCTGGCTGGACGTCCCGAGAACTTAACCAGCTCTCTGCCAACACAAGGCCGGGTTACCTTTATCACTAGGTAACTACTACACGAATATGGCATCCCCCGGTCCCATCGGACCTTTAACCGAGCGCTCGTCACCAACAACACCACACAGTAATAAAATATAGTGTTTCAACATGAGGAAGTATCTGGGCTCCATACCATGATACCACCCTTTCCAGAAGGAAATGCACATACCCTAAAGGGAGCTACCCCTCATAACCTTGCCGCATCATTCCTGTTTTGACCATTACCGGGATGTGAGGCTCGACGAATTCACGTCCACAAAAACATACTTTATACAAAAGCTATGCTTTGGGTCAACAAATGATCAACACAATGATCACTAAGATAGACGATCAAATAAATGATCCTATCACAAATAATCAACACGATGATCATTTCAGCATCACTCAGCATGTCACATTACCAAACTGGGAATATATCGCTGATAACTTCAACTATATAACCTTTGAGCACATACGTCTCAAAGAAGGGTGTTAAGCAAAGAATAAATTCTCCGCCACCAACAGAAATATATTTGAAAGAAATCGGCTTTATATCTCAAATTGTAATGTCAGACATACAATCCATACAAGTTTGTTCCGGGCTCGAACAAAACCGAAGGCACTTACAAAGAAGTCCTTGCAATCCGGATATTCACAATCCTGATCGGATTTCCCATCACTTATGGAATCTCTATACCAGGAGCGACCCAGTGCAGAGACAATCGATAGGTCATCCTATCGCTCTCGCAAATACCGGTCTTCAACACCGATCTTCAAATGCAATTCACGTCGTATCACATATTCGGAATGGGTTATACGACCCCATGGTCCTTTCCCGGTTAACCCGAATAGTGAGCGCTTATTCAAAAATAAGTGTGCATTCAAATTCAAAAAATCATATCAAATACCCAATCAAAGGGAAATATTGATAGTCGGCTATTGAACTATCAATTGATATGCATACATCACCAGATTCCAAATAATTTTCCAAATTATTTATTTTCCAAAATATCTTTATAAGATATATAATTTCAACACTTCAAAAATAAATCAATATTTATTTTCAAACAAATTCCACTTTTCACATATAAATTCCATAATGAATTTATATTTCAAAATATCCATGCATATTCGATTTCAATAATTCATTTCAATTTATCTTCAAAAAGATAAATTCTAATTATTCACTTCATATTAGAAAACATTTCCATACTTATCAAAAATAAGTAATCGACAAATCTTTTTATTTTCAACCTTTGAAAATATTCAATATACTTAAATCGAATTAAGTATATTATTCATTCTTTAAGGGAAATCATTCTCTTAAACATTTTTATTTGGGCCAAAACGAATGTTGCGTAAAACATCGTTACACGTCCCAAAATCACTAGTATAGGGATTCGAAATTAAATAGATATATAAATCCCAATACTATACAACCCATTTCCTTTCGGAAATCATTTACTATAACAACAGTGTTATAGTCCACCATTTCCTTTTATTTCTCGAAAACGTCTATTTCAACAATAAATGTTGAAATCTATGATTTCGAATCTCAACACAATTAAAACATCGTTAAATCGTTTTAATTCTATTTAAAACATTCACATTCAATACATTTTCTTTAACGTATTATTCACTATTCAAAAACGTGAATATACTTCATTAACAAATTTCATCCTTTCTATTCATTTTATTTTAAAGGATTATTCACTGTCTAAAACGTGAATATAACTCCATTTATAAGTTATAACAATTAACTTATCAAAATAAGTCGTTTGCGAATTTATAAAACAACGTTTATAAATTCCATTTCCATTTATTTCATAACAACTTCCTTTATAAATCTTCTTTATTTACCTATTCGATTTATAATCTTAATTATAAACCAAAAGTCCAAATTATAAGTCAAACACTTATAATTTATTTATTTGCAAAAATCGTTCCTTTGAACTTTACAAATTTTATAAACCTATTGTTTATAAAATTCCATTTATAACTTCACCGTTATATAATTCTATAAATTTCATTCATTAATGAATTTCATTTTCACTTCATTCAAACACTTATAAAGACTCGTTTTATAATGTCAATATTTCGATTTATAAATATCCGTTTATAAATCTCTTAATATAAATCAATTAATATTATTCTTTAAAACATCTTTTAATTTCCTTTATAATTTCATCATTTCGATTTATAAAATAATCAAATTTTATAAATCCTATATTTAAACTTTTATCATATATTCAAAAATCCAATCTAAATTATTTTATAAAATCATTAGTTCATATTTCTCAAAAATCGACTTTTAATCGTATTTCTAAAAATCAGCTTTTTAACTATATTTCACAAAAACCATAATTTTTATAACTTTAAAAATTATAACGTTTATTTATTTATAATGGATCAATTCCAGAAATATAGTATATTTTCAAAATCACTTTTAAAATCATTTTAAAATCCCAAAATCTGGGTCCAATGATGCTACACACCAAATAGTCAATCACGACTAACAACGATATCATATATCGATATGATAATCCATCAAATATCAAAATATCTGAAATTAAATAAATACTGTTGAGGAATCCATTTGGATCCCTCCAACCTGTTTCCTGCATTCAAAAACATTAGCACAATACCAATTTCGCTCCAGTACGAAATTATCGCGGTACATGTTTTTAATAAATATTATCCGCTTAATAACGGCGTAATAGGGTCTCATCCGCTAAACAAAAAATGCGAGAAATCAATCAACTGCAATATATACATATGCCAATATATATATATTGATATTATATATAATACCAATTTCACTGTTTATGAAATATTCGCGGTATATGTTTATATTAAATAACATCCGCTTACTAACGGCGCATAATGTCTATTTTAACAATCAATAATTTACAGTCATCATTCAAACATGCATTCAAATATTTTAAATCTAACTATTTAAAATAAAATCGAAATCTATTCGATTGAGTGAGAAATTCTCACCTTGGTTTTGATTCAGATTCAGCTTTTATTTCGAATATAATTAAACACGCGTTTAATTATACCCAAAATTTTCGCTAGCTCCAAAATTTTCCAATCCAGCTCCATCGCGAAGAGCTCGTCAATACGATTCCAACGCAACTGAGTTTGCATTTTTTCGACCTCGTATGAAAAAGATACGAATTTTACAAGTTTATACACGTTTTTATAAACATATTTCAACATAACTTAATAAATTTTAACCCCCACCATTCACAGCCCTTAGATCCAGATCCAACAGCCCCTGCTCATCTCCTACCTCCTTCATACGCATGCAAGTTACAGGATAGAGGCCGCACAAACAAAACCCATGACAAACAAACTAGGGTTTCGAATTGGTTCTCCTACACTCAACTATACTCGATCACATCACATGCAATACGAAGGCCTTCGCGATAGCTACACTCGGCCATAACCCTAGGAAGCTCGGCCATCTCCTCCACCTGGGAGTGCGTGCGCAGGTCCCCCCCTATCGGCCCCCATATCTCCCAAAATACAACTCCATTTTAGATCATAGCCGTTGAAAACGTAGTACTCACAGCCCTCTACAACATTCTAGTTGAAACTTTCTTGAATCGTTGAGTGGATTTGAAGATTTGGAGGGAGAAAGTTGATGATTTTCTGGCCATTCAATTGTAGGTGGCGGCTATGCAGTTTGATATTAGGGTTAGGGTTATTTTTATCAAATTATGAAGGCAAGGGGTCTATTTATAAGGAACGAGCGACACTATTCATTCCGGATTTTCCGAACTCCGATTTAGACGCCGTAACCAGCGTACCTAGGGTTTATCCCGCGTTCCGGACACAATGGAACAGGTTTCGGAAGCTAATTCCGAAGTATGTGCGAGTTATGGCTACAAACGCTCAATTTAAATTAAACCGATTTAAATCGATTTCTAGGCGTTTTAATTTGTACCGGACAAACGGTAAATCCAATTGACTTGAAATTTGAAACCTTACAATAATATCACATTACGGATCCGATGAAACTGGTTTCGTCGAATTCTGAGACTTTTTGAAAAATGGCTATTTTCACTCGTCAAATTTAAATTAAAAATAATTCGATGCGTTTCGAGCTGCCACGATCAAACGATAGCTCCGATTGACACGAAAATTGAAATCCAGTAATAACTAACTATTACGGATCCAATGAAACTTGTTTCGTTCAATTCTGAGACTGTTCAAAAATTGACTATTTTACAGTCGATTATTAAATATTAAAATATTCAATTTTCACAAATTAACTTTTAATTCGATTTTAAAAGTTCTAAAATATCATTCTAACTTCAATATGATAAAATAAAATTTTACAAATCATTTTCAATCATATTTAACTCTATTTTCAATTATTTCCATAATTTAACATATTAAATTATCGATTTAATTATCCAATTAAATCCAATAATTCAAATTAAAATTTATTTGACTTATAAATTCACTTATTAATATTTAAAATTAATTAAATATTCAAATTTTAATTAATAAAAATTCTGGGTCGTTACACATTTGATTCAAATCTGTTAGTTCGAACTAAACAATATTTAAAACAATTTAATTTATTTAGAAAAGTAAAATAAATGATCAAAATATCCTTTATATAATATTTTATCAAAATACTTTTATAACTCGATGTCTTAACAAGTTTACTCTCATTCCTGCAGACACTGGCCATGCGTTGATCTGGCGCAAAGCTAGAATTCTCCAAGTACTTAGTAGACTTGTTTCAACACCCAGTGTAAATACTGGAATTTTTTTGAAAATAGATGTGGATAGTACAATCCAAACAAAACAACCAAACCAAAACATTGTCTAACCATGGATCGCAGATACACAATGGTTAGCCTATTAGTCCTTGAGATGATGGTTTTGATGACAACAACCTTAGGATAAGATTATAAAATATAAATACTAACATTATAGTTTAGATATATATGTATATGCATGATCTAACCGTGCAGGTACTTAGAATGAAGACTGTACAGTATAAAGATTCAAGACTGAAGATATCAAGATCGAAGTCTCATGGGTATCAAGATTATCAAGAGTTCAAGATTTCAAGATAAGTAATTTAACTAGGAATTTTGTTAAAACTCCTAGAAAAGCACTAGCATCTTAAAATCCAATTTATTCGTGGAACGGAATCCACTTCGAGCCTGTTATAGGGATGGAACCCTAAGTAGGATGAAACCTAAGAAAAATCTAGTAGGAAACTATTTTGTATCCGCTAACTTTTATTCAAAATGTTTTACAAAATTATATCTTGTTTTCAAAATGTTTTCAAATTCTTCCTTTTAAAGAATAAAAACATCTATCCTTTTTTTAATATGTTCAGCCTCAAAATAATCTTTATTTTCAAAATCAAATTATCTTTGGTTTTAAACTATCTTTTAATAATAATATATTTAATTTTTAATTTTTTTACTTAGATTTAAATATAAAATTATAGTAAAATTTTATATGTACCAAAATATTATTCTCTATATTTACTTATGTATTTTAACTATAGTTAAGTATATTTATAAAGTTTAAAATAGTTTTAATATAAGATAGAAGTTATTTTCAAAGAAAAACAAATCATTAAAATTTCCCTTGGCATGTCGACATACTCAAGTACCCCATGTCGAGCAGTTGATTTCCAAATTTGAATTTCAAAAGATGTGTCTATTCCTCATATCCCTTCACGAATGGACATGACTGTTGTTCTACTATAAATATGGATGGTTTTGAACGAATTTACAATCGTATTTTTCTGGTTTTCACTCCTCTTCTTCTTCCACATTTCTTTATACATACTCTTACCATTACTCTGCCGAAATCAACATTGAATCTAACTAGATCATTTCTGGTTTAATTCTCTATCACTATCTCATCAAGATCTTAGTGCTATTCAGAGTTATAGACTTCTTTGTAATCAATTTAGCGATAAAATGTGTGATTGTAGGTTTGGAAATCAATCAAGCGAGAAAAGGTATGATTATGGCCTTGGAAATCAATCTAGTTGGAAAAGGTGTGATTTTAGCCAAGGAAATCAACTGGGTGAACTTGTTACCCCTGAAATCAAGTATCTCTATCCAAAGGATTGTGAATCTGGAGTGGTATACCTCGTGGCCTTGAAAGCGAGGGTGGAATTGTACAATTGCTTTTGAAAGGAATTCCATACTTGTGTGCGGGACTGGATGTAGGGTAACTTCGAACCAGTATAAAATCCGGTGTGTTCTTTCCTTTATTGCTTTTACTTTATTTCTGCATTTTTGTTTGATTCTGTGATCATATCTGTGTCTGATACATTCGTGTTAAAATTAACAAAAAATCAAAAAGATTTAGCAATTTCTCTAAACACTATTCACCCCCCCTCTAGTGTTAATCCTAGCCTTAAGATCCGTATTCCGCAATTCTCACATTTGGTATCGGAGCAAGGTTTTCAAAGTTTTCATAATCTGAATTTTGAAAAATTTTAAAATGGCAATTTTTTTAATAAAATTATTAACACTATTTTCATATGAATATGTCACAGAATCATCATGATATTGTTGTTTAAAACTATATTTAATTATTTTGAAAAGTCAGTTGATTCGTTAAAAAGCTATATTGTTTTGCAGGAGAAGAGTTATGTCCAATGACCATTGGTCAAAAGATACTAGTCAATCATTCATCGATCAAGAAGAACAAATGGATATATAATGGTGATAGACAATGAAATGGGTACCCAATCAATACAAAACTTTTGGTTCTTATCTACAACTTGACTTGATACTGTACTTCTCTCCATCTGCTTTGCAACGCCACTGGTTTCGTGCAAATCCGTCAAGAAATGACCAAGTTATGGTCAAATGAAGCTTTGGTGAACAAAGAGAGAAAGAAAGCAAAACTGTCAATGGTATTCTTCAAATTGCATCAAAAATTTGATTATTTTGTTCCCACTCCTTTTTAGATTGTAGTTCTTGTTCTCACGATCGTTTTGATGGGTGGATCATCAAATTTCGATCAAAATTGAGTGAGATATGACAGTTTGAAGTTGGCTATCCAAAACTGAAAAACTGTGTACGAGATTTTCTACATTTCTCTTACTGTTTGGCCTGTTACACCACAATACTGTCCAAATTCATCACCAAACTATGATTGGAATCGTAGCCCTTGCCTTCGTCTTCGATTTGCCGCTGGTTTCATCCAATTCCGTTAAGAAACGAATGAGATATGTCTTCTATAAGTTTGTTGGTAAAAAGAAAAACGGGAAGAAGAAGAAGAAGAGAAACCTTTATGAAAAGTGGTGACTGTTGGGCCTATTTGTAGTGGTTGAAGTGTCCATTCATTTAAAATTCAAATTCAAAGTTTTGGCGCCAAGTTGGTCAATCTACTAAACCATCTGTATCGTACTCATATTGTCTTCAAATTCAGCAAAGGAACATACTACGCTGATTAGAAAAACGAGCCCGTCGCAATAGAACGGGTCTCTTCATTAAATTCTAAAAGATATAAATATATGGTTGACGACAATGGAAGAACAACAAAGTTAGAAAGATGGAATGCAAAAATTGATACTCTTTACTATTATTTCATCTATATTGTTGCATTTAGGAATATATATTTATGCATTTAGTTAGAAATAGAAATTTATCTCTTTTATAAATTTAGATATTTAGGTCCATATATCGACACACCATAGTATAAATTTTGATATACCGGTCTAATTTTTTTTTTAAAAGTTTTAAAAAAAAGTGTTTTCTTTCAAATAAAATCTTACTACTAATTTATTACAACTATAAGAAGTAGAAAAGCATTTTTACATGCATAATGTCAAGTGTCTTTACACATGTTTTCTCATTATTATTTTTTATGTTAATTAAATACTATAAAAATTGGGTAAAAAAATCAATTATTTACATGTTAATATCTAGTCGTAAAAGTAGTGCAAAATCATGTTAAAAACAAGCCCGAAATTTTAGATAACATTTCTAAAATTCATCTTTTCTTTTGTAATGTTTTGTAATTACTGCAAATTCGTTTTTATAGCATTTTTTGTGCTTTGAAACGCTGTAGAGTTTCAGAAACTTTACATGGCATTTGGTGAAAGCTACAGTTTCAGTTTTATAAAGTTCCGAATATATTTTACAACAATTTTTTTTATAGCATTCTTTGAATGCTATTTTTCTTTATGAAACTTTAAACTTTGAAAAAATGATATTTAAATTAAGTATTTTTCTCTATTCTTTTTGGAATTAGTTTCTAACTTACATTAGAATATTTTAAAATTAATTTCATGTTTAAATGTTTTTTTGATAATTAATTAATTTTTTTAAAAGTAAGAGGCCTTAATATAACACATGTTTATTTTAGTTTTTCAATCTTTATTATTTTATTTAATATTTCATTATGATATTTTTTTAATTTAAAAGATGTTTAAACATGTTTCTAAATATTTTAATCAATAATAATTTAATATATAGGTTTTAATTAATAAGTTAAGTATTTTATAAACATGAAAGTCTGGATTCTTGAAAAAACAATCAAGTTAAAAAAATATTTTTAAAAGAATTAAGTAAGGAGGGTATTAATTTTTATGAAAACCATATTTGATCATATATAATTTAAGTCCATATTTCTTAGCATTTGATTTTGATATTAAGTTTGATTACTACCTTTCATGAATATGTTATAGTTTTAATACCATTTATTACCTTTAAACTCTTGTCTTTACTGCTCTTTCAGTCTCATTCATTAGTTTCCTTAACCTATCTAGTAATTGGTGTGTATTACCCTTGTTTGGTTGAAGTGATTTATAATGAATAGTTTGACATATGTATACATACATACATACATACATACATACATACATACATACATACATACATACATATATATATACTTGTCAATTATATAGTTCTTATCACTCTTGTTTATCTTATACTCTGAATATCTCTTACCATAGTATATATCATCATATCATTGTGCATCCTAATTCATATCACATTTCATTGCATATTACATCATAAATTACAATGCATGAAATATCATAATCATTTGCATCACAAGTTGCACTTCATTTTGCATATCATCTCATGTTACATTGCATATGTCATACATTTCATACTACATTGCAAACTACATATTGTATACATGTATACATAACGAGTATATTTTATTTAGGAGGAGTTTGTAGTATTGTCTTATAGTATAGGATAATTAGTTTTTTATTTGTTTGGTATGTTTTGATTGACTTTTTCGACTTGCTTGACTTAATAGACTTGATTGACTTGTTTGACTTAATTGACTTGATTGACTTGTTTGACTTGATTGACTTGATTGACTTATTTAATTTGATTGATTTGTTTGAATTGTTTGACATGATTGGATTTGATGTGCATGTTGATTGGATTGTCTGAAATGTACTTATACATATTTATGTATTGAATAATTATAATGCAATAATGTTAATGTCTTTCACATTTCATTTACTATACTTTGTTCTAGTATTAGTTTAAGGGGAAGTTTTATAGTTTTATGGTTTCAGGATGGTTTTTGTTTGTTGTCAAAGGGGGAGAAATATAAAATAGGATAGTTAGGCATTGATTAAGGGGGAGTTATAAGTTTTAGGGGAAGTTATTAGGATAGAAGTAATATTTTATAACAAAGGTTGTCATCATCAGAAAGGGGGAGGTTGTTAGTCCTTGAGATGATAGTTTTGATGACAACAACCTTAGAATAAGATTATAAATATAAATACTAACATTATAGTTTATATATATATATATATATGCAAGATCTAACCATGCAGGTACTAAGAATGAAGACTGTACAGTATAGAGATTCAAGACTGAGATATCTAGATTGAAGACTCATGAGTATCAAGATTATCAAGAGTTAAAGATTTCAAGATAGGTAATTTAATTAGGAATTTTGTTAAAACTCCTAGAAAAGCATTGGCATCTTAAAATCCAATTTATTCGTGGAATGGAATCCACTTCGAGCCAGTTAAAGGGATGGAGCCTTAAGTAGGATGGAACCTAAGAAAAATCTAGTGGAACATTGTTTTGTATCCGCTAACTTTTATTCAAAATGTTTTACAAAATTATATATTGTTTTCAAAATATTTTCAAAATCTTCCTTTTAAAAGAATCAAAACATTTATCCTGGTTTTAATACTTTTAGCCTCAAAATAATCTTTATTTTCAAAATCAAATTATCCTTGGTTTTAAACTATCTTTTAATAATAATATATTTAATTTTTAATATTTGTACTTAGATCTAATATAAAATTATAGTAAAATTTTATATGTACCAAAATATTATTCTCCATATTTACTTATGTATTTTAACTATAGTTACGTATATTTATAAAGTTTAAAATAGTTTTAATATAAGATAGAAGTTATTTTCAAAGAAAAACAAATCACTAAAATTTCCCTTGGCATGTCGACATACTGAAGTACCCCATGTCGACATCGTAGCAGTTGATTTCAAAATTTGAATTTCAAAATTTGAATTTTAAAAGAAGTGTCTATTCGTTATATCCCTTCGCGAATGGACATGGCTGTTGTTCTACTATAACTAGGAGTGGTTTTGAATGGATTTACAATCATATTTTTCTGGTTTCCACTCCTCTTCTTCTTACACATTTCTTTATACATATTCTTACTATCGCTCTACCGAAATCAACATTGAATCTAACTAGATCATTTCTGCTTTGATTCTCTATCACTATCTCATCAAGATCTCAGTTCTATTCAGAGTTATGACTTCTTTGTAATCAATTTAGCAAGAAAAGGTGTAATTGTAGCCTTGGAAATCAATCAAGCGAGAAAAGGTGTGATTGTGGCCTTGGAAATCACTCAAGTTAGAAAAGGTGTGATTGTAGCCTAGGAAATCAATTGGGTGAACTTGTTGCCCTTGAAATCAAGTATCTCTACCTAGAGGATTGTGAATCTGGAGTGGTGTACCTCATGGCCTTGAAATCGAGGGTGTAATTGTACAATTGCTTTTGAAAGGAAATCCATACTTGTGTGCGGGACAGGATGTAGGGTAACTCCGAACCAGTTTAAAATCCGATGTGTTCTTTCCTTTATTGCTTTTACTTTATTTCTACATCTGTGTTTGATTCTGTGATCATATCTGTGTCTAAATATTGCATACATTCATGTTCAAATTAATAAAAACTCAAAAAGATTTAGAAATTTCTTTAAACACTATTCACCCTCCTCTAGTATTAATCCTAGCCTTAAGATTCGTATTCTGCATTTCTCACAACGCCTGGATCCCCCAGGAAACATCCGTGCCTGTAAGCTATCTCAGCCTGCGAATTACGCCATGATGACTAGTATACCGCAGATACACAATGGTTACACCTGGATCCCCCAGGAAACATCCGTACCCGTAAGCTATCCTAGCCTGTGGATTTCGCTACTAAAATCAACCTACATAGATTGCAGATACACAATGGTTACGCCTGGATCCCCTAGGAAACATCCATACCCTCAAGCCATCTCAGCCTGGCGAATTACGCTTTGCAGTCGCGCTCGAAAGACCATGGAGATCGCTATGGAATTCGATGGACACTCGAGTATCATATTCGAAAAACCCAAATCAGAGAGAATAATATCGATAGAATGAATCCACAGTGTGGCCACAAAGCGGATATCAAGCACAAGGCACTTTCCATATCTTTACTTCAAAAATATGTATCATATAGTACCTTTCAAATCACTTTCAATTATCATACTTATACAAAGTCCAACATATATAAGGTTTTATTTTCACATCGAATACTTTCCAAAATCAATAGTACATCAAACCATACTTATATAGACTTCGATTATATAAGATTTCTTTTTCAAATTGAGTACCTTTCCAAAACAATAGTTTTCAAATCAACTTCATATTTACATAAATCAGTTTTGTATAAGTTCGATAACTCCCAAATCAAGTATTTAATAAAACAAGGTTCTCAATTTCAATTCCTTCCAATAACGTTTTAATTTCAAAATCATATATGATTTCACCAAATCATTTCTTCCCATTTATATATTCAGTTTTAAAGTTTCTCAAAACAATAGGTTTAGAAAAAAATCCCGGTTTCCAAATCGACAAAAATTTAGGTCCAACAAATTCATTTCAAAACCATCATATAAATACCAGGTTTTACTACCCAATCTATTTTCAAACCAAATATTTTATCAAAATCTGTTACACCAAAAATTGATTTCCAAGTTTATAAGTACCCCCTTTAAAACCTTTAAACTATGTATCACCATATATGGAAGATCCAATTTACCCTTTTGAAAATTACTTAGCTTTAAAATTTTAAACCTTAATTTGAAAGAGCTTGAACTTTAAAAATAGTCGAAGAAATCATATTTAAAAATCCAAAAGCTGAAAATCACCAACAAATCTGTAAATAAATTCCAATAGATAAGGTTATACCAAAACAAATCTGAAACTCGAGGACTGAACACCGACTTACTTTAAATCATTTCAAATATATATATATATATATATATACATATACATATATCTTTTGAAAATCAAATCACACTTCAAAATTTGAAATCAAAATTTGTTTCCCAACATCACTCGCATAGCAAAGCTACTAGAGTGGCCTCTCCCCCACTCTAAAACTCAAAAATTAATATCGATGATGCGTGCACTCATCATCGAAATTATTTTCCAGCGACACAAGTGAATTCTGGACTTCTATTTTCTTAAAACTTCTTTGAAATATCTTCGAAATCATTGGAATTCATTCAAATAAATTTGAAACATTTCTTATTCAGAAAATATCTTTTAAATCATATTGTTATTATATATTTTCCAAAATCTTAAAACCGATTTCAAAACGTCGGAGTTCAATTCCTCGAAATTCAAATTCAAAACCCTTCAGTTATAAATCATTTTATATAAATCAAATTTTTTATAAAAAAATTTCAAAATTTCAAATCCTTTCAAAACTTCAAATTCTCATTTTTAAAAGGTATATCCTTATCGAAAACATTTCACCTTTATGTAAAAAAATGTGGTCATCCTTATCAATGTAATCATTTCAATGTATGCACAATTTCAAGATACAACCAAACACAAATTTTCCAAGGGATGATTTAAGGATGGATTTCAAAAAAAATAGAGATTCGAATTTAGAGGAACTCTAATCAAATAGAATTCTGGTTCAAAGATAAGCTCGAACGAAGATGAGATAATTTAATTACCAAATAGAAGAAGGATAAGCCTGTATAAATCGCGGGCGACCTTAACTGGTCAACCTTGATATAATCAATGCAGAATCTAAGGAAAAATTGACATTCGATCGCCAGAGATAGAATCAAGATAGAGCAGGAGATAGATAGCATCGACATCCGAGGATACAGAAATATCCGGTGAATCAATGCCAATTGTAAGGGAGTTTCACCCCCTTGAGAAATCATTCAAAGATTACGGAATCACCAGTCTTTATAGAGGTTATTCATAGCGGAGTTATGGAATACCCCAAAATTAAAAGGATAAAATAGGGAAGACAAGACTGGATTTCAGAACAAGTGGGAGCATTCCAAAATTCAAGGAATCCTAATCAATATGAACCCTAACCAAGAGATTACTAACAAGGTGGATAACGAAGATATGAAGTTTAGAAAATCTTGACTCTGAAATGAGGAAAATAATTTATACCAATATAATCTTCGAAAATCCTTTAAAATCATTTGGAAATCATTTTATACTTCGAAAATACGTTCTCTCACAAAGAAATGATTCTGAGATTGATTTCACTCATTCTATGGTATTTCTACCCTATTCTAATGAGTTTTTGCTTCGCAAGCTAAGGTTTGCCTAAAACCAAAGCTCTGATACAAACTGTAACAACCTAATTCAACCATTCGCATCTGCACATGTCGGACTTGAATTTCTTAAAATACCGCATTGTAATAAAATTTGGAGCAAATAAACCAATCATAGAATCACAGACACAGAAATATCAGAATCGAAAATAAAATACCATAGTAGTTCATGAAGCTACTATAACAAAGTCTCAAAACAAAATACATAATATCAGTCTGAAAACAACACAATAGAGATCCCAAATACATAGAAGTCACTAATACAAGAGCTGAAATAGAACAACTGAAACTGAAATAGATATATAACTAGATAAGAAGAATCTCCAGCGATTCCTAGCTCCAGAAAGAGAAATCCAGAGCTGTGAATACTCTGGCTGACCCGAGCGTAAAGTAAAACACAAAACACTCGAGTCAGGACATACATACTTATACGGTGAAAACCAACTCAAGTGAACTGTAGTAGTAATGCACGATAACTTAAAGGATGCTTGGGATCGCCCATCCTCTAAGGATCCGTTAAACCATCAATTAAACAGAAATAAAATCTATCATAGAAATGCCTATATTAAAGTAAACTATGCAAATAACAGGGTAAATGTGGTCAGGGTAGCGTAGAGCTGCAGCAATTGCTCACCTCTAGTCACATTCTCAGATTGAAGGTGTACATCCAAAAATCACAAGGCATTCAGAGAAGTGTACCCATGGATAAAATTCCAAAAAGGTTAAGGTTTCAAAAAGGTTTATAATTTTGAATTAAAACCATTCATTTAAACCATAAAAAGGCGGAGTCAATATACCTTCAAATCAAATATTAAATTCCCAAAATTTTAGCCTTTTCAGATTTCATTTATTCACTTAAATACATTAAAACAGTGAAATTTCCACTTTCGCACCACTTAGAAAATGCTACGGTAAGTTACATTTGAAAACAATTCAATTCAGCAAAGGCAGCATTTGAAACTGCTGTAATAGTTCAATTTTAGTTGAAAAATAATTTAATCCATTTAAGTTATAAAATTTCATATATTTACATTCAAGTGTTCATTGAAATACCCTTTAAATTATGATTTTTATAAAGTAACATTTTATACACAAAAATCAAATTCTATTAATAATTCACTTATTAAATTCAAGCATACAATTTTCTACTCTTTGTGTTTTTAAAATTTTAGTTAACAATTAAGTTTTAATTACCATTTCAAAATATAAACTTAATTTTCGTTTCATTTTCTTAACTTAACTTTTAATTTAAACCACATCTCAAATTTAAATATTTAAGTTATATTATAATTTCACTTTTAAACATTCATTTATGTAACCATTTTAATTCATAAAAAAAATTCAATAACACCTTATTAAATCATTTTAAATTCAATTTAAATCAAATTATCATATTTTATTTACTTAACTTAAAATCCATTTTTAAACAAAATCACAATTTCAAAATTTAGTTATATTTCAAATTTCAACTTAACCATTTATTTATTTAACATATTTAACTTATAGAAAATCATTAATCCTTTATAAAAATCATTTTAAATTCAATTTAAATTAAAATATTATAAATTTACATTTTAAAATACTTTCAAATTTCTAGAAAAACATATATAATAACCACGGATCTGTATAAAATTTTCTAACCTAGGTCAAGTGATACGGAAAATATATCATTTCAATCCGTAATTTACAAAGACAAATCCGGGTTCTATCATTTCAAACCCGCAATCCTAAGTCAATTAAAAATAAATAAAAGTCGTTCAGACCTACCATTTCAGCCCATAACGATTTTTTCCTATTCTAAAGTCCGTTCGGGTATGTATCATTTCAACCCATAGTGATTATATTCTATAGGAAATTACAGTGAGAGAAAAAGATATAAACTAACAGCATAGCAACATGTGGCAGTAACAGATGATATGATAGGTTTATAAACAGGGTTAACATCATTTAATTCATATCACAGGCAGGCATAACATGATAAAATATTCTACACATTCACTTGCAATCAATTCACATTTATATTAGTATGAATGTCATGAGTTAATACTCAACTTTTTAAGCTGGAGTTAGCAAATCAAAAACACAAATGAATTCTAGAAAGCGAATTATGATTCAAGTGAGTGGAGAGAGCCAAGATAATGATCTTGTAACAACAACCAAAACAAGACAACATACATATGAATATTCAACACAAAATACATTGAAATAAATGGAAATAAAAAGCAAAAAAGAACAAAATAATTTGACCTTGCTTCAATCACTCCAATGCTTGGCCATAGGGGACTCTTATGTGCTCGGCCATAATGTGTTAAAGCTCGGGTTTGGGTCATATGGTACAGCTAGAAGTGGAGATGTGAAGGGGTTGGTGATCAACATGAAGAATATCAAAGGACAAGGCAAAAAAGGCAAGTTTTGTTCAACTTTTTGGCTTGGCCATGACATCATAGGCTTGGCTATGGTTAAGTGCAGGTCTGGTAGAGGTGGAGTGATGGCTAGAGGTGAAGTAGCTGCTGGTGGTGGCGGCCATGGGGTGGCTGAAGGCAAACTATGAAGGTGGTGGTGAGAATATGGTCGGCTAGGCACTTGTTTGTGGAGTTTTGCATTGTTTTTAGGTGATGGCTTCAAGTGGAAGGTCACGACTACTGCCTTGGTCAGAGGAAGATGAGGAGGTGCTGCTGTAGATGGTGGTGGTGATGGTAGAGCTGATGGAGGAGAGGCTAGGCCGAGCAAGTCAAGCTAGAAGCCAAGCAAAAATCAATAGAAAAATAATGAAAAGAAGAAAGAGATGAAGCCATTTTCAATTTACTTTTACTTAGCCGTGAGTTTTTTTATGATGGAGAGAAATATTTTCATGTAAAAAGTAAGAAGAGATACATGGCTATAACAAAAGAGATGGACGGCTACAAGGAAAAATGAAAAGGCAATTGAAAAATGAAAAGACAAAAGCAAATGGAAAGACACAAGGAAAATGAATGGTTTTTAACTCTTGAAATTTCTATTTTCTTTTAATCAAAACTAACTAAATAAAATAGGAAAAAAAAGTAGGAAAGAAAATAAATAAATATTTTTTATAAAAATATAAAAAAATTAAGAAAATAGCTTAATAATAGAAACTAGGATTTAAAAATTATAAACAAAATACAATAAGCTTTGGAAAATTACAACTTCTCTTTTAAAACGTTTTTAAAAATAAAATATATACATAACATATCATGTTACACATATATACACAATTAGAACAAGATATGATAGACAAAATATTATTTATGTAAATTAAAATAAACAATTTTGTAAAATAAACAATTTACACACAATATTGTAAAAAGCATAGCTTTCACAATATTGATCGAATTTCAACGAAACGCAAAGCAGTATTCTTGAAAATTTATTTATTTTCATAATAAAAGATAAAATTCAAAAATTCAAAAATTTAAATTTTAAATTTAAAAGTCAAAGTTTGACCATATCGACCAAAATTCACATTTTCTGAAAAATATTCTATTTATCCATGTTTGGACATATAATTCACATAAAAACAAAAATATATATTTAAAATAACAAAATTTATCTATTTAATAAATAAAATAAAGTTTTTAAATCAGGAAATTCAATTAAGTAATTAAAATATACAAATAGAAATAATCATAAATACAGGGTTGTTACAAGAAAGTTGAAGAAGCGAAGAAACTACCATAGAGTGATGGCGGCCCTCTCTTTGGAAAAAAGATCTATCTCTGGTTGCAGGTAGTTGAGTATTTATAGGAAAATTCAATGAGTATTGGACCAGAAGTCCTGGTGTAGAAAGGTTCAGTTGTTATGCCAAGTCATCACTGAAAATCTCAAATCAATCTGGTCATTTTTATGGATCGCTAGCTATCCATAGAGGTCGAGTTGCTAGCTATCCATCAAATTAGCATATTTTTCAACCAGAAGTCCTTTAGTGTAAGGTACTCGAAAAGTTTGAGGGCGATCCGACCTATCTTAATGAATCACTAGCTATCCATAGGGGATGGATCACTGGCTATCTATCCATTTAACATATTTTTTAGTGATCTTTGTTTAATTATCTTCCCGTCTTCTAATTAAATACCTTTTCAAAATATCAAGTAATTTGGAGTTAATTTGATCATCTGTCTTCATGAGTCATCTGGTCCAGAAGAATCATCCATAACTTGCTCAATTCTTAACAAAATCAGGCAAAAAATTGCAGGTGCTCTCTCTAAGCTGTGTGGGACCTACCATAAAAATTTGAGTTGGTGGGGACCACTCTACATGGGGCGCTAGCAATCCATCTGGTTAGGCCGTTAGCGATCCATAATCAATTCAAAATGATCTCATTTTATCCGTAAGCCTTCTATTATGCCTTCTAAGTGTTCTCCTAAAATTTCAAGTCAATCCGACTTCAAATGTGTTCTATAGGTTTATTTTAAGTTAGCTGCTTTTAGTCAAACAGCTTGAATCGGATGAGTCTTCACTTCTTGAGCTAGTTTATTTAGCATGCTATGAAAATAGACAAGCGTCTCTATGGAACATGTTAGATCCTAATAAAAATGGATTGGAGGTTCCACGAGCGAACCTTATGGATTGTTGGCAACCCATCATCTTGACAAATTTTGTTTTCTCCTTTTGAGTTTTTCTTCATTCCTTCTCCTGGTCCTCTTAGTTGATTCTTGAGTTGTTTTGACTTGTTGTAGAGGTTTTGACTTCCTTTGAATTACATTGGATTACAAAAACTCAGATAACAAAGTTAAAATATGAGACCAAGATTTTGGTCGATAGAGATGTACCACTTTATGTTTGAGAATGTCGTACTTTTTGGATGAAGGAATAACTTCATGAAGTTAAAGCCCTCAGCGGTTATATGGCGATGAAGGTGCCAAAATCTATAGTTCGGAAAAAGCAAGGATATAACATAAAATACGAGAGGCACAAAAGGATATCTTAAAAATATTGAATTTACTATCAATTTTTCATTACTTGTATAGGAAAAGGTAACGTTGTTTACTTCTATAACAACATTTTAGAATACCTTAATCCATGCAGTTCAAACTTGGGGATTGGAAAGAGTGGTCTAACTTGTGTTAAACTCTTAGGCTTTGAACTTAGCATATACTCTAACTTAGTCAATTTGATTTGAATAAGAACTAATCAAATCGATTTTTTTCAATTATTTAAACCGCTAAATCAAGATAAAATTCCTAAAAGTGGACTTAGCGGTAAATAACAGAGCTTTAAGATAGTTCTCGACTCAGTGACACTAATTTTTAAAAGCACACCCATCATGTAGTGGAAAGCTCTAAAGCCAGGCATTAGCGAGGCACTAGAAGAGGTTTAACTATATAAGATTGGCCAATATATAGTGCAACTTTGACTTTAGGTCCTATGTTAAAATATTTATCAATTAAGGATAGTGCTATGGATGTGATATGTAGTCAACCTTGAGTCTATGCTACTTAATATGTACGGGCTTGTTAATTAAGTATAAAGGTGTATTTTTTACAAAGAGAAATATTCATATGAAAAGGGGATTCTGAAAGTTGTATGAAAGTGAAAGTTTGACAAAAGATAAATGTATTTTTATGCTATGAAAGAGGCAATCAAATCTGAATGGTTATTTGCATTTGTACTTTGATAATTGTTGTGAATGGTAACTACTTTATAATGAATAAGTATCACATATGATTAAATGGTGTAATAACAAATGTTGAACAGTTTTTAACAATAAATGCCTTGGAACAGATAAAATAATTTAGAAATATAAATATAGAGTCATAGATATAGTAGTGATGATTTTAGACCTCTTATATCCTGCTCGAGCTGTCATACATAAATGAGACAAGATATCAGATCTCATTCATATATCATTCGACATTCATCTTGTCTGAAATATTCAAATCTAATTTGAAATATGATTGAAATCACAATTCGAGATCATACCTAAAATTATATCGTTTTCTTTTACATAATCTTTTTCATACGAGTTGAAAACAAACTACTCAATCCAATTACTATTTACCCACTCCATGAATTTTTTTTAATCTTGGAGAATCACAACAAGATGCTTCATTTCTTTTTTATGTTGAAATTAGAGGATATTATTCTACCACTGCCAAATCAATTAAGCTAATCAAGCAAATACACTTTTCCAAAACATTATTTTCAATTTTTTCTATGTATTTTATAGTTTTTATTTATTTTTTGAAAATTATAATTGTTTAATAGATCGTTAAAACATAAATTTTAGACATTTAAGTTACTTTGAGATATTCTAGTACATATACTTTAAGACCCAAGATGCCATTCTGATTTGTACACCTGAGATATGCTCATCTCGTCCGAGATCTCCTCTGATATAAGATAACTTGTGCGAAAATATGCAACAACCCGTAATTTTCGATAATTAAATTTGTTAATTTAATAATATTTCGGTAATTTAATTAATAAAATCTGTAATTTAATAATGAAATGAATACTGAAATGAAGTAACAATTAATGATAATTAAAGTTAATAATTGGCAATTTGAATGAAATTACAATTAGTTGAAACAATGTAAATTGTTATATTTGGTAATAAATTGATATAAGAAAACAAATGTAAACATTAAACTAATGGATGATACAGTATGAAATAAACGACCATTGAATAAAATTTGGGTTATATAAGAATTTTAACATTTGTTTGTGAATAATGAATTCATAAGTGTGATTAAAAGTTATAGTAACGATTATTGTAGGTTACCTGTTTATTTTTTCTATTTAACTTAAATGGGAAATAAATTAAAATTTAATGAAATTTAATGTTACATTAATGAGATTGAGACAATAATTACAAAATGGGAATGTAATAGAATGAGTGGGAATATAAATTTATTCATAAGGCAATAATTCTGTTAATAAAAGAATGAAACTGTGATAAATAATTAACCGGGACTTTAAAATTTTAATTTATGTGTAAATTTGGTAAAATCCAGTATAATGGAAATTTAACTACAAATACAAATAAAAGATGGGAATTGGAATATATTAATGTAAAGAAATGTGAAACAAGTGTTAACTGTGTTAGAGAGTAATAGTGGATTTAGTATAAAGATTGAAATCAAATAAAAATAATTTATTGGAATTAAATATTAAATAATTGGATTTAATTACAATTGAAGTTAAACATTGTAATTGGTAAAATTAATTAAGTTTGAGTTGATGTCTAAATTTGTTTTAAATTATGACAAGTAATCCAAAAATGATAGAAATTGTTATTTATTAACTTTGAATTGAAAAATTGATTCATTGATTTAATACTAATTTATTTAATTAAAGGGAAAATAGTCATTTTGGCCATTGACTTGGATTTTCGACGAAACCAGTTTTATTGGATCCGTAATGGCGAATATTTTTAGGATTTCAAGTTTTGTAATGATCGGACTTGTCGTTTGATCGTACGGACTTGAAACGCCTAGAAGTTTATTTAATTGAAATCAATTAAAATCAATTTGAAATAAGCTGATTTTATCATAACTTCTTCATATCATGGAAGTGGGACTTGAAACCTATTCCATTGAATTTAAAATATTTGAAAACATCTATTTTGATATATGGGTTGATCCATTTTCGTTCCGGAGTCGAAATGGGCTTTTCGAGTCGTGTATCGTTCAACATTCCAAACCAATCGAGCCCATTCCTTTCTATTTTGTTCTGCCTATATATATATATATCATTATAAACCCTAGGTCATCACTTAGTTCTGATTTTAGTACGTACAGTTCCATTTTCTCCTCCTATTTCCAATGGCAGACAAACCCTAATTCCCAATTGAACTTCAATACAAAATTCAACTTTAAAAATTCAAACTCCTCAATATATATCGAATTACATATCGATTTGAAGCTCTTGAGCATATCTCAGATCTGTAATTCGTTCTTCAATCTGAACCTCTGTCTTTGCAAAAATTAAGAATAATTCTCGGCCGTTCTTTTTCGTCGCAATCGAGTGCAACTGATCGACGAATCAGTGATACAGTATTTGAGAGAGGACTGAGGGGATTGCATCGGCTTAGTTTGTTTGACATTTCGACGATGAGATGGGCGACAAAAATTTGATTAGATCGTGTTAATAACGGCGGCGGCTAGGGTTTTCGAGCGTCGTTCGACGTGGCGTTGACGAGGTGGAGGTTGGCTGGGTTGGCACGCTTGGCCTCGATGACCAGTGAAAGGTGGTGACGTACCGTTGTCGACAAGGCGGCATTCGTTTTAGGGTGAAGGCCTCGTGGCGGCTGCGAACAGGAGGAGGGTTAGGGTTTTGCTCTTATAGGAAGAAGGTGACGTGTATTAGTTAATTTTTTTATTAATTTTTATTTAAATTCAAATCATTCTAACTCTTATAACTTTTACATACGAGGTCCGATTCATGCACGATTTCTTACGTTGGGATCGTATTGGAATTCTAGACATCTTGATGCTATTTTAGACAAATTCTGAGAATGTTTGAATTTTGGGTTTAAATTGGATTTAAATTCAATTTAAATTCAAAGGTGAGTGTTTTTACCCGCTCAGAACTTCTAAAATTTCTTATGTTTGATAAATTAAATTTATGATGTGATTGAAAATTTATTTATGACTGTTTGGTATATTTTATCATCACCTCGGTTAATTTGAAATTATTTGAATTAAATCATTATTTAATTTATTATTGAATATAAATTGCTAGTTAAATACCTATCATCGATTATCAGTTCTATATTGATACTTATTAATTGATTTGGATGATGGTTGTGATGGATGTTGTATTTTATATCATTATAAACCGTAAGTTCACTATGGGTCGAAATGATACATACCCGAATGATTTATAGATTAAGGAAAAATCATTATAGGTTGAAACGATAGACTCGAGCGATTTTATGGATTTTATAAATTTGGGATTGCGATTTGAAATGATAATATAACCGTAAAATTTTAAATTACAGATTGAAATGATAAATATCTGTTTCACATGACCCTCGGGTGGAAAATTATATACGGACATCGGACTAGTTAAATTAAATAATTTTAAAATCCTTAAATTTTGAATTTAATCAATTGATGCTTCCAAAAAGTTGATTTATATAAATTGAAGTATTACAGAAAAATCAAGTTTTGTGTTGAAATGCGAATTGGTTTAAAAAGGAATTTCTTTAAGAAATTAAATCGGAAGTTTAAAGTTAAACTTTTATGTATAAATGAAATTCTATCGAAATTGAGATATTGAATTTGTTTGAAAATAACTTTGAAATATTTGAAATTGGAGTAATCCGTACTGATATTTTGAACATGGATTGAAACGATATGAAATTTGATAGTTTATTGAAATTCTGTTTGTCGATTTGGAAATTTGAAATGGTCCAAATATGTTGAAATGAAATAAATAGTTTAATTTGGTATTAATTTCAAATTCATATTTTAATATAAACTGTTTTAAAAATATATTATTTTAAAATTCCTAATTATTAATATTTTCAAATTTATTAAACTATTTAATTAATATTAACTATATGTATTATTTTAATCTATTCTAAACCAATTTAATTTATTTTAATCTAATTAAACTATTTTAATTTATTTTAAATCTAATTAATCTATTCTAAAGCTATTTAATCTATTTTAGTTATATTCAATCTATTTTATATCTATATTACTTATTTATAACTATTTAAACTGCTTTCTTCCAAATTCCAAACCAAGCAAAATGGATGGGTTTATATTCAAATTTCTCGATTTTTAAAGTGAATATGGTTAATGATGTAATAACCAAAGTTGTGATTTAAAATTTATAACTAATCGAATATGATGATTTTGTTGTAAGGATTTTACCTATTTTGGAAAAAGAAATCATGATTTTGGAAACGATAATGATTAGAAAGTGATATAGTTTTGAGAATACAATATTTTGATATAAATCGTGAATTGAATTTGAAAGAAAATATAATTATTGAACTATTTGATTTCAAAAGCGAATATGATTTCGAAAGTAAGTAATAATTTTGAAAGTGACATGGTTTGAATTGAATATGATATTTTGATATCAATTATGAAATGATTTTGGAAATGTTAAACAACCATCTAGTGTGTAATAAGCAATAGGTTGTCAAAGAGACCGGGATCAGAGGTTGTCATACTCTCTACCAATACCGAAAACCACTTTGACAACTGTGTACGCGGTGGAGATTCCAGAATGAAGTTGGATGGTGGCGACGATCCTGTATGAGATATATACATGGACCCAACTCCCATGAGTTGGCTTAAGGTGGCTAAAACAGGAGTAATCGACGGGCTAAGTGAGGTCATTCCTTCGATCGGGCACACTCCATCGATACTATATTCTAACTTTTAATTTATTTGGTGGCCACCTTCTTACTTGGGAGTGTGTTTCGAGTTGGGCGGTAGTTGCGGCTATGCGTTACCAACGGTCCAGAAGTGTAATTTGTATATCTACCCTGGCATTGCCTAGTTGTGTTGTGTCACCTACCCTAGCGTGCCTTCTACGAGTTTGTTTTATGTCGTACCTATGTGGTATCCTTTGGCAGTCCAAGTTTACGAGGAGTTACGGTACTGTATAGACTATTTGCATTATAAAATGTGTTAAAGGGAACATGGATAATGCATTAACGCTATTTTAATACTTATACTTTATTGTGGACATATTATGTAACGACCCGTAAATTTCGACGATTTAATTTATTTAATAGAATTTTGTAATAAAAATTTAGTATAGAAATAATAAAAGGTGATAAATATATATTGAACGCTAATTTAACAACGGTAATTTAAGCCTTTGTTTGTAATATGAATAAATTTTTCAATAAAAATTGGTGTAAGTATTGTACCTGAATATAATGGGAAGATAGAGAATATAGGTAAGGCATTTAATTAGTTAAGTGTAAATTTATGGGTAAAATAACAATTCGTATACATTACCTAATTAATCTTTCAATTAATTTGTTAAAAAAATCAAAACCTTTTAATTTGGTAAATAATTTGATGCATTTTGATAAGCGTTACTTTAACGATTAATTTTAAAGTGATGGGAAGAAAATAAGTAAATTTATGCAGTAATAAATAAATAAAAATATCGTAATAAGTAGGAAACTGACATAACATTTATTTATATGAACGTTACTTATTGATTTGAGAGTAACGGAAGTGTGAACGTAGAATAAAATAAGCGTAGATTTATGTTAGGTAATTATTGAGAATATGGGGAATAAGTTGAAATAATATTAATTAAAAATTTATGCGTAAAGCATGTTATGTAAGATATATTGATTCCATTTAATAAATTGAGGATTAATATTATCGAAGAGGATTAAATATGGTCTCAATGTAAATTTAGATAAGTTTTGAAATAAAGACTAATTCCATTCAGAAGATGACAATGGGTGCAATATTTTGATTTTAAGCAATAGTAATAGGTTACATGTTTAATTGGTTGATAGAATTTGAATTGAAATAAATGTTAATACACTAAATAAAGGTTACATTAATATGATAAGTAATACAATGTCTAGAAGTTTAATATAGAGTGTGTTAAGACGTAGAAATGGAAATTAGGAAGCAGTTGGAATTAAATGAAATTTTAGGTGTATTTATGAGAAATTTACGTACAATTAAAGAGGCGAATGAAATAAATACCAACCAATTTTAGTGAATAACGGGATCTAAACCTAAATAAATAAATTCCTTGAAATTTAAGTTTTAATTTTTGATAAATTGGATTTGTACTTTAATATTCAAAATTTTGGGATTATTCAAAAATAAATTTATGTAGGAAGTTGTTAAAGGATTCTGAATTTACCAAGTGGTCAAAACTGACAACATTTGCAAATAATTAAAGTTGGATTGTAAATCTGACTCAATTAACCTATTATTAATTTATTTGTTTGGAATATAAAAAGTAATGATAGGGTTAATTGAAATTAAGGGTTGTTTAATTTGTATGTTATTTGGGATTAAGGCAAAATGGGTGGATTTTAGGAGTTATATACTTAGATCATTCAATTTATTTGGATAACATTGTAATAAATGTAATTAAATGTACATTTACGTGAAATATAATACCATGCTTAATAGATTGCTAAGTTGTATATATTAAAGGGAATTTTATTAATTGTTTTTAAAAAAACCTTAATTAATATGGTTGATAAATTTAATATAAGAAAAACCAATGAAATTCTTGGGAATAATGTAGGTTAATATGAGTTAGTAGTTAGGGTAGTGACTAAAATTGTTAATACATTGCAATTAATGTTAATAGTGTTGACATAAGCTAATAAATTTAAATGTTAATGCAATACCAATTTATGTATTTAAGGTGATTGCGAAATTGGAATTTGATAAATGTAGTAACTAACTCAAGGCAAATAGATATTATGGAATCAATAAAAGATAGGTAAATTTGATGATTGTTTGGTGGTAATTTAAGCATGAATGGGAATAAATCGGGCAATAGTGAGAATTATTAATTATTACCCATCAATTTATTTAGAATCTAAATTGAATGCAACATTCGTTGTTATTTGTAGCTTATAGGTGGAAATAATGTAAACTTTATTCAGAATATGATAATTAGTTAGATTAAAAGAATGGAAGGCAGGATATATGGATTCATTTGGATTTAGAACACGATAATTTGAGTTTATTGAATTTATTGGAAACTGAATAGAACATTTTATGTGATTGAAATTAAAGTTGGAATTCGGAGATGTTTTAGGAATTCCCATCTATGGGATACCAATAGATAGGATAATTAAATGAAAGGTCAACTAAAGGATTTCTGCAAAGTCAATTTATAATTTGTAGATAAAATAAAATTGAAGTTTTACGCTGAAGTTAATAATGTACTCAACATTTAAGAAACATCTTAAATTGTCTAAATTTGAATAAACAATGAAGTAATAAATAATAATTATTAATAAAATCCAAAATTTGGTAACCCGTTTTCAAATTTATGATAATTAGTGTTGGTATAGGCTATTTATTTAAGTAACAGTGCGATGCCAAAAAAAATGGATTGGAAGTCATTGCGAAATATAAATAAAATATTTTAGTAGGGAATTCAAATGTATATATACATAGAAATGTGGATTTTTATAGTATGAAAACTTAGTCAATTTACAATAGTTAAATCTATTGAGAATGAATAAAAATCTAAGATAATTATTACGGTAATTTAGAAATTTAGTTGAAAATGGAAACTTATCTATGAATTTGGAATTTAATGAAATTGTGAATTTATATTATCTCTGTTAAGTTGCATTTATTTAATGTAACTGTTAGTTTATTTTATTTATTGCATATAAATTTGACAGTTAGAATTTATTTATTTGCATATTAACTGCCAATCATAGTTATGTTAAATTTTTATTTCATATCAACTGACAGTTAAATTTGAATTTATTTTTGCATATAAACTGCTAGTAACAGTTATTAAATTTATTATTGAATATAAACTGTTAGTTAATACCTGTTATTTATTACCTGTATAATTTATATGCTCTATATCGATGATTGTTTAAATTGGATGATGATTGCAAATAATGGTTGATGATTGATATCTGGATGAATGGATGCTATATTTTATATTGTATAAACTGCAAGTTATCATGCATTTAATTCATTCGGGATTGCGGTTTGAAATGATATACAACCACATTTTTATTTTAAATTGCGGATTGAAATGATAAACATCCGTATCACTTGACCATAGGGTAGAAAATTTTATACAGGCACCGCGGTATATATATAAAATTATTTTTTTGAAATGTTTTTCTATGGTTTTTGCAAAGCTATATATATATAGTTTATGGGTTTTTGATTTGGTTATTAATAAAGGTTATTTATATATAGTAATTTCCGGTTTTAAGCTTTGTATAAATTGTTTTGAAGTATAAAATAAAGTTTGATTTTTAAGATCAAATACGATTAAGCATTTATTTAAAATTTAAATTCTGGAGTTTTATTAGCTTAAATGAGAATAAGGTCGGAAGATGAATATTGAGTAAAATTTGGAATTAAATAAAAAGGTTATTAATTTTTAAAGGGAATGATTTTTTTAACTTGATTTTTGTGTAGAGTGATTTAAATGAATATATCAAGTTTAATAAATTGAAAGATTATCCAGTTATGTGAAGTTAAAGGTTTTACTTAAATTATATTGAATTCATTAAGTAAACATTTCAAGTCTAAATAAGAAGTAATTGAATTTGATACATATGGATTTGTCAAATGAGTTGTTTTTTTGAAATTGTGAAATATTTAAAGCCTTGAAACATAAGAATTGAAATGGTATTTGGAAGTGTAAATCGATATTTGAAATTGATTTGTGAAATCTAAAGAAGCTATTTTGTTTTATAAAAGTAGTTTAATATTTAACCATTTAAGAGATGGAAATTTGTTTCAAAGCTATGTTTTTCAAGGTAGTATAATTTGGAAATATTATGTTCAAGAGTTTGATTTCTAAATATTTTACTTTGGAAACCCTATGATTTTGGAAGAAATATATATTGGAAAATAAATGATACCGTATTGATTTGGGGTTTTAAAAATATGAATGATATCGTATTTATATGGGTTTAAAATGGATATTTTATTCTGGTTTTAAAGTATAAACTATTTTGAAAAGACCGTGGTGTTATAATAACGATTGGTTGTTGAAGAGACCGGGATCGAAAGTTGTCATACTCTCTGCCAACTTCGAAAATGTAACGACCCAGGATTTTTAGTAATTAAAATTTGAATATTTAATTAATTTTAAATATTAATAAGTGAATTTATAAGTCGAATAAATTTTAATTCGAATAATTGGATTTAATTGGACAATTAAATCGATAATTTAATATGTTAAATTATGGAAATAATTGAAAATTGGGTTAAATATGATTGAAAATGATTTGTAAAATTTTATTTTATCATGTTGAAGTTAGAATGATATTTTATAACTTTTAAAATCGAATTAAAAGTTAATTTGTGAAAAATTGAATATTTTAATATTTAATCGACTAGTGAAAATAGTCAATTTTTGAACAGTCTCAGAATTGGACGAGACCAGTTCCATTGGATCCGTAATAGTTAGTTATTACCGGATTTCAATTTTCGTGTCAATCGGAGCTATCGTTTGATCGTGGCAGCTCGAAACGCATCGAATTATTTTTAATTTTAATTTGGCGAGTTAAAATAGCCATTTTTCAAACAGTCTCGGATTTCGACGAAACCAGTTTCATCGGATCCGTAATGTGATATTATTGTAAGGTTTCAAATTTCGTGTCAATTGGATTTACCGTTTGTCCGGTACAAATTAATACGCCTAGAAAATCGTTTAAATCGGTTTAATTTAAATTGAACGTTTATAGCCATAACTCGCACAGATGTCTGAATTAGCTTTCGAAACCTGTTCCATTGTGTCCGGAACGCGGGGGAAACCCTAGAAACGTCAGTTTCGGCGCGTAAATCGGAGTTTGGAATTTCCGGAATGAATAGTGTCGATCGATTTTCCTATAAATAGACCACTCTCTTCAAAAAAAAAAAGTTAAACCCTAACCCTAAACCTAATGGCCGGCCGCCTCTATACTATTTCAAAGGCCAGAATTTCGTTTTGCTTTCCCTCAATTTTCTCAAAATCTGTGAATCAATTTAGGAAATCATCAACATGGTAGTTGTTGAGCATCTCGAGGGCTTCACATCCACACAGATTTGATGGAGATCGGAGCAACGAGGAGGGAGAGAGACGCTCGCATTCGTGGTGGGTTTGGGCACGAATTCCGAGAGAAAGGGGAGGCCGAGCCGGGAGCTGTTGCAACCGAGTGGAGAGCTTGCGTAGGTGGTCGAGTTGACGTTGGCTGATCGTTGTACAAGTAATCGTTGGAGGCTCGAAGGTGGGGAGATGCTCGGTAATGTTGGGTTCTTGGTCGCGAATGTTAAACTGGGAGGGGGAAGAAGCGGTGATCGGCTGTGATTTCATGTAAAAGGAACGAACGGCTTAGATGTGAGGGGTTTAAAATAAAAATTTATGTTATAAAATTTGTAAATATAAATCGTGTAATCTTTAAAACTGTATATCTTTTTCATACGAGGTCGAAAACACGCGAAACCAGTTGCGTTGGAATCGTATGGACGAGCACTACGCGATGGAATTGGATTGGAGTCGTTTGGAGTTAGTGAGAATTTTGGGTAAAATTAAACGTCCGTTTAATTTTATTCGAAATAAATCGCTAAAACGAAATTGAAATCAAGGTGAGAACTTCTCACTCAATCGAATCAGTTTCGATTTTATTTTAAATAGTTAGATTTAAAATATTTGAATGCATGTTTGAATGATGATTGTTATCTATTGATTGTTAAATAGACATTATGCGCCGTTAGTAAGCGGATGTTATTTATTAAAAACATATACCGCGAATATGTCATAAACAGTGAAATTGGTATTATATATGATAGCAATATATATATATTGGCATATGTATATTTTGGAGTTATTGATTTTCCGCATTTGTATAGCGGATGAGACCCTATTGCGCCGTCTATTAAGCGGATAATATTTTAAATCCCATATACCGCGACAATTTCGTACTGGAGCGGAATTGGTATTGTGCAAATGTTTGTGGATGCAGGAAAACAGGTTGGAGGGATCCAACTGGATTCCTCAACAGTATTTATTTGATTTCAGATATTTTGATATTTGATGGATTATCATATCGATATATGATATCGTTGTTGTCGTGATTGACTATTTGGTATGTAGCATCATTAGACCAAATTTGGGACTTTAAAATGATTTTTTAAAGTGATTTTTGAAAATATACTATATGTTTGGAAATTGATTCATTTTAAATAAATAAACGTTATAATTTTTAATGTTATAAAAAATTATGATTTTTGAGAAATATAGTTAAAAGTTGATTTTTGAAAATATGAGGCTGATGATTTTATAAAATAGTAAAATCGGGATTCTTGAATTTATTATAAAAGTCTAAAATATAGGATTAATAAAATTTAATTATTTTATAAATCAGAATGATGAAATTATAAAGGAGATTAAAGATGTTTTAAAAGAATAATATAAATTGATTTTATAAAGGATTTATAAATGGATATTTATAAATGAAAATATTTGAATTATAAAACAAGTTTTCATAAGTGTTTGAATGAAGTGAAAATGAATTTTGTAAATGAATAGAATTTATAGAATGGAATTTATAAAATTAAAAATGGCGAAGTTATAAATGAAATTTATAAATAGTAAGATTTATAAATTTTATAAAGTTATTAAAAGAATGGTTTTGGATAAATCATTGAATCTTATAAGTTATAGGATTTATAATTATGAAGTTCAAAGGAACGATTTTAGTAAACAAATAAATTATAAGTGTTTAACTTAAAATATAGACTTTTGGTTCATAATTGAGATATAAAGTGAATAGGTTAATAAAGAAAATTTATAAAAGGAGTTGTTATAAAATAAATAGAAAAGGAATTTATAAACGTTGTTTTATAAATTCGCAAACGACTTATTTTAAGAAGTAAATTGTTGTAACCTATTAATGGAGTTATATTCACGTTTTTGACTGTGAATAAATCCTTTAAAATGAAATGTATAGAAATGATGAAATTGGTTAACAAGTATATTCACGTTTTTGAATAGTGAATAATATGTTAAAGAAATTGTTTTGAATGTGATATTTTAAACAGAATTAAAACGATCTAACGATGTTTTAAAATGTGTTGAGATTCGAAACCATAGATTTCAACATCTATTGTTGAAATAGACGTTTTCGAGAAATAAAAGGAAATGGTGGACTATAACACTGTTGTTATAGTAAATGATTTTCGAAAGGAAATGTTTTGTTTAGTATTGGGATTTATACATCTATTTGTAATTTCGAATCCCTATACTAGTGATTTTGGGTTGTCGTAACGATGTTTTACGTAACATTCATTTTGACCCAAATAAATATGTTTAAGAGAATGATTTCCTTAAAGAATGAAATATATACTTAATCTCGATTTAAGTATATTGAATATTTTCCAAGTGTTGAAAATAAATAGATTTGTGAATTACTTATTTAATAAGTATGGAATTGTTTTCCGATATAAAGAGAATATTTTGAGAATTTATCTTTTTGAAGATAAATCGGAATGATAAATTGAAATCGTATATGCATGGATATTTTTGAATATAAATTCACTAAGGAATTTATAAAAGAAAGTGGAATTTGTATGAAAATAAATATTGATTTATTTTTGAAGTATTGAAATTTATATATCTTGTAAAGATATTTTTGGAAAGTAAATAATTTGGAAAATTATTTGGAATCTGGTGATGTGTGCATATCCATTGATAGTTCAATAACCGACTATCAATATTTCCCTTTGAATGGGTAATTGTTGTGATTTGTTTGAATTTGAATGCCACACTTATTTTTTGAATAAGCGCTCACTATTCGGGTTAACCGGGAAAGGACCATGGGGTCGTATAACCCATTCCGAATATGTGATACGTCGTTATGAATTGCATTTGAAGACCGGTGTTGAAGACCGGATCTTTTTGAAAGCGAAAGAACAACTCGTCGATTGTCTTTGCACCGAGTAGCTACGGTATAGAGACTCCCTATGTGATGGGAAGTCCGGACGTGATTAGAGATTATCCGGATTGCAAGGACTTCTTTGCAAGTGCCTTCGGTTTTGTTCGAGCCCGGAACAGACTTGTATGGATTGTATGTCTGACGTTACAAATTGAGATATAAAGCCGATTCCTTTCAAATATATTTCTGTTGGTGGCGAAGAATTTATTCTTTTAGCTTAACACCCTTCTCTGAGACGTACGAGCTCAGAGGTAATGTAGTTGAATGTTATCAGCGATATATTCCCAATTTGGTAATGTGACATGCTGAGTGTTGCTGTGAAATGATCATTTTGTTGATTATTTGTGATAGGATCGTTTATTTGATCGTCTATCCTGGTGATCATTTCTATGATCATTTGTTGACCCAAAGCATGGCTTTTGTATAAAGTATGATTTTGTGGACGTGACTTCGTCGAGCCTCACACCCCGTGAATGGTCAAAACAGGAAAGATGCAGCAAGGTTATGAGGGGTAGCGCCCTTTAGGATGTGTGCATTTCCTTCTGGAAAAGGGTGGTATCATGGTATGGAGCCCAGATACTTACTCATGTTGAAAACACTTTATGATTGTGTGAATTGATTACGAGTGCTCGGTTGAAAGGTCCCAAAGGAATGGGGGTTGGCATATTCGGTCAGTTGTTACTCAGTTAGGGGTAACCCGGCCTTGTGTTGGTAGAGATCCGGTTTGGTTCTCGGGGATGTCCATTCAGAGGCATTCTCATGTGGCAATGGGAAGTTCCTTGGCCCGATCATTCGTTGGAAATCCAAAGAAACAATACGTGACTTGTACGGTTTTAGTTGTAGAACCTGCCATTTAATATGGTAGCTATAGTAAGCATACTATAATGGTACCTATGCTGGCTAAGATTTATATTCTACTTTCGAAATGATTTTCTCTACACTATGCACTAGTAATAATATCAAATGTTCTTTTTAAATGCGTATCAAGCATCTTTGACTAACATAAGAAGAAATCTCCTCCAAGTCTGCGTTTGCATTGTGTGTGTGGCGGGAGGTCTTATGGTAGTCTCATTTTTAAAAGCATTGCGAATTGACTTTAAAAATATTCCTCTATTTTGTTTTCAAAGATAAATAAACTGTTTTGAGTTCTCACACCAGTCACATGACTGACTCGGAGTTTATTGTTTTCCTTCCTAAACTCTGGGTGCCCACCAATTTCCACACGGGCAGTCAAGAGTTAGGTTTATCAGGATATTCTGGATATTCAGGAGTTGCTGGAGGCAAGCTGGATGGCATGGCGTATTACTAGTTATATAGTATTTCTTTTTCCGCTGTTTGTTGTTGTTTGTTGTTGTACACTCTGATGATATGATGTAATGAAATGCAATGTAATAACTGATATAGTTCTTTGTTTAAAGATTATTCATTTATCTATTATATGTTGTTTCGCTGCGAATTGTGAGATTCTGTTATTGTTCTGTTATTTTCGTTCCGTTCTATGTTCCATTTTCTTTTCTCTCTATTTTCTATTTTTTCTCTCTCCTTCTCTCTTTTTCTTTTTCTTAAACATTGATAATTCGTATTTCCGTTCATCTTGAGTTAATCTATGGAGATTAGTGTATATTCAAGGAGTACGGATTTGCGGGTCTTCACAGGTGGTATCAGAGCATATGGTTAAGCGACAACCATGGTTCTGTTGGGTATTACTCATTAGAGATAGAGTCAGTAGTACTCTAGAATGAGTTTGAGTGTAATAATAGCTATAAGAGCGTATTTGTTAGTGAATATATAAAATTGTTTTATATTGTGATGATTGGTTTGTTGAGTGGTATATAGATTCTGGTTAATACGAGTAATTAACGTTGTTGATAGGGATCTCTAAACACTTGAATAGAACAATTCGACACAATATTGTTTTAAATTGGGTAAATGAAATAATTTTACCTTGAGTATATTTTTATATATAAAGGAATAATTTTTCAGAATTATTAAAGTGTATATAAGTTGATTGTTTAGATGTTTGAATAATCTAAGTAAAAGAATAATTGTATAAGCAAATGAATTATAAGAATTAAATTATAATTAAAGAGATTTACAATTGTGAAATAAACTTATATATATGAGAAGTGAAACTAATGAATATATTTATGAATATGAGTTGTAAATAAAAAATGGATTTAAAGTTAAATGGAAATTTACTTTAGAATGAGAATCTGAATAAATATATAAGTTGGAATTAAAGTGAAGTGATAAATGTGGACTTAAGTTATGTAAATGAAATTCAACTTGAAATGGTTAAATGAATTACCAATTGAATTGAATTAATGGATATAAGTGTTAATTCATTAAAATTTAATGTTATTGGAAGTTGAAAGATTGAATGAAAATCAATTTAATTAAACCAATTGAAAGTGATGGTGTTGAAACCAAATTGAATGAATATAAGCAAAGTAATTGGGTTGAGATTAATATACATTGGTTGATATATGGTTGTTAGTTGATTGATTGTATATAATTCATTAAGTATTAATGAAATTGAGTTAATGAAATTGAAAGCTAAAGTAATTTAAATCCAATTGGAAGTTAAATGAATCTTAAATAGATTTGAATTTGATTTGGAAGTGAACCAACTTGAATATGAATTAGTGAATATAAACTAATTGAAAATGAATGTTAGTAAACATCCACTGTTAATGAATCAAATGTGATTAAATTGAAAACCTAATTCATTTAATATTAATGAGAATATGAATGAATACTGATTGGTTATGAATGTTAGTTGGATAATAGTTGGTTGATGTTTGCATTTGTTGCCTTTACTACATTTGCTATATTGACATATATAGTTATTATATTGCTATATGTTGTATATTGATACTATTGTCTACATGCATGTTCTCATGTTGTTTGTTGAGTGTTTAGTAGGTGCGGATCGTGTTTGCTTCGCATTTGGAGCTCGCTTTCGCGCTATACTAGCCGTATATGCTCGCTAATAAAATATAAGGTACATATCTCGGATTACGTACAGTACTTTTATACTTTTTCCCTTCGGGATGCCTTATTACTTGATGAGATGTATATTTGTGATATATGTACTGTCATTTTTTTTTCGGATCGAGCCGCGCAAAGGAGACTATGGCGAATTTTTCCGGAAATTTAAGGCGTTAGAATTTTTTTTGAGAAAATTGGAAAATTTTGAAAACTTTAATTTTGATTTGAAGTTGAAAGTTAAACAATAGTAGTTGTTTTTGAGAAGATAACTAAGTATGATTTGAAAACTTAGTAAAGTATTGTAAGAAATTTAATTATGAATTTGGAAAGTTAATAGATTCTGTAATTTTCTTACTTGTTAATTTCGAGGACGAAATTCTTTTAAGGGGGGAAGATTGTAACGACCCAGGATTTTTAGTAATTAAAATTTGAATATTTAATTAATTTTAAATATTAATAAGTGAATTTATAAGTCGAATAAATTTTAATTCGAATAATTGGATTTAATTGGACAATTAAATCGATAATTTAATATGTTAAATTATGGAAATAATTGAAAATTGGGTTAAATATGATTGAAAATGATTTGTAAAATTTTATTTTATCATGTTGAAGTTAGAATGATATTTTAGAACTTTTAAAATCGAATTAAAAGTTAATTTGTGAAAAATTGAATATTTTAATATTTAATCGACTAGTGAAAATAGTCAATTTTTGAACAGTCTCAGAATTGGATGAGACCAGTTCCATTGGATCCGTAATAGTTAGTTATTACCGGATTTCAATTTTCGTGTCAATCGGAGCTATCGTTTGATCGTGGCAGCTCGAAACGCATCGAATTATTTTTAATTTTAATTTGGCGAGTTAAAATAGACATTTTTCAAACAGTCTCGGATTTCGACGAAACCAGTTTCATCGGATCCGTAATATGATATTATTGTAAGGTTTCAAATTTCGTGTCAATTGGATTTACCGTTTGTCCGGTACAAATTAAAACGCCTAGAAAATCGTTTAAATCGGTTTAATTTAAATTGAACGTTTATAGCCATAACTCGCACAGATGTCCGAATTAGCTTTCGAAACCTGTTCCATTGTGTCCGGAACGCGGGGTAAACCCTAGAAACGTCAGTTTCGGCGCGTAAATCGGAGTTCGGAATTTCCGGAATGAATAGTGTCGATCGATTTTCCTATAAATAGACCACTCTCTTCAAAAAAAAAAAAAGTTAAACCCTAACCCTAAACCTAATGGCCCGCCACCTCTATACTATTTCAAAGGCCAGAATTTTGTTTTGCTTTCCCTCAATTTTCTCAAAATCTGTGAATCAATTTAGGAAATCATCAACATGGTAGTTGTTGAGCATCTCGAGGGCTTCACATCCATACGGATTTGATGGAGATCGGAGCAACGAGGAGGGAGAGAGACGCTCGCGTTCGTGGTGGGTTTGGGCACGAATTCCAAGAGAAAGGGGAGGCCGAGCCTGGAGCTGTTGCAACCGAGTGGAGAGCTTGCGTAGGTGGTCGAGTTGACGTTGGCTGATCGTTGTACAAGTAATCGTTGGAGGCTCGAAGGTGGGGAGATGCTCGGCAATGTTGGGTTCTTGGTCGCGAATGTTAAACTGGGAGGGGGAAGAAGCGGTGATCGGCCGTGATTTCATGTAAAAGGAACGAACGGCTTAGATGTGAGGGGTTTAAAATAAAAATTTATGTTATAAAATTTGTAAATATAAATCGTGTAATCTTTAAAACTGTATATCTTTTTCATACGAGGTCGAAAACGCGCAAAACCAGTTGCGTTGGAATCGTATGGACGAGCACTACGCGATGGAATTGGATTGGAGTCGTTTGGAGTTAGTGAGAATTTCGGGTAAAATTAAACGTCCGTTTAATTTTATTCGAAATAAATCGCTAAAACGAAATTGAAATCAAGGTGAGAACTTCTCACCCAATCGAATCAGTTTCGATTTTATTTTAAATAGTTAGATTTAAAATATTTGAATGCATGTTTGAATGATGATTGTTATCTATTGATTGTTAAAATAGACATTATGCGCCGTTAGTAAGCGGATGTTATTTATTAAAAACATATACCGCGAATATTTCATAAACAGTGAAATTGGTATTATATATGATAGCAATATATATATATTGGCATATGTATATATTGGAGTTATTGATTTCCCGCATTTGTATAGCGGATGAGACCCTATTGCTCCGTCTATTAAGCGGATAATATTTTAAATCCCATATACTGCGATAATTTCGTACTGGAGCGGAATTGGTATTGTGCTAATGTTTGTGGATGCAGGAAAACAGGTTGGAGGGATCCAACTGGATTCCTCAACAGTATTTATTTGATTTCAGATATTTTGATATTTGATGGATTGTCATATCGATATATGATATCGTTGTTGTCGTGATTGACTATTTGGTATGTAGCATCATTGGACCAAATTTGGGACTTTAAAATGATTTTTTAAAGTGATTTTTGAAAATATACTATATGTTTGGAAATTGATTCATTTTAAATAAATAAACGTTATAATTTTTAATGTTATAAAAAATTATGATTTTTGAGAAATATAGTTAAAAGTTGATTTTTGAAAATATGAGGCTGATGATTTTATAAAATAGTAAAATCGGGATTCTTGAATTTATTATAAAAGTTTAAAATATAGGATTTATAAAATTTAATTATTTTATAAATCAGAATGATGAAATTATAAAGGAGATTAAAGATGTTTTAAAAGAATAATATAAATTGATTTTATAAAGGATTTATAAATGGATATTTATAAATGAAAATATTTGAATTATAAAACGAGTTTTTATAAGTGTTTGAATGAAGTGAAAATGAATTTTGTAAATGAATGGAATTTATAGAATGGAATTTATAAAATTAAAAATGGTGAAGTTATAAATGAAATTTATAACTAGTAAGATTTATAAATTTTATAAAGTTATTAAAAGAATGGTTTTGGATAAATCATTGAATCTTATAAGTTATAGGATTTATAATTATGAAGTTCAAAGGAACGATTTTAGTAAACAAATAAATTATAAGTGTTTAACTTAAAATATAGACTTTTGGTTCATAATTGAGATATAAAGTGAATAGGTTAATAAAGAAAATTTATAAAAGGAGTTGTTATAAAATAAATAGAAAAGAAATTTATAAACGTTGTTTTGTAAATTCGCAAACGACTTATTTTAAGAAGTAAATTGTTGTAACCTATTAATGGAGTTATATTCACGTTTTTGACTGTGAATAAATCCTTTAAAATGAAATGTATAGAAATGATGAAATTGGTTAACAAGTATATTCACGTTTTTGAATAGTGAATAATATGTTAAAGAAATTGTTTTGAATGTGATATTTTAAACAGAATTAAAACGATCTAACGATGTTTTAAAATGTGTTGAGATTCGAAACCATAGATTTCAACATCTATTGTTGAAATAGACGTTTTCGAGAAATAAAAGGAAATGGTGGACTATAACACTGTTGTTATAGTAAATGATTTCCAAAAGGAAATGTTTTGTTTAGTATTGGGATTTATATATCTATTTGTAATTTCGAATCCCTATACTAGTGATTTTGGGTTGTCGTAACGATGTTTTACGTAACATTCGTTTTGGCCCAAATAAATATGTTTAAGAGAATGATTTCCTTAAAGAATGAAATATATACTTAATCTCGATTTAAGTACATTGAATATTTTCCAAATGTTGAAAATAAATAGATTTGTGAATTACTTATTTAATAAGTATGGAATTGTTTTCCGATATAAAGAGAATATTTTGAGAATTTATCTTTTTGAAGATAAATCGGAATGATAAATTGAAATCGTATATGCATGGATATTTTGGAATATAAATTCACTAAGGAATTTATAAAAGAAAGTGGAATTTGTATGAAAATAAATATTGATTTATTTTTGAAGTATTGAAATTTATATATCTTGTAAAGATATTTTTGGAAAATAAATAATTTGGAAAATTATTTGGAATCTGGTGATGTGTGCATATCCATTGATAGTTCAATAACCGACTATCAATATTTCCCTTTGAATGGGTAATTGATTTGATTTGTTTGAATTTGAATGCCACACTTATTTTTTGAATAAGCGCTCACTATTCGGGTTAACCGGGAAAGGACCATGGGGTCGTATAACCCATTCCGAATATGTGATACGTCGTTATGAATTGCATTTGAAGACCGGTATTGAAGACCGGATCTTTTTAAAAGCGAAAGGACAACTCGTCGATTATCTTTGCACCGAGTAGCTACGGTATAGAGACTCCCTATGTGATGGGAAGTCCGGACGTGATTAGAGATTATCCGGATTGCAAGGACTTCTTTGTAAGTGCCTTCGGTTTTGTTCGAGCCCGGAACAGACTTGTAAGGATTGTATGTCTGACGTTACAAATTGAGATATAAAGCCGATTCCTTTCAAATATATTTCCGTTGGTGGCGAAGAATTTATTCTTTTAGCTTAACACCCTTCTCTGAGACGTACGAGCTCAGAGGTTATGTAGTTGAATGTTATCAGCGATATATTCCCAATTTGGTAATGTGATATGCTGAGTGTTGCTGTGAAATGATCATTGTGTTGATTATTTGTGATAGGATCGTTTATTTGATCGTCTATCCTGGTGATCATTTCTATGATCATTTGTTGACCCAAAGCATGGCTTTTGTATAAAGTATGTTTTTGTGGACGTGACTTCGTCGAGCCTCACACCCTGTGAATGGTCAAAACAGGAAAGATGCAGCAAGGTTATGAGGGGTAGAGCCCTTTAGGATGTGTGCATTTCCTTCTGGAAAAGGGTGGTATCATGGTATGGAGCCCAGATACTTACTCATGTTGAAAACACTTTATGATTGTGTGAATTGATTACGAGCGCTCGGTTGAAAGGTCCCAAAGGACCGGGGGATGGCATATTTGGTCAGTTGTTACTCAGTTAGGGGTAACCCGGCCTTGTGTTGGTAGAGATCCGGTTTGGTTCTCGGGGATGTCCATTCAGAGGCATTCTCATGTGGCAATGGGAAGTTCCTTGGCCTGATCATTCGTTGGAAATCCAAAGAAACAATACGTGACTTGTACGGTTTTAGTTGTAGAACCTGCCATTTAATATGGTAGCTATAGTAAGCATACTATAATGGTACCTATGCTGGCTAAGATTTATATTCTACTTTCGAAATGATTTTCTCTACACTATGCACTAGTAATAATATCAAATGTTCTTTTTAAATGCGTATCAAGCATCTTTGACTAACATAAGAAGAAATCTCCTCCAAGTCTCCGTTTGCATTGTGTGTGTGGCGGGAGGTCTTATGGTAGTCTCATTTTTAAAAGCATTGCGAATTGACTTTAAAAATATTCCTCTATTTTGTTTTCAAAGATAAATAAACTGGTTTGAGTTCTCACATCAGTCACATGACTGACTCGGAGTTTATTATTTTCCTTCCTAAACTCTGGGTGCCCACCAATTTCCACACGGGTAGTCAAGAGTTAGGTTTATCAGGATATTCTGGATATTCAGGAGTTGCTGGAGGCAAGCTGGATGGCATGGCGTATTACTAGTTATATAGTATTTCTTTTTCCGCTGTTTGTTGTTGTTTGTTGTTGTACACTCTGATGATATGATGTAATGAAATGTAATGTAATAACTGATATAGTTCTTTGTTTAAAGATTATTCATTTATCTATTATATGTTGTTCCGCTGCGAATTGTGAGATTCTGTTATTGTTCTGTTATTTTCGTTCCGTTCTATGTTCCATTTTCTTTTCTCTCTATTTTCTATTTTTTCTCTCTCCTTCTCTCTTTTTCTTTTTCTTAAACATTGATAATTCGTATTTCCGTTCATCTTGAGTTAATCTATGGAGATTAGTGTATATTCAAGGAGTACGGATTTGCGGGTCTTCACAGGTGGTATCAGAGCATATGGTTAAGCGACAACCATGGTTCTGTTGGGTATTACTCATTAGAGATAGAGTCAGTAGTACTCTAGAATGAGTTTGAGTATAATAATAGCTATGAGAGCGTATTTGTTAGTGAATATATAAAATTGTTTTATATTGTGATGATTGGTTTGTTGAGTGGTATATAGATTCTGGTTAATACGAGTAATTAACGTTGTTGATAGGGATCTCTAAACACTTGAATAGAACAATTCGACACAATATTGTTTTAAATTGGGTAAATGAAATAATTTTACCTTGAGTATATTTTTATATATAAAGGAATAATTTTTCAGAATTATTAAAGTGTATATAAGTTGATTGTTTAGATGTTTGAATAATCTAAGTAAAAGAATAATTGTACAAGCAAATGAATTATAAGAATTAAATTATAATTAAAGAGATTTACAATTGTGAAATAAACTTATATATATGAGAAGTGAAACTAATGAATATATTTATGAATATGAGTTGTAAATAACAAATGGATTTAAAGTTAAATGGAAATTTACTTTAGAATGAGAATCTGAATAAATGTATAAGTTGGAATTAAAGTGAAGTGATAAATGTGAACTTAAGTTATGTAAATGAAATTCAACTTGAAATGGTTAAATGAATTACCAATTGAATTGAATTAATGGATATAAGTGTTAATTCATTAAAATCTAATGTTATTGGAAGTTGAAAGATTGAATGAAAATCAATTTAATTAAACCAATTGAAAGTGATGGTGTTGAAACCAAATTGAATGAATATAAGCAAAGTAATTGGGTTGAGATTAATATACATTGGTTGATATATGGTTGTTAGTTGATTGATTGTATATAATTCATTAAGTATTAATGAAATTGAGTTAATGAAATTGAAAGCTAAAGTAATTTAAATCCAATTGGAAGTTAAATGAATCTTAAATAGATTTGAATTTGATTTGGAAGTGAACCAACTTGAATATGAATTAGTGAATATAAACTAATTGAAAATGAATGTTAGTAAACATCCACTGTTAATGAATCAAATGTGATTAAATTGAAAACCTAATTCATTTAATATTAATGAGAATATGAATGAATACTGATTGGTTATGAATGTTAGTTGGATAATAGTTGGTTGATGTTTGCATTTGTTGCCTTTACTACATTTGCTATGTTGACATATATAGTTATTATATTGCTATATGTTGTATATTGATACTATTGTCTACATGCATGTTCTCATGTTGTTTGTTGAGTGTTTAGTAGGTGCGGATCGCGTTTGCTTCGCATTTGGAGCTCGCTTTCGCGCTATATTAGCCATATATGCTCGCTAATAAAATATAAGGTACATATCTCGGATTACATACCGTACTTTTATATGTTTTCCCTTCGGGATGCCTCATTACTTGATGAGATGTATATTTGTGATATATATACTGTCATTTTTTTTTCGAATCTAGCCGCGCAAAGGAGACTATGGCGAATTTTTCCGGAAATTTAAGGCGTTAGAATTTTTTTTTGAGAAAATTGGAAAATTTTGAAAACTTTAATTTTGATTTGAAGTTGAAAGTTAAACAATAGTAGTTGTTTTTGAGAAGATAACTAAGTATGATTTGAAAACTTAGTAAAGTATTGTAAGAAATTTAATTATGAATTTTGGAAAGTTAATAGATTCTGTAATTTTCTTACTTGTTAATTTCGAGGACGAAATTCTTTTAAGGGGGAAGATTGTAACGACCCAGGATTTTTAGTAATTAAAATTTGAATATTTAATTAATTTTAAATATTAATAAGTGAATTTATAAGTCGAATAAATTTTAATTCGAATAATTGGATTTAATTGGACAATTAAATCGATAATTTAATATGTTAAATTATGGAAATAATTGAAAATTGGGTTAAATATGATTGAAAATGATTTGTAAAATTTTATTTTATCATTTTGAAGTTAGAATGATATTTTAGAACTTTTAAAATCGAACAAAAAGTTAATTTGTGAAAAATTGAATATTTTAATATTTAATCGACTAGTGAAAATAGTCAATTTTTGAACAGTCTCAGAATTGGATGAGACCAGTTCCATTGGATCCGTAATAGTTAGTTATTACCGGATTTCAATTTTCGTGTCAATCGGAGCTATCGTTTGATCGTGGCAGCTCGAAACGCATCGAATTATTTTTAATTTTAATTTGGCGAGTTAAAATAGCCATTTTTCAAACAGTCTCGGATTTCGACGAAACCAGTTTCATCGGATCCGTAATGTGATATTATTGTAAGGTTTCAAATTTCGTGTCAATTGGATTTACCGTTTGTCCGGTACAAATTAAAACGCCTAGAAAATCGTTTAAATCGGTTTAATTTAAATTGAACGTTTATAGCCATAACTCGCACAGATGTCCGAATTAGCTTTCGAAACATGTTCCATTGTGTCCGGAACGCGGGGTAAACCCTAGAAACGTCAGTTTCGGCGCGTAAATCGGAGTTTGGAATTTCCGGAATGAATAGTGTCGATCGATTTTCCTATAAATAGACCACTCTCTTCAAAAAAAAAAAAAGTTAAACCCTAACCCTAAACCTAATGGCCCGCCGCCTCTATACTATTTCAAAGGCCAGAATTTCGTTTTGCTTTCCCTCAATTTTCTCAAAATCTGTGAATCAATTTAGGAAATCATCAACATGGTAGTTGTTGAGCATCTCGAGGGCTTCACATCCATACGGATTTGATGGAGATCGGAGCAACGAGGAGGGAGAGAGACGCTCGCGTTCGTGGTGGGTTTGGGCACGAATTCCGAGAGAAAGGGGAGGCCGACCCTGGAGCTGTTGCAACCGAGTGGAGAGCTTGCGTAGGTGGTCGAGTTGACGTTGGCTGATCGTTGTACAAATAATCGTTGGAGGCTCGAAGGTGGGGAGATGCTCGGCAATGTTGGGTTCTTGGTCGCGAATGTTAAACTGGGAGGGGGAAGAAGCGGTGATCGGCTGTGATTTCATGTAAAAGGAACGAACGGCTTAGATGTGAGGGGTTTAAAATAAAAATTTATGTTATAAAATTTGTAAATATAAATCGTGTAATCTTTAAAACTGTATATCTTTTTCATACGAGGTCGAAAACGCGCAAAACCAGTTGCGTTGGAATCGTATGGACGAGCACTACGCGATGGAATTGGATTGGAGTCGTTTGGAGTTAGTGAGAATTTCGGGTAAAATTAAACGTCCGTTTAATTTTATTCGAAATAAATCGCTAAAACGAAATTGAAATCAAGGTGAGAACTTCTCACTCAATCGAATCAGTTTCGATTTTATTTTAAATAGTTAGATTTAAAATATTTGAATGCATGTTTGAATGATGATTGTTATCTATTGATTGTTAAAATAGACATTATGCGCCGTTAGTAAGCGGATGTTATTTATTAAAAACATATACCGCGAATATTTCATAAACAGTGAAATTGGTATTATATATGATAGCAATATATATATATATATATTGGCATATGTATATATTGGAGTTATTGATTTCCCGCATTTGTATAGCGGATGAGACCCTATTGCTCCGTCTATTAAGCGGATAATATTTTAAATCCCATATACCGCGATAATTTCGTACTGGAGCGGAATTGGTATTGTGCTAATGTTTGTGGATGCAGGAAAACAGGTTGGAGGGATCCAACTGGATTCCTCAACAGTATTTATTTGATTTCAGATATTTTGATATTTGATGGATTGTCATATCGATATATGATATCGTTGTTGTCGTGATTGACTATTTGGTATGTAGCATCATTGGACCAAATTTGGGACTTTAAAATGATTTTTTAAAGTGATTTTTGAAAATATACTATATGTTTGAAAATTGATTCATTTTAAATAAATAAACGTTATAATTTTTAATGTTAGAAAAAATTATGATTTTTGAGAAATATAGTTAAAAGTTGATTTTTGAAAATATGAGGCTGATGATTTTATAAAATAGTAAAATCGGGATTCTTGAATTTATTATAAAAGTTTAAAATATAGGATTTATAAAATTTAATTATTTTATAAATCAGAATGATGAAATTATAAAGGAGATTAAAGATGTTTTAAAAGAATAATATAAATTGATTTTATAAAGGATTTATAAATGGATATTTATAAATGAAAATATTTGAATTATAAAACGAGTTTTTATAAGTGTTTGAATGAAGTGAAAATGAATTTTGTAAATGAATGGAATTTATAGAATGGAATTTATAAAATTAAAAATGGTGAAGTTATAAAGAAATTTATAAATAGTAAGATTTATAAATTTTATAAAGTTATTAAAAGAATGGTTTTGGATAAGTCAATGAATCTTATAAGTTATAGGATTTATAATTATGAAGTTCAAAGGAACGATTTTAGTAAACAAATAAATTATAAGTGTTTAACTTAAAATATAGACTTTTGGTTCATAATTGAGATATAAAGTGAATAGGTTAATAAAGAAAATTTATAAAAGGAGTTGTTATAAAATAAATAGAAAAGGAATTTATAAACGTTGTTTTATAAATTCGCAAACGACTTATTTTAAGAAGTAAATTGTTGTAACCTATTAATGGAGTTATATTCACGTTTTTGACTGTGAGTAAATCCTTTAAAATGAAATGTATAGAAATGATGAAATTGGTTAACAAGTATATTCACGTTTTTGAATAGTGAATAATATGTTAAAGAAATTGTTTTGAATGTGATATTTTAAACAGAATTAAAACGATCTAACGATGTTTTAAAATGTGTTGAGATTCGAAACCATAGATTTCAACATCTATTGTTGAAATAGACGTTTTCGAGAAATAAAAGGAAATGGTGGACTATAACACTGTTGTTATAGTAAATGATTTCCGAAAGGAAATGTTTTGTTTAGTATTGGGATTTATATATCTATTTGTAATTTCGAATCCCTATACTAGTGATTTTGGGTTGTCGTAACGATGTTTTACGTAACATTCGTTTTGGCCCAAATAAATATGTTTAAGAGAATGATTTCCTTAAAGAATGAAATATATACTTAATCTCGATTTAAGTATATTGAATATTTTCCAAGTGTCGAAAATAAATAGATTTGTGAATTACTTATTTAATAAGTATGGAATTGTTTTCCGATATAAAGAGAATATTTTGAGAATTTATCTTTTTGAAGATAAATCGGAATGATAAATTGAAATCGTATAGCATGGATATTTTGGAATATAAATTCACTAAGGAATTTATAAAAGAAAGTGGAATTTGTATGAAAATAAAAATTGATTTATTTTTGAAGTATTGAAATTTATATATCTTGTAAAGATATTTTTGGAAAATAAATAATTTGGAAAATTATTTGGAATCTGGTGATGTGTGCATATCCATTGATTAGTTCAATAACCGACTATCAATATTTCCCTTTGAATGGGTAATTGATGTGATTTGTTTGAATTTGAATGCCACACTTATTTTTTGAATAAGCGCTCACTATTCGGGTTAACCGGGAAAGGACCATGGGGTCGTATAACCCATTCCGAATATGTGATACGTCGTTATGAATTGCATTTGAAAACTGGTGTTGAAGACCGGATCTTTTTGAAAGCGAAAGGACAACTCGTCGATTGTCTTTGCACCAAGTAGCTACGGTATAGAGACTCCCTATGTGATGGGAAGTCCGGACGTGATTAGAGATTATCCGGATTGCAAGGACTTCTTTGTAAGTGCCTTCGGTTTTGTTCGAGCCCGGAACAGACTTGTAAGGATTGTATGTCTGACGTTACAAATTGAGATATAAAGCCGATTCCTTTCAAATATATTTCTGTTGGTGGCGAAGAATTTATTCTTTTAGCTTAACACCCTTCTCTGAGACGTACGAGCTCAGAGGTTATGTAGTTGAATGTTATCAGCGATATATTCCCAATTTGGTAATGTGATATGCTGAGTGTTGCTGTGAAATGATCATTGTGTTGATTATTTGTGATAGGATCGTTTATTTGATCGTCTATCTTGGTGATCATTTCTATGATCATTTGTTGACCCAAAGCATGGCTTTTGTTTAAAGTATGTTTTTGTGGACGTGACTTCGTCGAGCCTCACACCCCGTGAATGGCCAAAACAGGAAAGATGCAGCAAGGTTATGAGGGGTAGCGCCCTTTAGGATGTGTGCATTTCCTTCTGGAAAAGGGTGGTATCATGGTATGGAGCCCAGATACTTACTCATGTTGAAAACACTTTATGATTGTGTGAATTGATTACGAGCGCTCGGTTGAAAGGTCCCAAAGGACCGGGGGATGGCATATTCGGTCAGTTGTTACTCAGTTAGGGGTAACCCGGCCTTGTGTTGGTAGAGATTCGGTTTGGTTCTCGGGGATGTCCATCCAGAGGCATTCTCATGTGGCAATGGGAAGTTCCTTGGCCCGATCATTCGTTGGAAATCCAAAGAAACAATACGTGACTTGTACGGTTTTAGTTGTAGAACCTGCCATTTAATATGGTAGCTATAGTAAGCATACTATAATGGTACCTATGCTGGCTAAGATTTATATTCTACTTTCGAAATGATTTTCTCTACACTATGCACTAGTAATAATATCAAATGTTCTTTTTAAATGCGTATCAAGCATCTTTGACTAACATAAGAAGAAATCTCCTCCAAGTCTGCGTTTGCATTGTGTGTGTGGCGGGAGGTCTTATGGTAGTCTCATTTTTAAAAGCATTGCGAATTGACTTTAAAAATATTCCTCTATTTTGTTTTCAAAGATAAATAAACTGTTTTGAGTTATCACACTAGTCACATGACTGACTCGGAGTTTATTGTTTTCCTTCCTAAACTCTGGGTGCCCACCAATTTCCACACGGGCAGTCAAGAGTTAGGTTTATCAGGATATTCTGGATATTCAGGAGTTGCTGGAGGCAAGCTGGATGGCATGGCGTATTACTAGTTATATAGTATTTCTTTTTCCGCTTTTTGTTGTTGTTTGTTGTTGTACACTCTGATGATATGATGTAATGAAATGTAATGTAATAACTGATATAGTTCTTTGTTTAAAGATTATTCATTTATCTATTATATGTTGTTCCGCTGCGAATTGTGAGATTCTGTTATTGTTCTGTTATTTTCGTTCCGTTCTATGTTCCATTTTCTTTTCTCTCTATTTTCTATTTTTTCTCTCTCCTTCTCTCTCTTTCTTTTTCTTAAACATTGATAACTCGTATTTCCGTTCATCTTGAGTTAATCTATGGAGATTAGTGTATATTCAAGGAGTACGGATTTGCGGGTCTTCACAGAAAACCACTTTAACAACCGTGTACGCGGTGGAGATTCCAGAATGAAGTAGGTTGGTGGAGGCGTTTCCTTTAAAGGTAAATTTGAGGACCCAACTCCCGTGATTTGGCATAAGGTGGCTAAAACAGGAGCGATCGACGGGTTAATGAGGTAGCATCTCTGATCGGGCACTTCTCTTCGATACTATACTCAGACTTTGGATTTTCGGTGGCCACCTTCACTTTTGATTTCTTTGATGTGGGGAGTTTTTCCGAGGTGGGCGGCAGCTGCGCGCTGCGCGTTTCCATCGGCCCGGAAGCGTAATTGGTATATTTACCCTGGCATTGCCTCGTTGTGCCGTGTCACCTACTATAGCGCGCCTTATACGACTTTGTTTTGTACCATACCTATGGAGTGCCCTCAGACGACGCCCAGTACGGGGGAGATTACGGTACTGTATAGACTATGGGAATATATAAATGTGTTAAGGTGGAAAATGTAAAGCCTTGACGCTATTTGAAAGTAAGTTTATTTTACAATTAGACACTATTATAATAGCGCAATATACTACATAGTTGTAACATCCCGCCTTTTCCCACGATTTAAACAGGCACACATGCCGATTCAAACCATATGGAAGGGCGGATTGTTATGGGGTAAATAAGAAAAACGAGAAAGAAATAAAAGAAAACAGAATCTCGCAGCGGAAGGATAAAATATAATAATAAAATATATAATTTATAAATCCGTTTACAAAACATTTATATAATATATATCAGAGTTACACATACCAATAACAATGCAGCGGAACAATGTGTAGTGTACTAGTATAAATAATAATAATATACATCTTCGTCTTCGTCCTCCAGAGCTAAATCTTCAAATCCTGAAACGCTCGGACTGACCCGAGCGAATTGAAAAGACAAAACACTCGAGTCAGAACTAAAAGATCTTATGTAAGTTACATTAACAGAAATAAATATGAGTGCAGTAACTCAAGAGATGCTCGGGATTTACATCTCCTAAGGATCCGTTAAACTATTTACTATGTAGTATATTGCGCTATTATAATAGTGTCTAATTGTAAAATAAACTTCCTTTTAAATAGCGTTAAGGCTTTACATTTTCCACCTTAACACATTTATATATTCCCATAGTCTATACAGTACCGTAATCTCCCCCGTACTGGGCGTCGTCAGAGGGCACTCCATAGGTATGGTACAAAACAAAATCGTATAAGGCGCGCTAGGGTAGGTGACACGGCACAACTAGGCAATGCCAGGGTAGATATACCAATTACGCTTCCGGGCCGATGGAAACGCGCAGCGCGCAGCTGCCGCCCACCTCGGACAAACTCCCCACATCAAAGAAATCAAAAGTGAAGGTGGCCACCGAAAATCCAAAGTCTGAGTATAGTATCAAAGGGAAGTGTCCGATCAGAGGTGCTACCTCATTAACCCGTCGATCGCTCCTGTTTTAGCCACCTTATGCCAACTCACGGGAGTTGGGTCCTCGTATTTACCTTTAAAGGAAACGCCGCCACCAACCTACTTCATTCTGGAATCTCCACCGCGTACACGGTTGTTAAAGTGGTTTTCGAAGTTGGCAGAGAATATGACAACTTCCGATCCCGGTCTCTTTAACAACCAAACGTTATTATAACACCGCGGTCATTTAGAATAATTTAAACTTTAAAACCAGAATAAAATATCCATGTTAAACCCATATAAATACGATATCATTTATATCTTTAAAACCCCAAATCAATACGATATCATTTAGACCCAAATCATATAATGTCATTTTATTTTCCAATATATATTCTTTTCCAAAATCATAGGGTTTTCAAAGTAAAATATTTAGAGATCAAAACTCTTGAATATAATATTTTCAAATCATACTACCTTGAAAATCATAACTTCGAAACAAAATTTCCATCTCTTAAATGGTTAAATATTAAACTACTTTATAAAACACAATAGCTTCTTTAGATTTTACAAATCAATTTTCAAGTATCGATTTAAACTTCCAAATATCATTTCAATTCTTATGTTTCAAAGCTTTAAATATTCCACCATTTCAAAACAAACTCATTTGAAAATCCCATATATATTAAATTTAATTACTTATTATTTAGACTTGAAATATTTACTTAATGAATTCAATATAATTTAAGAAAAACCTTTAACTTCACATAACTGGAAAATCTTTCCATTTATTATATATTCATTTAAATCAACCTGATATTCATTTAGATCACTCTACACAAACATCAAGTTATAAAATCATATCCTTTAAAAATTCTAACTTTTTATTTAATTCCAATTTAACTTATTATTCATCCTCCAACCTTATTCTCATTTAAGTCAATGAAACTCCAGAAATTAAATTTTAAATAAATGCTTAATCGTATTTGATCTTAAAATCAAGCTTAATTTTAAACTTCAAATCAAATTTATACAAATCTTAAAAACCGGAAATTACTATATATAATAACCTTTATCAATATCCCATAAACCATATATATATATATATATCTTTACAAAATCATAGAAAACCATTTCAAAATATTTTCATATATATATACCGCGGTGCCTGTATAAAATTTTCTACCCTATGGTCAAGTGATACGGATGTTTATCATTTCAATCCGCAATTTAAAATAAAAATGCGGTTGTATATCATTTCAAACCGCAATCCCGAATGAATGAAATGCATGATAACTTGCAGTTTATACAATATAAAATATAGCATCCATTCATCCAAATATCAATCATCAACCATTATTTGCAATCATCATCCAATTTAAACAATCATCGATATAGAGCATATAAATTATACAGGTAATAAATAACAGGTATTAACTAACAGTTTATATTCAATAATAAATTTAATAACTGTTACTAGCAGTTTATATGCAAAAATAAATTCAAATTTAACTCTCAGTTGATATGAAACAAAAATTTAACATAACTATGACTGGCAGTTAATATGCAAATAAATAAATTCTAACTGTCAAATTTATATGCAATAAATAAAATAAATTAACAGTTAAATTAAATAAATGCAATTTAACAGATATAATGAATAAAGCATGCCAAACCGTCATAAATAATTTTCTACTCATATCTAAAATTAATTTAACAGACATAAGAAGTTTTATAAGTTGTGAGTGGGTTAAAACACTCACCTTTTGAATTTAAATCAAATTTAAATTCAATTTAAACTCAAAAATTCGACAGTCTCCGAATTGGTCCGAACTAGCGTCAGCAGATCTGGAATTTAATTACGATCCTAACAAAAAAAATCTCGCGTGAATCGGACTACGTATGAGAAAGTTATTCGAAAATTTCGATTGAAACAAAAATTAAATAAAACAAAATAAGCAAATATACCCCATCACCATGCCACGTCACAGGCCATGTCCTTCTTCTCAAATTCGAGCACGCTACAGCACCAATCAAAAAAAACAGACAGTACCAACAGATTACGCTCTTCGAGAATTATGACATATAATTTTTCTGGAATTTTTAGAGGAGTTTGAAATATATATATTTTTAATTTTTTAATGTTTATTTTGGACTGTAATTGGATCTAGAAATTTTGCAGCCATTGTAAGAGAAGAAGTTGAAGAAAAGAAAACACAGAGAGAAATGAAGATAGATGGAGGCTAGGGTTTACACAGCCTATAAATAGAAAAAGTGAAATAGGATAGGTGGGCACGAATCATAAACGCGCAAAACGGTTATTGGCCCACCAGAATATTTTATATTAATCGGATACGTTACGGATTAGTAAATAAATTAATTTTTTTCCTCATACATTTACATTGAATTTTAAACGTATTTACAAATGTAAATATAGATGCTTCATTTACAAGTTTCAATATAAATTCACAATTTCATTAAATTCCAAATTCATAGATAAGTTTCCATTTTCAACTAAATTTCTAAATTACCGTAATAATTATCTTAGATTTTTATTCATTCTCAATAGATGTAACTATTGTAAATTGACTAACTTTTCATACTATAAAAATCCACATTTCTATGTATATATACATTTTAATTACCTACTAAAATATTTTATTTATATTTCGCAATTACTTCCAATCCATTTTTTTTTGCATCGCACTGTTACTTAAATAAATAGCCTATACCAACACTAATTATCATAAATTTGAAAACAGGTTACCAAATTTTGGATTTTATTAATAATTATTATTTATTACTTCATTGTTTATTCAAATTTAGACAATTTAAGATGTTTCTTAAATGCTGAGTACATTATTAACTTCAGCGTAAAACTTCAATTTTATTTTATCTACAAATTATAAATTAACTTTGCAGAAATCCTTTAGTTGACCTTTCATTTAGTTATCCTATCTATTGGTATCCCATAGATGGGAATTCCTAAAACATCTCCGAATTCCAACTTTAATTTCATTCACACAAAATGTTCTATTCAGTTTCCAATAAATTCAATAAATTCAAATTATCATGTTCTAAATCCAAATGAATCCATATATCCTGCCTTCCATTCTTTTAATCTAACTAATTATCATATTATGAATAAAGTTTACGTTATTTCCACCTATAAGCTACAAATAACAACGAATGTTGCATTTGATTTAGATTCTAAATAAATTGATGGGTAATAATTAATAATTATCACTATTGCCCGATTTATTCCCATTCATGCTTAAATTACCACCAAACAATCATTAAATTTACCTATCTTTTATTGATTCCAAAAAATCTATTTGCCCTGAGTTAGTTACTGCATTTATCAAATTCCAATTTCGCAATCACCTTAAATACATAAATTGGTATTGCATTAACATTTAAATTTATTAGCTTATGTCAACACTATTAACATTAATTGCAATGTATTACCAATTTTAGTCACTACCCTAACTACTAACTCATATTAACCTATATTATTCCCAAGAATTTCATTGGTTTTTCTTATATTGAATTTATCAACCATATAAATTAAGGTTTTTTTAAAAACAATTAATAAAATTCCCTTTAATATATACAACTTAGCAATCTATTAAGCATGGTATTATATTTCACGTAAATGTACATTTAATTACATTTATTACAATGTTATCCAAATAAATTGAATGATCTAAGTATATAACTCATAATATCCACCCATCTTGCCTTAATCCCAAATAAAATACAAATTAAACTACCCTTAATTTCAATTAACCCTATCATTACTTTTAATATTCCAAACAAATAAATTAATAATAGGTTAATTGAATCAGATTTACAATCCAACTTTAATTATTTGCAAATTTTGTCAGTTTGGACCACTTGGTAAATTTAGAATCCTTTAATAACTTCCTACATTAATTTATTTTTGAATAATCCCAAAATTTTCAATATTAGAGTACAAATTCAATTTATCAAAAATTAAAACTTAAATTTCAAGAAATTTATTTATTTAGGTTTAGATCCCGTTATTCACTAAAAATTGGTTGGTATTTATTTCATTCGCCTGTTTAATTGTACGTAAATTTCTCATAAATACACCTAAAATTTCATTTAATTCCAACTGCTTCCTAATTTCCATTTCTACGTCTTAACACACTCTATATTAAACTTCTAGACATTGTATTACTTATCATATTAATGTAACCTTTATTTAGTGTATTAACATTTATTTCGATTCAAATTCTATCAACCAATTAAACATGTAACCTATTACTATTGCTTACAAATCAAAATATTGCACCCATTGTCATCTTCTGAATGGAATTAGTATTTATTTCAAAACTTATCTAAATTTAAATTGAGACCATATTTAATCCTCTTCAATAATATTAATCCTCAATTTATTAAATGGAATCAATATATCTTACATAACATGTTTTACGCATAAATTTTTAATTAATATTATTTCAACTTATTCCCCATATTCTCAATAATTACCTAACATAAATCTACGCTTATTTTATTCTACGTTCACACTTCCGTTACGCTCAAATCAATAAGTAACGTTCATATAAATAAATGTTATGTCAGTTTCCTACTTATTACGATATTTTTATTTATTTATTACTGCATAAATTTACTTATTTTCTTCCCATCACTTTAAAATTAATCGTTAAAGTAACGCTTATCAATACGCATCAAATTATTTACCAAATTAAAAGGTTTTGATTTTTTTTAACAAATTAATTGACAGATTAAATAGGTAATGTTTACGAATTGTTATTATACCCATAAATTTACACTTAACTAATTAAATGCCTTACCTATATTCTCTATCTTCCCATTATATTCAGGTACAATACTTACACCAATTTTTATTGAAAAATTTATTCATATTACAAACAAAGGCTTAAATTACCATTGTTCAATTAGCGTTCAATATATATTTATCACCTTTTATTATTTCTACTAAATTTTTATTACAACATACTATTAAATAAATTAAATCGTCGAAATTTACGGGTCGTTACACTCTCCCCCACTCAAAACTTTTCGTCCCCGAAAAGGAAAAAGAAGGGAAAAGAAGGATTTAGAATCTACATATCTTATTCAAAACATTACCTTATAAACAATTAAATTTACAATATCTGTTACTTTTCTTAAAATATACAAATTTACAACATTATCTTTTTATACTTAAATTTATTAGAGTTTGGAGAACATTTCAAAATATTTCTAAGTCCAAAATTTAAATATCTAAGTAGTTCCAATCACTAATCATCCAAATTAATACAACAACCATCAATTTCCTCGAACAGCATACATACAATTACAAAACAACCATATAGTCACACAATCAAATAGTTATTTGGGTTCAAACTTGAAATTGTACGTAATGAAAAATAACTATCAAGTGCATCATTTACTCAACAGTCTTAGATGGAACAAAATAGATTATTTATTCATCCAACAACTTCAAATTTCCTTACCCAACCAACCATAAATCAAACAATAACAATTCAAACCAGCAACCAAACTAACTTATTATAAATTTCATGCTTTAGTTATTTGATTTCCCTTTTTGTTTATATAGTGATTTTTTTCTCATTCACATTTACTTATCAAAGGTTTGCTCATTCATTTTTACTTATTACTTACAATTATTCAATTCCATTAACTCGGGTCATGCTGGTTCCTTATATTTTGTTATAATTATTCATTCATTTATAATAGCATGTCCTTATTTATTTACTTTAATTCCTTAAGTTTTATAATTATCTATCTATCATGCTTACCTTTATTTATATTTACTTGGTAAAATTTCAATTATATCTTAAGATATTGAATACCGCAAATTCATTGAATGCTTCATTACCTACTATTACTTGTACAAATTTCCACTACATTTCTTATTAAACATTTCAACTTTTTATATTTGGTAAGTTATATATGTTAAAGAAAATGCAAATGAACTTATACAAGTTTTGTCTCATCTTTTAATTAAATTTGTTGTTCAACAATATTACTCTTTATCTCATATGTTACAAATTTCAAATTTCCCTTTATAACTTTGCATTAAATCTCTTACCTAAATTAGGGGTTTCAATTTATTAATCACTTACCTTTTATTTCACTACAATAATTTAAACAATTAATTAATGGAAATTTAAGAATTAAATACCGGGTTAAATTTCAAATTATTTTGAAATATTAGATAAATATATTCTTCTAACTTATATACCTCTAATTTTATTTAAAACAATTAAAAATTTATATCTTTTTCGAAAATGAATCTGCAGTAGAACTACTACAGTGGCCTTTCCCCTTCGAAACTCGAAAATGAAAGTCGACGATGCGGCCGCCATCACCGAAATTATTTTCCAACGACAGAGAGGAAAGTACAAAACTTATTTTCTCAAAAATCTTCTTTAAAACGATTCTTCCGAATTATGTTAAATATTTATATCAGAAAATACTTATAAACAAAATTATTAATATATTTCAAAATCATTCAAAAGAAAAACCCCGGACTTAAGTTCTAAATTTCCAAATTTCATTTATCTTATTTTTCAATCTTATTTCTATTATTATTTACACTTTATTGCCTATCAATCAATCTATTGCAGCCAAATATAAATATCAATTTGAACATTTTTATTTTATATATAAAAATATAATAGGCAAAAAAATTTCATTCACCTATATTAAAAAAAAATATTATGTCGGTCTGTCCTATTAAGTGTTTAGAAATCCCTATTGATGTCATAGCGTCCCATGCACCAACCGGAATTTATAAATACGAAACGGAACAAATTAACACAATATTAAAACCTTTTTATAACACTAACAAATACGCTCTCTCATATATACACTCAGCGAATACCATAGGGTATTACTACCCTATTAATAAAGAGTCAAACCCCACAAAGCCAAGATTTATCGCTAAACCAAAGCTCTGATACCAACTGTAACATCCCGCCTTTTCGCACGATTTAAACAGACACACATGCCGATTCAAACCATACGGAAGGGCGGATGGTTATGGGGTAAATAAGAAAAACGAGAAAGAAATAAAAGAAAACAGAATCTCGCAGCGGAAGGATAAAATATAATAATAAAATATATAGTTTATAAATCTGTTTACAAAACATTTATATAATACATATCAGAGTTACACATACCAATAACAATGCAGCGGAACAGTGTGTAGTGTACTAGTATAAATAATAATAATATACATCTTCGTCTTCGTCCTCCAGAGCTAAATCTTCAAATCCTGAAACGCTCGGAATGACCGGAGCGAATTGAAAAGACAAAACACTCGAGTCAGAACTAAAAGATCTTATGTAAGTTACATTAACAGAAATAAATATGAGTGCAGTAACTCAAGAGATGCTCGGGATTTACATCTCCTAAGGATCCGTTAAACTATTTACTATGTAGTATATTGCGCTATTATAATAGTGTCTAATTGTAAAATAAACTTCCTTTTAAATAGCGTTAAGGCTTTACATTTTCCACCTTAACATATTTATATATTCCCATAGTCTATACACTACCGTAATCTCCCCCGTACTGGGCGTCGTCAGAGGGCACTCCATAGGTATGGTACAAAACAAAATCGTATAAGGCGCGCTAGGGTAGGTGACACGGCACAACTAGGCAATGCCAGGGTAGATATACCAATTACGCTTCCGGGCCGATGGAAACGCGCAGCGCGCAGCTGCCGTCCACCTCGGACAAACTCCCCACATCAAAGAAATCAAAAGTGAATGTGGCCACCGAAAATCCAAAGTCTGAGTATAGTATCGAAGGGAAGTGTCCGATCAGAGGTGCTACCTCATTAACCCGTCGATCGCTCCTGTTTTAGCCACCTTATGCCAACTCACGGGAGTTGGGTCCTCGTATTTACCTTTAAAGGAAACGCCGCCACCAACCTACTTCATTCTGGAATCTCCACCGCGTACACGGTTGTTAAAGTGGTTTTCGAAGTTGGCAGAGAATATGATAACTTCCGATCCCGGTCTCTTTAACAACCAAACGTTATTATAACACCGCGGTCATTTAAAATAATTTAAACTTTAAAACCAGAATAAAATATCAATGTTAAACCCATATAAATACGATATCATTTATATCTTTAAAACCCCAAATCAATACGATATCATTTAGACCCAAATCATATAATGTCATTTTATTTTTCAATATGTATTCTTTTCCAAAATCATAGGGTTTTCAAAGTAAAATATTTAGAAATCAAAACTCTTGAATATAATATTTTCAAATCATACTACCTTGAAAATCATAACTTCGAAACAAAATTTCCATCTCTTAAATGGTTAAATATTAAATTACTTTATAAAACACAATAGCTTCTTTAGATTTTACAAATCAATTTTCAAGTATCGATTTAAACTTCCAAATATCATTTCAATTCTTATGTTTCAAAGCTTTAAATATTCCACCATTTCAAAACAAACTCATTTGACAATCCCATATATATTAAATTCAATTACTTATTATTTAGACTTGAAATATTTACTTAATGAATTCAATATAATTTAAGAAAAACCTTTAACTTCACATAACTGGAAAATCTTTCCATTTATTATATATTCATTTAAATCAACCTGATATTCATTTAGATCACTCTACACAAACATCAAGTTATAAAATCATATCCTTTAAAAATTCTAACTTTTTATTTAATTCCAATTTAACTTAATATTCATCTTCCAACCTTATTCTCATTTAAGTCAATGAAACTCCAGAAATTAAATTTTAAATAAATGTTTAATCGTATTTGATCTTAAAATCAAGCTTAATTTTAAACTTCAAATCAAATTTATACAAAGCTTAAAAACCGAAAATTACTATATATATAATAACCTTTATCAATATCCCATAAACCATATATATATATATATATATATATATCTTAACAAAATCATAGAAAAACATTTCAAAATATTTTTATATATATATACCGCGGTGCCTGTATAAAATTTTCTACCCTATGGTCAAGTGATACGGATGTTTATCATTTCAATCCGCAATTTAAAATAAAAATGCAGTTGTATATCATTTCAAACCGCAATCCCGAATGAATGAAATGCACGATAACTTGCAGTTTATACAATATAAAATATAGCATCCATTCATCCAAATATCAATCATCAACCATTATTTGCAATCATCATCCAATTTAAACAATCATCGATATAGAGCATATAAATTATACAGGTAATAAATAACAGGTATTAACTAACAGTTTATATTCAATAATAAATTTAATAACTGTTACTAGCAGTTTATATGCAAAAATAAAATCAAATTTAACTGTCAGTCGATATGAAACAAAAATTTAACATAACTATGGCTGACAGTTAATATGCAAATAAATAAATTCTAACTGTCAAATTTATATGCAATAAATAAAATAAATTAACAGTTAAATTAAATAAATGCAATTTAACAGAGATAATGAATAAAGCATGCCAAACCATCATAAATAAATTTCTACTCATATCTAAAATTAATTTAACAGACATAAGAAGTTTTAGAAGTTGTGAGTGGGTTAAAACACTCACCTTTTGAATTTAAATCGAATTTAAATTCAATTTAAGCTCAAAAATTCGACGGTCTCTGAATTGGTCCAAACCAGCATCAACGGATCTAGAATTTAATTACGATCCTAACAAAAAAAATCTCGCGTGAATCGGACTACGTATGAGAAAGTTATTCGAAAATTTCGATTGAAACAAAAATTAAATAAAACAAAATAAACAAATATACCCCATCACCACGCCACGTCACAGGCATTGTCCTTCTTCTCAAATTCGAGCACGCTACAGCACCAATCAAAAAAACGGACAATACCAACAGATTACGCTCTTCGAGAATTATGACATATAATTTTTCTGGAATTTTTAGAGGAGTTTGAAATATATATATTTTTTTATTTTTTTATTTCTATTTTGGACTGTAATTGGATATAGAAATTTTGCAACCATTGGAAGAGAAGAAGCTGAAGAAAAAAACACACAGAGAGAAATGAAGATAGATGGAGGCTAGGGTTTACACAGCCTATAAATAGACAAAGTGAAATAGGATAAGTGGGCACGAATCATAAACGCGCAAAACGGTTGTTGGCCCACCAGAATATTTTATATTAATTGGATACGTTACGGATTAGTAAATAAATAAATTTCTTCCTCAGACATTTACATTGAATTTTAAACGTATTTACAAATGTAAATTTAGATGCTTCATTTATAAGTTTCAATATAAATTCACAATTTCATTAAATTCCAAATTCATAGATAAGTTTCCATTTTCAACTAAATTTCTAAATTACCGTAATAATTATCTTAGATTTTTATTCATTCTCAATAGATTTAACTATTGTAAATTGACTAAGTTTTCATACTATAAAAATCCACATTTCTATGTATATATACATTTTAATTACCTACTAAAATATTTTATTTATATTTCGCAATGACTTCCAATCCATTTTTTTTGGCATCGCACTGTTACTTAAATAAATAGCCTATACCAACACTAATTATCATAAATTTGAAAACGGGTTACCAAATTTTGGATTTTATTAATAATTATTATTTATTACTTCATTGTTTATTCAAATTTAGACAATTTAAGATGTTTCTTAAATGCTGAGTACATTATTAACTTCAGCGTAAAACTTCAATTTTATTTTATCTACAAATTATAAATTGACTTTGCAGAAATCCTTTAGTTGACCTTTCATTTAATTATCCTATCTATTGGTATCCCATAGATGGGAATTCCTAAAACATCTCCGAATTCCAACTTTAATTTCAATCACATAAAATGCTCTATTCAGTTTCCAATAAATTCAATAAATTCAAATTATCATGTTCTAAATCCAAATGAATCCATATATCCTGCCTTCCATTCTTTTAATCTAACTAATTATCATATTATGAATAAAGTTTACGTTATTTCCACCTATAAGCTACAAATAACAACAAATGTTGCATTTGATTTAGATTCTAAATAAATTGATGGGTAATAATTAATAATTCTCACTATTGCCCGATTTATTCCCATTCATGCTTAAATTACCACCAAACAATCATTAAATTTACCTAACTTTTATTGATTCCATAAAATCTATTTGCCCTGAGTTAGTTACTGCATTTATCAAATTCCAATTTCGCAATCACCTTAAATACATAAATTGGTATTGCATTAACATTTAAATTTATTAGCTTATGTCAACACTATTAACATTAATTGCAATATATTACCAATTTTAGTCACTACCCTAACTACTAACTCATATTAACCTACATTATTCCCATGAATTTCATTGGTTTTTCTTATATTAAATTTATCAACCATATTAATTAAGGTTTTTTTAAAAACAATTAATAAAATTCCCTTTAATATATACAATTTAGCAATCTATTAAGCATGGTATTATATTTCACGTAAATGTACATTTAATTACATTTATTAAAATGTTATCCAAATAAATTGAATGATCCAAGTATATAACTCCTAATATCCACTCATATTGCCTTAATCCCAAATAACATACAAATTAAACTACCCTTAATTTCAATTAACCCTATCATTACTTTTTATATTCCAAACAAATAAATTAATAATAGGTTAATTGAATCAGATTTACAATCCAACTTTAATTATTTGCAAATTTTGTCAGTTTGGATCACTTGGTAAATTCAGAATCCTTTAACAACTTCCTACATTAATTTTTTTTGAATAATCCCAAAATATTCAATATTAAAGTACAAATCCAATTTATCAAAAATTAAAACTTAAATTTCAAGGAATTTATTTATTTAGGTTTAGATCCCGTTATTCACTAAAATTGGTTGGTATTTATTTCATTCGCCTGTTTAATTGTACGTAAATTTCTCATAAATACACCTAAAAATTCATTTAATTCCAACTGCTTCCTAATTTCCATTTCTACATCTTAACACACTCTATATTAAACTTCAAGACATTGTATTACTTATCATATTAATGTAACCTTTATTTAGTGTATTAACATTTATTTCAATTCAAATTCTATCAACCAATTAAACATGTAACCTATTACTATTGCTTACAAATCAAAATATTGCACCCATTGTCATCTTCTGATTGGAATTAGTCTTTATTTCAAAACTTATCTAAATTTACATTGAGACCATATTTAATCCTCTTAGATAATATTAATCCTCAATTTATTAAATGGAATCAATATATCTTACATAACATGTTTTACGCATAAATTTTTAATTAATATTATTTCAACTTATTCCCCATATTCTCAATAATTACCTAACATAAATCTACGCTTATTTTATTCTACGTTCACAACGTTCATATAAATAAATATTATGTCAGTTTCCTATTTATTGCGATATTTTTATTTATTTATTACTGCATAACTTTACTTATTTTCTTCCCATCACTTTAAAATTAATCGTTAAAGTAACGCTTATCAATATGCATCAAATTATTTACCAAATTAAAAGGTTTTGATTTTTTTAACAAATTAATTGACAGATTAATTAGGTAATGTATACGAATTGTTATTATACCCATAAATTTACACTTAACTAATTAAATGTCTTACCTATATTCTCTATCTTCCCATTATATTCAGGTACAATACTTACACCAATTTTTATTGAAATTTTTTATTCATATTACAAACAAAGGCTTAAATTACCATTGTTAAATTAGCGTTCAATATATATTTATCACCTTTTATTATTTCTACTAAATTTTTATTACAACATTCTATTAAATAAATTAAATCGTCGAAATTTACGGGTCGTTACAATAGTAAATAGTTTAACGGATCTTTAGGAGATATAAATCCCGAGCATCTCTTGAGTTACTGCACTCATATTTATTTCTATTAATGTAACTCACATAAGATCTTTTAGTTCTAACTCGAGTGTTTTTGTCTTTCCAAATTCGCTCGTGTCAGTCCGAGCGTTTCAAGATTGAAGATTTTATTTCCGGAGGAAGAAGACGAAGATTTTATTATTATTACTATAGTTAATATGGTTTCACTACACTCATATTGTTCCGCTGCATTGTTATATGGTATGTGTACTCTGATATGTATTGTATAAATAAATCAAAGGTTTTTGTAAACAGATTTATGAACTGTATATTTGATTATTATATTTTATCCTTCCGCTGTGAGATTCTGTTTCTTTCTCTGTTTTCTTATTTATCCCATAACAATCCGCCCTTACGTATGGTTTGAATTGGCACGTGTGTCTGTTTAAATTGTGCAAAAGGCGGGATGTTACAGTTGGTATTAGAGCTTTGGTTTAGCGATAAATCTTGGCTTTGTGGGGTTTAACTCTTTATTAATTGGGTAGTAATACCCTGTGGGAGTCACTGAGTGTATATATGAGAGAGCGTATTTATTAGTGTTATAAAAATGTTTTAATATTGTGTTAATTTGTTTCGTTTCGTATTTATAAATTCTGGTTGGTGCAGGGGACGCTATGACATCAATAGGGATTTCTAAACACTTAATAGGACAGACCGACATAATATTTGTTTTTAATATAGGTGAATGAAAATTTTTTGCCTATTATATTTTTATATATAAAATAAAAAAATTCAATTGATATTTATATTTGGCTGCAATGGATTGATTGATAGGCAATAAAGTGTAAATAATAATAGAAATAAGATTGAAAAATAAGATAAATGAAATTTGGAAATTTAGAACTTAAGTCCGGGGTTTTTCTTTTGAATGATTTTGAAATATATTAATAATTTTGTTTATAAATATTCTCTGATATAAATATTTAACATAATTCGGAAGAATCGTTTTAAAGAAGATTTTTGAGAAAATAAGTTTTGTACTTTCCTCTCTGTCGCTGGAAAATAATTTCGGTGATGGCGGCCGCATCATCGACTTTCATTTTCGAGTTTCGAAGGGGAAAGGCCACTGGAGTAGTTCTACTGCAGATTCATTTTCGAAAAAGATATAAATTTTTAATTGTTTTAAATAAAATTAGAGGTATATAAGTTAGAAGAATATATTTATCTAATATTTCAAAATAATTTGAAATTTAACCCGGTATTTAATTCTTAAATTTCCATTAATTAATTGTTTAAATTATTGTAGTGAAATAAAAGGTAAGTGATTAATAAATTGAAACCTCTAATTTAGGTAAGAGATTTAATGCATAGTTATAAAGGGAAATTTGAAATTTGTAACATATGAGATAAAGAGTAATATTGTTGAACATTAAATTTAATTAAAAGATGATAAAATGTGATAAATATATATTGAACGCTAATTTAACAATGGTAATTTAAGCCTTTGTTTGTAATATGAATAAATTTTTCAATAAAAATTGGTGTAAGTATTGTACCTGAATATAATGGGAAGATAGAGAATATAGGTAAGGCATTTAATTAGTTAAGTGTAAATTTATGGGTATAATAACAATTCATATACATTACCTAATTAATCTGTCAATTGATTTGTTAAAAAAATCAAAACCTTTTAATTTGGTAAATAATTTGATGCGTATTGATAAGCGTTACTTTAACGATTAATTTTAAAGTGATGGGAAGAAAATGAGTAAATTTATGCAGTAATAAATAAATAAAAATATCGCAATAAATAGGAAACTGACTTAACATTTATTTATATGAACGTTACTTATTGATTTGAGAGTAACGGAAGTGTGAACATAGAATAAAATAAGCGTAGATTTATGTTAGGTAATTATTGAGAATATGGGGAATAAGCTGAAATAATATTAATTAAAAATTTATGTGTAAAGCATGTTATGTAAGGTATATTGATTCCATTTAATAAATTGAGGATTAATATTATCGAAGAGGATTAAATATGGTCTCAATGTAAATTTAGATAAGTTTTGAAATAAAGACTAATTCCATTCAGAAGATGACAATGGGTGCAATATTTTGATTTGTAAGCAATAGTAATAGGTTACATGTTTAATTGGTTGATAGAATTTGAATTGAAATAAATGTTAATACACTAAATAAAGGTTACATTAATATGATAAGTAATACAATGTCTAGAAGTTTAATATAGAGTGTGTTAAGACGTAGAAATGGAAATTAGGAAGCAGTTGGAATTAAATGAAATTTTTGATGTATTTATGAGAAATTTACGTACAATTAAAGAGGCGAATGAAATAAATACCAACCAATTTTAGTGAATAACGGGATCTAAACCTAAATAAATAAATTCCTTGAAACTTAAGTTTTAATTTTTGATAAATTGGATTTGTACTTTAATATTGAAAATTTTGGGATTATTCAAAAATAAATTAATGTAGGAAGTTGTTAAAGGATTCTGAATTTACCAAGTGGTCCAAACTACCAACATTTGCAAATAATTAAAGTAGGATTGTAAATCTGATTTAATTAACCTATTATTAATTTATTTGTTTGGAATATAAAAAGTAATGATAGGGTTAATTGAAATTAAGGGTAGTTTAATTTGTATGTTATTTGGCATTAAGGCAAGATGGGTGGATATTAGGAGTTATATACTTAGATCATTCAATTTATTTGGATAACATTGTAATAAATGTAATTAAATGTACATTTACGTGAAATATAATACCATGCTTAATAGATTGCTAAGTTGTATATATTAAAGGGAATTTTATTAATTGTTTTTAAAAAAACCTTAATTAATATGGTTGATAAATTTAATATAAGAAAAACCAATGAAATTCTTGGGAATAATGTAGGTTAATATGAGTTAGTAGTTAGGGTAGTGACTAAAATTGTTAATACATTGCAATTAATGTTAATAGTGTTGACATAAGCTAATAAATTTAAATGTTAATGCAATACCAATTTATGTATTTAAGGTGATTGCGAAATTGAAATTTGATAAATGCAGTAACTAACTCAGGGCAAATAGATTTTATGGAATCAATAAAAGATAGGTAAATTTGATGATTGTTTGGTGGTAATTTAAGCATGAATGGGAATAAATCGGGCAATAGTGAGAATTATTAATGATTACCCATCAATTTATTTAGAATCTAAATCAAATGCAACATTCGTTGTTATTTGTAGCTTATAGGTGGAAATAACGTAAACTTTATTCAGAATATGATAATTAGTTAGATTAAAAGAATGGAAGGCAGGATATATGGATTCATTTGGATTTAGAACATGATAATTTGAATTTATTGAATATATTGGAAACTGAATAGAACATTTTATGTGATTGAAATTAAAGTTAGAATTCGGAGATGTTTTAGGAATTCCCATTTATGGGATAGTAATAGATAGGATAATTAAATGAAAGGTAACTAAAGGATTTCTGCAAAGTTAATTTATAATTTGTAGATAAAATAAAATTGACGTTTTACGCTGAAGTTAATAATGTACTCAGCATTTAAGAAACATCTTAAATTGTCTAAATTTGAATAAACAATGAAGTAATAAATAATAATTATTAATAAAATCCAAAATTTGGTAACCCGTTTTCAAATTAATGATAATTAGTGTTGGTATAGGCTATTTATTTAAGTAACAGTGCGATGCAAAAAAAAATGGATTAGAAGTAATTGGGAAATATAAATAAAATATTTTAGTAGGGAATTCAAATGTATATATACATAGAAATGTGGATTTTTATAGTATGAAAACTTAGTCAATTTACAATAGTTAAATCTATTGAGAATGAATAAAAATCTAAGATAATTATTACGGTAATTTAGAAATTTAGTTAAAAATGGAAACTTATCTATGAATTTGGAATTTAATGAAATTGTGAATTTATATTGAAACTTATAAATGAAACATCTAAATTTACATTTGTAAATACGTCTAAAATTCAATGTAAATGTCTGAGGAAGAAATTAATTTATTTACTAATCCGTAACGTATCCAATTAATATAAAATATTCTGGTGGGCCAACAACCGTTTTGCGCGTTTATGATTCGTGCCCACTTATCCTATTTCACTTTGTCTATTTATAGGCTGTGTAAACCCTAGCCTCCATCTATCTTCATTTCTCTCTGTGTGTTTTTTTCTTCAACTTCTTCTCTTCCAATGGTTGCAAAATTTCTATATCCAATTACAGTCCAAAATAGAAATAAAAAAATAAAAAATAAAAAAATATTCCAAACTCCTCTAAAAATTCCAGAAAAATTATATGTCATAATTCTCGAAGAGTGTAATCTGTTGGTACTGTCCGGTTTTTTTGATTGGTGCTGTAGCGTGCTCGAATTTGAGAAGAAGGACGTGGCCTGTGACGTGGCATGGTGATGGGGTATATTTGTTTATTTTGTTTTATTTAATTTTTGTTTCAATCGAAATTTTCGAATAACTTTCTCATACGTAGTCCGATTCACGCGAGATTTTTTTTGTTAGGATCGTAATTAAATTCCAGATCTGTTGATGCTGTTTGGACCAATTCGAAGACCGTCGAATTTTTGAGTTTAAATCGAATTTAAATTCGATTTAAATTCAAAAGGTGAGTGTTTTAACCCACTCACAACTTATAAAACTTCTTATGTCTGTTAAATTAATTTTAGATATGAGTAGAAATTTGTTTATGACTGTTTGGTATGTTTTATTCATTATCTCTGTTAAATTGCATTTATTTAATGTAACTGTTAATTTATTTTATTTATTGCATATAAATTTGACAGTTAGAATTTATTTATTTGCATATTAACTGCCAGTCATAGTTATGTTAAATTTTTATTTCATATCAACTGACGGTTAAATTTGAATTTATTTTTGCATATAAACTGCTAGTAACAGTTATTAAATTTATTATTGAATATAAACTGTTAGTTAATACCTGTTATTTATTACCTGTATAATTTATATGCTCTATATCGATGATTGTTTAAATTGGATGATGATTGCAAATAATGGTCGATGATTGATATTTGGATGAATGGATGCCATATTTTATATTGTATAAACTGCAAGTTATCATGCATTTCATTCATTCGGGGTTGCGGTTTGAAATGATATACAGCCGCATTTTTATTTTAAATTGCGGATTGAAATGATAAACATCCGTATCACTTGACCATAGGGTAGAAAATTTTATACAGGCACCGCGGTATATATATAAAATTATTTTTTTGAAATGTTTTTCTATGGTTTTTGCAAAGCTATATATATATGGTTTATGGGTTTTTGATTTGGTTATTAATAAAGGTTATTTATATATAGTAATTTCCGGTTTTAAGCTTTGTATAAATTGTTTTGAAGAATAAAATAAAGTTTGATTTTTAAGATCAAATACGATTAAGCATTTATTTAAAATTTAAGTTCTGGAGTTTTATTGACTTAAATGAGAATAAGATCGGAAGATGAATACTGAGTAAAATTTGGAATTAAATAAAAAGGTTATTAATTTGTAAAGGGTATGATTTTTATAACTTGATTTTTGTGTAGAGTGATTTAAATGAATATATCAAGTTTAATAAATTGAAAGATTATCCAGTTATGTGAAGTTAAAGGTTTTACTTAAATTATATTGAATTCATTAAGTAAACATTTCAAGTCTAAATAAGAAGTAATTGAATTTGATACATATGGATTTGTCAAATGAGTTGTTTTTTTGAAATGGTGAAATATCTAAAGCCTTGAAACATAAGAATTGAAATGGTATTTGGAAGTGTAAATCGATATTTGAAATTGATTTGTGAAATCTAAAGAAGCTATTTTGTTTTATAAAAGTAGTTTAATATTTAACCATTTAAGAGATGGAAATTTGTTTCAAAGCTATGTTTTTCAAGGTAGTATAAATTGGAAATATTATGTTCAAGAGTTTGATTTCTAAATATTTTACTTTGGAAACCCTATGATTTTGGAAGGAATATATATTGGAAAATAAATGATATCGTATTGATTTGGGGTTTTAAAAATATGAATGATATCGTATTTATATGGGTTTAAAATGGATATTTTATTCTGGTTTTAAAGTATAAACTATTTTGAAAAGACAGCGGTGTTATAATAACGATTGGTTGTTGAAGAGACCGGGATCGGAAGTTGTCATACTCTCTGCCAACTTCGAAAACCACTTTAACAACCGTGTACGCGGTGGAGATTACAGAATGAAGTAGGTTGGTGACGGCGTTTCCTTTAAAGGTAAATACGAGGACCCAACTCCCGTGAGTTGGCATAAGGTGGCTAAAACAGGAGCGATCGACGGGTTAATGAGGTAGCACCTCTGATCGGACACTTCCCTTCGATACTATACTCAGACTTTGGATTTTCGGTGGCCACCTTCACTTTTGATTTCTTTGATGTGGGGAGTTTGTCCGAGGTGGGCGGCAGCTGCGCGCTGCGCGTTTCCATCGGCCCGGAAGCGTAATTGGTATATCTACCCTGACATTGCCTAGTTATGTCGTGTCACCTACCCTAGCGCGCCTTATACGATTTTGTTTTGTACCATACCTATGGAGTGCCCTCTGACGACGCCCAGTACGGGGGAGATTACGGTACTGTATAGACTATGGGAATATATAAATGTGTTAAGGTGGAAAATGTAAAGCCTTAACGCTATTTAAAAGTAAGTTTATTTTACAATTAGACACTATTATAATAGCGCAATATACTACATAGTAAATAGTTTAACGGATCCTTCGGAGATGTAAATCCCGAGCATCTCTTGAGTTACTGCACTCATATTTATTTCTGTTAATGTAACTCACATAAGATCTTTTAGTTCTGACTCGAGTGTTTTTGTCTTTCCAAATTCGCTCGGGTCAGTCCGAGCGTTTCAGGATTGAAGATTTTATTTCCGGAGGAAGAAGACGAAGATTTTATTATTATTACTATAGATAATATGGTTTCACTACACTCATATTGTTCCGCTGCATTGTTATATGGTATGTGTACTCTGATATGTATTGTATAAATAAATCAAAGGTTTTTGTAAACAGATTTATGAACTGTATATTTGATTATTATATTTTATCCTTCCGCTGTGAGATTCTGTTTCTTTCTCTGTTTTCTTATTTATCCCATAACAATCCGCCCTTACCTATGGTTTGAATTAGCACGTGCGTCTGTTTAAATCGTGCAAAAAGGCGGGACGTTACATATTATGGTAACGTATTGTACTGCATCGTATATAGTTTAACGGATCTTTAGAAGATGTGAATCCCAAGCATCTCTTAAGTTACTGCAATCACCTTAGACATTGGATAGGAGATGTCAAACCCCGTAAACATCTCTGACGTCGTTCCACTCTTATTTATTTTCCATTGATTTAACTTACATAATATCTTTTAATTCTGACTCGAGTGTTTTTTCTTTTCAATTTGCGCGGGTCAGCCTGAGCATTTCAGGATTTGAAGACCTTATTTCTGGAGGACAAAGACAAAGATTACATTATTACTATTTGCTAAATAATTCCATTGCATCATACTCTTCCGCTACATTGTTATTTATTTATCTCTGATGTGTGTAACTCTGATTCTATGTTGTATAAGTATAATCAAATGTTTGTATACAGCATCATGAACTGTTACTTGATTATTATGTTTTGTCATTCCGCTGCGAAATTCTGTTTTTTTTTCTTTCTCTGCTTTTTCTTATTCACCCCAATAACAATCCTCCGTTCTATATGGTTTGAGTTGGCATGTGTGTCTGCTTAAAGCGTCCAAAAAGGCGGGATGTTACAAAATAGCAAGATGAAACATGATCGAAATCCGGGAGTAAAACCTTGACGAGATGGAGATCATTATCAAATGGCATAAAGTCTACATCTCCGCAATTGCATTTTCACATGAAATTGTGAATAGTCATTTAAGTGACAACCACCTTAACTTGGATTCAAAATTGGTAAATCGACATATTAGCTGATATCACAAATTTTCTCTTTCATATTCCAAAAGTTCTTTTGATTACCATATGTAAACTTAAATGGCATGAATTTGGTTCATGTTGAGTTTCATAAAAATTGAGGATATGATATCTCACATTTTGAGAAGGAGCATATGACCATCTATTAAGGGATATCCTAAGTCAACTAAACAATATTGTATAGTGGAAGGATGTCGAAAATTTGAATCCCGGTTTTTATTACGGAACCGAAGACTCTACTATCATGTGCGGTTCCTTCCTAACCAGCCATGTCAAATATAAAAATTATGTCAAAGGAATACACTATCGTAACATTTTGTATGGTAACTCCTCTTCGTCCTACTGGTGCAATTCTACAGGTCAAGTGTGGCTCTATGTATGTATCGTTTATAGCTCCGATAAAAATTTAGAAAAAATGGTAATATTGATTAAACATTCTCATCAGTTTTGATATAGCGTATTGTGGATCATTCGATTTAATTATATCTTTTGACATTAATGTAACAACTTTTATAATAGCACGAAGATAAAAAAGGTTAGTGTTACCTGATCTTTAAAGCTTTTTCACAACCATACTTGTTGGAAGACACACAGAGATGACACATAAAAACACTACAACCATATCTTTAATATAGACTACCTTTTGGATGTAAGCCATAAGCTTATAAACAATCATATTACATAATGAAGCAAAGCATTTTCATACGAAGGTTCAGTTGCCAATGTTCTTGATGTACAAACCAATTATCGGTAACCTAATGCATGTCTGTGTAAGTTGAAGTGAACATGAACGTATCATTGTGCAGTTTCATTCAAAATGTTGTATACTGTGATCTAATTGTCAGTTCATCGTAATCGAAATTGTTAACTAATATATTCATGTGCAAAAAGAGAAGGAGAAAGTATGTAAAAAAACAAGAAAAAAAATCGTAACTAACGAATGAAGGTGTGGTAAGATTATAAATAAGGTGAAGGGGATCAGGACTATTGATGGCGATGCATTGAACGACATTAAATGGTTCCGACATGTCAACCTATTCCTTTGCTTCATTAGCGTGAGACAAGTTAGGTTTGGATTTATAATTAGTGTGGTACTAAGAGCACACTAATTTTCTCTTGCTATTACCATTAGAATTTAATTACAATCTATTAAATTTTTACTCTTCTTAATAATATAAGCACATTTTTTCCTCAACAATTAATTACAAAATATGAGATATAACTGTGCAAATCGTACCAACCAATGAATTTTGCTGAATACAAAAACACCACGAATAGGTTTGACATCTTTTGATATAACAATTTCATTGCTCAATAATTTCCATTTTTTTTCTTTTTTTCATTTTAATTTTTGAAGATAATTTAGAAATGAATTCTATATAAATGTCCATCAATCCCAACTTCTTTAAAACAAGATTTTCTGAAAATTGCAAATTTTTATAGATATTATTTTAGTTTTTTGAATTTTAGAACTTGTTTGGAAAAAATATTTTTAAACAAAATACATAAAATTTAGGAGATTTTGAAGCACCTTATTCCTGATTATGTCAGCATTGACTTGACTGACTAGCTTATTAGCAATTGGTTAAATTGATCTTATATTTACAAAATAGATTTATTTTTTGAACGTTTATGACTTTTGGTTGAATTTTTATAAGTATTGGTATCGCATAGATCATTAATGGTATTGTGAAGTATGATAGATAAATTTACTAGTATTTTTCTAAAATAGTATTAGAGATTGAAAGATGACATTTTCAACTAAGTCTGTCAATGGAATGCAATTTTTTTTTTTTGAAGTATGTCTACGTTTGTATTTGAAAAAGGAAAATTATCTGATATCCGAAAAAACAGACACAGATGCACATACGAAAGCATTCGAATCTCAAAACTATTTATTTGGCTATCAAGATTGTAATTCACATTCTAATGTAATTTAGTACAATGAAAGGTGAGTAAGTTCAATAGCAACTCGATTTTTGTCACCCTAAATGGCCCTTAACTTCCACTATTGGATTCATCTAATCAATCAATTCGAGAATGAAAATGTTAGATGCAAGATAGGATATTTTTGACTTCATTCATTTTTGTTTTTTTCCAAATTCCACTATTGATTCGTTGAATCCATTAGTGGAAGTTAAAAGGCAATTTTATTTTATTAAGTGGGTTATTTGTATTATATGAATTAATGTATATTAACTACTTAAAACAATTCATCATCATCATATTTGTTTGTTTTTCAAGCTTTTATAATCAATGAAATTAAAAAAAAGAATTAAATCAAAATATCTAATCTATGTTTCTTGATTTATCAGTCGTAAGTGGATATAATATTTATTTTATATCCATTCGGATAAGCAGATGCGTATATCAAAAAATGATTTTAGATGAGAATGCGAATATGACACTACCTGCACAGACAAGTCAATTTTTAACTTTCTAATCTAGTCGCTGGTTGGGATTACCTTTGATTTGGATATACTTGCATGAACAACTATTATATCCTATTTATTTTATGTGTTTTAACTTGACAGTGCAGACTTATTAAGTGTGATTGACTGATATCGAATTATGTTTGGTTGATCATTTATGCATAGTTGGCGTCTTCGATATTCTTTGCTAAATCGGCTAAGGATCTGCAAGCAATATATGTTTATATGTATCCTTCTATTTATTCTCTTATTTGATTTTGAATGCAAAGATTAATTTTACAGTATAGTTATTAGGAATATGATTAAATAAAAAAATAGAATTCCTCAAAACACTCCAATTTGATGAATTGATAAATACCATTAACATTAAACTTTCACCGTTTTTGTAACAATGGAAAGCAGTGAGAAATAACTTACAAAGAAAACACGTAAAACACAAAGCCATTCAAAATTGGTAGAAAAACTCGGAGTCGGAGCCTATTATCAAATCTGCCCTATAGTGGAAAACCTGTGCAATTTCAAACATTTTCTTTAAATTTATTATCCATTTTCAATCATGTCACTCTCTGTCATAAATTTCTATCTACTGTTTATTCATATTGTGTCCGTTGTACTATTTTATTTTTGATGTACGATTGGAATTTAATCGAAAATATTTAAAAAAAAATGGTAATAATATTCATAATGAATGACGTTGTATAATGATAATATATTTACAAGATATTATTATTGAACCGTTGCAAAAGTTAATAGTAATAAATCATGATGAACAACAATAATTTATTTCTGTTAACAATCCCTCATTTCAGTGAAACATATAATTTCCATTCTACCTATTAAAATGCTAGATGGCAGAAGAAAAATATAAGACAATAGACAATTTTCTTTGTTCACCTCTATCATTTTTGCCTCCGCGGAATTCTTCCAAGCAATTAAATTAAAATTTAGAATGATTTGTTGTTCTGCAAGCAGCAAATCTACCAAATTTTAGAGGTTGTTTTATCATGAAGAGGGAACAGTTGATGGCTGGCCTTGCATCTTGGGGCTAAGCTGCAAATCAATTGAAAAGAAACCCAGTCATTTCCATCGGTTAGATCCAACATGTAACAGACGGGATTTTCGACCCTCGAAAATCAACACAAATACATCCTCGGTATTCATGTGTCGCAAACTCAAGTGCTGGAAAAACTGATTGTCGGGTGGAAAAGAAAAATAAAGTTAGAACAGAATCTCACATGAATGGAATAATATATATTATTTCAACAATAATCTTTACAGCGGAAAATTTTGAACACAATATCAGAATCGAACCTAGTTTTAACCTGGATAGTTATAAACCTTCTGTCCTTACAAATGTTGAAAAATAAAAACAAATGCAATAAATACAGCCGATAATAGAATACGTCCATACATAGATGAAGATCTCCATCTCTAGTCTGGAAATTCCAAGCACCTTCAAATAAACTTGAAACTACTCGGATCTGACCCGAGTATTAAAAATACCGAAATCAGGCTTGATAAACCAGCGTGAGATACTCAAAAATTAATGTATAGATCATGCTGATGTCAATCAAAGCCTTTGAAAAGAAGGGTATCTCACAAGACCACGCCGCTTATAAATACGGATGAGTTTTTACCTTCGATATCCAAAATACTTTATATGGAAAATCACTTTGATATTAATATTAATCACATCAGTTTGAAAACACTTTCAAATAAATATACATACAAAGAAAGTATCAATAACCAAACTATGGTAATATATCTAGATCAGGTCAACGAAATATATGATACCAAAAGGGGGTGCTGAAATGTTTGTAAAGCGGTATAGCTATTTTGAGAATAAAATTAAAACCGTGAAACAACTATTTTGAGAATAAAATTAAAACCGTGAAGCTCGTATTAGAATTGGATTTCCAACATAATAGGGAACTAGTGGCATTTTCCTTCCTTTGTGGATTTCCACATATAACAACCATTGTACCCGGTGATTCTTCATGCAAGGACACACACACACTGTACTTGCTATACAACTACTTATCCGGTGGCTTTTTGTGCAAGGACTCACGCACCACTATACCATACGATATAAGGTTCCAGACATCTTTTGGCCCATAAGGCAACGAAGGCCTTTTTCAATCCGATCCGCACATAAACCGATAGCCTGAAATATAAGTCCTTTAGACCACACAGTACCCCATATCATTACCTGGATGTGAGGCTCGTGAGGCTGCATTTTTTCTTTCATAAAGCCATACTATGTTTTGCACAAAGCAGCGCTTTATTTTTCTACAAAACACATTCTACTTAGAATGCAACATTGTCATTTCTTAATTACACAATTGATTTCTACAGACATATAACTTCCGAGCTCGTACTTTTCAAGAAAGGTATTAAGCTAAGAGAGGTTGCCTACCCCACCACCAAGCAGATATACGTTGCTAGAGATCAATTAATATGATCAGAAATGCATTGTCGGGCATTCGTCCAGACAAGTTCATTCTAGGACAGAACGAAACTGAAGGTACTCCTCCTACCACATCTAAGATCGGTAGCGAGTAGTCCTTACATTACGAAGATTTCAACACGATAGGACCACTATCATAATAGGTATTTCTATATTGGAAAACGTTATTGATGAAAAAGGATCATGAAAATTATACTAATTCTACTCAATATCAATTTCTGTATTCAACCTTTACCATCCATCGAATAACGGTGAAATCATCTTTTAAATTCACACGGATAATACAAATTCCCTCCTCAGAATTTAATACCAAGTATAAAAAAGATCATTTCTATGCAATCCAAGTTATTTAAATTTGTAAAATTATATCTTTTGAGTAAATTAAATTTACTATCCCCTACGTCTAGCTAGTACGGGTAGTTAGGGAGGGCAGGCAACTGGTTTTGCAAACCCAAGCCTAGAGACCAACTCTTTGTCACCAATAACGTGGTTAAATTATTTGATCGACACTAAATCTTTTAACATACTTAATTAAATTTTAATTATTTTGGAGCATCCGGGCTTTCCCTTCGATTTGTTCCATTCCTAGGTCGAATTTTTTGCAACGCTCACAAACAGAACAAACGTACTAGTCGTTTCTGTATACTCGCTTTTAAACCTCTCAATCTTCTTTAAATTACTTAATTATTTATTTAGAAAGGTTCACAAAAGATTCGAGAAAGAATAATGAAAACCATTGTTTACAAAAGTTTTTAAAAAGTGCTATAATAGTGTTTTAAAAATTATATTGATCAAAACGACTTTTCTATATTTTGAAAATTCATTCATATAACTCAAATCTCTTTTAAAACATTTTAAAATATTTATGAAATTTATTTCATATTTTTAAACGTTTAAAAATATTCATTTTAAATTAATCTCAAATTTCGGGGTTTAAATTGCAAAATAGCGATTCTGAAAACTTGTTTTACTTATATTTCAAAGTCTACTTAATGAAATCTTGATTTTATTTCTTTAAAAGCTATGGATATAATAGTACAGAAAACTCTTATCTCGAAAAATTCCGAGCTATATTCCATTCTATATACTCGTTTGATTTTTATGACGTGAAATCGCGAACTACCTTTGCATGATGCGTCTAGCTTGGACTATTTTTTCAATTTCTTTTCGAACTTCATGGAACCACTTTTAAATGTTTATAAAACATTTCTAGATCATTTTAAACTCGTTTATACAAATACTTTTTATATTTCAAGCTCATTTTACATTTCATTTCGTATTATAATATTCATTTCAACTCTTTTCAGATTTTAAAATCGTTAAGAGGCTAAACAATTTTCACATGCATTTTTATATGGATTTAATTTTCGTTTAATTAACTATGGTTAATTATTAACTATTTCTCTTATCATTTATCAAATAAAGTTATCAACCATATCAAAACGATATAACCAATCATAATATCAACCAAGTTGTCATCCAATATCAACCCATATTCAACATATTATTCTCTAATTTAACATGCATTTTATCACTTTAAGTTTTGTTTAAATAAACCTAAGATTGAGTACTCACTTTGACTCCACTCCACGAATCTTTTTCGTTGACTTCTCTTTTGTTTCCGACGGTACTTCTTCCTTTTTTTCTTGCTCTGGAGCCTTTTGAACTTGCTTTTTTCTTCCTATAGGGCTCGGCCTATGCTAGAGTAGGCTCGGCCATGCTTTGAGTGGGTGGTGCTCTCGACTTTGAGGGGTATGGGAGGAGGTCGTGAGCTATGGAGGGGTGGAGGAGGTATTTTACACTAGTTTTGACTTTTTTTCATGTGTGTGTATATATACGTAGATAATTTTATTTTATTTTTTTACTAAAATTTCTTCACAAATTCTTTATGGAAGAAACCATTAAAATGGAGAGGAAGAGCTTGGGAAAAATGAAGAAGAATGTGAGTGAAATGTAAGAGCATGCATGGGTACTTATAGGCTAAAGAGTAGAAAATATCTCCTCCTTGCATCATGCTTATGCCACCCCCAACCATGACCTTGGCCATCATCAATCCCCCCCCCCCCCCCCCTCCTCAAACCAACCAGCCCATGCGTCTCCATTTTCTCATATCACTTCATGTTCTAATTGTTGACTTATGCAAGCTTAAGGGTGGAGTTCATAAAATATCATAGATATTTTTAGTAATACACACACATATATATGATTATATGTGCATATGTGTGTGTATATGTGTGTGTTCATGTGTATGTGAATGTTTTCATATATATATGTGTGCGCGCGCGCGTGCATATGTATGTCATATATAATTCACAACGTTGCGCAACTTCACATTGAATTGTTACGTATTTCGATTTCGATTTCTAGTCATATCTTTACTTTTTAGTTAATATACACATATTTGTAAACAAAGTTTAAAAATAATATTTCCATCATTATCATTATATAATAAATTAAAGAGCTTGCTTAATAATTAAAATAATTATTAAATCATTTACACTAAATTTAAATTCAAAAATCAATTATTTGAAAACAATGATATCGATAATAATGTTATAAAGGCAATTTAAATTTCAAAATTGAATAGAAAAATTCATACTCATGTATACAAATGAGTGTATGTATCCAGTTCCGTGCACGAATTTGGATGACTAAAGAGCTGTTTACTAGTAAAATGGTTTTCGATCATTTTATCGTTATTTTTTCAAAGTATGTATTTTTTATAAATACTTATAACATTATTATTTATTGTTCAAAACATCATAATCTATGTTTAAAAAAAACTTATATTTGAATTTTAAAAATAAATATTATGCATCAAAATTGATAAATTTGTGGATCGTTGCACACAACATGTACCAATTTCCTCTTTAATACATATGTTTCTTAATTTTTCAGCTCCCTCACCAATTTTTAATCTGACATCAGACTAAATCAACAATACTTGAAAATTAGTTTTCGACGAGTAAAAATACAAAGAGTCGGTCCTGTTTTCATAATACCCGCTTCTTTTCATATCGTCCATATTACTAAAACTAATAACCGAGTCTAACACCTCAAAATATAACATTATCTCAGGGGATAATTGTTTCATTTATCTTATTTGTTCGTTCGATCTTTTCTACATATATCTCCTCATTATATTTTGTTATATGTGATCGAAAAGTGAGATGGAATTGGTGTTTGAGACGGAACACTGAAGTAAACAAGGTAATAAAGTATTTTACACATATACACAAAATATACAACAAAGCCTAATACACTTGTATTCCTCGGTACTCAAAAGTACGCATTTTACAAATCATAGTCTGCAAATATATCTTAGCATAGAAGTGTATTTTACAAATTCCTACACATTTTTACAATCATCACACATATGCACACAAATAGCCACACCACAACCACACTAAAACAAAGAATCTAATAAAACCACCTTGCCACTTCCATAAATTTACCGACTCTTCCGTATCTCCAAGTGATATCTAATTAGTAGCCGATGTCCACCGTATCACCGTATTGATCAGAAGGTGTTGATGGAGAAATCAATGGTTGATATATAATAAAACACATGACAAGAACTAAAATTGAGACAGATGCTATCTAACTCATCAACGTAACCGCCGCCTCCTCAACGAGCGGCACGGTGGCATGCACGAACTCCTCGGCCTCCCTCTCCACCAACTCTCTACACTTGTCCTCCTCCTCTTCCCCCATCCTCTTCACGAACGCCACGAACCTCCTCCAATTATCCGGTCGGAACAAATCCGGACTCAACCTCAGATACGTGAATGCGCACATTCGGTCCTTAACGGCCGTGGCAACTATTTGATCGTGCGCCCGCTCGTCGTACCTTGGCAGAGCGTTCTCCCCCGCAAGGCCGACCCCGGCCTCCTTGGCCGCTGACGCGACTTGCCTCACCAGCTCAACCGGTCGGCATGTCGCGTCCTCCGGTTGCTCATCGTCGCGCATCTCGATGCATGTGAAGTTGAAGATCGCGCCGTGTCGGGCGAGCGTCCTAGCGATGGGTAGGTAGCCGTCGCGGAACCGGGTGTTGTAGTACCCGGCGGTGAGCTCCGGCGCGTGGGATCGGGTACCGTAGTGCCAATGGATGCCGGCTATCTTCACGGATAATTTGAGGTTGATGTCGGAGAAGATGGAGGCAGCCGAGGAGAGGACTCGGTCGCAGTGCGAGAGGAGCATTTCTGAGTACCACGTTAGGAAGAACTCTCCGTACGGATTGCTCCATCCGCCGTCGCGTTGGAAGAACGGTGCATCTTCGGGCCAGTTCTTGTAGGTACCTGCATCAGTTGGGCCTCCGTTTCCCCATTCAGGTTTTCCTACCGATTCCGCCGCGGCTTTGAGGCTGCTTTTCATGTACTGGACAAAATGAAGGTTGTGTGAACAGAAAATTTATGCTCGACTAAAAGATCTAATGATTTCAACAATGGTGAATGATAATAATGTAGCGTATTGAAAGGTAACATTTGTAAGACAACAGCTTTAAATGTTTCAAATAACACCGCAAATTAAAAAAACATCCATATTTCTAATATCAGTCTAAAACTGCACGGCTGCAAAAAAATAAAAAAGTTTAATTCAGTTATAACAAAATGATGCGATTAAGTGCAAATTTGTTTTTTTTTCCCTCAAGTCGAAGAAAAAAAATTGATCCAAAATAATATTGAGGGGTGTAATTTAAATCATGTTTTCTGAATGGTTTTTCATATTTTAAGTTTGAAAATAACAGACGGATGCTAATTTCCACCTATATGCACTGTGTTCAAAGCCATCAGATCTCGGATCTAGTGATCCAAATGAGCTGGAGTTATTGGAGTACCAGCCTTGGTGATGACCGTTACTTTAAGACTGTCAATCCTTAAATCAAATGACTCAACAATCCAATGCATTTAGCACTACAAAAATCAATGACCATAAAAATGTAGCGGATTCTTTAGATCCATTGGATTAATGATGTAATGACCCAACAACGAGACCATCCTTGATTTGGTTTTGAATTAGATAGATATAATATTTCTAGGAAACTTTTATAAAACACTCTTCTAAATTTCAAAATACAAAAGTTTCAAAATACAAAGTAGTCCCATTTCAAAACATGTTTTTTTTTTAAAAAAACCTATTTTTAGTTTCAATCTGACTGTAAATATTTACGGTTTAAACTGCAAGTCTACGTTTGCAGTAAAAACTGCAAATATTTACAGTAAAAATTACAAATATTTTCAATGCAAACATTTACAGTAAAAATTACAAATATCTGCACTTCCAAACAAAAATTCAAAATAAAAAGTTAATTTTGGTTAGTAAAACACCCAATTAAATTCAGAATTGTTTTTTGGAAAAAAGGGAAAAAAAACAAATATTATACATGTATAATTTAAAAATTGTTTTTTCAAAAAGGTTTTCGTGTATTAAATTTGAAAACAAGAGAAACATCATAATTTTCACTTTTTTATTGGTTTAACGATATAATACTTTGATCCATCGATCACCCCTTTCCGTACTTTTATGAAAAGAAAAATTAGGATCAAACTGAAATTTTATAGATATATTCTATTGTTGGTGAGATCGTCTTTTAAAAATATTTAATCATTTCAAAACTTTTAACCGCTTTGAATTACATTTCGAGTAAACAATTAACGTAAATATTTTGTATTCACTTGAGATTCTAAAATATCTAATGTTTTTGAAATGGTTCAATTTTTTTTTTATAGATGATCTCGTTGACAAATAAGTGATCTCGCTCGTATATTCGAAAATTCGTTTCAATCCAAATTTACCTTTTTAAAAAAAAGGTAAGAATACAGAGGTCAAACGGGTATCTTGATCTTTTCATATATAATATATATTCCTTATCAATAAATTTGATAAAAGCACAATGTGCAAAATACGAGTGTACCTTATCATAGCATTGAAAAGCACCAATTCCAGGAAACTTCCATGTGCCATTAAGTTCGGGATAAGAAGGGTATCTCAGTTCACCAGCAGGGCCCATACCAACTTGGATCTCGATGATAGTGGAACAAAAATGCGACTGAAACTGGTCTTTGAAAGCACGCATGAAATCGGAATAGCATTGGATAGGGGTACGCCCCTTGAGAACAGGTAGAGTATCGCATCCAAGGGATATGTATTCGTAATTGCGGCGGCCTTCCTGGTCTGTATAAGCTAAGTCTGGATCCTTTTTCATTTCCTCGATAACCCATTTTGGCAGTGGTATACTACATTGGTAGCTTTAGTTAATATGATATCAAATTTAAACAATTCACAACGTATATAAACTAAAGCTATTATGGTTGAGCCATCTAACCCCCTCAACGGTTCAAGTTGTTACCATCTATTGAGTAACGATTCTAGATATTGGTAATCACAGTAGAACATAGCAACCATACATGTTTTTTATTTTGTAATGCAAGTAAAAAATATAAGTGAAATAACTTTGTGATTTTCAAACACTAGTAACGTGTGCATGCATGGTTAATTCTATGAAATAAAAAACTAGTTCGTGAAAAAATATTAAAACATAAATATTTATTATCGATAATGCACATAATTGATAATACGTACATAAAAAGGTTTGAAATTTAGCAATGTGATGGTGAAAACGGTAATAATAACGGTTATCTAAATGTTATACCATCAACAACGGTTGCAGTTATGATTGGAGATACAGACCTAACCCCCTAATATAAAGTATATTTAGGCAGTTCAGTTAAACTCAATGAATATGGTACTCTAATATGCCAGTTTGGAAAAAAGATATTAATATTAAATTTCCTTTTTCTTCCTCCTAAGAAGACTACAAATTTGATTGTAACATGTATGGCTCCATCTTACCAGCAGAATTCATGTGACTTTTCTTCGAATGCAAGAAACCTCGGACAGATTTTAAATGCACCTTCACAAATACCGTGAATTTTCACATGCTTTTACCTAATTGACTCCAAAGGTAGATAAAGTAGGATATTAATCAACTTTGCTGCGATTAACGATTCCAAGAAATTATTGAGCAAAATTAAGGGAAAGTGATTTCTAGCTAATAAATAAAGTGGGTTCAAATATCATTGTCGAGCTTATTAAATACGAAACATAACTGAGTAAAGACATTATGGCTCCAAGGAAGCTTTTGAACATTTTAAAACAAATCGAATCTTTTATTAAACGATAAAAACTGATGTTTTTTAATTCTGACTATTTTTCCCAACCAATCAAACCATTGATTTATTGTCATTTCTTGAATTTTCTACCAATTCTACCTTTTTAAAACAACTGTTAGATATTCAAAAATAATAATATAACTCTGATTTTATGTTTTCTATTTTGGAAAGAGTATTGTAAAATCAGTTTTTTATATTTCTTTGAACGAAACTAGAAGAATGATAATTTACTTATTTCAAAAATTACTTATTATAGTTTCATCTAAAAAAATTATTATTTATTGAGTCAGAAGTAACTTTATCTAAGTTTGAAAAAAAAAAAATTAAAAAATTTCTACAGTACAGTTTATCTTTTGTTTGTATGATGTAATCTTTCAAAATTAATATTTCCAACTTAGAAGAATACCATGTTGAGGAAAATAGTATAAAATCAATTTTATAATTACATACCAGCATAATTATACAACTTGAAAAGATTTTTGAAATCCCCAAAAATTACTTCCAAACACAGGCTCTTATGTTATAAAACGGATCATAAAAACCTTTCAAAATCGAACCATTATTCCGGTCAAAATTTAAATCCCAAAACTCCTAATGAAGTGTGTACATTGGAATGGAACAACAAATATCTGTGTGTGTATTGTTTTACTAACTATTTTGCAGTACAGCAGGAACAACAAATAAAATTAACAAAATAAGCATATTGAACCCTTTCACATTTTAATTCTACGACCAAAATAAACAAAAGGATCTGCAAATGAAAACAATAAAAACACTCAAGTTCATGAATCGGAAGTGGTTAAAGCTTACGAGAAAGCTAGACTGAGCAAACATGTAGCATATACTATGATGTTTACTATTATGGACCAACAATTTTTTTTTGAACGGATCATAATAACTATTTCCATAAGCTGTGTACTCAGCGATGACTAATGGTAAGAACATATTGGTTAACCACACCTAACCACTACAAACAATTTACTCGTAATGAAAAAGAATGCTTAAAATAACAGATAATTTTAGTTAAAGAAAAAATTTCAGCTAAATCTTAGAAAGAATCTTGACAGTTTGCGAGGTTACTCTCTTTTCTCTTCTACTTCAAACTTCATAGTTCATGTCAATCTGTCACCATTATTTACCACTAGATAAACCAAACAGCCTCAATATCTTTATCCTAATCAGTCACTCTGCCATCCTAATCAGTCATTCTGCCACAAAATTATCAAATCAGAAGCCACATAGTGATGAACAATACTCTCACTCAATAAGAAGTAGTAAGTGATAGAATGTTCAACCTATCTCTTTTAGGAATTAACCCTACTAAACAACCGAAATACAATGTGTTCCTAGTTTAAGTATTAGTTTAAAGTAATAAAGTGCACACAACCAGCAACAAACATCAAAAAGAAAGAGTAAGCAGTAATAAAGGAATTATAACAAACAACTTACGTGCAAGAATCACCCACATTACCGCCACACTGATGAAACGACATAACAGCCTGCACCTTCAGGCCGATTCCAGCGCACATATTCATCAAATCTTCATACCCGGCCCAATTATACTCCCCAGGCTTCTCCCTCTCGACCAATCCCCACCACACATCCACCATTACCCCCTCCACGCCCGCGCTCTTCAACGCCATCAAACTCACATGCATCGCCTTCCTCCTATTCAACCCACCTCCGTCCATCTTCACCGTATCCAACGGCAGCATCACAAACACCGGCACACCTTTACCGGTTGCGTGGGTCGCCGGTTGTAAGTGATTTTCTTCCAGTTCCGTACGAATGTCCAAGTTATGTTCGAGGCTGGATCTGATCGTAGGGCTACCAGGCGGCGTCATCGGTTCAAGATCCGGCGCGTTGGGCATTTGTATGCGGCAGCGGATGTTGGACGGCTGGACCGGTTTCCAGATGGACGGCGATGGTGCAGACGTGGGAAGGTCGGAGTTAAGGTCGGAGGAGGCGAGCATGGTTCCGATCTGGGGAACTAAATTCAGGGACGAAGCCATGTTATCGTTGTTATTTTGAAATTCGAGCTTCGCGATTACGTGCCAGTTTGAAATTTGATAGTTTGGATTGAGAACGAGAGGAGGGAGTAGGAAGTCGACAAATTTTATAGGAGAGAGAAAGGGACAGGTGTGTGGTTGGATATTACGTGGCGGGGGGTTATCGCTTCAAGTAAATGGACGGTTGCGATTTGTATTTTGAACTTGGGATTCTACGTTCTTTATTCGTGGAAAAATATTTCGGTTGGGGTCGTGGACGGTGTACCATCTAAAAAGATGTCAATTGTTGCTTTTTTTCCCCTTTTCCTCTGGAAGTAGCTATTAACCGACAATGGCCGTATAATCCTCAGAATTGAACGATGATTAAAGAGTAGTTAATTCTGAAATAGTTATGAAAATTAGGTTTCTATTTGTAGCTTTTAGCTAATTTATACTGTTTTGCCTCTAATTTCGATGCTGCGCGATTTCTGTAAAAGGACGGTTTGGTAAAAAAATAACAAAATATTGACATAACTTACATGGATTTATAAGTAGAGACTTTTTGTGCAGAGCTTTAAAAATATGGACCTTTGGTCCAAAACCTCAACTATTAAAGCACGTTTAAAAGGGTCTTATGTTGATTACAAATCTCACCGACCGGACTTCAAATCTCTCGTTTTCTCTTGCAGGTCCTCATATGCTACACACATCCCAACCATTTATGAATGAATATCATTTATAAATGACTGTAGGTTTTTTATGAAGATCAAATGTGAAAACGTGGAAATTATCGAACGACTTGAAAGAACACAAGTTCGTACTTTTTGTATTAATTTATATTCTATATGAAGATCGTAGAAACGAATGGATATTTTTGACCTTAGACTCGAGCGGGCATCCAATTATCATACAATATTTACAACCCGAGCTGTCGACTCAACTGAATTTAAGGAAGTCGAGTAGTTTTGGCGACCAAATGTGTAGGGAACAGTTTAAAAATAACATTGTTGTTGCTTATTCGGTCTTGTAAAATCAAATAAAGACAACAATATTATTTGTGACCGTTGTTTTCTTTTGCTTTCTTTTAGCTCATTTCTTTCATGTGCCTCATTTCTAAGTAAACCAACAATACGCTTTTATTTGTTCACACACAACTTACTTCAAATAACAAAAAGTGTGTGTAGATTCGAGATTTCAAAGTGATATCGATGACAATAAATCGGTGTCTGGTTATGACAATAGAGACGTCAGTTGAAAAAGTTACAAGTAAGAGCAATAACTGATTCAACGATGAAGGATGAATATATCGCCCTCAACGAAGCAGCAAAAGAAGCGGTTTGAATCCACAAGTCTACGGTTGAGCTATGAGTGTTTCCAAATGTTGAGAAATATGTGACATTGTTATCTGATAAAAATGCAGCGGTGTAAACCTCAAAGAAACCTAGGTTTCGCAAGAAGTCAAGACACATTTGTCATAAGTTCCAGCTCATTGGAGAGTTCATCACTAATGAGGATATTTTGATTGAAAGAGTGGACAAATGACAACATAACAAATCCATCCATGAAGGGACTAACTCGACCAGTGCTGATCAAATTGATCGATAAGATGAGACTGAAATTTCATAATTGGGCCCATGAGCATGTGTGAGATTGATAAGTTAGGGGTATGCCATAGGGACAGTTATGTAATTTATTGTAAATTATTAGCACTATAATAAGATGCAACGACCTGTATTTTACATATAAGAGGATCCTAAAATATTATTATTTAATTCATATGAGCTCATATGACTCTATAACTTTGGAAAATGACTTCCAGAGATATTTTCCACCATTAAATTTTATATCGAAGAGTTTAGAACAAGAAACTCGGGCAAGGCCTATAACTTTTAATAGTAATTGAATTAGAGTCTGAAATCACTTCCATTATATCCGGATGATAACTTCTCTTTTCGTATGGTGGTCATAATAGGAAAACGAACTTATCGTTTAGGAGATATAACCGCTTTAATTTCTATCTACTACTGAACAGATTAGTGGGCAATTAAACTAAGGCCATACTCAGACCGACTAACTAATTTCATGAATTATGCCTAATTGAGGGTGATGGGATAGATCTAGATCGTTTTTCACTTCCTAAAAATAGTTCTACATCTCTCTTATTCAAATCTCATGAAAAAGTTCATCTTTTTCTTATTAACCTTAGCATAATCCGTCATTAAAAGTGTAATTAGTGAAGGGGATTGAAGACCTATCAATTAGTTTGCTTGGAATTCATTTTCTTTGTTATCCACATCAGATTTAGGCATCTAAATTGGTATTTTGGGCATTAGATGAATGATTATTGATCTCTCACTATCCTATGTTTGTTATATATTTAAAGTCAATGTTTTTAAAAGGATTTTGATGCTAAAATGATTTTAAACTTTAATATAACCCTCATTCATGTTTATGGCCGAAACTAGAAGGATTTAATTAGATTTAAATGGTTTACAACCCTTTTTGGATCATATCGTCACTTTAATGTAAAGTTAGAACTAGATAGGTGTATGTTTATCATGTTTGGATTGATTATTTATGTTTAAAGGGTATATATGGATAATGGTTGTTATTGCATAATTTGCTTTGATATTGTTTGTTAGTGCTTTAGGATAGTTAACAGCCGTTCGTCGATTTGGGAAAAATAAAGTCAAAATTACCAAAATGAGATGAAACTTAAAGAATGGGCTCTAAGGAGGGTAGGAGCCTGCACTTCAGGTCGCATGCAGTTTGGAGTTGATTTGGATGCTCAAACACAGGTCGGTGCTAAGAAGAAATTTGATCGATAAAAGTCTCAATTTAGGTTGGTCGGAATTTTGCTTCAGCGCGAAGGCAAGGAAATTTTAGGGCAAGTTTATGGACAAGGCGAGGAAGTGCCTTTAAGAGCCAAATACTAAAAATTGGCTAAGCATAGTGTTACTACATAAAACTCCTTTTGACTTAGTGGAAACCTGTTTGAGCAGAAGACAAAGAAGAACTAAAGGAGAAAGCTCCAGCTACACCTTTCGAATGAGTCGAAAGGATGCTACGGCAAAAATCCAAAAGCTTCATAACTATTTGTAGGGGTCGAAGGAGTTAAAAGCAACCTTCCGCCTTAGTGACCGCCTTTCAAAAGAGGTGATTCCACATGATTGAAGACCTTTCGAATGAGTTGACGTAACACCTTTCGAAGACAATGAAGGACAGCTCTTCAAACATGGGCCAAACCTTTCGAAGCCGAACGTTTTACCTTCACTCAACCCGCTCGAAAGCATGTATTGATCCGAACAACCCTTTCAAAAGCTAAACTAAGCCTTTCGAACCAGTCGAATCCATTATTGTCCAGGGAGGTTCTGCATCAAGTCACAGGCAGGAGTTTCAGAGGAATTCAATAGCATCGAAACCATCAACGACTCAATATCTTCGAAAACACCGGATAAAGCCTATCGATAGAGTCGAAAGACTATTACGAAGAAACATAGAGAATGTAAGCACAACCGCTACTTTCGACAAAGGCGGAAGCATATTAGTGTCAACACGGTAGCCACCTTTCGACCAAGTCGAAGGCATTGGGGTCAAAAGGTGTTGAACCCTTATTTATAAATAAGACCCAAGGGGTCTGGTTTGGAGGATCCGAATTCATTCATTCTAAACTTGTACTTTCTAAATACAAAGAGCCGTGAAACCCTAATTTGTAAATCGAATTAGCGAAATTGATTATCAAAAGTCTTCTTTGAGTGGATAAAGGGGAGTCTTCAATTTTTCAAATTACTTTACTATTTCTCAAGCTTTTATCAGGTTTAACTTTGTGCTATAGGTATAGATTGAATCGAAGGGTCTCTTATGACTTGGTTGAAACTCATATATTTCCAAGCAATACAAGTTATTGATACCATGCTATCTTTTCTCAAGCCTTCTCCTTTCGACCAGGTCGAAACCCAAAACCAAATCCCTTTGGCCTTCAACTCTAAACCCAAGCTAAGACAATTAAAGGTTACTGCTTTTGACGAGGTCGAAACCCAACTGCAATCCACTTAAACCTTAAGGAACCCAAACCTAATAAGGTGCCTAAGGATTCAGCTTTCGACAAGGTCGAAACCTTAGTCTCATATTCAAGATCAAAGCCTAAACCACTTAATAGTAAAAGCCATCAACTGAGTCGAAACCCACTAAAGATAAACACTATCCAAAGGTTGCCAAAGTGATCCATCTGGGTACCTCAACTGCTTTGAAAGGACAACTTTCGATGGGAAAACCAAGCTATCTCAACAAGGTCGAAAGGTTGATAAGGAAAGGAACCAACCGTTTTGACTGGATCGAAAGGCCAACTTAAGCAAATCTTTACTTAAGCAAACTATTCGAAAGGGTACCAAAGTAAACACATACATTTCATTCATCTCAACTCATCTATGGGAAACCACAAGGAATTAACCTCGCCTTTAAATCCTACTTTAGGGTGTTGATAAAATTTCTTGTTAACATTTTGGCACTAGAAGGAGGGCATGAACCTCCGACTTGGTTGAACGCCCAACACTACTTGTTTCTAACCCCAGTTAACTCAATTTCAAGTTCATCTACTTTGGTCTAATCATGACTAGCAAAATCATAAGTTCTAAACAAGGATCCACTGAACCACATGAGATAAGATTCCCCTCAAAGCCATCAAGGATTCCAACCAAAATAAAGAGAAAAGGCTGAGACTAGAAGCTCTAAGAATCATAAACAAAAAAAGCAGAATCGTATGATCCTAAATAATGGAGCTTAAACCCCTTTCATTTTGGTCCCACACCTATCTTTGCCTTAGGAAGAAGGACAAATTCTGAAGTGACAATTTATTCAATCAAATGAGAAAAGCCATTCAACATTATTCCAAAGGCATAATCTTTGAAGAAAAATAATGGCTGATTATAATACCTTTGCACATGAATGCCAACCAACTACAACAAGAATGCATCCAACACAAGAACTGCAAAGGGTGACAAAAACAAAAGTGATCGAGGAATATGAAACTACAAGGACAAGGAACAAAAAGTCAGAAAGCCATCCTCAAGAATCAAGCTTTAAGTCTAGACTCATCAAAGAATGCAACTTTATGACTTCCATAGAGAATGTCTATTTGCTAACCAAGGATGAGCTTAACTATTAGCCATCATAGAAAAAGAAGCCAAAACATGGAAGAAATCTAGTGGGATCCTATTGTCACTATCATATGAAGAAAGAACACGAGACCAATCATTGCAGAGCCCTAGAGGAGACGACTATCAAATTCTTCCATCAAGGAAGATTAAAGAATTTGTAAAGGGAATTTGAGAAAAATCAATAAAGAGTTACTTTTCAAAGAAAGATATACATAGTTGGGAGTGAATATTCCTTATATTTGGATACTACCTACGATGATAGTTAACCTAAGATGGTAGAAAGCTTCTGTCCACGTCAAGATGGCCAGGGCAGAGCACCTTTTGGAGGGAAGGCAGAGTAAGCCTTTATCTATGCCATAAGATGACCAAGTTAAAGCAACGAACAAGCCCTTAGCCTTGTCTCTAGTCAGGTCAAGGAACCTCCTGGAGGGAGGATGGAGTAAGCCTTTATCTACGCCATAAGATGGCTAGGGTAAAGCACCAAACAAACCCCTGTCTGCGCCATGCTATGGCCAGGGTAAGGTGCCTCATAAAGGGAGGTCGGAGTAAGCCTTTATTCGCGCTACGCTATGGCTAGGTTAAAGCACCAGACAAGCCCTTGACCATGTCTCTGGCCAAGTCAAGGCGCCTCCTAGAGGAAGGTCGGGTAAGTCCTTTGTGCCATCTTCTAAGATGAGCTAACCAAGAGCACCGGACAGCAATGGACTAAGATGTCCAAGCCCAAGATGAGGATCATCCTATAATGGACTAAGATGTCCAAGCCCAAAAAGAGGTTCATGCAATAATGGACTAAGATGTCCAAACCTAAAAGGAGGCTCATCCAACAATGGACTAAGATGTCCAAGCCTAAGAGGAGGCTTATCCAGCAATAGACTAAGATGTCCAAGCCTGAGAAGAGGCTATTCAAATCAAGGACTTAGATGTCCAAACCCGAGAAGCGATTTATCTCCAATGGAGTAAAAGTCCAAGCGCAAGAGGCAATTGATCAAATTACAACTACATACAAGACCTGAAGGGTTCATATATGTCAAAGAAAGCGAAGTCTAAGGAGTAAAACCGAACTCCGTTCATTAGATAACCAAATCTGGGTTTCAGTTTTCTCATTTTGGGATTTCATCTATTAATACCCGAATTGGTTTTTGGGTTTCTCTTTTTGGGATTTCATCTATTAATACCCAAATATGGATTTCGGGTCATTATCATTCACTTATAATCTTTCTTTTACCCGAATCTGGGTTTCGGGACTTTCATTTCTGAACTTCATTTAATAATACCCTAATCTGGGTCTCAGTACTTTATCAATCACTAATTATCTTTATTGTAATCAAATCTGGGTTGCGAGGCTACTACTTATTAATGCCCTAATCCGGGCATTGTTGGAATTTCTATTATGGATTTCTATATGAATTTTTATCACAAATGCCCGAATCTAAGGTCAAAGAATATTCTCAAGAAGGTCACCACTAAAAGTTTCCATTAATACCCAAATCTGGGTTTTGGATTTCAAAATCTTCAAATTTTATTTCGCCCAAGAACGGGTTATTGGGTTTCTATTGCAAGTACTAGAATAATGATATTTGACACTTTCATAGTAAGCTCTTGAGAGAATGCCTCTCTCGCATTTATACTCCTGCTTCAGGGTAGGATTTCCTATCAACAAAGTTCAGACATTCCAAAAAAATGGTTAAAGTTAAATTCTTAATTATTTCTCATCATGATTAAGGATGAGATTTAGACATTTGGTATGGACTACATTGCATGCGATTAAAATGATGATGTGTTAATCTACACAAATGATACACATAGACTTATATGTCAATTTCAAGCTAACAATTGGAAATATTGTTTACTTCATACTTTACAGGGAAATCAAGACAACAAAAAAGAGTAAAAAGATTCAGTAGATACAAAAGTATGAGCTATCAAACAAGCGTTTCGGAAATGACATTACAGAAAAGAATCACAAATCAGGTGATATTTACAAAGTTTATGTATGATTTATGGAATTATTGCAAAACAAGTATATACATTCTATGAATACAAGTCTATCACAAGTCTTGAGTAGCTTTGCTCAGATTTTCAGCAATCAAAGGATCAACTATGTGATGAATTGCGATGCAGAGGACTTCCTTATATTTCTTTACTTCTTTTCTTTCTTTCTTATCCTATCTACATCATTGTTTGCATCGATGTTAGTTTTCAGAGCGAGGTTGAAAGCTCTGTTCGTGCCTATAAGGGTTTTTTTCTCTCTTTCTAATTCTGCAACGCGCTTCTGAAGGAAGTAGTTGTCACGCTCGAGCTCTTGAATTCTGGTAGCATACTCATTTATACATTGCGAGTATTTAACCCTCTGTTGTTCATCAAAATACTTAGCTACCTCAAATTTGACTTTCCTACACCATTCACCCACTATCCTCTCGTCCAAGCCATGATGAGGATTTGTCATTATGGGGAATTTTGGAGTGGCAAGGGAAGCGGACCTTGTAGGTCTAGTAACAGAAGGAGTAGAGCAAGAATCCAGTAAATCAATACTTTGAATATTATCCCCTATAATATATTCAAGCGATTCACATTGAGCTTGGCTATCCCTCAGTTTTATCTCTAAATCACTTATTTGTTGAAGGAGTTCCGACATTTCCAGTCAATCAAAGGATTCGAGTTAACTTGTTACTTCAATATAGAGATCATTTCATCTTTACTTTTGATATCAGCCTCCAAGTTAGCAACTCGATCCTTAAGGTTGCTAGCAATGGTTTTCTGAAGTTGATACCTTTTATGCCATTTTGAAGCTTGAGGGTTGTCGTGAAAGCATGCAAGTATAGTATCATTAAGGAGCTTTCTCTTTTCAAATTCTATCAACAACTTATCTCTAAGATTAGCAAGGTGCGACGCCGAATCAAGTGAAAGAGGAGCTGTTGATAATTGTAACTCAGAGTTAAATAGAAAAAGAAACAAAATAAAGTCAAAATCAGAATGAAAAGTCTCTTTATTATCATGATAATAGATTATAACTCAAATAACAACGAAATTAAAAGATGCAATAAACAATCATTTTATATCTAAAGTTGGGAAACTGTATTTTTAACTTTACTTAATGAATGTTCGAAGAGGGCAAATGTCGAATCAAAAGGAATATTGACTCCTTTTTGAGTAATAACCGGCAAACATTTGCTATAGTCCCACTTCCCAACCGGAAGACTATCGCAACCACAAATTAATTTTGTATGAAATGTTCTAATCTCCTTAAGAAGCTTTTCTTTCTCATCACCAATGAAATCAAAGCAAAGACGAGGATATTCCAAGTACAGTTTTTGTAAATATCTAAGAAAATGATATCTGCTAATTTTGAAGACTTTAAAATTGATGCATTTTCAAGATAAAATCTTCTCAGTTTAACATATTGGCTTAAATGGTCTCTAAAAACAAGTTGGCCTAATGAACAATTACTCTGTGATAATATAATAAAACAAAGCCGAGCATAAAAAGCAAGACAGAAGCAAATGTTTATAGAATCAATATATTATTGCACGTTTACAATTATTCATCTGGTTCATACAAAATAGACTTAGAAAACAATTTAGAGACAAATTTATCTTTTTAATACTTAAATTTTTCGAGAGGAAGATCTTAGGGAATGGATTTGATCTGTGGTAAGTTCCAACAAGCTCCAGGGTGTGGGTCAGATTTGAAGTCATCCAATTATCTCTTTTGAAAACGCCTATGTAGACCACCACTAAATTCGTCTAAATATGAAAAGCCAACAATTGAGTATCTACAGTAGGCCTTGTATAAGAAGTTGACTAAAATATCCCTCTCTTTAATCAGTATCCAAAATAAGGTGATTAACTGCTGGTTTATATAAGAACCATGGTATTCTCTTTAATCAATGACTTCTAGTTTCAAGGAAGCCTTATTCTTCTTCAACTTCTATATCAAAGAGGCGTTCTTTGCTACCATATGGGCCTTCTCCTCATCTAATTCTTCTAGGGTTAGTTGCATGGTAGAATTTTCATCATCGAGGTGTTGGAGAGCCCTTCTTTCTTACAAGAGAGCAGATTCTGACCGGACAAGAGAAGTACTTAATTGCTCCAGTTCATAGGTTGCTTCATCTTTTGTTGTAGATAAAGAAGACACTTGATTCTTTAGAGCAGAAATTTCTTCCTGGAACTTGGAGGACTCAACAGAAGATTTAAATGCTTGCTCCTGAAGAGCTAGACAATTCTTGGAAATCTGAAAGAAGAAATATAACACAAGTCAAAAATTTAAAGATGAACAACAATGATAAATTTAAGGGAAAAGAAACTTAATAAGAATTGTTGTTCTATCAAGGAGTGGTAATGACCCGCTAAATCAAGAATGGAAGAAGATGGGTGGATGGAAGAAAATGACTCAGAAGTTAAGATAGACAAGGCTATCTCTTCGAAATTGATGGAATGGGAAGAAGATGACAGCTTTAGAGGAATGCGCTTTTGACTGGGGGTCACCTCCAAATCTTGTCGCATTTGTTCGTGAGCAGCTGTGAGCTCGAGACTGTGATACATGAAAGAAGATAGACTGTGGAAGGAGTTTGCTTGGATTTACCCTTAGGAGATTCAACAGTCGGGCCCTCTAGTGATTTATCAAGAGATAACGATTCCTACTCTTCTGAATCAGGAACGTTAATTAACTTAGCTATCTTCAAAGGTGGTTCAACTTCAGTTAATTGCGCCAACTTCCTCTTGATTACTGTTTTAGTTCTAGCAAGAGATTAAGCAATAGAGGGTGCACAAGAGGTAGTAGGAGGAGGAGTTGGACCACCATGAGGAGCAACTGAAAAGAACTCAAGAAGATTATAAATCAGCGGAATAATTTGAAAAAATAACACAGTGATTCATAATAAGTGCAGTCTTTATCACATACCAGAGTGGTCAGCACAGATGGGTGGCATAGGAGAGAAGTTTGATGGGTCACCCAGAAAAAGGAAGCGTTTACTTCAAGAGTTATGTTGAATAGAAGAAGGATTGCCGAAGATCCTTTGGCCTGTTGGTCGAAGTGAGTGTTTTCGTAAATTTGTTGGAGTTAATGGCATCAATCTACTCCCAATTTGGCTTGAGGCCACAATCAGAGATTCTACTGTTCTCTTATCTTATTCATTAAGCTCTTTCGCAGGGACACCTAACAAAGCAAAGATTAGACAAGAAAAACAACTGAATAGAAGGAAAATAATGAAAATTTGGACTTACGAGGGGAAGAGAAAGTCCTATTGATATTTGGGTAGCACTTAACAAAGAAGAAATGGTTCTCCCAGTCTCTAAACTTGTTAACCCCATTTGATATTAGCTTCTTCTAGGGGTTTGCTCTGAATATTTTGTTGTTGAGATTGCTAAGCCTGACCTGCCGCATCAAGTGGTTCAACACTTCAACATTTAGAGAGGGAATGCCAGACTCCAATGCCATGATCTCCAGAGATAAGAGGTAGGTGTAAACATTCAGGGACAGTTGGATTAGAGGGATCCCGAGACAAGAAAGAAGCTTTGATAAGAATTCTGGGAAAGGAAGAAATCCTTTATGCGATATATAGATGGCGGTATAAGCAAAGAACCCTTCGGGAGGGTTGTTGATGTTATATGTTTCCTTAGAAGGAATGGATTATACACTAGTAATGTCGTAGTCACTAAGGATAACATCTACTTTGTCTTAAGTAGATATGAGTGAATGCTTGGAAGTGGCTTCAGCCTTCTTCGGAGAACTCATGGTTCTGCCAGGTGAAAATGTTTCAGTAAAAATTTCCAGCTTATTATGAACTTAACATTATTTTAAGAATTTGAAAAAAAAATTCTACCATGGCAACTTAAACATGAAAATTCAAGTTCTTTGAAGAATTTTAAAGTTAAAGAAATTCGAAAATTAAGAGCTTTTGACAGAGTCGAAAAGAATAAGAGGTTAATATTTAGCGGACACCTTTCGATAATATCAAAAGCTTAAGTGTTAGCTCCCCACTGCTAGCGACCTAACTAATGAAGCAACCTAGAAGTAGTCGCGACCTAAGGAAGCCACGACCTAAAAAATAGCGGCGACCTAAAGGTTATAACGACCTAAGAAGACTCCACGACCTAAAAATGGCTCGACCTAAAAAGGAGAACGACCTAAATATGTTTCGCGACCTAAAGGAGGCCGCGACCTAAGAAGCTCCGCGACCTAACAGAAAGTTACGACCTAAGAGGACTCGACGACCTAATAGCCTCAACGACCTAATAACATAATTGTCTTAGCGACCTTACGACCTAAAGGTGGAACGACCTAATGTTCAACACGACCTAAAGATATGTACCAATCTAAAGTATGGAGCGACTTAAAAAGGATAACGACTTAACGACCTATAGTAGGTCGCTTGCGACCTAAGCAGATGAAATAAAATCCCTATGCCGCTTCACTTATACCCTGGTCTGTTTAGTCGACCATGACCTACTGCTTTCTAGCTCGTTCCAGAGTTAAGTGCAATGCTATTCAACCATCTTCAGGAAAAAGCTTGCGACCTACGACCTATGATAGGTCGCTCACGACCTAGGACTTGTGCAAACCAGCATGCGTGTTCTTGTGAAAGAGAAGCCAGTGCATCTTAGGTCAGTCACGACCTACGACCTAACTTAGGTCGGTCACGACCTACGACCTAACTCCGAAAAATGCCTATAAATACGACCCTAGTTCCAACTAGAAGGGGACTTTTGCTGATTCATTTTCAAGCGCCGTTACTCTGCTGCATTCTGAACTACTTCAACATCTTCAAGGAACTTCACGAAGAAATCAAACATTTCAAACATGTGTTCAAAGATTTGGATCGACATTGAAGTTTTGGCTACTTGTTCTAAGTTACTTGAAACTCAGAGTGTGTTGTAATCAAAGTGTAACTGCATTGACTTGTAATCAAATCGTCAATAAAGATATTCAAAGTGGACGTAGGCTATCTCTTAAGCCGAACCACTATAAAATTGCTGCTGTTTACTGTTTTTTCACTACTATCTGCTTATAATCTGTTCCCGAGCTATCAGGTGGTGCTTTCACGATCTCACTTCATATGCCGGGGTGTTAGCGTTTAAATTTTAGCGTTAACATTTTTGGTGCTTTCACTGAGAAAATCGAACTCAGGAGAGTTATCATCATTGCTTCACAGAGGTTTGTAGAGAGAATTTCCTTGAAAACCAGAAGTCTATCCGAGATTATGGCTCCTGGAAGGAAAAGTAGATCTGTCAGATATGGGAATATTCAAGAGGGAACCTCCGCTTCCCCTATATCGAATCAAGCCACTCCAGCTGTCGGAGTTACAAAGGCAGAGCTGGATGCTGCAATCTTAGGGCTGAACCAACAGATAAATGCCCAAAATGCACAATTCGAGGCTCAGAATGCCCAGAATGCCCTAATTCTGAATAGGTTGAATGATTTGCTTGGGGCAAACCGTCAACCGGCAGATAATGAAAGGAATTTTGCTGGCAACATTCGTGATGCTGAAGAAAGAAATGCTCCTGAAAGGGCTGCTAGCCCCTTTGAACAAACACTTCCAGAGGTTGGTGGATCTAGAACTCGACACGATGAGGAGTATCTTTCTGGAATGGTCCGACAAATTATGAAAGAGAGTATGCAGAGGGTTGAAGACGAGAAAGAATGGGGTTTCGCCCCAAGTAAAACTCCTTTTACTGAGAAAATCTTAAAGGCTGAATTCCCAAGGAAGTTTATCCCACCAACCATTCCAGCTTACAGGGGGACGAGTGATCCGAACGAATTCTTATACAAGTATGATTGGCACATGACATGTAACGACCCAGAATTTTGAACAATTTAAATTGAAAATATTTAATTAGTTTTAACTATTTGAATAATGGTTTGAATTGAATTTCAAATTATCAGAATGAATTTGGCGATAAAATTTTAGAATTTAATCTATTTGAAGTTGAATAATAATTTGATTCTTCAATTTCAAGCCAATTAAAAATATTTTTAAGGCTTGTAAAATTCATATTGATAATATTGAAGATAATCGAAGCTTCAGAATTGAATTTGAAAGTGATTTGTTCAGTTTTGAAATTAAATCGTTTGAATCAATATTTAAAAATAGCCGTCCGAGGCACAGTCTCGGAATTCGACGAAACCAGTTCCATTGGGTCCGTAATATTGAATTATTGCCGGATTTCAAATTTCGTATTTTTCTGAGTTGATATGTGAGCACACGGTGAGTAAACGCGTTGCAATTGAATCAGATTCAATTTGAATTTAAATTTAAAACTTAGTCAAACACAACACGTTCTTCCCTAATATCATGCCTAAACTCACGCCTACGATCACGAACAAGATCGTGTAACGCATGCCTCCTTCACGTTTAAATGTCCCTCTCCCTTATCAGTTAATTCAAACGAGAAAAAAAAAATGGCCGAAGCCATTCAAATTCAAATCAATTTTTATTTTCTCCCTCAATTCAAAAATGGCGGCCGAGCAAATAAAATAAATGGCGTCGATTTGGGGGTGCCGCGTGCTTGCGTAGGGCGAAGGCGACTTCAACTCGCGGTGACGCGCGAGATGATGGAGGAAGCACGTGATGGCTTCGCGTGTTGTCTCGAAGTCGAGGAAGGAGTAGCGACGATCTGGTGGGGGCGAGGCCGCGACGCAGTATGGGTGGGTGAAATCTCGAATCGGTGGCGATTGCAGGAGGCTCGAGATAGGAGGTGGATCGAGCGGCGCGTTCGAGTGGGGATGGTCGCGTTGCTGGTGAGATTGGGTTCGCCGATGATGGCCTCGGTTGTGTACAGTGGTGACGGCTAGGGTTGGGATGGCGACTGTTAGGGCTTCGGTTGTTCTCGTTTTCAACAGTGAGGTATTTTTATTTTATTTTATTCGATTTCTAAATTAATATATATATATATATATATACAAGTAAAAATAAATATAGAAATATGATGTTGGAGATAATTATGAAAATGAAATTTTAGTTTATTTACAGTTAAAAGGAAATTTAAATTTTAGTTAAATAAAATTTTTGAAGACAAAATTGGTTTGAAAGGAAATCATTTGTTTAAATTGAATTGTTAGTAAATTAAATTTGTCAAATGGTTAGACAATTAGATTTATTAAAGAAAATTTGTTAAGAATTCAAATTATTTGATAAAATGATTTATTTAAGGAAATTTGATTTTTTTTAAATTAAATAAAGAAATAAATTAATTAAGTTATTAAAGGGTAAGTGATTTTTCACTTAGTTCAAATATTCTATTTAAAAGGAAAATTTATTTATAACAAATTTAATTGTTAAAACCAAAATTTGTTAGTTGATTTAATTTATAAAAAGGAAATTTAGTTCAATTGGGAATTTCTAGTTAGAATTATTTTAAAAGGAAAATTTGTTAAAATAAATTTATTTAAGAAGAGATTGGTTTAAATAAAACTATTGATTAATTAAACAATCAAGAACGAAATTTAATTTATTCGATTGATTCGAATATTAATAAATTGTGTATAATATTTATACAAGGTATAAATCAAGAGAAAATCGAGTCAAGATGGGAAATGGATTGCAAAATAAAAGCTAAGGTGAGAACTTCTCACTCTAAAGGATTTATTTAAATTTTAAATAGTTAGATTTAAAATTGTTAGTTGTGTTGATTGAATGCTTGAATGATGATTGTTATATATATAAATATATATATTGGATGTGAATAGACCCTATACGCCGTTAGTAAGCGGAGGTTATTTATTACACACATATACCACGATATTCCACCTCGAAGTGGAATTGGTATTATATTAGTATATAGCAATATATATATATATATATATATATATATATATATATATTGGCATATGTATATATTGCAGTTGATTGATTTCCCGCATTGTATAGCGGATGAGACCCTATTGCGCCGTTAGTAAGCGGATATATTTTATAAGATCCCATATACCGTGATATTCCGTCTTGAAACGGAATTGGTATTGTGCTAATGTCTGTGGATGCAGGGAAACAGGTTGGAGGGATCCAACTGGATTCCTCACAAATATTTGTTTGATTCATATATTGTAATATTTGATTGTTTATCATGGATGATATATGATATTTGAAAGTCGTGATTGACTATTGATGTGTTGCATCATCGAATCCAATTTTTGGAAGTTAAAACAACGATTTTAATTTCTAAAGTGATTTTTGAAAGTATACGTTTATAAAATATTTTTGGAATTGATTCATCTTAAATAAATAAACGTTATAATTTTAATGTTATAAAAATTATGATTTTTGAGAAATACAGTTAAAAGTTTATTTTTGAAAATATGGGATTAGTGATTTTATAAAATAGTTTGAACTGGGATTTCTGAATTTATTATAAGAAGTTTAAAAATAGGATTTATAAAATTTTTATTTTATAAATCAGAATGATGAAACTATAAAAGAGTTTAAAGATGTTTAAAGTAGTAATATAAATTGATTTATATTAAAAGATTTATAAATTGATATTTATAAATTTAGAATATCTTGAATTATAAAACGAGCTTTTATAAGTGTTAGAATGATTTGTAAATGAATTTCATAAAGGGATGAAATCTATAGAATTTATGAAATTTGATTATTTTATAAATCAAAATGATGAGATTGTAAGGAGTTGAAAGACGTTTTAAAACAGTAATATAAATTGATTTATATTAAAAGATTTATAAATTGATATTTATAAATTAAAAATATTGGAATTATAAAACGAGCTTTTATAAGTGTTAGAATGAATTGTGAATGAATTTCATAAATGAATGAAATTTATAGAATTATAACGGTGAAGTTATAAATAGAATTTTATAAATAAAATTTGTAAAGTTATTTAAAAGAATAGATTTTGGATAAATAAATGAATCTTATAAGTTATAAGATTTATAATTATGAAGTTTAAAGGAACGATTTTATAAACAAATAAATTTTAAGTATTTAACTTATAATATGAAATTTTAGTATATCATTGAGATATGAAATTGAATAGATTTATAAAGGAAATTTATAAAAGGAAGTTGTTATAAAATAAATAGAAATAGAATTTATAAACATTGTTTTATAAATTCGCAACGACTTATTTTGATAAGTAAAATTGTTGTAATTTATTAATGGAGTTATATTCATGTGTAGACAGTGAATAATCCTTTAAAATAAATTGAATAGAAGGGATGAAATTGGTTAACAAATATATTCACGTTTTTGAATAGTGAATATTATGTTAAAGAAATTATTTTGGATGTGATGTTTTAAATAGAATTAAAACGATCTAAAGATGTTTTAAAATGTATTGAGATTCGAAACCATAGATTTCAACATTCATTGTTGAAATAGACGTTTTCGAGAAATAAAAGGAAATGATAGACTATAACACTGTAGTTATAGTAAATGATTTCCGAAAGGAAATGTTTTGTATAGTATTGGGATTTATATATCTATTTTAATTTCGAATCCCTATACTAGTGATTTTGGGTTGTCGTAACGATGTTTTACGCAACATTCGTTTTGGCCCAAATGAATATGGTTAAGTGAATGATTTCCTTAAAGAATGAAATATATACTTAATTTCGATTTGAGTATATTAAATATTTTCTAAGTATAGAAAATAAAAAGGCTTGTGAATTACTTATAAATAAATAAGTATGGAAATGTTTTTTTCCGATAATTAAGTGAATATTTTGAATTTATCTTTTTGAAGATAAATTGAAAATGAATATTTGAAAACGAATGGAAATCGTATATTCATAAATATTTTGGAATGTAAATTCAATATAGAATTTATAAATGAAATTTGGAATATGGGTTTAAAAATAAATATTGATTTATTTTTAAAGAATGGAAATTATGTTTATATCTTCTAAAGATATTTTTGGAAAATAAATAATTTGGAAAATTATTTGGAATCTGGTGATGTTGTGCATATCCATTGATAGTTCAATAACCAACTATCAATATTTACCTTTAAATAGGTATTTGTTGTGATTTGTTTGAAATTGGATGCCACACTTATTTTTTTAAAATAAGCGCTCACTATTCGGGTTAACCGGGAAAGGACCTTGGGGTCGTATAACCCATTCCGAATATGTGATACGTCGTTATGAATTGCATTTGAAGATCGGTGTTGAAGACCGGATATTTTCGAAAGCGAAAGGGTTTCTTATTGATTGTCTCTGCACTGGCTGATCCCCGGTATTGAGATCTCCATATGTGATGGGAAATCCGAACGTGATTAGAGATTATTCGGATTGCAAGGACTTCTTTGTAAGTGCCTTCGGTTCTGTTCGAGCCCGGAACAGACTTGTATGGATTATATGTCTGACATTACAAATTGAGATATAAAGCCGATTTCTTTCAAATATATTTCTGTTGGTGGCGGAGAATTTATTCTCTTAGCTTAACACCCTTCTCTGAGACGTACGAGCTCAGAGGTTATATAGTTGAAGTTATCAGCGATATATTCCCAATTTTGTAATGTGACATGCTGAGTGTTGCTGTGAAATGATCATTGTGTTGATTATTTGTGATAGGATCTTTTATTGGATCGTCTATCCTAGTGATCATTTCTATGATCATTTGTTGACCCAAAGCATGGCTTTGGTATAAAGTATGTTTTTGTGGACGTGACTTCGTCGAACCTCACACCCCGGAATGGTCAAAACAGGAAAGATGCGGCAAGGTTATGAGGGGTAGCGCCCTTTAGGATATGTGCATTTCCTTCTGGAAAAGGGTGGTATCATGGTATGGAGCCCAGATACTTACTCATGTTGAAAACACTTTATGATTGTGTGAATTGATTGCGAGCGCTCGGTTAAAGGTCCCAAAGGACCGGGGGATGGCATATTCGGTCAGTTGTTACTCAGTTAGGGGTAACCTGGCCTTGTGTTGGTAGAGATCCGGTTTGGTTCTCGGTGACGTCCATCCAGAGGCGTTCTCATGTGGCAATGGGAAGTTCCTTGGCCTGATCATTCGTTGGAAATCCAAAGAAACAATACGAGACTTGTACGGTTTTAGTTGTAGAACCTGCCATTTAAAATGGTAGCTATAGTAAGCATAATATAATGGTACCTATGCTGGCTAAGATTTATATTCTACTTTCGAAATATTTTCTACACTATGCACTAATAATAATATCAAATGTTCTTTTTAATGCGTATCAAGCATCTTTGACTAACATAAGAAGAAATCTTCCCCAAGTCTGCGTTTGCATTGTGTGTGTGGCGGGAGGTCTTATGGTAGTCTCATTTTTAAAAGCATTGCGAATTGACTTTGAAAATATTCTTTTATTTTGATTTTAAAGATAAATAAACTGTTTTGAGTTCTCACACGAGTCACATGACTGACTCGGAGTTTATTGTTTTCCTTCCTAAACTCTGGGTGCCCACCAATTTCTACACGGGCAGTCAAGAGTTAAGGTTTATCAGGATATTCTGGAATTCAGGAGTTGCTGGAGGCAAGATGGATGGCATGGCGTATCACTAGTTTATATAGTATTTCTTTTCCGCTGCATTGTTTGATGTTGTACACTCTGATGATATGATGTAATGAAATGTAATGTAATAAGAGATATAGTTCTTTGTTTAAAGATTATTCATTTATTTATTATATGTTGTTCCACTGCGAATTGTGAGATTCTGATGTTGTTCTATTTTCTGTTTTCTGTTCCTTTCTATTTTCTTTTCTCTCTTCTACCTCTCTTCTTTCTTTTTTTTCTTTCCTTCTTTCTTCTTTCTAAAAAAAACCATAAGGGTTCGTATTTTCGTTCACCTTGAGTTAATCAATGGAGATTAGTGTCTATTCAAGGAGTACGGATTTACGGTTCTTTACATGACAGGTGCCAAAGCCTCTGATGAAATAAAGTGCCGATATTTTCCTGTGTATCTCGAAGGTGTAGCTCTGCTTTGGTTCACCAAACTTCCAGTCCGATCTATCGATCAGTTTTCTGACTTAACCCGGAAGTTCAAGGAGCAGTTCAGACTATACGCCTCAAAAGCCAAGGATATCATGTCACTGTCAAGTTTGGAGCAGAATCCAGGGGAGACTATCAGATCTTTCTTAAACCGCTTTAATATAGCGCTAGCTGAGGTGGACAATGCAGAACCGCGAATGATATTGACTTATCTGATGAAGGGTATTGACAAGTCGAGCGAGTTTGGGAAATGGCTAAACATGAAGGAATCAAATTCCCTTGAAAAGTTCTATAAAAAAGCAGATGAATTCATACGCTTGAAAGCCGTCCCGTACCGGTAAAGGCAGTGTTGGAAAAGGCCGAAGATAACACTGTTGTTCCATGCAAGAATGAATTTGTAGGGCAAAAAAGGGAAAATAACAATGGGAAGAAGCAGAGTAATATGAAGAAGCCCCGATCCTTCAAGCCATCAGAATATACTCCTTTATCAGATACGCCGGAGCGTATCTACCTTGCCACTAAAGATTCTATTGACTTTCCTAAACCTCCTCCTCTAAGGACCGGGAAAAAGGCTATACAGAGTGGGAAGTTCTGCCGCTTCCATAATCAAGCCGGTCACGAAACCGACGAATGCCGACAGTTGAAAAATCTGATTGAAGAGTTGCTAAGGGAAAACAAACTGCAGCAATTTGTGAAGAAGAATAGCAACAATCCTGCTTCATCTAGTCAGGGGCAACAGGCTCCTACTCATCAGCCTAGGACGATTGAGAAGGCTTCAGGGCATGAATCTGGAAGGCCCATTATCAATGTCATTACAGGAGGACCTCACCCAGCGGGCAGAAGCTGGGGTGAGATGGAAAGGTATACCCGAGCTTTAAAGTATGTACCGACCGAGGAAGATGTATTCGTTTTGGAAGGTGCTACGCCCTTGAAGCAACAAAGAACTCTTGATGATGATATTGTATTCAAAGCTAGGGATTCCGCAGGTATTGAAGCTCCTACCTTGGATCCCTTAGTCATCTTGGCTGGTATCAGGCCAGCTATTGTCAGAAGAGTTCTCATTGATTGTGGCGCATCCTGCAATATCCTCTTCAAGAAAACATTCGACCAAATGAAGATCCCTATGGCTGATGTGCAAGCTTCATCGCATAAAATCGCTGGCTTCACTGGGGAGCCAAAACAGCCGGTAGGAACCATTGATTTGTTTGTGGAACTTGGAGAAGGAGAGAGAAAAATGGTCCGCAAGCAAACTTTTGTGATTGTCGATGAATTTTCTGCTTACAATGCTTTCCTTGGTCGTCCAACTCTGGCAGCGTTCAAAGCTGTTCTTTCCCCGTGGTGCCTCACCATTAAATTCCCTACAGACAATGGAGTAGGATTTATAAAAGGGGATCAAAATGCTGGGCGAGAGTGTTATCTGACAGAGCTACGAGAAACCAGAAAAAGAGAAATGGGAAAGAATGCGGCAGCCCCAGTCCGCATCAAAGAACCAGCCTTGTAGCAATTACAGGGCGGACCCTGCACTGGCGAGCACAGCGGAGCAAGGAAAGAGATGGACCCTAGAAAAGTCAGTGCATGGGAAAATAGAGTGGTACCAGTGGAAACGACAATATCAATACCTGTTGACCCAAAGGACCCAAACAAGGTGTTGAATGTGGGTTCACAACTTAATGTGTCAATTCAGAATATCTTAATATCTTTTTTAAAGGCAAATCTGGATGTTTTTGCTTGGACTCATGCCGATATGTGCGGAATATCCCCAGAAGTTGTAGTGCATGCTCTAAATATTGATCCAAAATTTACACCTGTGAAACAAAAGAGGAGAACTCAAGGTCCAGAAAGGTCGGCAGCATTAAAAGAAGAAGTTGATCGACTAATGGAGAATAATTTTATCAAGGAATCTACCTATGCGAATTGGGTTTCAAATCCAGTGCTGGTTAAGAAAGCCAACGGAAAATGGAGAGTATGCATCGATTTTTCAGATCTAAACAAGGCCTGCCCCAAAGACTGCTTCCCATTACCCAGAATCGACCAATTGGTAGACGGAACAGCGGGACACGAATGTTACCCCATTTTATGGTCAAAACGGGAATAACAACAAATTGGCAAGGAATTATGGATAGCAGGACTGGGAATAAAGGCTACGATGGATATCGTCAAAATTCTGTTGAACTCCGATCGAGACGAAATTGATTGAAAATGACGATAAGGACTATGAAAGGCTATGTTTCAAATATCAAGTTAATCGGAGTTCGTATGGAGGAAATATGATGGATTCAAGGTGGGAGAGGAATGTTGTTCGAACCCATCAGGTTCGATCCCATCAGGTTCGAAACCATCAGGTTCGAACCCATCAGGTTCGAACCCATCAGGTTCGAACCCATCAGGATCGAACCCATCAGGTTCGAACCCATCAGGTTCGAACCCATCAGGTTCGAACCCATCAGGTTCGAACCCATCAGGTTCGAACCCATCAGGTTCGAACCCATCAGGTTCGAATCAACGGGAACTAGATTGGGTTCGAAAGGAGTGACTTCAGTGCAATGGACATGGATTCGAATGATGGACGCGGACTCGAAGATAGTGGATTCGAATGATGAAGCTCGAAGAAGGAAATGGATACGAAGTTTTAATGGATTCGTAGGAAATGATGGATTCGAAGTTCTGATGGATTCGTGGAAAATGATGGATTCGAAGTTCTGATGGATTCGTGGAAAATGATGGATTCGAAGTTTTGATGGATTCGTAGAAAGTGAATAGACACGAAGTTTTGATGGATTCGTAGAAAGTAAATGGATTCGAAGTTTCGATGGATTCGTAGGAGGTGAATGGATTCGAAGTTTGCATGGATTCGAGAGTTATGGAGTCGAAGGACTGAAGATGGATTCGAAGGGTATGGATTCGAGAAAGTTGGCCTCGTGGGTTCGAAATACATGGTTTCGAAGTAGACAGACCATGGGTTCGAACCAATCAGGACGCACGAATTCTAGAACTTGGATCGATCATATCTTCCAAACCGTTGATCCAAATGCAATGAAATTTTTACAGGAGCTTACATACATGTTGAAGAATGTTCACACCAAATTTCAGCTCAATTGGATGGATTCTTGATCGATTCGAAAATCACTTCGAATCGATCCCAAACTGGGCACGGATTCCGAGAACACGGGCCTGTGGGCCCCCCCTCACGTGCCAAGCAACCTCCCCAGGTTTTAGGCGGGATTTCAACCTTCCACGCCTATAAATAGAGCCCCTGGTCATTCAGAAAAGGGGTCGGAAGATTTGGAGAGGAAAAGCAAGCCCAGACGCTGCTAAAATCATTCCATAGCATTATTTCTGCTATTTTCTTCAGATTTGGTCACTACAACTGTTGTAATCACTTGTAATCTTCAAGGATAATCAATAAAAAAGAAAAAATTGGAGTGGACGTAGGCCGGAGATAGCCGAACCACTATAAAACTTGTGTCTCTGTTCTTTACTTTTGTGGTTGCTGTCTATTAAATGTTGAGATCTGTTGTTTGTGTTTGAATATCATTAATTTATATTCATACACTGGTGCTTTCACGGTATTGGGTGTTTGTGGCCAATTTTGGCGCAAACATTTTGGTGCTTTCACTGAGAACAACTAGCACCCGCTACATCGGATTTGAAGAGTTTGAGGAATTTGGATTTGGAAGACAATGGCTAGACAGGATAGCAGAAGGCTAAGGGCTGAGAGAAGCCAACAAGGAGGAAGTCAGCAAGCATCCTCCGGAGGTGAGGAAGGACGGGCTTCAGTCTACATAACTCGGGATGAAATGGAAGCTATGGCCAATTCTTTGCAGGAGAGATTGTTGAAAAGTCAACAGGAAATGATGCAAACTTTCTTGGAACAAATGAGAGCTACAGGAATGCAGAGCTTAGGAGCAGCTACAGCAGCTGCGGATGCAGGACAAGGAGCTAGGATTGTGGAACCCAATGAAGGACAGGATACGGAGCCAGAAGGCAATCAACAAGGGCTTGGGGGCAGGCCCACAGGATTCAATGCAGAAGTACCTTTGGAAGGAGTTCAGCAAGCTAGAACTAACGTTGCTGCTAGTGAGCCACACGAGGAATATGTACCAGAGTTCCCTCGGGGGCATGGGGGGCAACCCCTACCAGACAATACAGGGTTAGTAGAGATGATTAGGAAGACTGTGCGAGGTGGGTTGACAAACGGAGATTTGGAAGGAGTGAATAGAAGTCCATTCGTTCGGGAGATAAGGATGGCTCGGAATCCACCTAAGTTCAAGCTACCTAGCGTGGAGGTATATGATGGTAAGACGGATCCAACAGATCACTTAATGAGGTACACCAGACACATGGAGGTGCTGGGGGCATCGGAGGAAGTGATGGCCCGATGTTTCCCTTTGTATTTGAAGGACTTGGCTGCAATGTGGTTTAGGCAACTGGGAGAAGGATCTATCAGGACTTGGAAGGAATTAGTGGAAAAGTTTCTAGGACAGTATCGGGTTCACGTTAAGAGGCCAAAGAACGTGATGACTTTAACATCGGTAAAGCAAAGAATGGACGAATCACTTAGAACTTTTCTAACGCGATTCAGCGCGGCAGTCGCTTCGGTGGATCGGCCTGATCCATCAATGGTTTTAATGGCAGCAGTATCAGGAGTCAAGGAGAATTCGGATTTCAAGGTATCTCTGATACGAGATCCCCCGCGAAATCTCGACGAATTCTTTCATGAGGCAGAAAGGTTCCTTCGACAAGAAGATGCAAGTACGGATTTAAAGTCAAAAAAGGTTAGCACAATCGAGGTTGGAGCGGTATCCAAAAACGGTTCGGATAGGGATAAAGGAAAAAGGAAGTTAGATGACGACTCTGGAAACGCTAGAAAACGATGGAAGGACCCAAAGTTTTCCACATACCCTGGATTGAACGAGACGCTGGAACGGATATACTTGGAAACTCGGAATCGCCTTCCCTACCGAAGGCCGGCTAGGAGGGAACCAACAGAGCGGGAAAGGACATCAGGAAGGCACTGTCTCTTCCATGATCTGGATGGACACGATACCAACAGCTGCAGGCACCTAAAGGATATAATCGAGGAGCATGTAAGGAATGGACAGTTGCAGCAATATGTTGGGACTCGGGATGCAACGGTGGAGCAGGAGCAACCGCCGACCACCTCACGCCGTGATGATGGGAGGCCCAGGGATGATCGTCGATTGATCATCCATTGACCAAGGTAATATGGAATAAGTAGCAAGCTGTTAGCAAACGGTAAAGTCATTTACACATGTACGGGGACGGAGATAGCCCCTAGGCACGCTCTGAATGATGATAACCCGGGACGCTATGGTTTGTGAAATTTATTTCTTGCTTTCAGATTGGACATTGCCTTTCTTTTTGGATTTGGTTTTGGAGCTTGGATTGAGCTCCTGGTTTTTCTTGCTTTTTTATTTGGATTTTCCTTTGGACAATTGTTTTTGGTTTTGGATTCTGGTTTGGATTTCTGGTTTTCTGGTTTTGGATTTGAATTTTTGGGTTTGGATTTGGATTTTGGATTTGGATTTCGGATTTGAATTTTTGGATTTGGATTTTTGGGCTTTGGAATAGATTTTTGGTTGGACTTTTATCTGGTTTTTGATAAATGGTCGTCGGGTATGGATTATGCCTGGCAAGGGGTGAGTCACTTTACCCAAACAAGGTGAGTTGACTCATTCAGGTCGTCGAGTATGGACTATGCTCGGCAAGGGTCCGGAGAGATCAGGATTCGGCTTAGGACTTAAGCCATGGCATTTTACAGCGCCCAGGGACACTGGGCCAAGGTCGTTGAGTATGGACTATGCTCGGCAAGGGTCCGGAGAGATCAAGATTCGGCTTAGGACTTAAGCCATGGCATTTTACAACGCCCAGGGACACTGGGCCAAGGACATCAAGTATGGATCGCGCTTGGCAGGAACCCGGAGAGGTTATGGATTTGGCTATAGACCCGGAGAGGTCCTGGCTTCAGTAATTGGCTATTGGATAAGGATGGATTGGAACTCGGTTGTCGACTTCGAATGGATACGGAATTGGCTAAGGCTTTGGTTATTGGATATGGAACTGGACATCGACTCGAAGCAGTCGAGAATGATATACTCTGGCAATATGGCTTTGGACTTCGAATATTGGATTCGGAACTATTCAAAACACGTCTTGTTATCACAAGGCATGTTTTGGGGGGCAGACTGTTACCCCATTTTATGGTCAAAACGGGAATAACAACAAATTGGCAAGGAATTATGGATAGCAGGACTGGGAATAAAGGCTACGATGGATATCGTCAAAATTCTGTTGAACTCCGATCGAGACGAAATTGATTGAAAATGACGATAAGGACTATGAAAGGCTATGTTTCAAATATCAAGTTAATCGGAGTTCGTATGGAGGAAATATGATGGATTCAAGGTGGGAGAGGAATGTTGTTCGAACCCATCAGGTTCGATCCCATCAGGTTCGAAACCATCAGGTTCGAACCCATCAGGTTCGAACCCATCAGGTTCGAACCCATCAGGATCGAACCCATCAGGTTCGAACCCATCAGGTTCGAACCCATCAGGTTCGAACCCATCAGGTTCGAATCAACGGGAACTAGATTGGGTTCGAAAGGAGTGACTTCAGTGCAATGGACATGGATTCGAATGATGGACGCGGACTCGAAGATAGTGGATTCGAATGATGAAGCTCGAAGAAGGAAATGGATACGAAGTTTTAATGGATTCGTAGGAAATGATGGATTCGAAGTTCTGATGGATTCGTGGAAAATGATGGATTCGAAGTTCTGATGGATTCGTGGAAAATGATGGATTCGAAGTTTTGATGGATTCGTAGAAAGTGAATAGACACGAAGTTTTGATGGATTCGTAGAAAGTAAATGGATTCGAAGTTTCGATGGATTCGTAGGAGGTGAATGGATTCGAAGTTTGCATGGATTCGAGAGTTATGGAGTCGAAGGACTGAAGATGGATTCGAAGGGTATGGATTCGAGAAAGTTGGCCTCGTGGGTTCGAAATACATGGTTTCGAAGTAGACAGACCATGGGTTCGAACCAATCAGGACGCACGTATTCTAGAACTTGGATCGATCATATCTTCCAAACCGTTGATCCAAATGCAATGAAATTTTTACAGGAGCTTACATACATGTTGAAGAATGTTCACACCAAATTTCAGCTCAATTGGATGGATTCTTGATCGATTCGAAAATCACTTCGAATCGATCCCAAACTGGGCACGGATTCCGAGAACACGGGCCTGTGGGCCCCCCCTCACGTGCCAAGCAACCTCCCCAGGTTTTAGGCGGGATTTCAACCTTCCACGCCTATAAATAGAGCCCCTGGTCATTCAGAAAAGGGGTCGGAAGATTTGGAGAGGAAAAGCAAGCCCAGACGCTGCTAAAATCATTCCATAGCATTATTTCTGCTATTTTCTTCAGATTTGGTCACTACAACTGTTGTAATCACTTGTAATCTTCAAGGATAATCAATAAAAAAGAAAAAATTGGAGTGGACGTAGGCCGGAGATAGCCGAACCACTATAAAACTTGTGTCTCTGTTCTTTACTTTTGTGGTTGCTGTCTATTATATGTTGAGATCTGTTGTTTGTGTTTGAATATCATTAATTTATATTCATACACTGGTGCTTTCACGGTATTGGGTGTTTGTGGCCAATTTTGGCGCAAACAACGAATTGTTATCTTTTATGGATGCTTACTCCGAATATAATCAGATCATGATGCATGAGCCGGATCAGGAGGATACGAGCTTTATCACCGACACTGGTCTTTACTGCTACAGAGTTATGCCCTTCGGGTTGAAGAATGCAGGGGCAACATACCAAAGACTCGTTAATGCTATGTTCAAACCGCAACTGGGCAAGACTATGGAAGTCTACGTCGATGACATGTTAGTAAAGTCTAAGAAAGCAGTGGACCACATAGAACACTTAGCAGACATGTTCGCAGTCCTCCGGAAATACAGAATGAAGCTCAATCCTTTAAAATGTTCATTTGGAGTGGAATCCGGCAAGTTTTTAGGCTTCATCGTGAGCGCTAGGGGCATTGAGGCCAGTCCAGCTCAAATTACTGCATTGAAAGAAGTCAAAGCTCCTAGAACAAAGAAGGAATTGCAAAGTCTCAATGGAAAAGTCGCCGCCTTGAGTCGGTTCATTTCCAAAGCCACAGATAAATGCATCCCATTCTTTGACGCCCTAAAGAAAGGAAAGAAAAACTTCGATTGGACTCCCGAATGCCAAAAAGCCTTTGATGAATTGATTCGCCATATGGAAACGCCTCCAATACTTTCTAGGCCTGGCGATGGCGAGGATCTTCTTATATACTTGGCAGTATCATCTCATGCTTTAAGTGCAGCGCTGATACGAGAAGACAAAAGGATTCAACATCCAGCTTACTATATCAGCAAAAGACTCACTGGGGCAGAGATGAATTACTCTAAGTTGGAAAAAATCGCCTATTGCCTACTAATTGCATCTAGGAAGTTGAGGCAATATTTTCAAGCTCATCTATCAGAGTCCTCACTGATCAACCTTTGAAGCAAGTCATGTTTCGCCCTGAGACTTCGGGTCGTCTTCTAAAGTGGAATATTGAACTCAGTCAGTATGACATCACTTATCATCCCCGAAAAGCAATCAATGGACAAGCCTTAGCAGATTTCATTGCAGAATTCACAGATAAGGGTAACAGTGAGGAGGAAACAGTTGACGATTCCCCAATCCAATGGAAGTTATATGTCGATGGTGCGAGAAACGACTACTGTTCTGGAGCCGGAGTTGTACTTGAGATCCCTGAAGGCCGATAATTATGCTATGCACTAAGATTGGAATTTCCATCAACAAACAATGAAGCAGAATACGAAGCCCTTATCGCTGGCTTAAGGATTGCTAAAGAATTAAACATCCGAGCGTTACAGATATTCAGCGATTCTCAGCTTATTGTATGCCAAGTCAAAAAGGAATTCCAAGCAAAAGGGGGGAATCTGCCCGCCTACTTGTCAAAGGCTTGGGAGCTCCTGAGTGATTTCGATCATTACATGATAAGTCACATTCCTCGAGAAGAAAACATGAAAGCAAATTCTCTCGCAAAGTATTCTAGCACAGGCGAAGCCCAATTTCTGGGATTAACTCCACTCCTAGCATTGATAAGATGGATATTGATTGGATCATGAGCATGTCTCAAGAGCAAGAATCATGGATGACTCCGATAACAGAATATCTGCTCAATGGATCTTTACCAGGGAACTCAAAAGAACGACAAAAGCTACTGAGAAAAGCCTCTCGATATATAATCCAGGATGGCCGATTGTACAGACGGGGATTCTCAATGCCATTACTTCGATGTGTATCCAGGGAAGAGTCCAAAGCAATCCTAGCGGAGGTACACGGAGGAGAATGTGGTGATCATTCAGGTGGCCAAACATTAGCAAAGAAAATTCTCCGATACGGATATTTTTGGCCAGAAATTAATCGAGATGCAGCAGAGTATTCCTGAAAATGTGACAGATGTCAAAGATTCGCCAAAATTCCTAGAGCTCCTTCCACTGAACTCACACAGATGGTCAGTCCATGGCCGTTTGCAATATGGGGAATAGACCTTGTAGGACCGTTACCAACTGCCAAATCTGGAATTAAATATGCCATTGTTGCTGTAGATTATTTTACTAAGTGGGCAGAAGCTGAACCACTGGCTACTATCACCTCAAAGAAGATGATAAGTTTTGTGACTAAAAACATCATTTGCAGATACGGTGTGCCTCAAAAAATAATTACAGACAACGGTACTCAGTTTGAAAGTGAAGAATTCCAAGATTTTTGCCAGCAATTCAAAATCCGGAAAAGCTTTTCAGCAGTGGCTCATCCGCAGGCAAACGGGCAAGTGGAAGCCGTGAACAAAATTATTAAGTCAACCATCAAGAAGCAACTTGAAAGAGAAAAAGGTGGTTGGGTTGATAAGCTACCACTGGCACTATGGGCATACAGAACCACTCACAAAACTGCGACTGGGCACACCCCGTTTTCATTGGCATACGGGTCAGAGGCAATGATTCCGGTAGAAATAGAGGTTTCTTCACACAGAAGAATCCATTTCAATCAAGCAAAAAACGAAAAGCTACAGCTTGAAGCGCTAGATCTCCTTGATGAAAAAAGAGATGAGGCTAATCTCAGAATTGCAGCTCATCAGCAAAGAATAGCCAGATATTTCAATTCCAAAGTTCGCCAACGCAGCTTTGAGATTGGAGACCTAGTCCTGAAGAGAATTATGACAGCGAAAGGTGTGTTTGGGCCAAATTGGGGAGGACCATATGTCATAGGTCAGAAGCTTCTTGACGGCACATTCAAACTCACCACTGTTGAAGGAGATCAAATTCCAAGGGCATGGAACAGCAACCATTTGCGTCCATATTTTACTTGAAAATTTTGTTGAAATATTGTAAAAAGAATTATGAATGTATGATTCTTGTAATTGAAGGCAATTGTAAAACTGATGCAAGTAAATAATGAAAAAATATAAAGTGGATGTAGGCCCAATTTCCTGGCTGAACCACTATAAATCTTGTGTTCCTTATTATTATTACATGTTTGCTTTATTTTCGTTATAAAAAGTACATAGAATGTATTGCTGAAATGTCGATTTAAATTCTTGCAGACAATGAAAGTGAAACTTGCACATAACAAGACCCAGTGATTCTCGCCAAATTTCAAGTCACAAAAGCTCCAAATTCAAATCCTAGATAGGAAGTACTTCAATTGAACAGCCTATGATTTCGACAGAAACGGGCCTTTGCTAATAAATTGAGATCGTTTGAACAAACAAACATCCAATTAAGAAGTTGATGCTCGTTCTCACGAACTTGCCTGGCAATGAAGTACATTTCCTTGGATTAAACAAGTCACTTGTAAAAAAAAAGAAAAGAGGATCACTGAAAAAGCATAAGCAAGTGGACAAGGGAACAACCAAAGCCATCATCGGCAGCACAAATCCTCTTCGGAGGCACAACTCTTCGGAGGATAAAGACCTCTAATGGGTCATACGCCACAAAAAAGAAAGTTCACTACTCAACAAAAAAGATTGGAGGAGTCATGACCCTCCAACCATGAGAGAGTAACTTCCAGGCGATGAAAACCCTCTTTGAGGCACATTTCACCAGGAGTTGAAGTGTAACAGCCGCTCTTCGGAATTTCACTTCACCAGAGTTGAAATGCAAACAAAATAAAGACCTCTTCGGAGGCACATTTCACCAGGAGTTGAAGTGTAACAGCCGCTCTTCGGAATTTCACTTCACCAGAGTTGAAATGCAAACAAAATAAAGACCTCTTCGGAGGCACATTTCACCAGGAGTTGAAGTGTAACAGCCGCTCTTCGGAATTTCACTTCACCAAAGTTGAAATGCAAAACAAAATAAAGACCTTTCTGGAAGCCCACGTTTCACCGAGATTGAAATAAAACTTCCAAGTGTTGAAACGTGAAAAGGCTTTCTTCAAAGGCACAACTCTTTGGAGGTACACGTCTCGCCAAGATTGAAATAAAACTTCCAAGTGTTGAAACGTGAAAAATCCCTCCTCAGAGGTACAACCCCCTCCCGGGGACACAATCAAAAAGAAAGACTTCTTCGGAAGCCCACGTTTCACCGAGATTGAAATAAAACTTCCAAGTGTTGAAACATGAAAAGGCTTTCTTCGAAGGCGCAATTCTTTGGAGGTACACGTTTCACCAAGATTGAAATAAAACTTCCAAGCGTTGAAACGTGAAAAATCCCTCCTCGGAAGTACAAATTTCTACCTCAAGAAAAAAATAATAATAAATATATATCCTCATCAAGGGTATACTTTAACTTTCAAAGGAAGAGTGATTTACCTATTCTAGAAAATAACCTTCCTCAAAAAAAAAGAGAGGAAGAAAGCTAAAGTACTCTTCAGAGGCCTGCTTTACCACATAGAAGAATTCACTTGGCAAAATGCGTACTTAAGCAAAAGAAAAAAGTGATTTCTTCGAAGGACAAAGCGTAAAAACTTATATGAAGGAAGTTGTACTCTACGAAAAATTTCTTCAAGAATGAAGTAATTATTCTTCAGAAAATAAGAGTGCGAGTCCCCTCAAAGTATAAAATATTGCAGCAAACTTATGGTATGGGGGCAACATGGTATAGTTACATACAAAATGGTATAGCTACATCGGTAAAGTACGCTCAAACAACATACCACAAGCTCACCGCAATATCATATAAATAAACTTGTGCAAAAATGAATAATAAATGCATTCTCAAATTCAAACAAGAGTCTGTACAAATAAAGGATCATTTTATTCAATTGCAGATACAGGTTTCAAAATAAAAAAAGCAGGGGCCGGTGCCTGCACAACATCCGACCATTACACAAAAAAGGAGTCAAAAAGCCCGAAGTCCGACTCTTCACTTCTTCTTGCCACCTTTGGACCCTTTTCCTGGCCGAATGATTAGTTTTTCAGGTCTATCTATAGGCATAAGGGAAGAAGGAGAGGGAGGTGCAACCGGTGCAACTTCCGGTTCCTCTTCAGTAGTGATGATTTTCTTCCCCCTCCTCTTCGATGTTCCGTGCTTCTTTCTTCTCTTCGAAGAAGACTCACTCCCTGGAGTAACAAGAGCGGACAAAACTACGTCATCAGAGGGAGTCCGCTCCGGAGAGATCTCGCCTCCTTCAAGTCCCTCGTCCTTCTGCTCTTGCGAAGCGATAGGGTCATCCAAGCCATGAAGAGCCTCAATCTGTTCCTCTTGTGACCCGGGTTGTGAAGCAGAAGGAGGAGTCACCTGAAGAGACGGAGGAGGGATAACCGGAGGAAGTGAAGTCTGCACAGCACTTGGTGTTTCAACTGCAGAAGAAGAGAAATTAAAAATATTAGTATCTCCCCGAAAGAAGGGAGATATGGGTTCGTCGAGATTCAAGAAGTAATCGAGAAGCTCATCAAACTTTTGAGGAGTAAGCAAGCGATCCACCTGAATCAGACCAATATCAAAATTACCTGAAGATGTTTGCTTCGTTAGTTCAATCTCATAATTCTGATCCCCGATATCCTCCAAAGCCTCATCATCAGTAGGGGTGATTACCCTGGTTCTTGTAGGAGGCAGCGAATGAGCACTGGAACCTGTAATGTCCACTTCGGAAGAAACTAAAGGACGTTCAGAAGTGGTAGGTGGTATTTCTTTCTCAGAACGTTCCCCTTCCGCCATTCCGGCCCGTACCTTGGCGAGTTGCTCTTTTCCCTTGGCAAGAGCGGCGCGGGCATCATCATCGAGATAATGCTCTTCAAGAGCTGTCTCAGCGTAGCCAGCACCTTTACCACCTAGCATATCGAGTGCTGCCTCCTAGACTTCAGCTAATGTAATTTCATATTTAGGGCCTAGAAAGGCAAGGCTGCCACGCCCCAAAATGCTATGCAGATAGAAATCAAATAATATGGAGCTAATGTCAGCTTTGGTTGCTTGATGGGCCTCTTCGGCCGCGAGTTTACCAGCAACAGCCTCGTCACGCTCCTTTTCGGCCATAGCAAGTCGAGCTTTTAGCATCTCTATCTCCAAGCTTTGAGAGCCGGCCTGTTCTCGCAGCTGTAAAGTTTCAGCGCGATATTCTTCTATGACCTTCTCCTGGTGTGTAAGCTTATCTTCGACTGCCCTTTGACTGGCATACGCATCTCTTACTTGTTGCTAAAGCATGCTCTCCTTTTGAGAATGGAAAGTAGATGAAGTAGCTAATTCTTCCTTAAGCTTTTCTACTTCCGCTTCTAGCTTTTCATTATAGGAAGCAATACTTCTCATTTCGGCGTCATGCTGTTCGAGAGTCTTCTGCCACTCAGCCTTATCATTCTCCATTGTGAGCATGGCCTCGAGATTGGCTCGGTTAACCCTCTGAAGCTCGTCAACAATTTTTTGCCAGTTCGACATTCTTTCAATATCGGTCCTGACAGAATCAAGATTTCGCAGCATAGCCGATTTGTCGAGAGGAACCAAGTCGAGATCAAATCGAACCCCTCTCAGGCACCACTGAGGGAATCGACTTTGAAGAGTGGGGGGACCTTGCCCAACTTGGTATGCAGGCCGGTTGATGATTGTTTGAATGTCGGAACGAACGGGGGCAGGAGATTGAGCAGGAACGTTTTGAGAAACTGTCGGCATTGTTTCTTCAGTAAGTTTAGCCCGCTTGCTAGAAGAATCTTCCATGTGTCCTTTACCTCTCTCATCGTGAGTCTTTCTTTTTTGGGTATCATCATCTCTGTGGGGAGGGTCATGTCTTTCTTGTTCTCTTCGGTGACGTACTTCATATGCTCGTCTCTCGTCTGCTTTCCTGATGGCCCTCTCTTCATCGGATTCTCTGTAAGAAGGGAGGTAACGCCTATAATCATACTGGCTACGCCTCCCGTAGCGCTGGAAATCATCATAGTACGAGCCGCTGCGCCCCATAGGAGAATCTGGAATAAAAATAATAAGCTTTAGAAATCTTTAAAGTACAAGAAGATAAGTGCGTAGAAGTGATGAAAAATCCTAAGTGTCGTGTAACGTGTAAACTACACGCATCGGGTTACAAACCACTCTGTGGAATAGAGGTAGTGATAACTTGAGTAGGAGGAGTTGACATTTGTTGTAGAGAAGATGTCGCCTCGATTACAGAAGAGATAGTTTTGGAAACATCATCTTTGAAAAGTTCTTGAGAAGTCACAATTAAATCACTCAACCCCTCGAAAACATCATCACCATCATGTTTTTTGGGACTTGCTTTCTTGACTCCTTCGTTAGTAGATTTTTCGAAAGATCGTGGAGGTTCTTCCTCTTCGATAACTGGGGCAAGTACAGACTTGTCAGACGGCCCCGCAACATCCTTCGGAATTGAACACTTTACTAGTGAAGTTTCTATAGAGGTTCCTCCCTGCATGTGCTCTTTAGTAGGGACCGGGGCATCAGGAATTTTCATCGGAGAATCGGGAACTTCAGTCGGAACTTCATGAAGTTGAGTAGAACGAGAAGAATGTAAAAGCTCAAATCGATGAAGGAGTTCATCTGTTAATAGAAATTTTACGCTCCTCTCTTCAGCAGCCACAATGCTTAGCCTTTCAAAGACTGGTTTATGACTGGAATCTCTAGAAGGAGGAGGAAGTGCTATAAAAATAAGGAATGGAATCAGCATCTAGCAATACGAACCATGAAAAACTTAGAATGGAATTGAAGAAAGAAGGGAAAAACAAAAGATCTCACTTCCTATTCTCCAGTCTGCGTAAAATCCTGCGGGGCAACGAATATAGAAGAATTGATTCAAAAAACCATGTGCACTCTCCGGCAAATCCAAAATTAGTTTACGGTTCCTCGCACCTCTTACAAGTACAATCGAAGGGTGGTCCTTGTTCTTCGCAAAAGTGCACAGGTAACAGATTTCCTCAAAACTCGGAAGACGGTCAAGAGTTCTCCTGAATAGAACGCACAATCCCATCAAAATGGCATAGCCATTAGGATGCAGTTGGAAAGGAGAAATCGTCAGTCGAAGAAGGATTTGTTGAAGAAATTCATTAAAGGGAGGAATTACTCCACTTAAGCACATTTGACGATTAATGGCAACAAAACCGGAAGGCGGTCTATCAGCAAAATCATTTGGTCCAGGGAGTAAAACTTCTGCCTCGGCAATGCCAAATTGAACGCATAATTGATTAAGCACCCGCTGTTTCAGAAGGGTAGGAGTTCTTTCCGGAGGGTTCTCTAGTGGAATAGCAATCGGAGGAGCCCCTTCGACGTGTTCTATCATCTCTTCTTGTTGAGACATCATTCTATACAAGCAACTGGATGTTCAGATGTGAAGGTGCACGTTACCTAAAAGTGTGAAGTGTTGTGCAAAACTAATAAAAATAACAAGCAAAATAACTGAAATTAAGCTAATTGACAACTGTTTGATTGTGAGATTTCAGGATTTGTTAATTTAAAACTCGAGTGCAGTGTTAATTCAAACAAAATTTTAGCTTTGCTTTAACACTTCATTTGAGTCGGTTGATTCACAGCACTTCACTCACACGATTTATTCAAGTTGATTATTCTTTATCGACTAATCTGTCATTCGATGTGGGCGGTCAGTGACAGTATATTCGTCCCACTTTTATGCAAATGTTATGTTTAAACAGGTTGTTAAATTAAAAGTTAGAGCAATCTGCAAAGAAATGCAATGAATTTCAAATGATTCAAGTCCAAGCAGTTCAATCAAATTCTCTCAAAATTTTACAAGTCATAGGTCGTCCAGACTGTCCCCTGCAACTTAGCATAGGTCAAGGCTATATTAGGTCGCACCGTGCAAGTTAAAGGAGTTCAAAGCAATGCAGATTTGTTCAAGTCCTAGCTCGGCCACGACCTAAAGCCTATGCCGCAAAGGAGTTAGGTCGTTAATTTGTTAAGTCGTGCTGCCTGGAATTCATGTGCAAATTTGTCAAGTCCTAGGTCGTCTGGTGACCTAACCTAGGTCGGGGTTAACTTAAGTCGCTCAATGCAAATCTGTTCACGTCATAACTCGGCCGTGACCTAAAGCTTATGTCGCAAAAGATAGGTCGTTGATGTGTTAAGTCCCTATGCAGTCATTCAAAGGTGATAAGTTGCTAAGCTGTTAGGTCGTTCGGTTCAAAGTTCATGTGCAAACCATCCAAGTACTAGGTCGGCAGCGACCTAACTTCTGTGCCACAAGAATTCAAGTCTAAGGTCGGCCGCGACCTAAAAGCAATGCCGCAAGAACTTAGGTCATTACGAAGTTAGATCCTAAGAAGTTAGGTCGCATGGTTAGTGTTCAAGCAGACAGCCCTAAGGTCGATCCTCCACTCACACGCTGCCACATCATCTCCTCCATTACCCGTGTAGCTGAGAATCCATTAACCCGTTAACCCATCAGAACCCTCCTCGTCTCTTCCAAATTTGCAAGCCAACTAGTTCGAAACACCATGATTCGCCATCTTCCTCCTACATCATCACGAATTACCCAAGAATCCAACCCAAATCGTCTCAAATCCACCGTACACCTGATGTATTGCCATATTCACAAGAATCACCACGGTAACTCAATCAAAAGGTTAATCGACTCGTGACTTATGGGAAAACATAGCATACAGACATGTATTAAGAACGACAAGTGGAATATCCACGGTTTGATGATAGATGTGGTCGAATGTTGATAGAATTCACTTACGCAATCTGATGATGGAAAAGAATGAAGATTGAGCTGATCGGAATCGCCCTCGAGAAGTTCAAAAGCTTGTTAATGGTAGAATAGATGCTGAAGCAAATGAAGAAGGGAAGGAGCGACCTATGGTATTTATATTCAGGGACAGTGGAACACGAATCGACAGCATGCGACCTAATCCTCTCTCTAAGTCGTCTACGACCTAACGGCCCTCCAGAGCGCGAGTTAATGAGCTCGAAGCACGCGACCTATAACTTGGTCACATACTTCGAGGGGCAAATGTTAACTCTCCACTGCTAGCGACCTAACTAATGAAGCAACCTAGAAGTAGTCGCGACCTAAGGAAGCCACGACCTAAAAAATAGCGGCGACCTAAAGGTTATAACGACCTAAGAAGACTCCACGACCTAAAAATGGCTCGACCTAAAAAGGAGAACGACCTAAATATGTTTCGCGACCTAAAGGAGGCCGCGACCTAAGAAGCTCCGCGACCTAACAGAAAGTTACGACCTAAGAGGACTCGACGACCTAATAGCCTCAACGACCTAATAACATAATTGTCTTAGCGACCTTATGACCTAAAGGTGGAACGACCTAATGTTCAACACGACCTAAAGATATGTACCAATCTAAAGTATGGAGCGACTTAAAAAGGATAACGACTTAACGACCTATAGTAGGTCGCTTGCGACCTAAGCAGATGAAATAAAATCCCTATGCCGCTTCACTTATACCCTGGTCTGTTTAGTCGACCATGACCTACTGCTTTCTAGCTCGTTCCAGAGTTAAGTGCAATGCTATTCAACCATCTTCAGGAAAAAGCTTGCGACCTACGACCTATGATAGGTCGCTCACGACCTAGGACTTGTGCAAACCAACATGCGTGTTCTTGTGAAAGAGAAGCCAGTGCATCTTAGGTCAGTCACGACCTACGACCTAACTTAGGTCGGTCACGACCTACGACCTAACTCCGAAAAATGCCTATAAATACGACCCTAGTTCCAACTAGAAGGGGACTTTTGATGATTCATTTTCAAGCGCCGTTACTCTGCTGCATTCTGAACTACTTCAACATCTTCAAGGAACTTCACGAAGAAATCAAACATTTCAAACATGTGTTCAAAGATTTGGATCGACATTGAAGTTTTGGCTACTTGTTCTAAGTTACTTGAAACTCAGAGTGTGTTGTAATCAAAGTGTAACTGCATTGACTTGTAATCAAATCGTCAATAAAGATATTCAAAGTGGACGTAGGCTATCTCTTAAGCCGAATCACTATAAAATTGCTGCTGTTTACTGTTTTTTCACTACTATCTGCTTATAATCTGTTCCCGAGCTATCGGCTGGTGCTTTCACGATCTCACTTCATATGCCGGTGTGTTAGCGTTTAAATTTTAGCGTTAACATTAAGTATGTACATCTGCCAAGCCTTGGACAAGGTCGAAAGGGAAGGTTGTAGTATATATATTCTATTGACACCCTTCAACAATGTTGAAATCTCAGTAAGAACTAGGTTGTTAAAAGCAAATAGTTAATGTTAACTTGAAAATTTGAACAAAGTGCATACAGCTAATATTCAATAGATAAAATAACAAGACCAATTGACACTGTCGAAACCATTGACCTAAATTTTCTAAGAAAAATGTGAATGACGTCGGAAGCTTCTATACCCATTGAGTCGAAAGGTCCAAAGTAAAAGTCATATAAACTTGAAACATTCCAACAATGCTGGAAAAGGTAGTTCATAGTTTCGACTCATTAAGTTACAAAAGGGTTTCGATAAGGTCGAAAGGGAACCATGGTTTTGAAAAGCATATATAAAAAAGGGGGAAAAGGTTACAATCAAGACAAAAGGTTACGACTAGGTTGAAACATTTTTCTTTCGAGGGAGTTAACTATATGCTACGTTACTATATAGCCTTTCGACAAAATTAATCAAATTAGCGCCATAACACCTTTCGACGCCATCGAAAGAGGTTAAGAAAGCAAAGTAAAGGTAACCGCCTTAAACCCTTTCGAAGGGGTAGAAAAGAAAACGTGTCGTAACGAGCCAGAATTTCTGTCATTTGAAATTCGTATATTTAATTGATTTTAAATATTAACAAGTAAAATTTGTAAGTCGAATAAATTATATTTCGAATATCTAGATTTAATTGGATAACTAAATCAATAATTTAATATTTGAAATTACAGAAGTAATTGAAAATTGGGTTAAATGTGATTAAAATTGATTTGTAAAGTTGTATTAAATCATATTGGAGTTAGAATGATGTTATAGAACATTTAAAATTGAATTAAAAGTTAATTTGTGGAAAATGAATATTTTAATATTTAATTGACGAGTAAAAATAGCCATTTTTCAAACAGTCTCGGATTTCGACAAAAAAGTCTCACTGGATCCGTAATGTTAAATTATTGTAAGATTTCAAATTTCGTGTCAATCGGATTTACGGTTTGTCCGGGGCAAGCTAAAACGCACTGAAATTGGTTTAAGTGAATTTTAAACTTAAATAGTAGATTTGAAAACCTATCTTTGAAATATGGTCGAATTGGCTCTCGATATATATTCCGTTGTGTCCGAAACGCGGGTTAAACCCTAGAAACGTCAGCTGGCACGCTTTATTTGGAGTTCGGAAAATCTCGGATGAATAGTGTTTTGGCAATTTTCTATATAAGGACCTCACATTTTCCCTTTTGCTCAAATCTTAGGGCTAGAACCCTAGCCGCCAGTTTTATTTCAATGGCCATAAATGCTCGAAACTTTCTCTCCAATTTTCTCTCAATCCATAAGCAATTGTGAAAAACATCCAACTACAAAGATGAAGATCACAACGAGAGCTTCGATTGCATATGGGTGTGATCATTTTTAGTGGCACGGATCATCGGCAAAAGGGATTTAAACGGCCGAACTTCGTGCACCCTTTTCGAGATCCATGCGAAGACGAGTTCATCGGCGCTGCGGCCGTAGGTGAGGCTCTGGTAGGCGCACGAATCTGTGGTGGTTGATCAACTTCTCGATGCTCGTGATGGTCGCGACAATTGTGGGAAGCGAACGTAGGATTGGGTTTTGCGTACGTGAATCCTTCGTACCTGGGGGAAGAAGATCTCGCATGGCTGAGATTTGTTGCTCTTGAAATCATCGGCCAAGATATAAAAAAGGTTATAGAATAAAAAGAAATTTTAAATTTAATTATATTAAAATTTGTATAAACTTTAAAACATTGTAACTTTTTCATACGAGGTCCGTTTCACACGAAACGAATTGCGTCGGGTTCATATTGACAAGCACTATGCAATGGAGCTGGATTGAGATTTATTTGAGCTAGTGGATTTTTGGGTAAAATTAAACGCGTGTTTAATTTTATTCGGAACGAAACACTGCAACTGTTATTGGAAGCAAGTGAGAACTTCTCACTCAATCGAATTTGTTTCGATTTAAGTTTTAAATAGTTAAATTTAAAATTGCTTAATTGTGTGATTGAATGATGGTTGCTATTTGTCGTATTGAAATAGACCTTATACGCCGTATATTAAGCGAGGGTTATTATATTAAACACATATACCGCGATATTCTACCTTGAAGTGGAATTGGTATTATATATGTACTTGGAGTTGATTTCCCGCATTATATAGCGGATGAGACCCTATTGCGCCGCATAATAGCGGTTGATATTTTATATAAACCCATATACCGCGATATCCCATCTTGAAACGGGATTGGTATTGTGCTAACATCTGTGGATGCAGGGAAACAGGTTGGAGGGATCCAATTAGATTCCTTAAATAATTGAATTTGTTTCAATGTTGTGTGTTGATTATTTATAATCTCTGCGTGATTATCTTTGTGATTGAAATCGTTGAAGGCTAAAATTTAGCCGAATATAATTTTGGTATAGTTAGGTACAGGAAATAAATAAAAATTTGATTTTTGAAAATTCAGGTTGAAAGTTTAAATTAAAATTTATGTTTGAGAATTGGATAAATTTAAAAGAAGGAATTCTAAAATAATAAAGTTTTATTTTTAATCTTCTTGAATAAAATTTCAAAATATGGGAAAAGCTTTAATAAATGGATTTCGGGTAATACTATTCAAAGATTGAAGAATTTATTCAAAATACGGATTTTAAAGAGTTTGAAAAATAAAAGAATTTGTTTTCTTTAAAAGGAATTTATTTTTAAAAGGAAATAAATTTTGAAATCCATTTGGGAATTGATTTTTGGTGACTGAATTTAAATCTTTTGAAAATCCATTTGGAAATTTATTAGGTGTTTTGAAAAGAATTTGGAATCAATTTGAAAATTGATTTGGGGTTTAGTAGAAATTGATTTCAATTTGAGATTTGAATGAAATTCACTTGGTGTTTAATTTTTTGGAAAATCAATATGTAATTTGATTTGGTTGTTTTTGAAACCAATTGAAAAATTGAATTGTTGTTGAAAGTGAATATCTGAAATCGATTTGAAAATCGTATAGCAGTGGATATTTGGAAATTTAAATTCACCATGGAATTTATAAAGGAAAGGGAAATTTGTTTAAAAATTAACATTGACTTATTTTTGAAGTGTGGAAATAAATTTACGGATTTGGAACGTAAATTTAAAGTAAATCGGAAAGGATTTATTTAATTGGTTTAAATGAACCATTTTGAAATGAAAGTGTATTCTCCCTGGAAAGCCGAATAAAATTTTCGAATAGCTTTGAAATATATATATATATATATATATATATATATGTGTGTGTGTGTGTGTGTGTAATTCTGGAATTGGTTTTGAAAAGGATACTTTGGAGAAATTAACTTCTTAAATTGTTTTAAATCTTTGAAGTAAAGATTTATTAAGTTGATATAGAAATGATTATTTCTAAGATTTAATCAATAATTGTTTTAGAAGATAGTTATTTAAATAGTTATACTCTATTTACTAATTTTATTTTGAATATTAGTTTGGATTTAAGTTATATGTAATATTGGTATAATATTGTTATAACTAATATTTTAAGTAAAGTGTTTAAAGAAAAATAGTTTTATTTCAAAGTGTTTTCCCGATATATTTTGGAAAAGTATTATAAATTATTTTAAAGTATTTGAACTCGGCAGATTTCTAGTGAAAATGAATAAATATTTGGAAATGTTTCGGCGTAAGGAAAATGATTTGAAATTTGTTTTCAAAAGTTGTAAAGGTTAAAAATGATTTGAAATTTTGTTTTCAAATTGTTGAAGTGTGGAAAAATATATCTTGTAAAGATATTTTTGGAAAATAAATAATTTGGGAAATTATTTGAAATCTGGTGATGTTGTGCATATCTATTGATAGTTAAATAACGGACTATCAATATTTACCTTTAAATGGGTATTTGTTGTGATTTTCTTGAATTTGAATGCTACACTTATTTTAAAATAAGCGCTCGTTATTCGGTTTAGCCGGGAGAGGAACTTTGGTTCATAAATCCCATTCCGAATAGTAATAGGTCGTAATGGATAGCATTTGAAGATTGGATATTTTCGAAAACGGAAGGATTACCGTCGAATGTCTCTGCATCGGCTGATCCCCGATATAGAGATTTTATCACCCTTTGTGATGGGAAGTCCGGACGTGATTAGTGAATATCCGGATTGCAAGGGTTTCTTTTGAAAGTGCCTTCGGTTCTGTTCGATCCCGGAACAGAGTTGTATGGTTGTATGTCTGACGTTACATTTTGAGAGATGAAGCTGGTTTCTATCAAATACATTTCTGTTGGTGGTGGAGAATTTATTCTCTTAGCTTAACACCCTTCTCTGAGACGTACGAGCTCAGAGGTTATGTAGTTGATGGTTACTAGTGATATATTACCAATTTGGTAATGTGGCATGCTGAGTTTTGCTGTGTGCTGATCATTTTTTGATCGTTTGTTGATCAAAGTATGGCTTTGTAAAAAGCGTGGCTTTGTGGACGAGACTTCGTCGAATCTCACAACCCGGTTATGGTCAAAACAGGAATCGTAGCAGCAAGGTTATTTGAGGGTAGCGCCCTCTGAGGGTATGTCGTTTCCTTCTGGATTATGAGTGGTATCATGGTATGTAGCCGAGATACTTAACTTCGTGGTTGCTGCAAACTTATTGCTTTGTGGTTGTTGGTTGAGAGAATCCTCAGATAAAGGTCGCAAACGACCGGGGGATGGCATGCTTGTGTCAGTAGTTACCTATTTACAAAGGTAACCCGGCCTTGTCTAGCAGAGATCCGGTTAGGATCCGGGGACGTCCTTCCAGAGGCGTTCCATTTTATTTGGGAAGTTCCTTTGCCCGACCATTTGTTGGAAATCCAATCAAACAATACGAGCCTTTACGACTGCAGTTGTATAACCTGCCATGGAATGTGGCGGTAACCTGCTATTGAACATGGTAGCTATAGTAGACATAAGTGCGAAATGCTGGCTACGATTAATATTATACTTTCGAAATGTTTTCTACACTATGCACTAATAATAATAATAATCAAATGATTCTGCGTAGTAAGCATCTTTGACTATCATAAGGAGAAATCTCCTCTAGTTCTGCGTTTGCATTATGTGTGTGGCGGGAGGCCTTATGGTAGTTTCATTTTCCAAAAGCATTGCGGATTTTTTTATTTCTTTGTGCAAATAACTATTTTAAATTCTCACACCAGTCCCATGACTGACCTTGAGTTTATTGTTCCCTTCCTAAACTCTGGGTGCCCATCATTTTCTACACGGACAGCCTAGAGTCAGGTTATTAGGTCATTCTGGATTCTTAGGAGGCTGTGGAGCAGGAGGCGAGCTAGATGGCGAAACGTATCACTTGTATATGATACTATCTTTTCTGTTGTATATCCACTTGTAAGGAAAAGTTCATATAATTATCCAGTTGTGTTGTGTTGTAAGTTGACTCTGATGATGTAATGTATAAAATGTACAGTTCTTTTGATTTAAAGATTTTTCATTTATCTATTATATGTTGTTCCGCTGCGATAGTAAGATTCTGATATTGTTTCTGTTGCTTCTTCTTTCTTTATTCTTCTACCTCTTCTTCTTTAACCCTAACAATTCGGTTTTCCGGCCTTCGATTGCTCGGCAATTGATACAGTGGACATATTAATGTCGATTTTCGGAAGTCGAAAATCTCGAAGACGTTACATTTGGTATCATAGAATTTGGTTAAGCGATAACCCTGTCTCTGTTGGGAATTACTCATTAGAGATAGAGTCAGCAGTACTCTAGAATGAGTGTGAGTGTAATCATAGATACGAGCGCATATTTGTTAGTGAATATAAAAATGTTTTATATTGTGTTTGCTTATCCGTTGAGCTGTTTGTGAATTCTGGTCGGTATGTGGGACGCCATATTATCGATAGGGATTTCTAAACACTTAAACGAGGCAAGTCGACATAGTATCATTTTAAATTAGGTAAATGAAATAATTTTACCTCGATTATATTTACATATAAAGGAAATAATTTTTCAAAAATTATTAAAGTGTATATTAATTGATTGTTTGGTTGTTGAAAATGTAAGAACATGTATAAGTTAATTAAAAGATGTTTGAATAATCTAAATAAAAACAACAATTGTAAAAGAATAATTGTATAAGCAAATGAATTATTAAGTATGGAATTATAGTTAATGTGATTTACAATTGTGAAATAATCTTATATATATAAGAAGTGAAACTATATGAATATATTTATAAATATGAGTTGTAAATAAAAATGAATTTAGATTATGAATTTGAATTTTTGAAACCCGTCTACTTTGAAAATTATTTTTCAAAGTTAAAGATGTTATTAAGTAAGATAAATCAATTTGGAATAATCTTATGTAAGTGAAGTGGAATAGTGAAATTCTATAAGCAAAAGACTTATAAATGTGAGTTATAAGTAAGAGGAAATTTTTTGAAAGAATTTAAAGCACTGGATTCGCTACTGTTGCTGGAAAATAATAAGGGTGATGACTGCAGCATCATCAGTATCATTTTTAAGTTTCTGTGTGATGGATTTGCTACCATAGTAAATTGGAAATTGAAGTTTTGTTGTGATAAACAAATTTGAAAATTTAAAATCCAAGTTGAAATTGATGAATATAAGTAATCAAGTTTTGGACTTATAATATGAAATAATAAAGATTTTACTTTGGTAATGTTGAAATAAATTTGAGTTGGCATAATAAAACATATGATTTCAAATTTAACTAAACGAAGGTTAAATAAATTGATTTGGATTAGGTAAGCTATCGAAATGGAAATTAAACTGATGTGATTATATAAAATAACTTTGAAGTTTAAATAAGTTGTATAACTTGTAAAGTGAGAAAATGTAAGTGAAACCAAATGATAAAATGGTTAAACAATTTTGTTAAGCAAAACGAGATATGAATTTGAATAAGTGACGAAATTTGACTTTGGTAAAAGTTAAATAGAATTGGAACCTGAATTCGATTTATAAGGGGAAATTTAAGTTAAGTTAAACAAATGATGTTTGAAATGGAATATAACTTAAGTGATGTTGAATGAAGTTGATTTTGGTATCGAAGTATAATAATAAAGTGAATTAAATGGATGTGGACTTGAGTTATATAAATGAAATTCAACCTTATTTATTAAATGAATTAGCAATCAAATTAATAAATGGATTGAATATTAATCAACCGAATGTAAAAGAATTGATATAGAATAATGAATGTAAGTGTCAATTCATGAGAAGCCAATGAAGTTGAATTTTTTTTGAATAATTGAAAGAAAAGTCAATAAGATATTAAACCAATTGGAAATTAAAAGTGTTAAACCAAATTGAATGTAAATTTAATAATTTGGTTATGTTGGTTATGATTTGTTTGTTATATGATTGTTAGTTGATTGTATATAATTCATTAAGTGTTAATGAAATTGAATTGATAAATGGAAAGCTATGTAATTGAACTTGAATTGAAAGTGAGCTAATGTGAATTGGTTGTAAGCAAATAAAATTTGTACCGAAACCTTATAAATTGCTTATGGGAATTATTTTGATTGCATTGCTTATGAAAACTATGTGTTTTCTATTGAAAATTAGTGAAATGTAGATGAATTTCTTATATATGTCACTTACATGTTTAAATTGAGTAAGTACAGGTATCGGGGCTGTAGTTGGCTGGATTTGGTCACGCTAAAATGCTAATAAATAACTTCTTTGCTTAAAAATGCTAAAAAGGTACGCCTACGCAATAAAATATGAAATATGAACTGTTTTTCTATTTTCTGACCGTGTGGGTCGACATATATATATATATACATATATATTTCTATTGTGATATTGTAAAAGCTCCTCCGTACAAGGGAGACTCTGCCAAAATTTTCCGTAAATTTTGGGAGTTAGAAAATTTTTGGAAATTTTTTGTTAACGAAAAGTCAATTTTTAAATTGAAATGAAAATGTAGGAATTGAACTAGAAAAGTGTAACCATCAGATTTTAGTAAAGTTAAGAAATTAAAATGAATCTGAAATCAACTTCGAACGGTTTTTTTTATAAAAAAAGTTAATGGATTTCAAGACTTTTTCTGACTTGGCAATTTCGAGGACGAAATTCTTTTAAGGGGGGAAGTTTGTAACGACCCAGAATTTCTGTCATTCGAAATTCGTATATTTAATTGATTTTAAATATTAACAAGTAAAATTTGTAAGTCGAATAAATTATATTTCGAATATCTAGATTTAATTGGATAATTAAATCGGTAATTTAATATTTGAAATTACAAAAATAATTGGAAATTGGGTTTAATGTGATTAAAATTGTTTTATAAAGTTGTATTAAATCATATTGGAGTTAGAATGATGTTATAGAACTTTTAAGATTGAATTAAAAGTTAATTTGTGGAAATTGAATATTTTAATATTTAATTGACGAGTAAAAATAGTCATTTTTCAAACAGTCGTGGATTTCGACGAAACTAGTTTCATTGGATCTGTAATGTTAAATTATTGTAAAATTTTAAATTTCGTGTCAATCAGATTTACGGTTTGTCCGGGGCAAGCTAAAACGCACTGAAATCGGTTTAAGTGAATTTTAAATTTATTGAAAACCTGTCTTTCAAATATGATCGAATTGGCTCCCGATACATATTCCATTATGTCTGAAACATGGGTTTAACCCTAGAAACGTCAGCTGGCACGCTTCGTTTGGATTTCGAAAATCTCGGATGAATAGTGTTTTGGCAATTTTCTATATAAGGACCTCAAATTTTCCTTTTTGCTCAAACCTTAGGGCTAGAACCCTAGCCGCCAGTTTTATTTCAATGGCCATAAATGCTCGAAACTTCCTCTCCAATTTTCTCTCAATCCATAAGCAATTGTGAAAAACATCCAACTACAAAGATGAAGATCACAACGAGAGCTTCGATTCCATATGGGTGTGATCATTTTTAGTGGCACGGATCGTCGGTAAAAGGGATTTGAACGGCCAAACTTCATGCGCGTTTTTCAAGATCCACGCGAAGCCGAGTTCATCGACGCTGAGGACGTAGGTGAGGCTCTAGTAGGCGCACGAATCTGTGGTGGTTGATCAACTTCTCGATGCTCGTGATGGTCGCGGCAATTGTGGGAAGCGAACGTAGGATTGGGTTTTGCGTACGTGAATCCTTCGTACCTGGGGAAGAAGATCTCGTGCGGTCGAGATTTGTTGCTCCTGAAATCAACGGCCAAGATAAAAAAAAGGTTATAAAATAAAAAGAAATTTTAAATTTAATTATATTAAAATTTGTAAAAACTTTAAAACATTGTAACCTTTTCATACGAGGTCCGTTTCACACGAAACGAGTTGCGTCGGGTTCGTATTGACGAGCACTACGTAATGGAGCTGGATTGGAATTTATTTGAGCTAGTAGAATTTTGGGTAAAATTAAACGCGTGTTTAATTTTATTCGAAACGAAACACTGCAACTGTTATTGGAAGCAAGGTGAGAACTTCTCACTCAATTGAATTTGTTTCGATTTAAATTTTAAATATTTAAATTTAAAATTGTTTGATAGTGTGATTGAATGATGGTTGCTATTTGTTGTATTGAAATAGACCTTATACGATGTATATTAAGCGGAGGTTATTATATTAAACACATATACCGCGATATTCCACCTTGAAGTGGAATTGGTATTATATATGTACTTGGAGTTGATTTCCTGCATTATATAGCCGATGAGACCCTATTGCGCCACATAATAGCGGATGATATTTTATATAAACCCATGTACCGCGATATCTCGTCTTAAACGGGATTGATATTGTGCTAACATATGTGGATGCAGGGAAACAGGTTGGAGGGATCCAACTGGATTCCTCAAATAATTGAATTTGTTTCAATGTTGTGTGTTGATTATTTATAATCTCTGTGTGATTATCTTTGTGATTGAAATCGTTGAAGGCTAAAATTTATCCGAATATAATTTTGGTATCGTTAGATACCGGAAATAAATAAAAATTTGATTTTTGAAAATTCAGGTTGAAAGTTTATATTAAAATTTATTTTTGAGAATTGGATAAATTTAAAAGAAGGAATTCTAAAATAATAAAGTATTATTTTTAATCTTATTAAATAAAATTTCAAAATATGGGAAAAGCTTTAATAAATGGATTTCGGGTAATACTATTCAAAGGTTGAAGAACTTATTCAAAGCACGGATTTTAAAGAGTTTGAAAAATAAAAGAATTTGTTTTCTTTAAAAGGAATTTATTTTTAAAAGGAAATAAGATTTGAAATCCATTTGGGAATTGATTTTTCGTGATTGAATTTAAATCTTTTGAAAATCCATTTGGAAATTTATTAGGTGTTTTGAAAAGAATTTGGAATCAATTTGAAAATTGATTTAGGGTTTAGTAGAAATTGATTTCAATTTGATATTTGAATGAAATTCACTTGGTGTTTAATTCCTTGGGAAATCAATATGGAATTTGATTTGGTTGTTTTTGAAATCAATTGAAAATTTGAATTGTTGTTGAAAGTGAATATTTGAAATCCATTTGAAAATTGTATATCAGTGGATATTTGAAAATTTAAATTCACCATGGAATTTATAAACGAAAGGGAAATTTGTTTAAAAATAAACATTGATTTATTTTTGAAGTGTGGAAATAAATTTACGGATTTGGAACGTAAATTTAAAGTAAATCGGTAAGGATTTATTTGATTGGTTTAAATGAATAATTTTGAAATGAAAGTGTATTCTCCCTGGAAAGCCGAATAAAATTTCTGAATAGCTTTGAAATATATATATATATATATATATATATATATATATATATATATATATATAAAATTCTAGAATTGGTTTTGAAAAGGATACTTTGGAGAAATTAACTTCTTAAATTGTTTTAAATCCTTTAAGTAAAGATTTATTAAGTTGATATAGAAATGATTATTTCTAAGATTTAATCAATAATTGTTTTAGAAGATAGTTATTTAAATAGTTATACTCTATCTACTAATTTTATTTTGAAAATTAGTTTGGACTTAAGTTATATGTAATATTGGTATAATATTATTATAACTAATATTTTAAGTAAAGTGCTTAAAGAAAAATAGTTTTATTTCAAAGTGTTTTCCCGATATATTTTGAATAAGTGTTATAAATTATTTTAAAGTATTTGGACTAGGCAGATTTCTAGTGAAAATGAATAAATATTTGGAAGTGTTTCCGCGTAAGGAAAATGATTTGAAATTTGTTTTCAAAAGTTGTAAAGGTGAAAAGTGATTTGAAATTTTGTTTTCAAATGGTTGAAGTGTGGAAAAATATATCTTGTAAAGATATTTTTGGAAAATAAATAATTTGAGAAATTATTTGGAATCTGGTGATGTTGTGCATATCTATTGATAGTTAAATAACCGACTATCAATATTTTCCTTTAAATGGGTATTTGTTGTGATTTACTTGAATTTGAATGCTACACTTATTTTAAAATAAGCGCTCATTATTCGGTTTAGCCGGGAGAGGACCTTTGGGTCACAAATCCCATTCCGAATAGTAATACGTCGTAATAGATAGTATTTGAAGACTGGATATTTTCGAAAACGGTAGGATTACCGTCGAATGTCTCTGCATCGGCTGATCCCCGATATAGAGATTTTATCACCCTTTGTGATGGGAAGTCCGGACGTGATTAGTGAATATCTGGATTGCAAGGGCTTCTTTTGAAAGTGCCTTCGGTTCTGTTCGATCCCAGAACAGACTTGTATGGTTGTATGTCTGACGTTACATTTTGAGAGATAAATCTGGTTTCTATCGAATACATTTCTGTTGGTGGCGGAGAATTTATTCTCTTAGCTTAACACCCTTCTCTGAGACGTACGAGCTCAGAGGTTATGTGGTTGATGGTTACTAGTGATATATTCCCAATTTGGTAACTTGGCATGCTGAGTGCTGCTGTGTGTTGATCATTTGTTGATCAAAGTATGACTTTGTGAAAAGCGTAGCTTTGTGGACGAGACTTCGTCGGACCTCACAATCCGGTTATGGTCAAAACAGGAATCATAGCAGCAAGGTTATTTGAGGGTAGCACCCTTTGAGGGTATGTCGTTTCCTTCTGGATTAAGAGTGGTATCATGGTATGAAGCCCAGATACTTAACTTCGTGGTTGCTGCGAACTTATTGCTTTATGGTTGTTGGTTGAGAGAATCCTCGGGTAAAGGTCGCAAACGACCGAGGGGTGGCATGCTCGTGTCAGTATTTACCTATTTACAGAGGTAACCCGGCCTTGTCTAGCAGAGATCCGGTTAGGATCCAGGGACGTCCCTCCAGAGGCGTTCCATTTTATCTGGGAAGTTCCTTTGCTCGACCATTTGTTGGAAATCCAATCAAACAATACGAGCCTTTATGATTGCAGTTGTATAACCTGCCATGGAATGTGGTGGTAACCTACTATTGAACCTGGTAGCTAAAGTAGGCATAAGTGCGAAATGCCTATGCTGGCTAAGATTAATATTATACTTTCGAAATGTTTTCTACGCTATGCACTAATAATAATAATAATAATCAAATGGTTCTGCGTAGTAAGCATCTTTGACTATCATAAGGAGAAATCTCCTCCAATTCTGCGTTTGCATTGTGTGTGTGGCGGGAAGCCTTATGGTAGTTTCATTTTCCAAAAGCATTGCGGATTCTTTTTATTTCTTTGTGCAAATAACTGTTTTATTTTCTCACACCAGTCCCATGACTGACTTGGAGTTTATTGTTCCCTTCCTAAACTCTGGGTGCCTATCATTTTCTATACGGGCAGCCTAGAGTCAGGTTATTAGGTCATTCTGGATTCTCAGGAGGCTGTGGAGCAGGAGGCGAGCTGGATGGCGAAACGTATCACTTGTATATGATATTATCTTTTCCTCTATGTATCCATTTGTAAGGATAAGTTCATATAATTGTCTGGTTGTGTTGTGTTGTAAGTTGACTCTGATGATGTAATGTATAAAATGTATAGTTCTTTTGATTTGAAGATTATTCATTTATCTATTATATGTTGTTCCGCTGCGATTGTGAGATTCTGATATTGTTTCTGTTGCTTCTTCTTTCTTTATTCTTCTACCTCTTCTTCTTTAACCCTAACAATTACGTTTTTGGGCATTCGATTGCTCGGCAGTTGATACAGTGGACGTATTAATGTCGATTTTCGAAAGTCGAAAATCTCGAAGATGTTACACGTGTGGCGCTAATTTTTTAATATGTACGATTCCAAAGCTTCCGGGCGAAGAAAATAGAAACTGCTCTCTTACTCGAACCCGATTTCAAATCCAGGAATCTAAAATTTAACAAACCACTCAATTAAAACCATTAAATTAACAGAGTTAAACATGGATTAACCTTCTTAAATTTTGATATTTATAAAGCAAGAATTTAGATTTTGTTTCTTTTAAAAATAATAATAGCATTAAAATAAATAGAAATAACAGTAATAATGAAAAATGAAATTGGGTTCGAAGCAAAATTAATGAAAGTAAATTTAACTGATCCATGAAATTAGTTGCAGAGTTCACCAAATAGATTGAAGCTTAAAATTCAAATAAGATTCAATAAATCAAATCGAAGACTAAAATTTCGATTATGAAATCCAAGAATTTAAAATTCAGCGTAAAACACAAGAAATAAAGAAAAAAGTTAGGTTTGCGATAAGTTTTTTACTTACATAAGATCTGATTGCTTCTTTGATTGAAGAAAAAGCGATTTGGAAATTTTTGGGAAATCTCTTTACTTTTCTCGAAGTTGGTTTCATTGCAGATAAGTGAAGAAGAAGAAGAAGAAGAAAGCGTGCTTTATAAGAAAAGTCAAAGGAGCCGCCAGGAGGTTGGAACAAATTTAAATAAACGGCCGAGATTTATGCGGAAATGCCAAGAGGAAAGAAATTTCTAGGTTTCGACACAGTTGACTTAAAAAGTCAAACGCACCCCTTGTTAAGAGGGGGCAAATGTTACTATATAAAACTCATTTCGACTTAGTCGAAACCTGTTTGAGCAGAAGACTAAGAAGAACGAAAGGATAAAGCTCTAGCTAAACCTTTCGAATAAGTCGAAGGGATTCTACATCCAAAGTACAAAAGCTTCATAACTTTTCATATGGGTTGAAGGAGTCGAAAGAAACCTTCCGCTTCAGTGTCCATCTTTCGAAAGGGGTGATTCCACACGATTGAAGACCTTTCGAATGAGTTGACGCAACATCTTTTGAAGACAATGAAGGATAGCTCTTCATACATGTGCCAAATCTTTCGAAGCCAAAGGTTTCGCCTTCACTCAACCCGCTCAGAAGCATGTATTGATCTGAATAACCCTTTCAAAAGCTAAACTAAGCCTTTCGAATCAGCCGAAACCATTACTGCCCAGGGAGGTTCCACATCAAGTTGTAGGCATGAGTTCGAAAGCAACCACCAGCATCGAAACCATCAGCAACTCAATATTTTCGAAACCACTGGATAAAGCCTATCTATAGAGTCGAAAGCTTTTACAAAGCAACATAGAGGATGGAAGCGCAACTTCTCCTTTTGACAAAGGCAGAAGCATAATAGTTAGTGTCAACACAGTAGCCACCTTTTGACTAGGTCAAAGATATTAGGTCGAAAGATGCTGATCCACATCTATAAATAAGACCCAAGGGGTCTTGTTTGAGGGATCCAAATTCATTCATTCTAAACTTATATTTTCTGAATACAAAGAGCTACCCTAATTTGTAAATCGAATTAGGGAAACTAATTAATAAAGTCTTCTTTGCATGGATAAAAGGGAATCTTCAATTTTTTTAATTACTTTATTATTTCTCAAGCTTTTATCAGGTTTAACTATGTTACAGGCATCGACTCAATCGAAGGGTCTCTTACAACTAGGTTGAAACCTATATATTTCCAAGTAATACAAGTTATTGATACCGGGCCATCTTTTCTGAAGTCTTCTCCTTTCGACCAGGTTGAAACCCAAACCAACTCGCTTTGGCCTTTAACTCTAAACCCAAGCCAACACAATTAAAGGTTACTGCTTTTGACAAGCTCGAAACCCAACCACAATCCACTTAAACCTTAAGAAACCAAAACCTAATAAGGTACCTAAGGATTCGGCTTTCAACAAGGTCAAAACCTCAATCTCAGATTCAAGATCAAAGCCCAAACCACTTAACAGTAAAAGCCATCGACTGGGTCAAAACCCACTATAGATAAACACTATCCAGAGGTTGCCAATGTGATCCATCTGGGTATCTCAACTATTTCGAAAGGAGAGCTTCCGAAGGAAAAAACAAACTATCTCAACAAGGTCGAAAGGTTTATAAGGAAAGGAGCCAACCATTTCGACTGGATCGAAAGGTCAACTTGAGCAAATTTTTACTTAAGCAAACTATTCGAAAGGATACCAAAGTATAAACATGCATTTCATTCATCTCAACTCATATAAAGGAAACCAAAAGGAATTGACCTCGTTCTTGATTCCTACTTTAGGGTTTTGAAAAGATTTCTTGTTAACGCATAAAAGTTAGTACTAACCTCTTTTGATCAATACCGACCTCAGACCAGGGGACTTGGGGAGCTAAGATTTGATAAAGGGGAGTTCTAGCGAATGAAAGATGGTAAAAGTCGAAGTGAAAGACATAGCCAGATTTGGCTTAGTACTGACTAGATCAGATCGCAGAGCTATTAGGCGGTATCATCTGTGCACGATCCGACGCGTTGGGAATTTGTATGTTGCGACGGATGTTGGACGGTTGGATCGACATAACGATCTGTCTTTCTTACACCTAGAAATGACACTTAATACATCCTCGGTATTCGTGTGCCGACCATTTAAGTGTCTGAAAGACATACCATAAGGGCTTAAAGAAAGAAAACATATAACTTAATCTCACTCGTGATGAGAAAAATATAATATACACAAGTCTTTAAAAAGAAAAATCATCTTTGTTATATACACAACTCTAACCTACTATTAGCTTGGACAGTTATAACAGCATGTCCTTACAATTGCTGACAAATACAGACAAGAACAAAACATAATACAATGGAATAATATAAGATACATGAATACATCCTGGAAAATCCAACTTGTCACCTGAAAGCTCCAAAGCATCCAACTCAATATGGAAAGTATGCTCACGCTGACTTGAGCATTATAAGAAAATGATGCCCGGATCAGCCTGGTAAACCAGCATAAGAAACCTAATCAAATCTTGATTTCTACATTTGAAAATCATTTTTAAAATAAAAGGTACCTTGTAAGACCATGTCGCACATAAACACGAATAGATTTTTACCTTACGATAACTAAACCATTTTTATTATAAAAATACACTAACATTATAATAATGTCTATGGGTTTAAATATCAATAATCAAGTAGCTATGAGTGTGTACATCACAATAATAATAGATCTACAATAAAAAAGAAGGTGCTTATTGGAGAATGGATTCCAGCAAATGGTAAGGTAAGAGACTACCTTTCGAAAAATAGTGCACTTCTAGATAAAATGTAGAATGGGTTGTAGTTACCTTTGCAACCCTGCCAATACATGACCGACCTACCCCTGACCGGATAGTAATGAATATGTCATCACCCTAGTTGTTCCCAACCTTTATTGAGATCTCTCATGAACAACCAAATCCATAATATGATAATCTAAAAAGGTGATGACACACCCTTATAGGAGCGACCCACATCCCTGCTGCATCTACCCTATTTTTGCTCTTTCCAGGGTGTGAGGCTCGGGAAGTAATGATTTAACTTCCTTTAGAAATTCCCATTTGGAATGCTTACACTGTCCTCCAGGAAGAAATGTAATGATAACATTCATCCATACTAGTTTGTTCTGTATTTGAACAAAACCGAAGACACTACCTATACTACATCCATTTTGGAATCAAGTTCATGATTAGTAGCAAGTAGCAATTGCACTTTAAAGAACTCCATTTTTGAAACATCATCAAGATGTCTACCATTTGAACACTCATGTTGGTTCAAAGTGATTTTCAGATAACATACCCAATCCCGATCTCTCCGAACCAACAACCAATAATTTCTGGTTGACTCAATGCCGGTTCTTTTAGATATAATAGGACTACATCAGAATCCCAAGGAGATATCTAATATATACCTTAACTAGAGATGTCTTGTTCGAATGAGTCCTCCCGAGGAAACTCAAACAGTATGAATACGTAAAACTTTTTCTTACTTCCTAAGTCAAAACTGGCCAAGGTTGGATGGTCGGTTATTTAACTATCGAATACATAATCAAACAACAATACAAAAATTTAATATTTCCATAGCAACCATTACGCCTAAAAATAAATCTTCTATTTATTTAAATCTCTTTTCATAATATTTATCAAAACATTCATGTACTTATATTTTCGTTAGAACTATTTTCATAAACAATATGAAAGATGTCTAATTTCAAAGTCATATTAAAAGGATCAAAAAATGTTATTTAAAAAGAAACAGAGATAAGGATAAACCCAAACACAATTCCCTTGGTGTGAAGCATTGAACAAACATCCATACCACCAAAATTAAGAAGGTCAATTTGGGGAAATCTGTTCTCAATTTCTGTTATAAATTTCTTCAATAAATCCTTTTAATAAATCTCTTTCATTTATGAAAATCTCCTCTACTAAAATTCCAAATCCATTTGTAAAACTTCTTTATAAATCTCCAAGTTTATTTATAAAACTACTTTATGAATATTCAAAACCATTTATAAAACTTCTTCCCAATTTGAAAATCTCTTCTTTTCCATTTATAAACAAATTTCATAAATTTTCACATTTAGAACAAAACTCTCGTAATAAATCTTAATCGACAAAGTTCTTTTGATAAACAATCAATTATTTAAAACACTTTTAAATAAACAAGTTATCATTTAGACATCCTTCATCTAATTATCCTTAAATATCATTAGCAAAATAATGATTTAAACAATCATTTAAAAAACACTATATTAACTTTATACGTGTTAATAAAATAATTGCTTAATTATCCTTTAAATATCATTTCTAAAAATAGTAATAAACTATGAACCATTTTCAAAAAGGATAAAATTCAAACATTTGACTTCACAAGTTTGAAAAGAGGCTTAGTGACCGTAATGGTTCACATTTAATTAAATTTAACTTTCCAAGTTAAAACATGGGTAAGACAAGTAGATATATAAATGGAAATCAACTAGTAACAATCAACTATAATATAGGTAAATGTCTAAGTTACCAAAATAGTAGAACTGGGTTTTTATGCTGCTTAAATAGATGTTAAAATAATCTACTTGGTGAATTATGGAAGAACTATGATTTATTCTACCAAAGAGATGTCCAATGTGACGCCCCACCTCTATGCTCACAATAACAAAGAGTATTAAAGGAAATACTGTTTGTTATTACGAAGAATAAGGCTGGATAGGAGCGGCCATCCGTAGTTAGGCCCTACACCAGTATTGGTTATCTCGATAGGAGTGGTATATATTTTTATTTTTCATCTCTTATTTATTTACTCCCATCGACATACCCAATTCCAGTATAAACGAACTACGATGGTTCATAATAGTTTAGGACAATAGATATAATAATAACACAAATAATATAAATGCGGAACACAGATAAAACAAAAGTCTCATATATATAATAACTGATGTCAGTTAGAATACATGTGATACAATACATATGATACAACTACAACTGTCGACTCTGGAAGTTACATATACAAGTACATTATCGTATATAATATACATGAATACATATCTTCCTATACAAATAAACCGATTACTACAAATGACAACGACTACTCCAAAAGATATGAAGTGACTTCATAGCTCAAGCAGCAACTCAAAGTAAGATATCAACAACCTGTAAATACTCGGTCTGACCCGAGTATTACATTCAAAAGAAAATAATACACGGGTCAGTCTAATTCAAACTTAGTTATTAGTGCACAGAAGCAATAATAATTAAATAATGAATAGACGACAGTCACAATAAATCTCGTCTATCCGATCCTTAAATAAAGAAATCGGATAACGATAAATATAACACGTAACCGTGTTAAACAACAAATCAACAAATTAAACCAAATCAGAATACAATTCAGAATATTGAATTGAATAAACAAAACAGTTCAAACCATTGAAACATCAATTAAAATATTAATTTGGGTAGGGCTGCAGTACATGCACGCGTGCACTGCCTCGCCACTACAGCATATGGAATATGTAAAAGATCAAATAATCAAAACAAGATAGAATATCATAAAAGCCATACCGTGTGGCTGCAGTTCACGCTTGCATGCACTGCCATGCCACTACAGTGACGATGCCAATGCAAGAAGATCAAGTGAGGTGTTCAGTGCAACCTGGAAAACAAGTTGTAAAGCCAAGACTAAACAGTATGCATCAGATCTGAAAGATAGATGTATACACATCAAATCACAAGCTACATGAATACTTCAAAACAACAGGCACATATATGAAGCCTACAGGCACAAGGTCAAGTGCACTAGTTCAAAAAGGCACAAGAGAGTCAAAGTGCACAAGAGATACAAGTGCAGACACAACAGTGCACCAGTACAACACTACAGGATCAAGTAAGAATATTCACATCAAACCAGAAAAGTGCATAAAGACTACAAGTTCAAGTGTCAGTGTAACTAAAAATGCTACAATGGATCAAAGATCAAAGAAAGTAAATGGTCTAGTTTCAACATGAATACACAGTACAGAGGTGACAAACAAACAGCATACAAGCATAGGTGAATGTGCAGACTAGAGTATGCACTGGAATGCAACAAGCTAGTCTACAAGCACAAGACAGTGGTAACTACACAATGCAACTGGTTATAAGTGAACAAACAAGTTCAAGTAACTTCAAGTACATGAATGCACAGGTTAAAGTGACTCAAAAACAGAATGAATGCCTGTACAAATGCAACAACACAAATGAACTACATGTTGTACAAGTTTGTAGTGACCAGTAAACAACTAAATAAAACTGGACCAAGTTCAACTTCACTATCAAATGAAGACTAGTGAACAAAGGCAATAGTACGTCTCAAGTGCAAACTACATCATACATGATGCTATAATCATATGGATGTATGCGAATTAGTACATCTCGAATGCAAGCTATAATAAGTCGCTGTAACATGACAAGAAGAAGAAATCCACCAAGTTACAGTGTTAAATATTACAACTCACAATTCATTCAAAGTTAGTGATACTAGATCACCATATGTGAACTAAAACTGATGCAAATTGAACAAAGAAATACCAAAATAACATAATCGAATTAGCTGAACTAATACCACAATGCATCAATTACAAGGATGCCAATAAACAATGTACAAGCCGAATGCACTAGCCAAAACAAGTAAAACTGTTTATATACACCAATTAATGTCAACCGACTCAATTTGTTAGCCAGAAGGAAAAGCATTAGAGGAAACATGACACATACTGATATGCCTTTTTATTTTTTTTTATTTTTTTGGACAACAAGATGATTATGTATAAAATATTTTCAATGCAGTAGTCCTATCAAAAATGCCACAGGGGGACAAACTCAACACAATCACCTGAATGGTCACAGACATGAACATACAAATACATATATGCAAACTGCCTCAAAGGTTAAGACAGCTACCATTAATGATCAAACTCAAGGGATATTTCAACTACAAATGCACAGCAAATATACTTGAAGGCTAGAGTGTGCAAGGTGGAAACATATGTATGAACTGCAACTGTGACTGGACAGTGCTATAAGAAAGGAACACTATGGTCAGTAAGACTAATATGGCAACGTAGCAAGCACCTGAATACACAGTGCAGACTACAACCAAGTGATACAACAATTCAATGAACAAGGCAAGACCCATGAAATAGAGGCAAGCAAGATCAACACAGCGACAAAAATTAATGCAAACAGTTCATAGTTAAAGTGAAGACTACAAAATAAACCAGACCAACAAGCATACTTGAAAACATAAATGAAAGCATCACTTTTGAGCAAGACAGAGAACCAGTGCAGACGGTCTTACATAAGCACAAGCTCGAGAAACACGTTCACTGCAAAAGCTAAGAAATAGGCAGCAACAAGTATAATATCAACTTTAATATCAAAGCTCAACGCAAAACAACGCAAAGCTTCCCGAGGACAACAAGCATCCAGACCGAAGTCAAAAATGAAAACCAAGCCGTACTGGCCAAAGAGTTTGAACATTTCCAAAAATCATCAAAGTCGTGAAAATGAACCAATAAAAATCGCAATTAACGTTTTATACGAATTCGATAAACCAGAGAAATCATCAATATCCAAATAACTTCGAACGGCCGAGCGAATAAGTTGACAAATTCAAACAATTCTATACGAACAGAAATCACATAATTTAAACCCTACATAAACCTGAGCTTTGAATTAAAGATGTGAGTGTGGGAAACACTTACCTTGCTTCTCAGAGCTCAAATCAAAAGATTGAATTGCTACGAGTCGAAGCCGAAGCCAACTAAGAACCGAGCAAGAGAGCCGAATTAAGTCGCGAGTTTGGAGTCGCCATTTTCGAATTCACTAAAAGCCCTAATTTTCAAAGAAAAGGGGGAACGAACGAAAGAGAAAAATTTATAATGCCGCCATTTTTGTTTTCTCTCGTGATTTTACTTTTAGGGTTTAAAATGAATACTGGATCCAGAGAGAGAGGAACGGGTTTGCCAATTATCTCAATGGAAAGAAAACAAGCCCAATAAAAATAAATAAAAAGGGAACGGGTCAGTTTAAATTTAAAGCCAGTATTTCCTTAACAAATTATTTAAACGAATTTCTACTCGGTTTAAAAGCTTCAAATAACAAACAACTAGGAAAATTAATCGTCTAAAGACGATAATTAATTGGTACTAAATCTCGGGTTGTTACAGACTCCCCTCCTTATAAAAATTGCGTCCCCGCAATTTTCATAATAAAAGTCGTCAATGACAATAATTTCTAACATAAAATGGTTAAGCTAGAAAATAAAGGTAGAGAATTCAAACGTCAAATAAATCTTTTAATTTCATAAAAGAAATTCAAATTTCTCAACAAAACCTAATTATCAAATAGATAATCAAAATACAGAAATCACAAAACAGCCATATCTAATTATCGATATGATAATTAGAAGACAGTAAAATCTAATTATCAATAAAGATAATTACAAAACCCAAATCGCAAATCGCAAAACCGCAAATATCTAGTTACCAAAACGGTAATCAGAAAACAACAAAGATCTAATTATCAAAAACGATAATCAGAATTCTCAAATCAACAACTATTCGATTATCAAAAATGATAATCAACTCTCAAATCAACAAATATTCGATTATCACAATCGATAATCAAATCTCAAATCAACAATTATTCGATTATCAAAATCGATAATCAAATTTCAAATCAACAATTATTCGATTACCAAAAACGATAATCCAATCTCAAATCAACAAATATTTGATTACCAAAAACGATAATCCAATCTCAAATCAACAAATATTTGATTACCAAAAACGATAATCAAATCTCAAATCAACAAATATTTGATTACCAAAAACGATAATCAAATCTCAAATCAACAAATATTCGATTATCAAAAACGATAATCCAATCTCAAATCAACAAATATTTGATTACCAAAAATGATAATCAAATCTCAAATCAACAAATATTTGATTACCAAAAACGATAATCAAATCTCAAATCAACAAATATTTGATTACCAAAAACGATAATCAAATCTCAAATCAACAAATATTTTGATTACCAAAAACGATAATCAAATCTCAAATATCTAATTATCAAAAACGATAATCAGAACTCATATCAACATTTATTCAATTATCACAAGCGATAATCAAATCAACAAATATCTAATTATCAAAAACGATAATTAGAACTCATATCAACAAATATTTAATTATCACAAGCGATAATCAAATCAACAAATATCTAATTATCAAAAACGATAATTAGAACTCATATCAACAAATATTCGATTAATAGTTATAACACATGTTCCATCTAAGTTATGTTTTATATTATGTCCATAAACCCCAAGCTCCGATACCAACTGTGACGCCCCACCTCTATGCTCACAATAACAAAGAGTATTAAAGGAAATACTGTCTGTTATTACGAAGAATAAGGCTGGATAGGAGCGGCCATCCGTAGTTAGGCCCTACACTAGTATTGGTTATCTCGATAGGAGTGGTATATATTTTTATTTTTCATCTCTTATTTATTTACTCCCATCGACATACCCAATTCCAGTATAAACGAACTACGATGGTTCATAATAGTTTAGGACAATAGATATAATAATAACACAAATAATATAAATGCGGAACACAGATAAAACAAAAGTCTCATATATATAATAACTGATGTCAGTTACAATACATGTGATACAATACATATGATACAACTACAACTGTCGACTCTGGAAGTTACATATACAAGTACATTATCGTATATAATATACATGAATACATATCTTCCTATACAAATAAACCGACTACTACAAATGACAACGACTACTCCAAAAGATATGAAGTGACTTCATAGCTCAAGCAGCAACTCAAAGTAAGATATCAACAACCTGTAAATACTCGGTCTGACCCGAGTATTACATTCAAAAGAAAATAATACACGGGTCAGTCTAATTCAAACTTAGTTATTAGTGCACAGAAGCAATAATAATTAAATAATGAATAGACGACAGTCACAATAAATCTCGTCTATCCGATCCTTAAATAAAGAAATCGGATAACGATAAATATAACACGTAACCGTGTTAAACAACAAATCAACAAATTAAACCAAATCAGAATACAATTCAGAATATTGAATTGAATAAACAAAACAGTTCAAACCATTGAAACATCAATTAAAATATTAATTTGGGTAGGGCTGCAGTACATGCACGCGTGCACTGCCTCGCCACTACAGCATATGGAATATGTAAAAGATCAAATAATCAAAACAAGATAGAATATCATAAAAGCCATACCGTGTGGCTGCAGTTCACGCTTGCATGCACTGCCATGCCACTACAGTGACGATGCCAATGCAAGAAGATCAAGTGAGGTGTTCAGTGCAACCTGGACAACAAGCTGTAAAGCCAAGACTAAACAGTATGCATCAGATCTGAAAGATAGATGTATACACATCAAATCACAAGCTACACGAATACTCCAAAACAACAGGCACATATATGAAGCCTACAGGCACAAGGTCAAGTGCACTAGTTCAAAAAGGCACAAGAGAGTCAAAGTGCACAAGAGATACAAGTGCAGACACAACAGTGCACCAGTACAACACTACAGGATCAAGTAAGCATATGCACATCAAACCAGAAAAGTGCATAAAGACTACAAGTTCAAGTGTCAGTGTAACTAAAAATGCTACAATGGATCAAAGATCAAAGAAAGTAAATGGTCTAGTTTCAACATGAATACACAGTACAGAGGTGACAAACAAACAGCATACAAGCATAGGTGAATGTGCAGACTAGAGTATGCACTGGAATGCAACAAGCTAGTCTACAAGCACAAGACAGTGGTAACTACACAATGCAACTGGTCATAAGTGAACAAACAAGTTCAAGTAACTTCAAGTACATGAATGCACAGGTTAAAGTGACTCAAAAACAGAATGAATGCCTGTACAAATGCAACAACACAAATGAACTACATGTTGTACAAGTGTGCAGTGACCAGTAAACAACTAAATAAAACTGGACCAAGTTCAACTTCACTATCAAATGCAGACTAGTGAACAAAGGCAATAGTACGTCTCAAGTGCAAACTACATCATACATGATGCTATAATCATATGGATGTATGCGAATTAGTACATCTCGAATGCAAGCTATAATAAGTCGCTGTAACATGACAGGAAGAAGAAATCCATCAAGTTACAGTGTTAAATATTACAACTCACAATTCATTCAAAGTTAGTGATACTAGATCACCATATGTGAACTAAAACTGATGCAAATTGAACAAAGAAATACCAAAATAACATAATCGAATTAGCTGAACTAATACCACAATGCATCAATTACAAGGATGCCAATAAACAATGTACAAGCCGAATGCACTAGCCAAAACAAGTAAAACTGTTTATATACACCAATTAATGTCAACCGACTCAATTTGTTAGTCAGAAGGAAAAGCATTAGAGGAAACATGACACATACTGATATGCCTTTTTATTTTTTTTATTTTTTTGGACAACAAGATGATTATGTATAAAATATTTTCAATGCAGTAGTCCTATCAAAAATGCCACAGGGGGACAAACTCAACACAATCACCTGAATGGTCACAGACATGAACATACAAATACATATATGCAAACTGCCTCAAAGGTTAAGACAGCTACCATTAATGATCAAACTCGAGGGATATTTCAACTACAAATGCACAATAAATATACTTGAAGGCTAGAGTGTGCAAGGTGGAAACATATGTATGAACTGCAACTGTGACTGGACAATGCTATAAGAAAGGAACACTATGGTCAGTAAGACTAATATGGCAACGTAGCAAGCACCTGAATACACAGTGCAGACTACAACCAAGTGATACAACAATTCAGTGAACAAGGCAAGACCCATGAAACAGAGGCAATCAAGATCAACACAGCGACAAAAATTAATGCAAACAGTTCATAGTTAAAGTGAAGACTACAAAATAAACCAGAGCAATAAGCATACTTGAAAACATAAATGAAAGCATCACTTTTGAGCAAGACAGAGAACTAGTGCAGACGGTCTTACATAAGCACAAGCTCGAGAAACACGTTCACTGCAAAAGCTAAGAAATAGGCAGCAACAAGTATCATATCAACTTTAATATCAAAGCTCAACGCAAAACAACGCAAAGCTTCCCGAGGACAACAAGCATCCAGACCGAAGTCAAAAATGAAAACCAAGCCGTACTGGCCAAAGAGTTTGAACATTTCCAAAAATCATCAAAGTCGTGAAAATGAACCAATAAAAATCGCAATTAATGTTTTATACGAATTCGATAAACCAGAGAAATCATCAATATCCAAATAACTTCGAACGGCCGAGCGAATAAGTTGACAAATTAAAACAATTCTATACGAACAGAAATCACATAATTTAAACCCTACATAAACCTGAGCTTTGAATTAAAGATGTGAGTGTGGGAAACACTCACCTTGCTTCTCAGAGCTCAAATCAAAAGATTTAACTGCTACGAGTCGAAGCCGAAGCCAACTAAGAACCGAGCAATAGAGCTGAATTAAGTCGCGAGTTTGGAGTCGCCATTTTCGAATTCACTAAAAGCCCTAATTTTCAAAGAAAAGGGGGAACGAACGAAAGAGAAAAATTTATGATGCCGCCATTTTTGTTTTCTCTCGTGATTTTACTTTTAGGGTTTAAAATGAATACTGGATCCAGAGAGAGAGGAACGGGTTTGCCAATTATCTCAATCGAAAGAAAACAAGCCCAATAAAAATAAATAAAAAGGGAACGGGTCAGTTTAAATTTAAAGCCCGTATTTCCTTAACAAATTATTTAAACGAATTTCTACCCAGTTTAAAAGCTTCAAATAACAAACAACTAGGAAAATTAATCGTCTAAAGACGATAATTAATTGGTACTAAATCTCTGGTTGTTACATCCAATATAACTTAATTAGTAGAACGGTGTTTTATTCTACAAAACAAATATCATTCGGTTTTATATTCAATTGTGTTACTTAAGAGTAGTTGACAGAAAGCCATTGGATGTCAAACATCCGTTTAAAACGTAATTTGCTTTAAAACAAAAATCTGCTTTCGAAAATAAATGATTTAAAATCAAAAACCTTTATTCAATAATTATATAGCAATTAAACTCTTTATTTAATAATGATTTAACATTTAATTAATCATTAAACCATAATTAACTATAAACTAATTAAATAATAATTATCCTTTTAGATAAGTAATTAAATATTAATTAATCTCAATAAATAATTGAATAATACTTAAATCTTAATTTATAATCAAATTATACTTTAATCTTTAATTAATAATTAAAGAGTAGACACGCACCATTGTCCAAGTGGTTAATTGATTCGGCTTTGGTGCAAGAGGTCACAAGTTCGAAACTTGCTTTCGAACGTTTATTGACATGAGATTTGTTGTCCCAATGGTTTGTTGTATATAAAGTACCATTTCAAATTAAAAAATAATTAAAGAGTAAGATAAAACTTTATTTAGTAATAATTAAATCTCAATTAAGTCTTAATTAAACCTTAACTTTAATTACTAACTAAATGAATATTTAAAATCTTTCATGAATAATAAAATAATATTAATTAAATAATAATTAATCCTTAAATAAATTATTAATTAATAATTAATCTCTAACAGATAAATAAATAAAATTAACCCTTGATTAATAACTAATTACTAATTAAATAATAATTAACCTTTAATTTATTAACTAATTAAATTAACTTAACTTATAATTAAGTACAAATTTCCTTTATTAACTAATGACTAAGTACAAATTAACTTACTTAATTAATCAATTAATTAAATAAATAAGTAATCATTACTTTTTATCACTTATAATATGTTTTGAAAACAATTTTCAAAAAGATACTTAAGTAAAAAAATATTAAGTTAGCAAAAAGAGTTCGTTTTACGAATGACATGTACAACGATTATCGCTATATGACTCGTAATTTTAAAAACTTGATTTTTATATCAAATTAACTTTAAACCCTTTTCTTTTCATGCCTTAACCTATTTTATAAACTTTGAATAAGGGTGCTGGGAACCAAACAAAGAAAGCTAAAAACTTTAAAATTTTCTCGAAAGCACATAAGTGAAAACAAATTTCAAGTATGGGATTTCGATGCCGCAACATAACTACAAGTTCACATGCTAACATCCTTTAGCCTACAACATTGTATGTAACGAACCAGAATTTCACCCTTTTGATTTAGGAGTATTTAATAAATTTTAAATATTCAAATAATAATTTTTATAATTAAGATACAACTCTTTGAAAAAATAAATAATGATGGTGAAATAATTTTTCAGACGTGTTTACAGAAATATGTAGTTCGAAGAAAAATCGAAAATGCGACCGAAATTAATTTTTTGAACTTCCGACTTTTCGTAGGCTAAAAGTTGTCGGAAAGTTTGTAAACTCTTTTGTATAAACATACGCAAACAAATACAAATTATTTAGGATTTATATGTATGTGTGTATTTGTATATGTATATACATACTTAAGTATGTAAAGTAAGATGTGATGTTAAAAATTAAAATAAAATATAAAGATGCCTTAAGAGACACAAGTAATTAGGCATTAAAAACATGTTGGCTAAGCAAAGGGAAGGGAGACAAGCTTTTAGGCAGAGGTACATAGGTGAGGTGGCATGGTGATGTGGCAAGAGGAGGTGGAGGGTAAAGGACCGAGAGTATTAAGGTAATTTACTTTGTTTCTTGTTTATAAATACCCCTTTCATTTCTTCGATTTTGCCTCCTCTTCTTTCTACCATATCTTTCTCATATCTTATCCAAATTAAGGTTTTTTAAACTGTATCAAAATCCAGTGGTTACAACTTTTATATGTACCGCTTCTTCAAATTTTAAGCTTAATCATGTCCAAATCTCATTTCTTTCAGACTCATTTTCAGATCTAGAAAATACCTCTTTTTCTTCTGACTATATCTCCCTCAAGTAAGATTCAAATTGAGTATTTTTTTTTTGAAATTATAGAGAAAAGAATTTCCAAAAAAATTTCTTTTGAAAACTTTTCCAAATTCCATGAGTAACTTGTCCAAAAATCAATTGGAATATGACCTGTTTTCGAGTTTAATTTTGTGAATTTGATGGTAATCCAAAGTCCCTCCACCTTGCAAGGCTGAGCTCCATCACTCTTGGGCTGTGTGCACCATACCTTGGCTAAACCACAAAGCCATCATAAGGCCACCAAATCTTATTTTCTTACCAAAGTCGAAGTTAGGATCTATGTTGATTTAAAGTTCTAGTGGAAATTCAAAGTGGTTTGGTAGCTTTTGGTTGAGTAAGCTCACGAATTTATTTAAAATTTCTAACTTTGAATTTGTCGTATATCTTATTACTAAATCATAGCTTGATTTGATTGAATATGATGTTGCTTTGTTAGTATGCTAATGTATTTGGATGTAATATTAACTTGAGAATGTAAGTTAAATATTAGTAAGGTTGAAAGATAAAATTTTGATTAGTTGTATATTGTGATGACATGTATGTGTATTATACTTATGCATATGTTGTGTACGTAAAAGAAAAGTTAGTATTTGGAGATAATTAGGTTGCGACATCGAAGTTCTTTCGATTAAAACTTTTTTACTCACATTACGTTTTTGAAATGTCGTGCAAAGGCCCGAAAACCTTACTTTGTTTTCCAAAATCTATTACTGAGTTTATAAAGTGGTTAAAAACTAAAAGTTAAGAATTTTGAAACTGATTAATATAAAAATTAAGTTTTGAAATATCAGGTCATATAGCAATAGTTGCTATAAGTGCAATTTGTAAAATGAACTAATTTTGAAAAATCTAAAAAGTATTTTTACTTAAGCATTATTTTTGCAAAGTTTATTACAAACCTTTAATTAAGAAATTAAAAAATAATTATTTAATTAATTATTTTAATGATTATTTAATTAATTAAGATAATTAGTACTTAATTATTAGTTTATAAAAATAATTATTATTTAAGTGTCAGTCAATTAAGTTAATTATAATCAGTTAATTAGTTTAAGTTAATTATTATTTAATTAATAATTAAGGATTAATTATTATTTAATTATCTTATAATATCATTAATTATTTATTATTTATAAAAGGATTTAAATATTTAATTACTCATAAATTAAGCAAGATTACTAAGACTTGATTAAGATTAATTTAACTATTAATGAGGGTTTAAATTATTAGTACTTAATAAGTAATTAGAGATTAATTATGGTTGAATATTTATTCAAAGATTACATATTATTTAATTATTTATATAAAGGATAATTATTATTTAAATATTTATTTAATAGTCAATTGTTATTTATTTATTTATTGATTAATGGTCTAATTGTTACCAAGTAAAGAGTTTAATTGTTATTTAATTTTTAAATTAGAGTTTTAAAGTTTTAAACCACTTTATTTTTTAAGATAAGTTTTGTTCCAAAAAGCAACTCTCGTTTAAAGAATGTTTTAAATCTAAGGGATTTCTTTGCCGATTACCTTTAAGTAACCCCAATTGAATATGAAACCCAAGGACATATCTTTAGCAGAATAAACAACCATTCTGCTAATTAAATTATAATTGACATCTATTTAACAGAATAAACTACCGTTCTACTAATTAAATTATAGTTGACATCTGTTTAGCTGAATAAATCACCTTCTATAAATTAACTTGTATTTGACATCTGTTTGGTAGAATAAATCACCCTTCTACCATAGTTTATCAATTAGGTTATGTTGACATCTATTAGGCAAAATAAAAACTCATTCTGCCATTATATTAACTTAGACATGTGTTTAGCAGAACGAATCCCCATCTGTTATTTTGGTAACTTCAGTATTTACTTATATGATTGATTGTTATTGGCTGATTCTATTATATATATCTGCTTGTTATATACAAACCCATGTTATAACTTGAAAAGTAAACTCAGTTAAATGAGAACCACTGTAGTCACTAAGCTTCTTTCTGATTTTTAAGGTCAAACATACTTTTAATAATGGTTTCAAGTTAAGTAATGATTTTAGAAATGGTGTAACAACCTTGGTTTTGGTGATTACCTGTAATATTAAATTATAACAATGGTTATAATTTAATGTTTGAAATAAAATAAATTGGTAATGAAAATTTTGTAAAAATTATTTATTTTAAATAAACAATGAGATTTGGGAGAATAAAATTTGATATAAGATTATTTAGGTGCGATAAGTTGAATAAACGGTGAATAATGGGAATAGGTTAATTTTGAGATAATAAATTAATAAAGAGATTCTTTTCAACGTTCATTTTTTTAAATAATATAAATGGTTGAAAAATAACGTTTTAAGAAACATTATTTTTGATAGTTTGGAAAGAAACTAATCATTTTATGATTTTAAAATTTGAGTAAATGTAATAATATTGTAAATTATTGCCAATATTGAATTTTTATTGATCATAAAGGAGAAATTAGAAGTATATATGTATTTTATAAATATAAAAAGGTAAAATATTGTTTAAAATGATATTTTGTTGTAAAAGTGAAGTTAATATGGTTTGTTGTGTTTATTTTGATAAGAAAATATTTTTTGTGTAAATTCTTATGTTGAAAATGGCGTTTTGTATGAAAAAGGCGTAACTTTTGAAATTTTAGTATAAAATAAGGTTTATTGATTAAAAAATAGATTTTTTTTTATAGTTAAAACACATTTTAGTTTGTTGCGAAAACAATTTTGTTTGCATAAACTTTTGATGTATAAATTTTGTTTGAGAAAGTGTGTGTATTGAGAAAATAAGTGAAAGTGTGTATTTTACTTAGTTGAATTTCTACGAAGTATAGTTTTTGGGCTAATGGGTAAAGGGTTAGATCCATTACCCATCTCTAGAACTATCAGGAGAAAAGAGAAAAATAAACTGTATGTTAGTTTCTCTTTTCTCACTTATCTTCTTCCCCTGAAAATCAACAGTAACTGAAACATGGCTTTCCTCTTTCAAATTAGAATCTTGCTTCAAAATTTGATGAAATTATAGAGAAATCAAGAGAGTAATTTGCAAATTAGTATCAAATATAGGTAATCACCACAATCTCTCAAGCTACCTCATCCAACTTTGTTCTTGTTAAGAGGATTGTTTGTAATCTTTTTCTCTCTCCGCATGTTCTCGTTTCAACATTTTCAGCTGCTGAAGCTAACAAAGGAGCCTCAAAATCATTAAATTGATGCAAATCGATGAAGTTTTAAACAATCTGTGCTACATATCTAAGGTGAGGGTTCCCTTATGCTTTCTAGTTTGAGTTCATGCGTTTAATGATGATTTATAGTGGTGTACTTGCTGGAAAAAAAAAGATCATTACTGCAATATTTCTTTTGGGATTGAAGCTAAAACCAATTTTGCCATAACCTTTTCGTTTCTTAATCAAATTCGATAATTTAGGATTTTTTTTGAAAGCACAGATATAGATCTACAATTTTCATGTTTTTGGTTTTCTGAAATTTTGATGTTTGATTGATAAAAATCGTCCTTATTTGTTGCTATCCCAATAGCAAATCGACAGCAACAACAATCATAGGCCTGAGATTTTTTTTGACCATAACTCTTTCGTTTAATCAAATTCAATAATTTTAGATGTTCTGGAAAGCTTAGATAATCTAATAGAAGTTTCATGTTTTGTGTTTTCCATAATTTTGAAGATATCTGGGTTTGAGTGTTTCTATTGCAACCACGAATGCAAAACTAATATATGCTCTATGTTTGAATCTGAAACGAAATTAACCATAACTCTTTGTTCTCTTAACCAAATTCAATAATTTTAGATGTTTTGGAAAGCTTAGATAATTTACTACAAGTTTCATATTTTGTGTTTTTCATAATTTTGAAGCTATTTGTGTCAAAATTAGTGTTCCTATTGCAATCCCGAGAGCAAAACTAATATATGCTCTGTGTTTGGATCTGAAACGGAATCAACCATACCAGTTTCGTTTCTTAACCAAATTCAATAATTTCGGATGTTATGAAAAGCTTGGATAATGTACTACAAGTTTCATGTTTTGTATTTTCTATAATTTTGAAGTTATCTGGTCAAAATTGAGTATTTCTATTGCAATCCCTAGAGCAAAACTAACATTTTCTCTGTGTTTGAAACTGAAATGAAATTAACCATAACTCTTTCATTTCTTAACCAAATTAAATAATTTTCGATGTTTTGGAAAGCACATATCATGTACTACAAGTTTTGTGTCTTGAGTTTTTTGAAATTTTGAAGTTTGTGGTCGAAATTATGGTAGTATGTTGCTATCCTGAGTGCAAAATGACAGCAATAACAATCATTGACCTTAGAATTGTATTAGCTCGTTTTTGATCTCATTCTCATTCGGTTTTGATGTTGTTTTAAATATATTTTGAGAGAAATGATGCCTATCAGTAGGCTAACTATATTGGAAGAATTTGAAATTCAAATTTAAATGGAATTTGAATTGATTTTGGGATAAATTTGAATTTATTTCGTATTGAATTCAAGTTATCGGTTTTGATCCTTCTTAATTTTTATTATTTTCGAGAACGGTTTTCACTAAACCATTTTTGAAATATATGGACATTTCAAATTAGTATTACATAGTATTTTAAAATTATTTTTCTAAATAAAAATATATTTATTTCCTATAATAATGAAATTTCAAATATTGGTTTTGATAATCGTTTTCGGAAATCGTTTTCAATTCCTGTTTTCCTCTAATAAAATTATTTTATAATTAAAATTACTTATTTTTATAAATTTGGGACGTATGAGAAAGATAATTAAAAGGTAAAGTAAAATATGTGGTATGAGACACATGGATTTGCTTTATCGCTTAATACCTGACTTATACGATTGAAACTCTTTCGATGAACTGTTTGAGACGATTTAAGATGTTATTAAATTTTTGGGTGGGTTATATGGACCTAGAACTCCAATTTAGGAGTATATTCGATGAAGGACCAATTCAAGATGTATTTCTTAATCTCCAATGAAATGAGGCGAATTAAGAGCTAGAAATTCCTATTTGGAATTATGATTATAAATAACCATCTAGATGTTATTTTTACTTGGCGATGAGATGAGATAAGCTTCTTTATGATGATTTTAAGATGTTGAGATGTATTCTGATGGCTTTTACTTGTCGATGAGATGAGACAAGTCATGACGTCACTAGTACTCATCAATGAGATGAGACGAGTAGCGAATTGTATTTACTCACCTATGAGATGAGGCAGAGTATATTTTCATGATGTTTATGATGTTTTACTGGTGTGGCACCAACTAATGGCTAGTAAACCATTAGGTGCAAGCGTATGGTATGAGATGTATGTTAACTCCTATTGGGTTCCTATCCGAGAAGTTGAGACACATTCACGATGTTTACTAGTATTATAGACCATGAGTGCTCAATTGGAGTCATCACGATGTGGTTGCGACTCTAATCATCACGATGTTATTAACTCGGGTCTTTGTGACTAGGAGTCATGATATTATAGACTATAGTCATCATGATGTTCACGATGTTATGATATTTCTTGACTCCAGTCATCATGATGTTTATGGTACCAAATATTAGTACTAGTCACGATGTAAGCACATGCAATTTTCGATGAAGTTTTAGATGTCTTGATTTCACCTTTTTACGAGGATGTTTATTATAGCCTTGAGTAAGATGAAGGCTTACATGTATTGATGGTTTTATGGTGATTTCAAATATGATGTTTTGAACTCTCTTGAGTTCTGTTATGATGGATTTATGAGGTTTTAGACTGTGTTATAATAATTATTTATATGGTTCAAATCCTTGCATATTTTACTTATGTAACTATAGAAGATGAACCATATTTAGATAACCATTTGAATTCCCTTATGAAATCATGATGAACCCATAAATGTCTCACCTTAGAGATGATTTGATGATACTTATATCGTTCCTTTGGAAAAAAGAATGGTTCCCCCTTTCCTCCCATTACTATTATCTTTACTAACGATAAGTTCTAGCCTATCTGATACATGTATTTGTTACTCGGGTCAGACCAAGTTGCAGGTTAGGTATGGATTTAGCTCACTCCTTCTTGGATCCATTAGCTTGATTTTGTTTGGACCACTCCTTTCGGACTTGGACGTTGTACTTTTTTTGAGTAGTCGATCTTTTACACCTATCATGGTGTACCTATTATTTTGTGGGATGGTTGTGTATGTATATTTTGTAGTTCATGCTACTTAAGTATGTTGTATTATGTATGATGTATGGAGATGTATGTGTACTCTTATCTGGGTTTGTTGTTCTATGACTCTTTATATATGAAAGTGTACGTGTAGTACTAAGGATCGTGTAATATGGTATATAAATGCGGAAACTGATAATAGCAGTAAAATAAAAATTAAAGTAAGCACACCAGGAATTTTTATACTGGTTCGAACTTTCCGTTCTACGTCTAGTCCCAGAATACCCTCTGGATTTAAACTAAACCCCTCACTTCACCCGGAGGAATAGGTATACGACACCTGAGTAGCCGAACAAGAATTTTTCCGCCTTAACAGCCGAAGAGGACTTTAACTTCAATACAAATAGTTTGTTGACGAATGTGTTCTGAATAACACTGATTGTCTTTTGATAGTAAAACTTTCCTATAATCAAATCCTCAAGAGTATATATGTGTGTGAAGATTTAGAAGGAAGATAATCACGTAGAATCGAAGTTTATGATTTAAATCAAGGATTCTAGTGATATTAAATAAGAATGAATGCTTTTATTTGCAGAAATAAATAGAGAATAGATTTCAGAACTATAAACAAGAATCGGTGATTGTAGAAGTGATTTGAACATGTTTATATAGTTGTAGAATAGTTACAATCTTTCATGAAGAGTTTCAATCATAAGTTGTGTCCGTATCTCTTGAATTAAGGGACATATCTCTTCATGAAACCATCGCAACTCTTCAGAGAACTAGCCGTTATATGCAGGTCGGTCGACCGGAGAAACTGGCCGGTCAGCTGAGTTTGAAATCGTGTATAAAACAGAGAGTATCTGTGCACTGACTACAGGGTCGGTCGACCGAAGATACTGGTCGGTCAGCCGACCTGTTGTTAAACAAAAACAGTAGTAGCTCATTTGGTTAGAGTACTTGCCTTCCAAACTAGTTACTCGGGTTCGATCCCCACTCCATGCATTTTTTGTAAACTTAATTTTGATTAAAATATGCAAGCAAGTTTATTTGAATGTGAATGATGATTCTTGAGGAATGATTTTAACAATATTCTAAGACTCAATATAATAAAATATTAATACTAATCTCTGGATTGCAGTCTTGTCTCCTTTGTAGTGCACAATTTACTTTTATTCTCTTTTTGTCGCCTTTGTATAGTATTCTCTTTGTTGTTCGTCTTATGATCTCTGAAGCTTGTGTCATGAATCAAAACCCATGAATCAACATTCTCCCCCTTTTTGATTGATGACAATACTTATGTGACGAAGTAGTATATATTGTAATTCTCCCCCTGAATATATGGCGACTTTTCTACAAAAACTTGTTAGCTTTTATATATTTCTCCCCCTTTGTCATCGACAAAAAGGAGAGTTTAACTGATGATATAAATTATATTTCACATAAGTGTTAACATAGAACAATATAAAACAAAATAACTACTACTTATAATGTAAGGTATCAAAAAAATTAACATTTAAAGCATGCGATACCGAGGCTTCTTATAATTTCCTAAATTTTAGGAAACCATACCCAATTGGGTATGGTTGAACCTTTATAAATATAATTTTCATTATTAACTACCATATCAAAATAATCATCAATGTATTTTTCTCTATTTTTCCAATTAACAGGAACCCATATACTTAGATAATTTTTATTCATATTTCCTGTTAATGATTTTGTACTTCTAAAGAAATTATCAACATTATAGGTCATAGTAGTATTTGAATTTCTATAAAAATTGGATTTAGGCTCTACTCGAAATTTAGTACTAGCACTATCATTTTTACTATACATGAAAACATATCTAGTGCTATTTCTACGATCGGTTTTATTATATCCTAAACCACTTTTATCATTGTGAGTTTTTGAATTCTTAACATAACCTAATCCCTTCTTATTTGAAGCAGGTTGTGAATTTTCAATAATCCTGGATAAATTTTCTCTCCCTTTATTAAAATTAGATACATTTTTAGATATATCATCAAATTTTATTTTAAGACTAGATTTTTCTAACTCTAAATCCTTAATTTTAGAGTTTAAACTATTATTTTTGAATAGTAAATCATCATTTTTATACTTTTGAATTTCTAGTTCTTCAGATATTGACGAAATTTGAGAGGATAAGTTAGAATTTTATTGTTGAGTGCTTTCAAGTTCTTCTTCTAATATTTTCTTCTCATCTTTCAGCATATCTACTTCTAAGACTGTTCTATCTAATTTTCTTTGCAACTCCTTATTTTTCTTTTTAAGCTGCTTTGTTACATTTATTAATTCAGAATTTATTTCAATTAAATCTTCAAAAGTAAAATCACTTACATCGTCTGATGAAGCCATGAAGCACACATTTGCTTGTTCATTATCACTTTCACTCTCTGAAGAGGATGATGAGTCAGTGTCGTCCCAAGTGACAGAAAAATCTCTTCGTTTGGTTTTGTCCTTCTTAAAATTGCTCCTTTTGCTTTCTGGACAATCTTTCTTCATGTGACCTTTCTTGTGACATTCATAACATTCCATTGCTGAAGATGATGGTTTGCTGCTATTAGAATTGTTGTTGGAGTTATTTTTGTTTCCCTTGAATTTGTTTCTGTTGAATTTCAAAAAAAAATTGAAATTTTTAGCGATCATCGCCATATCTTCATTATCTGAGTTGGAATCGTCTTTTTCTGCTTGAAAAGCCACATTTTTCTTTTCTTGTGCTCCATTTCTTTTTGCCTGCAAATTTACTTCGTAGGACATTAGATTACCTATCAATTCTTCTGGTTTTAATGTTGACAAATCACTTGCTTCTTCAATGGCTAAGACTTTTCTTTCCCATTCGTCCATTAAAGAATTTAAGATTTTTGTAACAACATCAAAATCAGTAAACTTTTGTTCTAGTGATAGTAAAGCATGATAAATATCCTGAAATCTAGAGTACATATCATTTATAGATTCGTTTGGTCTCATTTTGAAATTTTGAAATTGATTTTTCAACATAGAAATTTTGCTTAGTTTAACTTTGTTCGTTCCCTCATGTGTTATCTTAAGTGTTCTCCAAATTTCATAACCAGAAGTGCACATGCTAACTCTATTGAATTCATTTCTATCTAATGCACAAAATAAAATATTCATAGCCTTTGCATTTGATGTAGCATCTAGTTTTTGTGTGTTACTCCAAGTTGAGTATTCTCTAGTAGGAGTTATGTATTCTCTTTGTATAATATTCCAGATATCAAATCCACTAGATTGTATATAGATTCTCATTCTAGTTGACCAATAATTATAATTTATACCATTAAAAAATGGAGGTCGTGAAGTTGATTGACCCTCTGTGAAATTAGTATTAGTGTTAGTGCCAAAATCGTTAGTTTGTGTCGTTGCCATATTACTAGCAATAAATATCAAATAACTTTGTGACGATTATAGGATGACCTTGCTCTGATACCAAATGAAAGTGTACGTGTAGTACTAAGGATCGTGTAATATGGTATATAAATGCGGAAACTGATAATAGCAGTAAAATAAAAATTAAAGTAAACACACCAGGAATTTTTATACTGGTTCGAACTTCCCGTTCTACGTCCAGTCCCAGAATACCCTCTGGATTTAAACTAAACCCCTCACTTCACCCGGAGGAATAGGTATACGACACCTGAGCAGCCGAACAGGAATTTTTCCGCCTCAACAGCCGAAGAGGACTTTAACTTCAATACAAATAGTTTGTTGACGAATGTGTTCTGAATAACACTGATTGTCTTTTGATAATACAACTTTCCTATAATCAAATCCTCAAGAGTATATATGTGTGTGAAGATTTAGAAGGAAGATAATCACGTAGAATCGAAGTTTATGGTTTAAATCAAGGATTCTAGTGATATTAAATAAGAATGAATGCTTTTATTTGCAGAAATAAATAGAGAGTAGATTTCAGAATTATAAACAAGAATCGGTGATTGTAGAAGTGATTTGAACATGTTTATATAGTTGTAGAATAGTTACAATCTTTCATGAAGAGTTTCAATCATAAGTTGTGTCCGTATCTCTTGAATTGAGGGACATATCTCTTCATGAAACCATCGCAACTCTTCAGAGAACTAGCCGTTATATGCAGGTCGGTCGACCGGAGAAACTGGCCGGTCAGCCGAGTTTGAAATCGTGTATAAAACAGAGAGTATCTGTGCACTGACTACAGGGTCGGTCGACCGAAGATACTGGTCGGTCAGCCGACCTATTGTTAAACAAAAACAGTAGTAGCTCATTTGGTTAGAGTACTTACCTTCCAAACTAGTGACTCGGGTTCGATCCTCGCTCCATGCATTTTTTGTAAACTTGATTTTGATTAAAATATGCAAGCAAGTTTATTTGAATGTGAATGATGATTCTTGAGGAATGATTCTAACAATATTCTAAGACTCAATATAATAAAATATTAATACTAATCTCTGGATTGTAGTCTTGTCTCCTTTGTAGTGCACAATTTACTTTTATTCTCTTTTTGTCGCCTTTGTATAGTATTCTCTTTGTTGTTCGTCCTATGATCTCTGAAGCTTGTGTCATGAATCAAAACCCATGAATCAACAATATATATATATATATATATATATATATATATATCTGTATATTGCATTTATTCTGAAATGGTCCTAAACCACCATGGTATCGTATTAGCTAAGGACAAGGTGTGTCGACCATATATGAGGTAACAGAAAAAATATGTCGACATACTTAGCTCTTAGCTAATGCAATATCATGATGATCGCCCTTAACTAGTCCTATTCTCTACATTAGTAGATAGGATTACTTAGTAATTCTCTTTACTAATATGGGTCTCGGGGTAGGGCATTACAAATGGTGTTTTTAGTAATCATTTTGTTTATCAAATGGACTTTATTAAATGATTTCATTAAAGGAGTTTTGTTTTATATAAGGAATATTTATAAGAAAGTTTTATAAATGATTTTGAAATTGTAAAGGAAGTTTTATAAATAATTTTGGAGATTTACAGTGAGATATATAAATGGTTTTGATATTTATAAAGAGTTTTGTAAATTTAACTTGATGATTTATAAAGAGTTTTATAACTGGGATTGGAATTTAAGTAAAGAAGATTCATAATAAAAGAGATTTATTAAGAGGATTTATAGAAGAAAATTTATTTATAAAAGAATTTGAGATTGGATTTACATTTACCGACCTTCTTAATTCTGGTGGTGTGGACATTCGTTCCACACTTAACACCAAAGGAATATTGTTTGAGGTTATCTTTATCTATAATTTAAATAATATTTTGTATTAATCATTTGATATGATTTGAAAATGAGAAATCTTACACGAATGTTATGTAAATATACTTATGTCAGTGAGATAAGTATATGAATGTTTTTGATAAACACTTTTGGTAAGAGTTTAATAAATGAAAGATTTAGTTTGGGGCTTAGTGGTTGCTATGGGTAGTTAAGTCTCTGAATTTGTTGTTGTTTTTTTATTTTATAGTTAAATACCGACTTCAAATATGGACCAAAATATAACGCCGAAAATATCTAGGAGAAACACGTCAGTTATATGGCATAGTTATCTTCGACGATATTGTACTATGCATATTTTGTTCTCTTAGGGCAAACGATAGGGAGATCCGTCCACTTAAACGATTAAGGGGTGATCCTTGCTCCTATGTATGGTTGAATATTTCCAAAAGAAGTGGGGTTGAGTTTACCGGAAATATCGAATGTTGTTTTGAAGAGCCCGAGATCGGATAAGTAAAAATTATCTAAAAACCACTTCGATCCAACTCAAGCATTTCAAACTAAAGATATATTGAAGATGATTTTGAAAGAAATGCGGATTACGGATCTTAAGGCTAGGGTTAACACTAGAGGGGGGTGGATAGTGTTTATAAAGAATTACTAAATCCTTTTGAGTTTATGTTAGTTTAGACACAGATGTATGCAATCTACAGATACAGGGATAATCACAGAAACAAACACGGATGCAAAAATAAAATAAAAGCAATAAAGGAAAGAACACACCAGATATTATACTGGCTCGGAATTACCCCACATCCAGTCCCGCAACACAAGTACAGATTTCCTTTCAAAAGCAATTGCACAATTACACCCTCAATTTCAAGGCTACGAGGTACACCCTCCAGAATTTCAATCCTCTAGATAGAGATACTTGATTTCCGGGCCACAAGTTTACCCAATTGATTTACCAAGGCTACAATCACACCTTTTCTCGCTTGATTGATTTTCAAGGCCACAATCACACCTTTTCTCGCTTAATAGATTACAAAGAAATCTATAACTCTGAATAGCACTGAGAACCTTGTTGAGATAGTGATAGAGAATCAAACTAGATGTAATCGAGTATGATTCAATATTGATTTCGGCAGAGTAATGGTAAGAGTATGTATTAAGAGATGTGAAAGAAGAAGAGGAATGAAAAACCAGAAAATCTGAACTAAAATTCGTCGAAACTAACCCGTATTTATAGAAGAACAACAGCCATGTCCATTCATGAAGAGTTATGGCGAATAGACACTTCTTTTGAAATTTAAATTTTGAACTCAACTGACACCATGTCGACATGGTCACCATAGGCATGTCGACATCCCAAAGCAATTTTTGATGATTTGATTTTCTTTGAAAATAACCTTTATCTTATATCAAAACTATTTAAACTTTTCTAATATACTTGACTATAGTTAAAATTCATAAGTAAATATAGAGAATAGTATATATATAATTTAACTATAATTTTATATTTAAATCTTAAGTATAAATATTTAAAAGTTAAATATATTATTTTAAAAGATAGTTTAAAATCAGGAGTAATTTTGACTTTGAAATTAAAGATAATTTTGAGGCTAAAATTATTTAAAATCAGGATACAGGTTTTTGATGCTTTTAAAAGGAAGGTTTTGAAAACATTTTGAAAATAGGATATAATTTTGAAAAATGATTTTGAATAAAAAGTTAGCGGATACAAAGCAATGTTCCACTAGATTTTTCGTAGGTTCCATCCTACTTAGGGTTCCATCTCTTTAATAGCCTCGAAGTGGATTCCATTCCACGAATAAATTGGATTTTAAGATGCCAGTGCTTTTCTATGAGTTTTAACTAAATTTCGAATTAAAGAATAAATTACTTCAGTTCTTGAACTCTTGATATTCTTGATACTCATGAGTCTTCAATCTTGATATCTTGAATCTCTATACTGTACAGTCTTCATTCTTGGTACCTGCATGGTTAAAACCTGCATATACATATATATCTAAACTTATAATGTTAGTATTTATATTTTACAATCTATTCTAAGATTGTTGTCATCAAAACCATCATCTCACGGACTAACAATCTCTCCCTTTTTGATGATGACAACCTTTGTCTATAAAATATTACTTCTATCCTAATAACTCCCCCTTAATCTATAACTTCCCCTTAATTTATGCCCAACTAACCTGTTTTATATTTCTCCCCCTTTGTCATCAACAAAAACTAACTCCTCCTCATTCTTGGACTAGAGTACCTGTATTAATAAACTATACAATGGAATATATAATAGATAGAAATAATTATCCTTATGAACATGATAATTAATCAAGGATTATATACATTTCAATGTATATATACACACATGTTTTATGTAGAAACCATCAAACCAATTTAAGAAATCAATTCACACCGAGTATCAATCCAAACCAAATCAAATTAATTCAAACAAACAATTCAAACAAAGTAAAAAAAAATAAAAATCAAACGTTACATGGAACTTCCACCCATCCTTCTTCTCCAAAGATTGGATCTGCCTTAATAGCATCCCAATTATCATTGTCGTTGGTGAGAGAGACTTGAGGATGTGCTTCGTTATCATCCTTGTGTAAGGAGGAAATCATCCATCGTATTGCATCGAAATGCCTTTCTTGCTCCTTGATCATCTGCATTTGACTTAATTCTAAGTGTCGCTGGTTACGAAGAATGAACTAGAGAATACTCTTGGATGAATTAAGAGTTTCTTCAAGATTTTTGGATAATTGTGAATTGGATTAGCCATAGTTGAATTTGTGAAAGAAATGAAGAATTAGAAGATAGGAAATAATTTTCAGTGAAGAATTCTGGAAGAAATAGGTATATATAGGTGTAGAAATTCGTTTGAAATGAATAGACATATGGTTGTTATTCAAATTTCAAATTCAAAATCAATTGTCATTTCTGACCAGTACATGTCGACATGGTCATAGAGGGGATGTCAACAGGGGTTAGTGAAAAATTATGACTAATTTGATTTTGTGAATAATTGTATGTGTATATATATATTTATATACTGTACTAACATTTATTCTGGAGATAAGATGTGACGACCCGACTTCCTATCTCCAGAAAATCGCATCATCTTGCAGAAAGAAAGGGATAGAAGAAGAAAAGAAAGAGAAAGAAGAAAGACAACAACATCAGAGAACTCATAGCGGAACGAATGAAATATAATATATCACATAAAATATTACACAGTATTATATTACATCAGAGTACACAACCTACTATAACATGTATTAGACAGTTATAACATCTGTCTAATTATACAACTCAAGTACATAAGATACAGATATAACAAACACAGCGGAATCAATATATCTACACGTCGAAGCCTCCTCCTCCATATCTCCTCCAGAATTTCATCAAGCAACCTGAATCACTTGACTACTCATACATAATATGAGTACCCAAGAGTTTAATAAAACAGAAAATAAACACTCGGGTCAGACAGGGGTCTGGTGTGAGTAAATGGTTTAGAATTACTTAACTTTAGAAAAACCTTTGAAAGGAAAGGTATCACGTAAAACTTCCCACACATAAACATGGAAAAAAATTTACCTTACGCTAACCAAAACATTTGATAGGAAATCCAGTGATATTATAATAATGTCTAGGGTTTTCAAGTAAATAAGAAATAGCCGAAATTGTTACATGATTAAATTCCAGCTACTAGCCACAAAAGTGGGTAATACAATCAAAACCGTAGGGTCTCGTAGGAAGAATGGATTTCCATCAATGGCAGGGCTACTGGGGTACCCCCCGTCACAGTACGTGGCCTAGATCAACGTACCGAAGAGCCACCCTAACTCCCCTGCAACACAAGGCCGGGACCATTCCTTACTGAACAGTCCCGAACAAGATAACCCCGCAGTTGGCGCGCGATTCCAACTGCCCACACAGCCGAAATAAAAGGGACTTCTAGACAGGGGAAAATTTTGCTCTCTAATGGGAGCTACCCACGAAGCCTTGCTGCACCTCCCCTGTTTTAGCCATTCCCGGTTGATGAGGCTTGAGGCTACGATTACCTTTATAGAACACATCTATCTTAGAATGCTCATCGTCCACCTGACGATGTTCTGAAAGCATCCAATCCATACAAGTTCGTTCCGGGTTCGAACGAAACCGAAGGCACTATCTCGTTGCACTCATTTTGGAATCACCCTCAGAGTCAACGACTATAGCACTTGCACTCTGAATCACCATCTCGAATCTATAAGTACTATTCCGTCAACTCATTACGGAATCACCCACAGAGTCATCTGACGTATAGTCCTTACACCTCGAGTCTTTACTTGCTCCACTTGGATTCACGACCTAACGTTTAATTGGAATCGATGTGGTTTTCGGATATCCAAATATGGAAACCCGATCCCGGTCTCACCGAAACCAAACGCCATTTTAATGTCCAAGTTGTACTAAGGGTTTCAACAGTTAAACTTATATTCAGGATGATGTATAAACAGATAGATGAATCATATTATCACAATAGATAATTCACATCAAACATTCATCTCCACAATGCAGCATATCACATATCATAAATACCCAAATCATCCATTATCAATCAATTACCCAATATCATCATCCAATATCAACCATCCAATATCAATCAATTATCCAGCATTGATTAATCAATAACAATCAATCATCCATCAACAGAATTTATCAACTCTAAATCAATTGGATTAACCTTAAATCCTTTTTCATTTATTAATTTCAAATAAAAAGATTAATCATCCCTAATGATCTTCTTTAATCAATCTTCCTTGATTAATTATACTTTAATTACATTCAAGTAATTATTCTTAATCATATTCAGTAATTAACCTTTAATTACTATCATTAATTACAATAATTAATGATCCTTCATTTATTTTCTTTATTTATTAATCAATTATAATCAATTAGATTAAGCTTTAATTGATTACAATTAATTAATCACCCTTAAATTAATCACTTATGTTAAAAAACCTTGATTAATATCATTAATCACATTAATTAATGATCCTCATTAATTAATAATTACTTTAATTAATTAAATAATTAACTTATAATTAATCAACTCATTAATCATAATCAGCAATAATCAATTTGTAATTACTTAACTTAATTAATTAACTTCTTATTTAATAATCTTCTAAATTAACTATATTAATCCTTGATTAATTAATCCAATTAAATAATCTTTAATTACTTCATTTAGTAATTATTAAACAATTAAATAAATAAATAAATCCTTAATTAATTGCTTTATTAATTAATTACAATTTTAATTATTTATTCTTAGTAATTAATCTTAAGTTAAATTAATTAATTAATTAATTAATTAATCACATTAATTAATTAACTAAATAATTAAGTAATTAACTCTTAATTACTTAACAAGTAATTATCTCTAATTACTTCATTGATAACTCTTTATTACTCTCTTAATTAATTTCTTAACAAATATTTAATTCCATTATTAAACAATTCCTAATGCATAAATTAATTAATTACTCCATAGTTAATTAACTTTAAAACAATTATACTAATCAATTCCTTAATTGATATCATTAAGTGATTAACCAATAATCACTTCCATTAAAAATACTCCATGAGTAATCACCATTAATTACCTCCATAAGTAATTAACTTTATTAATTACATTCAACAAATAACCATTAACTACTTTACAAACAATTAACTAATTATCTAAAATAAATTAAATAGTTAATTAATTAACTTCTTATAATTTCAAAATCCTTAATTAATTAAGAGAACATTAATCTTAATTAAACAAATCAAATTTAATATTTTTATGTTCAAATCAAAGATAAATTAACCTTAATTATCTTGTAATGAATTATTTGAATAAATCAAATTTTAACAACTTAAACAAATTATCCTATTTGGTTTTCAAAATCATAATGATAATATTATTTGAAAATAGGAAATTTAGAAACAAATTTCAAAATTTAGAATACTTTAAAACATCTAAATTAATCTTATTTATTTCAAATATAAATTTGAAATCTTAGGTTTGGATCATTACTTAACATTTAAACTTAAACTTTGATTTAATATTTAAATTCAAAATATTCTTTTAAATTGAACTCCAAGATGTAATTAAATTACTTTCAAAATGAAAACACTTAAAATAAATTTTAAAGTAAAATAAAATAAATAATTTCAATTTATACTTTATAAGTTTGATTTAACATTTAATTTTAAACAACAAATTTTATACTTTGCATTTTGATTTCTTTATAAAACTTGTTTATAATAAAATGCTTGATTTTTAATTTAATCAACTCAAGTTTATATTGCAACTTAGTGATATATCTAACTACCAAAACAACAGCTAAAAGCCCGAAGCAAACAACGATATCATCCGAGACAACACCGAAGCAAACACAAACCCTACTGTCTTCGAGTCAAACACGTGAATATCCTGAGAGCTTTTTCGAGTAAAACTCGCCTTCCCCATCTCATACTTTCCAGTGCACACCCATCTTACTCGTGCACGATGCACAACACCTCCGGCCACAGGCGATCTGCGCGACGACCAACTATGGTCACAAAATCACTTGCGAGCCCACTAACCTACCCAGATCGAAGAAGTAGCAATCGAATCAAATTTTGATCGATCGAACCAAAAACTGCAAAAAAAACAACACGAACCCAAAACTCCACCGCCGTTGACCATCTCGGCAACGATGAGCCATGCCGACCACTCCACCGTGATGCCACAACCCATATCATCAACCTTCCCAAGCGCGAACGCCAACGGCCCACCAATGTTCATCGCGAAATCACCTACAGCCGAGCCGAAACCTAAAACCAACTAAACTCGAATTTGATTAATTACGATCAAATTACACATTTAAAAAAATCAAAGGTATTTTTCCTATAATCTGTAACATACATGCTAGCTACGATCTAAGAATCAACTCAAACTATCATGTACAACATCCACAGTTCATAAAAATCCTTCAAACCCAAAATTCAACTTAAATACATAATTAAAAATTATGATACAAACTCCAAAAATCATAACTTTTCTATTGTAATTTGATTATAAATTCAAAACTAGAAATTGAAATCATACCGATTTGCCCAAATTTGATTTTCTACTGTAAATTGGACATTTTGGGTAACTCTTTCAAATTTAAACCCTATAATTATTTTTAGATGATAAATCACTTTATTACAAACAATTTTCATTTACAAATTACAGTTCAATTTTAATCAAAATCAAGTTATTGATTTTAAAAAGAAAAAAAACAACCTGTATAACAATTGTATACATATACAGGCATTCACCATATTTTTTTTATTTTTATTTTACAAACATACATTCAGATAGACTAAAATGCATTATCAAACTCAAATCCATATGCATGCAACATTCAATCAAAGATTAAATCAAAACTGTTTTAAAAATATAATTTACTCACCTTATATTTTCCAGAGAATAAAGCAGGGAGCAGGTTTTGAATTTTCCAGGCACTCGAACAAAAATCTGAAAAAGCTTGAATGCATGCCTTCAATTTGATGTTCTAAAGGTTGAAACTTCAGTTGTTTAAAGGTTGAAACTTGCTGAGAAGACTTGAAGTTGCAGGTTTGTTGAATTGCAATTTTTAATTCCAGATTTATTTATTTTCTTTTGGTTTCAATGTCAGGTTTTGAAAAAGATTTCTTTTTTGATCTTTAATTCATGAACAAAAAAAAATAAATTTGAGAAGAAGATGGAAGATTTGAAAATTAGAAGAGAAACAAATTCCCTTATGTTTAAATGAATTATGTTATGATAATAAATTTTTTAAAGAAAATAAAATTTAAAGGAAGACACTTGTCACTTAAGTACCTAATCTTCTTACATGCATTTATTAAGGTAATTAACATGTTTACACATGTCTTTAAATATATTTAATATATTTTCATTTAATTTAAAAGATAATATAGGCTTTCTTATTTAAGTTACTTGATTTATAAATATTTACATAAGTATTCATAAATTTACCCTTTAAAGAAAATATTATAAAACCAATTATAATACAAATAAATCTTGTGCATGTATTTTAAAAATCCAAAACATATATATATACTTTTATAACCATTTTTAATTTTAGCATTTTAAAAGAAAACAAAACAAAACTTGTTTTAAACTATCACATTAAAAATAAACAACCTTATATTTGAAACAATTGAATTAAACTAAATTATCTTTTGAAAAATCTTATTGAATTTAAAACAAAGCTTTAAAATTACAATATTCATTCATACATCAATTATTAATAGATTAAATTAAATTTCAAAACAACTCAAATTATAACATATACAAATATATATATATTACAATTTGAAACTTCATCATTTATTTAAAACACAAGATCTTCTATTCACAATATATATCAATGTATATATTATAAACAGAATAAAATTTGATTAGCTTTGAAAAATAAATCTTATTAATATTTTAAATTGTCAGAAAGATATTGATCACCATTATCAGAATAAATATTTATTAACCTTTAAAAAGAATAATTTATCAGTTTAAATTAAAATTATAAAGAAAAATTATCAAGCTAAATTAATTATTTATACATATTATTAAATTTATATTGCCAAAAACTCCGGGTCGTTACATAAGATAAGGTAGATAAAAGAAAAGAAATTTCATTTCATTGCATACTAAGATGTTACAATGATTAAACACACACCAAACTAAATAAACTTTCGAATTAAACAAACTAAAACACATACAACAAGATACGAAAAGATAAAACTAGTTAGAGGATGATAATGATGAAGAAAGTCCAAGTTTCTTGCTGACTTTGGAAATGAACTTGTTCATCTTGAATAAAATTTCGTCCATCTTCTTGCCAACGGATCGTTTAAGATTCCATTGACTCTCAACAATCGTCTTTTGATTTTTGAGTAGGGTTTTGGTGGATGGATTAGGAGGATAGTCAATGCTTTCCAAAGAGGTTTCACCTTTTCTTCTTCAATTTCCAATTCCATCCCCTTCTTCTTCCTCCTCCTCTTCCTCTTCTTCCATTTTCTCATGAGCCCTACGCTCTTCCTTTTCGGCAAGGGTCTCATAAGGTTAAAAAAATGGAATTTTCATAAGCGAAATGTTGGTATGATTGAAAACTTTTCTAGAAACAAATTCTTCGCCTTTGAAATCCACTCCAAAATAGTTAAAAATCTATGAAGACCCGCAAATCCGTACTCCTTGAATATACACTAATCTCCATTGATTAATTCAAGATGAACAGAAATACGAATTCTCAATGTTTAAGAAAAGGAAAGAGAGAGAAGAGGAGGGAAAAAGGTAGAAAATAGAGAGGAAAGAAAATAGAAAAGAGAACGGAACAGAAAGAAAACAACAGAACAATAACAGAATCTCACAATTCGCAGCGGAACAACATATAATAATAAATGAATAATCTTTAAACAAAGAACTATATCAGTTATTACATTTTATACATTACATTACATTACATCATATCATCAGAGTGTACAACAACAACAACATCAAATAGTGCAGCGGAAAAAGAAATACTATATGCTAGTAAAACGCCATGCCATCCAGCTTGCCTCCTGCAACTCCAGAATATCCTGATAAACCTTGACTCTTGACTGCCCGTGTAGAAATTGGTGGGCACCCAGAGTTTAGGAAGGAAAACAATAAACTCCGAGTCAGTCATGTGACTGGTGTGGGAACTCAAAACAGTTTATTTATCTTTGAAAACAAAATAGAGGAATATTTTTAAAGTCAATTCGCAATGCTTTTAAAAATGAGACTACCATAAGGCCTCCCGCACACACACACAATGCAAACGCAGAATCGGAGGAGATTTCTCCTTATGATAGTCAAAGATGCTTGATACGTATTTTAAAGAACATTTGATATTATTACTAGTGCATAGTGTAGAAAAAAATTCATTTCGAAAATAGAATATAAATCTTAGCCAGCATAGACATTTCGAACTATGCCTACTATAGCTACCATCTAAACAGTGGTGACCACCATAAGTAAATGGCAGGTTCTACAACTAATACCGTACAAGGTTTCGTATTGGGAATTGGATTTCCAACGAATGATCAGGCCAAGGAACTTCCCATTGCCACATGAGAATGCCTCTAGATGGACATCCCCGAGAACCAAACCGGATCTCTACCAACACAAGGCCGGGTTACCCCTAACTGAGTAACAACTGACCGAATATGCCATCCCCCGGTCCTTTGGGACCTTTCACCGAGCGCTCGTAATCAATTCACACAATCATAAAGTGTTTTCAACATGAGTAAGTATCTGGGCTCCATACCATGATACCACCCTTTTCCAGAAGGAAATGCACATATCCTAAAGGGCGCTACCCCTCATAACCTTGCCGCATCTTTCCTGTTTTGACCATTCCCGGGGTGTGAGGCTCGACGACGTCACGTCCACAAAAACATACTTTATACAAAAGCCATGCTTTGGGTCAACAAATGATCATAGAAATGATCACCAGGATAGACGATCAAATAAATGATCCTATCACAAATAATCAACACAATGATCATTTAACAGCAACACTCAGCATGTCACATTACCAAATTGGGAATATATCGCTGATAACATTCAACTACATAACCTCTGAGCTCGTACGGCTCAGAGAAGGGTGTTAAGCTAAGAGAATAAATTCTCCGCCACCAACAGAAATATATTTGAAAGAAATCTGCTTTATATCTCAATTTGTATTGTCAGACATACAATCCATACAAGTCTGTTCCGGGCTCGAACAGAACCGAAGGCACTTCTTACGAAGCCCTTGCAATCCGGGTATTCACAATCCCGATCGAATTTCCCATCACATATGGAGAACTCAATACCGGAGCAACTCGGTGCAGAGTCAATCGACAGGTCATCCTATCGCTCTCGCAAATACCGGGTCTTCAACACCGATCTTCAATGCTATCCATTACGTCGTATCACTATTCGGAATGGGTAATCCGAATAACGAGCGCAATAATTTAAAAATAAGTGTGCATTCAAATTCAGCAAATCACAACAAATACCTTTCAAAGGTAAATATTGATAGTCGGTTATTGAACTATCAATGGATATGCACAACATCACCAGATTCCAAATAATTTTCCAAATTATTTATTTCCCAAAGATATCTTTACTAGATATATAATTTTCACACTTCAAAAATAAATCAATATTTATTTTTAAACAAGTTCTCCTTTTCATTTATAAATTCCATAATGAATTTATATTTCAAAATATTTATGAATAAACGATTTCAATTATTCATTTCAATTTATCTTCAAAAAGATAAATTCTCAAAGTATTCACTTTATATTGGAAAATATTTTCATACTTACTTATTAAGAAATTCACAATCTTTTATTTTCAATCTTTGGAAAATATTCAATATACTTAAATCGAAATTAAGTATATATTTCATTCTTTAAGGAAATCATTCTCTTAAACATATTTATTTAGGCCAAAACGAATGTTACGTAAAACATCGTTACGACAACCCAAAATCACTAGTATAGGGATTCGAAATTAAAATAGATATATAAATCCCAATACTATACAAAACATTTCCTTTCGGAAATCATTTACTATAACAACAGTGTTATAGTCCACCATTTCCTTTTATTTCTCGAAAACGTCTATTTCAACAATGAATGTTGAAATCTATGGTTTCGAATCTCAACACATTTTAAAACATCGTTAGATCGTTTTAATTCAATTCAAAATATCACATCCTAAACATTTTCTTTAACATATTATTCACTATTCAAAAACGTGAATATACTACGTTACAAATTTCATCGCTTCTATTCATTTTATTTCAAAGGATCATTCACAGTCAAAAATGTGAATATAACTCCATTAATAGGATTCAACAATTTACTTATCAAAATAAGTCATTTGCGGATTTATAAAACAACGTTTATAATTTCCATTTCTATTTGTTTTATAACTACTTCCTTTTTATACATCTCCTTTATTAACCTATTCGATTTATAACTCAATTATAAACCAAAAGTTCATATTATAAGTCAAATGCTTATAAAACGATTATTTTTACAAAATCGTTCCTTTAAACTTCATAATTATAAATCTTATAACTTATAAAATTCAATTATTTATCCAAAACCATTCTTTTAATAACTTTATAAATTTTATAAACCTACCGCTTATAAAATTCCATTTATAACTTCACCGCTTATAATTCTATAAATTTCATTCATTTATGAAATTCATTCACAATTCATTCTAACACTTATAGAAACTCGTTTTATAATTCAAATATTTTTAATTTACAAATTATCAATTTATAAATCTCTTATATAAATCGATTTATACTATTATTTCAAATTGTCTTTAAAGTCCTTTATAACTTCACCATTTTGATTTATAAAATAATTAGATTTTATAAATCCCATATTTAAACTTTTTATAATAAATTCAAAAATCCCGATTAAACTCTTTTATAAAATCATTAATCCCATATTTTCAAAAATCAACCTTTAACTATATTTCTCAAAAATCATAATTTTTATAACATTAAAAATTATAACGTTTATTTATTTAAAATGGATCAATTCCCAAAAATATTTTATAAACGTATACTTTCAAAAATCACTTTGAAATCCTTTTTAAAATTCCAAAACTTGGTCCAATGATGCTACATACCAAATAGTCAATCACGACAACAACGATATCATATATCGATATGATAATCCATCAAATATCAAAATATCTGAAATCAAATAAAAACTGTTGAGGAATCCAGTTGGATCCCTCCAACCTGTTTTTCTGCATCCACAAACATTAGCACAATACCAATTCCGCTCCAGTACGGAATTATCACGGTATATGGGATTTAAAATATTATCCGCTTAATAGACGGCGCAATAGGGTCTCATCCGCTATACAAATGCGGGAAATCAATAACTACAATATATACATATGCCAATATATATATTGCTATTATATATAATACCAATTTCACTGTTTATGAAATATTCGCGGTATATGTTTTTAATAAATAACATCCGCTTACTAACGGTGCATAATGTCTATTTTAACAATCAATAGATATCAATCATCATTCAAACATGCATTCAAATATTTTAAATCTAACTATTTAAAATAAAATCGAAATCGATTCGATTGAGTGAGAAGTTCTCACCTTGATTTCAATTTCGTTTTAGCGATTTATTTCGAATAAAATTAAACGGACGTTTAATTTTACCCGAAATTCTCACTAACTCCAAACGACTCCAATCCAGTTCCATAGCGTAGTGCTCGTCTATACGATTCCAACGCAACTGGTTTCGCGCGTTTTCGACCTCGTATGAAAAAGTTATACAGTTTTAAAGATTACACGAATTTTATAATTAAAATTTACAACAATTTCTTTTTTAATTATAACCTAACTATTATCTGCCGTAGGATCTCACGCAACTCCATCAAGACCGTGCGTCTTCTCCTTCCCCAAACACGCGTTTGTCCAGGTGATAAAACACGCAGAGCAACCCATACGTCCGAAATTAGGGTTTCGAACGTACCCTCCATGCATCGACGAAAACCCATCATACCACCGCCAAACGAACCGCCTTCGCAAGAGCCACACTCGGCCCAAAGAGCATGAAGCTCGGCCACCCCTACACGCGCGCGAACCGAGAACACACGGCCACGAACGCACCCCCCTAGCTCCCTCTACGTCGCGCCATACCCCATCATCACCGTATAGATCTTTAGCTCTCACTTAGATCTACATCTTTCATGTTGGAAGTTTTTGAAATCATTGAGTGGATTGGGAGAGATTGAGGGGAGAAAGTAGGTGATTTTCGGCCATTCATCAGGGAGGTGGCGGCTGCAAACGTTTAGGGTTAGGGTTTTTTTTATTTTTATTTTTTATTTGAGTGAGGGGACTATTTATAAGAAAACGAACGAAACACTATTCATTCCGGAAATTCCGAACTCCGATTCACGCGCCGTAACCAGCGTTTCTAGGGTTTACCCCGCGTTCCGGACACAATGGAACAGGTTTCGAAAGCTAATTCGGACATCTGTGCGAGTTATGGCAATAAATGTTCAATTTAAATTAAACCGATTTAAACGATTTTCTAGGCATTTTAATTTGTACCGGACAAACGGTAAATCCAATTGGCACGAAATTTGAAACCTTACAATAATATCACATTACGGATCCGATGAAACTTGTTTCGTCGAAATCCGAGACTTTTTGAAAAATGGCTAGTTTAACTCGCCAAATTAATATAAAAAACAATTCGATGCGTTTCGAGCTGCCACGATCAAACGATAACTCCGATTGCTACGAAAATTGAAATCCGGTAATAACTAACTATTACGGATCCAATGGAACTGGTTTCGTCCAATTCTGAGACTGTTCAAAAATTGACTAATTTCACTAGTCGATTTAATATTAAAATATTCAATTTTCACAAATAAACTTTTAATTCGATTTTAAAAGTTCTAAAATATCATTATAACTTCAATATGATAAAATAAAATTTTACAAATCATTTTCAATCATATTTAACCCGATTTTCAATTATTTCCATAATTTAACATATTTAATTATTCAGTTAAATCCAATTATTCGAAATAAAATTTATTCGACTTATAAATTTCACTTATTAATATTTAAAATTAATTAAATATTCAATTTTAAATAATTAAAATTCTGGGTCGTTACAAAATCCGAGTGAGATAAATTCCATGATATAAAGTATTCTCACCCATTTCAAGTTTTTTAGGACGAAGTTCATCCAAAATAACTTGCGCCCAATTTATGTCATAATTTCTAAAAATAGCAAAAAGAGCTTTGCAAACTTTGAAGTAGGATTGTTAAAATTCTCCAATCTTGGGGTCAAAGTATGTTGCAAAAGAAGATTGACAATCCTTGCCTTTGGTTGAAAATTTCGAATTTTGAATTGAAAATTATCATTCCCTTCGAAAATATGATGAAATGTCTCACGATCATTTTCATCGATTTTAAAATTAGAAAGATCCATTCCCATACACTTGCAATTGAGAATGGTACCCAAAAGATCACAATTCAAAACAATTCTAGTGCCTTTGACACTACTCCAAATTTCATCCTCATTTCCATGATAAAATCCTCGGTTTAAATTAGCGTAGAAAATTTGACAAGATTTGGATGGCAAAAAAATCATTTGGAGAAGCATCAATAAGACTAAGAACTCCATTATTTGCAAAAAGAGAATCAAGTTCATAAGAAGAGAAATCTTGAAAAATAGCAAACTTTCCGGGATGGACTTTGGCATAATTAGCATAATTGATGTATGCTTTTATTGCCTCTGGATCATTGAATAATTGCTCTTTTATTTTTTTGGAAATTCTCATAGTGGAGGGGTTGCTTGAAGAAGCCATTAAAGTAGATAGTAGAGAGCTTGAAGTTTTGAAGAGAGAGTTTGAATTTGAAAATGAGAGTGAAAATATATGATAAAAGATAGTGAATAAATAGATTCTCAAATGACATATTCTCTGGTCAAAAGGTAGCTTTTCAGAGAATTGAATGAAGTGAAAAGGTGGAGGGAAATTCAAACATTTGATTCAAATTTTGAAATTAAAATCCTGGTACCCATGTCGACATGTGCCAATGAATTTTGATAATTTATTTTTCCTAAGTTCTCTAATATATATATATATACTTATTATTTTTAATGTATATATATATCTGAAATATTTATAGTATGTTTCAGAAAATTATACTATTAAAAAATAATAAAATAATAAGATAATAATATTTTTTTAAAATTCAAACAACACACCAATTCAAAATCAATAAATCAAGCAATCAAGCAACTAACTCTAAGCAAGAAATTTTAACCAATTGTATTGTAAATGTGTACCTTTTTCTGAGTCCGTTTCTTTGAATTCGTCGGAGTCGTGAACAGCTGTGAAACACAAATTCGATTTATCTGTCTTCTGATCATCATCACTTGAGGATGAGTCTAAGTCATCTAGAGTAGCAGTAAATGCACGCTTCCATTTCTTTGCTGGATCATTGTTCATAGGAGGATTTTGCCTATCTGGATACGGACAGTCCCTTTTGAAATGGCCTGGTACATCATAGTTGTAACATTTGACATTATTTGGCACTACATTCTGATTTCCAGAGTTCTTATAGTTGTTTCTCTTGAGATTACTCATCTTTCTGTATTTCAAGAATTTCCTAAAATTTCTGGTCATAAAGGTTATCTCTTCATCATTATCGCTGTTTGAGTCTGATCATTTGAACTTCATACGACATTAGATTTCCAATTAATTCTTCTATCTTTAAAGTACTGATGTCATTTGCCTTTTCGATAGCAAGTGTCTTTTGATCCCATTCTGGAGTAAGAGAATTTAAAATCTTTCTGACTTGATCTTCTTTAGAAAATTCTTTTCCCAAAGATATTAGAGAATGCAGAATATCCTAAAATCTACTATACATATCGGAAATAGACTCATTAGGATTCATTTTAAATAATTGAAACTGATTTGTGAGCATAGAAATTTGGTCTGTTTAACTTTCCTTGTTCCTTCGTGAGTAACTTGCAAAGTTTTCCAGATTTCATATGTAGACTTACAAACTAACACTCTATTGAATTCATTTCTATCTAGTGAACAAAAAAAAATATTCATTGCCTCAGAATTATTTTGTGCAACAGTCTTTTGCTTAGCAGTCCAGTGTGCAAAATCAGTTATGGGTTCAGAATATTCAGTTTCTGTAATATTCCAAGTGTCTAATCCTATAGATTGTAAGTATATTTTCATCCTACATGCCCAATATGCATAGTTACTGCCATTAAAAAGTGGTGGTCCGACAGTAGACTGACCTTCTACAAATGAACTAGTGACAGGAATACTGCTGTTAGTAACAGTACCAGTGTTGGTAGCCATTTTGAAAACTCTTCAAAAATCATATTATGAAACTTTGAAAACCTTGCTCTTATACCAATTGAAAGAAATGTGGATTACGGATCTTAAGGCCAGGATTAATACTAGAGGTGGGGGGGGGGGGGGTGAACAGTGTTTATAAAGAATTACTAAATCTTTTTGAGTTTATGTTAGTTTAGACACAGATGTATGCAATCTACAGATACAGGGATAATCACAGAAACAAACACAGATGCAAAAGTAAAATAAAAGCAGTAAAGGAAAGAACACACCGGATTTTATACTGGTTCGAAGTTACCCTACATCCAGTCCCACAACACAAGTACGGATTTCCTTTCAAAAGTAATTGTACAATTACACCCTCGATTTCAAGACTACGAGGTACACCCTCTAGAATTTCAATCCTCTGAGTAGAGATACTTGATTTCCGGGCCACAAGTTTACCCAATTGATGTACCAAGGCTATAATCACACCTTTTCTCGCTTGATTGATGTTCAAGGCCACAATCACACCTTTTCTTGCTTAATAGATTACAAAGAAGTCTATAAGTCTGAATAGCACTGAGAACCTTGTTGAGATAGTGATAGAGAATCAACCTAGAAGTAATCGAGTATGATTCAATATTGATTTCGGCAGAGTAATGGTAAGAGTATGTATTAAGAGATGTGAAAGAAGAAGAGGAGTGAAAAACCAGACAATCTGATCTAAAATTCGTTGAAACTAACCCCTAGTCTGATCTAAAATTCGTTGAAACTAACCCCTATTTATAGAAGAATAACAGCCATGTCCATTCATGAAGAGTTATGGCGAATAGACACTTCTTTTGAAATTTAAATTTTGAACTCAACTAACACCATGTCGACATGGTCACCATAGGCATGTCGACATGGTCACCATAGGCATGTCGACATCCCAAAGCAATTTTTGGTGATTTGATTTTCTTTGAAAATAACCTTTATCTTATATTAAAACTATTTTAAACTTTTCTAATATACTTGACTATAGTTAAAATTCATAAGTAAATATAGAGAATAATATATATATATAATTTAACTATAATTTTATATTTAAATCTTAAGTATAAATATTTAAAAGTTAAATATATTATTTTAAAAGATAGTTTAAAATTAGGAGTAATTTTGACTTTGAAATTAAAGATAATTTTGAGGCTAAAATTATTTAAAATCAGGATAGAGGTTTTGATGCTTTTAAAAGGAAGGTTTTGAAAACATTTTGAAAACATTTTGAAAACATGATATAATTTTGAAAAATGATTTTGATAAAAAGTTAGCGGATACAAAACAATGTTCCACTAGATTTTTCATAGGTTCCATCCTACTTAGGGTTCCATCCCTTTAGCTGGCTCGAAGTGGATCCCATTCCACGAATAAATTGGATTTTAAGATGCTAGTGCTTTCCTATGAGTTTTAACAAAATTTCTAATTAAAGAATAAATTACTTCAATTCTTGAACTCTTGATATTCTTGATACTCATGAGTCTTCAATCTTGATATCTACAGTCTTTATTTTTGGTACATGCATGGTTGAAACCTGCATTTACATATATATCTAAACTTATAATGTTAGTATTTATATTTTATAATCTATTCTAAGGTTGTTGTCATCAAAAACATCATCTCACGGATTAACATATTTAAGAAAGAGCTTTTGAAGTGCAAGGGCTACTTTCTACTAACACCAAGGGTGATTCCAAAGTGGATGTAGTGGAGGTAGTGCCGTAAGTTTTGTTTTGTCCTAAAAAAATTTGTATTGATGAATACTGGCATTGCATTTCTGCCTGGAGAGCACTGTTAGCATTCCAAAGTGGTCTGCTAAAAAGAAAGAAAATGATTACCTCAAGCCTCATACGCCGATAATGGCTAAAATAGGGTAGATGCAGCAGGGCTGCGTGGGTTGCTCCCATTAGGGTGTGTCATTGTCTTTCTAGATTACCCTATGGATTTGGTTGTGTATGAGATATATCGAAAAAGGTTGGGAACAGCCGGGGTGGTGACATATTCAATACTATCCAAGTTCAGGGGTAGGCCAGCTCTGTGTTGGCCGGGGTAGACCAAGTTCAGGGTCTCACTTCGGTAAATTTTATCTAGAGTTATATCATTTCTGGAAGGCAGTCCCTTACCTTGCCATTTAATGAAACCCATTCTCCAAATATTTGCCTTATGATTTTTATTGTAGAGCCTAGTATGATTGAATTTAACAATGCAACAATTTCGGCTATGATTAATATGTATTTGTATCCTAGATATTATGATAATATTAGAGGATTTTATATAAAAGTGTTTTGGTTATCATAAGGTAAAAACCCATCGTGTTTATGTACGACGTTGTCTTATGAGATACCTCTGATTTTAAAAGGGTTTTATAAGTTATAATAAATTTCCCTATGATTTTATTTTTTCACGCTGGTTTCAACAGATTAGCCCGGGAGTTATTTTCTTATAATGTTCGGGTCAGCCCTAATATATTTTCAATATTTAGTTGGATTCTTTGGAGCATTCAGGAGACAAGCTAGATTCTCTAAAACTATTCACGTACCTTATATTCTTCCACTGTTCTATTTTGTTTTGTTCTTGTCTGAATTCATCAGTGATAGTATGGACAGGCTGTTACAACTGTCTAGCCTGATAATAGGATATGGTACCCTGATGTTATGTATATAATAAAGATGATTCCTTTTGTAAATATCTTGTGTATATTATATGTTGCCCATAACATTTAGTGAGATTTTTTTCTACCTTTTTTTTCTTCACCACAAACAACCTATCTTTTGGATACTTAAATAATTGGCATATGAATACTGTGTAGTCTTTTGGTGTAAGAAAGACAGATCGTTACACATGTTTGTTTACAAATACATATATAGCCATAACTCATAACATAAGCAAAGTTCTCAACTCGTAAATTAACTCGACTTTCAACTTTATTTTCAACTTAGTTTTTATAACTTATACCATTAGTTCACACAAGTACATATACGTACATATAACTAACATAATCTACAACCAAACAACAAACGGATTATCAACCAAGCTAAGCCATAAAAATTATCAACTTTAAAGTTAAAAAATTTAAATAAAAAGGCGAGCTTTGCTCACCAAAAGCTATCCAAATTGACTCAAACTTCACCAACTTTTGGAGGAATGACCTAGAGCTTGAATTCCTTTAAAAAAAGTGAGATTTTGAAGGCCTCAATGTTAAGGAGGGTTTGGCGCCATGGTTGTGAGCTAGGGTGCGGAGGTTTGTTTTAGTGAGAGGGTTTTGTAGAAAAATAAAAGGAGGTTTTAAACAATGTTCTCACGAATTAAAGTGATGAAAGCTAAGATTTTTAACTTTAGAAAGAAAAGAGAAGCCATGGAAGAATCATGAGAGCATGGAGGAAGTTTTAATAAAAAACATGTGAGTTGAAACAAACATGGAAAAGGAAATTAGAAATTTGTTTTTATGTAAAGTGCAATTAGCAAATTACCAAAATATCTACCCTCCATAAACTAAATGCCATGTCATCACCGTGTCCGCCTCCTCCCCCTTGGTTGTACATGCAAGGCCCCCTTTGCCACCTTCATGTACAATTTAGCCAACATTCATTTAATGCAACCTTGTACTTATGCTTTCCTAATGTACTTAATGTTTTCAAAAGGGTCATTTCATGTTAAACAATTTTTACTTTATATTTTATTTTTCATAAATTGTAATATCACTTTTGTATATGCTTAAGTATTCATGGGTGTGTATACTACAATATACACACAAACATATATTTTCTACTTATTTATGAACGTGTATATTTGCACTAAAGAGTTCATAACCTTATTGACAAATTGTAGACGATGATAGGTTGAAAAATCAGAAAACGGATTCCAGTCACATTTTCGATTTTTCTTTGAGCTAAATATTTTTGTAAATAAATTTTGAAAATTATTTCACAATCACTAGTTATCATCTAAAATATTTTAATTTTAATTATAAAATCCATTATTTGAATATTTAAAATTAACAAAGTATTCAAAAATCAAATTGTTGAAATTTTAGGTTGTTACACTCTTACCCGTAAAAAGAATATTAACCTCGAAATTTTAAATCAACCCTAACCTAGAAACACTTAACACTACTCATCAGTCCATATGATATAAATAGATCATTCCTATGCAAATTTTGATTTGATCACTCGCTCGAATAAATGGCTTTACTTTCGGTATTGGTCATGTGACTCCCTAGCACGAACTTCGATAAGGCTTCTTAATTAGAAATCTCCGTTCTCCTTACATAATCATATACTATGATAGAAAACTTTCGTTCCATATTAAGAAATCTCACCAGTGCTTGCCATCAAAAATCGAGTGGTAAATCCTTATTCGAAACAGTGTGGGTGGCACCCAAATCATGTACTTGAATCTTGGATCGAGAACTATGTGAGAAAGGGAGAATGATCTACATACAACTTACGTACTCCTCCAAAATACTTATGGAAATATTTTCCTAAAATTTTCAGCTTGGGTTCAAACATTTTTAAATGATATAACTTAATTTATTACATCCTTTCACAAAATCATTTTAATTCATTAACTTATATAATACTCTTATACATCCTTAGAGTATATCCAAAACATGTGATTTTTAATTCTATTCCTTTTAACTTATTCGGATATAGGCCCATATAATTTTCAAAATTGAGTCGATTAATTCAACCTCTTTACCCAATTGGTCTAGTAAGTAGCTAAGAAGAGTAGGATGAAGGTACCAAACTTAATCCTAGAGTCTACTTTTTCTTAGACACCTATAAGGTAAAGGTGTTTATTCACGGACCCAATAACATCAAATAGCATTTAACCTCCTAAGTGTTAAAACTCAAAAAAATACTGTTTAATAAAACCAAGTTGAGTAAAATTTCTGGTTAAATTAATTCAATTTTAGCTTCATTTATTAACCTACTCTTAATACCTTATTAATTTGAAAAATCATTCTTTTAAGAAACATAAGAGCATAATACCCGAGTTTTATTCAAGAACCGTTTGAAATAGTACTATACATTTAACCTATAGAAAATTTACATATAGCCCATGTAACTCCAAAATGATACTAAGAAATGAGGTATTACTAAATAATATCATATATCCCTTTACCAAGAAGGGTAAAACTCAAGAGAAGCGTTTACCATTCGAAATGTAACGACCTAGAATTTTAGTCATTCGAATTTGGAATATCTAATTAGTTTTAAATATTGAAAGTTAATTTTATAAGTTAAATAGCTTGAAAGTCAAACATAGCAATTTAATTTATAATTAAATTGTTGAATAAATTATTTGATAATATTTAAAATAATCGAATCTTGAATTTGAAACGAACGAATTGTTATGAAAGTTGATTTAAATTCTATTTTAATAGAACTGAAGATAGTAAACTTCTAAGTTTGAATACAAAGTGATTAAAATGATTTTGAAAATAGCTAGTTTTAACTAACATGTAAAAATAGCCTTTCATGGCACTGCCTCAAATTTCGATGAAACCAGTATCATTAGATCCGTAATAGAGAGTTATTGAGTGCTGACGAATTTCATGGTGATTGGACATATCGTTTGGATGTGCGAGATCGAAATGCATAGAAATTAATTTTGGAAATTATATAATATAACTGGGTTTGAAAAGCTATCTTCTGCATATGATCGAATTAGACCTCGAGACTTGTTCCATTATGTTCCGAATAAGGTTATAACATATAGAATGCTAGGTAGCATGTCTCGTTTGGAGTTTGAAATTTTCGGACGTTGTATAGCTTGATAATTTAAATTTAAATAACATATATAATATATTTATCAGCCATACCTAGCCCATGTTCTTCACTATTCAAGCGATATCCTCACGTATAACAAGACCATGCCTTTCTCTTGTGTAATGTGGATTGTAAACAAGGAAAATAGAGCGTTGCCCCTTGAACTAATTTTTTAAAAACAAAATCTCACATATACTAATCAAAAATGGTGAAACAAAATTTTAAAAACCTTGTTTTAATTGGAGCTTCTTACTTATGCTTGAATTTGAATGTGCGACAGTGATTTAAGGAACTCGATAGTAATGTCGAATGTGTTTTAGGAACCAGGGTTTGAATTTTTGGTTGTTTGAAGCTGTAATCTGGTGAATGGAGTTTGGATCATTGTTGTTGGTGATAATAGCACCCACGGCTTTAATATTGGGAGGTGCTGCTCATTGTAGCAAACCATGTCAGGTGGATCAGTGCATGATGGGGCCATGTTGAATTCAGTGGGGTGGATCGGATGTGGAGTTAAGGGGAGCATCGCGTAGAGGGCGAAAATGAGATGACGTTGGTGCAGTCCGTTGTTAAAATGATTGAGGAATGAAGAGGGGAAGATGCTCGAGTGCATGGATGTGCATTTGGATGTTTTGTGCACATGGAATATTGGTTGAGGGAGGAAGAATATGGAGGGTACTGTTGTAATTATTTTAAAGATTATGTTATCAATTTATTAATTTTAGATTTAAATATCGATAACTTAAAATTTTAATAACTCTCTCATATGAGGTCCAATCGAGGCGTGGATTTTTTCATTGGGCTTGTGATAACATAAACATCGTGATGAAATTGGTTTGGATGAATTTGTAGATTGTTAAAATTTTGGGCTAAGGTTGAACGTCGTTTGGTTTTAGTTTCAAACCGGAATGCATCAGCGACAACAAAAAATTTCGGTGAGTTAAACTCACTTTTTTGGTAAACTAGTATGATATATAGTTGATAAAAATTATTGATTAGATGTTTGGATGATTTACTATTTTATATTGTTGGTTTGGATATATTCCAACCCTTGGAGCAGACGAGACCCGCATGTAAGAGTGGATGACCTGTTATATACGATCCCGCTTCGAAGTGGTTGATTTATATTATTTGATTATATATTGTATTTGATGTAGGAGAACGTGTTGGAGGTATCCAATAGGATTCTTCACCACTATTGATTTCATTTACATATATATGTGCTGATACACATGAGTTGTAGGATTCCTCGCTAGTGTTGAATATTTTCAATAATATAGCTTTATATGGATTATTGAATAATGAACCTGATTGTGGACACTACGGTTATAACATTGTTATATCTTTGAAACTGATACAGAGCAGTGATAGAAAATCAATATCAATATTGGTTGAGCGTTTGGTAGCTATTAGCCTCAAATTAGTATTTTAAAACTACTATAAATTGCCAATTAAGTTGGAATTGGTTTTTGAGATAGTAAATGATTTTTAAATCCAAAATTGGGTTTTGGAAATATTTTGTTTTAAAGATTATCTTTTTATATTTAATATTATTTAATTATATTAGTATTTTTTTAAATATTATCTACTATTTTAAAATTATTTAATTATATTCATATTTTTTTTAAAGATTATCTATTTATATTTAATATTGTTTTAAGTCAAAATGTTAACTTTTTGGAAAGTCAATTGTCTTAAGAATAATTATGGTTTGGAATTAATAATAAGGATTTATTAATAAGGTTTTGAAAATAAATTATTATTATAATAATAAAGAAAAAGATTAATTATTATTATTTTTGGAATGATTAATTATTATTTTGAGATGTTTTAAGATTAATAATAATTATTCTTATTCATAATTTTTAATTTAAATAATAATTATATTATATAATACTCTTTAGAAGTAAATGATTATTTTTGTTTGTTTACATGTGTGTTCGAGATTCATAAATAGAGTTATATGACGGACTTGTGTTTATAAGAGGAGTTTTATAAATAGTTAAGATATTTATAAACGGACATAAGAAATGGGTTTATAAATTTATAAAAGTAGTTTTATAAATGGTTTTATGAACTTATAAGGGGTCGGAAATGCTTTTACGAATGAATGAAGAGGTTTTATAAATGGTTCTAGAGATTTATAAAATAGTCGTAACTGGTTTTATAAATTTATAAATGATTTTTGAATTGTATAGGAAGGAAATCTTTCTCGGTTTTGTGAATATACTTATAGTGTTAAGCTAAGTATCCGGATAATTTCTAAATATTGTAATATAGGGATTTATGGATATGCCCTTGTAAAAGTATTTTTATACAAGTAATTTATGAAGTGATTGTTATGAATGAAAGATTTATTAAAAGAGGCTAGTGGTTGCTTACATGCTTAACCAATGTCGGTTTTCCTTTATGGAATAAATCCCTAATTGGATGAGTATTTGTTGATAGTTAAATAACTAACTATCAAATCTTGGCCTAAATATGTAATCCTTCTAAATTTTGGTGGTACGAAAATATTCCCTACTTAACATCGAAGGATTTTAACTCGCGACATATCTAGGAGAAACACGGAAATTAAATGGTACATTTACCATCGGTGGTGCTATACTGTACGTATAAACTTTTTTTGTTCTTCTAGGACAAATAATGAGGAGATCCATCCACTTAAATGGTTAGGGACTGATCTCCACTCTTATGTATTGTCTAATTATTTCCTAAAGAACTGGTACTGAGTATTCCGATAAATCGACGATTGGATGAGTGCCAGGGAAGCGGAAGAGTGTACTCATAAGAGATGACTCGAAAACCTTAACTATTCCAAAACCATATATGGTTCTACGGAGGAGTTGCGTGACATATTTTGAATTGTTGGAATTCATTCGTGGTTCCAAGACCCGCGGGGTATAGAAATTCATTTAGGATTCCGTAATCTATTTGGTATCGGTGCATGAGCTGGAGTGTCGGACGTAGCATCATCAGCGGTAATGACGAAATCCAAAGATAGGAGACATAGCTAGTAGGGTTGACAAACCCATAGGGTGCAGCTGGCTCCACCTAAACATTACATACAACTGATGTAACATGTTTAATTTTTGATTATTCAGGTGAATTTAATTTATCCCTAATTATTGATAACGTTATTCAAGGAAATTTAATTAGATAAATTAAATAGAATAATGATGATAAGTGGATTGAGATTTGAACAAATCATATATATATATATGTATATGTATATGTATATGTATATATATGGCCAATAGGTTTATAGTAAACACATGAAAACTGTGCGATATTGGCAAGGGCCAATAGGTTCATAACCAACCCATGAAAACTATGACTTGACACTGGTAGGGGGCAGTAGGTTTGTAGTTAGCCCATGAAAACTATATACAGATTAAGATATTGGTATTCAGGCAATAGGTTCCTGGTTAGCCCATGAAAACTAGGATAAGAAATAATAAATAAGATATTGGAGTTACAATAGGTTCTTAGCGATCCCATGAAAACTTAGTAATTGGATTGATAGTCCATAAACATTTAATAGGTTAATAGTAACCCTAAAAACTATAATTGAGATATATAATCAGAATGAATAGGTAATCCAAAATTGATTTATTTGTTTTGCATATCATTATAATGTTTTGAAATACCATGTTTTAACCATTATGAATGCAGGAGCATAGTATATGGCTTTGTAAATGTTTTAGGATGTCAGTGAGGGGAAAACCCGTTCTGCTAAGTAGCATGGTCTCACTAGATATCTAAATGGTTTGAGGTGGTAAATTATTATTCATACCACGCTTTACGTCTGACTCGAAGTCTTTGTTTTTCTCCTAAACTCTCGGGTACTCAATTGATTTTGAGTAAATTGAGAGTTAAGGTTTTCGGGTTTTCCTTTGGATGAATAAAGCTTCCGTGGACATACAGGAGGCAAGCTTGTTATTAGAGTTCTTTTATTTCTGCTATGTGATTTGTTTGTAAAGGAAAATAGTTTTCTTGCCTATCTATGTACTCTGATCTACCAAGAGGGCATCTTTATATGCTTCTCTTGGCATATAATTATATGTTATCTGAATGTGGTCTGCGAATTAGGATTATATAATCAATTTGAAATATTTTGAAATGGAATGTGGAATTTGTTTGCTACTTAATTTTTTCCCCCATATTCTTATGTTTTGTGTATCAATGTTTCTAATGTCGCTCTATTTGGTCACCGAGGATTAATAACTATGGATGACTTCAACATCCTTAGCCATTAGTTTTGGGCCTCCAAGTAGGGGGATGTTACAAGTTGGTATCAAAGCATAGATTTGTGGAACTTCAAAAGAAACTTAAACCTAAAATATTTTCGAATTATAATCTAATGAATCAGATAATAAGATTAAGGTTGGGTTAAGGTTATAGTAACATACTTGTATTATATATATAGTTATATATATAAGTACGTATCTCCACTCTTTTAGACCGTTCTTCTATATCTTACTAAGGCTCATATGCAGATTTACGATAAATGTGATATGGAAGCAGGAAACGGAAATCTCGTTGGACGAAGCACCACAACTAATGAAAATGTTTGACCTACTACAAGGAGGATCTCGAGTTGAATGGCTAATGATAGTAACCAAAATGCTGAAGCCGGTGTGGGTGTTGGAAATCCACCAATAGATATGGGGGTGATGTAATAGTTCTTTGCCGCATGCAAGCTAGAGCTACTGTCGGTGTTGCTGGAAATGTAGAAGGAGCTAATCCTGTGGCTCTAGTTGGAAATATTACTCTACTGAGTAGAGATTACATAGTTTGGGTGGGAAGCTATTCTTGGAAAATGAGAGTGCCGTAGTGGTTCAAAATTGGTTGTTTCATTATGCGCGTATGTTTACTGATTTGCGTCTGAATGATGGGAAAAAGAGAAAGTTGGCCTCTATATAGGGGTCGGTACTACATTAGTGGAATAGTGTCACTGTTCGAGTTTCGAAAGAGCAGTTAACTTAGGCTAATTTTAAAACGATATTTGAGTAGAAGTTTTTATTCGAGTTTGCTAAGTCTAAGCTGATGAGGAAATTTATGGATTGATTTGGTAGGTATGAGGCTAGAATATTTACTCGAATAGGGAAATATCACTGATACATCCTGATAGTCATAACCGAGTAATATTCTCAGTAGAGATTACAGACTAGAGTGTTACTGCTATGCTTAATCCTATGGAGTTAGGAAATGAGTTAAGTCAGGTTTGGGTAGCAAGAGGGTTTGCAGATGTCTTTGAGCCAATCACCGGACAACCCTCGAAAAGAGCTGTTGAGTTTATAATAGATCTTGTGCCAGGAGCCGAATCTATAAGTAGACCACCTAGCAGGATGACACATACCGAGATGAAGGACTTGAAGGTGCAGCTAGTGGATCTAGAAGAAAGGAATTTTATTAGACCAAGCAGTTCGCCTTAAGGAGCGGCCGTGGTGTTCATGAAGAAACCGGATGGGTCATTAAGGATGTGTATTGACTGTTATAAGCCGAATGAAAGGACAATTAAGAATAAGTATCCTTTGCCAAGAATAGATGATCTGTTTGATCAACTGAGCAAAGACAGAGTTTTTTCCAGTTGGACTTGGCGACAGCTTTCCATCAGTTATGGGTGGCGGAGGATAGTATTCTTTCGACGACATTTTGAATTAGGTATGGTTCGTATGAGTGGTTGGTGATGCCATTTGGGGTGACAAATGCACTTGCTTTCTTCGTAGATTTTATGAGCCGAGTTTTCTAAGAAAAATTGGATAGGTTTGTGCTAGTGTTTATAGATGACATTCTAGTATACTCTAATGATGAGAGAGAGCATGAAGTTCATCTTAGAGTGGTGCTTGAGACGCTGAGACAAAATCAGCTAAAGATGAAGTTTACCAAGTGTCATTTCTGATAGAAAGAGGTAAAATTTCTTGGTCACATGGTTTCAGAGAAAGGATTATCTGTCAATCTAGATAAGATCGAAGTCGTGAATAAGTGGAAGAGACCAAAGATGATGACTGAGATTAGGAGTTTTCATGGACTTGCTAGCTACTACCGAAGATTCATTAAGGATTTCTTACGGATAGCGGCACTCTTAACTAAGCTAACCAAGAAGGAAGTGAGATTTGTTTGGTCCAAAAAATATGAGGAGGCATTCCTTAAGTTAAAGCATTTGTTGACCAATGTACCAGTATTAGTAGTTCCAGACAGAAACCAAGGATTGGTGGTGTATACTGATGCATGTGGAACTGGATTAGGAGCGGTGTTGATGCAAAGTGGTAAAGTCACTGCCTACGCATCTAGGAATCTTAGACTACATGAAGTTAGATATCCTACTTATGATTTGGAGTTGGCATCTGTGATCTTCGCATTGAAGATTTGGAGACATTATCTCTTAGGAGAGATATTTGAGTTATGTACCGATTATAAGTCTTTACGTATTTATTCTCTCAGAAGGAGTTGAATATGAGACAGCAAAGGTGGTTGGAGTTTTTGGCTGCATGTGATTTTCGTATAGAATATACACCAAGAAAAGGTAATAAAGTTAGCAGGAGACATCAGCATGTGTGTTGGCTATGATGGTAGAATGGAAAGATTTAGAAGCTTTAGTCAGTTGCGATGTGCAATTAAGATTGACTGCTGGGTCTAGCGAGAGTACCGCCAGATTGTCTTGTTTAGTAGTTCGACTAGTATTGATTGAGAAAATTACTTCTAAGAAGAAGGAGGATTCAGTATTAGATGAAAGGATCAGAAGACTTGAGGTTGGAACAGATATTGATGATTTAAAGGATTTTAGCCATCACCAGAGATTGGGGCTAAGAAAGAAGGGACGGTCATGTGTTCCGAATGTGGAGGACTTAAGAAAAGATATTGTTGGAGAATGTCATCGATCCAAGTTTACGATTCATCTTTAGGGAACCAAGATGTATCAGGATATGAAGAGGAGCTTCTATTAGGAATACATGAATAAGGATGTTGGCTTTGTCAGGAAATCAAATCTATGGTTTCGATGACAACAACTATACAATGGAAATCGAATATGCATATATATTTCTATTTACAGGTAGTTGCTGAAGTAGTATCACTAGAGAGACAAGAACAAGGGTCAAAGAACATGACAAGAGACAACATGTCGATAGGATCAATATAGAAATGACATAGATGCACAAAAGCAACATGCACATGGTTCAGACGTCCGAGTGCACTAGCCAGACGTCTGAATAAATCCTCTGGATTATGAACCAGACAGGATCAAACGTCTGGTTGATGTACTCAGACGTCTGAACGGCTACTATATACAAAAAATATATATAGCCAGACGTCTGAAACAAATACCAGACGTCTGGTACCAAACTCGGGTTTTGAAATTCAAACCACAACTGCCGCACTTGAAAAGACATCTTCGCTTCTCTTTGCTATAGCTCTTCATCACCATCAGAAGCGACTATAGAACACTTGTTAATGGATGCAACTAATCAAGGAATCTCTCTACCACTATAAACAACATCAAGAATCAAAGAGAAGAACTTACCTTACCTACTTGCGCTCTTTACTTTATACTCTGATATATTCTTGATCTCTAGCAAACTGCATTTGTATTTCGCTCTTCCATATATTCAGATCTCCTCAATCAATATTCTCTAGATATACATATTGGAAGTATTTGTACTTAATAGTCAATGTACATGTTGTAGAATACATACTTAACAAGAACAAGCTATTGTAACCAAGCCTATTCCTCCAGGCGAAGTGGGGGTGTTTGATAGTCGAATTCCGAAGGGGAGCATCGGGACTGGACGTAGGACGGGAGGTCCGAACCAGTATAAATCCTGGTATGCTTATTCTATATTTACCTAGATTAATTTTATCTTAGTTGCATCATATAATTAGTCACATATACTTGCATATACACTATATGATCCATCCTATAGACTTTCAATTGGCATTGGAGCAAGGTTTGATCAAAGTACAGTAACACGTTTTTGAATCATTTTAATATGGCAAGTATTTTTCAAGAAGGACAATCCACAGAATGACCCCCAATTTTTAATGGCTCTAACTATGCATATTGGTCAACACGTATGAGAATTTTTATGGAAGCTAATGGTCTAGAAATTTGGTCAGCCACTCAAGATAAATATGAAGCTCCTACCACTGCTATGAACACATGGACCGATGCATAAAAATAGCAGCGTCTAATAATGCCAAAGCTATGAATGTTTTATTTTTCTCATTAGATAAAAATGAATTCTCACATGTCATGTTATGTAACACTGCATTTGATATTTGGCGTACCTTACAAGTTACACATGAAGGCACAAAGTTAAACAAACTAAGATTTCAATTTTACAAAACCAATTTTCATCATTTAAAATGAAACAAAATCAATCTATAGTAGATATGTACTCTAGATTCCAAACCATTAAACATGATTTAATGGCACTTGGAGTCAGATTCACAAATTTTGATTTAGTATCTAGAATACTCAATTCTTTAATTCCAGAGTGGGAAAAAAGTATTAGCCATCGAATAAGCTAATGATCTCTCAACACTCTTAGTTGAAGAGTTGATAGAAAATTTAATGTCCTTGGAAGCTAATTTGCAGGCGTGAAAAGAATTAAATTTGGAAAAGAATAACATAGCATTCCCAGCAACAAATAAAGACTCTGACTTAGATGAAGAATAAATTGTATTTTATTGCAAAAATTACAACAAATTCAAGAAGTTTCGGAAAATGACTAAATTTCAAAAAGGAGGAAAATCAAATTCAACAATCAAAAATCAATCAAATGCTATGAATGTGATTAATTTGGACATATAAAGAAACATTGTCCCAAGCTCAATAATGATAAAACGAAGAGTAAATTTGAAAAGGTCAAAAAGAAGAAGGCTTTCAGAGTAACATGGGATGACTCGGATTCTTCATCATTTGAAAGTGATACGATAGTGACGGAGAATAAGCTAATGTGTGTTTTATGACACAAACTAATGAGGTATATCCCGAACTTAGCTATGACGAATTATTAGAACCTAGCATGAAATTAGATGATAAATTTAGACAATTTAAAAAATTGAACAAAGAACATATAGCCAAAATAAATTGGTTAGAACTTGAAGTAGGAATGTTAAAAGATAAAAAAAATATCTTAGAAGAGGAAGTATAATTATCTCAAGAAAAAATTAAAAATAATTTGATCGAAAATGAGGCTATTGCTATTGATTTTAATAAAACTAAACTAGTAAAGGATAATTTGTTAAAATAAAGTGTCATCTTGAAGAGTAATATTGAAATATTGAAAATAGAAAATTTTGAATTAAAAGAAAAATTAGATAATATCAGAAATATTGTTTCAAAATTTAATAAAGGAAAACAACATTCGGAAAATCTTATCAAAACTTCAAAACCATCAGGTAATAGAAATGGAATAGAATTTAAGAATATTCCTAAACAAAGAGTAAATGATGCTAAGAATTATAGTTATAAAAAGACTAAGAGTTCACCCAATCTAATATGAATACCAAAAATATGAAAATTTGGATTCCTTGGACAGATAATAATTTGATTAGACAAAAACATATTAATAATTTCTTAGAGAATGTAGTCTGTAATAAAAACTATATTTACAAAGGTACCAAACCATCTTGGGTATGACTACCTACTTCTTCTAACATCTAAGACCCTAACAAAGTATATGGGTACCAACTAAAACATCTTTTATTTTGCAAGTACCCAAAAAAAAGGAGAAATGGATACTAGATAGCGGATGCTCCAAGCATATGACCGGAAATTCAAAAATGTTATCAAATATAACATACATCGATGGTGGAACGGTAACCTTTAGAGATAATTCATAAGGATATGTCATGGGCATTGGAGAAGTCATCAACTCTGGTATTTCTAACTCTCCTATTATTACAAATGTTTTATTAATAGAAAATCTAAAAATACAACCTACTAAGTATTAGTCAATTATGCGATAAAGGTTTTCAAATCAATTTCAAAAAAGATAGGTGTAATATTTTCGGTAATAACAAACAACTTATATTTGAAGGTTTTAGAAACAAAAATATTTATGTCTTAAACATGAATATAAATAAAAATTCAAATTTGTGTTTAACCGCCAAACATGACGATCCATGGTTATGGCATAAATGATTTTGTCATATCAATTTTAAATATATTGATAAATTAACAAAATATGAGCTAGTTAGAGGTTTCTAAAATAAATTATAAAGTAGAAAATATACGTGACGATTGTCAAATTGGAAAACTAAAGAAAAGTTCTTTTAAATCTAAAAATAATATTTCTATAAAACAACCATTAGAATTATTACATCTAGATTTATTTTGTCCAAAGCAAGTACGATCTATAAATCACAACAAATATGTTTTCGTAATAGTTGATGATTTTTCAAGATAAACGTGGACTTTACTTTTAAAACATAAAAGCGACACCTTTGGTATGTTTAAAATATTTACTAAAAGAATTAAAACACAAATGGACTTGAAAATTAAAAATATTCGAAGTGATCACGGTGGAGAATTCAAAAATGATCTTTTTATTAATTTTTGCAATAAGAAAGGAATAAGTCATAATTTTTCTTTTCCTCACACACCTCAATAGAATGGTGTAGTAGAAAGAAAAAATCGTACATTACAAGAATGTGCATGAACACTACTAAATAGTAGTGGTCTACCAAAATATTTTTGGGCTGAAGCTATTGCCACAGCTTGTTATGTGTTGAATCGAGTAACCATATGTCCTATGACTAAACAAGCTTGTTTTGAAACATTTTTTGGAAGAAAACCTAAAGTATCATACTTTAAAACTTTCGGATCAAAATGTTATATATTAAATACAAAAGATAATTTAGGAAAATTTGACCAAAGGCCGATGAAGGAATCTTTGTTGGATATTCGGATCGAAGCAAAGCATATAGAATTTTTAATAAACGAAATAATACTATTAAAGAAAGTTTACATGTTTCATTTAACGAAAAATTTCTTAACCATCATACTAATGATGATGAAGAAATAATTCCAATAACAAATACAACAAACTCTATTAATAATGAGGCAAATAGGCAAAATAATACTTTGAATCGTCTTCTAGAATTCTTTAGGATCATCCGATAGATAATATCATTGGAGATCTTAATTCAAGAGTAACTAGAAATCAACTTAATCAAATAAGCCATATAGCATTTGTGTCGAATTTTGAACCATAAAATTATAAAGAAGCTTCAAATGATAATTTTTGGATAATACCTATGTAAGAAGAATTAAATCAATTTGAACTTAATGATGTTTGGGAATTAGTACCAAGACCAGAAGATCATTCGCTCATAGGAATAAAATGGATATTTAAAAACAAAGCAGGTGAAAACGGATATATTGTTAGAAATAAAGCACGTTTAGTTGCTCAAGGTTATAATCAAGAAGAGGGTATCAACTATGACGAAACCTTTGCTCCAGTAACAAGATTGGAGGCCATTCGTACATTACTCGCCTTTGCAAATCATCACAATTTTAAACTATTTCAAATGGATGTCAAAAGTGCTTTTTTAAATGGTTTTATTAAAGCAAACGTATATGTAAAACAACCCCATTATTTGTTCATGAAAAATATCCCGACCATGTTTTTAAATTGCACAAAGCATTATATGGATTAAAACAAGATCCTCATGCATGATACAAATATCTTAAAAATCACTTAATTACATCTGGTTTTCAAATAGGCAAAATCAATACAACTTTATATATTAAACGAGAAAATAATGATATTTTAGTTATACAAATTTACGTTGACGATATTATTTTTGGTTCGACCAACGAAAATCTATGTGATCAATTTTCAAATATTATGAAAAATGAATTTGAAATGTCACACATGGGAGAATTAAATTTCTTTTTAGGTTTACAAATAAAACAACTTGAAAATGGAATTTTGTTTCATCAAGAAAAATATTGTAACGATCTATTACTTCGCTTTGAAATGGATAAAACTTCAAGCAAAGCAACACCAATGATTACTACTGTTCATTTAGAAAAGGATAATAACGGAAAAGATTTTGATGAAAAATTATATCGTAGCATGATTGGTTTTTTACTCTATTTGACGGCTAGTCGACCCGATATTATGATGAGTGCATGTCTCTGTGCTCAATTTCAAGCAAAACCAAAAGAATCTCACCTAGAGTTGTTAAACGTATCTCATGATATCTATCTAGTACTAGAGATTACGGTTTGTTTTACCCTAAAGGATCATCGTTTGAAATAGTTTCATATGGCGATGCGGATTTTAGTGGATGTAGAACAGATCGTAAGAGTACTAGTGGAACATGTCACTTTATCGGACAATCATTAGTTTCATGGTTTAGAAAAAAGCAAAATTGTGTTTCTTTATCTACATGCGAAGCAGAATATATTTCAGCAGCTCTAGCATGTGCACAAGTGATATACATGCAACAAACACTTACGGATTTTGGTAAAATTATCAATAAATCTCCAATATATTGTGATAACACTAGTGCAATAAATTTATCAAAGAATCCTATAAATCACTCGCGAACTAAACATATAGATATACGACATCATTTTTTACGGGATAATGTTGAAAAAGGAACTATTTCATTAAAATACATAAATACCGAGAATCAAAACCAGGTATCTTTACAAAACCACTAAATGAACAAACTTTTATTAAACTCCGTCACGATTTAGTAATTTGCTCTCTTCATGATCTGCTCACTTAATATCACTCCTTCATTTAGGCTACGATTAGCTATTAGTTTTCTATCCATAAATTGCAATTAATAAATTCTACACCTTTGATTTTTTAGTTTGTTAGGTTTTACAAATTTTCTATAAATAATTTTTAAACTTATATATAAATAGTTATATAACAAGAAAGAAAAATATATATACAATTTAATTTTTTTTTACAAAATATAGTCATGGTTTCTGAAAATTCTTATATATCCATCTCGCCACCTACAACGGATAGCTCAGCTGACACACCACAACGGTTTCCTATACCCACACCAAATCAGGAACCGACGTATAGGAGGTCTTCATATCACATGGGATTCACTCCTGATAGCAAGAAGACCAAACGATCTTTATTTGTCTCTCCTAATATGAAGGAGAAAATTGATGAAATTCATCACTATCAAAAACAAAAAATATATCTACAACGAGAACTATATTTTGAACAAAAAGTTACAGCACATCGACTAAGTTTTTTGGAGCAAGTAGCGATGAAGTTTTGTACTTCACGGAAGAAAGGTGTCCATGAACCACTTCTGATGCATTGTAGTTCTTGGATCCCTCTTTCTCGCATCGTACACCTTTGGAATCTTCACCAAGGCGATTCTTTGGTTCCCCGAGAACCAACGAACGTGAAAATATATGGTCTCCACTCAAACCATGGAGGGATAACAAGTCAGAAGATCACAAAACTCCATCACTTGTCTAAATAGATTATATTTTTTATTTTATATGTATCTATATTTATTTGAATTTTTTTTCACACAAATAATACTATATTTCGTTTAAAAAAATAGAGAACCGAGAAATAAGCAAAACCATTAAAATTTAGGCTACTATTAGAAAAATTACCTGTTCAAGACGTTTGGATATGGACCTTAGATGTCTGACACTCTAATATACCTCGAATTTTTTTATCACTGTGCATATGTGAGACGTCTGTTATAATCCTCCAGACGTCTGAAAATTTGCCCTACCTCATAGAAATAGATATGAGACTATTTCTGACGTCTGAACTTTGATCCAGACATCTGAGTTATGCCTCTGCCACCAAGTTTTTAAAAAACTCGATCTATTTCAGACGTATGATATTTTACCTACACGTTTGAAAGAACTCTCTGACTATCATATTTTTAAAAATCAAGAAAACCAGACGTCTAGCAAATAAACCAGACGTCTTAAATTATCTAGTGTGTTCGAATTAGGGTAAACCAGATGTCTGAATTCACTTCCAGACGTCTGAAATTCAATCAGCACTTTTAAAACATCCAGATAACATCATTTTTTTCTACTTTCATTTTTATTTTCAACTACGAATTATCTATAGACGATTTTTTTTCCAAAAATCTTTTCTTCTTACAATCGTTCGATCAAAATTCCTCCTAGATCTAAAAGTCCTAAGATATCCAAAAGAAAACAAGACCAACCAACATCATCCTCAAATCCTCAAGTTTGCTCGGATGATCAAATAGAAAGATGGATGAATAGAGCACCAAACTCAATCAAGAGATACGAGGATATACAAAAGAAGTGACTTCACACAGGTCCATTTTATAACCTACTTAAATTTTCAATGTATGATTTGGATGAAATGTGTGAGAATGCCGCTATAGGAACATTGATATCATTTACTCCCAATGACATCCAAATCGATCAATTGGCAATATTTGTTTTTTAACGCAAATTTGGATAGCACATCAGTATGGAACACTGAAGATCAAGACAATTGGCTATGATCTAGCGTGTATGGCAACATGATTAGACTCACTCCTGGAATAATAGGTAGAACTCTAGGATGTTCTGACACTGGCGAAGATTTATACAATATTCTTGATATGCGCTTTAAACTAAGGAATAGTATAACACATCAAATTTGGGAGGATGAAATGCCAAAATTTGCCTCTAAATATCTACGACCAAAAGCAAGACTCTTACTCGAATGTTAATCAATATCATCTTTCCACGTCTGGGAAGTCATAAGCAAATAACCGAGCTAGAACATAAAGATTTATATGCTCTATTTAGCGGAACAAGGGTGAATTGGGCCAAATTTATTTTTGATGAGCTCCAACGTTTTTGGACTCGATTACGACCATCAATTATCTACCCTACATACATCATGAGACTTCTACGTGCACACAACATCCCTTCCTGCCTATCAACTTTTGAAGAAATCTGTTCAAAATATGCTTCCACAAAGTTTTTCTCACTAATTCACTTATCGAAAATTTCTTTGAAAATTATCTCTTTTGAAGATTGGACACACAATCATCAAGCGAGACAAGTTAGGCCTCCACCTCAACCACAAAATGAACCATCACAAGAGGAGGAACAACATCGTGAGACAACTCCTCCTCCTCCTACACCTTTTGATTATCCAAGCCAAGATGAGATTTTGAAAACTCGAACAGAAACAAATCCAAATGAAAGCGTTCGAGATCTCACACTCAAAAATCAACATATATTCTCTCAAAATCAAAAGGTTTTGGCTAAGCAAATTAATAGCTTTGAAACTTCTTTTTCCACACGCCTAACAACAGTTGAAGAAACACTTTCAACTGTACTTCGGTTCTTAAAGAGGTACTTCAAAGGGTTCACAGTCCGACACCTCCTTCTGAAGATTGGACAACCACAATGTCATCTCCTCCTGCAGAACACTCCAAACTTTTTGAGGACGAACCTTTAAAACAAGCTTCGACATCTCCTACGAAGCCTTGCTCTTCCCAAAAAGAAGAAAAAGGAGATGATCAAGAAAAAGCTTCTCTAAAAGACTCACGGATTTTTGGCTTGAAACTTAGTAACTTGATAATATCTATAAATGTACTCAATTTAAATTATTAATGAAATTTTCCTTTTGTATGTTATCTTTGATGATTGGCTAAAATTCTATAATTCTTTTTGATAATGCCAAAGGGGAAGAAATATAAGTATATTTATAAAACTTCTGATATAAGCACATATTCAGGGGGAGATTTATAAATTATATATATGTACACTGTATAGTTGTCACCATCAAAAAGGAGGAGATTGTTAGTAAATCAAATCTACGATTTCGATGACAACAACTATACAATGTGTAACGACCCTGAATTTTAAACAATTTAATTTGGGAATATTTAATTAATTTTAAATATTTGAATGATAGTTTGGATTGAATTTTCAATATAACTTTGAATTTGGCGATTAAATTATAGAATTTAATCTATTGAGAGTTGGATAAAAATTTGAATTTTCGATTTTAAGCCAATTAAAAATATTTCAAAGGCTTGTAAAATTCATATTGATAATATTGAAGATAATAGAAGCTTCAGAATTTAATTTGAAATTTAATCGTTTGAATCGATCTTCAAAAATAGCCGTCCGAGGCACAGTCTCGGAATTCGACGAAACCAGTTCCATTGGGTCCGGAATATTGAATTATTCTCGGATTTCAAATTTCGTATTTTTCGGAGTTTATATGAAAGCACACGACGTGTAAACGCGTTGAAATAAAATCGAGTTTCAATTTAAATTTAACAAAAAAAAGGGGTACAGACAGCATCCCTAAATTAACGCCTGGTATCACGCAGAGAATCACGGCTAAATTATGAAAACACGTTCCTTCAAATTTTTAAATATTCTCGTTCCCAAATCCATCAGCCGAAATCCCTTCAAATCATTGTCTCCCATTTTCATTACGAGTCTTCAGAGGAGATGCTAATAATCATGGTCGCTTCTGAAACAAAATTTGGCCGATGCTTCTTGAAAAAGGCAGCCCTTTTTCATTCAAAAGGGAATGCTTTCGTTCGTTTCCATCTCCCTCTTTTCTCAATTCTCGTTCAAATTGAAACCATAGCCGCAGCCTGACAAAAAAAGAAAAAAAGAAATCGAGTTGCCCAGATGAAGGAATGGCCGCACGCGATGATTAGGGAGGAGCGGCAGCTCGTCGCGGTCGAGCATCTGTAGGGGTTGGGTCATGGCACGTCGTCTATATCGAGACGTGGAGTCAAGCTCGAGCTTGAGCACTATGATGGGATTTTTGGCGATTACAGATCGCGTTCGTGGTACGCGAGTACCTGATGTCGAATCGCGATCTAGGGTTTCGCGTAAGGCAAGTGCGGCCATCGCGCTTGATTTTGGGATTTGGGGGGCTCGGGTTTCTGTTACGCGGCGGCGACGTGATGTCGCGTTGTGGTGGAAGGGAGCTCGATCGCGCACGCGATTCGTGGGGTCGGCGCTGTCAAATAGGAGAAACTCGAACGAGTGTGGGGTCGCGAGTCGATTGCAGGCAAGTCCAGTAAGGTATTAACTTTATTTGTTTTAAGATTTAACTGATGTGAATAAATATATACACATATATATATAACTTTGGGAAAATTTAAATTTGAAAATAAAAAAATTTAATTTAAATGTTGGTATATTGACAGTAAAATAAGTCACTGTGATTATTTACAGAAAATGTTTTATATAAATAAAGTTGAAAAAGGAAATTTAATTGTTTAATTTAAATTTTAGTTAGATAAATTTATTAAAAAAATTGGATAATTTAAATTTCAAAAGGAAGATTAGTTTTGAATTTAAGTTTTTGTTAAATAAATTTATTTAAAAGGGATTTGTTTAAATTTAAAAGTACTAATTTCAGTTAAGAAATATCTATTTTTATTTAAAAAGAAATAAGTAGGTATATTAGCAGGAAATTTAGTTTTAGAGTAAATTTTTTTTTTTTGTTAACCAATTGTATTAAAAGAAACTGGTTTAAAAGCGAAACCATCGGTTAATTAGATTTGTGAAGCGGAAAAAAATTGGTTATTCGATTTATTTCGGATATTAATGAATTTTATAAAATTGTTATACAAGGTCAAATAAAGTCGAGAAAACAAGCTGGAAATGGAAACGGATTGCAAAATAAAGCTAAGGTGAGAACTTCTCACTCAAAAAGGAATTTTGTTATTTATTTAAATTTTAAATAGTTAGATTTAAAATTGTTTGACTGTGTTGATTGAATGATGATTGTTATATATAGTTACTGGATGTGAATAGACCTTATACGCCGTTAGTAAGCGGAGGTTATTTATTACACACATATACCGCGATATTCCACCTTGAAGTGGAATTGGTATTATATTATATATAGCAATATATATATATATTGGCATATGTATATATTGCAGTCGATTGATTTCCCGCATTTTCTTTTAGCGGATGAGACCCTATTGCGCCGTTAGTAAGCGGATATATATTTATAAAATCCCATGTACCGCGATATTCCGTCTTGAAACGGAATGGTATTGTGCTAATGTCTGTGGATGCAGGGAAACAGGTTGGAGGGATCCAACTGGATTCCTCACAAATATTTATTTGATTTCATATATTGTGATATTTGATTGTTATCATGAATGATATATGATGTTTGAAAGTTGTGATTGACTATTGATGTGTTGCATCATCGGATCCATTTTTTGGAATTTAAAAACAACGATTTTGATTTCTAAAGTGATTCCTGGAAATATACGTTTATAAAATATTTTTGAAATTGATTCATCTTAAATAAATAAACGTTATAATTTTAATATTATAAAAATTATGATTTTTGAGAAATACAGTTAAAAGTTAATTTTTGAAATTATGGGATTAGTGATTTTATAAAATAGTTTGAACTGGGATTTCTGAATTTATTATAAGAAGTTTAAAATAGGATTTATAAAAATTTTATTTTATAAATCAGAATGATGAAAATTATGAAGAATTTAAAGATGTTTAAAGTAACAATATAAATTGATTTATATTAAAAGATTTATAAATTGATATTTATGAATTTAGAATATCTTGAATTATAAAACGAGCTTTTATAGGTGATAGAATGATTTGTAAATGAATTTCATAAAGAAATGAAATCTATAGAATTTATCAAATTTGATTATTTTATAAATCAAAATGATAAATTATAAAGGAGTTGAAAGACGTTTTAAAATAGTAATATAAATTGTTTTATATTAAAAGATTTATAAATTGATATTTATAAATTAAAAATATTGGAATTATAAAACGAGCTTTTATAAGTATTAGAAAGAATTGTGAATGAATTTCACTAATGAATGAAATTTATAGAATTATAACGGTAAAGTTATAGAATTTTATAAATAAAAATTTATAAAGTTATTTAGGAAATAGATGTGGATAAATAAATGAATCTTAGAAGTTATAAGATTTATAGATTTGGGAAGTTCGAAGGAATGATTTTGTAAATAAATAAATTATAAATATTTGACTTATAATATGAATTTTTAGCATATCATTGTGATATGAATTGAGATAGGTTAATAAAGGAATTTATAAAAAGGAGTTGATATAAAATAAATAGAAATGGAATTTATAAATATTATTTTATAAATCCGCAATGACTTATTTTGATAAGTAAATTGTGGAAACCTATTTATGGAGTTATATTCACGTTTTGACTGTGAATAATCCTTTGAAGTAAAATGAATAAAAGAATGAAATTTATTAACGTAGTATATTCACGTTTTTGAATAGTGAATATTATGTTAAAGAAATTATTTTAGATGTGATGTTTTAAATAGAATTAAAACGATCTAAAGATGTTTTAAAATTTATTGAGATTCGAAACCATAGATTTCAACATTTATTGTTGAAATAGATGCTTTCGAGAAATAAAAGGAAATGGTGGACTATAACACTGTTGTTATATTAAATGATTTCCGAAAGGAAATGTTTTTGTATAGTATTGGGATTTATATATCTATTTTAATTTCGAATCCCTATACTAGTGATTTTGGGTTGTCGTAACGATGTTTTACGCGACATTCGTTTTGACCCAAATAAATACGATTAAGTGAATGATTTCCTTAAAAGAATGAAATATATACTTAATTTCGATTAGGGTATATTAAATATTTTCTAAGTATAGAAAATAAAAAGATCTGTGAATTACTTATTTTTAATAAGTATAGAAATGCTTTTCCAATATTAAGTGAATATTTGGAATTTATCTTTTTGAAGATAAATTGAAAATGAATATTAGAAATTGAATGGAAATCGTATATTCATAAATATTTTGGAATGTAAATTCAATATAGGATTTATAAATGAAATTGGAAAATGAGTTTAAAAATAAATATTGATTTATTTTTAAAGAATGGAGAATGTATATCTTATAAAGATATTTTTGGGAAATAAATAATTTGGAAAATTATTTGGAATCTGGTGATGTTGGCATATCTATTGATAGTTCAATAACCGACTATCAATATTTACCTTTAAATAGGTATTTGTTGTGAATTGCTTGAAATTGAATGCCACACATATTTTTAAAAAAAATAAATAAGCGCTCACTATTCGGGTTAACCGGGAAAGGACCTTGGGGTCGTATAACCCATTCCAAATATGTGATACGTCGTTATGAATTGCATTCGAAGATCGGTGTTGAAGACCGGATATTTTCGAAAACGAAAGGGTTTCTTGTTGATTGTCTCTGCACTGGCTGATCCCTGGTATTGAGATCTCCATATGTGATGGGAAATCCGAACGTGATTATAGATTATTCGGATTGCAAGGACTTCTTTGTAAGTGCCTTCGGTTCTGTTCGAGCCCGGAACAGACTTGTATGGATTGTGTGTCTGACATTACAAATTGAGACGTAAAGCCGATTTCATTCAAATATATTTCTGTTGGTGGCGGAGAATTTATTCTTTTATCTTAACACCCTTCTCTGAGACGTACGAGCTCAGAGGTTATATAGTTGAAGTTATCAGCGATGTATTCCCAATTTGGTAATGTGACATGCTGAGTGTTGCTGAAATGATCATTGTGTTGATTATTGTGATAGGATCATTTATTTGATCGTCTATCTTGATGATCATTGTGTTGATCATTTGTTGACCCAAAGCATGGCTTTTGTATAAAGTATGTTTTTTGGACGTGACTTCGTCGAACCTCACACCCCGGAAATGGTCAAAACAGGAAAGATGCGGCAAGGTTATGAGGGGTAGCACCCTTTAGGGTATGTACATTTCCTTCTGGATAGAGGTTGTATCATGGTATGGAGCCCAGATATTTAACCTATGTGGTTACTACGAATTTATTACTTTGTGGTTGTTGGTTATCGGGATCCCGTGAGAAAGGTCGTTTACGATCGGGGAATGGCGTGCTCGTGTCAGTAGTTACCCAGTTAGGGGTAACCCGGCCTTGTGTTGGCAGAGTTCCGGTTTGGTTCTCGGGGATGTCTTTCCAGAGGCATTCTCATGTGGCAATGGGAAGTTCCTTGGCCTGACCATTTGTTGGAAATCCAAAGAAACAATACGAAACTTGTACGGTTTTAGTTGTAGAACCTGCCATCTAATATGGTAGCTATTAGTAGGCATAATATAATGGTACCTATGCTGGCTAAGATTTATATTCTACTTTCGAAATCGTTTTATACACTATGCACTAATAATAATATCAAAATTGATTTGACTTTAATACGTATCAAGCATGTTTGGCTATCATAAGGAGAAATCTTCTCCAAGTCTGCGTTTGCATTGTGTGTGTGGCAGAAGGTCTTATGGTAGTCTCATTTTTAAAAGCATTGCGAATTGAATTTAAAAATATCTCTCTATTTTGATTTTAAAGTTAAATAAACTGTTTTGAGTTCTCACACCAATCACATGACTGACTTGGAGTTTATTGTTTTCCTTCCTAAACTTTGGGTGCCCACCAATTTCCACACGGGCAGTCAAGAGTTAAGGTTTATCAGGATATTCTGGAATTCAGGAGTTGCTGGAGGCAAGCTGGATGGCGTATCACAGTTTATATAGTATTTCTTTTTCCGCTGCATTGTTTGTTGTTGTACACTCTGATGATGATATGATGTAAAGTATAAAATGTAATAACTGATATAGTTCTTTGTTTAAAGATTATTCATTTATCTATTATATGTTGTTCCGCTGCGAATTGTGAGATTCTGTTATTGTTGTGTTGTTTTCTGTTCCGTTCCATTTTCTATTCTCTTTTTCTTCTATTTTAAAAATTTTCTATTCTTTCTTCTCTCCATCTTCTACCTTCTTCTCTTCTTCTTCCTTTCTTCTTTCTTAAACCCATAACATTTCGGTTTTTCGGCCTTCGATTTCTCGGCAGTCGATAAAGTGAGTATCGATGTTGAATTTTCGGAAGTCGAAAATTCCCGTTCGTTACATTTGGTATCAGAGCTTATGGTTAAGCGACAACCATGGTTCTGTTGGGTGTTACTCATTAGAGATAGAGTCAGTAGTACTCTAGAATGAGTTTGAGTATAATAATAGATATGAGCGCGTATTTGTTAGTGAATATAAAATTTGTTTTTAAATCGGGTAAATAAGTTAATTTTGCCCAAAACTATTTTGTATAGAAAAGAAATGATTTTCTATGAATTATTATAGTATATGGTTGCATGATTGTTAGGAAGTGATAATATTGAATTATCATTAGTATATGGAAATAAAGTAAAATGGATTGAATTCAAGTAAACTAACTTGATAAATTATTAATTCATGGACTAACGAATTGAAATTTGAATTGGTTAAATTAAAATTTAGTCGTGAGCTAAATTTGAAGATAAATTTGAATTTGTATAAAATTCAAGTAATTAAAAGAAATAAATTGAAATTCTCTTTGTTAGTAATTAAGTAAATTCAAGATGAATTGAATATTGAAATGAATTAGTGAATGAAACTAATTTAAAGTAGTAATATGAATCACTAAACGAAGGTTAATCGATAGAATTCAATATGTAAAATTGAGAATTGAATTCAAATAGAATTTAAATTGTGAATGAAACTGAAATTGAAATGAAAATTTGAATGAGAATGGATGTATAACTTCAATAGTGAAGTAAAGTTATATAAGAAACATATATCGAAATTTTGCAATAGAATTGGCAAACTGGTTTGAATATTGTATTTGGATTTGTATGCTACTACTACTAGCAGGTTGTACAGGTATATAAAGGAATTGAGATTTTAATTTCAAAGATTAAAATTGAATTGCTCGACAAAAAGGTACGTATTTCAATTTCAGTATGAGATTTGATGACTTTCTTCTCTAGCCACTTGGCTTTTCTCTTTTCTTTTTGATTCTAAGGGGCCGTGGTGCCATTTTGTAGTCGTACCGAGCTAGCCGCGCAAAGGAGACGCTGGCGAAATTTTTCGAAAATTTAGGGTGTTAGAAAAATTTTTGACAAAAATTTGAAAGTTTGAAATTTAAATTTGAATTTAAAATTTGAATTGTTAGGAAAACAATGTTGATTGAAACTTATAATTGGAGTTGGAAAGATAATTGAAATGATTGAATCTCTAATAAAAAGATTTAGGTTAGTAAGTTGATAAAACTATTTGGATTGTGAAAAATGATAGACGGGATAAGGGCATTCTTCTTAACTTGTAATTTCGGGACGAAATTCTTTTAAGGGAGAAAGATTGTAACGACCCTGAATTTTAAACAATTTAATTTGGGAATATTTAATTAATTTTAAATATTTGAATGATAGTTGGATTGAATTTTCAATATAACTTTGAATTTGGCGATTAAATTATAGAATTTAATCTATTGAGAGTTGGATAAAAATTTGAATTTTCGATTTTAAGCCAATTAAAAATATTTCAAAGGCTTGTAAAATTCATATTGATAATATTGAAGATAATAGAAGCTTCAGAATTTAATTTGAAATTTAATCGTTTGAATCGATCTTCAAAAATAGCCGTCCGAGGCACAGTCTCGGAATTCGACGAAACCAGTTCCATTGGGTCCGGAATATTGAATTATTCTCGGATTTCAAATTTCGTATTTTTCGGAGTTTATATGAAAGCACACGACGTGTAAACGCGTTGAAATAAAATCGAGTTTCAATTTAAATTTAACAAAAAAAAGGGTACAGACAGCATCCCTAAATTAACGCCTAGTATCACGCAGAGAATCACGGCTAGATTATGAAAACACGTTCCTTCAAATTTTTAAATATTCTCGTTCCCAAATCCATCAGCCGAAATCCCTTCAAATCATTGTCTCCCATTTTCATTACGAGTCTTCAGAGGAGATGCTAATAATCATGGTCGCTTCTGAAACAAAATTTGGCCGATGCTTCTTGAAAAAGGCAGCCCTTTTTCATTCAAAAGGGAATGCTTTCGTTCGTTTCCCTCTCCCTCTTTTCTCAATTCTCGTTCAAATTGAAACCATGGCCGCAGCCTGATAATAAAAAAAAGAAAAAGAAATCGAGTTGCCCAGATGAAGAAATGGCCGCACGCGATGATTAGGGAGGAGCGGCAGCTCGTCACGGTCGAGCATCTGTAGGGGTTGGGTCATGGCACGTCGTCTATATCGAGACGTGGAGTCAAGCTCGAGCTTGAGCACTATGATGGGATTTTTGGCGATTACAGATCGCGTTCGTGGTACGCGAGTACCTGATGTCGAATCGCGATCTAGGGTTTCGCGTAAGGCAAGTGCGGCCATCGCGCTTGATTTTGGGATTTGGGGGGCTCGGGTTTCTGTTACGCGGCGGCGACGTGATGTCGCGTTGTGGTGGAAGGGAGCTCGATCGCGCACGCGATTCGTGGGGTCGGCGCTGTCAGATAGGAGAAACTCGAACGAGTGTGGGGTCGCGAGTCGATTGCAGGCAAGTCCAGTAAGGTATTAACTTTATTTGTTTTAAGACTTAACTGATGTGAATAAATATATACACATATATATATAACTTTGGGAAAATTTAAATTTGAAAATAAAAAAATTTAATTTAAATGTTGGTATATTGACAGTAAAATAAGTCACTGTGATTATTTACAGAAAATGTTTTATATAAATAAAGTTGAAAAAGGAAATTTAATTGTTTAATTTAAATTTTAGTTAGATAAATTTATTAAAAAAAATTGGATAATTTAAATTTCAAAAGGAAGATTAGTTTTGAATTTAAGTTTTTGTTAAATAAATTTATTTAAAAGGGATTTGTTTAAATTTAAAAGTACTAATTTCAGTTAAGAAATATCTATTTTTATTTAAAAAGAAATAAGTAGGTATATTAGCAGGAAATTTAGTTTTAGAGTAATTTTTTTTTTTTGTTAACCAATTGTATTAAAAGAAACTGGTTTAAAAGCGAAACCATCGGTTAATTAGATTTGTGAAGCGGAAAAAAATTGGTTATTCGATTTATTTCGGATATTAATGAATTTTATAAAATTGTTATACAAGGTCAAATAAAGTCGAGAAAACAAGCTGGAAATGGAAACGGATTGCAAAATAAAGCTAAGGTGAGAACTTCTCACTCAAAAAGGAATTTTGTTATTTATTTAAATTTTAAATAGTTAGATTTAAAATTGTTTGACTGTGTTGATTGAATGATGATTGTTATATATAGTTATTGGATGTGAATAGACCCTATACGCCGTTAGTAAGCGGAGGTTATTTATTACACACATATACCGCGATATTCCACCTTGAAGTGGAATTGGTATTATATTATATATAGCAATATATATATATATATATATTGGCATATGTATATATTGCAGTTGATTGATTTCCCACATTTTCTTTTAGCGGATGAGACCCTATTGCGCCGTTAGTAAGCGGATATATATTTATAAAATCCCATGTACCGCGATATTCCGTCTTGAAACGGAATGGTATTGTGCTAATGTCTGTGGATGCAGGGAAACAGGTTGGAGGGATCCAACTGGATTCCTCACAAATATTTATTTGATTTCATATATTGTGATATTTGATTGTTATCATGAATGATATATGATGTTTGAAAGTTGTGATTGACTATTGATGTGTTGCATCATCGGATCCAATTTTTGGAATTTAAAAACAACAATTTTGATTTCTAAAGTGATTCCTGGAAATATACGTTTATAAAATATTTTTGAAATTGATTCATCTTAAATAAATAAACGTTATAATTTTAATATTATAAAAATTATGATTTTTGAGAAATACAGTTAAAAGTTAATTTTTGAAATTATGGGATTAGTGATTTTATAAAATAGTTTGAACTGGGATTTCTGAATTTATTATAAGAAGTTTAAAATAGGATTTATAAAATTTTTATTTTATAAATCAGAATGATGAAAATTATGAAGAATTTAAAGATGTTTAAAGTAACAATATAAATTGATTTATATTAAAAGATTTATAAATTGATATTTATGAATTTAGAATATCTTGAATTATAAAACGAGCTTTTATAGGTGATAGAATGATTTGTAAATGAATTTCATAAAGAAATGAAATCTATAGAATTTATCAATTTGATTATTTTATAAATCAAAATGATAAATTATAAAGGAGTTGAAAGACGTTTTAAAATAGTAATATAAATTGTTTTATATTAAAAGATTTATAAATTGATATTTATAAATTAAAAATATTGGAATTATAAAACGAGCTTTTATAAGTATTAGAAAGAATTGTGAATGAATTTCACTAATGAATGAAATTTATAGAATTATAACGGTAAAGTTATAGAATTTTATAAATAAAAATTTATAAAGTTATTTAGGAAATAGATGTGGATAAATAAATGAATCTTAGAAGTTATAAGATTTATAGATTTGGGAAGTTCGAAGGAATGATTTTGTAAATAAATAAATTATAAGTATTTGACTTATAATATGAATTTTTAGCATATCATTGTGATATGAATTGAGATAGGTTAATAAAGGAATTTATAAAAAGGAGTTGATATAAAATAAATAGAAATGGAATTTATAAATATTATTTTATAAATCCGCAATGACTTATTTTGATAAGTAAATTGTGGAAACCTATTTATGGAGTTATATTCACGTTTTGACTGTGAATAATCCTTTGAAGTAAAATGAATAAAAGAATGAAATTTATTAACGTGGTATATTCACGTTTTTGAATAGTGAATATTATGTTAAAGAAATTATTTTAGATGTGATGTTTTAAATAGAATTAAAACGATCTAAAGATGTTTTAAAATTTATTGAGATTCGAAACCATAGATTTCAACATTTATTGTTGAAATAGATGCTTTCGAGAAATAAAAGGAAATGGTGGACTATAACACTGTTGTTATATTAAATGCTTTCCGAAAGGAAATGTTTTTGTATAGTATTGGGATTTATATATCTATTTTAATTTCGAATCCCTATACTAGTGATTTTGGGTTGTCGTAACGATGTTTTACGCGACATTCGTTTTGACCCAAATAAATATGATTAAGCGAATGATTTCCTTAAAAGAATGAAATATATACTTAATTTCGATTAGGGTATATTAAATATTTTCTAAGTATAGAAAATAAAAAGATCTGTGAATTACTTATTTTTAATAAGTATAGAAATGCTTTTCCAATATTAAGTGAATATTTGGAATTTATCTTTTTGAAGATAAATTGAAAATGAATATTAGAAATTGAATGGAAATCGTATATTCATAAATATTTTGGAATGTAAATTCAATATAGGATTTATAAATGAAATTGGAAAATGAGTTTAAAAATAAATATTGATTTATTTTTAAAGAATGGAGAATGTATATCTTATAAAGATATTTTTGGGAAATAAATAATTTGGAAAATTATTTGGAATCTGGTGATGTTGGCATATCTATTGATAGTTCAATAACCGACTATCAATATTTACCTTTAAATAGGTATTTGTTGTGAATTGCTTGAAATTGAATGCCACACTTATTTTTTTTTTTAAAAATAAGCGCTCACTATTCGGGTTAACCGGGAAAGGACCTTGGGGTCGTATAACCCATTCCGAATATGTGATACGTCGTTATGAATTGCATTCGAAGATCGGTGTTGAAGACCGGATATTTTCGAAAATGAAAGGGTTTCTTGTTGATTGTCTCTGCACTGGCTGATCCCTGGTATTGAGATCTCCATATGTGATGGGAAATCCGAACGTGATTAGAGATTATTCGGATTGCAAGGACTTCTTTGTAAGTGCCTTCGGTTCTGTTCGAGCCCGGAACAGACTTGTATGGATTGTGTGTCTGACATTACAAATTGAGACGTAAAGCCGATTTCATTCAAATATATTTCTGTTGGTGGCGGAGAATTTATTCTTTTAGCTTAACACCCTTCTCTGAGACGTACGAGCTCAGAGGTTATATAGTTGAAGTTATCAGCGATGTATTCCCAATTTGGTAATGTGACATGCTGAGTGTTGCTGAAATGATCATTGTGTTGATTATTGTGATAGGATCATTTATTTGATCGTCTATCTTGATGATCATTGTGTTGATCATTTGTTGACCCAAAGCATGGCTTTTGTATAAAGTATGTTTTTTGGACGTGACTTCGTCGAACCTCACACCCCGGAAATGGTCAAAACAGGAAAGATGCGGCAAGGTTATGAGGGGTAGCACCCTTTAGGGTATGTACATTTCCTTCTGGATAGAGGTTGTATCATGGTATGGAGCCCAGATATTTAACCTATGTGGTTACTACGAATTTATTACTTTGTGGTTGTTGGTTATCGGGATCCCGTGAGAAAGGTCGTTTACGATCGGGGAATGGCGTGCTCGTGTCAGTAGTTACCCAGTTAGGGGTAACCCGGCCTTGTGTTGGCAGAGTTCCGGTTTGGTTCTCGGGGATGTCTTTCCAGAGGCATTCTCATGTGGCAATGGGAAGTTCCTTGGCCTGACCATTTGTTGGAAATCCAAAGAAACAATACGAAACTTGTACGGTTTTAGTTGTAGAACCTGCCATCTAATATGGTAGCTATTAGTAGGCATAATATAATGGTACCTATGCTGGCTAAGATTTATATTCTACTTTCGAAATCGTTTTATACACTATGCACTAATAATAATATCAAAATTGATTTGACTTTAATACGTATCAAGCATGTTTGGCTATCATAAGGAGAAATCTTCTCCAAGTCTGCGTTTGCATTGTGTGTGTGGCAGGAGGTCTTATGGTAGTCTCATTTTTAAAAGCATTGCGAATTGAATTTAAAAATATCTCTCTATTTTGATTTTAAAGTTAAATAAACTGTTTTGAGTTCTCACACCAATCACATGACTGACTTGGACTTTATTGTTTTCCTTCCTAAACTTTGGGTGCCCACCAATTTCCACCAGTCAAGAGTTAAGGTTTATCAGGATATTCTGGAATTCAGGAGTTGCTGGAGGCAAGCTGGATGACGTATCACTAGTTTATATAGTATTTCTTTTTCCGCTGCATTGTTTGTTGTTGTACACTCTGATGATGATATGATGTAAAGTATAAAATGTAATAACTGATATAGTTCTTTGTTTAAAGATTATTCATTTATCTATTATATGTTGTTCCGCTGCGAATTGTGAGATTCTGTTATTGTTGTGTTGTTTTCTGTTCCGTTCCATTTTCTATTCTCTTTTTCTTCTATTTTAAAATTTTTCTATTCTTTCTTCTCTCCATCTTCTACCTTCTTCTCTTCTTCTTCCTTTCTTCTTTCTTAAACCCATAACATTTCGGTTTTTCGGCCTTCGATTTCTCGGCAGTCGATAAAGTGAGTATCGATGTTGAATTTTCGAAAGTCGAAAATTCCCGTTCGTTACACAATGGAAATCGAACATGCATATATATATTTCTATTTACAGGTAATTGCTAAAGTAACATCACTAGAGAGACAAGAAGAAGGCTCAAAGAACGTTATAAGATACTATAACTCGAAAGGATCAATAGAGCAATGACATAGATGCACAAAAGCAACATGCACAGGGTTCAGACGTCTAGGTGCACTAGCCAGACGTCTGAAGAAATCCTTGGATTATGAACCAGATAGGATCATACGTCTGGTTAATGTACTCAGACGTCTGAACGGCTACTATATACAAAAAATACATATAGCCAGACGTTTGAAACAAATACCAGACGTCTGACATCTTCGCTTCTCTTCGCTACAACTCTTCATCACCATCATAAGCGACTATAGAACACTTGTTAATGGATGCAACCACTCAAGGAATCTCTCTACCACTATAAATAACATCAAGAATCAAAGAGAAGAACTTACCTTACTTACTTGCACTCTTTACTTTTATACTCTGATATATTCTTGATCTCTAGCAAACTACACTTGTATTTTACTCTTCCATATATTAAGATCTCCTCAATCAATATTCTCTAGATATATATATTGGAAGCATTTGTACTTAATAGTCAATATCCGTGTTGTAGAACACACACTTGACAGGAACAAGCTTTTGTAACCAAGCCTATTCCTCCAGGCGAAGTGAGGGTGTATGATAGTCGAATTTTGAAGAGGAGCTCCGGGACTGGACGTAGGACGGGAAGTCCGAACCAGTATAAAATCCTGGTGTGCTTATTCTATATTTACCTAGATTAATTTTATCTTAGTTGTATCATATAATTAATCACATATACTTGCATATATACTACACGATCCATCCTATAGACTTTCAGGCTTGTGGGTTAGACGACGTTTGAACCGTCAACAAGTGAAAGTTGAACTTCAGAAGCTTAGTTGCAATCAACCATTAGAGATTCCAGTTTGAAAATGGGATTCGATATCTATAGATTTATAGACGGGTTTCCAAGGTCAAATAGAGGTAATGAAAGTATATGGGCTATAGTGGATAGATTGACCAAGAGTGACCATTTCATTCCAATTAAGTCAACCAAAGTGTCACATGTTTTAGCTAAGTTATTCCTAAAGAACGTAGTTAGACTGCATAGAGTTCTTAGTAGTATAGTCAGTGATAAAGATGCTTTGTTCACTAGTGAATTTTGAAAGATTCTATAGAAAGTGATGGCTCCCAAGCTTAATATGAGTACAACATATCATCCTCAGATAGATGGACAGACAAAGAGAGTCAACAAAGTTCTCGAGGATCTACTAAGAGCTTGTTTATTGGAAATTAGTGGACCTTGGGAGGATCATCTACATTTGGTTGAATTTTCCTACAATAATAGTTAACAGACTAGTATATGAATGGCTCCGTTTGAAGCTTTGTATCGAAGACCATGAAAATCACCAGTATATAGGTTGGAGATTGGATATAGGTTAGTATTAGCTTTGGATTTGGTTAGAGAGGTGTCAGAGAAGATTGAGTTAATCCGAGGAAGGATGAAGGAAGCTCTGTCAAGACAGAAGAGTTATGTAAATAAGAGGCGTATGGACCTAGAATTCTTAGTTGGAGATAAGGTTTTCATTAGGTATCAACTATGAAGGGTGTGTTATGATTTGCAAAGTTGGGGAAGTTAGCCCCAAGATAGGTAGGTCAATTCTAGATTATAGAAAGTATTGGAAAGCTCGCATATGGAATAGAGTTGCCGAGCAGTTTGGTAGGTGTCCATAATGTATTACATGTGTCTTACCTTCATAAGTATGTGCATGATCCAGAAAATACTATTCCTCCGACATGGTTGGATGACTTAGTGGTAGAGCCTAATTTGACTATTGTTAGACAACCGGTTTGGATTTTAGCTAGAGATGAGAAAAGATTAAGGAATAAGGTAGTCATGTTGGTGAAAGTTCAATGGAGCAACAATGAGAAGGACTGTACTTAGGAGACAGAGGACATGATTAGAGATACTTATCCTGGTCTGCTTTGAGAGTATGTCTATATTATATTTATATACATAGTTGCTAGTCAGTTAGACTAGTATCGTTGTTAGGTGTTGTTACGGATGATTGATATGTTTAGTGTTTAGTCCTTACTGAATTTCGAGTACGAAATTCTTTAAGGGGGGAGCTTGTAACCTCCCTAATTTTTGATAATATTATTCAGAAGATTTAATTAGATAAATTAAATAGAATAATGATGATAAAAAGATTGAGATTTGGATAAATTACATTGGGCCATGCTTAACCATAAGATAAATGGGTTTTAAATTAGTTTATTGGTTAATTAAACTACAAATGGGCATATTAGTAAACTGGCCAATTTATTATACATGGCTATATCTTTTTGTAATTGTCCATTCATGTTTCATTTTCCATTTTCACAAATGAAAAATCTAAAACCTAAATCAATGTCGGCCATTACTAAGGAAGTAAGGAAGAAATTTATCTAAAGCTAAGGATCAAAAGCCAGATAAGATTAGTCAACAACAAATCTCAAATTTCTTATTAAGTTTAAGGTGAATAATAATTCGTTCCAATCTCTTTTTGGTTTTATAATCATGTGATTTCAGATTTGAGTATTTATCTTCTTTCTAAGATATATTGGATGATGATATGCTTAATTTATAAACTGTTATTTATACATGTAATGTGTACGGTTTTAGGGTCAAAACTATGGTTTATCAATTTTAAAATGCCATGGAAAATTTGTACGTTAAGTAAAACATGGTTTTGGAGATGGGTTTTAATTTTCAGAATTTTCGAAGCTATGGAAATTTTATTATGAATTTTTGATGGAAAATATGATATATTGGTTTAAAATTTATTCTGAATATTTCAAGAAGAAATTGGGTCTAAATTTTTAATATGCTAGATTACATGATGAAATCGAATTTCTATGATTTTTTCGGATTTTTCCTAATTGATTTACTAGGGAAAACAAATTATTTTAAAAGGAATTTTATGAAATAATTGATTTTAGTATATGGAAATGTTTAAACATTACATTTTTATGTTTAGATCCGACATAAAAGCGGCAGTTTCATATGTGAAGTATTTGAAAAGTTTTTATGGCGGCCAACCAATGGTTTACAAATAGGCAAATTGTTAGAAAGTAATTACTAAAAGTTGCTATAATTCAGCTTTTAAATCAGAAAAAAGTGTTCTTCCTCTATTAGTAAGTACCCTTCGACTCCATTGGTTCCGCCCCATCCTAGTCGAAACCTACATAGTCAAAACTAACTCTGTCGAAACCAATACACATGGTATCACCTAAATGGTACATAATGGATTGGAAAGAAGGCGAAAGTCTTGATGTCAAAAGGTAAGCTTTCGATGGAGTCAAAACCCTGCTTCGTTTTCAAAAGTTAAGTTCTTGCCTTGTTTTACCTAAAGTTTTGGACACAGCCGAAATATATACTTTCGAAAAGGTTTCATAAATAGCTTTCGGAGAAGGTTGTCATATTATATAAGAAGTTGGCTTTCGAAGGGATACCTTTATCTTGAAAAACCAGAGCTTTCGACTGGATTGGTTTTGACATAGTTGAAACCTGGCTGTTATTCTACCTTTCGACTATATTGACTAGTAATGCCTTAGAAAGGTTATCCTTGTTTTTACCTAAATTAAGCCGCTGCCTAATTTCTTTTGAAAGGGGTTACGGTTTTGAAGGAGATGAAGTCGAAATGGGTTTCGACTCTGTCCCTCGAAGTTTTATTTTCTAAAGGTCTTTACTTTCGGCTAAGACGATTCCGACACCATCAACTTTTCTCCAAATTTATTTTTGTTGGTTTCAAAAGAGATACTATTGTATATAACCACTTTGATCCAAATGAATTTTAAAGAGTAAACCCAATGCTTTCAAACGGGTACTTAATTTGTTTCGAAGCTATGTTTTAAAGAATGTTTTCTTGATACCTTCGAAAGGTATCGGTATCATTGGTTTCGAAAGGTATATACTTAGAGTGTTGAAAAGAGATTTTTTATGCTTTTGAAGGTGGTCATCCAGTAGTTTCGATAGTGATTTCAAAACAAATAACCCACTCTCATTTTTAAAGAAAAACCATGGCATAAATAAAGAATTTGGAAATATTATTCACATTGCTATTAACCTATAACCTTATTTTAGGGAATGAGCAGAATAACCAGCTAGGTTGATACAGTAGTGAATATAACTTAACAGATGTTAAAAATCTTAATTAAAGATATTGGCAGGGGCCAATAGGTTTACAGTAAGCCCATGAAAACTGTATGATATTGGCAGGGGCCAATTGGCTCATAGTCAGGCCATGAAAACAATGATTTGATATTGACAGGGGCCAGTAGGTTTGTAGTTAGCCGATGAAAACTATATCTGGATCAAGATATTGACAGTCAGCCAATAGGTTCCTAATTAGCCCATAAAAACTAGGATAAGAAATAAGATATTAGAGTTACCAATAGGTTCCTGGTGATCCCATAAAAATTAAGTAATTAGACAGATAGTCCTTAACATTTAACAGGTTAATAGTAACCCTAGAAACTATACTTGAGACAGATAGTCAGAATGAATGGGGATGGGTAATCCAACATTGATTTATTTGTTTTGCATATCATCGTAATATTTTGAAATACTATGTTTTAACCATTGTGGATGTAGGAGCACAATATATGGTTTTATAAATGTTTTAGGATACTAGTGAGGGGGAAAACTCATTCCCCTAAGCGGCATGGTCTCACTAAATATCTAAATGGTTTGAGATGGTAATTTATTATTCATAATAGGCTTTATATCTGACTCAAAGTTTTTATTTTCCCCTTAAACTCTCGAATACTCAATTGATTTTGAGTAGGTTGAGAGTTGATGTTTCCAGGTGTCCTTTTAGACGAATAAAGGTTTCGAAGAGTGCAGGAGGCAAGCTTGCTATTAGTGTTCTTTTATTTTCCGCTATGTGTTTTGCTTGTAAAGGCAGACAGTTTACCAACCTATATATATATATATATATATATATATATATTCTGATCTACCAAGTGGGCATCTTCATATGTCACTCCTAACGTATTTTTGTAATAATTATATGTTATCTGAACATGGTCTGCGAATTAGGGTTATGTAATCAATCTGAATATTTTGAAATGGAACGTGCAATTTGTTTGTTGTTTAATTTTTTTTCCATATTCTTGTGTTTCAATGTATCTAATGTCGCCGTATTTATCTGCCAAGAATTAATAATCATGGATGCTTGCAGTATCCATAGCCGTAAGTTTTAGGCCTCCAAGTAGGGGGATGTTACATATTGGTCGATATTATGTGATGAGTTGTGTATGTATCTGAGTTGATGTACTTAACATTTAGAGATGATATGAAATTCATCATTTTTATTCATTCAAATTTTGTTAATTGAGAAATTACTGTTTGTGTCGGTAATACTGTGTAATTCAAATCTAGAACTCATGTGCGTTGACTTGTATCAAGACTATATACATATTTTTTCAGATGTATCAAAGTATTGAAACATATGTGTGGGCATAAAATAGTGTATACGCGAGATCACTCCTTCTGTGTCCATTGACCCAAGTTATCAAATGGTAAACTCTCTCTGATATTTCGGTCATAGAAGCCGAAGCGTTATAAATATAGGATCAATAACCTCCTTTATTTAGCACCATTTCGCAGCCTCCTGATATCATCCACAAGTTTCTACTTAAATATTTGTTCTTTCTCTCCTCACATGGACCAAATATTTAGATATAAACTTATGGCTGTGATATAGAGCTAGGATTAATAACATCCTCTATTTAACACCATTTATAGCCCACTAATATCAGCCATAAGTTTTCTATTTAAATATTTATTCTTTCTCTGACTTGTCACATGGACCAAATATTTAAATATAAACATCTGTTTGATATCAGAAGGCAATAAACAATGCTAAATAGAGGGGGCTATCACTTCTAGCTATACATACACACACATACATACATATATATATACATACAAACATATATATATATATAGACACACACAAATACATATGTATATGTACATATATATAACATCATCCTTGTTAAAAATTGTCTAATTCCTATACTACTTCCCCATTAAAATTATTCATGCAATATATTCTATTTTTAAAGTACTTATTATAATAAGTGATTTGAAAATATAAAATTTTAGTAGTGATTGGAATATTGATGGAGATGACTTTTATGATATGTTTAGGTTCTGTGTAAAAAATTATCAAATTCTTATAATCGTAGCTACCTACAATCGAGTTGAGTACATTTGGAGAATGCGGAAAAGCTATAATATATTGTTTATTTAACATACACATGCGCATAGCAATGGACTTTAATTGAAAAATCAATTCTATGCCGATGAAATTAAAAGGAGCAAGGGAAATTCAGGGATTGTTACGCCACTAATAAATCTTAACATATGTTCAATGAGCATATGTCAACATTTTTCATAAGAAATCCTATACTATTTGTAACAAGCCAAAATTAACCGAATGGAGAAAAATATAGAAAAATACACTCACTTGGCCACGATTTGATTCCATTTCTGCTAACTTTGTTTGTGATTGGTTCCTTTTAACTCATCAAGAAGATAAGCATTTTTATTAGAGCTTGATGCTGCCATTTTCAATAAGAAACAAACCTAAAAATCAAAAAAAAAATTGTGCTACGTATGCCACAAACATATCTCTCCTACTAATAAAACATATCTCTACTACTAATAAAGAAAATTTGTTGAACTAATTTGCTCGGTGTCTTTTTAAAATTCCAAAAACACCCTCGATTTCTGTTTACAATCTATGCTCATGCAGTTACCACCGCATCCCGTCGCTCTTGTGTATAGAAGAAAACAATAGTAAATTAAAGTGTTTACAAAGCAAACAGCATTCAAAGGTCCAACAAGTTGTAACACAATATAACAAATCATGTGCACCAAAAAGTCATCTCAAGATTTGCATATCATGTGAGGAAGGATGACCAATTTGCCTGCAGTAACTCACTCAAAAAAGACTCATGTTACTAATTTTCATTTGAACATTCAGAATGAGAGTATAGAATACAACAATTACATCTACACCCCATGATTAAAATGACCATATAAAACACACATCAAGAAGAGCTATATACATTTTCATCCAACAGAAAGAAAATAAATAAATAAATAATATAAGCAAAATGAATATTTGATAAGACTACTTAAACCCAATCACTTTCCATGCAGGATCTTCTACACTGTCTACTCTCAGGTTCGCTCTCGCTTCCTCTCAGTCTACGAAAAGCGTTCTTTTCCTTCTTTATTCTCAAAGGCCCCGACCTATTTTCAATGTCCAACCTTTCAATATAGCCCGAACTATACTCCATCGTACAACTATAATCGAATAAGCAAGGAGTACTTCCATTAGAAGTCGACTGTACAGGACTACTACAGCAATCTTCGCAGGCTTCATCCGTATAGTTATATATGAGCTTCAAAGCCTGAACGACCTCGCCCATAAATGGCCGTTGTGATGCTTCGATATGTACGCATAAAGAAGCAATGGCTGCCACTTTTGCTATGGTGTCGAAATCGGTGTCAGAGGGGAGGGAGGGGTCGATCAGTTGGTCTAGGCCTTCTTTTGTTGTGAGGAGAGGACGGGCCCATGTGACCAGGTTCTCTGACCCGTTGGGACGGGATATGTCCACGGGCTTACGCCCAGATAGAAGCTCGAGGAGTACCACACCGTAGCTGTATACGTCGCTTTTTACTAGGAGGTGGCCTGTCATTGCGTATTCGGGTGCAACGTACCTATATTTGAAAATGAATAATATGGTTAAATATAGGATAAATTTTATTATTAGACTTCGAGATAAAAACATATTCCAAATTTAAGTACTCTTCAAAACTTATTACAATAATATATTGTCTTCATCGGATCAGGTTTTGTGCTTGTGCGATTTTAAAGTGCGCAAACACAAATTTATATTATTTGTCATTTAATTAATATTATTTTTAAGTTGTGCTGGTGCATTTTCAAAATGTGCAATATAAAATGCTGAGTTAGTGGAATACATACCTTTTTTTGTAACAAGTTTTTAGGAGAGACCTAAACATGACAAGTTTCTTTTTTTTGCCTAATGCTATAATTGTCCTTAAATATATGAAAGCAAGGAATTGCATAATATAACGTGTTGCTTGTTATAATTTTGTATTTTATGCCCATTTATGACACGTTGCAAAGCTTATTACATGTTTGACATGTTTTCGAAACTATTTACAGAAGTAAATCACTCTCTCCCTACAAGGCAGACAGTGCATTTTGTATCCCAGCTTATTTCAAACAGTGTTGATGTGAATTATTTTGAGGAAAAAATACCATGCTCGTATTGTTTGAAATAATGTTAGTACGACTTTATTTGTTTTTAAGAACTATGTATGAGTGATGTTTGAAACATATCTAATACAATCTTTGATGATGTTTCAAACGGTTCCAGTACAAAAATTCACTTTCTACCATGTAGGTAGAAAGTGATATATTTTTGTAATTAGTTTTGAAATGTGTAGAATGTTATTAAAAATGGTATAAATAGGCAAAAAAATCATGAATTTTTACCAATTTGGTACACTTCTCAAAACTTATTATACAATCGATCCGTTTTCAAAACCATTTTAAAAAACAGCTTATTTTCCCTCTGTAAAAAGTGACATTTTGCACTGGAGTTGTTTTAACAACGCCAATACAATTTTTTAAGAAACATGGTAATATGTTGGTGATTTTTGAAACAACCCCAGTACAACTTTATTTTATTTTTGGCACTTAAATGTTTTAATTCAAAAATTCACTTTTTATTAGGTAGGTAGAAAGCGCCCAAACATATTGGTTGCCCTAGCCATTTTATTTTTTAATGATGTGAAAATAATTAAGCAAACAAATTGTAGGTTCAAGGACTTGAACCATGGTTGACTAGGGCATAAATCAACTTATAAACCATCCACAGTAGTAGATCAATATTCTTTTAAAGCATCTAGCCCCATTTCATTGAGCAAAAATCACGGCTACCTTGCCTTTTGGGCCAGGACAGGTAGAAACTAGCATATTCTTGTAACTGGTTTTGCATGCGGTCTAAGTATGCAATATGTTTTGAAACACGACCTCTGCTAAAATCCTATATTTCTATCTTCAAGGGTGTTCGGGTGGTTTATGCGCCAAATTATCGAGAGGAAGGTTCAAAATTGTAACCATAGTAGCAATAAAAAACCAAGGTTTGAAATTTCGGTTTCCAATTCCGTTTCGGTCATTATAAGTTTTTGAAATTCCGGTTCCCTTTCGAAAATTCGAGAAATTTCGTTCTAGTTACGGTTTTAGAATTCGTTGCATTTCAAAAGTTTTTATATATCAATAAATAATAGAAATATATATTTAAAAGCATCAAAACAGTTCAAATTTTCCAAGTATCTCAATCCTACTCTAAAATTAAGAATACTCAATCATTCTACTGAACCAGGCTTAATTATTGAAATACAGCACAATACTTCAAAATGCCCAAAATCTGATCATTTTGCTTTAAGAAATAAAATCAAGGTTCAACACTTTTAAAACAGCTCATTCCTTCAAAATCCCAAAATAAATTTTGTTTCTAACCGTCGAAGAACAGAACCCATCTTAAACTGCCGCCTTTCATGTCGATGAAGGAAACAAGAAAAAAAAACATCACCTGCTGTTGCTTGGACATTTTCTTGCTTGAATTGATATTCTCAGGGGTCTTACAAAGGTTTTTTTTTTCCTGCAACGAGGATCTGGAACCGTATACTTTGATCAATTCCGGCCAGGTCCACGCCAAAACCGGACTGGAATGGCCGGAATTCCAATTTGCCGGGCAGAATCTTTAACCATGTAAAAAACACGCTTGAAATATCAAGATATAAGTTAGGGTTAGGAATATGTCCATGGGGTTTATCACCTAGGTCATTTATTTGTTTTTATTTTCCAAAAAAAAAGAATCCTATGTTTTTTTGCCAAGAACTAAAAATAATTATGGAATATGGTTTGATTCTCCCTTTTGTTAGAGCATCACCAACCACACTATATTAAACATTTTTATAACTTGAATCGGCGTTGGACATGAATAACAGAGAACTGCGCGGTTAAAGCAAAAGAACATAAGAAATGGATAAAATTTACCCAAAAGTTCCCATGACCCGAGTAGAAATATGATGGGTCCCATCAGTTGCTTCTCTAGCAAGTCCGAAATCAGAGACCTTGGGAGTGAAATCTTCTTCTAATAGAACATTGCTAGCCTTAAAATCGCGGTGTATAACACGAGGATTGGAATCTTCATGTAGGTATGCTAGTCCTCTAGCAGCACCTAATGCAATTTTCATTCGAGTGTCCCAATCAAGGGGCCTCTTCATCTTATCAGGACCTATAATAATTCATAAAATCAAAACCTGAAACATAGTAACTCCAGAACACGATAAAAATAAAGTACCATGCAGATGCGACTCAACACTTCCATTGCGAATAAGCTCATAAACCAAACATCTTCTACGCCCTTCGATGCATATACCGATCAATTTAACAAGATTTCTATGATGAAGTCGACTCAGCATCTCAACCTCTGCAATGAACTCTCGATCGCCTCTATCTTCTCTTGTAAGCAGCTTGATTGCAACCTCTCTTTTGTCTTCTAAAACACCAAAGTATACTCGACCAAACCCACCTTCACCTAATACTTTCTTAGAGCTGAACTTGTTCGTTGCCTTTTCTAGTTCAGATAATGAAAATGATTTTACCGAAGATGGGTATGTAGCAATCGTTGAGATGAATGATAATGATGTAGAGGTTGATGTACTATGTGATACAATGGGTTTGACTCCTGCATACAGTGTATTTATCCTTAAAATTTGTATCAAGAAAGGATAATATAGACAAAAGCAACTTTTTAATGCTCCAAACCCTAACGATTGGCATATAACATGTTTAAGGGTATGTGTTAAAAAAAAGAACTATTGATGTGATTTTTCTTATTTACTTTTTCGTTTTAGGAGCGGTAATAGATGGTTATTTGACCAATGGCCAAGTAAAGGTGTTGGATCAGGACTTTTTGTTCTACATGTGGAAAATAAAAATATTCTTATTCATGAGTTGTACGTAATTGTTAAGGAACCATTTTGAAATGTGTTCTGTAAAACACATATTGTGGTTCCTATACTTCCATGGTATAACTATAATCCTAATGTGATATTTATGAGATGAATAATTGATTATATTATTCAGTGAGAGTTAATGACATCAATGTTTAAAGGAGCCTTGTATAGAAGCACTTGTGTATCATACATCTAATTCTATTTGCTTATTACCTTTCTTTCGAGTGACTGACCATGTCAATGGAGGCCCGAGAGTAGTAGTCGCACTTCCAACTCTCTTACATTTCCCAAATACATAGACAAATATAAAGCACGTCAATACAAGAATAGATGAGAAAAGAGCAATCATAACTATGATTTTGATGTTCATTTTCTGCATCTTAGTAGTAGGCACATCAGCAGTAAGAGGATATTCACGACTTGCGGCAGGGCCTAAGTATTCACTTGAAATAGGAGGCGGTGACAAAGGTAACCCTGTAAGTATTTTTAACCAATGCTCAGCATCTATCTTTTAATTAACAATATCTATACCAACAATGATAACCATGGGAAAAAGTGCAAAGTTTTTTAAGTGCTACCTGGATAACGAACGTACACAACATTATAGTCGCCAAAGATGCTAGAGTTTATCTGTACTGTCTTCTGCCAGAATCTTTGGAAAGTTAACAAAGCAGTCATATTATCAAATTTATCACCAAGAGGCACCAAATCGATAGTTACAGTTGTTTTTCCAGGATCTTCTGTGTTTGGACTGGCACCCATGATTCTGACTTGACTTTGCTTAAGAAATGTGCCAGCAGCAACCTCAAGTTCCAGCTCAGCAATACTTGAAAACAATTGATATGGTGCCACATCAAGGTCTATTTCAACTTGTATAGGCAAGACACATGCGCATGGTGAACCAATTGGAGTCAGAGTGAGTGGATCAGCACATGAGACCTCATCGCAAATGGCTGAAATATTCCAAGTCATGGTGTTCAAAAACACGATTCGAATAATAAATCGTAAATTCAAGTTTGTGAATCATAGATTCAAAAGGTTCATATTGAAATATGCATATGAATCTATATGCTTGAATTTTACTAGTAATCATATAAGAGATTGTATACAATTGAAGAGAAAATGTAATTGTTTTATTGATGTTGTAAAATGATACAAAAGTACTGTCTTCGGTATACAAGCTGTGTTATATATATGCAATGCATATTATGACAATATGGGCCTAAACACAAGACCAGCCCAGACCGCATAAATAAAGAAGAAAATAATCTCTACAGGTGAAAGTTGATGAACGGTCTTGATTACTTCTGAGATGAATATCTGCTTGCTCTGGTTTACTTCGTTCATTTCTAACACTTCCCCTCAAACCCTATTACGGCTAGGGTTTGTTGCAACAGACATCAAAAAATCTTTCTCTCCTCCAAAAACTTGCAAATTTGATGAAATTTATTTGTGAAAAATACTGAGAAGATGAAGAATGAGAAGAGCAGCACACAAAGATATAATTTTGGTTGATAGTTATTCGAAATAACTATCAATTAGAAGATCTAAAGTTGCTTTCTCCAATTATCTTATCAAATTTGAGACGAGCCATGGCAAAAATCATGAAGACAACAATTATGAATGTTCATATGCTTTCTAGTGTGTGAACATCCATTCTGATTTTCTAATTTTGGCAAACACGGAGACAAGTATAAGCTTCAGATGCAAAGTTGAGGCCTTTTTTAGTCATTAATCTGAAGTTGAAGAAGTTTCGAGAAATTACTTCTGAGTTCTTACCACACTTGTTGCCAGAGATCTTAGACGCAAAGTTGATGCCTTTTTTTTGTCATGGATCTGGAAGTTGTCCAGTACTTTTAACTTTCAGATCTTCCCTTAATCGAAGAAAATTTTTCTTTGACAAAGGTTTTGTTAAGATATCTGCCCTTTGGTAAGTTGCAGGTACGTGACTTACATTTAATTTCCCTTTGATCACTTGTTCTCTGACAAAGTATAGATCCAACTCCATATGCTTTGTTCTCGAATGCAATACTGGGTTTGCAGTAAGTGCTATAGTACTCAAATTGTCACACCAGATTGTAGCTTTGTTATAAGTTTTGACTTTCAATTCATGTAATAGTGATTCTATCCACATGATTTCAGCTGTAACACTTGCAACACTTCTGAATTCGGCTTCAGTACTTGATCTAGAAACAGTTGTTTGTTTTTTTGAACACCATGATACAGGATTATCACCTAAAAATACACAATAACCTGTTGTAGATTTTCTATCATCAATATCTGTTGCCCAATCTGCATCTGCATAAGCTACAATATTAATTGCATTGCTTGATTGTAAAGTTAAACCATAATCCAAAGTGCCATTTAGATATCTCAAAATTCTTTTAACAGCTTTCCAATGTTCATCTAAAGGATTCTGCATGAATTGACTTGCTTTGTTGACACTATAAGAAATTTCTGGTCTTGTTATAGTGACATATTGCAGAGCTCCAACTATACTTCTGTACTGCTTTGCATTTGATATTTGTTCACCTTTATTCTTTGATAAATGTAAACTGCTCATCATAGGTGTTGGTAAAGCTTTTGCATTTTCCATATTTGCTCTCATAAGGATTTCAGTAACATACTTCTTTTGACTTAACTGAATTTTTGTAGCAGAAATTCTATGAACTTGTATTCCCAGGAAATAATTGACATTGCCTAGATCTTTTATGGAGAATTCTTTGTTCAGTTGACTTGTAACATAATTGATTTCTTGTTCACTATTTCCTGTAATTAAAAAATCATCAACATAGATTAAAATATAAGTGACATCATTATTATAGAATTTAGTAAAGACAGAGTTGTCAGATTTAGTGGAATTAAATCCCATTCTGGCCAGAGTTGATTTTAGCTTGTCAAACCAAACCCTTGGAGCTTGCTTCAAACCATATATGGCTTTATTAAGCTTGCATACAAGCTTTTCTGCTCCTTCTTTTTTGAATCCAATTGGTTGCTCCATGTAAACTTCTTCCTGTAGATCACCATTGAGAAAAGCATTATTTACATCAAGTTGCTTTATGGTCCAGTTTCTATATAAGGCAATTGTAAAAATAATTCTTATTGATGTGGGTTTCACAACAGGTGAAAATGTTTCATTAAAATCAAAACCATTCTGTTGTGAAAACCCTTTTGCCACCAATCTTGCCTTATATTTAGAAATTGAACCATCAGAATTTTTTTTTAATCTAAAAACCCATTTGCAGCCAATAATATTTTTGTCACATGGTAATGTCACAAGATCCCATGTTCTGTTTCTTTGTAGAGCTTCAAACTCTTCATTCATTGCATGTTTCCATTTTTCACATTGAATTGCTTGCTGATAAGTACATGGTTCCTCATCTTCAAATGTTGCATTATATATTTTTGGCTTGAATATTCCTTTCTTTGCTCTAGTAATCATATGATGACCAGTATTTTCTGGAACTATTTGTGGAATAACTTCTGTTGTATTTTGATGACTAGCATTGTGACTTGAAGAATCTTGTTGATCAATAGGTAATTCTAAATTGCCTATTGGTTGACACTGATCAGAATGTCTGCTAGTATGACTGCTGTTGTGATGTAGATCTTCTGAACTACTTGCTTCATTGTTATTCTGATTATTATCAGCTCTTGAGTTGGATAAGAGTTGATCATGATGAGGCATATTTTGATTGCCTTCTGTTGCAACTTGCTTCAACAAGTCAGGTAATACAACATTTTTTGTGTTGTATATTTTATGAGAAGTTTTCATATGTGTTTGACTAAATGGAAAAATTTGTTCATTAAATACAACATGTCTAGAAACAAATATTTTTCCATTGTTATCTATACATTTGTAACCTTTCATATTAGTGGCATAACCTAAAAAGGTACAAGGAGAAGACCTGTAATTTAACTTATGTGTATTATATGGTCTCAAGTAAGGAAAACATAGACATCCAAACACTTTAAGATTTTCATAATTTGGTTTAACACCAGAAAGCACTTCAAGTGGACTTTTGTACTTCAAAGTTTTTGTTGGTAACCTGTTTATTAGATAAACACTAGTAGCAAAAGCATCAGGCCAAAATTTTTGTGTTAAAGATGCTTGAGAAAGAAGTGTTAAACCAGTTTCTACAATATGTCTATGTTTTCTTTCAATTAAACCATTTTGTTCAGAAGTATAAGGACAAGTAATTCTATGATTAATACCTTTTTTCTGAAAATATTGCTTCAAAGGATGAAATTCAGTTCCTCCATCAGTTTGAAATTTTTTAACTTGACAGTTAGTTTGATTTTCAACTAAATTGATAAACTGAATTACCACATTGTAAGTCTCAGACTTAGATCTTAAAAAATATATCCAAACATGTCTAGAAAAAACATCTATAAAGGAAATGTAATATCTGTAACCATAATCTGTGGTTACAGATGTAGGACCCCATAAATCTGTTGCAATTAATTCTAATGGTTTAGAATAAACAGTTTCAGAGTCAGAAAAAACAAGTTTATGACTCTTCCCCATTTGACAGTGTGTGCATACATAAGGCATAGAAATGTTAGTAAAAGGAATATTATTATTCTTCAATACTTTCTGTACAATATGTGCATTTGCATGCCCCAGTCTGCTATGCCATATATCAAAAAGCTTACAATTACTTGCTTGAGTTATTTCAGAACTGTTACACCATTTATCTCTATAATCTTGATTCTCAGAATTGTCAACACTAAATTTGTATAGTCCTCTACATTCTTTACCCTGCAAAAGAATTTCATTAGTCTTAATGTCTTTGACTAGACAGTAAGTAGGAAAAAATTCAAAGTATACTTGGTTATCTTTAGCAAATTGTGACACACTAAGCAAGTTTTTTGTAATTAAAGGTACTCTCAACAAATTATTGAGATATAATTTTCTTGCACCTTTAATACAAGCACTGCCTGTGTGAGTAATGTTTATGGGTTTACCATTCCCCATATGAATACATTGTTTACCTTTATATTCTTGGTTTCCAAGATTTAGATTTCCAAGATTATTTGTTACATGGTTTGTAGCACCAGAATCAGGAAACCAACTTTGATCTTGAGAGTCATCTGCACTAATACTGCTCTCTTTCTGACTTGATGAATCATGTTGAATATTGACCATGTTTGCACTTTGATAATTTTTCTGATTACTATTTCCTGACTGAGAAGGAACATATTTTGCATCAAATCTGAAGTAACATTTGTTAGCACTGTGCCCAAATTTTTCACAAATTTGACACCTCAGTCTATTATTATTGTTATTATGAAATCTGCCACCTCTGCCTCTTGATCTGTTTGATGAACCGCCTCTGTTTGATGACCCATCTCTTTGACTTTTGTTATAAGTTTTCTCTTGATTTTTTGAAGCATAGTTAACAGAATATTCTTGAATAGATTTCTTTTGTTCTATTCTTCCTTCATGAGATAATAGAATAGAACTAACATATTCAATAGATGGTGTCTTATCTTGAGATGAAATTATTGCTACAACAGCTTCATAATCATCATCTAAACCACTTAAAATAGATAGTACCTGTTCTGCATCTGACAATTTATGACCTGCTGCAGCTAATTGATTGCACAGATTCTTGATCTTGATCAGATACTCTCTCATACTTAACCCATCTTTTCTCAAGTTCTGTAGCTGTCTTTTGTAATAAAGAACTCTTGCTGCAGACTGAGTGTTGAATGTATGCTCTATTGAATGCCATATTTCATGAGATGTTTTACAACCTATCAGTTGAGGTAGAATGGTAGGACCAATAGAAGATAATAGCCAAGAACTGATAAGACTATCTTGCTTTTGATAGTTTGAGTAATCTTGATTGATTACAAGTTTTCCCTCACTGTCAGTAACATACTTTGCAGGAGTGATAAGTGTTCCAAACACATACTCTTCAACATCATATCCTCTTATAGCTGTTTCAATTTGAAATTTCCACAACATATAGTTTGATTCATCAAGAATTGTTGTTACTAACTGACTCTTTGGTTTGATTAATGATTTCAACAGATTTTGAGAATCTGATTGCTGAGAAGTGGCTGTTCTTGAAGCATTGAGAGATTCTTGAACATCATTGATGTTATCTCCTGCCATATCGATGAAGAATCTTGTGATTCTGAGATCAACAAGTGGTGCAGCCAGAGAATTCTGATGATGAGAAAATAAAAAAATGCAACTCTGAAGAGGATCTCTAGGCAAGGCACTGCTGGAAGACGATAGTGGTTTGCAGTTCTTGATCAAGAACTGTACAACACAGTGGGTAAGGATTCAAACTCAATAGCTTTCTCTATGATGACTCAGATCTGAGAGAAGCTAGGGTGCAACCACTGTTAAATGATGATAATGTTCTGATAACAGTAGGCAAGGCACTTTCTTCTTTAGAAGATTGAGGCTAACAACCGTTAGGTTGATTTCAAAAGCTCTGATACCATATAAGAGATTGTATACAATTGAAGAGAAAATGTAATTGTTTTATTGATGTTGTAAAATGATACAAAAGTACTGTCTTCGGTATACAAGCTGTGTTATATATATGCAATGCATATTATGACAATATGGGCCTAAACACAAGACCAGCCCAGACCGCATAAATAAAGAAGAAAATAATCTCTACAGGTGAAAGTTGATGAACGGTCTTGATTACTTCTGAGATGAATATCTGCTTGCTCTGGTTTACTTCGTTCATTTCTAACAAATCAAATGACGTATATCTTAAAGGATACAAATTTTGCTGTATTACTTTTTAGAAACAATAAATTTGAAATGTAGGCTCAAATATGCATCTTCGTATTTCTTATTCCTGTGTGGATAAAATGATTTTCTCTAGAATGGGGTGGAACTTCAAAATTTGAGGAAATCGAATCAGAATTGGGAGGAGTTGATTAAAAATGGGATTCAATCGTGAATTTTTAAGGTTTCTGCAAACAATGTTTCCAGTAAACTAACACATAAGCAAACGTACATAAACAATGTTCCAAGTAAAATATTAAGGTTTTTTTAAATTGTCTGCTGCGATTTGATAATAAAATGAAACACTGGCACTCCTACCAAGGTGAACCAATTGGTCACGTGAAGAGAAATCTTTAATATTTTACCGAGAATCCACAAGCATGTAAAGCTAATCTCCACAACATCATTGCAAATGAATAAAATTCAAACCTGGAGTTAATGGTAAGGCGAATGAGGGTGGTGTAGCTGCATGTGGATGCCTCTTATGGTGTTTAAATGAATGAGTCCGGGTAAATTTTCCTATGAAAGACAACAAAACTAGAATTTCATAGCAATGAAATTTAAGGAATACAAGAAAATAAGCATGTAATACCATGAGTAACTGGAGACCTAGATGGAGCCATTGCTGGTGTAGAAGCGGAAGTAGAGCTTTTGGGTGGTTGAAATGTATCACTTGCTAGAACAAGATTTGCCTGTGTTGCTGTTGCATAACAATGAACAAAACTCATGAAATTGCATTAATGTGTGCTCGGTACGTGACATGTAATGATAATCCAACTTAGGAGTAATGCAAAATTAAGCATCAAACGGTCAGATAAAATAGAAGTTAAACACTCAAAAATTGATAATAGCAGCCTGCATGATGCAAACAAAGATAGCACGGTTCGAAATCATTTGGTTCAAAATTCAATGTACAAAGCTTAGCACTATTTTATCACATGACGAACTAAATAAATGCTTCTAAAACTCTTCCCGTTAAGATGAACCCACCATGTTTTTTTAAAAATGTTGAGTGTTGAATTCTGGTTGTTGAATCTCAAACAACACTATTTTGCAGGCAAAGCTACAAATTTATTTGGCAAAAGTGGCAAATAGAAGTGATTAAGGCATACATCTCAATTATATATGCCGTTTTATCTTGGAATGGTATAGAAAATGAATTTGATTGCGTTAAAGACAGTGACACCAAATCCACCCCTAATAGAAAGAAACTATTGAGAGTATTCATTTTAGCGGTTACTTGTACGCTTCATTAAACTGCTTAATTTGTTCTTTTTCATGACTAACTAATCAACAAATAAAAACTAACATAATTTACAAGTTAACATTGTAAAACCCTACTTTTTGGTTCGTACATTCACCGAATGCTAAAACCCGATTACTTCTCTCATCAGAATCAAAGCAAATGTTTTCCAACACAATGAATCAAAAGCAAAAAGATAGAGAAATACCAAAAGTCAAAGCGAAAAAGCAAAGCAGACTCGAGAAAAGGTGATGTAGTTTCGCTTGTTTAGAAAGGCAATCCATGCATTATCCTCCGCCGCTGGCGACGCCGCCGCAACCGGAGGAGGAAAGGTAAGTCAACGGAGTTCTGAGCATGAAAGTGTTAGGAGTGAATGAGATCTATGGCAGCAGATCCAAAATTACAAAGTTATTATTGGAATTTGGACATAGAGTAGAGGGGAGGAGAGGTGCAATAAATATGGTGGGAACAAAAGATGACCAATGCTAGCAAGTAGCTAGCTATTCATACTGAATCTTTTTTTCTATTATTCTTTTCAACATACAAGTTCGAAGTATTTTAGACATGGGGCCGAGTTAGTTTAAAGGATAAACCTCGCCAAATCATTTTTTTGTGTCACCAAGTTTGGAACTATTAAAAAACCAAATGCACCCGCATTCTCCACCCCCGGGACTACCAATGTTCTCTTTATAATCCTGTCGTCTATCATGTTTAATATTTCTATTACTTACCATACTTACCGCCCATGTACAATTAAAGCGCTCGGCAGATTTAAAGCGATGGATGTGTAAAAAGTTATAGCGGGGATACAATAAGGATGTAACGGGATATAGCGGATAGCTCTAAAATAGCATATAAAACTCGTACTTAATGTTTTTACAAATATATAAATGGTAATTAAATGAAAAATTATCATTCAATTAAATTATAATTAATACATAAATGATTTTAAATAAAAAAACATACGCGTATATACTTTAAATAAACGTAAAACTGTTATATAACATAATTGAATTTAGTAGAATATTAGAGTATTTTCATTTCTGAAAATATATTAAAAATTAAATCAAATAGATTAGTTTCATAATTTTTATAATGTATAAATGCAATTTTTTAATTCATTTTATTAAAGATGATATAGCGGAAAAAGCAAAATATAGCGGGAAATAACGGGATATAGTGGAAATAGCGGGGATTAAAGCGGAAAGACTATATTTTGGAGCTATATGAAAAAATCGTAGCGGTAGGAATCCGCTATGAGATATTGCGAGGCTATAGCGGGGTAATAGCGGGGTATTAACTACACAGTACTACCCAATCTTAAACCTCAACCTCAAGAAACATAATGCTCGTCTTTTCTTATTGTCAATCGTGACATTTGGACTCTCCAACTCATTATAATACAGCTTTATCCACACAAGCTACTCTTACTGCTCTAAACCACATACAACATAGCCTAGAAAATATCAAGACACACCGTAGTTATGGAAATGCAGCACTAAAGCATGCACAGTACCGTTATAAAAGCGCAGTACTAAAATGTATAACAAAATTAGTTATAACAAGTTACCTTTTCCTTTTTATTTCCATTAGCTATGAATGATTATAAGTGTACGGTTATTATGAAGCCAGTTGTCCTTGATTTATACGATGTATTGTTTTATCATATCGACCGTTAGGGAGTTTTGCTTGCTGTCACTGGCCAAAATCAATTTTTTTGAAGCTAAAAAAACGTGGATCTTGTCTCATCGCGATTTTCCTAAAAACGTGGATCTTGTCTCATCGCGGTTTCTCTAAAAACGTGGATCTTGTCTCATCGCTGTTTCCCTAAACTTCCTCCTTTTATTTCGTGCATCAAAGATTCCAAATTCAAATCTATTATGATTTCAAATTCTAAAATTTCAATTTCAAATCGACAATTTTGAATGCTTTGATTAATATTTAAATTTGAAATTCATATTTTCAGATTCTTTTCCAACATATTATCACTTAATGTTTAAGTAATATTAACAAAAAATTTAAATGTATATTTCTTATCAAAGTTATACAATCGAATTGTCGGTTTCTCCACCGTTGTGCTGTTATACTAGTATAGTAGGAAATGGGAATGAATTTTTAGGCTAGAAAAAGTTGTACTCTTTTACATTATAGTATTTCTCTTTTTTCTTCTTCTTTAATCTTCTCAACTCTCCTCTTAATCTCCTTCTTCCTGCTGCTCTGAATGTTTTCTTATGTCAGACCTATTATTTAGTGCTTTCATCTTTCCCTTCACCTTCCCCCATGCATCACCATGACATGCTTCAACAAATCGCCTCACACCTAGCTACCCAACAATACGCCATCAATTCCATCATTACCACCCTCTCCAAAAAAGACGCCTCCCTTGTCAAAATACCCGATATCAAATCCTCCCTTTGCCTCCCAACAACTTGCAATCTGAAGCCTAACTCAAGTCATAGCCAGCCTATCCACCAAGTTCTCCTCCATCCCTATAACTCCACCCCCCATATACCCCTATGGTCCTCTTCCATGGCTGCTTCAGCCTCGATAATACCTCCACCACAATCGCTCGTATCTCCAACCAACACTTCACCACAAGCTATAATCCATCAATACCCCTTCGCATTCATATACCACCACTCCTCCTTGCCACACAAAGTCCCATTCTTATTTAGCCCTAAGTGTGATTTAACCCACTTTGATGGATCTAATCCTTTGGATTGGAGTTTCCAAGCTGAACAAATTTTTACCTACCATTCAACTCTCGACAAACAACGAGTTCAATCAACAACTTTCATCTTGGAGTGCACTTACCAAAACCATAGAGTAAAGGTTTGGCCCCTCTTCCTTTATCAACCCACAAGAAACTTTGTTTAACTTAAGCAAATTGGCATGGTCGAGGAGTATCAATCCACCTTCGAGACTATAAGCAACCGTATCACTACACTACCACCCAACGCCATCCTCAGTTGCTTTCTCTCCGGCTTAAAAACCCATATAAAAAATGAACTCCTTACCCTTCAACCCACCTCAATTACCGATGCTATAAACCTGGCTAAACTTACCAAAACTAAAAACATAGAAAAGAAAAACAATTTCCACCAAAAAACCTATAACCAAAACAATCTCCACCTTTCCTTTCATTACCTCTAGTTCCTTTGCCAAATCAAACCACAAATACAAATTCTGCAATCAAAAACCTTACCCCAACTGAGATGCAAAGTTGAAAAACTAAAGGCTTGTGCTTTCATTATGAAGGGAAATGTTATCCAGAACATAAATGCAAAACTCAGTCTATCCTCTTACTACTTCCTTATGATGATCCATATCCGACTCTACCCAAGCTACCACAACCCGAGCCAACTGATGACCCACCACCTAAAATGCTTTATAAATGACCTCGAGGACAAGGTCGCTTTTCCAATTTGAGGCAATGATACAACCTTACCCGCACAGGCTTCTCTTGCTACTCCAAACCATTAAGCAACATAACACAGAAAATACCAAGTCACATTGCAGTTATGCAAGTGCAGCACTAAAGCAAGCACGCTACTTTTATAAAAGTGCAGCACCAAAAAGTATAACAAAATTGGTTATAGAAAATTACTTTTTTCCTTTTTATTTCTATTAACTATGAATGATTACAAGTGTATGGTTATTATAAAGTCAACCGTCCTTGATTTACATGATGTATTGCTATATATAATAGGAAATGGGGATGATTTTTTAGGCTGGAAAAACTAGTACTCTTTTATTTTATAGTATTTCTCTCTATTTCTCTTCTTCAATCTTCTCGAATCTCCTCTTAAGATCCTTCTTCTTACTTCTTTGAATGTTTGCATAAGTCAGACCTATCACATTTGTTTGCCCCACTTCCTCATTAATCGTCAATGATAGCGAAAAATAGTAGTATGCATAAGATGATAATATATGGTATAATTATTAGTACAGTTTATATTATGCCTTAGAAGCTATTTATTTGATTACATAACTTAACTCTTCTAGAAATCTTGTTTGAAACGAAATACGTTTTTTTGTATTTATGTTATATGTAAATACATTGTGTTTAGAGTACATTAGAACATATAATAATAAATACCTAGTATAAAGTGTTTAGTCAATCATAGATATAAAACAGTTCGTAACCATGAGTGTTGGATTATACAAATAAGCATAAACACGTATCCTTAAAAGTCATTGGTATTTGGCATTTCAAGGATGGGATATCGATACATTGTTGAGACTAATGTATGTAAGGTTATCCATAAGATGGATAGTGATTTATTCATAGTTGTTGGGGACCATCAATCGGTTATGTATCCATTTGGGATAATCACTGAATCAATAGTGTTTTATGGACTGTTGAAGCTGGGTCAAACAGAAGATATCATTTGATGATGTGGCACTATTTTCGACTTGAGTGCCTATGGATCTTAAGAGTAGAGGCCATATGTGACGAACGCGATTTTTCGTCGCTCGAAAATCGACATCAATACGTCCACTGTATCAACTGCCGAGCAATCGAATGCCGAAAAACCGTACCGTTAGGGTTAAGGAAGAAGAAAAAGATAGAAGAAGAAGAAAAATAGAACATAACAGAAAGAAACAAAGAACAATATCAGAATCTCACAATCGCAGCGGAACAACATATAATAAATAAATGAATAATCTTTAAACAAAAGAACTATATCAGTTATTACATTACATCACATTATATTACATTTATCATCAGAGTGTACAACAACAAACAGCGGAAAAGAAATACTATATACTAATAATACGCCATGTCATCCAGCTTGCCTCCAGCAACTCCTGAATTCCAGAATATCCAGATAACCTGACTCTTGACTGCCCGTGTGGAAATTGGTGGGCACCCAGAGTTTAGGAAGGAAAACAATAAACTCCGAGTCAGTCACGTGACTAGTGTGATAACTAAAACAGTTTATCTTTAAAACAAAGAACATGATAATTTTTAAAATAGATTCGCAATGCTTTTTAGAAAATGAGACTACCATAAGGCCTCCCGCACACACACACAATGCAAACGCAGAATCGGATGAGATTTCCCCTTATGATAGTCAAAGATGCTTGATACGCATTAAAAAGAAACATTTGATATTATTACTAGTGCATAGTGTAGGAAAAAATCATTTCAAAATAAAGATATAAATCTTAGCCAGCATAGGCATTTCGCACTTGTGCCTACTATAGCTACCATCCAAACAGTGGGGCGCCACCATAAGTGAATGATTGGTTCTACAACTAAAACCGTACAAGATCGTATTGTTTCTTTGGATTTCCAACAAATGATCAGGCCAAGGAACTTCCCATTGCAACATGGGTACGCCTCTGGAAAGACGACCCGAGAACCAAACCGGATCTCTGCCAACACAAGGCCGGGTTACCCCTAACTAGGTAACTACTGACACGAATATGTCATCCCCCGATTGTAACCGATCTATCCAAGGATCCTCGATTTCCAACAACCACAAAGCTATAAATTTGCAGCAACAACATAGGTTAAGTATCTGGGCTCCATACCATGATACCACCTCTATCCAGAAGGAATGACATACACTAAAGGGGCGCTACCCCCTAATAACCTTGCTGCATCCTTCCTGTTTTGACCATTTCCGGGGTGTGAGGTCCGACGAAGTCTCGTCCACAAAGCCACACTTTATACAAAAGCTGTGCTTTGGGTCAACAAATGATCAAAGTAATAATCACCAAGATAAATGATCAAACAAATGATCATATCACAAATGATCAAACAATGATCATCCCACAGCAACACTCAGCATGCCACACTACCAAATTGGGAGTATATCACTAATAACCTTCAACTACATAACCTCTGAGCTCGTACGTCTCAGAGAAGGGTGTTAAGCTAAGAGAATAAATTCTCCGCCACCAACAGAAATATATTTGAAAGAAATCAGCTTTATATCTCAACTTGTAATGTCAGACATACAATCCATACAAGTCTGTTCTGGGCTTGAACAGAACCGAAGGCACTTACAAAGAAGTCCTTGCATTCCGGATAATTTCTAATCACGTCCGGACTTCTCGTCACTAAGGGTGATAAAACCTCTATATCGGAGATCAGCCGATGCAGAGTAACTCAACGGTAATCCTTCTGTTTTCAAAAATATCCGGTCTTCAACACAGGTCATCAAATGCAATCCATTATGACGTATCACATATTCGGAATGGGTTATACGACCCCAAGGTCCTTTCCCGGCTAACCCGAATAGTGAGCGCTTATTCAAAAATAAGTGTGGCATTCAAATTCAAGCAATTCACAACAAATACCTATTTAAAGGTAAATACTGATAGTCGGTTATTTAACTATCAATAGAAATGCGCAACATCGCCAGATTCCAAATAATTTCCTAAATTATTTACTTTCCAAAATATCTTTACTAGATATATAATTTCCACACTTTAACCCTTTGAAAACAAATTTTCAAATCACTTTTCAATCCTTTATCACTTTTGAAAACAAATTTTAATCATTTTCCTTACCCGGAAATACTTTCATTTCAAAATGGTTCATTTAAACCAATTAAATAAATCCTTATCGATTTACTTTATATTTACGTTCCTAATCCGTAAATTTATTCCCATACTTTAAAAATAAATCAACGTTTATTTTTAGACAAATTCCCCTTTCTTTTATAAATTCCATAGTGAATTTATAATCCCAAAATATCTATGATATACGATTTTCAATCGATTTTAAATATTCACTTTCAATTTATCTTTACAAGGATAAATTCTAAAACGTTCATTTCACATTGGAAAAATATTTCCATACTTATTTAATAATAAGTACTTCACAAATCTATTTATTTTCATCATTTGAAAATATTCAATATACTTAAATCAAAATTAAGTATATATTTCATTCTTTAAGGAAATCATGCTCTTAACACATTTATTTGGGTCAAAAACGAATGTTGCGTAAAACATCGTTACGACGACCCAAAATCACTAGTATAGGGATTCAAAGTTTAAATAGATATATAAATCCCAATACTATACAAAACATTTCCTTTCGGAAACCATTTACTATAACAACAGTGTTATAGTCCACCATTTTCTTTTATTTCTCGAAAACGTCTATTTCAACAATGAATGTTGAAATCTATGGTTTCGATTCATAATACATTTTAAAACATCTTTAAAATAATTAACTTCATTTTATAATATTCATTTTTCCAAACATGACCATTTTATTCAAAAATGTATTCACTGTCCAAAATCGTGAATATATTTCCTTTAACAAGCTATAAGATTTACTTATCAAAATAAGTCGGTTTCGAATTTATAAAATAATGTTTATAAATTCACATTTATATTTTATAACAACTTCGATTTTGTAAATATCTTTTATAATCCAATTCAGTTTATAACTCAATTATATACCAAAAGTCCATATTATAAGTTAAATGCTTATAATCCATTTATTTACAAAATCGTTCTTTTTATATCAACATTAATTTATAATCTAAAATTCTTATTTATTTATAAATCCATGTTTATTCCATTTTTTTTACACTTATAAAACTCGTTTTAAAATTCCAATATTCTTAATTTATAAATATCAATTTTATAAATCTTTTATATAAACCGTTTATAATAATTCAAAAATTCCGATTTAAACCAATTTATAAATTACTTAACTATTTATTTTAAAAATCACACTTTGGTTATATTTCACAAGAATATAGCTTTTTTTATAACTTTAAAATTTTAACTTTTATTTATAAAAAAAAAACGAATCAATTCAAAAATTTTAATAAAAGATATACTTTCAAAAATCACTTTAAAAATTCTTTTAAAATTAAAATCGTTACTTTTAAACTTTAAAAATAGATCCGATGATGCAACAGCACCAAATAGTCAATCACGACAACGAACATCATATATCGATGTGACGACAGAATATATAACAATATCTGTAAATAATCACTACTATTGAGGAATCCAGTTGGATCCCTCCAACCTGTTTCCCTGCATCCACAGATGTTAGCACAATACCAATTCCGTTCCAGTACGGAATTATCGCGGTATATGGGATTTATAAAATATTATCCGCTATTATGCGGCGCAATAGGGTCTCATCCGCTATATAATGCGGGAAATCAACAACTCCAATATATACATATGCCAATATATATATATTGCTATATATAGATATATCCTATTATATCTAATATCACAACCAAACAGACGTTTAATTTTACCCGAAATTAAAATTAAACAGACGTTTAATTTCGAATAAAATTAAACAGACGTTTAATTTTACCCGAAATTTTCACTAGCTCCAATCACTTCCAATCCAGCTCCATTGCGTAGTGCTCGACAATACGAACGCAACGCAACTTGTTTCATGCATTTTCGACCTCGTATGAACAAGTTACAATAATGTAAACATCATACAAATTTCAATATAAATTAATTAACAATTTAGTTTATTTTCTTTAACCTAAATTAATCTGGGCCCTCCATTTCAAAACCATCAGATCCGGCCGCCCTTTCTTTTCTTCCTCCTTTTCCAGACCGTTTGAAATGAATACACCCATAGCAGCCACTTCCCTCTTGAATTATCCTCCCTCCTCGTCGACTTCCAGAGCAATCAGCCACCGCCAAACGAACGAGCATCACGCGAGCCACCACCACCTGCCACCACTCGAAGCTCGATCGTGTCTTTGTATCGATTTCCGTGCGCAAACCCTAGGGAAACGCGGTCCCCTCTCCTCCTCCACGTCGCGCCATAGACGATCATACCCGTATAGATTCGTAGATCTCGCCTAGCACTACGCTTTTGTAGTTGAGGCTTTTCGCTAAATGTTTATGGATCGAGAGAAATTAAGGGGAGAAGCACGCGAATTCTCTGGCCGTTGGTTTTAGCATAGGCGGCTGGCCGTTGAAATGAAAACCCTAGCTTTTTTTTTGTGAATAAATGGTCTACTTATAGAAAACAAAACGAACACTATTCATTCCGGTTTTCCGGACTCCGATATACGCGCGGTGACTGGCATTTCTGGGGTTTATCCAGCGTTCCAGACACAATGGAATAGGTTTCGAAAGCTAATTCGATCATCTGTGCGAGTTATGGCAATAAACGATCCAATTTAAATTAAACCGATTAAACGATTTTCTAGGCGTTTTAGCTTGCACAGGACAAACGATAAATCCGATTGACACAAAATTTGAAACCTTACAACAATATGACATTACAGATCCGATGAAACTAGTTTCGTCGAAATCCGAGACTGTTTGAAAAATGGCTATTTTAACTCGCCAAATTAATATTAAAACAATTTCGGTGCGTTTCGAGCTGCCACGATCAAACGACAACTCCAATTGCTATGAAAATTGAAATCCGATAATAACAAACTATTATGGATCCAATGGAACTAGTTTCATCCAATTCTGAGACTATTTGAAAAATGGCTAATTTCACTAGTCGATTAAATATTAAAATATTCAATTTTCACAAATTAACTTCTTAATTCAATTTTAAAAGTTCTAAAATATCGTTCTAACTCCAATATGATAAAATAAAATTTTACAAATCATTTTTAATCATATTTAACCCAATTTTCAACTATTTCTGAAATTTAACATATTAAATTATTGATTTAATTATCCAATTAAATCCAATATTCGAAAAATAAATTATTCGACTTAAAAATTTCACTTATTAATATCTAAAATAAATTAAATATTCAAATTTAAATTATCAAAAATTCTGGGTCGTTACAAACTTCCTCCCTTAAAAGAATTTCGTCCTCGAAATTACCAAATAAGAAAAAATTACAGAATCCATTAACTTTTCAAAACAAACCATTCAAATTGGATTTTTCAAATCTCTTAAGTGTTCAACTTTCCAAAAATTCATAGTTAAACTTCTTACGAAATCTTTACTAAGTTTTCAAATCATACTTAGTTTTCAAAATTTTCCCAATTTTCTCAAAAATATTCTAACGCCTTAAATTTTCGGAAAAATTTGCCATAGTCTCTTTTACGCGGCTCGATCCGAAAAAAAAAATGACAGTATATATATCACAAATATATATCTCATCAAGTGATGAGGCATCCCGCAGGGAAAAAAGTGTAAAAGTACGATATTTAATCCGAGATATGTACCTTATATTTTTATTAGCGAGCATATACGGCTAATATAGCGCGAAAGCGAGCCCCAAATGCGAAGCAAACGCGGTCCGCACCTACTAAATACTCAACAAACCATGAGAACATGCATATATGAAAATAATATCAATATACATCATATAGCAACATAACAACTACATGTGCCAACATAGCAAATGCAACAAAACAACAGATGCAAACATCAACCAACTATCATCCATAACCAAATCAATATTCATTCATATTCTCATTAACATTCAATGAATTGGTTTTCAATTTAAATCCCATTTGATTCGTTTACATTGGATTTTATCAACATTCATTTTCTCATATTCAATTAGTCTATATTCACTAATTTATATTCAAGTTGGTTCATTTCCAAATCAAATTCAACTCTATTTAAGATTCACTTATCTTCCAATTTGATTTCAATCACTTTAGCTTTCAATTCCATTAATTTCTTAATGAATTATACACAATCAATTAACATTCATATAACAACCAATATACATCCAACACAACCAAATTATTTAATTTTACATTCAATTCGGTTCAACACTTTTAATTCCAATTGGTTGATATTAAATTGACTTCCATTCAATTTATTCAATTAGCTTTTAATGAATTAATACTCACATTCATTATCTCATCAATTTTATTTACATTCAATTGATTAACATTCAATCCATTCATTAATTCAATTGCTAATTTATTTAACAAATAAGGTTAAATTTCTTTTATATAACTCAAGTCCATATTCTTAATGACTTCATTTCATTAATTCACTTATTAATTTATTTCGACACCAAAATCAACTTTATTCAACTTTACTTAAGTTATATTCAATTCCAACATCATTTGTTTCAGTTTAACTTAAGATTCCACTTATAAATCCAATTTAGATTTCAATTCTAAAGTAAATTCTATTTAACCTTTACCAAAGCTAAATTTATTAACTCATATCATAAGTTCAAAACTTATTTCACTTAAATTCATCAATTTACAACTTGGATTTTTATTGATTTACTTATACTTACTTTAATTTAACACCATCCTTTAAATTAAATTTATTCTACCAAAATTCAAATTGTATAAGTTATCAACTCATTTATCATTCCTATAAATATTTTTTAAATAGGATTCCAGAGTCTTTTCAACCTTTCAAAACCATTTTTGAAATCAATTCAAATATCCTTTGAATTTCAAAACCCAAACTCAAATTTTCCAATCAACTTTCTTTTAAACAATTTGGCAGCAATCCCTCTTTTGGAAACCCGAAAATGAACACCGATGATGTTGCAATCATCATCGGAATTATTTTCCAGCGACCGAAAAGAGTTTAGAGCTTTCATCTCTTCAAAACAATTTTCCAAAATATCAAGTCATTTCAAAATACTTATATAATTTCACTTATAAATAGTATTGTTTTAAATTAGATTATAAATCACATTTACAAACCTTTTACTTATATAATTTCACTTCTTATACATAAGGTTATTTTACAATTGTAAATTATTTTAATTATAACATCATACTTATAATTCATTTGCTTATATAATTATTCTTTCAAAATTGGTGTTTTATTTAACTTATTCAACAACCAAACAATCAATTCATATACACTTAATAATCCTGAAAAATTATTCCTTTATATATAAAATATAATCAAGTTAAAATTATTTCATTTACCTAATTTAAAATGATACTATGTCGACTTGCCTTGTTTAAGTGTTTAGAAATCCCTATCGATAATATGGCGTCCCACACACCGACCAGAATTCACAAACAGCTCAACGGATAAGCAAACACAATATAAAACAATTTATATTCACTAACAAATACGCACGCGTATCTATTATTACACTCACACTCATTCTAGAGTACTACTGACTCTATCTCTAATGAGTAACACCCAACAGAGCCATGGTTGTCGCTTAACCATATGCTCTGATACCAAATGTGACGAACGTGATTTTTCGTCGCTCGAAAACCGACATCAATACGTTCATTGTATCAACTGCCGAGCAATCGAATGCCGGAAAACCGTACCGTTAGGGTTAAGGAAGAAGAAAAAGATAGAAGAAGAAGAAAAATAGAAGAGAACAGAAAGAAACAACAGAACAATATCAGAATCTCACAATCGCAGCGGAACAACATATAATAAATAAATGAATAATCTTTAAACAAAAGAACTATATCAGTTATTACATTACATCACATTACATTACATTTATCATCAGAGTGTACAACAACAAACGACGGAAAAGAAATACTATATACTAATAATACGCCATGCCATCCAGCTTGCCTCCAGCAACTCCTAAATTCCAGAATATACAGATAACCCGACTCTTGACTGCCCGTGTGGAAATTGGTGGGCACCTAGAGTTTAGGAAGGAAAAAAATAAACTCCGAGTCAGTCATGTGACTGGTGTGAGAACTAAAACAGTTTATCTTTAAAACAAAGAACAGGATAATTTTTAAAATAGATTCGCAATGCTTTTTAGAAAATGAGACTACCATAAGGCCTCTCGCACACACACACAATGCAAATGCAGAATCGGAGGAGATTTCTCCTTATGATAGTCAAATATGCTTGATACGCATTAAAAAGAAACATTTGATATTATTGCTAGTGCATAGTGTAGAAAAAAATCATTTCAAAAATAAAGATATAAATCTTAGCCAGCATAGGCATCTCACACTTATGCCTACTATAGCTACCATCCAAACAGTGGGGCGCCACCATAAGTGAATGATAGGTTCTATAACTAAAACCGTACAAGATCATATTGTTTCTTTGGATTTCCAACAAATGATCAGGCCAAGGAACTTCCCATTGCCACATGGGTACGCCTCTGGAAAGACGACCCGAGAACCAAACCGGATCTCTACCAACACAAGGCCGGGTTACCCCTAACTGGGTAATTACTGACACGAATATGTCATCCCCCGATCGTAACCGATCTATTCGAAGATCCTCGATTTCCAACAACCACAAAGCAATAAATTTGCAGCAACAACATAGGTTAAGTATCTGGGCTCCATACCATGATACCACCTCTATCCAGAAGGAATGACATACACTAAAGGGGGGCTACCCCCTAATAACCTTGCTGCATCCTTCCTGTTTTGACCATTTCCGGGGTGTGAGGTCCGACGAAGTCTCATCCACAAAGCCACACTTTATACAAAAGTTGTGCTTTGGGTCAACAAATGATCAAAGTAATGATCACAAGATAAATGATTAAACAAATGATCATATCACAAATGATCAAACAATGATCATCCCACAACAACACTCAGCATGCCACACTACCAAATTAGGAGTATATCACTAATAACCTTCAACTACATAACCTCTGAACTCGTACGTCTCAGAGAAGGGTGTTAAGCTAAGAAAATAAATTCTCCGCCACCAACAGAAATATATTTGAAAGAAATCAGCTTTATATCTCAACTTGTAATGTCAGACATACAATCCATACAAGTCTGTTCCGGGCTTGAATAGAACCGAAGGCACTTACAAAGAAGTCCTTGCATTCCGGATAATTTCTAATCACGTCCGGACTTCCCGTCACTAAGGGTGATAAAATCTCTATATCGGAGATCAGCTGATGCAGAGTAACTCAACGGTAATCCTTCCGTTTTCAAAAATATCCGGTCTTCAACACAGGTCATCAAATGCAATCCACTACGACGTATCACATATTCAGAATGGGTTATACGACCCCAAGGTCCTTTCCCGACTAACCCGAATAGTGAGCGCTTATTCAAAAATAAGTGTGGCATTCAAATTCAAGCAATTCACAATAAATACCTATTTAAAGGTAAATACTGATAGTCAGTTATTTAACTATCAATAGAGATGCGCAACATCACCAGATTTCAAATAATTTCCCAAATTATTTGCTTTCCAAAATATCTTTACTAGATATATAATTTCCACACTTTAACCCTTTGAAAACAATTTTTCAAATCACTTTTCAATCCTTTATCACTTTTGACAACAAATTTCAATCGTTTTACTTACCCGGAAATACTTTCATTTCAAAATGATTCATTTAAACCAATTAAATAAATCCTTACCGATTTACTTTATATTTACGTTCCTAATCCGTAAATTTATTCCCATACTTTAAAAATAAATCAACATTTATTTTTAAACAAATTCCCCTTTCTTTTATAAATTCCATAATGAATTTATAATCCCAAAATATCTATGATATACGATTTTCAATCGATTTTAAATATTCACTTTCAATTTATCTTTACAAGGATAAATTCTAAACCGTTCATTTCACATTGGAAAAATATTTCCATACTTATTTAATAATAAGTACTTCACGAATCTATTTATTTTCATCATTTGAAAATATTCAATATACTTAAATCAAAATTAAGTATATATTTCATTCTTTAAGGAAATCATTCTCTTAACACATTTATTTGAGTCAAAAACGAATGTTGCGTAAAACATCGTTACGACGGCCCAAAATCACTAGTATAGGGATTCAAAGTTTAAATAGATATATAAATCCCAATACTATACAAAACATTTCCTTTCGGAAACCATTTACTATAACAACAGTGTTATAGTCCACCATTTCCTGTTATTTCTCGAAAACGTCTATTTCAACAATGAATGTTGAAATCTATGGTTTCGTTTCATAATACATTTTAAAACATCTTTAAAATAATTAACTTCATTTTATAATATTCATTTTGCCAAACATGACCATTTTATTCAAAAATGTATTCACTGTCCAAAATCGTGAATATATTTCCTTTAACAAGCTATAAGATTTACTTATCAAAATAAGTCGGTTTTGAATTTTTAAAACAATGTTTATAAATTCACATTTATATTTTATAACAACTTCGATTTCGTAAATATCTTTTATAATCCAATTCAGTTTATAACTCAATTATATACCAAAAGTCCATATTATAAGTTAAGTGCTTATAATCCATTTATTTACAAAATCGTTCTTTTTATATCAACATTAATTTATAATCTAAAATTCTTATTTATTTATAAACCCATGTTTATTCCCTTTTTTTTACACTTATAAAACTCATTTTAAAATTCCAATATTCTCAATTTATAAATATCAATTTTATAAATATTTTATATATACCGTTTATAATAATTCAAAAATTCCAATTTAAACCAATCTATAAATTATTTAACTATTTATTTTAAAAATCACACTTTGGTTATATTTCACAAGAATATAGCTTTTTTTATAACTTTAAAAATTTAACTTTTATTTATAAAAAAAATGAACCAATTCAAAATTTTTAATAAAACATATACTTTAGAAAATCACTTTAAAAATCCTTTTAAAATCAAAATCGTTACTTTTAAACTTTAAAAAGGGATCCGATGATGCAACAGCACCAAATAGTCAATCACGACAACGAACATCATATATCGATGTGACGACAGAATATATAACAATATCTGTAAATAATCACTACTATTGAGGAATCCAGTTGGATCCCTCCAACCTGTTTCCCTGCATCCACAGATGTTAGCACAATACCAATTCTGTTCCAGTACAGAATTATCGCGGTATATGAGATTTATAAAATATTATCCGCTATTATGCGGCGCAATAGGGTCTCATCCGCTATATAATGCGGGAAATCAGCAACTCCAATATATACATATGCCAATATATATATTGCTATATATAGATATACCCTATTATATCTAATATCACAACCAAACAGAAATCAATAACTGCAATCATCATTCAACATACATTCAAGCAAATTTTAAATCTAACTATTTAAAATTTAAATCGAAACTGTTCGATTGAGTGAGAAGTTCTCACCTTGATTTAAATTCTGTTCCAGCGTTTTATTTCAAATAAAATTAAACAGACGTTTAATTTTATCCGAAATTTTCACTAGCTCCAATCGCTTCCAATCCAGCTCCATTGCGTATTGCTCGACAATACGAACGCAACGCAACTTGTTTCATGCATTTTCGACCTCGTATGAACAAGTTACAATAATTTAAACATCATACAAATTTCAATATAAATTAATTAACAATTTAATTTATTTTCTTTAACCTAAATTAATCTGGGCCCTCCATTTCAAAACCATCAAATCCGGCCGCTCTTCTTTTCTTCCTCCTTTTCCGGACCGTTCGAAACGAATACACCCATAGCCGCCACTTCCCTCTTGAATTATCCTTCCTCCTCGTCTACTTCCAGAGCAATCAGCCACCGCCAAATGAACGAGCATCACGCGAGCCACCACCACTCGAAGCTCGGTCGTGCCTTTGTATCGATTTTCGTGCGCAAACCCTAGGGAAACGCGGTCCTCTCTCCTTCTCCACGTCGCGCCATAGACGATCATACCCGTATAGATTCGTAGATCTCGCCTAGCTCACGCTTTTGTAGTTGAGGTTTTTTGCTAAATGTTTATGGATCGAGAGAAATTAAGGGGAGAAGCACGCAAATTCTCTGGCCGTTGGTTTTAGCATAGGCGGCCGGCCATTGAAATGAAAACCCTAGCTTTTTTTTGTGAATAAATGGTCTACTTATAGAAAACAAAACGAACACTATTCATTCTGGTTTTCCGGACTCCGATTTACGCTTGGTGACTGGCATTTCTGGGGTTTATCCCGCGTTCCGGACACAATGGAATATGTTTTGAAAGCTAATTCGATCATCTGTGCGAGTTATGACAATAAACGATCCAATTTAAATTAAACCGATTAAACGATTTTCTAGGCGTTTTAGCTTGCACCGGACAAACGATAAATCCGATTGACACGAAATTTGAAACCTTACAATAATATGACATTATGGATCCGATGAAACTGGTTTCGTCGAAATCCGAGACTGTTTGAAAAATGGCTATTTTAACTCGCCAAACTAAAATTGAAACAATTTCGGTGCGTTTCGAGCTGCCACGATCAAACGACAACTCCGATTGCTATGAAAATTGAAATCCGATAATAAAAAAATATTACGGATCTAATGGAACTAGTTTCGTCCAATTCTGAGACTATTTGAAAAATGGCTAATTTCACTAGTCGATTAAATATTAAAATATTCAATTTTCACAAATTAACTTCTTAATTCAATTTTAAAAGTTCTAAAATATCGTTCTAACTCCAATATGATAAAATAAAATTTTACAAATCATTTTTAATCATATTTAACCCAATTTTCAACTATTTCTGAAATTTAACATATTAAATTATTGATTTAATTATCCAATTAAATCAAATATTCGAAAAATAAACTATTCGACTTAAAATTTTCACTTATTAACATTTAAAATAAATTAAATATTCAAATTTAAATTACCAAAATTCTGGGTTGTTACACCATACTTTGACTATCCTCAGTCACATGATATTAGTTCGCGTTATGGTCATAGTGAGAAACATGTCAAGACTCATGAAGTGAAATATTACTCTAAGGAGGGTTTGTCTGCATTGATATGGTGGACCATTGTCAGCATAATTGGAAGTCAACTTGAGGATAAAATCTTTAGCTAGAGCAATTTAGTTAACCACATTATGCTATCCGATTCTACCAAGTGACTTAGATGTTTGATCTTCACAATTAACTGTGGATAATATTAGAATGTTGAACTTTGACCAACCTTTGGATATTGAGGTGACATAGGGATGACAAATAGACATAACATGCATAATATATCATTGTTTCAAGGGTGCAGCTTAAAATAATTAGAAGTATGACTTCACCAAGATGACCGGTAAACTAAACTCGTGTCCATTACTGCACATTAGCAATGTTCGTATGACTTTACTATTTAATTATTTAAACATTATTAAGAATTAAGTTCATGCATAGGAGCCTCACAACCATAATTTCAACGTTCTTCCAAAATCGACGTAATAAAATAGTTATAAAGATTATTATTATTGAGAAATTAACCTAAGGCTATATTAATTAATTATTGTTTACTTATTATTTAGGGGTTTAAGGTTACTTAATAAAATACACAAAAGTTGTGTTTATTTAATGGATTCATATGCCATAATAATATTTAACATATATAAATATAGAGTATTCTAATCGAAATATCTATTTATGAAGTCAATAATTTTTTAATGACATGCCTTTTCGGCCCATCCACGATATTAACGTACCGAACACCCAAGTGCTAGAAAGATTGATTGTTACGGTAAAAAGAAAAGGTAGGAAGAAAAGAAACAAGTAAGAAGGAAAAAACAAATGAATTTGACAATGGAACACTAATATATAATATCCAAAAAGAGAATACAAATGGTGCCTCCAAGATACAAAGTATTTTTAAAGTTACCATCCTAAGTACTATCATCAACCTAGACAGTTATATGCAGAGGTAGGCAGAAGCATCTAACTCATCTCTAAAGCACCAATGAACATTCAATAAAACCTGTGTAACGACCCGTCAATTTAAACGGCGTTCGAATCTGACCTCGTGTGAGCAAGATGAATTTTATAAGTCAACGATATTAAAATTTAAAATTTAAAATTTAAACAACTTATATATAATTACAAAATTACTCTCCAAAACTTATTCCTCCCCAATCTAAGTTTAATTTGTACAAGGACACAAAAACCGCTAAACGAGTAACCATCTTCGCTGATGAACTTCTCTCATCAGACACAACCTACCAATACCCAAAGATTCAATCTCGGCCTTACCTTGGAAATCACGCCAGGGTGTAAAATCCATCCCCAAATCCAAATCAATACTCCGTTCGTCAAATCATCGACCGCACCTCCCAAAACTTTGAACCCTATAACCGTCGAGTTCCTGCAATCGCAGCCACACCCCTCGACAAGCTTGTCAGTGTGAAGCTCTCATCGGAAGAAAAATTTTAAACTTCGTTTTAGATTTTTTTAATTAAGTAAATTTTGAGAAATAAATTTTTGAATGTTCATTTTTTATTTATCTTACCGACTTTGTTTATATAGATGAGGGAAGGTGAAAAATATCGCAGAGGGGGTGTGGCTTTTACAGGGTATGGCCAGATCAAATGGTGATGGGCCAATGGCTATATGGTCAAAGCGATATCTGTATATGTGTGTGTGTGTGTGTATATACTTAAATTCAAAATATTTAGCTATATAATTTCGAACCCTAATCAGGATGTGCCATCTGGCGTTCTATATGTTATGCCCCTATTTTGAACGTAACGCAACTTGTTGTGAGATCTAATTTGATCGTATGCAGAAGATTGCTTTTTGAACCTAGATATTATATTAAATTTCCGATATTAATTTCAACGCATTTTGATCTAGCATTGACAAACGTACATCTGATTGCCATGAAATTTAACGGTATATTATAATTCATTATTACGGACCCAATGACACTATTTTCATCGAAATCCGAGACAGTACCCCGGACGACTATTTTTGTATGTTATTTAAAACGAGTTATTTTCAAAATCAGTTAAATCACTTTTAAATCCAATTTAAAAGTTTTATTATCTTAATACTTATTGAATAGAATTTAAATAAGCATTGAAATGATTTTTATCCAAATACAAATCCAAGATTCAATTATTTAAACGATTTCAATTATTAAATCCAACAATTAATTTATCTAATAAATCATTATATTTGAAATTTAAGTTATTAGGATATAAAATTAATGTTTTCAATATCTAAAATTAACTAAATATTCTAATTTCAAATGACTAAAAGTCTGGTCGTTACAAGTGGAGTAACGAAATGAATTAAATGAGATTTAGTTTGATGTGTAATGAATTAATGAATGAATTAATGGAATTAATTAGTGAAATAAATATGATTTTGAGTTTTAAAATAAAGTTCAACTTAAGTGTAAAATGAATTAAATATGAACTTAAGTTGTGAAGTAACAATAAACATAAGTGGTGTAGTATACAATGTCTGCAATAAACTTAAGTAATTATTGCATGAAAATGATTCATAAATAAATTCGATATGTAATGAAATGTTGGTATGCATAAATCGAAATCAAAGTGAATATAAACAAAATGAATGGGAATAAATTGGATGTAAATTAATAGAATGTAAATAAATTGAAACGAATAAATTGAATGTTAATGAGAAATGAAAGTGTATAAACATATGTTGACATTTTGAAAGGTAATTGGTATGATGGTAAATAAATTGGATGGATATGATTTGGTGGATGGTCTCTCTTATTACATTTGCAACGTTTTCATGTAGTTATTGTACATTCTATGCTATATATTGGTATTTCCTTCTATATACTTGCTCTTATTGGTCGTTGAGTTATTAGTAGGTGCGAATGGCGTATGCTTCGTGTTTGGAGTTGCTTTCGCATCTTATTAGTTGTATATGCTTGCTAATACTAACATAAGGTACACATCTTTGATTACATACCGTATATTTATATTTTTCCCCTATGGGATTCCTCATCCTTGAAGATGAGACGTATATTTGTGAGATTTTATATATATATATATATATATATATATATTGTAAAAAAATTCGATCGAACCGTCCAAAGGGGACATTGGTGAAATTTTTTGTGAATTTAAGAAGTTAGAATATTTTTGAGAATCTATTTCAACTAGTTGGTTTTGAAAAGATAATGGGTTTAGGCATTTTTCTTACCTTGGAATTTCGTTGACAAAATTCTGTTAAGGAGGGAAAATGTAATGACTCGGAATTTCATTCATTTGAATTTGAAATATTTAATTAATTTTTAATATTGAAAAGTTAATTTTATAAGTTAAATAACTTGAATTTCAAATATAGTGATTTATTGGGTAATTAAATTGTTGAATTTAATATTTAGGAATATTTAAAATAATTGAATTCTTGAATTTAATATGAATGAAAACGATTTTGAAAGTTGATTTAAATTCCATTTAAATAAGAATGAAGACGGGAAACTTTTGAATTTGAATTAAAAGCGAATAAACTAATTTTGGAAATAATTTCTTTTAATTAACCTGTAAAAATAGTCTCTGGGGCGTTGTCTTGGAATTGGACGAAACCAGTTATAGTGGATGCGTAATGGTGAATCATAGTATGCTGTCAAATTTCGTATCGATTGGACGTATCATTTGGTCATGCGAGATTGAAACATGTAGAAATTAATTTCAAGAATTTAAATAATATAAGTTGGCTTGAAAAGCTATCTTTTGTATATGATCAATTTAGGTCTCGAGACTATTTCCAATGTGTTCGGAATAGGGTATTACAGATAGAATGCCAGGCGGCATGCCTCGTTTGGGGTTTATGATTTTTGAGTGCTTTTAATAGGATATTATATATATATATATATATATATATATATATATATATATAAACCCATACGCTTATTCACCATCCTTCCCTATACCTTAGCCCATATCCATAGTAGTTGCCCATGCCCAGCCATATCATTCTCTCCTATATGAATCACATTTTACTGGAAAGTGGGTATGTTTTTTTCAATTTTAAATTAAAACTCATCTCTCAAATCCAACTATCAATATCACACGGCGAGTTAGAGGGTATATTGGCCAAAACATTATCCATAAGAGTTGTAGCCGTCATCGTAAGGAGCGCATCGATGTTCGTCGATAATCATATGGTGGTCGGAGTCGCCATCAAAGTCGAGATGAACGGAGGAAGGGGATGCATCGATTTTGGTGATTTGGTGGGCATAGAGGTGATGGTATTTAAAGATGAAAGGTAGAGGGGAGCTAAGGGAGTTCGACAGTGGTCGTTGCCTAGCTAACGGTGGTCTAAGGGCAGAGATAGAGGGGATGAACATGATCAAGTTGGAGGGCTCGTTTACATGCTATTATTGATGTGGAGGGGTGATTCTTTGGGGTTGAGTTCGACTGAGATCAGTGGTTTCTTCAGTGATGGTGCAATCAGAGGTTGTGGTCGGATCCTATGGTGCAAGGTGATGAAAGTTCCGTCGAGAGGGGCGATGGTTTTTTGAATTGGGAATGATGGATTTGGGAATAATGATGGTGATTAATTTTAATCATGTAAATTGATTAAAATAATTACATTATTAAAATCCATATCTTCTAAATTGTATAACCTTTTTGTACGAGGTCCAAATCGAGAGTGGTGAAATTGCATTATTTTCATATCGACGAAATCTACGTTTAGGAATTATATTGGATGGGTTTGGAGCTTACAGAATTTGGGTTAAAATCGAACAATTTTAATTCAAAATGGAAAGTTTGACGAAACTAGAATCATTGTGAATGAATCTCACTTTTTTGGTTAATCGAAAATATTATATAGTTAATAAAATTATTTATTGGATGTGTGAATATTTTACTGTAACAACCTGCATATTTTACGATTGTATATTTAAAATATTTTATTTAAATATACATCTTTAGTCGAATTAAAGTCCAAAATGCTACTTTTTGCAAACAGTCGAATTAGAACTCAAGGCCACTTCCATTGAGTTCAGAATGGTATATGCGACCTTTTTGAGTATAAACATTGATATGTTTGAAGTTGAGTAGAATTTTGATGTTTTCACTTAGGGGTTTGGGTTTCAGCCCAATAACCTAACATAAGACCCTAGCTCCACCCCCTCTCCTCTTCATTCATTCTATTATTTTCCTAGCACTTCAAGCTTTAGCAAAAATGGGGGAAGAGATTGGAAACTAAAATCCTATGCCCTAGTTTCTTTTGAAAATTCAATTTCTAGCTCCAAAATCAAAGAGAAGCTGAGGTAAGCATCCTCTTCTTCTTCTCCATCTTATTCTCTCTCCAATTTCAAAAATTTCCTATAACCTAACTTAGGAAATATTTGGTTATGATCTTAAATTAGAGCTTTTAGATTTGAAATTGAAGAGTAGTTGACCTTCCCTTTTGTTTTCAAGCTCTCCTTCATTGTTTTTGAGTAAAAGGTGAGTTTTTGAACTCACGTCTATGTTTATATCTTTGATAGTTGTTAGGTAGTGATTTCTAACACCTATTCCTTGTTTATTTGCTTTGGATTGAATTGGTTTTATGTATATTCCAATTTTTGGTGTTTTGAGGTCAAATCTTTAAAAATCCAAGCTTTGATATTTGAACAATATTTTGGTGTGTATCGAAGAGCTCATAGGGTTGGATTGCCAATTAGCGTAAACCCCTAGTGCCCATTGCTCGTCCGAACACCATTTGTTGGATTTTTGCCCTTGGTTGGGCTAGCTGAGAAGACTGAAATTTGCAGATTCAGTCGACTGACTTCTGGGTTAGTCGACTGAACCTGGGACCAAAAAATTCTTGGTCCCTGTATCAGTCGACTGAACTCTGAGTTCAGTCGACCGAGCCTTGAAACCGAGTGTTTCCAGGCATGTGTCAGTCAACTGAACTCTAAGTTCAGTCGACTGAACTTGGAAACAAATAGTTTCCAAGCATTGAGTCACTCGACTGACTTCAGAGTCCAGTCGAATGAATCTCGATAATTGCATTTTTGCCTAATTTAGGCAGTTTTTGTGTAGATTTCCAATTTTTAATCGATTCTCGTTTTTCCGATTAGTTGTTATCACTTTTGTTGACTTTGATAATTTCTTTTTCGGAATTTTTGGGAATATCCATTTTGATGGATTGGGATGGATTTTTATGGAATTGATTTACGTATTCATATTTGAATTTTTGGTGATCGGTTGTTTCTATAATGATTTCTGTGACTTGTCACTTTAAAATACAAAGGTTTCTATACTAATAGTAAATATTCAAACCCTTTTACAAAAATGATTTCAACTCGAATTTTAATACAAAGCTCTTTATAAAACAGTTTTCCAATCTATTAGTATATACAAACCTTTACCTCACTCGTATGAGAAAATCTAATTAAAGGCTTAGCAAAACAAGTGGTATGAAACTCTTGCGTTTACTTCGTCGGTTATTTTTGGACTTGTTTGATTGAAACTCTTGTGACAATTTTCGAGTGGAGATCTACAATTTGTTCGTAAATATTCAAGCTAAGCTAGTGGTTATGGGACATGAAGCTAAACTCGTCTTTTTACTAGCTTAGTGTAATTCACATTTTTATTGATCAATGATGATCATTTTGTGATTTAAACTAGCGATATGCTATGTCTCTTTGTCCACATGGGGGACTGTACCTCGTTTTATTGAGTTTCGTCTCATTTCTTTTATAGGCTAACAACCTATTGGTTCTTTGGAGTTTCGACTCATTTTTGTGGGCTAGCAACCCATGTTCTTTTATGGAGTTCGGTCCATCGGGCGTACCGTTATACTACGTCATTGTACTAGCTTATCAGGTTCATCGGGCGTACCATTGTACTATATCATTGTTCCGAATTATTTGAGTTTTAGGTTTCTCGGGCGTACCAATATTGTACTACATCATTGCACCGGCTCTATGGTTAGAGACCATGGGATAACGTCCCATTTGTGATACACGTGTTGGTGAGTGTTCATGCTCTCGTTTTGTTATAGGCCTCCCCCTTTGTGATTTCTCGATTTCTAATTGATGATTTCTAGAATTCGTGTTCCACCAATTTGGTGATTGGCATTGATATATTTGTCAATATTTGTGCTTTGGTGAATAAAATAAAGAATACGACATTCTTTTTTACTTCTGAGATTCTTGAGATATTGTATGATTTTTGTTGTTATTAAATATATACTTTTCATAGTATGACATTATTGTTATCATACGTTTTTGTTATATCCCTTATCCTATCTCATTTTATTTGATATTATAGTTAGACTGATTCGTTTATTATTTTCTTATTAAATAATACTCGGGTCAGACCTAGATGTAACAGGTGCTTCTACTTGACTACTTATTTGGGACCATCATCTGACTTTTGTCTAACTACTTAGTTTAGTAGTTTTTGTCATTATACATTCGATATAGAGACTCCTTGATGTATACTTATTCTTTTGTCTCGCACTTGTACCTATTCTTTTATGATATTGCGGATCTTATTTGACCACTACTCTGATGTACACTTCTATGTGTTATATTCATATATGTTTTCGCCTTTGTGATATGGATATCTATGACTGATTTGTGTTATGCTTATTTCTATATTTGTTTCCGAAGATCATATAGCCACTGTGTAGTAGCTTTGATTTTTTATCGCTATGTCGGATTTCCTCTTGAAAAGAAATGCATGTTATACTATCTAACATATCGGTGCTCGCACAAAGCAATTACACGGATGGTCGCTCCTCAACAGCCTTATTCTTCGTCCTAGTTGACGGCATTACCTCGTAGTATCCTTGGCTAGCGTGAGTATAGAGGTGGGGCGTCACAACTTAGTATCAAAGCCAAACTTCGGAACAATGTAGAATAATCTAGCAGGGATCATTGTACTAAGTCCTTCTTAGGAGTCGTGCCTTAGGATTTATTCGAGTCATTCGACCCGCTTTATCCTTTTCTTTTATGATGCCTTGTTTTATCTATCGTGATTGTTTGATATTCATTATGGGATTAACCTTTTTCTTCTTCTTTCTTTCTTTCTTAAAGAAGAGAAATAGTTAGACCAGGCCGTCCCAACGCCGGTCAATCCAGTGCTACTCCTCAGGATGAAGTATTTACGTCTGCCCAACAGCTTCTAGATCTTGTAAAGAATGCTCAAGCTGTCGGACCTACTTCAGAGCCTACTCACCCTAAATCTGGGTTTGCACGCTTATGTAGTGATTATACCAATTTGGGTGGAAAACCATTCAAGGGTTCCGAAAGCGTTATAGAACTCCAAGCTTGCTTAAAACATGCGATCGCATCTTTTCTCGTATGAATCTTATTGATTTGCATCATGTCCAAGTGGCTTCTAGTATGCTCCAAGAAAGAGCATTAGATTGGTATGAGCTTCTGATTTCTGAAATTATTGAAGCGAATCTTACTTCGGAGCAATTCCGGGAAAGATTTGAATTGAAGTTTGTGCTGGAAGCTGAAAAAGTAACTTTAGCTCGACGCTTTAATGACCTTGTTCAAGGTGAATCTTCTGTGATGGATTACGTCGCATCTTTTGAATCCCTCTCTAAATATGGGGTCGAGTACATTAATACACCATTGAAGAAAAATCATAGGTTTGTTTATGGCTTGAATAAGAATCTCAAAAAGCCATTGCTTCTGAAGTTAGAAGTTTCTTTCGATTAACTTGTTGATATTGCTCTTTGACTCGAAGAGGCCGATAAAGAAGATGATGTTGAAGTTGTTGTTGCCAAACCAAACTTCAACAACAACAAGAAGAGACCTATTAAGTTCAAAGGTCCTTATCCCAACAAGAAAGGGAAACAAGCAACTCCGGTAGCAAAGACTTCTACCTCTAGTCATGGGCAATAGTACAATTGTGGTTCTAAGGACCATTTCGCAAATAGATGTCAGAAACCTATCTTTTGTTGTTATTGCAAAAGTTCGGGTCATCTTTTATTTTCTTATCCCAAACTTCAAAGCAAGAACGAGAGAAAGCTAAATGTTGTGCAAGCCCCTAATAACAATTCTCATGGTCAAGGTATTTCTCATTCCATCCTTGATGGCATTATTATGTTTCGGGATCATCCTATTCGAGTTCTTTTTGATACGGGTGCATCCCATTCTTTTATATCAAAAGAACTTGTTGATACTTTTTCTTTATGTGTTATGGCTTTGATGACTTCTTTGAGAATTGCAAATCCGATTGGTGGATATACGACACTCAGTTTGCTTTGTAAAGATGTCAAGATTATTTTAAGTGATTATTATTTCCAAGCTGATTTGCATGTTGTGCAGTACTTAGGCTTCGAAATGATTTTGGGAATGGATTGGCTTAACCGTTATAAAGCCCACATCCAATTTCCTGAGAGGACTATTCATATTCGACATTCTCAATCTGTTAAGCAGATTTTTTTTGTTCTTAAAGATTCAGATTCTAAATTTGTAGCATCCTTGTATTCTCTAAACCCTCATGATGACGATAATGATGATGAGGAAGATGTCATTTCTCTCATTCACGTTGTTAGTGGATTTTCCGATATATTTGAGCCCGTTTTAGGATTACCACCTAAGCGAGCAATTGAGTTCAGAATTAATCTAATCCCTGGAGCTCTACCTATTTCGTCCTCCTTATCGTATGTCTAATAAGGAAAATAAGGAGATGCGTAAACAATTATCCGAATTGGAAGCGAAGCATTTTATTCGTTCTAGTTCCTCTTCTTGGGGATCTTCAGCTATTTTTGTGAAGAAATATGATGGTACACTTAGGCTTTGTGTTGACTACCGCAAGCTCAATGATCTTACCATTAAGAATAAATATCCTTTGCCTCGGATTGGTGATCTGTTCGATCAACTTAATGGTGCTATAGTCTTTTCACAGTTAGACTTAGCAACCGGTTTTCATCAGCTTCGTATTGCAGAGGATAGCATTCCTTTGACATCATTCTGTACTCATTATGGCCCTTATGAATGGCTTGTTATACCATTTGGTTTAACGAATGCTCAAGCTTATTTTGTTGACCTTATGAATCGAGTTTTCAAAGACTTCCTCGATCGATTTGTTCTCATCTTTATAGATGATATTCTTGTTTATTCTAAAACCGAGGAAGAGCATGAAAAGCATCTTTGAATTGTGTTGGAAACTCTTAGAAGCAATCAATTGAAAGAAATTTTTTCTAAGTGCCACTTTTGGCAATCTCGTGTGAAATTTCTCGGCCATATTATTTCTGAATCCAAAATTTCTGTGGATCCTTCAAAGATTGAAAGCGATTCAAAATTGGAAGAGACTGGGGAGTGTGACGGAAATCCATAGTTTTCTTGGATTGGCGGGTTGTTACCGTCATTTTATAAAAGACTTTTCTAAAATTTCCATGCATCTTACTAGTTTGACAAAGAAGGGAGTTAAGTACATTTGGTCAGACAAATGTGAAGCTTCTTTTCAAAGATTAAAAGAACTCCTTTCTGATGCTCCTATTCTTGTGATTCCTAAAGGGAACCAAGACATTATCGTTTATACCAATGCAAGTCGTGTTGGTTTGGGAGCCGTTCTCATGCAAAGGGAATGTGTTATTGCTTATGCTTCTGGGCAATTAAAGCCTACCGAGACTAAATATGCCACTCATGATTTAGAGCTCGCGGTTATTGTTTTCGCCGTTAAAATTTGGCGTCATTATCTTTTGGGGGAGAAATTTGTTTTCTATATCGATCATAAATCTTTGAAGTATTTATTTTCTCAAAAGTAACTTATTTGCGTCAACAACGTTGGCTTGAGTTCCTTGCATCTTATGATCTTGATATTCTTTATACTCCCGGAAAGGGAAATCGTGTTGTTGATGCTTTTAGTCGTTAGCAACAAGCGGTTGTTTCTATGATGATATCTGAATGGAATGATCTCGAGACTTTGTCCACTAGTGTGATTCGAAATCATGAATCCGATTTATGTTCATCTCTTGTTCTATGTAGCCTTGAGGCTCGTCCGTCACTTTTAGACCGCATTCTTGAAGCTCAAAAACATGATCCCAAATTGGTTCTTTTTAGCCAAAATTTTAGGGATCAAATTGATATTGAAGGGTTGAAAGACTTTGATATCGATGCTCGTGGCGGCATTCAAAAATTTGGTAGACTTATCATGCCAAATATTAGTGATCTTCGTAAAGACATTTTAGAAGATTCTCATCATTCTAAATTTACCATTCATCCCAGTAATAGTATAATGTACGCAGATATGAAGCGACTTTATTATTGGAATGGAATGAAATCTGATATTGCTAACTTTATTAAGCGTTGCATGACTTGCCAACTTGTTAAGGCCGAACATCAAAGGCTCGGTGGGTCATTGCAACCTTTGGACATTCCAATTTGGAAGTGGGATTAAGCCTCCATGGACTTTATTGACGGACTTCCCCGTTCTCGTTCAGACCATGACAGTTTATGGGTGATTGTGGATAGACTTACAAAATCCGCCCATTTTATTCCCATTCGTTCTAATCGGACCGTACCTCTTTTCTACAAACTTTATGTTAAAGAAATTGTTAAATTACATGGAGTTCCTACTTCTATTGTTAGCGATCGTGATCCATTATTTACTAGTGGATTTTGGAAGAGTCTTCAAAAAGCTTTGGGAACGAAGCTTAATTTTAGCACCGCTTATCATCCTAAGTCCGTTGGACAAACCGAGTGTGTGAATCAAACTCTTGAAGATCTTTTTCGTGCATGCGTTCTTGATTTTGGTGGAAGTTGGGAAGATCGTATTTCTCTTGTTGAGTTTTCTTATAATTATAGCTTGCAATCTAGTATTAGTATGGCACCTTTCGAGGCACTCTATGGAAGGCCATGCCGATCTCCTTCTTGTTGGCTTGAGGCTGGTGAGAAGCTGGTTTTAGGTCCCAACTTTATTCGTGATTCCACAGAAAATATTGACCTTATTCGCCATAGGATTAAAGAAGCTCAAAGTACAAAAAAATCCTATGCCGATAACCAAAGAAGGAAACTAGAATTTTCTGTGGGAGATTTGGTGTTTATTCGTGTTTCACCTATGAAGGGTGTTGTGCGTTTCAGTCGATCGGGAAAATTAGCATCTCGATATATTGGTCTGTTTCCCATCGTCGAACGCATTGGTTCCGTGGCTTATCACCTTTTATTACCGGCTCAATTTTCTGCTATTTACGATGTGTTTCACGTTTCTCAATTATGGAAATGCCTTCGAGATTCCGATTCTATTCTTGAACCCGGTGTTGTGGAAGAAATTGAAGTTTCTCCAAATTTGACTTATGAGCAACATCCTATTCGCATCGTTGCTACGGAGGTTAAACGCCTTCGAAATAAAGATGTCCCGCTTGTGAAAGTTCAATGGTCCACAAATCCTAAGGACTGCTCTTGAGAATCTAGAGAATTCATCGAGCGAACACATCCAGACTTACTCTCTCGCGGTCCTTAGAGATGAACTTCTTATTTCAAATTTTCTTTTGTGTTGATATACTTTTATGGTTGCCACTCTTTATTTTGTTCTTAAGTATTGTGAGGACGCAATTTCTTTAAGGAGGGGAGTCTGTAACAACCAGCATACTTTACGATTGTATATTTAAAATATTTTATTTAAATATAGCATCGTTAGTCGGATTAAAGTTCGAAATATAACTTTTTACAAACAGTCGAATTAGAACTCGAGACCACTTCCATTGAGTTCGAAATGACGTTTGCGACCTTTTTGAGTATAAACATTGATATGTTTGGAGTTGAGTAGAATTTTGATGTTTTCACTTAGGGCTTTGGGTTTGGGTTTTAGCCCAATAACCTAACATTAGACCCTAGCTCCACCCCCTCTTCTCTCCTCTTCATTCATTCTATTATTTTATCAACACTTCAAGCTTTAGCAAAAATGGGGGAAGAGATTGGAAACAAAATCCTATGCCTTAGTTTCTTTTGCAAATTCAAGTTCTAGCTCCAAAATCAAAGAGAAGCTTAGGTAAGCATCATCTTCTTCTTCTCCATCTCAATCTCTCTCCAATTTCAGAAATTTTCTGTAACCTAACTTAGGAAATATTTGCTTATGATCTTAGATTGGAGCTTTTAGAGTCGAAATTGAAGAGTAGTTGACCTTCCCTTTTGTTTTCAAGCTTCTCCTTCATTGTTTTTGAGTAAAAGGTGAGTTTTTGGACTCACAACTATGTCTATATCTTTGATAGTTGTTAGGTAGTGATTCCTAACACATATTCCTTGTTCATTTTCTTTGGATTCAATTGGTTTTATGAGTATTCCAATTTTGGGTGTTTTGAGGCAAATCTTTAAAAATCCTAACTTTGATGTTTGAACAAGATTTTGGTGGGTATCGAAGAGCCTGTAGGGCTGGGTTACCGATTAGCGTAAACCCTTAGTGCCCATTACTCGTCCGATCGCCATTTGTTGGATTTTTTCCGTTGGTTGGGCTAGGTTGAGAAGACTGAAATTTGCAGATTCAGTCGACTGACTTCTGAGTTCAGTCGACTGAACCTAGGACCAGAAAATTCCTGGTCCCTGTATCAGTCGACAAAACTTTGAGTTTAGTCGACTGAGCCAGGAAACCGAGTGTTTCATGGAATGTGTCAGTCGACTGAACTTTGAGATCAGTCGATTGAACCTGGAAACAGAGAGTTTCCAGGCATTAAGTTAGTTGACTCACTTCAGAGTCTAGTCGACTGAACCTGGGAAATTGCATTTTTGCCTAATTTAGGCAGTTTTTGTGTAGATTTCCAATTTTTAATCGATTCTCGTTTCTCCGATTAGTTGTTATCACTTTTGTTGACTTTGATAATTTCTTTTTTGGGATTTTTTGGAATTTCCATTTTGATGGATTGGTATTGATTTTTATGGAATTGATTCACGCCTTCGTACGCAAATTTTTGGTGATCGGTTGTTTCTACAATCATTTCTGTGACTTGTCACTTTAAAATACAAAGGTTTCTATACTAGTAGTAAATATTCAAACATTTTTACAAAGATGATTTCAACTTTATTTTTAATACAAAGCTCTTTATAAAACCATTTTCCAATCTATTAGTATATACAAACCTTTACCTCGTTCGTATGAGAAAATCTAATTAAACGGCTTAGCAAAATAAGTGGTATGAAACGCTTGCGTTTACTTCGTCGGTTAATTTTTGGACTCGTTAGATTGAAACTCTTGTGATAATTTTCGAGTGGTGATCTACAATTTGTTCGTAAATATTTAAGCTAAGCTAGTGGTTATGGGACATGAAGCTAAACTCATCTACTTACTAGCTTAGTGTAATTCACACTTTTATTGATCAATAATGATCATTTTGTGATTTGGACTAGCGATATGCTATGTCTCTTTGTCCATGTGGGGGGACTGTACCTCGTTTTATTGAGTTTTGTCTCATTTCTTTTATAGGCTAACGGCCTATTGGTTCTTTGGAATTTCGACTCATTTTTATGGGCTAAGGACCCATGTTCTTTTATGGAGTTCGGTTCATCGGCGTACCGTTGTACTACGTCAGTGTACCGGCATATCAGGTTCATCGGACGTACGGTTGTACTACTTCGTTTTTTCGAATTATTTGAGTTTCAAGTTCCTCGGGCGTACTGATATTGTACTACGTCATTGCACCGGCTCTACGGTTAGAGACATGGGATAGCGTCCCGTTTGTGAAACACGTGTTGGTGAGTTTTCATGCTCCTATTTTGTGAAAGGCCTCCCCTTTTGCGAATCTGGATTTCTAATTGACGATTTCTAGGATTTGTGTTCCACCAATTTTGTGATTGGCATTGATATATTTTTCAATATTTGTGGTTTGGTGAATAAAATAAAAAGCATGACATTCTTTTTTACTTATGAGATTCTTGAGATATTGTATGATTTTTGTTGTTATCAAATGTATACTTTTCATAGTATGACATTATTGTTATCATACGTTTTTGTTATATCTCTTATCCTATCTCATTTTATTTGATATTTATAGCTAGACTGATCTGTTTATTATTTTCTTATTAAATAATACTCGGGTCAGACCGAGATGTTACAGGTGCTTCTGCTTGACTACTTATTTGGAACCATCATCTGACTTTTGTCTACCTACTTAGTTTAGTAGTTTTTGTCATTATACATTCGAGATAGAGACCCCTTGATGTGTACTTATTCTTTTATCTAGCACTTGTACCCATTCTTTTATGATATTGTGGATCTTATTTGACCACTACTCTGATGTACACTTCTATGTGTTATATTCATATCCGTTTCCGCCTTTGTGATATGGATATCTACGACAGTTTTGTGTTATGCTTATTTCTATATTTGTTTCCGAAGATCATATAGCCGTGGTGTAGTAGCTTTGAGTTTGTACCGGGCATGCAGATTTCCTCTTGAAAAGAAATGCATGTTATACTATCTAACATATCGGTGCTCGCACAAAGCAATTACACGGACGACCCTTCCTCAATAGCCTTATTCTTCGTGCTAGTTGACGGCATTACCTCGTTGTGCCCTTGGTTAGCGTGAGTATAGAGGTTGAGCGTCACAATTACTGTTGATTGCTATTGACTGTTTGGATAATTTATTATACTTATTAGTTGATTTGGATATATTCCTGCCCCTGAAGCGGATGAGACATAATTACGTTCCCATGAAAGAGAAGATGACCCTTATGCACCCGCCTCGAAGATGTTGATTTATACTTTATGATTATATACTGTATGTGATGTAGGGTGAAAGATGGGAGGGATCCAACAGATTTCCTCACACTATTGATTTTTATTTTTTTCATACAAATTGATATATGATCTATTTGATGCCATAATCGATGACATGTATAGTCTTCCCTATTTAGTGCTATAGTAACCCAGGTCCATATTTTTAGTATTTTGAAATACCATAAAATGACCATTTAATTTTAAAAAGAATTTAAGTGATTTCAAAAATTTTCATATATTTTATAGTAATTCTTACTAAGAGAAGGAATTTGATTTAAACAAAATTAAAGGTATGATTTTTGGAGATTATGTAACGACCCTGAATTTCATTCATTTGAAATTCGGATATTTAATTGATTTTAAATATTTAAAATTTAATTTTATAAGTTGAACAACTTATATATCAAATGTCTTAATTTAGATAATTAAAATTTTAATTTAATATTTGAAATTGCTGGAATAATTGAATTTTGAATTTTAATTTAAATGAAAATGATTTATAAAGTTGAATTAAATTCTATTTGAATTTCATGATGTTAGTAAACTTTTAAAATTGAATTAAAAGTTAATTTATAGAAATTGGAAATTTATCGATTTAATTAACATGTAAAATAGTCATTTTTAACACGGTCTTAGATTTCGACGAAACCAGTTTCATTGGATCTGTAATGTTATATTATTGTAGGGTTCCAAATTTTGTGTCAATTGGACTTACGGTTTGGTTATGCGAAGCTGAAATGCATAGAAATTTGTTTAAGTAAAGATTTAATTTAAATAATTCAATTCAAAAACCTATCTTCCAAATACGATGGAATTGGGTCCTGATATGTATATTCAATTGTGTTCGGAATAGAGGTAAAATATTATAAATGCCAAGCGGCATGCTTCATTTGGAGTTCGGAATTATTTTGGGTGAATAGTGTTTTGCAATTGTCTATAAAAGGACGTTCATTCACCAAAATCCTAGCCAATCTAGGTCTTGCCACCACTGTCATCTCGAACTGCCAGAAATGCTCGATTCTTTCTCCTTATTTTTCTTGCAATCTATCAACCGATTCGAAAAACTTTCTACTACAATATTGTAGAGCTCGATGAGTACTATAAATCCGACTTTGATGATCGAATTCAAGAAAGCAGATCGATGTCAATCGACGTTTGAACGTCGTGCGTTCACGCATGATTGTTGAGATGACGGTGCAACCGAGCACGACATACTCACGGACACCGGTGGAGGCAAGATGGGGCTTCACAGTGAAGGTCTCTGATAATCTTCAAGCGTGATGAGGTGGGAGCAACATTCGAAGTTGTTGAACAATGATTGGTTTTTCTTTTTTGAAAGGAACCTATAGGTACGTGAAGAAGAAGCAAAAGAGTAGCCTAGATCTACTCTAGGAAAAAACGTGCGGCTAGAGTTAATTCTAGTAAATAGAAAAAAAAGAATTAAAAATTTATTTATATAAATCATATTCAAATGTTTAAAATTGTTTATCTTCTTCATATAAGGTCGAAAATTGACGAAACAAGTTGCATTGGGTTCGTATTCATGAACATTATATGATATAACTAGTTTGGATTGATTTGGAGCTACTAGGAATTTTGGATAAAATTAAACGCTCGTTTAATTTATTCGGAATAAAACGCTGTAATGGCTATTGGAAACAAAGTGAGTACAACTCACTCTTTCTGACTTGCTTATATTTTTGTACAGGTGAGAATAAATTTATTTTATGCCGATTGATGATTATTTGGGTGATATATGGTATATTATCTATATACTGATTTGTATTGGATATATTCCTGCCTATTGGAAGAAATGAGACCCTATACGTTCCCATGTATGGCCGGATGACCCTTTGTATGCGTGTCTGCCTCGAAGCAGACATTGTACGTATTTTCTCATGTGTATATTTAATGCAGGTGACAGGTTGGATGGATCCAGCTGGATTCCTTACCATTGTTGATTTTATTTACCAATATTGTGATATATGTTGTTGTCATATGATATATGATGTTTTGGATGCCAGAATTGATATGATTGATGTGAATCACCTTATTTAGTGCTTTTATAGCATTGGGCCATATTTTCGAATTTTAAAAATATTAAAGTGATGATTTCAATTAAAAAGGAATTCAAAGTGATTTTGAAATATATATTTTATTAATTTTTGAATTGTTAAAGAAATGAATTCACTTTAAATAAATCAAAGTTATAATTTTTATGTTATAAAAAATATGATTTTTGCGAAATATAAGCTAAATATGATTTGTTAAATATGGAGTTAGCTATTTTGTAAATTAAGTAAAAATTGAGATTTTTTATTTATTATAAACTGTTTATATATAAGATTTACAAAATTGATATTTTATAAATAAAAAGAAATGGGATTATAAAAGAGTTTTGTAAATGTTGAAATGAAGTATAAATGAATCTTATAAGTAAATAAGATCTATGAATTGATGAAATTATAAAAGGAATGAATTTGTAAATAAGAGATTTATAAGTAAATTAACTTATAATTGGATTTGGCATATAAATGAGATATAAATGGAATTTATAAACATTTTTTTAATCCGAAATCAGTTGAATTTGATGAGTTAAATATGGAAGTTTATTAGAGGAATTGTATTCCCGATTTTGGGCAGTGGATAATCCTTAATAAATGTGAAGAAGTAATGAATTTGTTAAATGAATTATATTCACGATTTTGAACAGTGAATAATCCTTTAAATTAAATAAATGTTTAGAAAAGCGATCGTTAAATGGAGTTAAAAGGAGTTAAATGGTTTAAAGATATCTTAAAAAGTGTGAGTATTGAAAACATAGATTTCAACATTCATTGTTGAAATAGACGTGTTCGAGAAGTAAGGAAAGCATGAACTATAACACTGTTGTTATTGTAAATGATTTCGAAAGGAGATGTTTTGTATAGTATATGGGATTTATATGTCTATCTAATTATTGAATCCCTATACTAATGATTTTGGGTTGTCGTAACGATGTTTGACACAATATTCATTTTGACCTAATAAAGGGCGTGTTGAAAAATATTAAGCTTTCCTAAAAGAGATTTGTGAATATGCTTATACGGTTGAAATAAGTATATGGAAATGTTTTCCAATATTGAAATATTGAAATGCTTTTGAGAATATATCTTTTTAAAGATAATTTGAAGTAAATGATTTGGAAAAGTGATTAATTAATAAAAGATTAATTAAAAGGGCCCAATGACTACTTATGCGCTAGATTTTGTTTGTTTGCTTTGATAGTTAAATAACCAACCATCAAATTTAGCCATTTTAGTTCTTCAACTTGATGTGGGAACTATTTAGTCGCACACTTAGTACGTAGCCATTTGTGTAGGATTGATTGTTGTTTGTGTTGAGGACGTTGATTCGTGTAGTGCGAAGTATTGCTCCAATCTATCGAGCTTCCTTCTTGGCCAAAGGATAGAAAATTGAAAGTTGGAGACGTGATTAGTCTATGAGACTTAGTTTCTGTGTGAGGTTGTAAACGCTTTTGCATTATTGGTGCGAAGAGATCGGGATCGGTTTATCCAAAAACCACTTCGGACCAACATATATGCGTTCGATTGTGCAGGTTGTGATGATATTTAGGATTTTCATAGTGAAGGATTGCTTGTTGATCGTGTGGGGTTAAAATCCTAATGTACGTATAGTATCTGTAGTCTCTTCGTTATGAAATATCCAAGGCAAGGACTACTCGCTAATTATCCTAGGGATTTCTCGACAGGATGTGGTATAAAAGTATCTTCGGATTTTCCTATTCCTGGACAACTTGTATGGACGAGTATCTGACATTGCATTTCAAAGATTACGAACATTGATTTTTACAAACGTACATCAATGGTGGCGGAGAAGGAAACTTCTCTTAACTTAACACCCTCCTTGAGACGTATGAGCTCAAGGGTTGTATTTTTGTGAAAGACAATTAGTAGTTAATGGAAATGACAATGTGGCATTCAAAGTGATATGATGTGTGATATGTGAAAGGTAACCGTTACCTCAGGCCTCATTAACCGAAAAAGACTGAAACAGGGTTAGATGCAGCAGGGCTATGTGGGTCATTCCCAATTAGATTATGATCATCCTCTTCTAGATATATTTCTTCCCGCTATGATGTTCGGGATGTAAATTAATGTGGTTTGTATGCTACGAGGGCCTTCAGAAAGGTCGGTAACGACCGAGGGATAATATATTTGGTACTACTTAGTTACAGAGATAGGTTAGTTTTGTGTTGGTAGAGGTTCCGTTGTGATGTTCCTCGTTACATTACTCTAGAGATGTACTGCCAAAAGGTAGTCCCTTCACCTGGTCTTTTGTGTGGAAATCCAAACTCCACTACATGCATGTCATTTTGTTTGTAGAGCCTAGTATGTTGGAATTTAATAATGGTAACAATTTCGGCTATTTTTTTAATATTATTTGTGCAATAGACACTATTATAATATAACATGATTTGATATGAAAGGTTTTGGTTTACGTAAGGTAAAAACATTTCCGTGTTTATGTATGGGCGTGTCTTATGAAATACTTTTGTTTTGGAAAGGAAAGTATGGTAATTTAATGAATTAGTTGAGTATGTTTCTCACGCTGATTTACAGGACTGATTCGGACATTCTTCCCTTTCGATGCTCGGGTCAAACCGAGTATTTTTGCAGGTTTAGATTTGATGCTTTTGGAGCATCAGTACGCGAGCTGGAGATCTTCATTTTCGTATACATGTATCTGTTTAATATCCGCTGCATTGCTATTTAAATTATCGGTAATTGTAAAGGTAGGTTATGATAACTATCCAGGCCGATGATTAGTGATTGTTTGTTGAACTCTGGTTGATGTATGTATATGCAGCTTCTGTTTTGTAAAGATCATAGATATGATATTATATGTTTTCCGCTGCGATGTGAGATTCTTTATTGTTCTGTTTGTTTTTCTCTTCTCTCTTTCTTCTCTTCTCTTTCTCTCTCTTCTTTTCTTTCTTATGACTTCCCATCAGTCTGTGCTTTTTGGGTCGGACATGTGTTGTTTATTGTCGTTTCAAAGGGTACAGATTTGCGGGTCGTCGCACGTGGTATCAGAGCTTAGATTTAGTATATTCCTTGGCTTTGATGTGTACTATGTATAGATAGGGTCAGTAGCACCCTATATTGAGTTTGAGTGTATTACATATATGAGCGTGTTTTTTTGGTGATTATAAAAATATTTTATATTGTATTTGCTTATCCGTTGAGCTGTTTATGAATTCTGGTCAATACGTGGGACGCCATGTAATCGATAGAGGCTTCTAAACACTTAAACGAGGCAAGTCGACATAGTATTTTGTTCCAATTGGGTAAATGAAATAATTTTACCTCGATTATATTTTATATATAAAGTAAACAATTTTTCAAAAATTACTATAGTGTATATAAATTAATTGTTTAGTTGTTTGAAAATATAAGTATGTATAAGTTAATAAAAGCTGATCGAATAATCTAAATTAAAACAACAATTGTAAAAGAATAAATTATATAAGCAAGCGACTTATAAGTATAGAATTATAACTAATATGATTTACAATTATGAAATAATCTTATATATAAGAAATGAAACTACATGTGCAGATTTATAAATATGAGTTATAAATAAAAATGAATTTAAATTAAGAATTTGAGAAATTTGAATCCCATTGATTTTGAAAGTTATTTTTCAAAGTTAAAGAGGTTATATTATTATAAATCTGGATAAGATAAATAAATTTGAAATGATCTTATATAAGTAAAGTGAATAAGTGAAATTATATAAGTAAGAAAATTTTATAAATGTAATTTATAAATATAAAAGGTATTTTGAAAGAATATAAAGTACTGAATTCACCACCGTTGCTGGAAAATAATAGGGGTGATGACTGCAGCATCATTAGCATCATTTTCGAGTTTCTATGTGATTGATTTGCTACCATTAGTAAATTGAAAATTTAAGTTTCGTTGCGATAAACGAATTTGAACTTAAAATAAAAGTTGAAATTGATAAATATAACTAAAATGAGTTTTGGACTTATAATATGAAATTTAATTTAATTTTAGTAAAGTTAAATAAATTTAATTGGATTTGAACTACATTAGATATGTTATTAAAATGAAAGTTAAACTTAAGTGGTAAGTGATTATATAATATGAATTTGGAAGTTTAAATATCTAAGTTATATAACTTATAAAATGATAAAATGTAAGCAAAACCAAATATTAAAATGGTTAAAAAAAATTGTTAAGCAAAACAAAATTTGAATTTGAGTAGTGATATGAAATTTAACTAAAGTAAAAATTAAATAAAATGACCTTATAAATGAAATTTATGTTAAGTTAAAAAGGAAATGATCTTTGAAAATAAAATTTAACTTAAGTAAAGAAAAAGAAATGAGCTAATGGAGTGAGTTAAATAAAATAGAATTTGAATTAAATTAGAAGTGAACTTAAGTTGTGTAGTGGAAGTAAATGTAAGTGAGAAGGAAATGAAACATAACTTAAGTGATGTTGAATGAAATTGAATTTGATATCAAAATGAATTAATAAAGTGAATTAATGAAATGAAGTAATTAAATGAGTATGAATTTGTGTTATATAATGAAATTCAACTTTAGGTGTAAAATGAATTAGCAATTGAATTAATGAATGAACTGAACTGAACTAATGTAATAAATTAGTAAATAAAATATGGATTGAATTTTAATTAAGCAAATGTAAATGAATTGATATGGAATTAGAAAATGTAAGTGTTAATTCCTTAAATGCTAATGAAATGAGGAATTGAATAATTGAATGAAAGTCAATTAAATATTAAACCAATTAGAATTAAAAGTGTTAAACTAAATTGAATGTAACGAAGTAATTATAAATGTTGAGTGCAGATTAAATAAATTTGGTTACATTGGATATGCACTGGTTGTTAGCTGGATGTTAGTTGGTTGTATAGAAATTCATATGAAATTGACTTAATGAAATTGAAAGCTAAATAATTGAACTCAAGTTGATAGTAAGTGAATCTAAATAGAATTTAATTTGATTTGATTTGGAAGTGAACCAACTTGAATGTAAATTAGTGAATGCAAACTAATTGGATATTAATGTTAATCTAATGGTAACGAATCAAATGCGTTAAATTGAAAACCATTTCAATGAATATTAATGAGAAATGAACGTATATTGATTTGGTTATGGATTGATTGGATAGATATTTGTTTGTTGGATGTTAGTTGGATGATAGTTGTTTGATGGTTGAATTTGTTGCTTTTGATTGCATTTGCTATATTGGCATTTATAGTTGTTGTGTAGGTATATGTTGCATATTGATGTTACTTTCTACATACATGTTTCTCATTTGTTTGTTAAGTGTTCAGTAGGTGCAGATGGCGTATGCTTGGCATTTGGAGCTCACTTTCGCACTATATTAGCTGTATATGCTCGCTAATAATATATAAGGTACATATCTCAGATTACATGTCGTACTTTTATATTTTTTCCCTACGTGATGCCTCATCCTCGAAGATGAGATGTATATTTGTGATATATATATATATATATATATTGTGATTTTTTCTGAATTGAACACATAAAGGAGGCTATGGCTAAATTTTTTGAAAATTTAAGGCATTAGAATTTTTTTGAGAAAATTGAAAAATTTTGATAACTAAAATCTTGATATTGAGTTAAAGTTAAATAATATTAGTTAGTTTTGAAAAGATAACTATAAATGGATTTGAAAACTTATAAATTTGTTATAAGAAGTTTAACTAATGGATTTCAGAAAAGTTAAAAGGTTTAAATAATTTTGATATCTAGTTTGAACGAATTGTTCTGAGAAGTTAATGGATTTTATGGCTTTTTCTTACTTGGTAATTTGGAGGACGAGATTCTTTTAAGTATAAGAGAATGTAATGACCCAGAATTTCAATCATTTGAAATTCGAATATTTAATTGATTTTAAATATTCAAAAATTAAATTTATTAGTTGAGCAACTTATATTTCAAATATCTTAATTTATTTTGATAATTAAATTGTTAATTTAATATTTGAAATTGCAGAAATAATTGAATTTTTAATTTTAATTTTAATGAAAATGATTTATAAATTTGAATTAAATTATTTTTTAATTAGAATGATATTAGTAAACTTTTAAAATTGAATTAAAAGTTAGTTTATATTGGTAATTTATCGATTTAATTAACGTGTAAAAATAGTCTTTTTTGACACGGTCTCGGATTTTGAGGAAACCAGTTTCATTGGATCCATAATGTTATATTATTGTAGGGTTTCAAATTTCGTGTCAATCAGACATACAGTTTGGTCGTGTGAAGCTGAAATGCATAGAAATTTGTTTAAGTAAAAATTTAATTTAAATAATTCCATTCGAAAATCTATCTTCCAAATACGTTGGAATTGGTTCCCGATATATATTCCATTGTGTTCAGAATAGAGGTAAAAACATTATAAACAGAGGAGACACTCTTCGTTTAGAATTCAGAATTATTTAGGGGAATAGTGTTTTGTAATTGTCTATATAAGGATATTCATTCACCAAAACCCTAGCCAATCCGGGTCTAGTCGCCACTATCATCTCGAACGGCTAGAATTGCTTGAGTCGTTCTCCTCATTTTTCTAGCAATCCATCAACCGATTTGAAAAACTTTCTATTACAATATTGTAGAGCTCGATGAGTACTATAATCCAACGAAGATGATCGAATTCAAGGAAGCGGATCGACAACAATCGATGTTTGAACACCATGCGTTCACGCAAGATTTTCGAGGCGACGGTGCAACCGAGCTCGGCGTGCTTGCGACCACCGGTGGAGGTGAGGTGGGGCTTCAACGTGAAGGTCTCCGATCATCTTCAAGTGTGATGAGATGGGAGCGGCGTTCGCAGTTGTTGAACAATGATGGGTTTTTCTTTTTTGAAAGGAACCTATAAGCGCGTGAAAAAGAAGAAAACGATCGGCCTAGATCTGCTCGGGAAAAAGGCTAGATTTAATTCTGGTAAATAAAAAAAGAATTGAAAATTTATTTATATAAAATGTATTCAAATATTTAAAATTGAATATCCTTTTCATACGAGGTAGAAAATTGATGAAACCAGTTGAGTTGGGTTCATATTCGTGAACATTAGCGATGGAGCTGGTTCGATTGATTTGAAGCATCTAGGAATTTTAGGTAACAATAAATGCTCGTTTAGTTTTATTTGGAATAAAAACACTACAACGGCTATTGGAAACAAAGTGAGTATAACTCACTCTTTCTGACACGCTTATATTTTTATATAAGTGAGAATAAATTTATTCTATGCTGATTAAAAATTGTTTGGGTGATATATGGTTTATTATCTATATATTGGTTGGCATTGGATATATTCCTGCATACTGGAGCAGATGAGACCCTATACGTTCCCATGTATGAGTGTATGATCCTTTGTACACGCGGCTGCCTCGAAGTGGACATTGTACATATTTTCTCATATGTATATTTGTTGCAGGTGGCAAGTTGGAGGGATCCAATTGGATTCCTCACCAATGTTGATTTTATATACAAATATTGTGATATATGTTGTTGTCATATGATATATGATGTTTTGGATGCCAAGATTGATATGATGATGTGAATCACCTTATTTAGTGCTTTTGTAGCATTGGGCCATATTTTGGAATTTTAAAAATATTAAAGTGATGATTTCAATTAAAAAGGAATTCAAAGTGATTTTGAAATATATGTTTTATTAATATTTGAGTTGTTAAGGAAATGAATTTGTTTTAAATAAATCAAAGTTATAATTTTTATGTTATAAAATTATGATTTTTATGAAATATAAGCTAAACATGATCTTTAAATATGGAGTTAACAATTTTTGTAAGTTAAGTAAAAATTGAGATTTTGATTTATTATAAACGGTTTATATATAATTTAGAAAATTGATATTTTATAAATAAAAAGAAATGGGATATAAACGAGTTTTGTAAGTGTTAAAATGAAGTATAAATGAATCTTATAAGTAAATAAGATTTATGAATTGATGAAGTCATAAAAGGAATGAATTTGTAAATTAGAGATTTATAAGTAAATTAACTTATAATTGGATTTTGGCACATAAACGAGATATAAATGGAATTTATAAACATTGTTTTATAAATCCCAAACAATTGAACTTGATAAGTTAGATATAAAAGTTCATTAGAGGAATTATATTCACGATCTTGGAGAGTGGATAATGCTTTAATAAATGTGTAGAAGTAATGAATTTGTTTAATGAATTATATTCAAGATTTTGGATTGTGAATAATCCTTTAAATTAAATAAATGTTTTTGAAAAGTGATATTTTTAATGGAATTAAATGGTTTAAAGATGTCTTAAAGTGTGTGAGCATCAAAAACATAAATTTCAACATTCATTGTTGAAATAGACGTTTTAGAGAAGTTAGGAAAGCAATAGCTATAACACAATTGTTATAGTAAATGATTTTCCAAAAGAGATGTTTTGTATAGTATATGAGATTTATATATCTATCTAATTATCGAATCCCTATACTAATGATTTTGGGTTGTCGTAACGATGTTTTATGCAACATTCATTTTGACCCAGTAAAGCATGTATTGAAAAATATTAAGCTTTCCTAAAAGAGATTTTTGACCATTCTTATACGGTTGAAATAAGTATATGGAAATTTTTTCCAATATTGAAATGGTTTTGAGAATATATTTTTTTAAAATAATTTGAAGTAAATGATTTGGAAAAGTGATTTAATCAATAAAAGATTAATTAAAACGGCCCAGTGATTGCTTCTGTGCTAGATTTTGTTTGTTTGCTTTGATAGTTAAATAACCGACTATCAAATTTGTGTTAGGAAATCTATTCTACGGTTTCGATGATAACAACTATACAATGGAAATCGTATGTATGTATATATCTATATTTACAGGTAGTTGATGAAGTAGCATCACCAAAGAGATATAAACAAGAATCAAAAGGCAAACAAATCAATAGAAGTTGAAATGGAAATGCACAGACACAAAGAAAGCAAAAATACACACTTTCAGATGTCTAGGTGCACTTACCAGACGTCTGGATTATTCCTCTGTATTGCCAATCAGTATAAAACAGACGTCTGATAAAAATACCAGACGTCTGATGATATTCTCTGGTTCTATATTTCAGAAGGAATCAGACGTCTGGTATTAAACTCAGACGTCTGAAAAACAACCATACACAAAAATATATATGAAGGACAGACGTCTGAAACATGCTCTCAGACGTCTGATTTTGAATTCGACAGAGCAATTTCAAACTCCAACTGTCACACTCAAAGGGACACGTCTGCTTCTTCTTACCGCAACTCTTTATCATCATCAGAAGCGACTTTAGGGAGATTACAACGGATACAACTATACAAGATAACCTTTCATCAGTATAAATAGCATCAGCAATGCAAAGAAATAGAATAATTACTTATGCTATTGATTTCTATACTCTGACTGACATCTGTTCTCAAAGCAATCAACTACTTACTCTTCCATATATTCTGGATTACGCATTCAACACTTTCTAGATAAATATATTGGAAGCACTTGTATTCAACAGTCAACATCAGTGTTATAAGAACACATCTTTGACAAAGAAACTCTGCTATTGTAAACCTGTTCCTCCGGGTCAAGTGAGGGTTAGTTAGTAAAAGGAAATTCCGAAGAGGAGCTTCGGGACTGGACGTAGGACGGGAGGTCCGAACCAGTATAAAATCCTGGTGTGATTAGTTTAATTTACTTTACTACTATTATCTATCTAGTTTTTCTGTTGATTACTTATACTTGCACATATATATCATACGATCCACTCATATAGACTTTCAATTGGTATCAGAGCAAGGTTTGATCATAGAACAGTAACACGTTTTTGAATCTTTTTAAATATGGCAAGTATTTTTCAAGAAGGACAATCCACAGCACGACCCCCACTTTTTAATGGCTCTAACTATGCATATTGGTCAATACGTGTGAGAATTTTTATGGAAGCTAACGGTCTAGAAATTTGGTCAGCCACTCAAGATAAATATGAAGCACCCACTACTGCTATGAACACTTGGACCGATGCACAAAAAACCTTAGCATCAAACAATGCTAAAGCTATGAATTTTTTATTTTGTTCTTTAGACAAAAATGAATTTTACGTGTAATGCTATGCACCACTGCATTTGATATTTGGCGTACCTTACAAATTACACACGAAGGTACAACAAAGGTCAAACAAACTAAAATTTCAATTTTGCAAAACCAATTCTCATCTTTCAAAATGAAACAAAACGAAACTATAGTAGACATGTATTCTAGATTTCGAACTATTCAATATGATCTTATGCATTAGGAGTTAAGCTTACTGATTTTGATTTAGTTTCTCGAATACTCAACTCTTTAACACCTGACTGGGAAAGAAAGGTATTGGCTGTAGAAGAGGCTAATGATCTTTCTACCCTCAAAGTTGAAGAGTTGATAGGAAATTTGACGTCCTATGAAGCTAATTTGCAGGCACGAAAAGAACTAAATTCGGAAAAGAAGAACATAGCATTCCAGGCAACAAAGAATGATGATTCGGATTTAGATGAAGATGAGATAGTATTCATTGCCAAAAACTATAATAGATTCAAGAAATTTAGAAAAATGACAAAATTTCAAAAAGAAGGAAAGTCCAACTCGACAAATCAATCTCAAATCAAATGCTATGAATGTGATCAATACGGACACATGAAGAAAGATTGCCCAAAACTCAACAATGATAAAAAGAAGAATAAATTTGAAAAATACAAGAAGAAGAAAGCTTTCAAAGTAACATGGGATGATTCGGATTCTTCATCATCAGAAAGTGATAGCGATAGTGACGAAGAACAAGCAAATGTGTGTTTTATGGCACAAAACGATGAGGTATGTCCGGAACTTAGCTATGACGAATTATTTGAACTAAGCATGGAATTGGATGATAAATTTAGACAGGTTAAAAAATTGAATAAAGAATATATAGTTAAAATAAATAGATTAGAAACTGAAGTAGGTATGTTAAAAGATGAAAAAATCATTCTAGAAGAAGAACTTGAATTATCTCAAGGAAAATTCAAAACTAATTTGACAATGAATGAGGCTACCACTATAAAACTTGAAAGCACAAAAAAAGCAAACGGTATTTTTTTAAAGAAAATACCAACCTTAAAAATAATATTGAATTGTTTAAAATTGAAAATGTAGAACTAAAAGAAAAGCTAGATAAGATTACAAATAACGTGTCAAAATTTAATAAAGGAAAACAAGATTTGGAAAACCTTATAAAAATATCAAAACCATCAAGCAGCAAAAATGGAATAGGTTTTAAAAATTCCTCTAAACAAAAAGAAAAAGTAGCAAAAAATCTTAGTTATAAATAAACAAAAAGTTTACCTAAGTCTACATTTAATACCAAAACTATAAAAATTTGGATTCCTAAAACAAATAATCATTTAATTAGACAAAAGTATATCAATAATTATATAGAGAATGTGGTCTATAATAAAAATTATATTTATAAAGGTACCAAACCATCTTGGGTATGGCTACCTTCTCCTAACAAATAGGACCCTAATAATATATGGGTACCAATTGAAACATCTTTTATTTTGCAGGTACCCAAAATAAAAAATAAAGAGAAATGGATACTAGATAGTGGCTGTTCTAAACATATGACCGAAAATTCAAAAATGTTATCAAATATATCATACATTGATGGTGGAACGGTAACATTTGGAGACAATTCAAAAGGATACGTCGTGGGCATTGGAGAAGTCATCAACTCTGGTATATCAAATACTCCTATTATTACAAATGTTTTATTAGTAAAAAATCTAAAACACAACTTACTAAGCATTAGTCAATTATGCGACAAAGGTTTTCAAATAAATTTTGAAAAAGATAAATGTAATATTTTAGATAATAACAAACAACTCATTTTTGAAGGATTTAGAAACAAAAATATTTATGTATTAAACATGAATATAAATAAAAATTCAAACTTATGCTTAACCGCCAAACATGATGTTCCATGGTTATGGCATAAACGATTTTGTCATATCAACTTTAAAAATATTAATAAGTTAGCAAAATATGAACTAGTAAGGGGATTACCTAGAATAAATTTCAAAGTAGAAAATTTATGTGATGATTGTCAAATTGGAAAACTAAAGAAAAGCTCGTTTAAATCTAAAAATAATATTTCTACAAAACAACCATTAGAACTGTTACACTTAGATTTATTTGGCCCTACACAAATTCGGTCTATAAATCACAACAAATATGTCTTTGTAATAGTTGATGATTTTTCAAGGTATACATGGACTTTGTTTTTAAAACATAAAAGTGATACTTTTGGAATGTTTAAAATTTTTGCTAAAAGAATTAAAACACAGATGAACTTAAAAATTAAAAATATCCGAAGTGATCATGGAGGAGAATTCGAAAATGATCTTTTTACAAATTTTTGTAATGAAAAAGGAACAACTCGCAATTTTTCTTTTCCTTCCACACCACAACAAAATGGTGTCGTAGAAAGAAAAAATCGTACATTACAAGAATGCGCACGAACATTACTAAATAGTAGTGGTTTACCAAAATACTTTTGGGCTGAAGCTATTGCGACATCTTGTTATGTATTAAATCGTGTGACAATACGTCCTATGACTAAACAAACGTGTTTTGAAATATTTTTTGGTAAAAAACCTAAGGTATCATACTTTAAAACTTTCGGGTCAAATTTTTTTATTTTAAATACAAAAGATAACTTAGGTAAATTTGATCCAAAAGCCGATGAAGGTATCTTTATTGGATATTCGGATCGGAGTAAAGCATATAGAATTTTTAATAAAAGAAATAATACCGTTGAAGAAAGTTTACACGTTTCGTTCGATGAAAATCTTTGTAATCTTAAAACTAACGATGAAGAAGAAAATATTCCACTAATAAATCCAACAAGTACCGTTAATAATGACATAAATATTGAAAATAACACTCTGGTATCTCCTTCTAGAATTCTTGAAAATCATCTAATAGATAATATTATTGGAGACCTTAATACAAGAGTAACTAGAAATCATCTCAATCATATAAGCCATATAGCATTTGTGTCAAAATTTGAACCAAAAAATTATAAAGAAGCATCAAATGATAATTTTTGGATAATAGCTATGCAAGAAGAATTAAATCAATTCGAACGTAATAACGTATGGGAATTAGTACCACGACCTAAAGATCAATCGGTAATAGGAACAAAATGGATATTTAAGAACAAATCCGATGAAAACGGAGATATTATTAGAAATAAAGCACTATTAGTTGCTCAAGGCTACAATCAAGAAGAAGGAATAGATTACAATGAAACCTTTGCTCCAGTAGCAAGATTGGAGGCCATTCGTACATTACTCGCTTTTGCAACATATAATAATTTCAAACTATTTCAAATGGATGTCAAAAGTGCTTTTCTAAATGGGTTTATCAAAGAAAATGTATATGTAGAACAACCACCACTATTTGTTCATGAAAAATATCCCGATCACGTATTTAAATTACACAAAGCTTTATATGGATTAAAACAAGCCCCACGAGCTTAGTATGAACGTCTTAAAAATCATTTAATTACATCAGGTTTTCAAATAGGCAAAATTGATACAACTTTGTTTATTAAAAGAGAAAATAATGATATTTTAGTAGTGCAAATCTATGTCGATGACATCATTTTTGGCTCAACTAATGAAAATTTATGCAACCAATTTTCAAATATTATGAAAAGTGAATTTGAAATGTCCCACATGGAAGAATTAAATTTTTTCTTAGGTTTACAAATAAACAACTTGATAATGGAATATTTATTCATCAAGAAAAATATTGTAATAATTTATTAAATCGTTTTGAAATGAATAAAACCTCAAGTAAACCAACTCCAATGAGTACCACTGCTAACTTAGAAAAAGATGAAAACGGAAAAGATTTTGATGAAAAGAAATATCGTAGCATGATTGGTTCTCTTCTCTATTTAATGGCTAGTCGACCTGATATTATGATGAGTGTATGTCTTTGTACTCGATTTCAAGCCAATCCAAAAGAGTCACATCTAAGAGCAGTTAAGCGAATTTTACGTTATCTTTCTAGTACTAAAGATTATGGGTTGTTCTACCCTAAAGGATCCTCATTTGAACTTATCTCATATAGTGATGCGGATTTCGGAGGATGTAAAACAGATCGTAAAAGTACTAGTGAAACTTGTCATTTTATCGGACAATCAATAGTTCTTGGTTTAGCAAAAAACAAAATTGCGTTTCCTTATCAACTTGCGAAGCCGAATACATCTCCGCAGCACTAGCATGTGCTCAAGTAATATACATGCAACAAACACTAACAGATTTCGGTAAAACTATCATCAAGTCTCCAATTTATTGTGATAACACAAGTGCAATTAATTTATCCAAAAACCAAATTAATCATTCAAGAACCAAACATATAGATATACGACATCATTTTCTAAGAGACAATGTTGAAAAAGGAATCATTTCATTAGAATACGTTAGTACCGAAAATCAAGCAGCCGACATTTTTACTAAACCATTAAATGAACAAACTTTTTCTAAAGTTTAGGAATTTGCTCACTAAATGATCTTTTTCCTTAATACATTACAAATAAAAATTTAAAGCAACATTTAGTTACCAAAATACCGACCACAAGATATATTATTGATTTCTGCACTTCTAAGGTTTTCAGAAAAATAATAACCACAAGTTAGGTTATTTATTTCTGCACCTTTAATTTTTTTTAATTTGTCTATATTTACATACTTTCCAAATTATAAATATAGCCAAATAGAAAAACTTTATTCAACCAATTAATTTTTTTAATATATATAACAATTTCTTCACCAAATTCCTATATATCCATCTCCGTATCAACACCCTCGACGGATAGCGCGGTTAACACACCACAACAACTCCCAACGCCTACCCCAAAGCAAGAACCAACTCATAGGTGGTCTTCGTATCGCACAGGTTTTACACCAGATAATAAGAAAGCTAAAAAATCTTTGTTTACGTCTCTTAACACAAAGGAAGAAATCAATGAAATCCATCATTACCAAAAACAACAGATGGATCTTCAACGGGAACTTTATTTCGAACAAAAAGTTACGGCACGGAGGTTAGAATTTCTCGAGCAAGTTGCAATGAAGTTTTGTTCGTCACGCAAGAAAGATGTTCACGAACCACTTCCAAAACCTTGTAGTTCATTGGATCCATCTTCTTCGTGTCGTACTCCTTCAGACCCTTCACCTAGACGATATTCTGGCTCTCCACGAACACACAAACGTGGAAATATATGGTCTCCACTTCGGCCATGAAATGATGATGAATCAAGAAATCCTAAAACTCCATCTCCATCTAAATAAATTATTTATATTAATTGGTGTATGTATCTATAAGTATACGTGTTTTTATAAGGAAATTTATTATTTATGTTCAATAAATAAAATTTCTATCATTTCTTTGACAATCTACAAACTTCAAACATCTGCCAACAACTACCAGACGTCTGAAATATGCCTCTGCCCTCTCAAAAATAAAATTATGGCCATTTCAGAAGTCTGGATTGATAAGCAGACGTTTGTATAAGTTCTCTGTTTCAATCTCAAACCAAAACAGACGTCTGCTTTAAATTCCAGACGTCTGAAATTTTTCTCTGCATTAAAATATTATACATAAACTAACAACCAGACGTCTTAATCAAGATCTCAGACGTCTGTTTTTACCTACCGGACAAAATTTAGGGCAAACCAGACGTCTTATTCCTTTTTCAGACGTCTGATTCCCACTCTACCCTATAAAACCGATCAGATAACGGCATTTTTTTCTACTTCAAAAATAGTTTTTTTTTCTTCTTCCCATGATCTTCTCGAATAGAATTTTTTCCTCCAAATCATACTGCATTTTTTAACAACAATGCCGCCTCGTACTAAAAATCCTACTAAAAAGAGAAAGCAAGATCAACCAACAACATCTTCACATCCGCAAGTTTGTTCGGATGATCAAATCGAACGTTGGATGAATTGAGCTCCTCATTCTCTAAAAAGGTACGAAGAGATTCAAAAAAAGAAACTTCACACAGGTCCCTTCTGCAATTTATTAAAATTTCCTATGTATGACCTAGACGAATTATGTGAAACAGCCGGTTTAGAAACCCTGATTTCTTTTCAAACAAACGATATTCAAATTGACCAGTTAGCCATCTTCCTATTCTACTCAAATTTAGATAGCACCGCAGTTTGGAATACTGAGAATGAAGAAAATTGGCTTTGGTCCAGTGTATATGGAAACACAATTCGATTAACCCTTGGCTTAATAGGTCGAACACTTGGTTGCTCTAACACCGGGGAAGACCTGTATAATATTCCCGATATCAGATTTAAGCCTAGGGATAGTGTTACACCAAATTTGGGAAGATAATATGCCAAAATTTGCTTCCAAGTATTTACGCCTGAAGGCTCGACTACTAACAAGGATGATAATAAACACCATTATTCCACGATTAGGTAGCCACGAACAAATCACAGAAATGGAGCATAAAGCATTGTATGCTATATTTCGTCGGACAAGAGTGAATTGGGCAAAATTTATTTTCGATGAGCTTAAGCAATTTTGGAATCGCTCTCGACCTTCCATTATTTACCCGACTTATATTATGCGGCTTCTTCGGGCTAATAACATTCAATCGATTTATCAACATTCAAAGAAATTTCACCCAAATATTCTTCAACAAAATTTTTATCCTTGATGCACTTGCCCGAAATTCCCCCGGAATTCATGACATTTGAGGATTGGACGCGCAATCGACAATCTCGAGGCATTGAGCCTCCTCCTCAACCACCCATGATTCCTTCTCAAGGAGAAGAACAAAAAGAAGAAACTCCTCCTCCTCCTCAACCTTTTGATTACCCGGGACAAGAGGATATTATGGAGACTCGACTAGAAACAGAACCAAACGAAAGTATTCGAGATCTCACTCTTCGAAATCAACACATACTATCCCAAAATCAAAGACACTTGGCTAAGCGAATTGACAACCTTGAAGTATCATTTGCTACTCGCCTAGCCACAGTTGAAGATTCCCTTTCAACTGCATTGTCAGTGCTGAAAGAAGTATTACAACGGGTCCGTGGTCCAACTCCACCCTCTGAGGATTGGCCAACTCCCGTTCCTTCCCCTCCTACAAAGCACTCTAAATTATTTGAGGATGAACCTCCAAAGGAAGCTATGATATCTCCTTCAAAAACTAGTACTTCTACAAAAGAAGATCAAAACGAGGATGATACAAATCTAGCTTCGCCAAAGGAAGGTGATCCAAAACTAGCTCCACCAAACCAAGATGACCCAAATCAATCCTCTCCGAAATAAATTTAAGTTTACTTTTGTAGCTTTTGTGTACTTTTGTAATAGAACAATGCATGTAAACTTTTTCTTATTAATGAATACTTTTCTGACATATTGACTTAATTGTTATAAATTCTTTTTGATAATGTCAAAGGGGGAGAAATATTAATAATTTGGCCATTGTAGTTCATCGACTTGATGTAGGAACTATCTAGTCGTACACTTAGTATGTAGCCATCTGTGTAGGCTTGATTATCGTTTTTGTTAAGGATGTTGATTTGTGTTATGCGCAGTATTACTCCAATCTATCGAGCTTCCTTCTTGGTCGAAGGATAGTAAGTTGAAAGTTGGAGACATGGTAAGTCTATGAGACTTAGTTTCTATGTAAGGTTGAGAAATGCTTTTGCGTTGTTGGTGAGGCGAGACCGGGATCGATTTATCCAAAAACCACTTCAGACCAACGTATATGTTCGATTGGGCAGGTTTTGATGATATTGATATTTAGAATTTTCATAGTGAATGACTGCTTGTTGATCGTTTGGGGTTAAAATCCCAATATACATATAGTAGCAGTAGTCTCTTCCTTATGAAATATCAATGCAAGGACTATTTGCTACTAATCCTAGGGATTTTCCGATAGGATGTGGTAGGAAAGTACCTTCGGTTTGTCATGCTCCTGGAAAACTTGTATGGACGAGTGTCTGACATTACATTTCTAGGATTACGTATATTGGTTCTTACAAACGTACATCAAAGGTGGCGGAGAATGCAACTTCTCTTGCCTTAACACACTCCTTGAGACATACGAGCTCAATGGTTGTATTTTTGTGAAAGACAATTAGTAGTCAACGGAAATGACAATGCGACATTCAAAGTGATGTGATATATGATATGTGAAAGGTAATCCTTACCTCAGGCCTCATCAACTGAAAATGACTGAAACATGGTTGGATGCAGCAGGGCTAAGTGGATCATTCCCAATTAGGATATGATCATCCTCTTCTAGATATATTTCTTTCCGCTAGGCGTTCGGGATGTAAATTAATGTGGTTTGTATGCTATGAGGGCTCTCCGAAAGATCGGTAACGACCGAGGGGATGATATATTCGGTACTATCTCCTTATAGAGATAGGCTAGTCTTGTGTTGGTAGAGGTTCATTTGTGATATTCCTCAGTACAATCCTCTAGAGATGTTCTGCCAGAAGATAGTCCCTTCACCTGGTCATTGGTATGGAAATCCAAACTCCACTACGTTACTGCCATTTTGTTTGAAGAGTCTAGTATGCTGGAATTTAATAATGGTAATAATTTCGGCTATTTTAATATTATTTGTGCAATAGACACTTTTATAATATAACATGACTTGATATGAAAGGTTTTGGTTATCGTAAGGTAAAAACATGTCCATGTGTATGTGAGCGTGTCTTACGAGATACTTTAGTTTTGGAAAGGAAAGTTTGATAATTTAATAAACTTAGTTGAGTGTGTTTCTCATGTTGGTTTACCAGGCTGATCCAGGCATTCTTCCATTTCAATGCTCGGGTCAGACCGAGTATATTTACATGTTCAGATTTGGTGCTTTTGGAGCTTCAACAGGCGAGTTGGAGATCTTCATTTTCGTATACACGTATCTATTTATTATCCGCTGCATTGTTATTTAAATTATCGGCAATTGTAAGGACAGTTATTTGATGATTAGTGATTGATTGTTGAACTCAGATTGATGTATATATATACAATTTCTGTTTTATAAAGATCATTGATATGATATTACATGTTTTTCGTTGTGATGTGAGATTTTGTATTATTCTGTTTGGTTCTCTCTTCTCTCTTTCTTCTCTTCTCTTCTTCTCGCTTCTTTTCTTTCTCATGACTTTTCGTCAGTCTATGTTTTTTGGGTCACACATGTGTGGTTTACTGTCGATTCAAAAGGTACGGATTTGTGAGTGGTCATAAGTTATAAATTAATAGTTTTATAAAATATCCAAAATAGTGATTTATGAATTGCGGATAAAGGTTTATAAAATTTTAAAATAAGTCCATCTTTCATAATGAAGGAATATGGTTTTAAATGAAGATAGAAATAATCTAATAAAACTATTCATTGACCGTTTTAGATAAAGTGATTCGTGTGTGTGAAGACATACATATATCAAGATTCATTTATTAATGTGGAAGTTTATTAATGGGGAATATATACATGTGTCATTTTACAAAACAAAGTGAAGATTTGTAAAATCGAATTATTAATAAAAGGATGGAGTTATAAATGGTGTTTATAAATAAAGGGAAACTTCATCGTGCGATAAATTTGGAAAATAATTCACAATTGTGGATTTACAGTAATATGTGGAATGTTGTCTTAAAAAAATAGTTGATTTTATTTTGAAAGTTGAAAGTGAAATGTATAAGAGATAGAATTATAATTGGGGCTATATGTATAAAGGGGTTTTATAAAAAGGAAGTTTTGCAAAATAGGAAGAGATCTATAAATAAAGTTTATAAATATGAAAATGATTATATTAAGATTGAAGTATGGATTTTTATCAAAGATATATATATATATATATATATATATATATATATATATGTTTTTAAGAGTTGATTATTTATACTAATACTATTTTGAAGTTGTTTACAAATATTATAATATATTGAATGGTTAACTGTTTAAGATTATTAATATGGTTTGAAATTAAATATAATTATTTATCAATTAAGTTTTGTAACTTAATTATTATTACTTATAATAATGTGAACATAAATTATTATTGTTTTATTAAGATGGTTTTCAAATTTATTAGTTATTATTTTAAGATGTTTTAAAGTTAATATTTAATTATTTATAGTGATTACTATTATAAAATATTATTTTAAAGTAAATGGTTAGGATTTATTTATAAATGTTATCGAACTTTATAAAATAGGGTTTTATCAACAGATGTGAGTGCTATAAGAGGAATCTTATAACATGGTTTGGGAAAAACTTAAAGGAAGATTGAAAAAGGGTGAAAAAAGTTTTGTAAATGGTTAGATGCTTAAAAACAAATTTAGAAATGGATTGATAGATGATAAAGGGATTTTCATAAATTGTTTTAAGGATTTAATAAGGGTTTATAAATAATTTTACAACTATATAAAAAGTATATGTAAAGAATTTCAATTGAATAAAGAGAGTATAAATGATCCTCAGTGTTCCTGAATATACTTATACCATTGAGTTAATTATATGGATATTTTCCAAGTATTGTAATATAGGGGTTTGTGAATACATACATACATACATATACATACATATATATCTTTGTAAAAGGAATTTTGACTCAAGTATTTGCAAAAGGGAATTTAAAATAAAAGATTAATTAAGGAGGCTAGTGGTTGCTTATGTGGTTAATAAATACTGATTTTCGCTATTAAATAAACCCATGTTTTGGATGTGTGTTTGTTGATAGTTAAATAATCAAATATTGAATTTGGGCCTAAAATGTATCTTTGGAAATATCTAGCAGAAACACATGAGTTGTAAGGCATAGATATCTCCGATGATGCTGTATAGTGTATAAAAATCTCGTTTCATTCTTCTAGGACAAATGATAAGGAAATCCGTCCATTAATGGTTAGGAGATGATCTCCGCTATTATCTTTGGTTGTTTATTTTCCAAAACACCGGGGTTGAATTTACCGGAAATTATCGAAAGTTGTTTAAAAGAGACTGGGATTAGATAAGTTATCTAAAAACCACTTCGATCCAACCCTAATGCTCAAAGTGAAGACATCTTGAAGGTGATGGAATTGAAGACGGAGCTCTCAAGCATTTCGTTCAGTCGTAGAACAAACTTGTATGGATGAATGATGGCATTGTAACGTTACCAGGAGGACAGTATATTAGCATTTCAAATGGGTAGAGCTATATAAAGGTAAACGCAGCCTCAAGCCTCATTAACCGGAAATGACCAAAATTGAGCATGCAGCAGGGCCAAGTGTGTCGCTCTAATCAGAGTATGGTCATTCGAAATCTTAATCGATTACTATCTACTCATGTATGCTTTGGGGCCCGTTAACGAAAGGGGTGATTGTATTCGAAACTACTAGTCAAGTAGTAGGCCAGTCCTATGTTGTAGGGGTACAAGATGTTATTGTTAAATCCCGGTGCATTTTATCTAGAAATGTACCTTCTAAATGTAGTTCCTCACCTTGCCATAACATGGAATCCATTCTCCAATATGAGCCTTTGTAGTTTTAGTTGTACACCTTTGCTGAAATTTAATTAGTTTAACAATTTCAACTATGATTAATAAGTATTTGTGTTATAGACATTATTATAATTTCAAAGGATTTCCTATAAGAATGTTTTGGTTATAATAAGGTAAAAACCCATCCGTGTTTATGTGCGACAAGGTCTTAAGAGAATGTTTTGATTTCAAAGGTTTTTATTAATTTTAAAATCTAGTTGGGTGTGTTTTCTTGCTCTTGTTTTCCAGACCGACTCCTAAATTATTCTATTATAATGATTGGGTCAGACCGAGCATATTTACAAATTCTTTGGATGCATTGGAGCTCAGGAGACGAGTTGGAGGTCTTCAGTCATATTCACATATATGTTTATTTTCTGCTGCTTTGTTGTTGAAATCATCAGCATTTGTGAGGACAGGATGTTATAACTGTCCAAGCTGATGATCGTAATTTGTTGTTGTACTCTAAAGGATATATTATAACAGTTAATTAATATTATATTACGTATTTTTCCGCTGCGACTGTGAGATTTTGTGTTGATGTTTTTAGTTTCTTCTCTCTTGTCCTTCTCTCCTCTCCTTCTTTATCCATTCTTCCCCATAACTACTCGACTTTCCATTCAATTTAGGTTGGACATGTATGGTTTATTATCAAGTTGAATTGTGCAGATTTGTGGGTCATTACATTTATGGTTGAGTTGTATGTATACATGTATTGTTTATGTATATGGTATGAAATGTTGATTTGTAAGCTTGGAAATGAAACTAAAGGTTAGTAGAATGAAAGTTAGGATCTTGCTAGTGAGTATTGTTGTACACATGTATGTGATATGTTCATGCTTGTATTCCTATATGTTGAAGAACTTAGCATTCAAATTGTTTTAATGGCGACATTGAAATCTCTAGTGTAAGTGGTTTCTTTTTTTACTTCAAATTGCTAGGAAGTTTTATAAAAGTTTTAAACCCACTTTATCTTTCAAACTTTATTCATAATTTATAAAAATAAGTTTAAAAACTGAAGATAATGTTTTGAAAGCTAGTTAGAATATAAAACAAGATTTAAAATTTCATGTCGTATAGCGATAGTCGCTATGAATATAGTTCCTAAAAACGAACCTTTTTGAATTTAAAATGTTTTAACTAAATATATTTTCAGAAAGTTTTCTCAAACATATTTTAAATATTAAAAGTAATTATTACTTAATTAATCAATTATTTAATCAATGATTATCTAATTAATTAATTAATGTAATTAGTACCTAATCGTTAACTAAATTAAGGTAATTAGTACTTAGTTATTTTTAAGTAAGTTAATTAAGAAAGAGTTAATTATTATTTAATTAATTATTTAGAGATTAATTACTTTCTAATTTGGATTAATTAAATTATTTGTTTAATAAGTGTTTAATTATTAATTAATTATTAATCAAGTTTACTTTATGTTTAGATTTAATTAACAACTTCATTATGTTTCGCTTATTTTAAATTAAAGTTTAAATAAATTTAAGTTTTAATTAAGGATTAATCAATTAATTAATTAAGATTAATTTATATTTAATTATTATTTAAAAGTTTAAATTATTTTTTAATAATTAATTAAGGATGAATTTGGGTTTAATAATTTATTTAAAAGTTAGCTATTGTTTAAATCTTAAATTAAGGTTTCATTATTTTTAAACAAAAGTTTAAATATTATTTAATTATTAAATAAAATTTGAAAGTTTAATTCACTTTATTTTTTTAAGAAGATGGATTTTGTTTTTAAGGAAATTTTCCTTCAAAGAATATTTTCACCCAAGGGATCATTTTTATTGAACATCCTTAAGTAACCCTAGTTGAGTATGAAGCCCAATGATTTTTGCTTGGTAGAATAAACCACAGTTCTTCCATAATTCACAAAGTAGGTTATGTGTTGACGTCCTTTGGAGAGAATAAAAACTCATTCTGGTATTATATTAACTTGGACACATGTTTAGCAGAACAAATCCCCGTCTTCTATTATAGTAAGTTGAACATTTCTCTATATGTGATTGATTGTTATGTGTTGTTTTCTTTTACTTAGTTGCTTGTTATGTAAATACCCATGTTATAACTTGGATAAGTTAACTTAGTTGTGGTCACTAAGACTCTTCCTGATTTTTATGAAGTCAAATATTTCATTTTTTCCTCTTTGATAATAGTTTAAAGTTTATTACATTTTAAAATATTCAAAGGATAAATAAGCAATTATTTTTTCAAAAGGTATTTGGAGTAATTCGATACTTTTTAACTGATTGTTTAAAATCATTATTTTGCTATTGTGGCTTAAAGATTAATTAAATGAAGAATGTTTAAATAATAACTTGTTTATTTCGAGGTGTTTTAAATAATTGATTTATCGAAGGAACCTAATTGATTAAATGTATCAAAGAAGTATTGTTTTAAGTAAGGATAATTTATAAAAAAGTTTTTATAAATGATTTGGATACTTATAAAGAAGATTTTATATATGGTTTTGGATATTTTTGTAAAAGAAATTATATAATATGATTTTGAAGATTTACGAAGAGTAATATATATGGTCATGGTATTTATAAAAGAGTTTTGTAAATTAACTTGGTGGTTTATAAGTGGGTTTGAAATTTAAGTAAATGTGATTCCATAAAAAAAGATTTGTTACTCATTGAAGTTAAGTTATAACAAAATTTTAGATTTGATTTCCTTTGACCGACCTTGTTAATTCTGGCGGCATGGACATTCGTTTCACACTTAACACCAAAGGAATATTGTTTGAAGTTATCTTTATCTCCAATTTAAATAACATTTTGTTTTTATCCTTTAATATGAGTTGTAAATGAGAAATCTCTCACAAATGTTTTGTGAATATGCTTATGATAGTGAGATAAGTATATGATTGGTTTTTATAAACAGTTTTGAAAAGAGACTTTCATAAATGAACTAATTAGTTTGAGGCTTAGTGGTTGCTATGGGTAATTAAATATCTGAATTGTTGTTGTTTGTTTATTTGATAGTTAAATAATCGATTATCAACACTTGACCTATTTTGACTTAGGAAGTATGATTGTATAATCGAATTCCTCGGTGAGGACTCAAATATTTATTGCATACTTCCATAGAACTAGAATTGAGTTAGCCGATAATTATCACTTAGTTTGGGACATCAATTTTCAGATTTATCTGAATCACTTCAAACTAATAACGTTCATGATAAAGTATAATATGGAGCTATACAATTCTTCCTGAGGGTGATTCCAAAATGGAAGATGGTAAAATTTTGAATGCTTGTTCGATCTCAAAACAACTTGTATAGAAGAATGTTAGCATTAGCCTCAAGCCTCACAACCTAAAAGAATAGCTAAAATAGGGTATACAACAGAGCTATGTGGTTAGCTACCATTAGGAGCCGTCATTGAAATCTAGCTTGTCTCTTAGAGTTGTTTTGATGCAGGCATCGAGCGGCAAAGTAAAGCAGCCTTGGTGTCAAAAGGGAAAGGTAATCTGGCTTGTTATGTTAATGGGATAGGCCAGCTCTGTGTAGAAGAGGGGCACATATGTATGTAGCCTTTGGGCATTTTTGAGGGGTGTATCATCAGAAGGTAGTCCCTTATCATGCCATCGTTAGAACCCATTCTCTAATACAAACTTTTACAAATTCAAATGTGCCCAACTATGTTGAAATGTGAGATGCAAGCATTTCAGCTATACTCCATATTTATTTTAAACCTAGACATTGTGATAATATCTTTGGTTCATAAAAAAATGTTTTAGTTATCGTAAGGTAAAAAAACCCGTCATTATTAATGTGCGGTAAGGTCTTATGAGATACTTTTTATTTTGAAAGATTTTTCAAATATGGTAATCGAATTGATTTTTTTCGAGCTTTTCTCACACTGATTTTACCTGACTGACACGAATGTTGTTTTACTATATTGCTCGGATCAGCCCAAGCATATTTTCTAGATTTTGGTAGATCCTTTTGGTGCTTTTAGGAGTCAAGTTGGATTCTCCAAGACATATTCACGTATCTTATATTCTTCCGCTATTTAGTTGTTCTTAGGGACTATTTATTGTATTTATCAGTAATTATAAGGACAGACTGTTATAAATATCCAGGATGATAATAGATGGATATACTCTAATATTATGTATAACAAAGATGATTTCTTTTTGTGAAGACTTATTCGTATTATATATTACTCGTCACATTTTTGGAGATTTCGTTTTTCTTTTTTCTTTCTTTCACCCCAAATGGCCTATCTTTCGAATGCATAAATGATCAAGACATGAATAAAAAGGATATATTAAGTGTCTCCTTTTGTTGTAAGAAAGGCAGATCGTTACATTTGGTATCAGAGCACAAGGTTAAGCGAGAACCTTAGCCTTGTTGGGGTAAACTCATTTGTGATCGGGTAAGTGATACCCTAGAGTGAGTATGACTATATTATTTATATAAGCGCGTATTGGTTAGTGATTACAAAATGTTTTATATTGTGTTGTTTGATCTGTTGAGTGGCTTAAGAATTATGGTCGGTGCATTTAGCCAGCACAGCACTATCGATAGGGATTTGCTAAACACTTCTATAAGTCCGATCGACACAATATTGTTTTAAAATTAGTAATTGAAATAATTTTACCTACGACTCTATTTTATTTATATATATATATATATATATATAAAGGAAATTTTTTCAATTATTTATATAGATATCAATACTATCATTGTTGTTAGAACTTGATAATATTTAATTACTGTCATATAGGATTTGATTAGTCATGCTCATCCATTTTTAAGTATTGACAATTTTCTAATATATTAGTAGTTTTTCCTTTTATGTATAAGTCAGATGGATAGAGTTTGTGGGAATATTAAATCGAACACCTTGTGAATTATTTTCACGGTTTATCTATAATGCGTTCGACGAGAATGCTGGGTTAAAATTTGGTTTTAATAAAAGATGTTTATTAAACAAACATTTCAGACAATTTTATAAAAGTTGATTTCATAAATCAGGATATAAAATATACTTTGAAAATAAGATGGATGATCACAGGATTTAAAGTCCTAGTGGCTTTGATAAAGTTTTCAAGCGATTCTTGAAAAAGTATTTGTAATAGCCCGCAAATTCGTACCCCTTTTATTCTAAAATATTCTCCATCAGTTCGACTCAAAGTGGACGAAAATACGAACCATTAGAGTTAAAGAAGAAAGAAGTAGTCGAAGAAATAGAAACAACATCAGAATCTCACAATCGCAGCGGAACAAAATATAATATATAACAATAGACCTTTATACAAAAGAATCTGTACCGTTTAATACTTACAATCATTAGAGTACAAACAATGAATAACACACATTGGAAAGTTATAATAACTTGTCCTCACAAAACTGACTATGCAGCTTACCATACACAGCAGAATATAAGTCAGATATGTGAAACATGTCTCCGTCATCCAGCTCGTCTCCTGAACTCCATAGCATCCTATCCCATGTCTGTAATACTCGGTCTGACCTGAGCATTATAATATAATAACACCCGAGTCAGTCTGGAAAACCGGCGTGAGAAAACACACTCAATTGGATTATTAAAGTTTTTAAAATCCTTTAAAATCAAAGGTATCTCGTAAGACCACGCCATAAATAAACATGCTGGGTTTTTACCTTACGGTAACCAAAATAATTTTTTATCAAATTCATCTGATATTATAATAATGTCTATAGAAAGTAAAATAGAATCTAGCTGAAATGCTTGCATCTCACGTTCCAGCAATAGTTGGGCACAATCAAAACCATACCGGCGCTTATTGGAGATTGGATTCCATACAATGGCATGGCTACTGGTGTACTGTCCGTCACAGTACCTGGCCTAGATCAACGTATCGGGGACCACTACCGATCCCTTGCAACACAAGACCGGAACTACCCCTTACTGGATAGTCTGAATAAGATCACCCCGCTGTTAGGATCAGCAACCGCCCACTAAGCCGAGATCAAAAGGGACTATAGACAGGGATGACCTTGCCCTACTTGGGTTCTACCCACTTAGCCTTGCTGCATCTCCCCTGTTTTAGCCATTCTCGGTTGATGAGGCTTGAGGCTATGCGTTACCTTTTTAGAACACATTTCACTTAGAATGCTCATCGCCTTCCTGAGGATGCTCTGATATCATTCGTCCATACAAGTTGCCTTGGGTCTAGACAAACCGAATCACTGTCTTCATCATCTTCACCGTCTTCATTCGCTACGTTCAAATTAGATCGAAGTAGTTTTCGGATAATTAAATCTGATCTCAGTCTCCTCGAAACAATCAGTGCATTGGCCAATATTGATAGTCGGTTATTTAACTATCAAATTAAACAATCATTCAACCCATTATTTTATTTCCACTGAATAACACCAAGCCTTATTAAATTTAGCTTTTAAATCAATTAAATCAGTTTATCCAGAAATATACATTCGAAACATTTAAAATAAAGCTATTTAAACCAGTTTATTCAAAATAATAGTTATGAAATTCTATAATAATTTCCTATGTAATACTTTAGCCAAAGACTACTTTTAAAATAAAACTATAATATAAGGTATAACATTTAATAGTTATCCTTTACATCAAAATACTAATTTAACCCTTAAAAATAATTACCACCATAATTAACTTAAATAAATATTTACTTTAACAATTTTAAAACGATTAAATAATAATCTTCTAAAAAACATTCTCTCAAAACCATTTTTAAAACCTCTAATTTATACTTAAAATCTCCTTTGAAATTATAATTGGCTTTTAAGGAAAATGCACTTTTCATTCCAATATAGCCTATCTAATCATTTATAAATCCTTCTCAATTTATTTCCACTTTAATTTACGTCCCAATCCCATAAATTTCTTTTCCATACTTTAAAAAAATAAAACTACTCTTTTATTTTTAAAACGGTTTACCCATTCCTTTATAAATTCCCACCATCAATTTAAAATCTCAAATATCCACCGATATTTACTCAATTTATTTATAAACCCAGTTTATAAATTCCATAATCTCATTCTTCTTTTAATCACTATTTCCAAAACACTTAATCGATTTCAAATCGATTTCCTGAATAAAATTCTGACGCAGCGGAATAAACGAATTGACGACGAAATGTAGATTTCGTGTCAAACTAATCGATGAAACGATTAGATGAAACAATATGAATCGTTGGATTGAAAATACTGCAAGGCCCAAATTCGTTGATCCGAAGATACCGAATTCTAGCTATCTCTGACACGTTGATCGCGCATGATACCGTGAAGAGAGATCTGCAATTCTTCGAGCGTTGATCAAGCGCACTTGATTCCGTGAATTGGCTTCAACGATCGAAGATTCGAGCGCACTCGAATGTCGAAAGTGGAGATAGGAGATCACACTCAACTACCAATTTAATGGAGGCACAAAGCTTCACAAACAAAAGTTTATTCAAACATAAGCATCTTTACAAATGACCCCACATGCCTATTTATAGGCTACAACTCACACGTCTCAATAGAACAACGCTTCCGACCTAACATAGGTCGTCCGCGACCTAAAATACAGAAGTTAACAAGACCCAGGTCGTTCACGACCTAACCACATGACGACCTACGAGTTACGACTCATCAACACTACAACGCCACAACAACAAGCGACTCAACCATATTTACAACATGACTTACGACTTAAGGAAAATGTAATTACAACACAATACACGAGTTAACAAATGTACGATACACGACCTAACCAGTGAACGACATAACAAACAATTCTAGAAGCCCGGCAGCGACCTTCTGGAAGCGACTTAAGAAAGCCCGCGACTTAAGGAAACTCGTACATAACTGGAGCGACTTAAGTAGGTCGTTCGCGACCTAAACGCCTTAAGGAGGTTCGCGACTTAGCCAAACCCACTTCAGGTTCCCTTCACGCGACCTAAGCTTTACGCGACCTTGAGCAATAACGTGCGGCATTGAGTAAGTTAACTCGCTAGGTCGCTCGCGACTTAGTATAGGTCATTCCAACAACTTATCCCCCTGTTTAACCTCATTAGGTCGTTCCAACGACCTATGGTGCTCTTCCTTGCTTTCCACTGTGCTATCCCCGTCCTCTTCCTCGAGACCCTTCAGGTTGTTAGGTCGCACGTGACCTTGGAATTTGTTAGGTCGCTCGCGACCTAAGACCTCTTCAAACTGGGCTGCATCATCCTCTCCTGGTTGGAAAAAATTCGTCCTCGAATTTAAAAGTTCTTCCCCATTGGCTCGTTCATCTCCATAATAAGGTATAAGATGTTTAACGTTAAACATTTCAGAAGTATACACATCATCCGGCAGCTCCAACCTATAAGCGTTATCATTGATCCGTTTCACAATCTTTACAGGACCAATCTTTCGCGCCTTCAATTTATTGTACGTTCCCACTTGAAAACGATCTTTTGTCAACACTGCGTAAACCAAATCACCTTCCCTGAAATTCACACTTCTCCGCTTCTTGTCTGCCAGTTGTTTATACTTTTCATTAGATGCAAGCAACCGTTCATGAACTGTTCTGTGGCATTCCTGTAACTCATTTACGAAGTCACTAGCTCGCTTAACAACTTTCTTCTGATATGGCACTGTTGCCAAATCCAACGGTCCTTTTGGAATTGCAGAGTATACAACTTGAAATGGACTGAAACTTGTGCTTCGATTAACCGCATGGTTGTGAGCAAACTCCGCTTTACACAATTTCAAATCCCAGCTCTTCAAATTGTCTTTCACAAGACATCTCGATAAGTTTCCCAACGATCTGTTAGCCACCTCAGTTTGCCCATCAGTCTGTGGATGATAAGCGCTACTAAAATTCAGCTTCGTTCCAACCATCTTCCACAAACTTAGCCAAAAATGACTCAGAAAACGAGTATCTCTATCCGAAGCAATAGACTCTAGCAACCCATGAAGTCGATAGATCTCTTTGAAATATATCTGAGCGACATGAACAGCATCCGCCGTCTTCTTACAAGCAATAAAATGTACCATTTTCGAAAACCGGTCGACCACCACATAAATGGAATCGTTATCCCTTTGAGTTCAAGGCAAACCTAAAACAAAATCCATACTCACATCAACCCAAGGTTTAGTCGGTACAGGTAACGGCATATACAATCCTGCATTGGTCGCGGTTCCCTTCGAAACCTGACAGATATGACATCTACACACAAATGTTTCAACTTCCCTTCTCATCGATGGCCAATAATAGGATTGAGAAATCAACTGCAATGTACGATCTCTACCCACATGCCCTTCTTCATGCAACTCTTTCACAATTTTCATTCTCAAACTGCAATCCGGTACGCATAATTGATTCCCCTTGAATAAGAATCCGTCTACCAACACAAACTCGTCAGTAATCCCATCCTTGACTTTCTAAACAATCTTCGTAAAGTAAAGATCTTCTTCAAACAACTCTGGTAGTAGCTCAAATCCTGTCACTTCAACCTTCATCGTTGTCAACAAATGATTCCTCCTGCTCAAAGCATCAGCTACACGATTCGTCACCCCTGATTTGTGCTTTACAACAAAAGTAAACTGCTATAGATACGCGATCCATGAAGCGTGTCTGGCGGAAATTTTGTCCTGCCCTTGCAAATGCTTTAAAGCTTCATGATCCGTATAAAGAACAAACTCCTTTTGAAGCAGATAATGTCTCCAGTGCTCCACAGCTTGAACAATTGTGTAAAATTCCACGTCATAAGTGCTATCTCTCAACTTAGCTCCAGACAACTTCTCACTGAAATAAGCAACTGGTCTTCCTTTCTGACTCAATACTCCACCAATCCCAACCTTCGATGCATCAGTATGTAACTCAAACAACAACTGAAAATCCGATAAAACTAGAATTGGCGCTGACGTCAATAGTGTCTTGATCTTCTCAAAAGCAACCCCTGCTTCCTCTGACCATGCAAACTTCTTTCCTTTCATGCAATCGGTTACAGGTGCCATTACACTGCAAAAATGTGGAATGAACCTTCGATAGAATGACGCTAGCCCATGAAAACTTCTCACTTCAGTAATGGTCATGGGTTGTGGCCAACTCCTGACAGCTTCCACTTTACTTTCATCCACTTGAATGCCTTCCTTCGACAGAACATATCCCAGAAACAAAACCCTGTGCGTCATGAACACACACCTCTTCGTTGCAGCATAAAATTTCTCCTATCGTAGAATCAATAGTACGTCACGAAAATGTTGGACATGCTTTTCCATACTCCCACTATAGATCAAAATATCGTTAAAGTGAACTACCACAAACTTCCCAATGAATGGTTTGAAAATCTGGTTCATTACTCTCATAAAAGTACTCAGAGCATTTGATAAGCCAAACGGCATAACCAGCCATTCGTACAAACCTTCCCTGGTTTTAAAAGCAGTCTTCCACTCATCACCCGGTCTAGTACGAATCTGATGGTATCCACTCTTCAAGTCAATCTTTGAGAACACAACAGCTCCACTCAACTGGTCAATCAAATCATCAAACCTCAGCATAGGAAATCTGTATCTCACAGTGATCTTGTTTAGAGCCCAACTGTCCGCACACATTCTCCATGTTCCATCCTTCTTCGGTACCAATAGGGCTGGAACCGCACAAGAACTTAAACTTTCCTGCACACGCCCTTGTTCAAGTAATTATTCCACTTGCCTTCTTAGCTCCTCATGTTCCTTTGGACTCATCCTGTAATGTGGTATGTGTGGTAATACTGCCCCTGGCACAAGATCTATCTGATGTTGAATATCCCTCAACGGTGGCAACTCCGTTGGCAACTCTTCAGGAAACACATCACTGAATTCTTCTAATACCGGCTTTACTTCCTCTGGGACTTCAACAGATTCAGTCGCTTCATGTCCAATCAACAAAAATACCGCTGGACTCTCTTCTACTTCTTCAAAAAATTCTTTCAAAGTCAACAAAGTCTTTAGCTCCTCAATCTCTTCTGATTTGCTTTCTCCTTGCTGTCTCTTCTTCGGAACCAAAATGATCATAACACCTTCAAACATAAAGCTGTAGCTATTGGTCCGACCGTCATGTTGCACTGCTCGAGCATACTGCCATGGTCTTCCCAAAAGTAAGTGACAAACATCCATCTCCACAACATCACACCATATCTCGTCTTTATACTTCTTCCCAATAGAAAATGGAACTTGAACTCGCCTGTCCACCTTCACTTCTCTTCCTTTTCTCAACCACGCTAATTAGTAAGGATTTGGATGCTTCTCCGTTTTCAGCTTCAACTTTCTCACAACTTCGGTAGAAATGATATTGTCACAACTTCCTGCGTCAATCAAAAATTTACAAACCTTCCCTAGTATAGTGCATGTTGACTGAAAGATGTTACTCCTCAACCAACTAGCCTCTTCTTCATGTTTCGGTGTCAAACAAGATCTCCTCATCATAAGATTACATCCTTCATCTCCCGACGCGATATCCTGTTCATCCACCTCAACTGGACTAGAATAACCTTCCCCAACATCCTCACCTTCAACTTCAGCAATCATAGTTCGTTTCTTCGGCTTCGGACATTCATTACTCTTGTGTCCCACTTTCTGGCAATTGTAACATTTGAAACTGTTGTTGACCTTTGCCTTCGCAACTTCATTCACAACTGGTTTACTGACAGCTTTCGAAACATTGGAACTCCCACTAGCACCTTTATTATGAATATTGGAACTTGTAAACACACCACCTCCACGTCTTCCCTGCTTCTCCCAAGCCAACGCTTTCTGGTGCGCTTCAGCAACAGATCTAGGATCAAACATATTCACCATATCCTGGATCTGTATCCTCAACCCTCCAACAAACCTAGCAGTCAATTGTTCCTCTGTTCTCCATAATGTCATTTCGAGTAATCAATTGATAAAATTCATCAGCATAATCATTAACAGTCTTCGTCCCTTGCCTCAAATTCTGCAATCTCTGATACGTGAGTGATTGATAGTTGTAAGGTAAGAAAGTAGCTCTCATCAACTTCTTCATCTTCTCCCATGATTCAATCTTCGACTTCCCCATCCGTTCTCGTGTAAGTTTGGTTTGCTGCCACCACGCCATAGCTCTATCTCTCAAATGAGTAGCAACCAACTTCACTCTTCGATTCTCGGGAACCTCCTTGAAATCAAAGATCTCTTCAACATTAGACAACCAATCCAAAAATTCTTCTGCCACCATTTCACCCTTGAATTCTGGAATTTCCATCTTCATACCCGACTCCCAACGTCGATCATCTTCAACATCTTGATCTTGACGTCGTCCCTGATCTCGTTCTCGATAATGAACACTTCCTCTATCAACATCAAACTCCTCATTAAAATCTGATGCATAGCGTTGTCGATCACGACTACCAACATCTCTACCACTGCCACTTCTACCACCAACATCCCTTCGATCTACATTCCTCCGACCACAATCATCCACATCTCTCCGATTTTGATCATCAACATTCCTATCACGATTGTCAACATTTCTACGATCATGATCTTCTCTTCTCTCCCGATCTGAATGTGGTGAAACTCTATTTCCCCCATGGCTCGACTCCAGTGAAACCCTTCTTCTACTTTGATTCATTTCAAGCATCATTCTCTCTAATCGACCAATTCCTTCATCAAACTTTTCATGCATGCGTTGTTCCATTTGATCGGCCTCTTCTCTTCTATACAAAGCTTCAATATTTTGATGGCGGTTAGCTCTTCTCGGCGGCATGATTACACAGCCACAAACACTTCACAAAGACAAATGAACTTTAAAACTTTAACAATACACGGCTCAAACTAGCTCAACACTTCACTAGCTCGCACAAGCTTGCAACGACCTAAGGCTTAGCTCGGCTCGGCTTCAAACACCTCTCGGTCTATACTTCTCACAAAGTGATGCACGGCTCTACCCAACTCGGCTCACTTCAATCACCTTTCAAACTTTGATCCAAAATGAAATGGATCGAAAGCTTCCAACTTGTTGCAACTTCAAGACGAACACGATGAACACCAACTTCAAACTTCAAACTCGGCTCCAAGACTTATCTTAGCTATGATTGGTTAAGTCTCGCTCTGATACCAAACTGACGCGGCGGAATAAACGAATTGACGACGAAATGTAGATTTCATGTCAAACTAATCGATGAAACGATTAGATGAAACAATATGAATCGGTGGATTGAAAATACTGCAAGGCCCAAATTCGTTGATCCGAAGATACCGAATTCTAGCTATCTCTGACACGTTGATCGCGCACGATACCGTGAAGAGAGATCTACAATTCTTCGAGCGTTGATCAAGCGCACTTGATTCCGCGAATTGGCTTCAACGATCGAAGATTCGAGCGCACTCGAATGTCGAAAGTGGAGATAGGAGATCACACTCAACTACCAATTTAATGGAGGCACAAAGCTTCACAAACAAAAGTTTATTCAAACATAACCATCTTTACAAATGACCCCACATGCCTATTTATACGCTACAACTCACACGTCTCAACAGAACAACGCTACCGACCTAACATAGGTCGTCCATGACCTAAAATACAGAAGTTAACAAGACCCAGGTCGTTCACGACCTAACCACATGACGACCTACGAGTTACGACTCATCAACACTACAACGCCACAACAACAAGCGACTCAACCATATTTACAACACAAGTTACTTAAGGAAAATGTAATTACAACACAATACACGAGTTAACAAATATACGATACACGACCTAACCAGTGAACGACATAACAAACAATTCTGGAAGCCCGACAGCGACCTTCTGGAAGCGACTTAAGAAAGCCCGCGACTTAAGGAAACTCGTACATAACTGGAGCGACTTAAGTAGGTCGTTCGCGACCTAAACGCCTTAAGGAGGTTCGCGACTTAGCCAAACCCACTTCAGGTTTCCTTCACGCGACCTAAGCTTTACGCGACCTTGAGCAATAACGTGCGGCATTGAGTAAGTTAACTCGCTAGGTCGCTCGCGACTTAGTATAGGTCGTTCCAACAACTTATCCCCCTGTTTAACCTCATTAGATCGTTCCAACGACCTATGGTGCTCTTCCTTGCTTTCCATTGTGCTATCCACGTCCTCTTCCTCGAGACTCTTTACGTTGTTAGGTCGCACGCGACCTTGGAATTTGTTAGGTCGCTCGTGACCTAAGACCTCTTCAAACTGGGCTGCATCAAATTCCCTTTAAAATTTATTTCCCGATTTATCCAAATTTATTCCAAAATCCATTAATTCCAGTTTTACTCCTATATTATGATTTAAAACCATATTTAAAACTGAACTATCAATTTCATACACTTTTTCAAAATTCTCCTTTTATTTTTCCTAACCCATTTTAAAACTTAAATTTTTAAATAAACCCTTTATACTTAAATCAATATTGCTTAAGTCCTTACTTTTTAAAAACCTTTTTATGCACATTTGTTCAAATCCCCCATTTTCCCATATTCCAGAATTAATTAAATATGATTAAAAAATCAAACTATTTATTTTCCCAAGTCTTTTCTTTTTAATCGATCCAACGTACTACAAATACTTTACTTAAACATTCCCTTTTTATTTTCTTCCAAAATCCAGTATTTATATTTTTGACATTTTATAGTACCAAAATATTTAGCATAACCATAGCATTCAATAACTCCAATCTCAATATAATCTATCACAGATTATCAAATAAAGCATATAACAGAATATGAAATAAATTTCAGTATTTTTGGGAAATCCAGTTAGATTCCTCCAACCTGTTTCCCTGCATCCACAGATGTTAGCACAATATAAATATACCAATCCCACTTTAAGGGGGATATCGCGGTATAAAGGGTCTTCTGCAATAGAGCGGGGCGCATAGGGTCTCATCCGCTGTATAATGCGGGAATATCAATCACTCCAATATATATATATATATATACATACACGCACTACTATGTATAATATCACATCCAGAATGATAATAATTATCACATTCAATCAATCAACCAATAACTTCAATTTGTACTATTTAATTTAACGTGCAATCCAATTTGAGTGAGATTAACTCACCTTTGTCCGTAAATTTGTAACTCGATCCAAACCAGCTTGTTTTCTTCACGATTTTAGCCCTTGTACAAACATTGTATGGTTTATTAATATTTGAACTAACCGAATAATCTATTAACATTTAATAATGTAATTTAAACTAATTTTCCTTTAAACAATTTTTAGTAACCAAAATAATTATATAAGTTAATTAAATAAATTAATTTTCAATAATACATTATTTAAAATAACCTAGTAATTTAAAAATTGTATATGTATATTTACTTTATTGAAACTATGTATATACTTAAAATCTGTATAGATCCTAAAGTCAAATTTTATATAAGCTTCCAAACACTTTAAAATTGTATATTTTTAAAAAAAATGAAACTTTATCTTACTGTTAAAAATTTTCTCTTCCTTACCCTACATATACATACATACATATATATATATAGATAAAAACAGAATTTTCTTTTTAAACCTTACTGTAAATTTATATACCTTAAATTTATATTTTCTTCTTAACCTATATATATATTTATACACACACATACATAGACACACAAATATATATATATATATATATATATATATATATATATATATTGATCGCTTCTTAATTCTATGTCTTCTTCACGTCCGTTTGCCGCAATGGTCTCTTATTGACCGCTTCTTTTCCTGCTTATTTCAACCGTTCATATTTTGAATTTAGGTTAATTCTAGGCTTGTAAACGTGCTTAAACCGAGCCTTTTTGAATAAAAATTCTATCCAAATTATAATTTAGACCCAAACCCGACCCGCGTTGGTCAGTTAGACAGTTGTGTTGGAGCACGCATGTTTATGTCAACATTGTATCGAAGTCCACTTTATCCCATGAGAAAAAATTGAGTCTCCAGAAGGCCTAAACTTTCTCTTGTGTATCCTATATCTAAATAAATACGTTGATCAGTTTTATACACTGTGGGACTATTCATATTCCTACATTCTTCCTCTTCTTTGTTTCTCTTCTTCTCCAAAGAAAAAACACTCAAACAAGTTATAATAAAATTTTATTTTAAAAATATAATTTTGGGGAAATAGATCATCTTTAAAAATTTGATTTTATGGTTTTAGTGTTAAGGAAAAGTAGTCATACCTTTTTATGCATTCCATATTTAGCGATCGAAAATATGTTTTCAAAAGCTTATTAAACTTGTTGTAACATTACTTTTGAAAGTATTAAATAGTTGTTTGCTTTGAAACCATAAATTTTAAGTGGACAATTGCAAAATAAGAATGATAATTGGATGGTAGGGTTGGGAGATGCTATTAGTTCATGCGATAGTGGAATCGCGATGGCTTTATTCACAACTAAGCTAGGTGTGTGTGAGAAACGAGGTTGAAAAGCAATAGTGTGAGTTAAACCTTCATTAAATTTCACTAATTCATACTATTAGGTGATTACTATGTTTTGTTAATCTATTATGATGCTCATTAGATATCTTATGATTCGAGTTCAATCTACCACAACTGATTTTGAATAAATGGATTGGTACGAGGATTACGAGTGAAATATACTAATTGTATGCAAATTGATGATAAGTTTCTTAATTAAATAAAGTGATTAACTTATATACATATACATATACGTATACGTATACATATACATATACATATACACATACATACATACATACATACATACATACATACATACATATATACGTAAAAATTAATTTGTTTACTTAGTACAGTCTATCATCAATTGAAATCCAAAGACAATAACTATGTATGTAAAAGAAGTGAATCAAATTGTTGATATAAGTAAATTGTATGAAAGTATATAAATTGTGTTTGTATATATGTGCAAGTTGTTTGATAAAATTATATTTTGATTGTTGCTTGGAAAAAGATGTAGTATGTATATTATGTGATAGTTGATTTGAAGAAATAAAAGTATTGTTGTATTGATGATAGTAGCTGTAGATTAATAAATAAAATTTTCAGTATCTATTAATTAAATATATTGATATATTTATTTGAATTAAACATTGAATAGCTGATAATCGAATAAATTGGCATACTACCAATACCGAGTTGAATTAAATATATATATATATATATATATATATCAGAATGGTAAATGTTGTTTAAATCATTGATTTGTAGATTTTATTTGATTTTGAGTTATGATGTTTAATATATGAGTGTTTTCACTTGCATATAGCATAAATACTATGGAAAATTGAATCGATCAATTGTGTGATCATTTGATTGGTGCTATATATTTATTATATGCTATGCATTGGATAATAGTAAACTAGATATGAATTGTATTATTATAGTAATTGATTTAAAAAGGGACAAACTGAGTTGAATACTTTTGATTATTTAATTAAAGAAACTATGTAACACCCACCACTCTACCTATACTACCAAGGAGTATTACTCGATAATACTGTTTGATGATATAGATAATGAGGTGATATTGTCACACCTAAATATTCACTTAGGGTAACACCGGTATATATTTAAAAAATCGAATAACTAACTCACCAATACGTATTCAATATCGACACAAAGCAATAAACATATGCGTCTCTAAGATAAAACAATGCAAATTGTAAAACAAATATTATAGAACATAGTGCCACGAACGTAGCAACAGAAAATATACACAAATCCCAATGGGTCAAGATGGAAGGGTCGATTCACACAGTCATCAAAAACATACATAACATGTCCAAATGTATACATCTCAATAATAAATGAACATATGTAGCTACAAATATACAAAATTATCAACAATTCTATAATGTATATAACTATCATCCTCTATACTCAACAATTAAAAGCCGATCACTTCGTCTCTTAATCTATAATGTCTCAGACTGACCTGAGTATTATAGAAATAATACACGGGTCATATTATGTCTGGAATATAGATATCAAAATATATAATAGCAACTAGTATGGTGTAACCATAAGTATCTCAAAACTGCATACATCCTGCATACAACAACCCCATAGAAAACATGCACATATAATATCACATATAGTAAAGGATAGCCAATCATCTCATCATTGGAACAAAGACTATCATAGAAATAGATAACCATATATAAAGTCCTTTGGGTTAAGAGGTACTTTCCCTTGAATAGATGTCTAGAAGAGGTATCTATATAATTTAGTATAATCGTATAATCTCATATATTCGAGATGGGAGCCTCATAGCACTTATCACACTCCAAGGATAGCACCTGACACTGGTAGCGCGCAACACACCCCACAGTCTGCGTTACTCCCTGTCATTATGATTCCATTTCAATCTATGAAATATGCAACATACCGCTAAGCTAGTGTGGCATTCAAACATATCACCACACAGTCTGGATATCAGCACATAACACTTGCAATTTGGTATTGCAATGGATCTAGGGTGTGAGCCCACGATCAGCAAACAAGGATGGACAATAGTCTATTTAAATAAACAACACACATCATAAGTTGGCACACAATATATCTTTCCTCTAGGCATTAACCATAAAATAAGAGTGTCCCTCACTTACAGATAGCAATCGAATAAATATCAAAGTAGGCTTCCCATACCACTTGGTGTTACTCGCTCGTTTACTCACTGCTCATAAACTACACTCACTACCCGTAATATTATACTATGAATCAAAAGAGTAGCATGAATAATATTGCTAAATGCCAATAACAGATGGTGTCACTAATCCTTTTACTCTATACTATCTCTATACAGAACTTCACATAATAATATTCTACACCACGGATTAAAAGAGTAATCAGAATAATATCACCCAATATCCCATACAAGATAGTGTTACTAATTCGTTTACTCATTCCTTACAATATAAAATTTTACATAGTAATATTCTACTTAACAAGTCTGGAGAATAACCAGGAAAATATTGCAGAAGGTCCTATGCCTAATGGTACAATAGTCATTCCGATTCCTCGCTACATAGAAATACTAATCATTCAAAACACACGGTGCTACTATTTATTGGTTCAATATTCATTTTTATTATAAAATACACTTTTTTATTACTACAATTCTCATCGAAGAGGTTTGATGTTCCACGACTTTGTAAGCCATCGCTATTATTGAAGTGATAGTGCTGATATTAGTAATTATTCTCAGTCACATCGCATACGTTAGCTATTGTCGAAGATATGAAACCATTAAAGCATATAGGGATCAGTGTCGAAGAGATAGGATACTACATTGCATCAAAAAGGAATATTACAATGTCACATATGACCAACTAGGCAAAGAGATCAATTGCAATCCACTTTGTAAGCCATCAATGAGTGTTGAAGTGACCATAGCACATTTCATTGATGCTAATTTATATAGACACCTCCTTTCATGAAAATAAGCCATACTTCATTCGCAACCTCATCACTTCAAAGACATGTCACCCTCAATGTACTAGATGTGCCACTCACTTATCATGATCAAAGTAGGCTTACAAACAATTACCTCGAAATTCATCAACACGACATTAAGATGGCACCATTCCTCACAAGTAGTTTGAGAGTATTGGTTTACAAAGAAGACAAATGAACATAAAGTTATGCCGCACTTTGTTAATAATCATATCGCACATCATCCTTAAACAAGCATATCGAAAATATCGCTTACCCTAGCAAGGTGGTGTTATTGAAGGACACCATCAATACCTACGAAGTCATCAAGAACACCAATAGTATACTGGATAGGACCACCTTGAACTATTGCTTTACTGCATCAATGCCGCAATGTTGCTTTGGCTAACAACTCTGTGGGTCACCAAAGTCATTGTTAACACCGCCACTGAAGTCCACACTTAAGGTTGCCGAAGATGTCAAAGCCACCCAACCCCTATATATATAGACATAGGGGTGCATTTTAGGAAATGAACTCACCGATCTCATTTATTACTTTTTCAACGTTGCAAACTCTAAATTGGTTTTAGAATTGTAAAGCCTTTGTACCGTTGGAACCTTGAACATAAGGATTTGGAAATTAAACAAGTGCATAGAATATCATATTGATTCAATTTGAAGTTGTGAATTGAATGGTCTTTTGACATTGCATATTGACCATTTGGTTTTGTGACTTACATAACATATCTGCTTTGAATTTGTGAATTGTATAGCATAATTGACTCTGAACTTGTACTAGCATGACATGCTTAATTTAAAACTTGAACCTTTGTAGCATATTTGACTTCAACTTCTTACTTGCATGAACTTGACTTTGATGACTACACTAAGGAGTAGTATGGGAACTCACTTCAACTTGATGACTTCAACTGGCATCAATAAAGCCTCTCTTTGAAATTATATAGTTTTAGAACATCTTTAATGTTAGCAAAGTTATTCGTTAACATTTTGGTGCTAAAACAAGAGCTCCAACCTCCATCTTCGTTAAAATCCAAAGTGGAATGACCTTGTCCTATATTAAACTAATCTAACCTATATATTAAGGCTTAAAGAACTTACCCAAGCTGTGACGCCCCACCTCTATACTCACAATAACAAAGGTTATTATAAGGAATAACGTTTGCTATTGCGAAGAATAAGGATTGTTAGAAGCGACCATCCGTAAGTTATGCCTTAGACGAGTATTGATTAAATCGATAGGAGTTGTGTAAATTACTCCCAACAGAAGTTATGCGGAAGACAAGTCTGGATACATGCTACAACAATCGATAGTTCACATGAACCAAATGTACATATACGTAGCCATCAATGCATACATGAGATCAGAGTCAATACACCAAAAGTAACACCTCGAAGTCTAGACAAAAGATGATGTGAAATCCCAAAAGCTGAAGCGGCAATGGAATCAGAGATAGCGATTATCCTAAAATAACTAGGTCTGACACGGGTATTATTTAAAAGAAAATAATAAACGGATCAATCTAATTTAAACTTAGAAGTGAATGCATCATAAACAACATCAAAGAAAATTAATTATAATCTCGAAGGAGACTATTCAACATAAATAATCAACATAGTTTAAATGAAGAAATCTCATTAAACTCCATCGAAATCAACTTTCAAATTCAAAACTGAATTCAAACAGTAATACACAGAAGTCTAGAAATCAAAAATACATAACTAGAAAAATCAGCATAAAAGTGGATCGATCCCATCATATGGAGAGTCTAAGCTACGCCGCACGTGCATCTCATATGGCCGAAGCCTACCAAGTACTATCATCATAATTTTTGGCACCCAACAAATGACCCGAATGTCCAATATATAACCCGAAAGTCTAGTACTAGTAATTGACCCGAAGGTCCATTATAGTGGCTTGAAAGCCTAATAAAATCATCAAAATCATCAAACAATAATTCCTCAGCAAATATTTCAATTAACGAGTCCGGAATTAACCGAATTAGTAGAAGCATGTTTCCATACTCCGCACTTTTGCTAAATCGTTTAAATCTCTTCATCGTTTCCTTGAAAGTACAAAATTGTGTATTTTATATGAATAAAGTTTACGTTCTCAAATGGACAAGTCCGGAATTAATCGGATCAGTAAAAGTAAAGGTCCATAGTCCTTAGTTTTGCTGAAGCGTTTAAATTGATTCCTCATTCTTTTGAAAGCATAAAACTGTAAAAAATTTGGAAACAATTTTATTTTAAAATGATTTTAAAAACACGTGATTAAAACAGCAACATCTATAGCAATTTTGACAAAGAAATTGCGCTTCACAAAATACCGTAAAAACGGATATCAAATCAGCGTTGCGGGATGATCGATTAAAAGTTTACTTTAAATTGACAGTTACTGAAGTCAGATCAATAGTAATTTTTATTGTAAAAAATCTCATTAAAACAACACACTTAAAAAATATAGCACCGGAGTAAAAATCCGTTATAAAAATAATGGCAACAAAATGTGTTTTAAAACCAAACACCGGTTCAACGTAAATTTAACAGTAGACCGCACTACTATATATTCAACGAATATACCACTGCCAGGACTTGAGATTAATGTATACGAAATAGATTTAATCAAATACAAAATGACCTAAAAAAATTAACATGCAAACATTTTACACGCACGTAACACTTTTCTTTGCAATACAAGAAGTCATGCATGCACAAAGGAGACCAATATGGCAATGCACGTATAAAATGATTATAAACAAAAATTTTACAATTTTTGTCCAAAATGAATTCGTGCTACACAAATGCACGCACTATATGAAGTAAAAATAGTTGACCTGGTACTACAACATTCGCATGCACTTAATGAAACAACAAATTATCTGGGCACCTAGTTTTTTTTTTCGTGTGTACATGAATACACGTAAACCACTTAACAAAATATAAAAAGATTTGTACAATGCATTTGCACTCACGTACCAAATATAAATGACCCGTGCAATGCATTTTTTTGGTGAATGCAACTAATATCCTGGAACGCACGCAAGTGAAAAATGTAAAACAACAATGATCTGGCAATCCTACCATTCGCATGCAAGTAAAAATAATAGTTTGGACAACATTTATTTAGCGATGCACGCACACTACTAATGTAGGCATGACATATTTATGTGTACACAAAATTGACCTGGGCAGTATATATATGCGCACGCAAGAGTAGATAATGTCTGAACTTCATGCACGCATGAAAGAATTGTGCAATCTGGATATGATTTTTGCATATGTGCTTCTTGCATGTATATATAAAAAATGCACTTGACTTTCTTTTGTGAAATGCGATGGCACACGCGTGAAACAAGTTTTGAATAACCTGGCATATCTTTCGGCATACATTATTTACACTCAAATGAACAATAATATTGAATGGGACCTGGTTTCTATGCAGCACTACTTACACTATAATATGCATCATTTAGTTGAACTAATTTCATGTGCAGATTGAAACCAAAGTACTCATCTATTAGCATGCATATAAAAAAATCATAACTTTTTGCTTGCATTTCGTGCACACGTAACCAAACAAAAACCTGGACATCACTTGCGTGCACAAAATGAACCAAACAAAAAAATGAGCGTAACGATATTTAGGCAAAATACTGAATAAATTAGAAATGTGAGTTTAAAACTCGCCTTAGATTTGCTTCCAAAATCAGCTAGCACTAAAAATCCAAAAGAAAGCGAACTATTTGAGCGGCCATTAAAGCTTCTTCCTAGCTACTGAAAAAAATTTAAACAAAAGAAAAGTGTTGCAGTGTTTATTTTTCTTTTCAAAATTTGTGTACAAGCCAAAAATGAGCAAGATTTTGTACAAGTGCATTAAATGAAAACGTGTCTAAGTGAAGAACAAGGACACAGCTAGCATTTAATAGAAATATGCTTCAGAGAAGAAAAATTACACGGCTAGCATAAAAAATGATGGCAGCCAAAAAGGGTTCATATATTTGCTTTAGAAATAAGTGACAGCAAGGCACAAAAATGTTCCACTTTTCCTTTTTAAACTTAGTGGCTGCAAACAAAAAGTGTGCACTACTTGCTATATAAACTTTTGGTGTGTGACAGCAAAGCAAAGATGTTTCACTTTGCTTTTGAATTGGACCATTTCACATATACACGTGAAGGCCAAAAAAGAGATTACAACTAAACTTGGTTATTAAACAACTGACTTTGTAAATGAATCTCATTGCAATTTTTTTTCAATTTCAATTTTAATTTTTTTTATTTTGACGGAAATAAAATCGCAGTTGTTACGAACTCCCCCCTTATAAAAATTGCGTCCCTACAATTTTCATACTAGAAGTTGTTTATAACACAAATTATTCATCACAACAAGATTTAAAATAGAAAAGATGGATATAGAATGCTCACCCCCACCCGAAGATGAGAAAAAACCGGGATAAGAACGCTCGATGAATTCTTTGGTTTCCCAAGTGCAATCTTTGGGGATTGCGGACCATTGAATTTTCACAAGTGGGACTTCTTTATTCCGAAGGCGTTTAACCTTCGAAGCTAGCACACGAATAGGATTTTGCACAATAGACAAGTCGGGTGAGATCTCAAGATCTTGCAACACATGAGGATCAATAATAGAATCCGAATCTCAAAGGAATTGTCGAAGCTTGGATACATGAAATACGTCATGAATTCTCGAAAACTGGATAGGTAGTGATACACGATAAGCAACAGAGCCAATGCATTCCGCAATAGGAAACGGTCCAATATATCGAGGAGCCAATTTCCCAGAGCTACTAAAACGCACCACACCCTTCATCGGAGAAACACGAATGAATACGCGATCGCCAACAGAAAATTCCAAAGGCTTCCTATGATGATCGACATAAGATTTCTGCCTATTCTGAGCCTCTTTCATTCTCTGCCTAATAATATCAGTCTTCTCGGAAGATTCACGAATATAATCGAGGCCAAGAACTAACTTTTCCCCAGGTTCTAACCGACAAGATGGTGATCGATATGGTCTTCCATAAAGGGCTTCGAAAGGAGCCATACCGATACTGGATTGGAAACTGTTGTAATAAGAAAATTCAACAAGAGATAAGTGGTCTTCCCAACTACCACCAAAATCAAGAATACAAGCGCGAAGGAGATCTTCTAAGACTTGATTCACCCTTTCAGTCTGACCATTAGACTGTGGATGATAAGCTGTACTGAGATTGAGCTTAGTGCCCAAAGCTTTCTGAAGTCTCTGCCAGAAACCACTAGTAAAAAGCGGATCTTTATCACTAACAATAGAACTAGGCACACCATGAAGTCGAACGACTTCTTTAATAAAAAGCTTAGCCAACAAAGGAGCAGTCCGATTGGACTTGATAGTAATAAAATGAGCAGATTTGGTCAATCTGTCAACAATCACCTAAATACTAGTATGGCCCGACCTCGAACGAGGTAGAGCATCAATGAAGTCCATGGAAATTTGATCCCATTTCCATAATGGAATCTCAAGATGCTGCAAAAGACCACTAGGATGTTGGTGTTCTTCTTTAATAAGTTGACAAGTCATGCAACGACTCACATAACTTGCAACATCACGCTTCATACCTTTCCAAAAGTATAAGCGTTTCATATCAGCATACATCTTACTACTACCTGGATGAATAGTATACTTAGAACGATGACGGTACTCAAGAATGTCATTTCTAAGATTAGGAACATTAGGCATGATCAACCTTCCCTTCTTCCAAATACAACCATGAATATCAATTTCTAAATCCTTTAGATCATCACTTCGGGATTCTGATTTACAACTCTGAATAAAATAAGAAATATCTGGATCTTGTTTCTGGGCATCGACAATACGATCCAACAAACTAGGATGAGCTTCCATGCTAAGTAAAAGCACGGGCGAATCAGAAAGTGAAGGACGGTCTCTAATATCACAAAGAGATAAAGCTTCCAACATATTCCACTCTGCTAGCATCATGGAAACAACAACTTGCTGCTTGCGACTAAGTGCATCAGCAACTCGATTACCCTTACCGGGGGCATACTGAATATCAAAATCATATAAAGCAAAAAATTCGAGCCAAAGCTGTTGCCTCATATTAAGTTCTTTCTGAGTGAACAGATATTTCAGAGATTTGTGATCGGTGAAGAGAATAAAACGCTTGCCCAATAAATAATGTCGCCAAATCTTTAGAGCAAAGACTATAGCGGCTAACTCCAAACCATGGGTAGCATAACGGATCTCGTTAGCCTTTACTTGTCTAAAAGCATAGGCAACTACTCTATTCTTTTGCATGAGAACAGCACCGAGTCCATAACCACTGGCATCGGTATAAACAACAAGGTCATGATTCCCTTCGGGAACCACTATGATAGGAGCATGAGAAAGGAGGTCTTTTAACTTCATAAAAGAAGACTCACACTTATCCGACCAAATAAAAGGAATAGCTTTTCTCGTAAGAGTGGTAAGCGGTAAAGCAATAAGAGAAAAGTCCTTAATGAACCGGCGATAATATCCCGCCAATCCAAGGAAACTATGGATCTCAGTAATAGTCTCGGCCTCTTCCAATTTTGAATAGATTTGATCTTGGAAGGATCGACAGAGATACCATCGGAAGAAACAATATGATCGAGAAATTTCACCTTATTCTCCCAAAAGTGACACTTGGAGAATTAGCATAAAGCTGATGCTGACGAAGAGTGCTCAAAATAATCTCCAAATGCTGAATATGATCGGCTACAGATTCGGAATAAATAAGAATATCATCAATGAAAACCAAGATGAACTTATCGAGATATTTCCGAAATATCCGATTCATAAGATCTACAAAATACGTTGGAGCGTTCGTCAAACCGAATGGCATAACAAGCCATTCGTAAGAACCATAACGAGTACGGAATGCGGTAAGAGGAATACTATCTTCTGCAACTTGTAACTGATGAAAACCGGTAGCAAGATCGAGTTGGGAGAAAATCTTAGCGCCACTTAATTGATCGAACATGTCGTTGATCCTAGGTAATGGATACCTATTTTTGATAGTGAGCTCGTTAAGCTTGCGATAATCAATGAAAAGCCTAAGAGTACCATCTGGCTTCTTAACAAAGACAACTACGGCGCCCCAAGGAGATGAGCTAGAACGAATAAATTGCTTGGCTTCCAATTCAGATAATTGTTGCTTGAGTTCCTTATTTTCCTTAGCACTCGTGGGAGGACAACTGATAGGATGAGCACCAGAGATAAGATCGATGCAGAACTCAATTGCCCTCTTCGGCGGCAAACACGAAATAGGCTCGAAGACATCAGAAAAACCACAAACAATCGGAATATTAGCTACGGCATCCTCCGATTCGAAGGAAGAAATGAGAGCATTCGAAGTATGACCCATGCTTCGAAATATAATAGTTAACTGCTCGATAGCATCGGGATGCTTGAGATATAAAGTTCTTTCGGGACATAGGATTTGAAATTCATAACGGATGAGCCAATCCATCCCCAAAATCATATCAAAACCAAGATGATCCATAACATGCAGATTCACATGAAAGGAAAAACCACATAGAATAATCTCAACATCAACACATAACAAACCAAGAGTAACGGATCCACCAATGGGATTCACAATCCTCAAAGGGTCGCAAAGACTAACAACATCCAAATGAATAACATCAACAAGCTCCTTTGACACGAATGAATGCGATGCACCCATATCGAAACGAGCTCTAATAGAACGACCATCAAATAAAATAAAACCTTCCAAAACAGAAGGAGTAATACCTTTGGGTCAGAAGAATCACCAGAAGCTTTAGCAACATTAAGATTCCTAGATTTGAAACCCTTAGGAGCAATAGGACAATCAAAAACCCAATGACCCTCTTTCTTGCAATAGTGGCAAATGCAAGTCTTAGAGCAACTACAGAGAAAATGATCGAAAGAACCACAATTATAGCACGCCCTCTGAATAGAAGGTGCACTACTAGGCTGAGAACTAGAGGTAGCTTGCATCTTCTTCTTCTTCTTGTTGGAAGAATTAGGTTTATGAAATGGAAACCTCTTCTTGTTGGAGTTCTTAGAAACCTCAACCTCATCACCACTATCACGTTCCTTTTCGACAGCTTCAAGGCAAAGTGTCGAATCAACAAGTTCCTCAAAAGGAAGCTTAAGCTGAAGAAAAAGAACTTTCTTCAAATACTTCTTCAAACCTTCAACAAATCAAAGATTTTTCTTACGCGGAGTGTTAATGAACACAACTCCGTATTTGGACAATGCCTCGAAAGATGCAACATAATCAGAAACAGAGGACTTTCCTTGCTTCAAATCAAGGAAACTACGAGCAAGATTAGCCTTTTCTAATTCAGGAACGAACTAAAGTTCGAATTGTTCCTTAAACTGAATCCACGCGAGAGAGGACTCATCAACTTCCACAATCAAAAGCTCATACCAATTAAGCGCATGTTCTAGCAACATGCTAGATGCCATGAGAACGCAATGATGATCCGAAAGATCCATCCGAGAAAATATGCGTTCACAAGCGCGCAGCCAAGTCTGAACCTCCAATACACTTTCCGATCCCTTGAAAGGTTTTCCTCCAAGGTGGGAATAGTCACTACACATGCGGGCGAAGGCAGACTTGTGAGAGGGAGCTACGGGAGTAGCAACAGAAGGATGGGTACCCCGAAATAGCTCCATAAACCGATCAGCTGACATATAGACTCCGTCCGGATGAGAACCACTAGACGGGCCTGCAGAATAACGCTTCCATCTACCTCTTCCAGGCATAGGCTGAGAGAACAAGAGAAGAAAAGGATTAGTTAAAACAATACAAGATTGATAAGGAATTTAACAAATGGAATACTACGGAATATGAAATTTATTCCTAGACATACTCCAACATGTTAAAGTGGAAGGAATAGATTAGAAAGGCATGAATAAACCCTCGAATAGTTATAATGCATGTTCCATTCTACTTCTGTTCTGTGTTTATTATAGTTTGTTCTTAATCTCGGTTCTGATACCAAGCCGTGACGCCCTACCTCTATACTCACAATAACAAAGGTTTTTATAAGGAATAACGTCTGCTATTGCGAAGAATAAGGCTTGTTAGAAGCGACCATCCGTAAGTTATGCCTTAGACGAGTATTAATTAAATCGATAGGAGTTGTGTAAATTACTCCCAACGATATATATTCAATCCAAATCTAAAACAAAAGTACGGTGGCTTAAGAAAAATTCAGAACAACCCATAATAACAACAACACAGATAAGTATAATCACATCAGAATAGAAATATCAGATATAGCGGAAGACAAGTCTAGATACATGCTACAACAATCGACAGTTCACATGAACCAAATGTACATATACGTAGCCATCAATGCATACATGAGATGAGAGTCAATACACCAAAAGTAACACCTCGAAGTCTAGACAAAAGATGATGTGAAATCCCAAAAGCTGAAGCGGCAACAGAATCAGAGAAAGCGATTATCCTAAAATAACTCGGTCTGACCCGAGTATTATTTAAAAGAAAATAATAAACAGATCATTCTAATTTAAACTTAGAAGTGAATGCATCATAAACAAGATCAAAGCAAATTAATTATAGTCTCGAGGGGGACTATTCAGCATAAATAATCAACATAGTTTAAATGAAGAAATCTCATTAAACTCCATCAAAATCAACTTTCAAATTCAAAATTGAATTCAAAAGAGCAATACACAAAAGTCTAGAAATCAAAAATAGATAACTAGGAAAATCAGCATAAAAGTGGATCGATCCCAACATATGGCGAGTCTAAGCTACGCCGCCCGTGCATCTCATGTGGCCGAAGCCTATCAAGTACTGTCATCATAATTTTTGGTGCCCAACAAATGACTCGAAGGTCCAACATATGACCCGAAGGTCTAGTACTGGTAATTGACCCGAAGGTCCATCATAGTGGCTCGAAAGCCCAACAAAATCATCAAAATCATCAAACAATAATGCCTCAGCAAATATTTTAATTAGCGAGTCCGAAAATAATCGAATTAGTAAAAGTGTGGTTCCATACTCTGCACTTTCGCTTAATCGTTTAAATCTCTTCATCGTTTCCATGGAAGTGCAAAATTGTGTATTTTATATAAATAAAGTTTACGTTCTCAAATGGACAAGTCAGGAATTAATTGGATCAGTAAAAGTAAGGGTTCATAGTCCTTAATTTTGCCGAAGTGTTTAAATCGATTCCTCATTCTTTTGAAAGCGTAAAACTGTAAAAACTTTGGAAACAATTTTATTTTAAAATGATTTTAAAAACATCTGATTAAAACAGCAACATCTATAGCAATTTCGATAAAGGAATTGTGCTTCATAAAACACCGTAAAAACGGATATCAAATCAGCGTTGCGGGATAACCGCTTAAAAATTCACCTTAAATTGACGGTTACTGAAGTCAAAACAACAGTAATTTTTACTCGTCAAAAGTCTCACTAAAACAACACGCTTCAAAAATATAGCACCAGAGTAAAAATCCGTTATAAAAATAATGCCAACAAAATACGTTTTAAAACCAAACACCGGTTCAACGTAAATTTAACAGTAGACCGCACTACTATATATTCAACGAATATACCACTGCCAGGACTTGAGATTAATGTATACGAAATAGATTTAATCAAATACAAAATGACCTGAAAAAAATTAACGTGCAAACATTTTACATGCACGCAACACTTTTCTTTGCAATACAAGAATTCATGCATGCACAAAGGAGACCAAAATGGCAATGCACGTATAAAATGATTATAGACAAAAAATTTACAATTCTTGTCCGAAATGAATTCGTGCTTCACAAATGCACGCACTATATGAAGTAAAAATAGTTGACCTGACACTACAACATTCACACGCACTTAATGAAACAACAAATTATCTGGGCACCTAGTTTTTTTTTGTGTGTACATGAATACACGTAAACCACTTAACAAAATATAAAAAGATTTGTACAATGCATTTGCACTCACGTACCAAATATATAATGACCTGTGCAATGCATTTTTTTGGTGAATGCAACTAATGTCCTAGAACGCACGCAAGTGAAAAATGTAAAACAACAATGATCTGCCAATCCTATCATTTGCATGCATGTAAAAATAATAGTTTGGACAACATTTATTTGGTGATGCACGCACACTACTAATGCAGGCATGACATATTTATGCGTACACGAAATTGACCTGGGCAGCATATATATGCGCACGCAAGAGTAGATAATGTTTGAACTTCATGCACGCACAAAAGAATTGTGCAATCTGGACATGATTTTTGCGTATGAGCTTCTTGCATGTGTGTGTGTGTTTATATATATATGTATATATAATGCACTTGACTTTCTTTTGTGAAATGCGATGGCACACACGTGAAACAAGTTTTGAATAACCTGGCATATCTTTCGGCATACATTATTTACACTCAAATGAACAAAAATATTGAATTGGACTTGGTTTCTATGCAACACTACTTACACTATAATATGCATCATTTACTTGAAATAATTTCACGTGCAGATTGAAACCAAAATACTCATCTATTAGCACGCATAAAAAAAATCATAACTTATTGCGTGCATTTCGTGCACACCTAACCAAACAAAAACTCGACATCATTTGCGTGCACAAAATAAACCAAACAAAAAAAATGTGCGTAACGATTTTTAGGCAAAATACCGAATAAATTAGAAATGTGAGTTTAAAACTCACCTTAGATTTGCTTCAAAAATCAACTAAAAATCCAAAAGAAAGCAAACTATTTGAGCGTCCATTAAAGCTTCTTCTCAGCTACTGAAAAAAAATTGAACAAAAGAAAAATGTTGCAGGGTTTATTTTTCTTTCCAAAATTTGTGTGCAAGCCAAAGATGAGCAAGGCTTTGCACAAATGCATTAAATGAAAACGTGTATAAGTGAAGAACAAGGACACAACTAGCATTTAATAGAAATGTGCTTCAAAGAAGAAAAAGTACATGGCTAGCATAAAAAATGATGGCAGCCAAAAAGGGTTCATATATTTGCTTTAGAAATAAGTGACGGCAAGGCACAAAAATGTTCCACTTTTGCCTTTTAAACTTAGTGGCTACAAACAAAAAGTGTTCGCTACTTGCTTTATAAACTTTTGGTGTGTGACAGCAAAGCAAAAATGTTTCATTTTGCTTTTGAATCGGACCATTTCACATATACACGTGAAGGCCAAAAAAGAGATTACAACTAAACTTGGTTATTAAACAACCGACTTTGTAAATGAATTGCATTGCAAAAATATTCTTTTTTCAATTTCAATTTTAAATTTCTATTTTAATTTTTTTTTTATTTCGACGAAAATAAAATCACGGTTGTTACACAACCAAGCATACCCCACTCCAAGCCAACCTAACTTTTAGTCTAAACATAATGATAGTAAATTGTGTTAAGATGCCAAACAAGGATCCTCTGAGCCTAAAACAAATACGCCAACCTATCTAATCACTAGTGATTCCCAGCTTCACGAAGAACAATTTTTAATAATCAGGGCATTAAAATCATGGAAAATAAAAGAAGACGAACAACGTCTTATAACCCAGATAAATGGAGTCTAAATCCATTCCATCTAGGGCCATTCCTAATTTTTGTTTTGGGAAAGGAATCCAAGATAGATAATGTCTTTTGGAGAATAAGAAAAGAAATTCAACTTCAAGCCAGAGGGATTATTTTTGAAAAAGAAATAACGTAGGATTTCAAATGATTTAATATAAAGTGGGAAAGTATTCTTGGCCACTTCCAAAGGCAAAATGAAACTTGAGATCCTTAAAAAGGAAGCTTACTGTGGATGCCAAGGAGCCTAAAGAGCGCAACAAAAGAGATAAGCATCAGCTAATAGTGCAAGCCTCTTAATCACGACCTTTGAAGAATTGTACACTCACTATCACTATTGAAAATATTCACTTCTCGACTAAAGATGAGCTCAACTATTGACCATTACAAAAGAAGAGGACCAAGTTTAAACGAAATCGTGGAGGGTCATACTATCAATATCAACTTTCAAATGGCCGTAACATCAATCAATGCACGAGTTTAGAAGGGATAATTATTAACTTCCTAGGGCAAGGGAAGCTCAATTAGTTTGTAAAAATATGTTAAACAGCATTAACAATAATACAAGGAGTTCCAAATTAGAATGTCTACATGGTTAAGGAATAGGATTCTCCCAGGATAAAAATTCAGACATCAAAAGCGCATGACCGCAAGAGGTCCCTATCGATCAAAGGCCCCAACCATCAAATGCTTATGTCCACAAAAGTCCCTAGCCATCAAAGACACCAACCATCAAAGGCTTATGATTGCAAGAGCTCCCAGGCCATCAAAGAGCCCGACTATTAAAGGCTCGCGGCTGCAAGAGGTCCCTTGCCATCGAAGGCCCTAAGCCTTCAGTGTCATCATCAAAGGCCTCACTGAAGTGCTTCGTAAAGGGAGGTCGGAGTAAGCCTTTAGTGCCACTATGAAAGGCCTCATTAAAGCAACGGGAAAGGAACCATTCCCTGCCTACATGGCTTAGTTGAAGCGCCTTCTAGAGGGAGGTAGGAGTAAGCCTTTTATGCCATCAGCAAAGGCATCGCTAAAGCATAAGGAAAGTCTTTAGTGCCGTCATCAAATGCCATACTGAAGCACCTTCTAGAAAAGGATGGAGTAAGCCTTTAGTGCCAGTCATTAAAGGCCTCACTAAAGCAAAAAATCTTTAAGACGAAGATCAATCAAAATCAGAGCCAAGTAATGTTCCAAATCAATCAAAATCAAAGCCAAGTAGAGCTCCATATCAATTAATCTTGTAGAGTAAGATCTATCAAAATCAAAGACAAGTAGTATTTTAAGTTAAGCAAAGTCTACTAGAGGGAAGACCACTAAATATGAGCTCTTTATGTTCCCTCAACATACGCAACGTTTAACTACCAGACAAAGACTTTTGGTCTTCTTTTATTATTTCTAGATATAGATTTCTGGTCTTCTTCTATTATTTCCAAATATGGGTTTCTAGTTTTCCTTTATTATTAAGTATGAATTTCTACTCTTATCGCTAGATATAGATTTTTGGTCTTTTATTATTGCTAGACAAAGATTTCTAGCTTCTTTTATTATAGCTAGATATGGATTTCTGGTCCTTTTTTATTATTGCAAAATATTGATTTCTGGTCTTATTGCCAAATATGGATTCCTAGTCTTCTATCTTTACCTGATACTGATTTTTGGTCTTCCATTATTATTGCTAGATTTTGATTACTGTTCTTCTTTAATTATCAGATATGGATTTTTGGACTTTCTCGATCAGATATGTTTCTGGTTTCTGTTATTAAACATTGAACGGACTTCATGGTCATTTATAAGAAAGCAAATTTTAATGTGAAAAATTCAATTATCTTGAAAATAAGTATGTTGATTTTTGCATCAAAAGCCCGGAGTACAAAAGCAGGATAATCACACAATTTGTTTCAAATCCATGTACTTTGCATTTGAGGTAACTTTCATTCCAATACAAGTTCATTATAATTAATGTATTACATACCAAATTATAGGTACAAAATTTAGCAGAAAAGAAAATCTATTTAAGGGTAGATCACTGCTAGAGCTCAAGCTTCGTGTTGACTTTTTTATGTCCTTGGCAAGTAAAGGATCGGTAATATGGAAAATGGCCACATCCAATTTTTTTAAGTTTCTTTTCCTTTCTATGAATAGTATATGCATCATCAATCAAAGTGTTAGCAAGAAATCTTGTTAACATCCCTAAAGCTATGTGAATAACCAATAAGGTCATATAAGATTAGGAGGTTAAAGAAGTTGCTTCTTTTGAAACCCACCTTTTGACTTGATTGACCAAGTCAAGATAGATTTGGTAGTTAAATTAGAAATGCAGGCTAAGGATGTAGCATCCAACTCGAAACTTTTCTTTTGAATGAGTCGAAGGCAGCCATTTATAAGTGTTTTTGACCATGTCGAAGGTTCATTTTGACCCTATAGACACTATTGGAAGGTACGCGTGCTTTATTAAAATATGATAGCTGCTCTTGACCTTATTAGTTTCACCCCATTTTCTACTGAAATCCTTCGAAATGGTTGTAGATTTAATGGGGGGCGAACCCTTTTCGAATGAATTCCTTCTTGACATTCGCTTTCCAACTATAGATTGGATTCCCTTCGGATCTCCCCTTTCAACCACGTCGAAAGGAATGTTATCATTTCGAAACCGATCTAGATTGAAGTTGGCTAAGATTCATTCGGTTATCTTTGCATAAGATCTGCTTGGATATTCCTAAGTTTCATAGATCCACCAATGTCAATAACCCATCACCATCCTTATTTCCATTGAATAATATTGGTTACGATGGTGACGTGTTTCGAATGTATATATCCAAGTTGATCATATGTATTGCATAGACATAACGAAGCTAAGAGAATAAGACAGAATCATGTGCGATGGATCATTAGCCTAGCTAATAATCCAAATGATCTTCCTCATCATCAAAATCCTTAATGAATCCGCCATCTCTCCCTTTAGTAATAATCCAAAATGAGTTACAATTGTGAGAGCTTTTTCCCTAAATGGATTTAAGGTTTACAATGGATTTTTGTTGTAGCAAAGAAGCTGAAGTAAATGAAATGAGCTTAGGATTCCAAAATCCAGTCCCTAAAACTAGACCCCTTGGGTGCTATTTATAGATGCTGGTCGACTCCCTTCCGCACTAACGCCTTCGACTCGGTCGAAAGGCCCAGTTTTTGTATGCCACCTCAAGCCTTTTGACTTGGTCGAAAGGCCTTGTCTACTTTCAACATAGTTGAATGGCATCTCTTTCGAATCCTTTAATTCACCTTTGCGCTTTCCTTATTTTGCTCCAGACATTTCCACTAAGTCGAAAGGGTCTTTTTATCAACCTTTCTCCTTTATTGAGCCTTTTATTATTCCTTTTCTCTACTTTCTCTAGAACTTCTTTCGACATTGTAAAAATGTCTTCAAATTTTCCTTTCTCTTCATGTTGCCTCATTGTCATCGCAAGAAAGATAGGAGCCTCTGACTATGTGATAGGTTGCCCATAAGGGCTTCGAAGTTGTTGATGTACCAATGGTTTCAATTGTGTTGAATAGTTTCCTAATGCATGCCTACGAACTGATGCGGAACCTTCTACTGATGCCATTGGTTTCGACCGATTCGAAAGGCTTATTTATGCTTTTGAAAGGGTTGTTACAAAGGCAAAACCTTTGGTTCTGAACGGTTTGGCGCACATATGAGTAACTGGTGTTCTTTGCCTTCGATAGGTGGTTTCGTGGTCGTCCTTACGTTCTTTAAATATTTGAATCCATCTGTATCCAAAGGTTGAAAGTGGCGAAATGGTATTCCTGCTTCCATCTGAATCAAAAGCACTCACACTGTTTATTACTGGTAAGGGCACCTGGTGCCTCTGACTTCTTCGAAACATTCTCAATGCCTTCGAAACGTTCTTCTGTGAACTTTGTTGTAACCCATGCCTGTAACTCCAACGAAGCCAAATATTCTCATTAACCTTCTTTCTTACTTCTATTCTTAAGTGGATTTTATGGCTAACATCCCTCCAGTATGAAAGAAGCTTTTTTTCATTAGGATTAAAAACTCAGTTCTTCCTTGCTCTTTATAACCTTAATTTTCTTGCAAATTTGAAAGTGACATTTTCAATGGCTAAATCATTATCATATTTATGTATGCTTCATGATAAGTCAACATATTAGTGCTTCTATATTTAGACAATTAGTTCATCATAATCCAGATTTAATAAATGATATGAGGTTTGTAATCGATGGCTATTAACACATATGATAATTATGGCCTTCAAACTCCTTGTGGGAAACAGCCAAGCTGTAAATAGGGGCCATAAGCTATTATCTAGAAATAAGCCTTTGTAGCCCATCAGTGTTAATACGTATTATGAATATTTCTCGAAGATTAGAGTGATCCTGAAGTCTTCATCCAGGTTTTTGTGAGCATCATTTGTAGTCGTAAAATATCAACCCTAATTTGGGTATTAACTTGTGAAGTTTAGAAGTTAATAGTGAAATGTCCAGAACCCATATAACAATATTCAGAATTAGTTCTCTCAGTGGAATTCCTAACCCAGATTAGGGTATTTATGATGGATAACTAGAAATTTGTAATAATTGACTTCATGTAAAAAATACCATGGGCAGATCAGGGGATATGTCGGATAATTAGAAATTATTAACAATTATCTTTGTAATAAGAACCTCCCGCCCAGATTAGGGCATACGTTCGATAACAAAAATCCATGGTAATTTTTGTCATAATATAAATCCTCGGCCTAGAATAGGGCATATGTTAGACAGCCAGAAGTCCATGGTAACTGTCTTTATAATAGAAACCACGATCCTAGATTAAGGCATTAAAGTGAAATTAAGTAATAATCCAAAAACCCAGATTCGGGTGTAAAGACCGTAAGTGATTAATAAAGTCCCGAAACCCAGATCAGGTATTTAATAAACGGAGTTCTGCTTTACTCCTTAGATTCTATCTTCTTTTACACGCATAGATTCTTTAGGCTTGTATATTGTAGTAAATAGATTGGCTACTTCTCAAGCATAGACTTCTTAGTCCATAATCTAATGTGCCACTTCTTGGGTCTGGACATCTTAATTCATTGGAAATATACCTCTTCTCAAGTTTGGACGTCTTAGTCCATTATTTGAATAGCCTCTTCTTAGGTTTGGAAATCTTAGTCCATTATTTGATGAGCCACTTCTTGGGCTTGGACGTCTTAGTCTATTGTTGTCTGGTGCTTTTGGTTAGCTCATCTTAAAGGATGGAACCAAGGACTTACCCAACCTCCCTCCAAGAGGCGCCTTGAACTGGCCAGAGATGCAACTAAGGGCTTTTCCGGTGCTTTAACCTGGCCTAGCATGACGCGGATAAAGGCTTACTCCGACCTCCCTCCAGGAGGCGCCCTGCCCTGGAAATAGCATGGCGTAGGCAAAGTATTGTTCGGTGCTTTACCCTGGCCATAACGTAGCGTGGATAAAGGCCTACTCCATCCTCCCTAGAGGAGGTGCCATGACCTGACCGGAGGCGCGATTAAGGGCTTGTTCGGTGCTTTAATCTGTCCATAGCATGGCATGGTCAAAGGCTTACTCCGCTCTCCCTCCAGGAGGTGCTCTGACCTAGCCAACTCTATGTGGACAGAGGCTTTCTACCATCTTAGGTAGTATCCGAATGCAAGGAGTATTTCAGTTCTAATCATGTAGATTTTCTTTATGATGAAAGAGATGTTTTATTCAATCATCTTTGGAAAATATTGTTTCAAACGTTCAGCATTCCATGTTATCGGGACCATATTGCTGTTTGGTCACCGTAATTTGTAAGCTCCCGAGGGGTTTACTTTGCAAATGATTAAGGGTCCTTCCCAATTTGGCACAAGGGGTCCATCTGCGGGGTTTCTTTTATCCGCCATTACTCTATGGAGTACCAGATCTCCTTAAAATGATCGCGTTCTCACTTTTCAATTATAGCACTTTGAAATTCTTCTTTGATACTCAATTGTTCTTACTGTTGCTTTATCTCTTAGCTCATGTATCAAATCTTAGGGTTCCCTTTTCAGTTCCTAATTCAAATCAAATGCATAGGCGATTCTCCAGTGTGAGGGTATTTCAAACCTCGATATGTAACATCACCTCACATCCATATGTCAAAGTGTGGGGGGTATGTTCCCTCATCGTTTTAGTAGATGTTCGATAAGCCTATCACACAAGTGGTAGCTCTTCTACACAGTTTCCTTTTGATTTCTTAAGCCGCTTTTTCAGAATTATCTTTATAGTTTTTTTTTGCAGCCTCAGCTACCCTATTCGCTTTTGGATGAGCGACGGATGAAAATCTCTTCATGATTCCATTCTTATGGGAAAAGCAAGAGAATTCTGCACTCTCAAATTGTGTCCCGTTGTTAGAAATTATCTTCTGGGGAATTCCAAATCTGGTTATGATATTTTTGATAACGAATTTGTGTACCTTCCTAGAAGTAAACTTTGGAAGTGGTTCCACTTCAACCCATTTAGCGAAGTAGTCTATGCGACTACGACATACTTTGGTCCTTCTTTTGAGATTGGCAATGGGTTGATTAAGTCTATTCCACATATTTCAAAGTGCCATGGACTCGCAATTGGTGTTAACCAACTCAGGGGTAGTCTAGGAATCTTTGCGTATTTCTAAAAAAATTCGCATCTTCTCACATAATCGATGGCTTGGCTTACAAAACGAAGCCAATGAAATCCTTGCCTCGTTATTTTCTTTTCCAATTTTGTTCTGTTTGAGTGATCCCCACAGAATACCTCATGTGCTTCTGCCATCAATTTTACTCCATCATTTAGGCTTATGCATCTTAAATAGGGAAGAGCATACCCCTTCTTCTAGAGGATTCCATCCATCATTGTGAAGGTCGAAGCTTGTCTCTTGATTTTCCTTGCTTCACCTTTGTCAGATGGCAATATTCCTTTTACAAGATACTCAATGATGGGTGATATCCAGGTGTCGTCATATATGTCACTTTACCTTGATTGGTCAACCCTTTCATTTGATATTTCTTTATCAATTTCTCTTCTCTCTTCCTCTCATAATTTAGTTGGAGACCTTGTCAGAACTAGCAGTTCCTTTCCCAGTTCGGATGCTTCCTCTCCAGTACTATGAATTTCTTGATATCCTACTAGAACAATGCATGTCTATGGGCCTCCCCTTGAGCTGGCTAATTTTTCCAACGAATCTACTTATGAGCTTTCCACTCTTAGGACTTGGTGAATGTCTTCAAATAAAGCAAGCATTCTTTATATCTTCTTTATGTATAAAGATAGCTTGGAGTCCTTTGTTTGATATAACCATTTCACTTGGTTTACCATTAGCTGAGAATCACTAAAGATCTGAATTCGTGGAATTTTGAGTTCTAATGCCAAGATTACTCCCGCTTCTATAGATTCATATTCTGCCTCATTGCTCTTTGTGAGGAATCGTAATTTCATGGCATAATGTAAGCGAAGTGCAACCGGTGTTCTGATTATGTATCTCGCACCCACCTCTTATTCTTTTGACGCACCATGAATGAATTGTTGCCACACAGTCTTCTAATCTTTTTCCTTTTCTGATTGCTCCTTAATAAAATTAGTGCACTCATCAATGAAGTCTACTAATACTTGCCCCTTGACTGCAGCTCGCGACTGAAATTCTATGTCATATTAGCTAAGCTCCATTCACCATTTTACCAACCTTCCTGAAGTTTTTTGTTTCCTAAAGACTTGCTTAAGGGGGAAATTGGTAAATACCCTGATGGGATGTGCTTTAAAATATGCTATAAGCTTTCGATCTGTGAGAATTAGGAAACATGCTAACTTTTCTATCAATATATATCATACTTCTGCATCCTTCAATCGTCTGCTCACATAATCCACTAAAAGTTATGCTCCATTCCCTTCCCTAATCAATACTAAGCTGACTGCGTGTTCTGAAACTTCCATATATATAAGTATAAGATTTCCCCATTCTCGAGACAAGAAAGTATCAGTGGCTTTTCTAGATGGCTTTATAATTCCTGAAAATCTTTTCTGCAATGTTCCCCCCATTCAAAATTCTTCTTTTTCTTGATTATGTCAAAGAAGGGAATATATTTATCGGTAGCTTTAGAAATGAACCTGCTTAGGGCGGCCACGCTTCCATTCAAACTCATCACCTCCATGCTAGTTTTTGGTTTGGCCATGTCCTTAATGGCTTGAATTTGGTTAGGACTAACTTCATTCCCTTGGGCACTTACAAGGTAGCCAAAAACTATTCCAAAATGGACTCTAAAAGAGAACTTTTGTTGGTTCAGTTTCATTTGATATTTTCATAGTATCTTGAACATCTCTTCTAAATCTTTAAGATGATTCTTAGCCTCGCCAGACTTCAATAGCATATCGTCCACATAAACCTCATGTTACGGCCAATTTTCTCTTTAAACATTCTATTGACTAGTCTTTGATATGTTGCCTCTGCATTTTTCAGCCAAAATAGAATTTCCTTGTAGAAATAAATTCCCCACTCAGTTATGAAGCTAGTGTGCGCCTCATCTGGTTTGAACATTGGTATTTGATTGCAACGACCCAATTTTTCGATGCTTGATTTGGAATATTTAAATGGTTTTAAATATTGAATTCGAATTATAGATTGTTTAGAATATGAATTTGGGCTTATTTATAAAATAAATTCGGAATTAAATATAGTAATTTATTGGATAATTTAATAATTGAAGTTTATAGTTGAATATTGGTTAAAATAGTGAACCTGGAGTTTTAAGATTGATAAAAATAATTAAAAGGCTTGTAAAATTTATACTGATAATAATGTAGATAAAAAAGTTTTAAAATTGAATTTATAAACGATCTTTTCAGTTTTAAAAACAGTTTATTCAAATTGACATTTAAAAATAGCCTTCTAGGACACAGTCATGGAATTCTACGAAACTAGTTCTATTGGATCCACAATATTGTATTATTATTAGATTTAAAATTTCATAGCGTTTGGAGTTATTGTTTGGCCATACGAGTTATAAAAGCACTGAAATTTATATCGAAAATTCAATGTAATAATTTGGTCCAACAAGCTATCTTCTCCATACGATCGAATTGGGACTCCAAACCTTTTCCATTGTGTTTGGAATAGGGTTATAACATTATAAATGCCTAGTGGCACGCCTCGGTAGGAATTCGAGGTTTTTAGTTGCGTATATTGAAAATTTTTGAAATTTAATTAATATATAAACCTGTCAATCTTCCTTTTCAACTGCCATTCTATCTCTTTACCATGAATTTTGCTTACCCAAACACGCTACCCCCTAATATCACGTAACCCCTCCTTCATTTAAAACCATGAATCTCCTTTCCCCTAGTCTTCAGTTTTTAAAAGCCGAAATCGTTTGAGAAAAAAAAATATAGATGGAAATTATCGCGGCAGAAAAGAAAAGGGAATTCACGATTTATGTTATGTTGGCGAGGTTGGGAGGTGATGGCGATGTGGGATTCAAGAGAGGCGATGAGAAAGTGGCACGAAGGTGGGTCGATGTTCATGAGAGCTTGGGGGGAGGTGCAGGAACTCGCATGTGCGAGCATGAGATAGGGGTGGCGACGGGGTAGGGAGGGAGTTGGATGCAGCATAGGCATGTGCCGCATTCGAGTTTGGGTTCGTGTAGAGCTTGATTGGAAGTGGCCGATGATCGATGGCCGATGAGCATGTTAGGGAGTCGCGATCCAAGTGCAGACGACTACATGAGGTATAGGATAATTTTATTTTAATTAAATTTAATATATATATAGACACACACACATATATATTGACAGTATAATTTTGAATTGTCTGATGTAGTTGGGGTATGTATGTTGTGAGATTTTAAAATTATCTTGGAGATTCTAGGATGTAGCATATACGTGAGGTATATACATAAGGTATAAGATAACGTTATTTTAATTAAATTTAATGATATATACACACACACATAGGTTAAGAAAAAATTTAAGCGATGAATTAGTTATTAAATTCAAATGTTTATGATCGAATGACTTTTTGAATATGAGGTCAAAATCGTGGAAACAAGTCGAGATGGAAATGGGTTGAAATAAAAATTAAAGGTAAGAATTTCTCACTCATTTGGATTATCATATTTAAATTTAAATGTTTAAATTTAAATTTGTTGCATGCTTGATTGATTGATAAATTTACAATTATCCTTTGGATGACTATATATTATAAATATAGTAGTAAATATATTAGTACTGGAGTTATATTCCCGCATATTATAGCGGATGAGACCCTATACATCCCATATAACAGCGGATGACCCTATATACCGCGATATCCCCCTTCAAGTAGGATTGGTATTTTTATTATTGTCTAACATCTATGGATGTAGAGAAAAGAGGTTGGAGGGATCCAATTGGATTCCTCAAATATATTTGGTGTTTTATATATATATGAAATATATGGTGTGAATTAAAAATCTGCTAGATTATTGTGTGTTTTTAAAAGTTATAAGAACATGGGAAATAAATTTGGTATATTAAATACCTTAAATATTATTTGAACTTGTAAGAAGTTAAAAGGAGATTTTTAAATGTGTCGAAATTTAGATTATTTAATAGAGGTTGATTTATATAAACAATAATGGATTTTTGATCGTATAAAATAATGCGGAAAATATTTTAAAAAGAAAGTTTAAATAAATTATGTACAGGAATTTTTAAAGATTGGGTTTTGAAATGATATTCGAATAATATAGAAAGAGGTTGAAATTGATATTAAAAATAAATGGGTAAAAATAAATGAGATTTATAAGAAATTGAATTGATAGAAATGGAATTTTAAAAGGGAGATTATTTTAGTGAAACTAAAAGGAGTTATAGAAATTTTATAAACGCAGTTTATAAATGAAGGAAAGTGATATCGGATGTTAATTTGGGAATATAAATTTACGGGAAGAATTTATATTGGAATATGGAAATAGGGTGAGAAAAATAGTAGATACTATTTTTAAAAGTGGAATGGTTAAGGAGACCAGAATGGAAGTAATGTAATGAAAATCGAGAAGCCTTATAAATTGAAAATTGGTTATTGATGTTTAAAAATTTATTTTATCGATAAGTAAATTATTATTTTAAAAGGGAAATTATTATTTATTAAACTATATAAATTTAAAGGTTAATTTGTATGGGAATATTTCACAAGTGATTCTTTTTAAATAAAATATACTTAATATCTATTTTAATAAAATCCCAAATGTTTAAACCTGCTTTGAAGAAAAATGATGTTATAAGAAAGTGTTTTCTTATATTTTAAATAATTATTTGAGTATGTATTAAAAACATATTATTATTATTTTCTTTAAATACTTATTTTTATTTACATATTTGTATATATAAAGTTTTGAAAATGTTTTAAATTTATTTATAAACCTTCTCGGAAGCCTGGAAATGGGGTATTCAGTAAATATGATTTATAAGAAAATTTCTGAAGAGGTTAAACAAAAGTGAACTTTGAAGAATGAAATAGAATTTATTAAAGAAGTAGAAAAGGAATTGGAATTATAAGTAAGTATAATTGACTTTGGAAACATGGAAGGGAATTAATTAAAGAATTTGAAATTTATAGAATTCGTGTAAAATGAGTTGAGAAATTTACAAAAAAAATTGTAAACAATTTTGAGAAAGAGAAATAGGATAGAAGGGATTTTTGCGAAGTGTGAATTTAAAATGAAATGGAGAAAAATATTCTAAGTGTTGAAAAGAGTGAAAGTTTCCGTTGGAGATATAAGAATTTGAAACTGTTTTCAAATGTTGAAGAACTGAAAGTAATATCGTATAAATATATTTTGAAATAAATTTTGGCAAATTTATAATTAGCCTTGATGATTGTTTTTGGATGTCTATTGATAGTTAAATAACCGACTATCAATTTTGGCCAATTTCGTTAATCATTTCGAAGAGACCGGAATCAGATTTCATTACCCAAAAACCACTTTGAACTGGTTGAACGAAATGAATGAATACAGTGAAGATGATGAAAATAGTGATTCAAGCTGTCCAGATCCAGGACAACTTTTATGGACCAATGTTATCAGAACATCATCATTGGAGGAAGATGGGCATTTTAAGAGAAATCTTCCTTGAGAGGTAATGCTTGGCCTCAAACCTCATCAACTGGGAACGACTAAGACAAGGGAGATGCAGCAAGGCTAAGTGGAGATGCAGCAAGGCTAAGTGGGTCGCACCCAAGTAGGGTATGTTATCACCATTCTAGATGTCCTCGGAAACCCTTTTTATCTTAGATATGGGTACATATGAAAGAAGAAGCGCTCAATGGTAAGGGTAGGTACACCCGAGGTGATAACATATTTGGTCTATCCAAGTTATGGGGTTGGCCACTCATGTGTAGTAGGGGATCCCGGCGTGGTCATCGGTACATGGTTCTAGAGGTGTACTGTGACGGGCGTTACCCCAGTGGCCCAGTCATTCGTTGGAATTCATTCTCCGGTACGAGCTTATGGTTTGTTTGTAGAGCCTAATATGTTGGAATTTAATTAATGTAACCATTTTAGCTATTTGAATAAGTATTTGTATCTAGACACTATTATAATATCGCTGGATTTTCTATAAAGTGTTTTGGTTATCGTAAGGGAAAACCTGTCCTGTTTATTTGTGATGTGGTCTTATGAGATACCTTTGTTTTTCAAAGGATTTTGAAAAGTTAATAATTAAAATTGAGTGTCTTTTCTCACATTGGTTTTCCAGACTTACTCGACCGTTATTTTATCATAATGCTCTGGTCAGATCGAGCATTACAGATTCAGGATAGGATGCGATATAGCTCAGGAAACGAGCTAGATGGCAAGGCGTACTTCTACATCTGATTATTATTCCGCTGTGTAAGGAAAAGTTATTAAACTATCCAGATTGATTATTTCCTATTGTACTCTGATATTTGTAAGTATGTAACTGTTACAAATTTCTTGTACTTAAATTCTGTTGTTATACATTATATTTTGTTCCGCTGCAATTGTGAGATTCTGTGTTCTTCTGTTTTCTTTTCTTCTACGTTTTTCTTCTTCACCCTAATGAAATGGTATTTCCGACACTCGACTATTCGGCATTTGATACAGTGGACTTAGTGATGCCGATTTTCAAGGGTCAAAAATTACCGTCCATTACACTTGGCATCAGAGCTAAAGGTTAAGCGAGAACCTTGGCTCTGGTGGGGAATCACTCATTAGAGATAGAATCAGTAGTACTCTAGAATGAGCTTGAGTGTATTAATAGATATGAGCTCGTATTTGTTAGTGAATATAAAATGTTTATACTGTCTTAGTTGATTTATTGAGTGAATATGAACTCTGGTCGGCATAGTACGTACAACTGTATCGATAGGGGTTTCTAAACACTTGGGTAATTCAACATAGTATTGTTTTTAAATGGGGTAAATGAAATAATTTTACCCAAAGATATATCTTAAAATAATAGAAATAATTTTCTAAATTATTATATATATTTGGAGTGCTTGGATGATAATTTTATAATCAAATAAGATTATAAAATTGAAAATGGTTTATATAACCCAATGAAAATTTGTATAAGCATAAATTATACAAATGGATTATAATTAAAATATGATTCAAACCAGAATCTGGAATTTTGAAATCCCAGGAAGTTTAGAAAAAAATGATTTTCAAAGTAGTGTAGAAAATAATAATAAGAGTATTATTTTTTAATATTTTCGAAAGGAAAGTGTCTTAAAATGGATTTTGGGAGAGGTCTAGCACTGAACTCACTGCGGTCGCTGGAAAATAATTTTTTCGATGACAGTAGCATCACCACTATTCATTTTTGAGTTTCTAAGTGACGGATTGCTACCGTAATTGATTTGTTTAGATTGGTTGGACAAACCTGTTTTGTTTTGGAAATTCCAAAGGGAATTTTTTTGGATTAAAACCAGGGTTGGTTTAAAATGTAAAAATTGTGATTTCGACATATTTAGGATTTCAAAACAATTTGAAATAAGTACTGGGTGTCGAAATCTGAAATTTCTAATTTAAAAAAAAGTGAAAAAAAGAAGGGAAACAGTTTTGAAAATAAAACTTGGAAGAAGTGAACTTCAAAATGAAATTGAAATTTTAACTTGTGTAAGTTAAATAAATTGGATTTGTAGAAGAAAATTGGGTAGAATTGGAATTTATCTCAAGTAAAAGTTAAAGAAAATAAATTAAATAAAGTGATTATAGTAAATTAAATGAAATAAGTAGAATGTGATGAAGTTGACTAAACATAAGTGAATGATGAATGTATATAAGTGAATGGAACAATTAAATAATAAGTAAGGAAGTATGGAGGAATTTTAAGTTGGAATCAAATTCTTACTTGATTGAATTGAAGTAAATGGTATCGATAAAAATTTAATGTAACCTAAGTAAAATAATGTCTGATAGGATTAGAAAATAAATAAATTATGAGTGGTAGAATAATAATGTACTATAAGTTATAGAAATTTAAATGGAATAAAATTTGAGTGAAAAATTAGGATTGTGAATAAATAAATCTGAATAGCTCATAAAATTGAAAATTGGAATTGATAAGCCAAAATAAGAAGAGTTTGATATTTTGGAAAAGAAATAAAATAAAAAACTTGAATCATAAAAAATTGAATTCAAACTCAAGTGATTAAATAGAATGATTTTCGAAATAAAAATCAGATATTGAATTGTAAAACGGAAGTGAACTAATTAGATAAATTAATAGTTAAGTGAATATGGAATGGAATTTAACTTGGCTAAGTTAAAAAAATTTGGATTATGAGTTAAAAGTGGAATTTGGAAATGAAACTTGAGTTACAAATAATTTCAATTGGAGCGTGAATAAATTGATATGGATTGAGATGTTAAATAAATTGATTTGAATACGGAACTAAAATTAAAGTGGATTAAATGAATGAACTAAGTAATCAATTAGTAATTGAATTGGAATTCGATCGAATAGAAAACAATTTAAATAAAATGGATTTGAATATAAAGAAAGTAGATATGAATGGAATGCAACCAAATTTGTTTAAAATCAATTGGAAATAGAATAAAATTGATTTTAACCCAATTTGAAATGGATATTAGTTATTTGGTATATAGATAAAGGGTGCAAGAAACTTGAGTTGTAAGTCATTCAGATGGAATGAAATGCTATATAAATCGTTTGAAAATAAATAACCGGATAATGGAAGCCTTGAATTTGCTATAGAAACATGTTATAACATGTTTGTTTTTGAATCTACGTGTTTATCAATTTAATAAGTGAAATGTTATTGAATTTGATGTTTTTGTAACTTATGTGTTTAAATTGAGTAAAAGCAGATAATGGGAAGCTGTCGGACTAGATTCTGGTTGCATGTTGCATATGAAGTAATCTTCTTGCGTAATAATGCTTTAAAATGCTAAACAAGGTACTGTTTTTGATAAAATGCTGCGAAAAATATAAATATATATTTTTGTTTTCCGACCGAGTGGGTCGATGTATATATATTTATATCTCTTGTCATATTGCAAAAGGTCCTCCTTACAAGGTAGACTCTGCCAAAAAAATTCTGAAATTTAGGGTGTTAGAAATTTTTTGCAAATTTTTTATTAACAACTAATTGATTTCAAATTGAAATAGAAATACATAATTTGAATTAGAATTGAAAACTAGTTGTTTGGTTGAAACTAAAAGATTTGAAAAATGAAAAATCGAATTTTCACTAAGTGGGTTTGGAAAAAGTTAATGGGTTTAGGGCATTCTTCCTATCTTAGCAATTTCGAGGACGAAATTCTTTTAGGGGGGAGGAATTTTTCGAATTTTTCGACGTTTGATTTGAGATATCTAAATGGTTTTAAATTTTGAATTTAGATTATATAATTTTTTAAAATATGAATTTGGGTTTATTTGTAAAATAAATTTGGAATTATATATAATAATTTATTGGATAATTTATTTATTGAAGTTTATAATTGAATATTGGTTTAAATAGCAAATCTGGAGTTTTAAGCTTGATAAAAATAATTTAAAGGCCTGTAAAATTTATATTGATAATAATGAAGATAATAAAAGTTTTAAAATTGAATTTAGAAGCGATCTATTCAATTTTAAAAATAGTTTGTTCAAATTGACATTTGAAAATAGCCTTCCAGGACACAGTCTCGGAATTCGGCGAAGCGAGTTCCATCTGATATGTAATATTGTATTATTATCGGATTTCAAATTTCGTAGCATTTGGAGTTATCATTTGATTGTACAAGATATAAATGCACTGAAATTTATATTGGAAACTAAATATAATAATTCGGTCCAAAAAGTTGTCTTCTTCATATGATCGAATTGGGACTCGAAACCTTTTCCATTGCATTCGAAATAGGATTATAACATTATAAACGCCAAGCAGCACGTCTCGATAGAAGTTCGAGATTTTTAGTTGCTTATATCGAGATATTTTGAAATTTAATTAATATATAAAGTTGTCAATCTTCCTTTTCAACTGCCATTCTATCTCTTCACTGTGACCTTTACCTACCCGAACACGCTACTCCCCAATATCACGAAACCCCTCCTCCATTTAAAATCACAATCTCCTTTCCATTTATCTTCAGTTTTTAAAAGTCGATATCGTTTGAGAATATATATATATATACACACACACACTCGATCAAAATCATCGCGGTAGAAAAGAAAGAAAGAGGATTCGTGATTTAAATCGCACCGGCGAAGTTGGAAGGTGATGGCGATGTGGGATTGGAGAGCGGCGATGCGATAATGGCACGATGGTGCGTCGAAGTTCGCGATAGCTTGGGAGGAGGTGTAGGCACTCGCATGTGCGAGCATGAGATAGGGCAACGACGTCGTAGGGAGGGAGTTGGTTGCGGCATAGGCATGGTCGCATTCGCGAGCTGCTCGCGCTAGAGTTTGGGCTCGTGTAGAGCTCAATTAGATGTGGCCGATCATCGATGGCTAGAGGGCATGGGAGTGAGTCCTGATCCAGGCGCAGACAGCAGCGTGAGGTTTAAGATAATTTTATTCGAGTTAAATTTAATAATATATACATGTATGTATATTGATAGTGCAATTTCGAATTGTGTGATGTAGCTGGGGTATGTATATAGTGAGATTTTAGAATTATCTTGGAGATTTTGTGATGTAGCATATACTTGAGGTATAAGATAATTTTATTTTAATTAAATTTAATGATACACACATACACAGATATATATATATACACACACACGTTAAGAAAAAATTTAAATGATGAATTATTATTAAGTTCAAATGTTTAAGATTGAATGACTTTTTGAATACGAGGTAAAAATCATGGAAACAAGTCCAGATGGAAATGGGTTGCAAATAAAAATCAAAGGTGAGAATTTCTCACTTATTTGGATTGTCATATTTAAATTCAATTGTATGAATTTAAATTTATTGGAAGTTTGATTGATTAATAAATTTAGAATTATCCGTTGGATGACTATATATAAATATAGTAGTAAATATATTAGTATTGGAGTGATATTACCACATATTATAGCGGATGAAACCCTATACATCCCGCATAATAGCGGATGACACTATGTACCGCGATACCCCCCTCGAAGTGGAATTGGTATATTTATTGTTGTCTAATATCTGTGGATGTAGGGAAAATAGGCTAGAGGGATCCAATTGGATTCCTCAAATATGTTTGATGTTTTATATATATATATATATATATATATATATATATATGAAATATATAATGTGATTTAAAAATCTACCGGATTATTGTGTGTTTCTAAAAGTTCTAACAGCATGGGAATTAATTTTGATATATTGAATACCATAAATATTATTTGAACTCGTAAGGAGTTAAAGAAGATTCTTAAATGTGTATATCGAAATTTGAATTATTTAAAAGAGGTTGATTTAAATACACAATAATGGATTTTTGATCGTATAAAATACCGCGGAAAATATTTTAAGAAGAAAGTTTAAATAATTAAATAGAGGAATTTTTAAAGACTGGTTTTGAAATGATATTCGAAAAATATAGAAAGCGGTTGAAATTGATATTAAAAATAGATGGGTAAAAATAAATGAGATTTATAAGAAATTGAATTTATAGAAATGGAATTTTATAAGGGAGATTATTTTAGTGAAAATAAAAGGAGTTATAGAAAATTTATAAACGTAGTTTGTAATTGACGGAAAGTGATATCGAATGATAATTTGGGAATATAAATTTATGGGATGAATTTATATTGGAATATGGAAATAGGGTGAGAAAAATAGTAGAGAATATTTTTAAAAGTGGAATGGTTAAGGGGACTGGAATGGAAGTAATGGGATGGAAATCGAGAAGATTTATAAATTGAAATTTGGTTATTGAGATTTAAAAATTTATTTTATCGATAAGTAAATTATTATTTTAAATGGGAAATTATTATTTATTAAACTATATAAAACTCAAGGTTAGTTAGTATGGGACTACTTCTGAAGTGAATTTTTAAAAGAAATACTTAATATCTATTCAATAAAATCCTAAATGTTTAAACCTACTTTGAAGAAAAATGATGTTATAAGAAATTTTTTTATTTTTTATTTTGTATAATTATTTGAATATGTCATAAAAACAAATTGTTATTATTTTCTTTAAATACTTATTTTTATTTACATATTTATATATATATATAAAGGTTTGAAAATGTTTTAAATTTATTTATAAACCTTCTCAGAAGCCTGGAAATGGGGTATTCAGTTAATATGATTTATAAGAAAATTCTTAAATAGTATTGGAAGAGAAGTAAGAAAATTTCCGAAGAGGTTAAATAAAAGTGAACTTTGAAGAATGAAATAGAATTCATTAAAGAAGTAGAAAAGGAAATTAGAGTTACAAGTAAGTATAATTAACTTTGGAAATATTGAAGGGAATTAATTAAAGAATTGCGGAATTTATAGAATTCGTGCAAAATGAGTTGAGAAATTTACAAATAAAATTGTAAACGGTTTTAAGAAGAGAAATAGGGAATAAAAGGGGTACTTCCTAAGTGTGAATTTCAAATGAAGTGGAAAAAAATATTCTAAGTGTTGAAAAGAGTGAAAATTTCCGTTGGAGATATAAAATTTGAAACTGTATTCAAACGTTGAAGAACTGAAAGTAGTATCGTATAAAGATATTTTGAAATAAATATTGGAAAATATATAATAAGGCCTGATGATTGTTTTTGAATATCTATTGATAGTTAAATAAATAACTATCAATTTCGGCCAATTTCATTAATCGTTTCGAAGAGAATAGGAACGGATTTCATTACCTGAAAACCACTTCGAACCGGTTGAACGTAATGAACGAACACCGTGAAGATGAGGAAGACGGTGATTCGGTTTGTGCAGATCCAAGACAACTTGTATGGACGAATGCTATCAAAATATCGTCATTGGAGAACGATGAGTATTCTAAGAGAAATCGTTCCTTTAAAGGTAATTCTTGGCCTCGAACCTCATCAATCGGGAATGAATAAAATAGGGGTGATGTAGCAAGGCTAAGTGGGTTGCACCCAAGTAGGGTAAGCTATCACCTTTCTAGATGTCCTCGAAAACCCTATTTATCTTAGATATAGGTACACATCAAAGAAGAAGTGATCGATGGTAAGGGTGGGAACAACCGAGGTATAACATATTCGGTCTATCCAGGCTAGCGATAGGCCGGTCTGTGTAGCAGGGGATCCTGGCATGGTCCTTGATACATGGTTCTAGAGGTGTACCCTAGTGGCCCAGTCATCGAAAGGCTATAAAATAGTAGAAGAATCAAAGTAAGCGGAATACTCCCTTTTATATTGATCTACGATATCAAAATACATCTCTCGGGAGCTGAACCGCTCCCCTCAGACGGTGGCCCATCCTCTCTTTTTTAAGAATTTTACCATGAGATATTTTTGTAAGAAAAATGCATCTATTTCATCGAGTGTCGGTCAACCAAAGAAGGCATTGTAGTAAGAGGGGTGATTAATAATCACAAAAATAGTCTCGAAGGTTCTGCATGATGGCGACACCCCTATTTGCACGAGAAACATTATTAGTCCCATGAAGTCGATCCTTTGTTATCGAATCCAAAGATGGATTCCATGCTGGGATCCAGTTTGTCTTCAGGAATGTTCATCTGATCGAAGGTGTGCTTGAAAATTATGTTAACTGCACTACCAGTGTCAACCAGAATTTTAGAGATGATAGATAATCCAATTTGAATAGTAATCATCAGTGGATCGTTATGTGGAATATGTACCCCCATTTTCAGCTCTTAAGGAGTGACAAAAAAGTTTGGCGCTTAAATACTGAGACGTGGATTCCTCAATGGGGGCTCTTCTTGGAAAGAGAAGACGCCTTCTTTTGCCTCCTTGATGTACCCCTTTCGGGCACCTTTCGTGTTCCCCGTCGGATGCGGCCCTCCATGAATTACATCAATTCTGTTTATCGGTCGGCTTAAGCTCCGGGGTTCTTCATCTTCTAATATATTTACTACATTGTCAGGGTGTTTCTTTAGACCATCCTCTTTGAGCTTTCTGCTGATCTTAAATAAATTTCTTCAAATGACCCTCACGAATCAGTTTCTGGATGATTCCAGCTAGAACACAGGTTCCATCGGTTTTATGGCGTTTGCTTTGTGATAACCACAATAATCTCCTCCCTTTCTTTGTTCAAGGTTATTCTTGGCCTTAAAGGTGGTCGGAAAGTTGACCCTTTCCTTAGCCATAGCATAACGTAAGACAGTGGCTTGTTTAAAGTGACTATTTTAGCAATGGGCTATTCCCATCTTGTTCTTTTATGTCCTCGGTCTAGGCCAAATCTCCCCCCATCTTTCTTAAGGAATATCTTTCCCCTTAGCATAGGAAAGCTCATCCATTCGAATGAACTTATCAACCAAGAAATAGAAATCTTGTAAGTCTCTATACCCGTTAATGAAGGTCTTCTTCTAGAAGAGAGTGTTATCTATCAGGCCGGAATGTACCGCAATAAGCTTGTCACAGTCGTTCATGTCTTTCGCCTTTAGAGCTTCAGTGTTAAATCTCCTCAGAAAAGGACTCCCCCTGCTTTTGTTTTAAGTTGGCCAAGACTATATAATCTATAGTGGGATCTTTACAAATGCAGAACTGGGTGGAGAGTTCATATGAGAACTGCTTCTCTAAATAGATGGTTTTCTCTCGATACTATCTATATCACTTGGCAGCAGCTTCCTAGAGAGTGACAAGGAATAATTGATATCTGACAGTTCTAGAAACATTGTATAAATCCATTTGGCTATCGAAAGCCCTTAAATGATCATCTGGATCTGTAACTCGATGGTATTTCATTATTGGGATCTTCACATAGGACGGGATGACAGTTGCCATAATCTCGTCAGTAAAGGGTGGCACTCGTTTATTATCATTAGCATTTTCATCCATAGTCCTCTTCCCTTTTCCATTCATTGCATTATTTATTGCCTCCTCGGATGCATCTTTCAGATAAGCTTCAACATTATGATAATTTTTCTGGTCTGGAAGGTACTCCTTTGACGTAAAGCTTTCAGATTGTTAGAGCGACTTATCGAGAACTCTCCCTTGGTGGTTGGCTTTAGATTGAGGGCGTACTTTCTTCTTGGAGGACGTTAGACCTATTTTTCTTTTGTCTTCGCTGGAGTGAGCTTTTAAGTTCCTTTTGGGGGAAACAACCTCATCCCCCTGAGTTGGTTTTCCGTTTTTGAAGATTTCTGAGATAATGCCATTTTAAGGAGATCTTGCATTTCTTGTAGCTGTTGCTCTAGGTGTTTGATCATTGTAGTATTTACATTTTATTGAGCTAGTGATGAGGGCTGTCCTTAAAAAACCCCATCCAAATTAAAGGATGGTGCTGTGTTCTACTCAAGAGTAGTTGTGTGAATAACTCCTTTCATTCTGATCAGTCGTTAGATTTCATTTTCCTACACCAAGTCAAATGAACCAAAATTAGTCTATAAGATAGTAATAGGGTCAGAGGTTCAAGCCCACCTTCTAGTGCCAAAATTTTGAACAAGAAATCTTGTTAATATCCCCAAAGCTATATGAATAACCAATAAGGTCATTTAAGATTAGGAGGTTAAAGAAGTTGCTTCTTTCGAAACCTACCTTTCGACCAGATTGACTAAGTCAAAACAAATTCAGTAGTTAAATTAGAAATGTAGGCTAAGGAATAAGCATCCAGCTCGAAACTCTTGTTTCGAATGAGTCAAAGACAGCTGTTTATAACGGTTTTCGACCATGTCGAAAGGTTCGTTTCGACCCTTTCGACCCCATTGAAAGGTACGCGTGCTTTATTAAAATAAGATAGCTGCTCTTGACCTCTTTATTTTTGCCTCATTTGTTAATTAAATCCTTTGAAAGGGTTGCAGATTTAATGGAGGCACTACAAGAAAAGTGAGTTTTAATCGCAATTACAGTCAGCGTTTTAAAGCTCAATGCCGTAGAATGCGTTTACAAGAAAGTTGTTTCAAAGGTTCAATGCTGACAATACTATTAGTGTTTATTTTGTTTGCCGCCACACACATTAGTGTTTATTTCGTTTGCCGCCACTTCTCATTTACTTGGAGAAAAACTAAAATAAGTTGATTCCAGTTTCCATTTCCTCCCCAGATTCCAGTTTCCATACATCAATTTTGATTTCAACACCAGAAATCATCTTCCTTCATCCATCGCTTCGATTTTGGTTGAGCATCTCTGTTGTCGATTTTGAATTTTGTAGCCCTAAACTTAGCGAAATGGGAAAGTGGTGAGCATTTTTCTCAACCCTAGTTTTTAGTTTGAGTTAGAATAGTTGCGAATTATCAGTTCTTTCTTATCAGATCGAGTTCAAAGTTTTCCCTAGTTTTGCCCAATATTTATCGATTACAACTGTATGAACCTTTTGTGAACCTCTTTGACGAATTTTGTTTTTCTAGTTGAGTTATATTCTTTCTAATTTTAGTAAGACATTTTGTCTCATTTCTAACTGGTTGGTTTGGTTTTCGTTCGTTAAGGATCCACCATTCACTGATTTGTGTTGGCATTAATAATGAGTTGATAAATTACACAATACTTATTTGCATGCTCTAGATATTCTATTACTAAATTTTTATATCATTATACCTGGATTATATTCATTAAATCATCTCATTTTAGGACTTTATTATTAATGTAGTAGAAACTTGAAAATAAGATTAAACCCCTATAATTTGCAGTTAAAACTTTAATCCGAAGTTATGATATTTTAAAATGTCAATGATGTAGCCCAATGATAATTTGGAAAAACTTGAAAATATTTGGCATGCTCTGCGAATTGCTTTCTTGAATTGAATGGTCAATCTTTGTTTGTTAATTTATATATGCTGACCATTATGGAAGACAATTGTTGTTAAGAAACATTTTCAAATTATTCGATATATTTCATTAATTTCTCCATTATATTCAATAGCCAATAAGTATTAGTTAATATTTAAGTGTCGATCAATATAGTGCAACATTGATGATAAAGAAAAAATTCAAGATGTTTAATGTATTATGCTACTGCTTCATTAAATTAAATGGTCAACTTATGTTAGTTGATTTATAAATCTTTGTTCATTATGCAACTGCTGATGATAAGGAAACTCTTCAAAATGTTTGATACATTGTATTAATTGCTCCATTAAATCAAATGGCAATCTGTTTTTGTTTATATCTAAATCTTAGTCATTACGGTCCAATAATAATGATTAGGAAAATTTTCAAAATGTTTACTTTCCAGGAAATCTGAAAATACATTTATTTCTAAAGATACATTTATTTATCCTAAGCTTTCCACGAAATAGCAACTTTCTTTATGCATATTGTCAACTCTTCCCACACTTATGCAACAGGAGAAACTTCTATCGACGAGCATTGGTAAAATCATGAAAGAATATTTACCTAATCTAACGTTCTACTATGATATCTGATAGTGTACTTAATTGATGATTGTTTTGTTCATACGTGCAAATCCATTTCATCATTTGCAGGTCAGATCCAAAGCGACTTGCGGACACTCTTAATGTTGAAGATCAGGAACCATGCACCACCTATAACATGCTTTAGGTAATTCACTTTTATTTAATGATGCCAACAGTGAACCAATTGGGCTTTGTTCTTGTTAAGGCATTCATGGTTTTCAACATATATTTGGCAAACCTATTGTCAGTCTGAAATATATATAGGAACTGCATCATAGTATTAAGAGACATTCATTCATTACCTTGTTAAATTAGTTCAACAAAACTTTCAACCCAAACGTATAAAAAAGCAAGCTTCCGCATTCATTTGGTACTAACTTGGCAATACAAATCCTTGTTTGATTAACTAGTGTCCATGTTAATTTACACAGGTTTCTCATAACTTGTTTAAATGGAGTAAAGGAATGGATTATGTTGATCATCATGAGCAAGCTGTTATTAATAGTATTTTTAACATCCAAAGAGGAGGTGAGCCTGGTAATATGATTTACATGCTTCTATAAGGACCTGGAATGTCCAAGGCTCGCAATAAGCATGGATGGCGAACACGGTTCGATTCATTTTGGTGTTGTTAGGTAATACTGTTATTCATTGTTTCCATTAGAAATTTTACAGTTAATATATGATACTTTTTGTATTAGAAATTATTTATAGGATGATATAGTCTCTGTCTAAATCATAAATCATTTGGGTAATTTTTGTCTGTAGAGACCATCTTATGATGAGGGATTTCATCATGTAACAGCTTTATTTAGAAGCATGTACAGTTTTTGCCACCACTTTCACAAAAATACCCAAGTTAAATAGAATAACTCTTATGGACATCAATAATGATTTCAGAGATGGAACCACGAAAAAAAACTTCAAATTGATATATTAAATATGAACATCTCCATAACTCATCTGTTATGAAGACTTGGAATGTTAAATTTTTAAATGCTCGGTAAATATTCCGAGCTACTCAATAAAGTAAAATTTCATATTTTTACAGTAGAAATTTGGAGATCAATGGATTCAAAAGTGCTTGTACAAGATTGCTCGAGATGGAAAATTCAAATATTTTACTGGAGTAGTTGATCCATATCAACACCATTGAATAATGAGGTACAACAATTCATGAATCAGCTGAGATTTTTATTTCAAATATATTGAACTATGAGAATATGCTTCCTACCGACATTTCAAATAATATTACAAGCACATGAACTATACTTTCCACTACTACCATTCTATAAAAGCATAAAGTATAGATTTTGAGAAAATGAAATGGTTTTGAGGGATTGAGCTTTGCTTATTATAGAATATATTACATAAACCATGTATTTTCCCGGTAATAGCCAAGTATCATTAAATTTTTCTTGCTAAAAGTTTAATGTTTAATTTTAAAACTAGCGAGGAACAGAGGATAATGACCACTTGCATTGAAGATGTTATACACGATTTAGTTTAGTGTTTATATGATGAGTCCAATTTATAATCTCACATTATGGTGTGTAAAGCAAACTATGAAATATAAATGAAATATGAGAGAAAAATTAATTTCTAAATTTTGTTGTAACATTAAAACATCAAAATGGGTTTCAAATTATGCAAAAACCTTAAAAATAAATCAAAGACGTGTGTTTTTCTTTTGTTGGATTTACTTGAGTGAATTTAATAAAGTAAGTAGCGTCAACTTAGTGGCTACACTTCAAAATAGTTATGCGATATTAAGAATCAACCAAGAAAACATACCTTAATTATTTGCAAGAGCTTAAGCTTAATTAATTTGCTCTAATGGATCATTGTTTCCGTGCTAACCTGAAACATAGCGTACATCACTTTCATATTGCTCAAAAAGGTTTTATATATATATATATATATATATATATATATATATATATATACACACAACATTGAATGATTTGGTTATACCTATTTACTCAGAAATCATACAACTCAATGACGTGTTAATATTTAGTGGCATAAACTAAACAATAATATTTCAAAAGGAAAAACAGAATCGTGATTATAAGATAATGTTTAGTTCTATATAGGCATTTAGCTGTAGCTGATATTTACTTTAAAGCTATGAGTTAGCTAACATTTATGGATAAAAGATTTGTAATATTAATGTTTACTTTAAAGCTACAAATTAGTTATCATTTATGGATAAAAGATTTTTAATATCTAAAAAAATAGATATAAAAAATTCAAGAAAGAAAAAAAAGGAAAAAGGGAAAACTGAAGAAGCAGAACAAAGAAACTGAGTTGTTGTTTCTAACCAAAATTCAATACTACGCTTGGGGATGTGAATTACGTTTTAGCAGTATTATTCTTTTTGTCTATCAGTACTGTGATTCAGTTATGCAACAATGGAAGACCCTAACTAGTTATTTCATTGCGTGATGTAGTGTACCATATACGAAAAAGTTTATTTGATACGATTTTAAGTATTGTTATTAATTCTACGTTCTTTTCCATCACAGTGTTTCAAATCAATTGCGTTAGAGGCCGATCATTTGCCTAATGATCTGCAAAAAAGTCTCTTCAACCAAAGGGATAAACTGACTTCATTTGCAAACCAGTAGCTTGAGGTTTATTCCAGATTACTGGTTTGAAATTCAGTTTTATTCCTTTTGTTATTCTTTGGCTAATTATTAAGGGGCTCTTAAGAGCTATAAAGACAAGCAGAACAATTTCAAAGGCACAACCAATTTTTTTTGCACTCTAGATAGTCATGTATCTAAGTTGAGCATTATATTGAAAGAAACGTAAAATGTACAAGACCAACGACTTTATGATCTTGAGAAGAAGTTGAAGGTAGGTCTTGTTGCTGATAAAATATATTATTGGCCTGCAGCAATACGGTCTTCTCTATTTTCTCTAACGATTATTATATGTTTTATGCTTTTACAAGGAGTGTGCTGCAAACGAAGAAAGAGAGTTGCTTGAAAAGGTACACATTGCCATATGTTTCGAATGTCCTCATGTTGCATGTTTGAAACATTATTTGGTTTTGTAGAGAATTTACTGTGAAATTCACCGTTTAATTTAATTTAATAATAAATTTAGATTCAAAATCTGAAACATTCATTTTTTATTACTAACATTTTATTATATCTCAAATCTCAAATCAATTCTGTATCACCAGTAAATAAATATGGGTTGTAAGATTTGGAAGGTCGAAACTGTTGCTTGCCCTTGCATATAGCAATAGCCACGTCTAGCCACTGGCTGCATAATTTTTAGGTAAGTACCAGAATGGCGATCTGAGTGCATAATTGAGTGTATTTGTGTATTATGGAGGCAAAACTTGGCAGTTTCCATGTGTATTGCATGCTGGCTTAAACAAACCTTAGTTCATATTTAAGACACGATACAATTGTTTTAAGCAACCATATGTGGACATGTGGACGACTTGTGCATTTTGATGTTCATATTTAAGATTCAACCCATTGACATAATTCATAGCACCAATGTATGCAAAGAGGTTCATTGGTTAAGAGATCGATTCATAGGATTCCAGTGTAGATGAAACCTTTCCGACTATGATGGTATATCATGATGGTCATCCTACCTTATATAAAGCATCACAAAAGGCTTACTGCTACAAACAAAAATATCTTAGTTTTGACATCAATTTATTTGACGATGACTTAAACATGGAGTATTTACATTTGACTTTGTAGAATCCAAAAACAACTTAGTTGATCCTTTGAAGAAAGGATGAAACACACAGATGATTGTGCAAATATATGTAGGAGTGTGTTTAAGATCTATGTGAATTCAGTTTTCCAGTATAATCCTACTTAAGTTTTGAAAACATAAATGAGTCCAAATGGTACAAATTGGCTGAAGACCGATGTAGTAGATATAATAGAGTAAGATATTAAATCATATTTCAAAACATATAGTGTATCATTTTTGCATGATAGAGGATAAGTTTTATCATCACCATATCTCCAGTCAAACTAGAGATGGTTACTAATGACATATTTGAACATCTTTCTTGCTTCATATAATAACATTTGTCCATCTGCAAATGAATTTGAGTAGTAAAGCAATGCACACTGTATACACAAGGGGTAAGTGGTACATAACTAATTATGCATTATGCAATCAGTGAGGGAATACGATCTCTTAATTATTTTAATAACATTGCTGTTAATAATAATCATTTATGGTTACAGAAGTATATGCTGCAAGTGAGAAGAATGGTATTTACATACCAAGGGATCGCTATCTGCAAGAAGAAGCGGAGAAAAAGGTATTTCATCATATACTTCTATGTTTTCTTTTAAATTTGTTAACATTTTGTAAATATGTATCATATTGAAAAAAAAAATGGTGTGATTGTATAGGCCATGACAGAAAAAATTGAATGCATGGAGCTGGAATCAGAGTCAAAGGATAAGGTACTTAATTAAGCTTTATCATACTGAAGAGTATAATAATTTTGGCAGTTTGATCATTGTGTCGTGTACTGCACAGCAATTAGCCGGGCTTCAAGAGCTCTACAATTCTCAACAACTCCTAACCGCAAACCTTCGTAAGAAACTTGAAACAACACATGTGACATTGATTTTACGAGTGTTTATCCTTACTATGATTTTATCACTTTCAATCGTTTATTTTCTTGTGATATTACCATAGAAAAAGTTGGAAAACACTGAATATGCTTTGCTAAACCTGGAAGAAAGATATCAGTAGGAAAACAACACGATCAGTGAAAAAGATTTTTTGATATCTAACCTCCTCAAATCAGGTGAATACAACACCCTTATAGTTTTTAAACTACATACATTTACCTCACCGCTTTAAGTACAGTACCATATTCACAACCAGTATAAAGTGCAGTGCCTGTATTAACTAATGTATTTATTTTTATCACGAATTGTCTATATGTACTATTTATTATTTTTCCCATACATTGTTTTGTGCAAACTGCAGTTCAATCTTTGAAGTAAAAGTATTTCCTGAGATAGTAAATCTCAAATAACACTTCAATTTTTTGGTATGTAAATCTCAAATAAACCATCTGTACAGAAAATAGCATCAATCCTCATCCTATTTGCATCTTTTATATATTGCATTTTTTACAAGGCCTACTGCTCAAAGACTTAACTGCTCCTCGCATGATCGAAGTTGGACTTGAGTTCTGATTTTGGTAAGACGCAGGCCAATTTGTACTTTCTATATGTTACAATTTTTGTAAGGCAAACTGATTTTTGGTTATGAAAATATATTGGATGATTAATTTAAAAAAAACACTCCTGATAATTATGTACTAGATTCCCTTGACAATCAAGTGCACTGTACCAGTGCAAAGAATTAGTGAATTTTGTTGCAGCTGTTATGGCCGTAGCAGAGTGTATTTAAATGGTGATGATGGAGGAATTTGCAATAGGGTGGTAGTGGGGGTAGTTGGGGATGGAATATGGTGCAGTTTGGTTTGATGTTCACTGGTGATGTGCACTGGTTTGTATTGATTATAGTGGTGGGTTGTTAAGCATTTACTCACTGATCACTTCAAATTTTTAGATCCATATAGTGATTTTTTGGCACAGTTAAGCATTTTAGCATACGAAATTTCAAATTTTTAAATGGCGTTTACTCACTGATCATTTCAAATTTCTTCATTGCAGGTAATTAAAGATGGCGATGACACATTCTTCTTCCGTAGCAAGTAGCAAGTAGCAAGCATATGAAACTTTTTAGATGCACGTTTTGTTGTTGGCATTTGGTGTGGACTTACTGTATTGATATTATACTTTTACTTAACATATAACGTGTCTTTGTTTAACAGAATTTGTGGCAACTTGGTTTACTTTGTTATTTTTGTTTATGGATATTATTGAAACTTGGTTTATGGATGTCTTTTGTTTATTAATATTGTCTTAACTAGTTTATGTAACCAATTAATAGTTATTAGAACCTGTTATATATACTAGTTGCTTGAATATGCTTAAAATATAGTTTTGGAATATTCAAAAATAGAGTGGAATATTAAAGCTGTTATATAAATAGAAGACAACGTTTGATTAATGCTGTCAATGAAGAAACAACAGTGTTTTAACATGCTGTCGAAATTGTTGATGATTCAATAACAGCGTTTAGAAAAAGCTGTTGTAAACAGTTAAAGTAGAATTTGAACATCTTCGACAGCTAAATTATAAACGCTGTTGAAACATAATACAGCACGTCTGAAAACGCTGTAAAAACATTATTGACAGCTCACAATAAACGCTGTCACAGAGATGTTTCAACAGCGTTCATAAAAAAGCTGTTGTAAGTTATGTATATACGACAGCATGTCGTTATACAGCGTTTGAAATAACGTTGTTGTATCATATTACAGCGTTTATCAAACGCTGTTAAAAGCCTTTTGTGGTGTAGTGAGGGCAAACCCATTACAAATGAATTCCTTTCTTCACATTCGTTAACCAATTACAGAGTGGATTCTCTTCAGAACTCCATTTTCGACCAGGTCGAAAGGAGCTTCATCCTTTAAAAACAGATACAGATTGTAGTTTCTTAAGCTTTATTTAGTTATCTTTACATAAGATTTACATGGATATTCCTAAGTTTCATAGATCCACCAATGTCGAAACCCCATCACCATCTTTGTATCCATTGTCCAATATTGGTTTCGATGGTGATGTGTTGTGAATGTATACATCCAAGTTGATCCTATGTATTGCATAGATAAAAAGAAGTTAAGAAAATAAGATAGAATCATGTGCAATGGATTATTTGTCTAGCTATTGATCAAAACGGTCTTCCTCATCATCAAAATCCTTAATGAATTCACCATCTCTCCCTTTACTAATAATCTAAAATGTGTTACAATTATGAGAGCTTTTTCCCCAAAATTGATTTTGGCTATACAAAGGGTTTTTGTTGTAACAAAGAAGTTGGAGTTAAAGAAATGAGCTTAGTATTCCAAAATCCAGTCCCCAAAACTGGACCCGTTGGGTCTAATTTATAGATGCAGGTCGGCCACCATCCGCGCCAATGCCTATGACCTAGTCGAAAGGCCCCTTATTTATATGCCGCCTCAAGTCGACTAGGTCGAAAGGCCTTGTCTGCTTTCTTCACGGTCGCAAGGAAACTCTTTCGAATCCTTTAATTCACCCTTACGCGTTCCTTATCTTACTCCAGACCTTTTGACTAAGTCGAAAGGGTCTTTTATCAACCTTTTGCCTTTGTTGATCTTTTAGTACTCCTTTTATCTACTTTCTCTAGAACTGCTTTCGACTCGAAAGCTCTTCAAATATGCCTTTCTCTTCATTTTGACTTGGTGTCATTGGAAGCAAGGTAGGAGCCTCCGACTCTGTCGATAAATTGTCCATAGGGGCTTCAAAGTTGTTGAAGTACCAATGGTTTCGATGATGTTGAGTAGCTTTCGAATGCATGCCTGCGAATTGATGTGGAAACTTTTCCTGATGTCATTGGCTTTGATCGGTTCAAAAGGCTTGTTTATGCTTTTGGAAGGGTTGTTACAAAGGCAAAAGCTTTGGTCCGAAAGGTTTGGCACGTATATGAGTAGCTGTTGTTTTTTGCCTTCGACAGGTGGTTTCGAGGTCGTCCTTGCGTTCTTTAAATATGTGAATATATCCGCATTGAAAGGTTGAATGTGGTGGAAGGGTAATCCTACTTCCATCTGAATCGAAGGCTTTCACATTTTTATTACTGGTGAGGGAAAATGATGCCTTCGACTCCTACGAAACCTTCTCGATGCCTTTGAAACATTTTCTTGTGTCCTTTGTTGAAACCCATGCCTGCCATTCTAGCGATGCCTAATATTCTGATTAACCTTCTTTCATACTTCCGTTCTTAAGTGGAATTTATGGCTAACATAAAGCAATCTAGGTCATTCAAGAGTGTTAGAGAGTCTTGATGGCACCTTGAAAAGTATAAACTGTACTCTTTAACTCTTCAATCGTCTGATTAAGATCATATTTCTCATGCTCAAGTTTTTGGACTTTGGTCTCATTTTCGCTAATGCGTTGAGATACTTTCTCATCCCATTTCTTGCTAAAGTGCAAGACACATTAAAATTTAACTTTTCTACCCCACCTTGAGATCGTTTCATCATTAATGCTGGGAAGAGGGTTTGCTAAATTTGGAATTCTTGGCTTGATAAGGACCAAGATCAGGTCAGTTTACAAGAAGTAGGGGTATGAAGGCTGAATTTGCCTTAGCTCGCAATAAGCTCTAATGATTAATAATAATTTTTTATCATTATCAGATCTACATCAAGATCACTTACTCTTTGGTGTAGTTTAGCATCTCAATGTCAACATTGGTTGAAAAGCCAAATCCTTAAATCATGTCAATTCTCTTTTTTAATGCTTGGAGCTCATTTTCTTTTTCTTTAAGCAGCTCTTTTATGCGAGCAGCCATTTCTTTGTAAGTCCTAAATGTTGATTTCAATATGAATTCTTACGCCACTCCCATGCCTCGGGATTATCAAGGAATCGCAAAGTTGAGTCGCTTTGAGATAGTCGTTTCTCTTCTACATGGGCAGTTTCTCTTCTACGTAGCCAAGCAACCTATCTTTTATCTTAGTAACTCTAGAGGCGTATACAGAATCATATTGTACATGAGAAGCTGAGTTTCCTATTAAAAATAGAGGATATATGAAGTAATTTATGAGAAACAGACTTTTCTATTGCTAATAAGTAGAATTTACAAGTAATACAAAAATTAAGATTACATCACAATTCTATTTTCAAGGACATTTAATTAACATTCAAAGTTTCAAGTGTGTGGTTCTAGCATTTTCAAATGACTTAGTAGACAATGTTAGTATAGAATCGAAGGTGGCTGTAACACCCTTAATTTTAGTGACATTATTCAGGAGATTTAATTAGAGTAAATTAAATAGAATAATGTTGATAAGGGGACTGAGGTTGATTACTAAAAATATAGTGGTCGTGCTTATTAAACTTAATGAACTTAAAAATGGTTAAGTACTTAAAAACAAGGGCATAAGAGTAATTGCCACCCACGTTTTCCACTCTCATACTATCCCCCAAACCATGCATGTTCATTTTTATTCTCAAATAAAAATATATATAACCCTAAGAAGAAATAATGACGACCATATGAAGATAGAAGAGAAGAAGAAAATCTTAGGATTCAAGCTAGAGGAAAATCAATCTCAAACAATCTCTAATCTCCTTATCTCAAGCAAGGTGAATAATAGTTTCTACATCTCAATTTTAACTTTCTACATCAACTGGTTTCGGATTTATGGATAATTTTTTTTATGATATGTGAATGATGATATGCTTGATTTGACTTATAAAAGTTTAAACAAGGTTGTTTGAAATTGTGTGTGTATGTGTGTGTCTATATATATATATATATATATATATATATATATATATATATATATATAGTTTTAGGGTAAAACCAAGATGAAATGATGTTCAAATGCCATGGCAAAAATTTTATGTTATAGAAAAAATGATTTCGGAGTTCGATTTTAATTCTTATAATTTTCCAAGCCGTGAAGAATTTATTATGAATTTCAACGGTAAATATGGTTATTTGGGTTTATAAATTATTTTGGAGAATATATTAAGAATTTGGGTCTAAAATTTTAATATGATAGATGACATAATGGAATAGAATTTCTTAAATTTTTAGGGATTTTTACTATGTATTTTAGTATGGAAATTAAATTACTTTGAAAGGAGGACCTAAATAATTTATTTGATTTTTAAGAGGAAGGGCTTAATTGCTAAATGATTATTTGGTTTAGATCTAAGAAAACTGTGGCAAATACTATCTCAAATGTTTAATAAGTTATGAAAGCTAATCAAAATTTTACAAGTAGGCAAGTTAGTTGCAAAAAGTTCATTTATTTTGGAAAAATAAGCTTTTACCCAGAAAAAGTTGGCTCCGCCTTCTTTGGCAAACCTTTCACCTCAAATCTCTCGAACAAGACTTTTCGTCTTCCATGACCAATAAGGTCAAAAGCAATGCACATGATATCATTCAGATGGTATGTAATGAATTGAATAAATTCGAAAGGTATGGTGTCGAAGGGTTGCTTCTGACGGAGATGGATCCTTATTTTATTCTGATTTGAAAAGAGAAATCACACGCCTGTTTTGTAAAGACTTTTCAACACAGTCCAAAGATTTGGTTTTTAATAGGATGTTTTAAAAGGCCTTTCAACAAGGTCGAAATATATGGTTTTTATAAGTTGTTTTATAAGACCTTTCGACACAGTCGAAAGGTTAGGTTTTGATTGGATTTAAGATACCTTTCGACAAGACCGAAAGGTTTGGTTTTGAAAGGTTGTTTCAAATAGGTTTTGAAAGGACTGCCACCTTTATTTTGTTCAAGCCCTTCGAAGGGATTGAAGGCAGGAGCTTTCGACTTAGACGAAAGGTTTACTGGTTTTGTAAATGTAAGCCGCTTCCTAACCTTCCGAAGGGATCGAAAGCAGGAGCTTTCGACATCGAAAGTTTTATATGTTTTTCCCGAATGTTTTATAAAGTAGAAAGTGGTTTTGAAAGCTTTCACCTGTGACCCAAAGTAATAATTTTACGTATAAACCCAATGCTTTCGAAAAGGGTACTTAAAATGTTTTCGAAAGGGCTACTTCCAATGGTGTCGAAAAGGGTACATTCAACTGGTCTCGAAGCTAAGTTTCTAATGTTAAATACTAATATTTTAATATATTTGAAAGCTTTCAAAAGGTGGTATTTAAGGTATTATAAGGCAGGAGCCTAATGTTTATAATATCTTTCGAAGGAGGTTATCCTATGAAGTCGCAAGCTAGGTTTCGAAGGTATTGAAAGGTTTTAAAGCCCAAACTCAAATTTTTGAAGGAAAAACCCATGGCATAAATAAAGGAGTTTTTATAAAGGTTTTAAGAAGAAGCTATCTTTGAGAGAGAAATAGGTTAAAGGAATTAACCATGTATTTATTAAACCTACAGGAGTGGTATTGCTATATTGTTATATTGCCTCTTCTAATATGAAGATATTCACTTTATCACTGCATTTTGGGGGTAAAGGGTAGGAGATCCAGTTAGGTTAACCCAGTAGTGAATGTAAATTGATTAAACTCCTGAATGAATAGAATCGCATCTAGGAGTTCAGGAAGACTAGGATATAGGATGCTAAAATATAAAGGAAAGAAATTAGCAGGGACTAATAGGTTCACTGTAAACCTATGAAACCTGTATGATATTGGGCCAACTGGTTAATAGTAAGCCCATGAAGACTATGTATAAAAGAGGATTTCAAGTAGACAGGCTTATAGTTAGCCCATGAAACCTATGTGTGAATGAAGATGTCAGATAGATAGGTTCATAGTTAACCCATGAAAACTATGTGTGAATGAAGATGTCAGATAGACAGGTTCATAGTAAGCCCATGAAAACTATGATTGAATACTATCAAGGGCCGATAGGTTTTTAATTAGCTCATGAAAACTATATCTGAATGTAATATTGGTAGATGTTAATAGGTTCCAAGCAAACCCATGAAAACTAGAATAAGAAAGAAGTTATTGGAGTTACCAATAGGTTCAGGGAGAAACCATGAAATGATTAAGTTAACTGGCATGGGCCAATAGGTTCTTAGTAATCCTATAAAATCTATGTAACCAGACAGAGAGTCTGTAAGTTAAAAAAAATAGATTAATAGTTAGCCCATAAAAACTATGAAACTGGAAAGGGAGTCCATAAATACTAAACTGGTTATTTGTAAACCCATGTAAAGTAATAGATTAATAGTGACCCCTAAAACTATGATTTTGATAGGGTGTCAAAGTAAACTGGGGATGCGTAATCCTAATTGTTTTAAGCATGCACATCATCATAATATTTCGAAAATTTATGTCTTAACCATTGTGGGTGCAGAGGCACAATATATGGTTTTGAAAAGGGTTTTAGGGTACCAGTAAGTGGAAAACCCATTCCGCTAAGCGGCGTCTTCTCATTAGATATCTAAAAGGATTGACATGTTAGATTATTATTCATACCAGGCTTTATGTTTGACATAAAGTATTTTGTTTCCCTTAAACTCTCGGGTGCTCAATGGATTTTTAGTAGTTTGAGATATAAGGTTCTCAAGTTTTTTCTGTAATGGATAAAGCTTCCAGAGACGTGCATGAGGCAGATATATATTTAGTATTTTTCTTTCGACTGTGTGTTTGTTTATAAAGGCGGATTTATTAGCCTTGCTATATACTATGATCATCCAATGAGGCATCTTTATATGTCTCTCTTAGCGTAATTGTAATAATTATATTTTGCAGAATGTGGTTAACGTAATTTGGGGATTATGTAATGAAAAAGAAAAAAAAAATTGAGTGTGGAATTATGTTTTGAATTGTTAAATTTTTTACATATTTATGTGATCCGTGTATTAATGTATCTAGCACCCCCGTATTTGGTCGTCGAAGAATAATAACTATGGATGAATGTAGCATCCGTAACTGTTAGTTTTGGGCATTCAAGTAGGGGGATGTTACAAGTTGGTATCAGAGCATAGTTTTATGAAACTTTAAAAGGAAAGTAAAATCTAAAAGCTTTTTCAAGCATAATCCAATGATTCAAAATATGATCAGGGTTTTAGGTCAATACTATAGTAACGTGTTTATATTTGATATATAGGTATATATCTAAGTACGCCCTCTCTCTTAGATCATTCTTTTGTAACTTACTAAGGCTCGTATGTAGATATACGAGAAAGAAGATTTGGAGGCAGGAAATGGAAGTGGAAATCTAGGTAGAGGAAGCACCACAACCATTGGAAATGCTCCACCTAATACTCGAAGGTAACAAGATCGATAGGCTAATGCTAACCAAAATGCTGAGGCAAATGTTGGTGCTGGAAATCTGCCAGTAGATGCGGGGACAGTGTATCAATTGTTGGCTAATCTTTTGAAAGCAGGAGCTACTAGGAATGTTGGTCGAGCTAATCTTGTAGTTGCAGCTGGTTATAACTATGCGAAGCTGAGTAGAGACTATGTCAGTCTGGGAGGAAAGTAGTTTGTTGGAACGGATGAAGTGTGGAGGTAGGTAATTGGCTATTGAACCGTGAAAGGATCTTTACTGACCTAGGCTTGAATGATGAAGAGAAGAGAAGGCTAGCCTCTAGACAGTAGCAAGGATTAGTGCTTCATTGGTGGAACTGTGTCATAGTAGGAGTGCCGGAGGAAGAGTTGACTTGGGTTGACTTCAAGAGGAGGTTTGAGTAGAGGTTCTTGTCTGAGGTAGCCAAATCAGCGTTAATGAGGAATTTTATGGATTTTGTCCAAAGGTAGATGTCAATGATCGAGTATGCTACTAAGTTTGATGAGCTATCTCGGTATGGATATGCTTTGGTTGACACGAATGTCAGGAGGAACGAGGGATTCATTTGAGGGTTGAGGCTAGAGCTATGCAGGATGGCTATGACTCACATTAGAGAGCTTTATCATGTGATTGTGGAAACGACCGTCCACCATCAGGAGATGCTTGCTATTTCAGCTCGAGAGAAGCCAGTTGAGTCCTAGGGCTCTCAGGGAAGAAAAAGAAATTCTTTAAGAAGATGGGAACCCAAAAAGGGGAGGCTGCCAAGAAGGCAAAGGCCGAGTTGGTTTGTTACAAGTGTGATAATAAGGGCCATTATGTCAATGAGTGTATAGCTGAAAAGGGAAAGAAGCCTGCTAAGAAGAAGAATGTGAAATGCTTTAACTGTGACCAGGTTGGGCATTATAAGAGCAAATGTCCCGAGCTAATCAGGGTGGATAGAGGGAAGTTGTTTGCTATAGGACCACAGTCTTCTTCTAGACCTACTGCGGTGGAGAAGGGAAAGATTGTGATGGATGGTACACTCTTGATTTAGAATATACTAGTTAGGGTACTTTTTGATACCGGTGCATCACATTCATTTATATCACAATATATGGTTGATAGGTTATGTACAAAACCCACATAGCTTGTTACTTCCTTAAGGGTTGCGAATCCAATAGGAGGGTATGCAACTCTTGGAATGAGATGTGACCAGTTAGAGCTTGATTTGTTAGGTCATAAGTTTGCATGTTTCTTGTATGTTTTTGATTTCATGGTTTTCAGGATCATTTTTGGTATGCATTGGTTGGGTAAGTATGAGGCTAGCTTATTTTGCCATGAATGGAAAATATCATTGAGGCACCTAGATAGTCATAACCGAATTATTTTCTCAGTGGAGAATTCCAGTAAGGGTGTTTCTGCTTTGTTGAGTGCTATGGGAGCTGGAGAAGAGCTTAGCCAGGTTTGTGTGACTACAGAGTTTGCAGATGTCTTTGAGCCGAGACCACCGAGACGAGCTGTTGAGTTACGGACAAACCTTGTACTGGGAGCTGAACCCGTTAGTAGACTACCTAGTAGCATGACACCTATAGAGATGAAGGAATTGAAGGTGCAGCTAGTGGATCTTGAGGGAAGGAATTTTATTAGACCAAGCTGTTCGCCTTGGGGAACGGCCGCGGTGTTTATAAAGAAACCAGATGGGTCATTAAGAATGTGCATCGACTATCGTAAGTGGAACAAAAGGATGATCAAGAATAGATACCCTCGGCCGAGGATAAATGATCTATTTGATCAGTTGAGTGGAGCTAGAGTATTTTCCCAATTGCATTTGTCAAAGGGGTTCCATCAGTTGAGAGTGGCGGATGATAGTATTCCTTTGACGGTATTCGGACTAGATATGATTCGTATGAGTGGTTGGTGATGCCATTCTGATTAACACATGTGCTTGCTTTTTTCACTGATTTGATGAGCTGGATTTTCAGAGAACACTTTGATAGGTTTGTTTTGGTGTTCATGGATGACATTTTGGTGTACACTAAAGATGAAAGAGAGCATGAGATTCATCTTAGAGTGGTGTTGGAAACACTGAGGTAGAATCAGTTGAAGGTGAAGTTTTTCAAGTGTCATTTCTGGAAGAGAGAAGTTAAGTTTCTCGGTCATGTAGTTTCAGAGAAAGGATTGCCAGTTGATCCAGTTAAGATCAAGGTAGTCAATAATTGGAAGAGAACAGAGACGGTAACCGAGTTCAGGATTTTTCGTGGACTTGCTGGCTATTACCAAAGATTCATCAAGGATTTCTCACGGATAGCAATGCCTTTGATTAAGTTGACGAGGAAGGAAGTGAAGTTTTTCTGGTCTGACAAATATGAGGAAGCATTCCTTAAGCTAAAGAATTTGTTAACCAATGCTCCAGTGTTAGTGGTTCCAGATGGTAACCAAGGTTTGGTAGTTTATACTAATGCGTGTGGCACTGGATTAGGAGCAATATTGATGTTGAAATGCAAAGTTATTGCTTACGCATCTAGGTAGCTTAGACTACGCGAAGTTAGATATCGTACTCATGACTTGGAGTTGGCTACGGTGATTTTTGCCTTGAAGATTTGGAGGCTTTACCAGTTGGAAGAGAGATTTGAGTTGTATACCTATCATAAGTCCTTAAAGTATTTATTCTCTCAAAAGGAGTTGAATATAAGGCAGCAGAGATGGTTGGAGTTTTTAGCAGCTTATGATTTCAGTATAGAGTGTACTTCTAGGAAAGGAAATAAGATAGCAAATGCCCTTAGTAGGAAACATCAGAATGTGGTGTTAGCGACATTGGTAGAATGGAAGGATTTAGAAGCTTTACCCAATTATGGTGTACAGTTGAGATCTACTGCTAGTTCTAGTTAGGATAATGTCATGTTGTCTTGTTTGGAAGTTCGACAATCCTGATCAAAAGGATAGCTTCTAAACAGAGAGAAGATCCAGTTTAGCAGAGCGGATTAAAAGGCTTGAGGAAGGATCAAAGGTTAATGACCAAAAGGATTTTAATCCTGACCAAAGAGGATGGTTAAGAAAGAAGGGACGATTATGTGTTCTAGATATCGAGAACTTAAGGAGAGGAGTTCAAGAAATATGTCATCGATCGAAGTTTACCGTTCCTCCTGGAGGGACCAAGATGTATCAAGACATGAAGAGAAGCTTCTTTTAGGAAGGCTTGAAGAAGGATGCTAGCTTGTGGGTTAGGCAGTGTATTAACTGTCAACAAGTGAAAGGCCAACATCAGAAGCCAAGTGGATCACTTCCGCCTTTAGATATTGTAGTTTGGAAATGAGATTCGATATCCATGGATTTTATAGAAGGGTTGCCAAGGTCAAGGAGAGGAAATGAGAGTATATAGGTTTTTGTGGACAGGTTGACAAAGAGTGCCCATTTCATTTCGGTATTAGGCATTATTCACTAGTGAATTTTAGAGGCGTCTACAAGAGGTATTAGGCACCAAGCTCAAGGTGAGTACAACTTATCACCCACAGATGAATGGGCAGATAAAGAAATTAACAAGGTCCATGAGGATTTATTGAGAGCTTGTGGTTAGACTTTAGTGGATCTTGGGAAGATCACCTACATTTGATTTAGTTTTCCTATAATAATAGTTATCAGACTAGTATAGGAAAGGCGCCTTTTCAAGCTTTGTATGGAAGGCAATGAAGATCGTCAGCATGTTGGTTAGAGACCGGAGACATATTGGTCTTAGGTCCGACTTTGTGGAGAAGCGTCAGAAAAGATTTAGTTAATCCGAGGATGGATGAAGGAAGCTCAGTCCAGGCAAAAGAATTACGCAGATAAAAGGCTTAAAGACTTAGAGTTCTCAATGGAAGATATGGTTTTCATCAAAGTATCACTGATGAAGGGTATGGTATGATTTGGAAAGTTGGGAAAGTTAGCCTCGATGGTAAGTTGGCCCATTTTAGATTATACAAAGGATTGGAAAGCTCGCATATATAATAGAATTGCTAAGCAGTTTGGCAGGTGTCCATAATGTATTCCATGTGTCTCATCTCGTAAGTATGTGCATGATCTAGAGGCTACTATTCCTTAGACGGAGTTAAGGACTTAGCAACGGTGCCTGATTTGACATTTGTTAGACAACCAATTCGGGTTGTAGCGAGAGATGAGAAGAGATTAAGGACCAAGGCAGTCAAGTTGGTAAAAGTTCAGTAGAGCGAAAATGAGAAGGACTATACTTGGGAGGCAGAAGATATGATTCGAGAGGCTTATCCCGATCTGATTTGATGGTATGTCTATATTAGATTTATATAGATTGGTTGCTAGTCAGATAGGCTAATATGGTTGTTAGGAAATGTTACAGATGTTTGCTAGTTAGTCCTTACTGAATTTCGAGGACGAAATTCTTTAAGGAGGAGAATCAGTAACAACCTAGATTTTATTGACAGTATTCAGGAGATTTAATTAGAGTAAACTAAATTGAATAATGTTGATAAAGAAATTGAGGTTGATTATAGTGTTCGTGCTTATTAAACTTAACGAACTTAAAAATGGTTAAGCACTTAAAAACAAGGGCATAAGAGTAATTGCCACCCATGTTTCCCATTCTTATACTATCCTCTAAACCATGCACGTTCATTTTTATTCTCAAACAAAAATTCATATAACCGTAAGAAGCAACAAGGCCAGCCATAGGATAGAATAGAAGAAGAAAATCTAAGAAAAGCTTAGGGTTCAAGCTAGAGAAAAATCAATCCCAAACAATATCTAATCTCCTTATCTCAAGTGTGGTGAATAATAATTTCTACATCTCTATTTTTATTTTTTACATCAACTGGTTCCGGATTTGTGGATAAATATATTTTATGATATGTGAATGATGATATGCTCGATTTTGATTTATAAAAGTTTAAACACGGTTGTTTAAAAGGATATGTATATATAGGTTTTAGGGAAAAACCGAGATGAAACGATGTTCAAAGGCCATTGGAAAATTTTATGTTACAGAAAACATGATTTTGGAGTTGGGTTTCATTTTTATAATTTTCCAAACCGTGGAGAATTTATTATGAATTTTCAAAGGAAAATATGGTTATTTGGCTTTATAAATTATTTTGGAAAATATATTAAGAATTTGGGTCTAAAATTTTAATATGTTAGATAACATAAGGGAAGTGAATTTCTAGAATTTTTGAGGATTTTTACTAAGTGGTTTAGTATGGAAATTAAATTATTTTAAAAGGCGGACCTAAATGATTTGCTTGGTTATTAAGAGGAAAGGATTAATTGCTAAGATTGCTTGGTTTAGATCCGAGAAAACTACAGCATATACTATCCAAAATATTTGAAAAGTTATGAAAGCCAATATAATATTTACAAGTAGGCAAGTTAGTTGCAATAAGTTCAGTTATTTTGGAAAAATTAACTTTTATCCAGAAAAAGTTGGTTCCGCCTTCTTTGGCAAACCTTCCGCCTCAAACCTCTCGAACAAGACCTTTTGACTTCAATGACCAATAAGGTTGAAAGCAACGCACAAGATATCATTCAGGTGGTATGTAGTGAATTGAATTAAGTCAAAAAGTATGGTATCGAAGGGTTGCACTCGAAGGGTTGCTTCCGAAGGAGGTGGATCCTTAGTTTATTTTGATCTGAACAAAGAAATCACTTGCATGTTTTCTAAAGGCCATTCGACACAGTCAAAAGGTTTGGTTTTTAAAAGGATGTTTTAAAAGGCCTTTCAGCGAGGCCAAAATGTATGGTTATTATAAGTTTTTTTATAATACCTTTCGGCATAGTCGAAAGGTTGGGTTTTGAAAGGATTTAAGATACCTTTCGACAAAGCTGAAAATTTTGGTTTCGAAAGGTTGTTTCAAAGAGGTTTTCAAAGGAGTGCCGCCTTTGGTTTGTTCAAACCCTTCGAAGGGGTCGAACATAGGTGCTATCGATTTAGACGAAAGGTTTATTGGTTTTAAAAATGTAAGCCGCTTCCCAACCTTCCGAATGGACCAAAAGCAAGAGCTTTCGGCACATTCGAAAGGTTTATATGTTTTTCCTCAATGTTTTCTAAAGTAGAAAGTGGTTTTGAAAACTTTCACCTATGACCCAAAGTAATATTTTTAAGTATAAAACCAATGCTTTCGAAAGAGGTACTTTCAATGTTTTTGGAAGGGCTACTTCCAATGGTGTCGAAAGAGGTACTTTCAACTGTTGAATATGCTAGTACATGTTTTTTGTTTGATAATATATATATATATATCCACTTAAATGTATTTTTTATTGTACTATTTTATTTTCACAGAATTAAATTAATATTTGCTGAATAAAATAAATAGCAAAAAAATTAAATTCAAACAGATATTTTATTCAAACAAATATTTATCACAATTTTGAATAATACAAATTTGAGCTCTCACTATATGCACAATTTTCGAACAATACAATTTCAAATTACAATACAATTTTTCGCTATATAATTATCATTTACATTTGCACCTCACTACATATCACTCATTCACTTGTATTTAATCTTCAATCCATTCCAGATTAAATCCAGCATCTGAATTATCTACAAAATAAATACCGATGCATTGTAATTGCCAAAGAAATATTTTTGCAGTGTAAAATAAAATGTATTTTTAAAATATTATTTGCCTAAGTTATTTGGGTTGTTCGTCATAATTTTTGTTTTTGAATTCATCAAACACGAACAACCTGTGACATGCACATTGTAACTCTGTACATGCCACAAGGTCGTGCACACCGATATACACTTGATGGAACTGTAGGGGCAGGTGAGCACAAGGTCAAAACCAACCAAAAGCTAGGTTCAACTTAAATGCAATAAAAATAAAGTCACGACATGAGCACAAGGTCAAACCCGAGCTATAAGCTGGATTAAGCTCAAGTGCAATGTAGATACATCACAAAATTATCGGGTACAAGGTCTAATGCAACATTTCAACCCAACCAACATTTCAGACATGCTCTGGTTTAGCCAAAGCAAAGACATGAGATAAGACTACAAGTGAAAAGCTCAAATGGAACCAGACATATGGAACCAGAATCAAAATGTACAAAATCAACATGTGCATCGGACAGGAACAACACCTAACACAGCAATACAAAAGCAACTAAACCAACCAAGAACTGAAATGAACCAAAACCTGACCTCAACTGCACAGTTAACTCAAAGGCAAATAACTCAACCAAATTTTCATGTGAAAGGAATGATTAAATCAATGTGAACATATCATAACCCATGAAGACCAACAGATCAGAGACAAGTACACAAGTCATGTACATGATCATAGAAATGAACTTAATGAAGTAGTGGACAAATTGGGCAGAGCAGATTCAAAAAGCATGAGGATATACAAAAGAGAAGACTGCAACAAAATGATGTATATATAAAGTCCCAAATTAACATAAGTTCAACATGCTCAAATATACAAAGGTTAAAAAGAAAATGAACAAGTTCGGGACTGAAGTGAATAAGATCATCCAAGACTAGACATAGCAAATGGATGTACACATGAAGTTCAGAAGCTAAACTAGAAATGTACTAACACATGCCAATGAAACAACAAACAAAAAGGAACCAGAGACCATCACAGATACAACAAAGCAAGCAGTATAACGGCAACATCGGTTCAGGTTCATACAGTAAGTAGCATATTGCATACTTGAGCAATCAAGTCAAACACACATATATACATACATATATGTATGTATATACTTACGGAGATCATCAACCAAAGTGCAGAGAAGTTCCAAAATCAAGATGAAGTTCAAGTGAAACCAAAATGCACATGTCAAAAGTTGTAACTTCAAACTACATGGTGCAACAAACATACATATATATACATATGTATATATGCATACACACATGTATACATACATATATATATACATATATATATATATATATATGAAGATGAATGCAATGACCAACAACCTCAACTTAAAATAGCAATAAATAAATAGGCAGTGCACAACATTTCAGTGCGGACTACAAAGACAACAGTTATGCACATACATTTATACAGTGTTATAAACACATATGTACATATATACATATAAATGTATACATGTATATAGTTCAGAAAGCATCACAACAAATGCAAGTCCAAAAACAACAACTAGCACATGTATATACACAATGCATACTCTAGGAAACATGCAATTGAATACAAGTGCAAATTTCAACATTTCAGACTATAAGATCAAATACAAATATGTGGAACAAAACCAAATGCAAACTCAATTGATACAAGGAACCAGTAATATATGTCAATGATCAAAGTCAATGTCATAGGAATTTCTATCTAACGATATCAGATTTTAAATAACAAAGTCAAAGCCGTGGTGGCCAAGGTGGTAACAGGAATCGGTCAAGTCAGAGTCAAAACCCGGTAATAAGAAGTCAAAAAATTCCACAATACATAAAGAAATTCAAAAAGCCGAAGTCACAGGAGAAAAGAAATTCATGAAGCTGTGGTAAGCAAGCACATCAGAAAGTATACAGAATTGAAAAAGTCAAAAAACATCACTAGCATTCAATCGTAAATCGAAGGGCTAAGCATATCAATTAAAGAAATCAAATAAAATATATACGAATGAGATTATAGGATTTCGAATCCTATTTTAACCCTTAACAACATCGACATTTAATGCATTCAAGTTGAAGAAAAATCACAGAGCCAAGTTTCAATTTAGAATCCCAAATCAACAAATTTAATCAAGATAGAGTTCAAAAAATATCAGCAAGATTAAGATAGGAAATCGCATACCAGTTTTTTTTGATTCGAACTCGATCGAGGAGCAGCCGTGAAGGAATGAAACCAATAGACGACTCGAGCCTCATTTCTTACAAGCATACCAGCAAAGGTTTCGAGCATCATTTTTCAAACGGTGACTTTAACAAATCACGAAGCCCTAATTTGGAATGAAGAGGAATGAACGTTCTCGAGCAAAGGAAAGAAGCAGACATCATTTTTCAACGCAAAGGATACAAGGCCAAAGAAATAAAATAAGGGAACAGTTTTTATCACTTAAATCTTTTAAGACGTCTTTTATTTGCATTTGGGTTTTAGTTATATATAAGGCTTTTAGTTTTTAAATTAGGGTTTTATTATTTTAGTTTTTTATCTTTTAATACTTCTAAACTTTTATTAAATACGAGTCGTGTGACTAGGGGACGAACTACGGTGGTGTAGTTCGAGAATTCGCAACTCAGTGCTGAGTTGTGGTAGGGTTTTTGAGCGTAGAGTTAGTTTAGTCTATAGCGGGGGATGCAAGTTTACGTGTGTAAGCGCCTGACTACTTAATTTCTAATAAAAACCTTAGGGGCAGCACGTAGGCAGGGTTTTGCCAAAGCAGGGTAAATCTGTGTTGTTCAATTTCTGCTTTTGTTATTCTGCTATTTGTTTGTGCTGTAATTATTTTATATTTTTCCACACTAATTTTTATAATTATTAGTATCACCCTATTCACCCCCTTTAGGGTGAAATCGATCCTACAAGTGGTATTAGAGATAGATGCAAAATCCAATTTTTGTCCTAAAAATTTGATTATTCAAAAACGAATTATTGTTTTAAAATTTTGATTTTTTAAAATGGCTTCTTTTAATAATGCTTTTGCCGAGGGACAGTCCATAGTCAGACCAACTATGTTCAATGGTGAATATGCTTAGTGGAAAAATAGAATAATTTTTTTCTGAAAACCATTGATGCTTGGAATATTGTTGAGACGGGATATAATGCACCAAATATAGTGGTAGATAACTAGGAAATAGATAAATCCATGAATCAATGGATAGATCATAAAATAAACTGCAGAATGCTAATGCTATAAATTCTATTATTTGTTCATTAGATCAAGTTCAATTTAATTGTGTCTCACATTATCTAACTGCTTAGGAAATTTGGCACACACGTGAAGTAACTCACGAAGGAACATCTCAAGTCATGGAATCTTACCTTGCCATGCTTAATATCGAATACGAGAATTTCACAATGGCCAAGGATGAAAATGTGGAAGAGATGTATGGACGACTTTCCAACATTGTATACAAATCAAAACCTCTTGGAAAATCATACACAGAGTTGGAATTAGTTCAAAGAATCCTCAGAGTCCTTTCACGAAATTTTGAAGCCAAAGTCACTATTATTCAAGAATCGAAGGATTCGAAACAGATCAAAGTCGAAGAACTCACCGAAAATCTCACCACTTATGAATAAAATTCAAGGAAGAGAGTGAAGGAGCTGATACTCAAAAAAATCGATAGCTCCCAAAGGAACAACTAAAAATGAAGATGATGATGGTGAAGCTGAACTGGCACTACTAATAAAGATATTTAAAAAGTTGAACCATAAATATGGAAATACAGTCAAAAATCATCAACTAAAGAGCAGAATCAACAAAGTTCTAGACAACTCAGGAAAACAAGAGATCATCGGCCACAAGTATAATAAACCGGGTCATATTAAGCAAATTATCCCCAGAATTGACTCAGCCAAGGAAAGAAACAGAAAAGGAGAAGTTTTGCAGCCACTTTGGATGAAAGTGATGAAGATGAAAATGATAGCACTGGCAGTGAATGTGAAAAAGAAAATCCATGTCTTCATGAAGAAATAATTGACAGTGATGACAACGAGCCAAACGAGGTATCAAAACTTACTCATTGAGAATTACTTTTATATTTTCACTAAGTAAATGGCTGTTTTGAAAGACTTAGGCATAAATATGCTAAACTTGAATCACAAGGAGATACTTTGATAGAATTAAATAAACAACTTGACTAATTAGTCAAAAACTATCGAAATAAAAGCCCTAAGTGTGACAAGTGTCCATCATTCGAGGAAGAAATTTAAAAATCAAAAATTAAAATTCAATTATTTGAAAATGAAATTCTGATGTTGAAAGAAAGTGAAAATACCAGGAGAGAAAATTCTATTAGAAAGTGCACACAATTATTGAATGAAAATGAATCTCTTAAAACACAAGTTCAAAAATTGTCTACAACTTTAGGAAAATTTTCCAAAGAAGAAAGATCGCTAAATATGCTATAAGGGAAACAAACCGTTAATATTGTTAGACAAGGACTTGGACATAATCAATCTGAACTTGTTAGAAGTAAAATTAATGAAGTCAAATCCAGCTGCACAATTTGTAGAAAAATTGAACACAATCAAAACAGTTGTTGGTATAGACCCAAAATTGTGAAAATCATACCAATTTGGGTTCCAAAAGGCACGACTATAAAATCCCTTAAAGTTAAACAAATATGGGTGCCAAAAGGAACTTTAGTCTTGGGTGTACACAAACATATTTTTCAAAATAATTTTCCACTAACAACCATGGACCTATAAAAACAAATAGGTCACAAAAACTTTTCTCGTGTAGGTGTGGCGGTAGGCTAAGGAACAAAAACAGTGTTACCTGGATTTTGGTTGTTCCAAGCACACGATGGGTGTAGCGACCTATAAATTTTAATGATTTTATAACGTAATTAACAGAAATTTTGCTTGAAATTTAATTATATAATTTGGCAATGAAAATTTCATATTTGGAATGCATCTATTTCAACATAGAAAATAGTAAATTTCCGTTGGAGAATATGGAAATTAGTTCTATTGTGTAATTTTTCAATTTCAGTTTTAAATCAGTTGAAATTGATGGAAATTAAATGTTTTCAAATTTTGAATATTTTTATATAATAAAAATGTTTATCATTTTCTGAGTGAGACGTCATATTTTGTTTCGTCAAATTTGGACTGCTTTAGCCCTATTTATCTTATTTTCGATGAATTTGCAACAGTTTAGCAGCGAAATATCGTCTTTTGATAGGATGGTCGTATCACTGATATCTATGTAACATTTTGATCATCTTGTCGTATTGATCTCCATAGTGTATTCTTTATGTGTTTCGAAGTCCGGTAAGCGGCGAAATCTACAAAAACGGTAGCTGTATCATTATCTGTTTTGGTACTTTTGGTTTTCTTTGTCCATTCTTTTCCACCGTGTATTAATCTAATACCACAACTATTAGTATTCCCAGAAATTTATATTTGGCTTTTATCATTCCTTGAATTCAATAGATGGCTGCCACTATTCTCACTATTTTATATTTATTCTGGTTCATCCTCTGGCATTCCTTTTCTTACTTGTTTCTAGCTTTCTAAAAGTAATAATAATAATATATAGTATCAGATTGAAAGCTTATATATATTGCATGTTCATTATTAGCGTCCTTTTTAGCTTGTCCATTTCCTATCACCTCTCTCTCTTTTCCTTTTAACATTGATTTTGAGGAAAAAAAGGCTTGCTTATATTTATATTACCTGAAGCTTTACCCTCCCTCTCCCCATCTCTATGTTTTCTTCTTCTTGCCTAAAACTGACCGTCCTCCTTCCCTCCCTCTCTCGACATTTTTTGCCGCATCCCCTCACAATCACCAAGCCTGCCGATCTGCCTTCAGGACCAAGCACAACCGAGCTCCGCAACCGTAGCACAACCATCTACCACCCCTTCAACCTCTCCATCAGTGAACCCAAGCCTTGCGCCCAGTTCATCAAGTCCTCGCTCTATCCACCCCAATCGCCGCTTGCCCTACATACCATCTCCACGCCAACACCATTGTAGTTCACCCCAAGCTTCGGCCTAACCCACTATCAGCCCGCACCCCACCACGTATGCAAGCTGCTCGGCCATCCTGTAGCCTACCACGCCACCTCCTATAGCCGAGTTCCATCACTGCATGACCAAGCAACCACCACCCAAAAACTGCAACCGCTCTTCCCATGACAATTCCATAGCAGCCATTGAATACCGCTGACAGACTCCACCGTCCCCAACCACGTCAGCAACCACCATTCATCTCGTTCCTCCACACGCCTGTGCCATGTCCAGACGCATTAGCCGAAGCTCCAAAACGCCTGCCCATATGTAACGACCCAGAATTTTTATTAATTTAAATTTGAATATTTAATTAATTTTAAATGTTAATAAGTGAATTTTTAAGTCAAATAAATTTTTATTTGAATTTTTGGATTTAATTAGATAATTAAAACAATAATTTAATATGTTAAATTATGGAAATAATTAAAAATTGAGTTAAAAATGATTGAAAATGATTGAAAATAATTTGGAAAATTTTATTTAATCATACTGGAGTTATAGAAATATTTTAGAACTTTTAAAATCGAATTAAAAGTTAATTTGTGAAAATTGAATATTTTAATATTTAATAATCGACTGTAAAATAGCCAATTTTTGAACAGTCTTAGAATTGAACGAAGCCAGTTCCATTGGATCCGTAATAGTTAGTTATAACCGGATTTCAAATTTCGTGTCAATCGGAGTTATCGTTTGATCGTGGCAGCTCGAAACGCATCGAATCGTTTTTAATTTAAATTTGGCGAGTCAAAATAGCCATTTTTCAAAAAGTCTCGGATTTCGACGAAACCAGTTTCATCGGATCCGTAATGTGATATTATTGTAAGGTTTCAAATTTCAAGTCAATTGGATTTACCGTTTGTCCGGTACAAATTAAAACGCCTAGAAATCGGTTTAAATCGGTTTAATTTAAATTGAGCGTTTATAGCCATAACTCGCACATACTTCCGAATTAGCTTCCGAAACCTATTCCATTGTGTCCGGAACGCGGGATAAACCCTAGGTACGCTGGTTACGGCGCGTAAATCGGAGTTCGGAATTCCCTGGATGAATAGTGTTTACGCTAGCTTTTTCTATAAATAGAAGTTGAATTCACAAAAATAAATAAAAATTTATTAAACCCTAATTCTATCGTGGCCGCCACTTCTATAACCTATGGCCGGAAAATGGTTTGCTTCCTCCTTCAATTCCTCAAGATCCGTTGATAATTAGCAAAGATTGTCAACTAGAAGATTGTTAAGCTCAACAAGATCTCCACATCCAACGGTGGAGATCGTTTGAGGTGGAGCCGATCAACGGCAATTTGGCTCGAATGGCCGGCCGTTCGCACGCGTTTTGATGGAGCTAGGGGCGACCGGACTTCAAGGCACTCGGGGTGGTGGTGGAGTGGAGCAAGGCGCTTCTATTGGTGGCGATATGATGGGGTCTCGATCATCTTGGTGGCCGCGACATCCACGTATTCGAACGCGTGGATGGGTTCGGTTTTTACTGGAGTGGAACGCGATGTTGAGGAAGAGAGTGTTGCACGGCTGTGATGGGTTGACTTCAAAAGGGACGGCTTTGATTTGTGTTAAGTAAAATTTTAAAAAGAAAATTTGTTAATTATTATATTATAAATTGTATTAACTTGTAAAATTGATAACTTTTTCATACGAGGTCGAAAAAATGCAAACTCAGTTGCGTTGGAATCGTATGGACGAGCACTACGCGATGGAGTTGGTTTGGAGTCGTTTGGAGTTAGTGAGAATTTCGGGTAAAATTAAACGCACGTTTAATTTTATTCGAAATAAATCGCTAAAACGGAAATTAAAACCAAGGTGAGAATTTCTCACTCAATCGAATAGGTTTCGATTTTATTTTAAATAGTTAGATTTAAAATATTTGAATGCATGTTTGAATGATGACTGTAAATTATTGATTGTTAAAATAGACATTATACGCCGTTAGTAAGCGGATGTTATTTAATATAAACATATACCGCGAATATTTCATAAACAGTGAAATTGGTATTATATATAATATCAATATATATATATTGGCATATGTATATATTGCAGTTGTTGATTTCCCGCATTTTTTGTTTAGCGGATGAGACCCTATTACGCCGTTATTAAGCGGATAATATTTAATAAGAACATGTACCGCGATAATTTCGTACTGGAGCGAAATTGGTATTGTGCTAATGTTTTTGGATGCAGGAAACAGGTTGGAGGGATCCAACTGGATTCCTCAACAGTTTTTATTTTATTTCAGATATTTTGATATTTGATGGATTATCATATGATATATGATATCGTTGTTAGTCGTGATTGACTATTTGGTGTGTAGCATCATTGGACCCAGATTTTGGGATTTTAAAATGATTTTAAAAGTGATTTTAAAAATATACTATATTTTTGGAATTGATCCATTATAAATAAATAAACGTTATAATTTTTAAAGTTATAAAAATTATGGTTTTTGTGAAATATAGTTAAAAAGCTGATTTTTAGAAATACGATTAAAAGTCGATTTTTGAGAAATATGAACTAATGATTTTATAAAATAATTTAGATTGGATTTTTGAATATATGATAAAAGTTTAAATATAGGATTTATAAAATTTGATTATTTTATAAATCGAAATGATGAAATTATAAAGGAATTTAAAGACGTTTTAGAATAATAATATAAACTGATTTATATTAAGAGATTTATAAATGGACATTTATAAATCGAAATATTGACATTATAAAACGAGTTTTTATAAGTGTTTGAATGAAGTGAAAATGAAATTCATTAATGAATGAAATTTATAGAATTATATAACGGTGAAGTTATAAATGGAATTTTATAAACAACAGGTTTATAAAACTTGTAAAGTTCAAAGGAACGGATTTTTGCAAATAAATAAAGTATAAGTGGTTGACTTATAATTTGGACTTTTGGTTTATAATTAAGATTATAAATCGAATAGGTAAATAAAGAAGATTTATAAAGGAAGTTGTTATGAAATAAATGGAAATGGAATTTATAAACGTTGTTTTATAAATTCGCAACAACTTATTTAGATAAGTTAATTTTTATAACTTACTTATGAAATAATATTCACGTTTTTGAATAGTGAATAATCCTTTAAAAATAAAGAGTATAGAAAGAATGAAATTTGTTAGCGTAGTATATTCACGTTTTTGAATAGTGAATAACATGTTAAAGAAAATGTTTTGAATGTGATATTTTAAATAGAATTAAAACGATCTAACGATGTTTTAAAAGGTGTTGAGATTCGAAACCATAGATTTCAACATTGATTGTTGAAATAGACGTTTTCGAGAAATAAAAGGAAATAGTGGACTATAACACTGTTGTTATAGTAAATGATTTCCGAAAGGAAATGTTTTGTATAGTATTGGGATTTATATATCTATTTTAATTTCGAATCCCTATACTAGTGATTTTGGGTTGTCGTAACGATGTTTACGCAACATTCGTTTTGGCCCAAATAAATATGTTTAAGGGAATGATTTCCTTAAAGAATGAATTATATACTTAATTCGATTTAAGTATATTGAATATTTTCCAGTGTTGAAAATAAAAGGAACTTGTGAATTACTTATGAATAAATAAGTATGGAAATGTTTTCCTATATGAAGTGAATAATTAAAATTTATCTTTTTCTGAAGATAAATTGAAATGAATTATTGAAATCGCATATGCATGGATATTTTGGAAATATAAATTCATTATGGAATTTATATTGTGAAAAGTGGAATTTGTATAAAAATAAATATTGATTTATTTTTGAAGTGTTGAAACTATATATCTAGTAAAGATATTTTTGGAAAATAAATAATTTGGAAAATTATTTGGAATCTGGTGATGTATGCATATCCATTGATAGTTCAATAATCGACTATCAATATTTCCCTTTGAATGGGTATTTGATGTGAATTGATTGAATTTGGATACACACTTATTTTTGAATAAGCGCTCACTATTCGGGTTAACCGGGAAAGGACCATGGGGTCGTATAACCCACTCCGAATATGTGATACGTCGTTGTGAATCGCATTTGAAGATCGGTGTTGAAGACCGGTATTTGCGAGAGTGATAGGATGAACTATCGATTGACTCTGCACCGAGTAGCTACGGTATTGAGTTCTCCATATGTGATGGTGAATCCGATCAGGATTGTGAATATCCGGATTGCAAGGACTTCTTTGTAAGTGCCTTCGGTTCTGTTCGAGCCCGGAACAGACTTGTATGGATTGTATGCCTGACATTACAATTTGAGATATAAAGCCGATTTCTTTCAAATATATTTCTGTTGGTGGCGGAGAATTTATTCTTTGCTTAACACCCTTCTTTGAGACGTACGAGCTCAAAGGTTATATAGTTGAAGTTATCAGCGATATATTCCCAAATTTGGTAATGTGACATGCTGAGTGATGCTGAAATGATCATTGTGTTGATTATTGTGATAGGATCATTTATTTGATCGTCTATCTTAGTGATCATTGTGTTGATTATTTGTTGACCCAAAGCATGACTTTTGTATAAAGTATGTTTTTGTGGACGTGAATTCGTCGAGCCTCACACCCCGTGAATGGTCAAAACAGGAAAGAAGCAGCAAGGTTATGAGGGGTAGCGCCCTTTAGGATGTGTCCATTTCCTTCTGGAAAAGGGTAGTATCATGGTATGGAGCCCAGATACTTACTCATGTTGAAAACACTTTATGATTGTGTGAATTGATTACGAGCGCTCGGTAAAAGGTCCCAAAGGACCGGGGGATGGCATATTCGGTCAGTTGTTACTCAGTTAGGAGTAACCCGGCCTTGTGTTGGTAGAGATCCGGTTTGGTTCTCGGGGATGTCCATCCAGAGGCATTCTCAGTGGCAATGGGAAGTTCCTTGGCCTGACCATTTGTTGGAAATCCAATTCCCAATACGAAACCCTGTACGGTATTAGTTGTAGAACCTGCCATTCACTTATGGTGGTCACCACTGTTTGGATGGTAGCTATAGTAGGCATAGTTCGAAATGTCTATGTTGGCTAAGATTTATATTCTACTTTCGAAATATTTCTCTACACTATGCACTAGTAATAATATCAAATGTTATTTTAAATGCGTATCAAGCATCTTTGACTATCATAAGGAGAAATCTCCTCCGATTCTGCGTTTGCATTGTGTGTGTGTGCGGGAGGCCTTATGGTAGTCTCATTTTTAAAAGCATTGCGAATTGAATTTAAAAATATTCCTCTATTTTGATTTTAAAGATAAATAAACTGTTTTGAGTTCTCACACCAGTCTTGCTAAGCTATTGGGCTATGTGATGGGGGATTCTCGCTTCGCGGTTAGGTGGCGAACGGGAGACTCTTACTCCCACACATCCTCTTTTAGGGGGTTGGTTAGGCGTAAGCTGTGACAGTCGAAAGGCTGGCCGTAAAAGCAAGTTTGGGATACCAGTGTAAGCCACGGTGGGGCTGGGATGGTTGAAAAGCCTACCGGTTGTGACCGCTCCCTCTCGAAAATTTACGGGGCGTTACATTTGGTATCAGAGCTGATGGTTAAGCGACAACCATGGTTCTGTTGGGTATTACTCATTAGAGATAGAGTCAGCAGTACTCTAGAATGAGTTTGAGTGTAATAATAGCTATGAGAGCGTATTTGTTAGTGAATATGAAATTGTTTTATATTGTGATGATTGGTTTATTGAGTGGCATATGAACCTTCGTCAGCACGGTCAGTCAAACTATGCCGAAGGGGTTTCTAAACACTTGAATAGAACAATTCGGCACAGTATTGTTTTAATTGGGTAAATGAAATAATTTTGCCTTGATTATATTTTATATATAAAGAAATAATTTTTCAAAATTATTAAATTGTATGTAAGTTGATTGTTAGGTTGTTTGAATAATCTAAATTAAAGAATAATTGTATAAGTAAAAGAATTATAAGAATTGAAGTATAATTAAAGTGATTTACAATTGTGAAATAAACTTATATATATAAGAAGTGAAACTATATGAATATGAGTTGTGAATAAAAATGAATTTAAAGTTAAATGGAAAATTTACTTTAGAATTTGGAATCTGAATTTATTTACAAGTGGGAATTTAAGTTATGTAAAACTAAGTGATGTTTAAATGAAGTATAACTTAAGAATTGTTGAATGAGGTTGATTTTGATATCAAACTAAATTAACAAAGTTAAGTGATGGATGTGAACTTGAATATATAAATGGAATTCAACTGTTGTAATTGAATTGAATGTTAATCAATTGAATGTGAATAAATTGGAATGGAGTAATGAATATAAGTGTAAATTCATTAAATCTAATGTTATTAGAAGTTGAATAAATTGAATGAGAATGAATATAAGCAAAGGAATTTGGTTGAAATTAATATACATTGGCTGTTATATGCTTGTTAGTTGATTGTATATAGTTCATTAAGTATAAATGAAAGTAAATTAGCGAAATTGGAAGCTATGAAATTGAATTCAAATTAGAAGTAAATAAATTTGAATAGAATTGAAAGTGAATTGGATTTAATTAGTAATGTAAACTAATTAAATTGAGAATGAATGTTGATAAAATCCAATGTTAATAAATCAAATATGATTTAGAGTGAAAACCATTTCATTGAATACTAATGAGAATATGAATGAAAATTCATTTGATTATGGATGGTAGTTGGTTGATGTTTGCATTTGTTGTTTGGTTGCATTTTCTATGTGACATGTATAGTTATGTTGCTATATGTTGTATATCGATACTATGCTTTATATACATGATTCTCATGTTGTTTGTTAAGTGTTTAGTAGGTGCGGATCGCGTTTGCTTCGCATTTGGAGTTCGCTTTCGCGCTATATTAGCCGTATATGCTTGCTAATAAAATATAAGGTACATATCTCGGATTAAATATCGTACTTTTACAAATTTTTCCCTTCGGGATGCCTCATTACTTGATGAGATGTATATTTGTGATATATATACTGTCATTTTTTTTTTCGGATCGAGCCGCGCAAAGGAGACTATGGCGAATTTTTCCGAAAATTTAAGGCGTTAGAAAAATTTTGAGAAAATTGGGAAAATTGTTGAAAACTTTAACTTTGATTTTGGAATTGAAAATTAAACAATAATAGTTGCTTTTGAAAAGATAACTAAGTATGATTGGAAAACTAAGTAAAGTATTATAAGAAGTTTAATTATGAATTTTGGAAAATTAATAAATTCTGTAACTTTTCTTACTTGATAATTTCGAGGACGAAATTCTTTTAAGTGGGGAAGATTGTAACGACCCAGAATTTTTATTAATTTAAATTTGAATATTTAATTAATTTTAAATGTTAATAAGTGAATTTTTAAGTCAAATAAATTTTTATTTGAATTTTTGGATTTAATTAGATAATTAAAACAATAATTTAATATGTTAAATTATGGAAATAATTAAAAATTGAGTTAAAAATGATTGAAAATAATTTGGAAAATTTTATTTAATCATACTGGAGTTATAGAAATATTTTAGAACTTTTAAAATCGAATTAAAAGTTAATTTGTGAAAATTGAATATTTTAATATTTAATAATCGACTGTAAAATAGCCAATTTTTGAACAGTCTCAGAATTGAACGAAACCAGTTCCATTGGATCCGTAATAGTTAGTTATTACCGGATTTCAAATTTCGTGTCAATCGGAGTTATCGTTTGATCGTGGCAGCTCGAAACGCATCGAATCGTTTTTAATTTAAATTTGGCGAGTCAAAATAGCCATTTTTCAAAAAGTCTCGGATTTCGACGAAACCAGTTTCATCGGATCCGTAATGTGATATTATTGTAAGGTTTCAAATTTCAAGTCAATTGGATTTACCGTTTGTCCGGTACAAATTAAAACGCCTAGAAATCGGTTTAAATCGGTTTAATTTAAATTGAGCGTTTATAGCCATAACTCGCACATACTTCCGAATTAGCTTCCGAAACCTGTTCCATTGTGTCCGGAACGCGGGATAAACCCTAGGTACGCTGGTTACGGCGCGTAAATCGGAGTTCGGAATTCCCGGGATGAATAGTGTTTACGCTAGCTTTTTCTATAAATAGAAGTTGAATTCACAAAAATAAATAAAAATTTATTAAACCCTAATTCTATCGTGGCCGCCACTTCTATAACCTATGGCCAGAAAATGGTTTGCTTCCTCCTTCAATTCCTCAAGATCCGTTGATAATTAGCAAAGATTGTCAACTAGAAGATTGTTAAGCTCAACAAGATCTCCACATCCAACGGTGGAGATCGTTTGAGGTGGAGCCGATCAACGGCAATTTGGCTCGAATGGCCGGCCGTTCGCACGCGTTTTGATGGAGCTAGGGGCGACCGGACTTCAAGGCACTCGGGGTGGTGGTGGAGTGGAGCAAGGCGCTTCTATTGGTGGCGATATGATGGGGTCTCGATCATCTTGGTGGCTGCGACATCCACGTATTCGAACGCGTGGATGGGTTCGGTTTTTACTGGAGTGGAACGCGATGTTGGAGAAGAGAGTGTTGCACGGCTGTGATGGGTTGACTTCAAAAGGGACAGCTTTGATTTGTGTTAAGTAAAATTTTAAAAAGAAAATTTGTTAATTATTATATTATAAATTGTATTAACTTGTAAAATTGATAACTTTTTCATACGAGGTCGAAAAAATGCAAACTCAGTTGCGTTGGAATCGTATGGACGAGCACTACGCGATGGAGTTGGTTTGGAGTCATTTGGAGTTAGTGAGAATTTCGGGTAAAATTAAACGCACGTTTAATTTTATTCGAAATAAATCGCTAAAACGGAAATTAAAACCAAGGTGAGAATTTCTCACTCAATCGAATAGGTTTCGATTTTATTTTAAATAGTTAGATTTAAAATATTTGAATGCATGTTTGAATGATGACTGTAAATTATTGATTGTTAAAATAGACATTATACGCCGTTAGTAAGCGGATGTTATTTAATATAAACATATACCGCGAATATTTCATAAACAGTGAAATTGGTATTATATATAATATCAATATATATATATATTGGCATATGTATATATTGCAGTTGTTGATTTCCCGCATTTTTTGTTTAGCGGATGAGACCCTATTACGCCGTTATTAAGCGGATAATATTTAATAAGAACATGTACCGCGATAATTTCGTACTGGAGCGAAATTGGTATTGTGCTAATGTTTTTGGATGCAGGAAACAGGTTGGAGGGATCCAACTGGATTCCTCAACAGTTTTTATTTTATTTCAGATATTTTGATATTTGATGGATTATCATATCGATATATGATATCGTTGTTAGTCGTGATTGACTATTTGGTGTGTAGCATCATTGGACCCAGATTTTGGGATTTTAAAATGATTTTAAAAGTGATTTTGAAAATATACTATATTTTTGGAATTGATCCATTATAAATAAATAAACGTTATAATTTTTAAAGTTATAAAAATTATGGTTTTTGTGAAATATAGTTAAAAAGCTGATTTTTAGAAATACGATTAAAAGTCGATTTTTGAGAAATATGAACTAATGATTTTATAAAATAATTTAGATTGGATTTTTGAATATATGATAAAAGTTTAAATATAGGATTTATAAAATTTGATTATTTTATAAATCGAAATGATGAAATTATAAAGGAATTTAAAGACGTTTTAGAATAATAATATAAACTGATTTATATTAAGAGATTTATAAATGGACATTTATAAATCGAAATATTGACATTATAAAACGAGTTTTTATAAGTGTTTGAATGAAGTGAAAATGAAATTCATTAATGAATGAAATTTATAGAATTATATAACGGTGAAGTTATAAATGGAATTTTATAAACAACAGGTTTATAAAACTTGTAAAGTTCAAAGGAACGGATTTTTGCAAATAAATAAAGTATAAGTGGTTGACTTATAATTTGGACTTTTGGTTTATAATTAAGATTATAAATCGAATAGGTAAATAAAGAAGATTTATAAAGGAAGTTGTTATGAAATAAATGGAAATGGAATTTATAAACGTTGTTTTATAAATTCGCAACAACTTATTTAGATAAGTTAATTTTTATAACTTACTTATGAAATAATATTCACGTTTTTGAATAGTGAATAATCCTTTAAAAATAAAGAGTATAGAAAGAATGAAATTTGTTAGCGTAGTATATTCACGTTTTTGAATAGTGAATAACATGTTAAAGAAAATGTTTTGAATGTGATATTTTAAATAGAATTAAAACGATCTAACGATGTTTTAAAAGGTGTTGAGATTCGAAACCATAGATTTCAACATTGATTGTTGAAATAGACGTTTTCGAGAAATAAAAGGAAATAGTGGACTATAACACTGTTGTTATAGTAAATGATTTCCGAAAGGAAATGTTTTGTATAGTATTGGGATTTATATATCTATTTTAATTTCGAATCCCTATACTAGTGATTTTGGGTTGTCGTAACGATGTTTACGCAACATTCGTTTTGGCCCAAATAAATATGTTTAAGGGAATGATTTCCTTAAAGAATGAATTATATACTTAATTCGATTTAAGTATATTGAATATTTTCCAGTGTTGAAAATAAAAGGAACTTGTGAATTACTTATGAATAAATAAGTATGGAAATGTTTTCCTATATGAAGTGAATAATTAAAATTTATCTTTTTCTGAAGATAAATTGAAATGAATTATTGAAATCGCATATGCATGGATATTTTGGAAATATAAATTCATTATGGAATTTATATTGTGAAAAGTGGAATTTGTATAAAAATAAATATTGATTTATTTTTGAAGTGTTGAAACTATATATCTAGTAAAGATATTTTTGGAAAATAAATAATTTGGAAAATTATTTGGAATCTGGTGATGTATGCATATCCATTGATAGTTCAATAATCGACTATCAATATTTCCCTTTGAATGGGTATTTGATGTGAATTGATTGAATTTGGATACACACTTATTTTTGAATAAGCGCTCACTATTCGGGTTAACCGGGAAAGGACCATGGGGTCGTATAACCCACTCCGAATATGTGATACGTCGTTGTGAATCGCATTTGAAGATCGGTGTTGAAGACTGGTATTTGCGAGAGTGATAGGATGAACTATCGATTGACTCTGCACCGAGTAGCTACGGTATTGAGTTCTCCATATGTGATGGTGAATCCGATCAGGATTGTGAATATCCGGATTGCAAGGACTTCTTTGTAAGTGCCTTCGGTTCTGTTCGAGCCCGGAACAGACTTGTATGGATTGTATGCCTGACATTACAATTTGAGATATAAAGCCGATTTCTTTCAAATATATTTCTGTTGGTGGCGGAGAATTTATTCTTTGCTTAACACCCTTCTTTGAGACGTACGAGCTCAAAGGTTATATAGTTGAAGTTATCAGCGATATATTCCCAAATTTGGTAATGTGACATGCTGAGTGATGCTGAAATGATCATTGTGTTGATTATTGTGATAGGATCATTTATTTGATCGTCTATCTTAGTGATCATTGTGTTGATCATTTGTTGACCCAAAGCATGACTTTTGTATAAAGTATGTTTTTGTGGACGTGAATTCGTCGAGCCTCACACCCCGTGAATGGTCAAAACAGGAAAGAAGCAGCAAGGTTATGAGGGGTAGCGCCCTTTAGGATGTGTCCATTTCCTTCTGGAAAAGGGTAGTATCATGGTATGGAGCCCAGATACTTACTTATGTTGAAAACACTTTATGATTGTGTGAATTGATTACGAGCGCTCGGTAAAAGGTCCCAAAGGACCGGGGGATGGCATATTCGGTCAGTTGTTACTCAGTTAGGAGTAACCCGGCCTTGTGTTGGTAGAGATCCGGTTTGGTTCTCGGGGATGTCCATCCAGAGGCATTCTCAGTGGCAATGGGAAGTTCCTTGGCCCGACCATTTGTTGGAAATCCAATTCCCAATACGAAACCCTGTACGGTATTAGTTGTAGAACCTGCCATTCACTTATGGTGGTCACCACTGTTTGGATGGTAGCTATAGTAGGCATAGTTCGAAATGTCTATGTTGGCTAAGATTTATATTCTACTTTCGAAATATTTCTCTACACTATGCACTAGTAATAATATCAAATGTTATTTTAAATGCGTATCAAGCATCTTTGACTATCATAAGGAGAAATCTCCTCCGATTCTGCGTTTGCATTGTGTGTGTGTGCGGGAGGCCTTATGGTAGTCTCATTTTTAAAAGCATTGCGAATTGAATTTAAAAATATTCCTCTATTTTGATTTTAAAGATAAATAAACTGTTTTGAGTTCTCACACCAGTCACATGACTGACTTGGAGTTTATTGTTTTCCTTCCTAAACTCTGGGTGCCCACCAATTTCCACACGGGCAGTTAAGAGTTAGGTTTATCAGGATATTCTGGATATTCTGGAGTTGCTGGAGGCAAGCTGGTTGGCATGGCGTATTACTAGTATATAGTATTTCTTTTTCCACTGCACTGTTTGTTGTTGTTGTACACTCTGATGATATGATGTAATGAAATGAAATGTAATGTAATAACTGATATAGTTCTTTGTTTAAAGATTATTCATTTATTATTATATGTTGTTCCGCTGCGAATTGTGAGATTCTGATGTTGTTCTGTTTCCTTTCTGTCCGTTCTATTTTTAAAATTCTTCTATCTTCTATTTTTCAAATTTTCTGTTTTTCTAATTCTCTGTTTTCTAAAAATTGTCTATCTTCTTTTCCCTCTATTTTTCTTTTTCTTTCTTCTTTTTCTCTCTTCTTTCTTTTCTTTTCTTTTTAAAACCCATAACTTCTCGGTTTTCGGCCTTCGATATTCGGCAGTCGATAAAGTGAGTGTCGATGTTGAATTTTCGAAAGTCGAAAATTTACGGGGCGTTACACCATAGCCTTCGATCCTCACCACCTCTAGGTTTGCACGTCTTGTTTTGTTATAATAAAAAAAGATGAATTTGTAAGCATGTATATTTATTCTAGAAAGGCTGCTCGTACTTAAATATTTATATTTGCATTCCTTTTTAACCCCATCTCACATTGCTTTGCTTTGAAGTTTGTCGTTTGGATTGGTCAATTTTCGGGTTCGTTATTCAATTCGTAGCTTGTCGTGTTGTCTAATTTCTCTAGCCTCGAAAGGTGAGCAATCACACACGATTAACATTCTTATATTTAGTAAATTTAAGTGCACGTTGAAAAACAATTGAAATATGCTGTTAAATTTGAACGGTTAATTATTTGATTGCTATATATGATATGCCATTACCTGTAATGGTTCACCTATGACATATGACACCATAACTTGTGATTTGTATTATATTTAAATTTGTTACTTATGATATATGTGTGTTGTTGATATGTTATATTTTTATCATATTTGTTCTAACTCTGTAACTTCCATGTTAGTTTATAATTCCCTATGGGTTGAAATAATACATACTCGAATGATCTTGTAGAATAAGGGAAAATTGTTATGGGCTGAAATGATAAACCCAAGCGATTTTCATTGATTTTGAATTTTGAGATTGCGGGTTGAAATGATATATACCCATCGCTGTTTAAATTGCGGAAATGATAAATATCCATATCACTTAACCTTAGGATAGAAAATTATATATGGATACCACTGATCTATATTTTGAAAATAATTTCCAAGGTACGAAAGAAAATATATGGGTTTTAATGAATACTGATTTTTAAAATATTACGTATAAATGATATTTTAATATACGCATAAAAATTTAGAATTTTTTAAAATTATATGTTTTGGAAATTTTAGAGTTATAATTAGTTTTGAAAATATAATTTTAAGATTTTTCTTATAATTTTATTATTTTAAAATATATAAAATAAAGTTTCAATACAAAATACATTTAATAATAAGATTTAATTTAATAAAATTTAATTTAATTGGTTTATAATATGTTTAAGTATTTATTTAAATTTATATTAATATTTTATAAATAAACGTAAATAATAAAGGTTGGGAAGATAAATTAATGTTAACTTGGAATTTAAATTTGTTAATAATTGGTTTTAAACAAAAATTGATTTAAACTTATTGATTTTGAGATTTTGAAAGATATCATTGATAACATGATTTGAAAAAAAAAACTGATTAAATGAATATTCTCAAGTTTAAAAAAGATTGAGACTGATCATTTAATATTGATTTAAATTTATAAATTGCTATTTTATTTAATTCTTATTAAAATGATTAAGTGGATATTTTCCCAATTTGAATAAAATTGAAGTTAAATGTTGAAATATAATTGAAACTTATATTTAAATTGTTTGAACATTTAAACCTTGAATCTTATTGGAATTTAGACGATAGTTCAAACCTGAATTTGAAATCGATAAAAATTAAAATGGTTTTTGAGAATTCGATTTGAATTTTTAACCTTTTAAATTGAAAGTGTTGAAAATGGATTGATTTAAATAGATGTTGGAATATAAGCTAATTTGAATCGATTTGTGAAAATGGAGGAAATTATTTTATTTATTAAAGTATTTTTAATATATATAAACTATTTTAATATATCATATTTTTATATATAAACTATTTTAATTTATAACTATTTTAATATATATACTATTTTAAATATCTAAATTGTGTAAGTTGGAACTGTTATGATTACGAAAGTGTTATGATTTCAAAAGTGTTATGTTCTCAAAAGTGTTTTGATTTTGAAAGTGTAATAATTTTTAAAGTATCACGATTCTTAAAATGAATATATTATTCAAAGTGAATGATGATATCTAATTGATATGGTTTTGAAATGAATATGATATTTTGATGTGAAGTATGAACTATTTGAAATGCATGGTGTGAAATAAGTGTTTGGTTGTTAAAGAGACCGTAATCTGATATTGTCATACTCTCTGCCAACACAAAATATCACTTTAACAACAGTGTGCATCGTGCAGATTCATGAAGGAAGTAGGAAGGTTTGGCGACGATTCTATATGAGGTTTAAGTGCAACCGTGACTCCCATGAGTCAGCTTGATGTGGCTAAAACGGGAGCTATACCAGGCCAAGTGAGGTCTCTCCTTCGATCGGACACATTTCTTCGATACCATTCTATTACTTTATGATTTAACTGGGTGCACTTTTGATTTGGGAGTGTGTCTCGAGGTGGGCGGTAGTAGCTGCTATGCGTTACCGCCAGTCCGAGAGTGCAAATAGTATATCTACCATGGCATTGCCTCGCGTGCCTTGTCACATTCCCTATCGTGCCTTCTACGAGTTTGTTTTGTACCGTACCTATGTGGTTTCTTTTGGGTGAACCACAGGTTTGGTGGAGCGTACGACATCGTATAGACTATGGGAATATATAAAATGTGTTAAGGGGGATATGGGTAACGCCTTAACGCTATTTTAATAGTTTATTTTAGTATAGACATATTATAATAGCGTATATTACTATATAATAGATAATTCCATGGATCCTTAGAGGATGGAAATCTCAAACATCCTTTAAGTTACTTGTATTTCAGTTGACATTTAACTTGAGTTAAATTTACTAATTTAAGAATGTTAATCTTGACTCGAGTGTTTTGTGTTTTGCTTTATGCTCGGGTTAGATTGAGTGTCACAACATTTGAGACCCACCATTGAAGATTGGAGCTTTGTTTGAAGATCCATCTATCTACCTTTCAGTTATTTCAGTTTATTCCAGTCACTTATGTTCAGACCCGTCAGTTGCCTATGTATTAGATATTCATTTGTATTTGAGATTCTGTTGTATTTTGTTTAAGACTCTGATGTTTTATAGTAGCTTCATGAACTACTATTTATTTATGCCACTGCTTATTGTCGTAATACTCTGTGTTTGGAATTTTGTGATTGATTTATTTACTGTATATGCTAAGTTTTGCCAAATATAAATTAACAATCTATTGTTCTGAGCAATTCAATTCTGACACGTACAGATGCGAATGATTCGAAATGCCAGGTCGTTACAAGTGGTATCAGAACTCTGGTTTAGACAAAACTTAGCATATGGAGTAAAAATTAATTACAGAATCACCTTCCTTCGGGCCTGAATTTCTCCTCTTTGATTCGGTTTTCCTTTGAATTTTGGAACCTTCCCCTTCGTTCTGAAAATTTAATCTTGTCTTCTACTATTTGCATTCTTGTGATACTAGAGCTTCCCATAGCTCCAACCTCAACTGCCAACTTCATGCTTTTGTGTGACGTATCCCCTCGGCGGTCCCACCAGCTTTAATATGATTTGTAAAGGGGTGAAACTCCTTTACAACAGACGTCAACTTACCGGTGATTTCTATGTCCTCGGTTTTGATGTTATTATTGTTGATTCATGAGTTTTGATTCATGACACAAGCTTCAGAGATCATACGACGAGAATACTATACGAAAGCGACAAAAAGAGAACAAGTGTATATTATGAACTACAAAGGAGACAAGACTACAATCCAGAGATTAGTATGAATATTTTAATGTATTGAGTCTTAGAATATTGTTAAAATCATTCCTCAAGTAGTCACACACATACACAAATTGATTTATATTAAGTTATACATAAATTAATGTGTACTGTGCAATTGACAACAGGTCGGCTGACCGACCAGAAACCTCGGTCGACCGACTTTGTGTCAAGTGCACAGATAAGCATTGTTTGGTAAACGGTTTTAAACCTCAGCTGACCGGCCAGTTTTCTCGGTCGACCGATCTGAACATAACGGCTAGTTTTCTGAAGAGTTGCGATTGTTCATGAAGAGGAATGTCCCTCAATCCAAGAGATACGGACACAACTTTTGATTAAAACTCTTCATGAAAGATTATAACTATTCTACAACTATATAAACACGTTCAAATCACTTCTACAATCATCGATTCTGGTTTATATTTTTGAAATCTATTCTCTATTTATTTCTGCAAATAAAAGCATTCATTCTCATTCAATATCTCTAGAATCTCTGAATTAATTTATATACTTCGATTCTACGAGATTATCTTCCTTCTAAATCTTCACATACACTACATATTCTTGAGGATTTGATTATAGGAAATTGTACTATCAAAAGACAATCCCTGTTATTCAGAACACGCTCGTCAACAAAGTATTTGTATTAAGTTGAAGTCCTCTTCGGCTGTTGAGGGGGGAAAATTCCTATTCGGCTGCTCAGGTGTGATATACCTATTCCTCCGGGTTAAGTGAGGGGTTTAGTCTAAATCCAGAGGATATTCTGGGACTGGATGTAGAACGGGAAGTTCGAACCAGTATAAAAATTCCTGGTGTGCTTACTTTAATTTTTATTTTACTGCTATTTTCAGTTTCCGCATTTATATATTATATTACACGATCTTTAGTACTGCACGTTCACTTTCATTTGGTATCAGAGCGAGGTTTCCTATAACCGTCACAAAGTTATTTGATATTTATTTCTAGTAATATGGAAATGACACAAACTAACAATGTTAGCACTAACACTAATACTAGTTTCACAGAGGGTCAATCAACTTCACGACCTCCACTTTTTAATGGTTTAAATTAAAATTATTGGTTAACTAGAATGAGAATCTATATGTAATCTAGTGGTTTTGATATCTGGAATGTTATACAAAGAGAGTACACAACTCCTATTGGAGAATACTCAACTTGGAGTAACACACAAAAACTAGATGCTACATCAAATGCAAAGGCTATGAATATTCTATTTTGTGCATTAGATATAAATGAATTCAATAGAGTTAGCATGTGCACTTCTGGTTATGAAATATGGAGAACACTTAAGATAACACATGAGGGAACGAACAAAGTTAAATTAAGCAAAATTTCTATGTTGAAAAATCAATTTGAAAATTTCAAAATGAGGCCAAACGAATCTATAAATGATATGTACTCTAGATTTCAGGATATTCATCATGCTCTACTATCATTAGAACAAACATTTACTGATTTTGATGTTGTCACAAAAATCTTAAATTCTTTAACTGACGAATGGGAAAGAAAAATCCTAGCCATTGAAGAAGTAAGTGATTTGTCAACATTAAAACCAGAAGAATTGATAGGTAATTTAATGTCCTATGAAGTAAATTTACAGGCAAAGAGAAATGTAGCACAAGAAAAGAAGAATGTGGCATTTCAAGCAGAAAAAGATGATTCCGACTCAGAGAATGAAGATATGGTAATGATTGCTAAAAATTTCAAAAAGTTTCTGAAATTCAAAAGAAATAAACTCAGGGGAAACAAAAATAATTCCAACAACAATATCAACAGTAGCAAATCATCATCTTCAGCAATGGAATGTTATGAATGTCACAAGAAAGGTCACATGAAGAAAGATTGTCCTGAACGTAAAAAGAGAAACTTTAAGATGGACAAAACCAAACGAAGAGTTTTTTCAGTCACTTGGGACGACACAGACTCATCATCTTCATCAGAAAGTGAAAGTGACAATGAAAATGAACAAGCAAATGTGCGCTTCATGGCTTCATCAGACGATGTAAGTGATCTTAATTTTGAAGATTTAATTGAAATTAATTCTGAATTAGTAGATTTAGCAAAGCAACTTAAAAGGAAAAATAAAGATTTACAAAGAAAATTAGATAGGACGGTCTTAGAAGTAGATATGCTGAAAGATGAAAAGAAAATATTAGAAGAAGAACTTGAAATTTCTCAACAATCAAATTCTAACTTATCTTCTCAAATTTCTTCAATAACTGAAGAACTAGAAATTCAGAAAAGTAAAAATGATGTTTTATTTTTTGAAAATAATGGTTTAAATTCTAAAATTAAAGATTTAGATTTAGAAAAATCTAGTCTAAAAATAAAATTTGATGACATCTCTAACAATATCTCCAATTTCAATAAAGGAAGAGAGAATCTTTCTAAAATACTAGAAAATTCTCAATCCACTAACAACAAATCTGGGCTAGGATTTAAGAAACAAAATAAGTTTGCTAAAAGTAGAATTAATAATAATATTAAAAAGGATATTAAGAAAACAGTTTGGTCAAACACTAAAACCATTAAGATATGGATTCCAAAATCAAATAATGTTTTAATAAGAAATAAACATATCAAAATGTTCATGGAAACTGTTCATAATAACAAAAACTATGTTTATAAAGGGAATTCTGAACCCGTATGGGTTTGGCTTCCTAAGATCTAACTCATAGGACCCTAAAAAGAAACGGGTACCAACTTTTTATAAAAAAAAAATTTCAGGTACCACATAAAAGGAGAGGAAAATGGATTTTAGACAGCGGTTGCTCAAAACATATGACTGGAAACAAAGAAATGTTGTCAAATATTATCTACTCAAATGGAGGATCAGTCACTTTTAGAGATAACTCTAAAGATTATATCATCGGTAAAGGCGATGTCAGCAGCAACGGTACCACTAATTTACCTCTCATTACTGATGTTTTATTAGTCAAAAATTTAAAACATAATTTATTGAGTATTAGTCAGTTATGTGATAAAGGTTTTAATATAACCTTTTCAGAAAATAAATGTAACATTTTCGATAAAAATCATAACACTATTTTTGAAGGAATAAGAGATAAAAACATTTTTATTTTAAATATGAACGTTAAAAATGATTCAAATTTATGTTTAATAGCTAAGGAAAATGATTCCTGTCTATGGCGCAAAAGATTTTGTCACATAAATTTTAAAACCATCAACAAATTAGCTAAAAATAAATTAGTTGAAGGATTACCTGACATAAAATTAAAAACACATATATTTTGTGATGCATGTAAATGAGGAAAATTAACGAAATCTTCTTTTAAATCAAAAAGCGTAATTTCTACAGAACAACCACTTGAACTTTTACACAGGGATCTTTTTGGTCCAACACAAGTTCAGTCTATTAATCATAATAGATATGTGTTTGTTATTGTAGATGATTTCTCTAGATACACTTGGACTTTCTTTTTAAAAAATAAAAGTGATACTTTTGATAATTTTAAATTGTTTGTTAAAAGAATACAAAATATTAAAAGTTTGAAAGTTAAAAATATCAGAAGTGATCATGGAGGAGAATTTAAAAATGAAGTTTTTGAATAATTTTGTAACAAGAAAGGTATTAACCATAATTTTTCATTTCCTAGAACACCACAACAAAATGGCGTTGTAGAAAGAAAAAATAGAACATTACAAGAATGTGCAAAAACTTTATTAAATGGAACCAATTTATCAGAACATTTTTGGGCAGAAGCTGTAGCTACTGCTTGTTATGTATTGAATCGTGTTTCCATTCAACTGTTAACTAAGAATACTCCATATGAACTTCTAAATGGAAGAAAACCAAATATTTCATATCTTAAAGTTTTTGGCTCGAAATGTTTTATTTTAAATACTAAAGATCAACTAGGCAAATTCGATCGAAATCCGATGAAGGAATATTCGTTGGATATTCGGAACGAAGTAAAGCTTATCGAATTTTTAATAAAATAACTCAAATTATTGAAGAAAGTTTACATGTTTCATTTGACGAAAATTTTAAATATATAAATCCAAATATTACTATCGATTCTGATGATGAAGCTACTCAGAATGAAAATAGTAATACTGAAGAAATTTTCAATAATGATCATGATATTACTCAAAATGAGAATATTACTACTAATATAATAAAATCTCCACCTAAAATTTTACGACATCATCCTGTGCAAAATATAATTGGAGAAGTAAATACGAACGTTAAAACCAGACATCAATTAAATCAAGTTGGTCATGTAGCTTTTCTCTTTAACATAGAACCTAAGAATATAAAAGAAGCCTCAACTGATGACTACTAGATTCTTGCTATGCAAGAAGAACTAAATCAATTTGAACGAAACGAAGTTTGGAAACTTGTTCCTAGACCAAATGACTAATCAGTTATCGGTACTAAATGGGACTTTAAAAATAAAGCAGATGAACTAGGAAACATAACTAGGAATAAAGCTAAATTAGTTGCACAAGGATATAATTAAGAAGAGGGAATAGACTATGAAGAAACTTTTGCTCCAGTCGCCCGACTTGAAGCAATACAAATCTTATTAGCTTTCGCATGTTTTCATAACTTTAAACTTTATCATATGGATGTTAAAAGTGCTTTTTTAAATGGTTATATAAAATAAAATGTTTTTATTAAACAACCACCACTTTTTAATCATGAAAAATTTCCGGATCATGTTTATAAACTCAAAAAAGCTTTATATGGTCCAAAGCAAGCACCTCGTGCTTGGTATGATCGTCTTAAAAGCTATTTATTAGAATCTGGTTTTGAAATTGGTAAAGTAGATCAAACACTTTTTATTAAGAAAACTAATAAAGATATTTTAATAATTCAAATATATGTTGATGATATCATTTTTGGTTCGACAAATGAAAAACTATGTCAGGATTTTGCAACTATAATGACAAATGAATTTGAAATGTCTCATATGGGAGAATTGTCATATTTTCTTGGATTACAAATTAGACAAATCGAAAATGGAATTTTTATTAATCAAGAAAAATATTGTTATAATTTAATTAAACGATTTGGTCTGGAAAACACTTCTGCTAAACCAACTCCGATGAGCACAACGATTCATCTCGACAGAGATGAAGAAGGCAAAAGTGTTGATCAAAAACTATATCTTAGTACGATTGGATCGTTATTATATTTAACAGCGAGTCGAACCGATATTATGATGAGTGTTTATTTATGTGCTTGATTTCAAGCAAATCCCAAAGAATCACATATGCGAGCAGTTAAACGTATTATTCGTTATCTAACTAAAACCAAAGATTTCGGACTATTCTATCTGATAGAATGTCCTTTCGAATTAGTCTCATATAGCGATGCTGATTTTGGAGGAAGTCGGACGGATCGAAAAAGTACAAGTGGAACGTGTCATTTCATTGGACGTTCCTTAGTCTCTTGGTTTAGTAAGAAACAAAACTGTGTTTCTTTATCAACGTGTGAAGCAGAATATATATCTGCTGCTTTGGCATGTGCACAAGTCGTATACATGCAACAAACACTACAAGATTTTAATTGTTATCTTGAAAAATCTATAATTTATTGTGATAATACTAGTGCAATAAATCTTTCTAAAAATCTGGTAAATCACTCACAAACAAAACACATTGATATTCGTCATCACTTTCTTCGTGATTGTTTGGAAAAAGGATTGATAAATTTAGAATTTATTAATACTGAAAATCAAATTGCTGACATTTTTACTAAACCTTTAAATGAAAATAGTTTTATCAAACGTAGACGAGATTTAGGAATAATATCTTTAAAATATTTATAGATAAAAATATGAAAAATATTGAAAAACAAAAATTGTTTTATTCCGACTAAAGTGGAACTCGAACTCATGATCTCTAACTTGTTTGATAGATGTTATGTTATAGCCACTTGAGCTATGGGTGTTTCTTGTCTCAGTTTTCCTTAAAACTTGTTTTATTTGTTTTGTTTTTCAGGAATAACTATTTTTAGTTCTAAACTTATAAATCATACATTTACAAACGGTTTTATTGTTAAACTTCTATGATCATATTTAAAATTAGTTCCTATCCACTAGTTTTTTCAACAAACAGATATTTATATATACTATGCTTATCTTTCAAAACATATACTAAGAAAATTTAAAAAAACAAAACCTGAAAAATGTCTTCAAACAATGACCCCTATAATTCTGAAAACTCCCATCTATCATACTCATCTCCGGACGATGATTTTCCGACCAAATTCCTGAAAATGGCCCCTATCCTACCTTTCCCATGCCTAAACGTATCCTTGATTTCACTTCTCCGGATAAAGACTCCCGACACGGGTGGAAACCATAGGATGAATCCCATACAGTCTATACACCTGAAAAGAAAAAAAGGGAAGAATACAATGGTAATATCTCCATCCACCAAAAAATAATTGATGAAATACATCACTACCAACAACAACAAATGATTTTGCAACGGGAACTCTACTATGAACAAAAAGTCACGGCAAGACGTTTAAGTTTTCTAGAAAAGATTGCCATAAAAGTTTGGTCATCAAAAAAAGATGATGTTTCTGAACCTTCTTATAGAACCCCATCCTCTTCAAATCCTGTTCAAACTCCAATAGCTCCAAGATGGTCACCTATAGAAGATGTTTCATCCCCAAACTCATGGGAATGTAAATTTTAACGAACGGTGGCAAAAACTTATATATGTGTGTGTGTGTGTGTGTGTGTGTGTGTGTTGTTTTCAATAAGATGTATAAATATAATGCCACATTTTCATCATTAATATTCCTATTTGCTTTGAGTATGTACTATTTAAAATTCGATGTTTTCTTATGTTGTGTTACATGTTCCATATTTTTTATACATTTAATAAGTATTCCTTTTTGTCGATGACAAAGGGGGAGAAATATATGAAAGCTAACAAATTTTTGCAGAAAAGTCGCCATATATTCAGGGGGGAGAATTACAATATACACTACTTCATCACATAAGTATTGTCATCAATCAAAAAGGGGGAGAATGTAGATTCATGAGTTTTGATTCATGACACAAGCTTCAGAGATCATACGACGAGAATATTATACGAAAGCGACAAAAAGAGAACAAGTGTATATTTTGCACTACAAAGGAGACAAGACTACAATCTAGAGATTAGTATGAATATTTTAATGTATTGAGTCTTAGTATATTGTTAAAATCATTCCTCAAGTAGTCACACACATACACAAATTGATTTATATTAAGTTATACATAAATTAATGTGTACTATGCAATTGACAACAGGTCGGCTGACCGACCAGAAACCTCGATCGACCGACTCTGTGTCAAGTGCACAGATATACATTGTTTTGTATACGGTTTTAAACCTCAGCTGACCGGCCAGTTTTCTCGGTCGACCGACCTAAACATAACGGCTAGTTTTCTGAAGAGTTGCGATTGTTCATGAAGAGGAATGTCCCTTAATCCAAGAGATACGGACACAACTTTTGATTGAAACTCTTCATGAAAGATTATAACTATTCTACAACTATATAAACATGTTCAAATCACTTCTACAATCATCGATTCTGATTTATATTTCTGAAATCTATTCTCTATTTATTTCTGGAAATAAAAGCATTCATTCTCATTCAATATCTCTAGAATCTATGAATTAATTTATATACTTCGATTCTACAAGATTATCTTCCTTCTAAATCTTTACATGCACTACATATTCTTGAGGATTTGATTATAGGAAATTGTACTATCAAAAGACAAACTGTGTTATTTAGAACACACTCGTCAACAAAGTATTTGTATTAAGTTGAAGTCCTCTTCGGCTGTTGAGGGGGAAAAATTCATGTTCGGCTGCTCAGGTGTGATATACCTATTCCTCCGGGTTAAGTGAGGGGTTTAGTCTAAATCCAGAGGATATTCTGGGACTGGACGTAGAACGGAAAGTTCGAACCAGTATAAAAATTCCTGATGTGCTTATTTTAATTTTTATTTTACTGCTATTATCAGTTTCCGCATTTATATATTATATTACACAATCCTTAGTACTCCACGTTCACTTTCAATTATTTCTAGTAATCTTTTCGCTTGATGATCAGCCTAGTACTCTTGATTTTCCCGATAATCGGGGACTATCTTGATGTTTGGCGAAGCCACTCCTCCATCTCATGAGTGGGAAATTTGAATTTCCGCATCGATCTCATTCTTGGAATCTCGTTTGACACGGTTAAGGTCGCCACGGTAAAAATAAGTCTATCCATTTCTTCTTTTGCAATTTAATTATTTTACCTTCCTTTCGAGTCTATCTTCGTAGTTAGAATTTTCTTTGGCTAGGGTTCATCTAAATTTGAATTTCTATCCTTGTTTTGAAATCCATTCTTGAGTCACCATGTGAGGTAGCGTATTTGTAATTGACATAAAATGTTTTATATTTTTTTGTTTGAGTTGTTAAGGTTGATTTGGGGTCTCAATCAATTCGTCTAGCCCACGCTATCGATAGCAATTCCAAAGCACTTGAATAGAGCAAGCTAACACAATACTGTTTTCGAAATTGGCAAATGACATTATTTTATATTAGGTTATATTTTATATATAAAGGTAAAAAAATTCTGGAATTTGATAGTTAAATGAATTGGTTGTTAGAAATGATAATACTAGATTATCATTTACTGTTTTGTCAACATTTCTGAACCATTAACTATTTTGTATGTTATAAGAAGTGAAATTTTAAAATATGGTTTATAAATTTGATTTCAATGAAATGAAATTTAATTAAGGATTTGAGAATTAAATTTTCGGTACCTTTTTGAATTTGATTTTCAAAGTTTGAGAAATATATATATTTGAAAAATATTTGCAAGTGGAAATTGTTTCAAAGAATTTAAAAAATAATAATTTCGTGCTCTCCTCTTTTGTCACTGGAAAATAATTTCGATGATGGCTGCAGTATCATCGACATTCATTTTCGAGTCTAAGAGTGGAGAGACCTCTTAGTAGCTTGGCTACACTTTTGTTTTTGGAAAATGGATTTGATTTGAATTTCTGGAGTATGATTTGATTGTATAAAATGTATATGTATATATATATTTCAAAATGGTTAAAGCGAATTCAGAAATTTAACTCTTAAATTTTGTTAAATGATAATTATCAATTATTGGAATTTTGCAAAATTTTGAAAAAATTGGAGAATCTAAAAGAGAAATGGAAATTTAACAACTTAAACAGTAGAAATAGGATAAAAAATTATTTTATAATAGTCAATTGCATTTTAAAACTTACCTAATTATTCAAGAAGTTAAAATGTTAGGGTGAATATAAAAATTGAAGGTTATACAAGAGAAATTTAAGTAATAAATTATTGAAACTAAAATCTTGCTTAATAAAAATGTTGTAAATGGAAGGCGAATTTGTATAATGTTCAATTATATTCAAAGGCATTAATAAAACTTGCTTGGAAGGGATTGAATGTAATTGAATAATATACAATAATAAATAAGGTGTCCAAAATGAATTTTGTTAGGGAATTTATAAATAAAAATTTGGGTAATTATAATAAAAGTTATACACTTAACCTATATTGCAAGATATGTAAGTGAAATAAATTGAATAATAAAAGGTAAATGCTATCTAAAAATAAATAAATAGGAATTTAAGAATGGGTGAAGTTGATTATCGAGATGGAAATAACTATAGTTGATCAAATGGATTTAATAAATGAGTTAAATAAGACAAATTTTGTTGTGAAAATTTTGTAATAAATGTTAATAAATTTAAAATAACTCAATTGAATGAAAACATATTGAATCGAAATCAATCAAATGTGAATATATTGAATTTTATTGATTAGATAAAATGGATTTAAACCAAATTAATTGAATATAATCAATTTAAAAACTAATGAAATTTATATGGTTTTGAATCAATTGCTGTATTTTGTACTTTGAATCTACTTTCCTTTCTGTTAATTCTATTCTCCTGCCTCGTTTCTTTTTGGGGATGAAAAGTTTTGAGTGGGGGAGCGTGTAACGACCCAAGAAGTTTAACGGTTTTATAACGTAATTAACATAAATTTTGCTTGAAGTTTAGTTATATAATTTGACAATGAAAATTTGATAATTGAAATTCATCTATTTCAACATAGAAAATAGTAAATTTTCTTGGAAAATGTGAAAGTTAGTTCTATTGTGTAATTTTTCAATTTCAGTTTTAAATCAGTTGAAATTGATGGAAATTAAATGTTTCCAAAATCTAAATATTTTTATATAATAAAATGTTTATCATTTGCTAAGTGACATGTCATATTTCGTTTCGCCAAATTTAGACTGCTCTAGCCCCTTTTATCTTATTTTCGACGAATTTGCAGAAGTTTAGCAATGAAATATCGACTTTTGATAGGATGGTTATATCTTTGATATCTATGTACGGTTTTGATCTTCTCGTCACGCTGATCTCCGCAGTATACTCGTTTGTGTATTTCAAAGTCGGTAAGCGGTGAAATCGATAAAAACAGTAACTGTATCGGTATCCGTTTTGGGACTTTTGGTTTTCTTTGTCCATTCTTCTCCACCATGTATTAATCTAACAGCCATAACTATTAGTATTCCCATAAATCAATATTAGGACTTTACTATTCCTTGAATTCAATAGATGGCTATCACTATTTCCAATAATTTATATTTATTCTGGTTCGTCCTCTGGCATTCCTTTTCTTACTCGTTTCTAGCTTTCTAAAAATAATAATAATACTATATAGTATCAGATGAAAAGCTTATATGTATATTGCATGTTCATTATTAGCGTCCTTTTTAGCTTGTCCATTTCCTCTCACCTCTCTCTCTTTTCCTTCTCCCCATCTCTATATTTTTTTTCTTCTTGCCTAAACATGTCCGTCCTCCTTCCCTCCCTTTCTCGACATTTTTCGCCGCATCCCCTCACAATCACCAAGCCTACAGATCCGCCTTCACGACCAAGCACAATTGAGCCCCCCAACTGTAGCATAACCATCCGCCGCCCCTTCAACCACTCCATATGTGAACCCATGCCTTGCGCCCACTTTATCAAGTCCTCACTCCATCCACCCCGAGCATCGCTTACCCTACATCCCATCGCCACGCCAACACCACTGCAGTTCATCCCAAGCTCCCGCCTAACCCACTGTCAGCCCGCGCCCCACCACGTACGTAAGCAGCTCGGCCATCCTTTAGCCTGCCATGCCACCTCTTGTAGCCAAGATCCATCACTGCATGGCCAAACGACCACCACCCAAAAACTGCAACTGCTCCTTCCCTGACAATCCCGCAGCATCCATCGAATACCGCACACTCCACCGTCCCCAACCACATGAGAAACCACCATTCGTCTCCTCCCTCCACACGCCTACTGCCACGTCCAGACGCATCGGTCGAAGCTCCAAAACGCTTGCCCATAGCCTTCGATCCTCACCACCTCTTGGTTTGCACGTCTTGTTTTGTTATACTAAAAAAAGATAAATTTGTAAGCATGTATATTTGTTCTGGAAAGGCAGCTCGTACTTACATATTTATATTTGCATTTCAGCTTAACCCCATCTCCTATCAGCATATAGTTTAAATTTGAAATATATATCTATATATATATGATTTTATATATAAAATTCTGAAAGCCTGCATATATATTGGTTTGCATATCAATATGGTCGGCATTTGTTTATTTGGAGAATCCTTCTCTTTTGTTTATACATGGATATTGTTTAAATATTGAAATATATATGTATATTGAGTTTGGTATCACTTCCTATAGCATGTATATTTGATTTTGTAGCTTGTGCATGTGTATGCATTATTGCATATAGAGTCTGGGTATATGTTAGTTATAGCCTTCATATATACATTTAGTGGTAATTATATATTGTGTTTGCATATTTATTTAGTCTATATAGGACATTTAGTTGTAATTTTATATATTGTGTCTACTCATATATAATAGTCTGCAAATCAATATAATTTTCAATATATGTTTTGATTTTCTCTAAATTAAAATATTATATATATATATTTGTTATTTTAAATATGTATTTTTAAATTGAATAAAGAATTTTTTTATACATTTCGTTTTCGTTATCAAGATGATTCAGATTTGTTTCATCGATTCCTTATTATCGGCCTTATTCGTCGAATCTGTGGTCACCTTGGTTTGCTTTGAAATTTTTTGTTTGGATTGATCAATTTTTTGGTTCATGATTCAATTCGTAGCTTGTCGTGTTGTCTAATTTCTCTAGTTTCGAAAGGTGAGTTATCACCCACGATTAACACTCATATATTTAGCAAATTTAAGTGCTTGAAATGACAATTGAGATATGCAGTTAAATTTGAACTATTAATTATTTGATTGCTATATGATATCCCATTATCTGTAACGGTTCACCTATGGCATATTACATCATAACTTGTTATTTGTATTATATTTAAATTTGTTACCCATGATATATGCGTGTTGTTGATATATTTTTATCATATTTGTTCTCACTCTGTAAGTTCCCTGTTAGTTTAGAATTCCCTATGGGTTGAAATGATACATACCTGAACGATCTTGTAGAATAAGGAAAAATCGTTATGGGTTGAAATGATAAACCAAAGCGATTTTCATTGATTTTGAATTTTGGGATTGCGGGTTGAAATGATATATACTTGTAGATGTTTAAATTGCGGATTGAAATGATAAATATCTGTATCACTTGACCCTATGATAGAAAATTATATACGGACACCGTTGGTCTATATTTTGAAAATGATTTTCAAGGTTTGAAAGAAAATATACGGGTTTTAATGAATATTGATTTTTAAAAGATAATGTATAAATGCTTTTTCAATATATGCGTAAAATTTAGATTTTTTTAAATTATATGTTTTAGAAATTTTAGATTTATAAGTTAGTTTCGAAAATATAATTTTAAGATTTTTCCTATAATTTTATTATTTTAAATATATAAAATAAGATTTAATACAAAATACATTTAATAATAAGATTTAATTTCATAAAATTTAATTTAATTGGTTTACAATATGTTTAAGTATTTATTTAAATTTATGTTAACATTTTATAAATAGACGTAAATAGTAAAGGTTGGGAAGATAAATAAATGTTGACTTGGAATTTAAATTTCTCAATAATTGAATTTAAATAAAAATTGATTTAAACTTATTGATTTTGAGATTTTGAAAGATATGATTGATAACTTGATTTGCAAAAAAGCTGATTAAATGAATATTCTCAAGTTTAAAAAAGATTGAGACTGAATATTTAATATTGATTTAAATTTATAAATTGAGATTTTATTTAATTGTTATTAAAATGATTAAGTGAATATTTTCCCAATTTGATTAAAATTAAAGTTAAATGTTGAAATATAAATGAAACTTATATTTAAATTGTTTGAATATTTAAACCTTGAATCTTATTGGAATTTAAATGATAGTTCAAACCTGAATTTGAAATCGATAAAATTAAAATGGTTTATTGAGAATTCGAGTTGAATTTTTAACATTTTAAATTGAAAGCGTGAATAGGGATTGATTTAAATGGAATTTTGGAATATAAGCTAATTTGAACCGATTTCTGAAAATGGAGGAAACTATTTTATTTAATAAAGTATTTTTAATATATATATATAATATTTTAATATATAATTTTTTTTATATATAAACTATTTTAATTTATAACGATTTAATATATATACACACTATTTTAAATATCCAAATTGTGTAAGTTAGAACTGTTATGATTACGAAAGTGTTATGATTTCAAAAGTGTTATGTTTTCAAAAGTGTTATGATTTCGAAAGTGCAATAACTTTTAAAGTGTCACGATTCTGTAAATGAATATATTATTTAAAGTGAATGATGATATCTAATTGATATGGTTTTGAAATGAATATGATATTTTGATATGAAATATGAATTATTTGAAATGAAATGACCATGGTGTGAAATAAGAGTTTGGTTGTTAAAGAGACCGGGGTCGGATAGTCATACTCTCTACCAATACCGAAAACCACTTTAATAACTGTGTACATAGTGGAAATTCCAGAACGAAGTAGGATGGTTTGGCGACGATTCTATATAAGGTTTTAGCACAACCCTAACTCCCGTGATTTTGCTTGATGTGGCTAAAACATGAGCTATACCGGGCCAAGTGAGGTAGCACCTCCGATCGGAACATTACTTGGATACCATTCTATTACTTTATGATTTGATTGGGTGCACCTTTGATTTGGGAGTGTGTATCGAGGTGGGAGGTAGTAGCTGCTATGCGTTACCACTAGTCCGCGAGTGCAAATAATATATCTACCCTGGCATTGCCTCGCGTGCCTTGTCACATGCCCTATCGCGCCTTCTATGAGTCTGTTTTGTACCGTACCTATGTGGTGTCCGCTAGGTAAACCACCAGTTTGGTGGAGCATACGACATTGTATAGACTACGGAAATATATAAAATTTGTTAAGGGCGATATGGGTAACTCCTTAACTCTATTTTTAGTTTACTTTAGTACGGACGTATTATAATAGCGTATATTACGACATACTAGATAGTTCCACAGATCCTTAGAGGATGAAAACCTCACACATCCTTTAAGTTACTTGTATTTCAATTGACATTTCACTTGAGTTAAATTTACCAATACAAGAATATTATTCTTGGTTCGAGTGTTTTGTGTTTTGCTTTATGCTCGGGTCAGACTGAGTGTCACAGTATTGAGACTCATCTTGGGAGATTGGAGCTTTATTTGAAGATCCATCTATCCAGCTTTTAGTTATTAAAGTTTATTTCAGTCATTTATGTTCAAACTTGTTAGTTGCCTATGTATTAGAGATTCATTTGTATTTGAAATTCTATTTTAGTTTATTTTAGACTCTGATGTTTTATAGTAGCTTCACGAACTTCTATTTATTTATTCCGCTGCTTATTGTTTAATACTCTGTGTCTGGGATTCTATGATTGATTTATTTACTGTATATGCTAAGTTTTGCCAAATATAAATAAATAATCTGTTGTTTTGAGCAAGTCAAGTCTAACACGTACGGATGCAAATGATTTGAAATGCCAGGTCGTTCCAACGAGTGACAAATCAAAGTTTCTTAGCCTAGTATAAAGGTGGTAGAATCACAATGGATAACAACGAAAAATTATCGTGAAGGCAAAATAGGTAATGGTGCATTTATCTTGAACGATATATTAAATGTGAAAATCTGCACCATAATCTGATTTAATTCAGCCAATTATTGATAAAGAGGTAAATGTTAATTTTAATTCTAATTATGAAAAATAATTAGCAAATTACCTTTTTATGCCGAGAACACTATAAGTACCTCTAGAATCTTTGAACTAGTTCATATAAATTTATTTGGACTAATGGTTGTGTTTTATTGATTGATGATTACTCAAGACATTCATGGATATATTTGGTTATTTTACTAATGACACTATGTTCAGTGTTTGTTTATTTACACGGCTTCAAGTCAAATCCAAAAAAAATTCATTTAAAAGCTATAAAAAGATTTTGAGGTACTTATTGCAACTTCCCGGTCTGGTCTATAACATCCAGCTAATGATAATCCCGAGTCAAAGGAAAATTTGGATGCAGATTGCACTGGTAATTTAGTTGATAGAAAAATTACTAGTGGAACGTGATTTATGTTGAGACATTCAGTAGTTGCATCGTTTACAATGAAAATATCTGCACATTTTTCGTTTCAACTCATTTTTAATTAGCAGACATTTTTCTTATAATACCTCTTTAAGAAAATAGTTTTTGTTGACCTTGTTTCAAATTAGTCATTTTTTTAGAAAATTGATTTTATAATTATTTTTGGATTTGATTTTAAATGACTACATTAACTAATCTGACTTTCTACTGATTATCGAAAAGATAAATAGTAATTAAAAAGCGACGAGTGTTGATATTAATCGTACATTATAACTTAAGACAGTATATTTAGTAAATTTCTTTAAAAACTTTAAACAAGATTTATAATAACTTTTGATGGGTAAAAATTCCATGACCATCTCTATTTCTATCATATTTCTAACGATCATCACTCATCAAAATCCAATACAGTATGTTAATATTCGGTATGTTAAAGGGGAATTTATTCGTTTTTCATTTTATTATATTTTTAGCAATAAAAACATCCAAAGTATTCACTCTCATTTAAAAGTCCTCACGGTTATGCATGGGTGAATTACTTAGAATTTTTTATTATGTGCTTTCACGCTCATCTAAAAGTCCCCACGGTTATGTATGCAACACATATCAAAATTGGTTATTAAATAGACAAGTTGATTCTAATCCCATTTAAAAGTCCTCACGGTTATGCGTGGTTAGAAGATGCTTGAAATTCATTCTTTTATAAATATTTGGAATACTACTAATTTCATTTAAAAGTCCTAACGGTTATGTATGGTTAGTAGATATTCAAATTCCTGATATAAATATACCACAAATAGACACAACTATATGGTTTTACATCATCCTTATCATTCTAAAGTGGACTATGCGCTAACAGAGTATTTATGATTTTTGTTTGATTTTTTATTGAAATTTAATATTTATACTTGATTAGGTATTAATGTTGTATTAATGTCTATCACTTTATCTCTATTTTTCTAACACTATTACTCTTTTGGTGATAACAAAAGGGGGAGAGAAAAGTGAAGATTTTGGCAAATAAAGGTCAAATATTTTATTTTATATTTTCTATTTGCATCTAGGTTCATTTGCATATTTTTATTTATTTTCATGCATATATAAAGGGGGGCTTTGTTGTAGAGAGGGAGCATTCAGATGGGGGAGCAAATTGAATGATCAAATACATTAATAAATTCAAAATCTTAAATATATATTCGTTATGATCAAAATGGGGATATTGTTAATATATGATTTTTTTTTATGATAATAAACATATATATAATCATTTAAATATATTTGTTATTGCATTATTTTATTTTCACATAATTAAATAAATATTTGTCGAATGAAATAAATAACACATAATTTAAATCCAAACAGATATTTTATTCAAACAAATATTTATTACAATTTTGAGTAGCACAAATTTGAGCTCTCACTATATACACAATTTTCAACCAATACAATTTCAAATTACAACACCATTTTTCACTATACAATTATCATTTACATTTGCATCTCACTACATATCACCCATTCACTCGTATTTAATCCTCAACTCTATTCCGGATTGAATCCAGCACCTGAATTATCTGCAAAATAAACTATATCCTGTAAAATTGAAAAATAAATACTTTTGCAGTGTAAAATAAAATGTGTTTTGAAAATATTATTTTCCTCGGTTATTTGGGTTGTTCGTCATCATTTTCTTTTAATTCATCAAACAAACAACATGTGACATGCAAAGTGTAAAATTGTATATGCCACAAGGCCGTGCACACCGATATACACTTGATGAAACTATAGGGACAAGTGAGCACAAGGTCAAACCCAACCAAAAGTTAGGTTCAACTCAAGTGCAATAAAAATAAAGTCATGACATGAGCACAAGTTCAAACTCGAGCTATAAGCTGGATTCAACTCAGTTGCAATGCAGATACATCACAAAATTGTCGAGTACAAAATCTCATGCAGCATTTCAACTCAACCAACATTTCAGACATGCTCAAGTTTAGCCAAAGCAAAGACATGAGACAAGACCACAAGTGCAAAGCAAAAATGGAACTAGACATATGGAACCAGAATCAAAATACAAAATAAACATGTGCACCAGAAAGGAACAACACCTAACACAGCACTACAAAAGCAACTAAACCAATCAAGAACTGAAATGAACCAGAACCAGACCTCAACTGCACAGTTAACTCAAAGGAAAATAACTCAACCAAATTGTCAAGTAAAAGGAATGATTAAAGCAACGTGAACATATCATAACCCATGAATACCGATAGATCAGAGACAAGCACACAAGTCATGTACTTGATCATAGAAATGAACTTAATGAAGCAGTGGACAAACTGGGCAGAGCAGGTTCAAAAAGCATGAGGATATACAAAAGAGAAGGCTGCAACAAAATGATGTATATATGAAGTCCCAAATTAACATAAGTTCAACATGTTCAAATATAAAAAAGTCAAAAAGAAAATGAACAAGTTCAGGCCTGAAGTGAATCAGATCATCCAAGACCAGACATAGCAAATGGATGTACACATGAAGTTCAAAAGATAAACTAGAAATGTACTAACGCATGCCAGTGGTACAACAAACCAAAAGGAACAAGAGACCATCACAGATACAACAAAGCAAGCAGGTATAACGGCAACATCAGTTTAGGTTCATACAAAAAGTTGTACATTGCATACAAGTGCAATCAAGTCAAACTCATATATATTAATACATACATATATGTGACGACCCGCTATTCCGTACCCTTTGAATCGACAATAATCCACAATGTCCGACACAAAAAGCACAGACTGACGGAAAGTCAAGAGAAAGAAAAGAAGAGGGAAGAAGAGAAGAGAAGAAAGAGAGAAGATAGAACCAAACAGAACAATACAGAATCTCACATCGCAGCGGAAAACATATAATATCATATCAATGATATTTAAAAAATAGAAACTGTATATATATACACATCAATCAGAGTTCAACAATCAATCAATGGTTATGAGCTTGAACAGTTATAATAACATTTCCTCACAATTGCTGATAATATACAACAACAAACAAAGCACAGCGGATAATCAAAACAAGTACGTGTATACGAAATAAAGATCTCCACCTCTCCTGTTGAAGCTCCAAAAGCATCAAATCTAGACCTGTAAATATACTCGATCTAACCCGAGCATTGAAAGGGAAGAACGCACGGATCAGTCTGCTAAACCAGCGTGAGAAACACACTCAACTAAATTGATTAAATTACCAAACTTTTCCTTTATCAAAACAAAAGTATCTCTAAGACAAACCCACACATAAACACGGACATGTTTTTACCTTACGATAACTAAAACATTTCATATCAAACTCATGTGATATTATACTAGTATCTAGTATACAAAAAATATACAAAATAGCAGAAATTGTTACCATTATTAAATTCCAGCATACTAGGCTCTACAAATAAAATGGCAGGTACGTAGTGGAGTTTGGATTTCCATACAAATAACCAGGTGAAGGGACTACCTTCCGACAGTACATCTCTAGAAGAATGTACCGAGGACCATCACAAAGGATCCTCCACCAACACAAGACCCGCCCACCTCTATAACTAGATGGTACCGAATATATCATCCTTCGGTCGTTACTGACCTTACCGAGGGCCCTCTAAGCATAAAAACCACATAATCTGATACACGACGTCATAGCATGTAAAGATATATCTAGAAGAGGATGATCATATCCTAATAGGAATGGCCCACTTAGCCCAACTGCATCTAACCCTGTTTTGGTCATTTCCGGTTGATGAGGCCTGATGAGGTAACGATTAACTTTCACAATCACATATCACATCACTTAGAATGTCACACGGCCATTTCCATTGACTACTAATTGCGTTCCACAAAAATACAACCCTTAAACTCATACATCTCAAGGAGGGTGTTAAGTTAGGAGAAGTTGCCTTCTTCGCCACCACTGATGTACGTTTGTAAAAACCAATGTACGTAATCTATAGAAATGCAATGTCAGACAAACATCCATACAAGTTGTCCAGGAACAGGACAAATCGAAGGTACTTTCCTACCACATCCTATCGGGAAATCCCTAGAGTTAGTAGCGAATAGTCCTCGCATTGGATATTTCATAATGAAGAGGCCACTGCTGCTGGATGTATATAAGGATTTCAACCCCAAACGATCAACAGGCAGTCCCCCACTATGAAACTCCAGAATATCAATATCATCAAAAGCAACCTGCACAACCGTCACATATACGTTGGTCTGAAGTGGTTTTCAAATAAATCCGATTCCGGTCTCTTCGCACCAACAACGCAAAAGTGTTTCTCAACCTCATATAGAAACTAAGTCTCATAGACTTATCACGTCTCCAACTTTCAACTTGCTATCATTCAGGCCAAGAAGAAGCTCGATAGATTGGAGTAATACTCCGCACTACACGAATCAACATCCTCAACACAAACGATAATCAAGACTACACAGAATGCTACGTACTAAGTGTACGACTAAATAGCTCCCACATCAAGTCGAGGAACTAAATTTTTTGGCCAAGTTTGATAGTCGGTTATTTAACTATCAAAACGAACTAACAAATATTTAGCACCATATACAATCACTAGGCCCTTTTAATTAATCTTTTATTAGTTAAATCACTGCTAAATACTCGCTTCAATTTATCTTTAAAAATATATATTCTCAAAACATTTCAACTTCTATATTGGAAAACATTTTCATATAACAATAAGTAATTCACAAATCAATTTATTTTCAATACTTAGAAAATATTACATACACTTAAATCACGATTAAGTATATATTTATTCTTTATGGAAAACATTCTTATTAAACACATTTATTTGGGTCAAAACGAATATTGCGTAAAACATCGTTACGACAACCCATAATAAATAGTGTAGGGATTCGAAATAAGATAGATATATAAACCCCAATACTATACAAAAACATTTCCTTTCGAAAATTATTTACTATAACAATAGTGTTATAGTGCATCATTTCCTTATTTCTCGAAAACGTCTGTTTCAACAATGAATGTTGAAATCTATGTATTCGACACTTAACACATTTTAAACATCTTTAAAACATTTTATTCCATTTAATATATCACTTCCTAAAACATTTATTTGATATATTATTCACTGTCCAAAATCGTGAATATAATTCGTTTACCAAGTTAAAGCTTCTACACATTTAATTCAGAATTATCCATTGTCCAAAATCATGGATATAGATCTCTAACCAAATTCAACACTTCTACATATTTAATTTAAGGATTATCCACTATCCAAAATTGTGGATATATCTCCATTAATAATTTTTATATTTACTTATCAAATTCTATTGATTTCAGATTTATAAAACAATGTTTATAAATTCCATTTTTATTTTATAAAAACTTCAAGTTATAAATTCCTTTCATTTATCAATCCCTTTTACATCTCATTTATATCCAATTTATAAGTTAATTCCTTATAAATTATTTATTTACACTTTTCATTCTTTTATAACTTCACAAATTCACAAATCTTATTCACTTATAAAATCCATTTATAACTTCATTTTAACATTTATAAAACTTCTTTAAAATCACAATATTTCGATTTATAAAAATTCAATTTTATAAATCTTCTATATACCGTTTATAATAATTCAAAAATCTCAATTTACACTATTTCACAAAATAGTTAACTTCCTATTTCAAAAATCATATTCTTATCGTATTTCCTAAAATATCATAATTTTTTATAACATAAAAACTATAATATTTATTATTCTAAATGAATTCAGTTCCTTTAGAATTCAAAAATCAATAAAACGTTTATTTTCAAAATCACTTTAAAATCCTTTTAAATTTGAAAATCATTCCTTTAACATTTTTAAAACTCCAAAATAGGCCCAATGCTGCAATAGCATCAATTACATCAATCACGACATCCAAACATCATATATTATATGATAACAGAATATATCACAATATCTGTAAATAAATCAATACTGTTGAGGAATCCAGTTGGATCCCTCCAACCTGTCACCTACAACAAATATACATATATTAGAATATGTGTACAATGTTCGCTTCGAGGCAAACGCGCATACAAAGGGTCATCCGCTCATACACGGGAACGTATAGGGTCATCTGCTCTACTAGGCAGGTGCATATATCCAAATATCAATCAATATATCATATATCATCTAAACAATCATCAATCATCATAAATAATATTTATTCTCACTTATACAAAAATATCGGTGAGTTGAAAAGAGTCAGTTGTACTCACATTGCTTGTAGTCATCGCGATAGCGATTTATTCCGACTAAAATAATATAGGTGTTTAATTTCAACCAAAATTTTCACTATCTGAAATAAATCCTAATTTAGCCCCATAATATAGTGCTCGTCGATACGAACCCAACGCAATTTTTTTCGTGCAAAACGGACCTCGTATATAATTTCCTTTTATTTTTAAACTAACTTTCATCTGCACCGTTGATTCCATCATACCAAATCTGGGCCGCTCCCTCCTATTCCCCTTCTTCTTCCACACACGTAACTCTCAGGGTTAAGAAACCCATTAGCCGCCAAAGCTTCGTGAATTTTTGAGGCCGCTACGATGAATTATACGACGATCAGCGACTTCCACTCAAATGCCCTCGACGAGAGCTACCCACAACACAAAGCCGATCGAACTCGCCGGTGATCTCGCCTCAAAAAACATGCATGACCTGGTGATGAACGTGGTCCATTTGACGTTGATCCGTAGCTCGAAACCCAATCTCGACCGTTGGAATTGAAGTTCTCGATGTTGCCTACAACTTTGTAGTTGAAACTTTTTCGAATAGATAAATGGATTTGAAGATAATTGAGGAATATCGAAACGAAATTCTGACCATTAGAATGTGGGTGGCGGCTAGGGCTTTGAAACCCTAATGCTTGTGAAAAATGGAATGATGGAGGGCTTTTATAGAAAATTCTACGACACTATTCATCCGAAATTTTTCCGAACTCGAAACGAAGCGTGTTGCCTGGCCTTTATAATATTTTACCCCTATTCCGAACACAATGGAATATATATCGAAAGCCAATTCAATCGTATTTGAAAGATAGGTTTTTGAATCGAATTATTTAAATTTAAAAATTCACTTAAACGAATTTCTACGCGTTTTAGCTTGCTCCGGACAAACCGTAAATCCGATTGACACCAAATTTGAAATCTAACAATAATTTAACATTATGAATCCAATGAAACTTGTTTTGTTGAAATCTAAGACTATTTGAAAAATGACTATTTTTACTCGTCAATTAAATATTAAAATATTCAATTTCTACAAATCAACTTTTAATTCGATTTTAAAAGTTCTCTAACATCATACTACTTCAAATATGATTTAATATCACTTTACAAATCATTTTTATTCATTTGAAATACCAATATCAATTATTTATGCAATTTCATATATTAAATTAACGATTTAATTATCGAATTAAATCTTTATATTTCAAATACAAGTTATTCAGCTTAGAAAATTTACTTGTGCATATTTAAAATCAAATAAATATACGAATTTCAAATGTAGAAATTCTGGGTCGTTACATTCTCCCCTACTTAAAAAAATTTCGTCCTCGAAATTACCAAGTAAGAAAAAGTTACAAATTCCATTAACTTTTCAAAACAATTCATTCAATTCAGATTTACCAAAATCACTTAAATGTTTAACTTTTCCAAAATCATTTAGTTAAACTTCTTATAAAAACTTCTCTAAGTTTTCAAAAACATTCTTAGTTATCTTTTCAAACCAACTAATATCATTTAACTTTATAACTCAAAATCAAAATAAATTCAAAATCTCAAAAAAAAAAAATCTAACGCCTTAAATTTTCAAAAAATTCGCCAGCGCATCCTTTGCGCGGTTCGATCCGGAAAAAAAATAACAATATATATATATCAGAAATATACATCTCATCATCAAGGATGAGGCATCCCGAAGGGAAAAAAGTGTAAAAGTACGATATGTAATCCGAGATATGTATCTTATATATTATTAGCGAGCATATACGGCTAATATAGCGCGAAAGCAAGCTCCAAATGCGAAGCAAGCACCATACGCACCTACTAAACACTCAACGAACAAATGAGAAACATGTATATATGAAAGTAATATCAATATAAAACATATACCAACAACTACATATGTCAATATAGCAAATCCAACAAATCCAATCATCAAACAACTATCATCCAACTAACATCCACAACTATCCAATCAATCCATAACCAAATCAATATACTTTCACTTCTCATTAATATTCAATGAATTGGTTTTCAATTAAATCACATTTGATTCATTAACATTGGATTTTACTAACATTCATTCATTCAAATTCAAGTTAGTTTACATTCACTAATTACATTTTGTTTACTTCCAAATCAAATCAATTTCATTTCTATTTAAATTCACTTAACTTCCAATTTGAATTCAACTATTTAGCTTTCAATTTCATTAATTCAATTCTATATGAATTTTCTACACAATCAATTAACATTCATCTAACAACAAATGCATAACAAACATTTACCAAATTAATTTGATTCGCTTACATCCAATTTGGTTTAATGCATTTAATTTCAACTGGTTTAACATTCAATTCTTAACAACAACTAAGGTTGAATTTCTTATATAACTCAAGTTCATATTCATCACTTTACTTTATTACTGTACTTCGATACCAAAATCAACTTCATTCAATATTATTTAAGTTATATCTCATTTCGTTCTCACTTGCATTTACTTTCACTTATACAACTTAAGTTCGCTACTAATTTATTTCACATTCTATTTTTATTTAACTTTTACTAAGTCAAATTTCATCTCACTATTCAAATTCATATCTTGTTTTACTTAACAAAATTGCCTAACCATTTTAACAATTGGTTTTTACTTACCTTTTCTCATTTTATAAGTTATACAACTTATTTATTTAAACTTTCAAACTCATATTATATAATCACTTATCTAATCCAATTAAATTCAATTTGATTTAACCTTCCTTAGTTAAATTTCAAATCATGTAATTCACTTACTGACTCGAATTTATTTCAACTTTGCCAAAGCTAAATCTTTATCATTTCATATTATAAGTCCAAAACTCATTTTACTTATATTTATCAATTTCCCTTGGATTTTAAATTCAAGTTAGTTTATCAAAACAAAACTTCAATTTTAATTTACTAATGGTAGCAAATCCATCGCATAGAAACTCGAAAATGATACTGATGATGCTACAGTCATCACCCTTATTATTTCCAGCAACAATAGTGAATTCAGTGCTTTATAATCTTTTAAATATTTCCTTCTATTTATAAATCACATTTATAAATCTTTTACTTATATAATTTCACTTATTTTCTTTTAATAATAATACAACCTCTTTAACTTTGAAGAAAAAAAATTTCAAAATCATCGGGATTCAAATTTCCCAAATTCTTAGTTTAAATTAATTTTTATTTACAATACATATTGTTTCATTTCTTATATATAAGATTATTTCACAATTGTAAATCATATTAATTATAATTCCATACTTATAATTCATTTGCTTATATAATTTATTCTTTTACAATTGTTGCTTTTATTTAGATTATTCAAACAGCTTTTATTAACTTATATATATTTATATTTTCAAACAACCAAATAACCAGTTTACATACACTTTAATAATTCTGTAAAATCATTTCTTTATATATAAAATATAATTGAAGTAAATTATTTCATTTACCTAATTTAAAATGATACTATGTCGACTTGCCTCGTCTAAGTGTTTGGAAACCCTATAGATAATATGGCGTCCCACATCACAACCAGAATTCACAAACAGCTCAGTGGATAAGCAAACACAATATAAAATATTTTATATTCACTAAAGAATGCGCGCTCATATATGTAATACACTCAAACTTAATGTAGGGTGCTACTGTCCCTATCTATACTGAGTACACATCAAAGCTTAGGAATATACAAAATCTAAGCTCTGATACCAGCTGTGACGACCTGCAAATCTGTACCCTTTGAATCGAAAATAATCAAGACATGTCCGACCCAAAAAGCACAGACTGACGGAAAGTCAAGAGAAAGAGAAGAAGAGAAGAGAAGGAAGAGAGAAGATAGAGCCAAACAGAACAATACATAATCTCACATCGCAGCGGAAAACATATAATATCATATCAATGATCGTTACAAAATAGAAACTGTATATATATACACATCAATCAGAGTTCAACAATCAACCAATAGTTATCAGCTTGAATAGTTATAATAATCTGTCCTCACAATTGCTAATAATATACAACAACAAACAAAGCACAGCGAATAATCAAAACAAGTACGTGTATACGAAATGAAGATCTCCAGCTCTCCTGCCTAAGCTCCAAAAGCAACAAATCTAGACCTGTAAATATACTCGTTCTGACCCGAGCATTGGAAAGGAAGAATGCCCAGATCAGTCTGGTAAACTAGCGTGAGAAACACACTCAACTGAATTTATTAAATTATCAAACTTTTCCTTTATCAAAACAAAAGTATTTCGTAAGACAAGTCCACACATAACACGGACATGTTTTTACCTTACGATAACTAAAACATTTCATATCAAACTCATGTGATATTATACTAGTGTTTAGTATACAAATAATATTCAATATAGCCGAAATTGTTACCATTATTAAATTTCAGCATACTAGGCTCTACAAATAAAATGGCAGGTAGGTAGTGGAGTTTGGATTTCCATACAAATGACCAAGTGAAGGGACTACCTTCCGGTAGTACATCTCTAGAAGAATGTACCGAGGACCATCATAAAGGATCCTCTGCCAACACAAGACTGTCCCACCTGTATAACTAGATAGTACCGAATATATCATCCTCCGGTCGTTATCGACCTTACTGAGGGCCATCTACGCATACAAACCACATAATCAGATACACGGCTTCATAGCATGTAAAGATATATCTAGAAGAGGATTATCATATCCTAATGGGAATGACCCACTTAGCCCTGCTGCATCTAACCCTATTTTGGTCATTGTCGGTTGACAAGGCCTGACGAGGTAACGATTACCTTTCACAATCACATATCACATCACTTAGAATGCCACACGGCCATTTCCGTTGACTACTAATTGCCTTCCAAAAAAATACAACCCTTAAGCTCACACATCTTAAGGAGGGTGTTAAGCTAAGAGAAGTTTCCTTCTCCGCCACCACTGATGTATATTTGTAAAAACCAATGTACGTAATCTATAGAAATGCAATGTCAGACAAACATCCGTACAAGTTGTCTACGAACAGGACAAACCGAAGGTACTTTCCTACCACATCCTATCGGGAAATCTCTAGGATTAGTAGCGAATAGTCCTTGCATTGGATATTTCATAATGAAGAGACCACTGCTACTGGATGTACATTGGGATTTTAACCCCAAACGATCAATAAGCAGTCCCCCACCATGAAACTATGGAATATCAATATCATCACAAGCAAGAATGCACAATCGTCGCATATACGTTGGTCCGAAGTGGTTTTCAGATAAATCTGATCCCGGTCTCTTCGCACCAACAACGCAAAAGCGTTTCTCAACCTCACATAGAAACTAAGTCTCATAGACTTATCACATCTCCAACTTTCAACTTGCTATCTTTCGGGCCAAGAAGGAAGCTCGATAGATTGGAGTAATACTCCGCACTACATGAATCAACATCCTCAACACAAACGATAATCAAGCCTACACAGAAGGCTACGTACTAAGTGTATGACTAAATAGTTCCCACATCAAGTCGAGGAACTAAAAATTTTGGCCAAGTTTGATAGTCGGTTATTTAACTATCAAAACAAACAAACAAATATTTAGCACCACATACAATCACTAGGCCCTTTTAGTTAATCTTTTATTAAATAAATCACTGCCAAATACTTGCTTCAATTTATCTTTAAAAAGATATATTCTCAAAACATTTCAACTTCTATATTGGAAAACATTTCCAAATACTTATATAACAATAAGTAATTCACAAATCAATTTATTTTCAACACTTAGAAAACATTACATACACTTAAATCACGATTAAGTATATATTTATTCTTTAAGGAAAACATTCTTATTAAACACATCTATTTGGGTCGAAACGAATGTTGCGTAAAACATCGTTGCGACAACCCAAAGTCAATAGTATAGGGATTTGAAATAAGATAGATATATAAACCCCAATACTATACAAAAACATTTTCTTTCGAAAATCATTTACTATAAAATAGTGTTATAGTCCATCAGTTCCTTATTTCTCGAAAACGTCTATTTCAACAATGAATGTTGAAATCTATGTATTCGATACTTAACACATTTTAAAACATCTTTAAAAATATTTTATTCCATTTAATATATCACTTCCTAAAACATTTATTTGATATATTATTCACTGTCCAAAATCGTGAATATAATTCGTTTACCAAATTAAAGCTTCTACACATTTAATTCAGAATTATCCATTGTCCAAATTCATGGATATTGATCTCTAACCAAATTCAACACTTCTACATATTTAATTAAAGGATTATCCACTGTCCAAAATCGTGAATATATCTCCTTTAATAATTTCTATATTCACTTATCAAATTCAATTGATTTCAGATTTATAAACAATGTTTATAAATTCCATTTATATTTTATAAAAACTTCAAGTTATAAATTCCTTTCATTTACCAATCCCTTTTACATCTCATTTACAGCCAAAATCCAATTTATAAATTAATTCCTTATAAATTATCTATTTACGCTTTTCATTCTTTTATAACTTCACAAATCCACAAATCTTATTCAATTATAAAATCCATTTATAACTTCATTTTAACATTTATAAAACTTCTTTAAAATCCTATTATTTCGACTTTAAAAAATTCAATTTTATAAATCGTATATATGTCGTTTATAGTAATTCAATAATCTCAATTTATACTATTTGACAAAATAGTTAACTTCCTATTTCAAAAATCATATTCTTATCATATTTCCAAAACATTATAATCTTTTATAACATAAAATTATAATATTTATTTATTCAAAATGAATTCAATTCCTTTACAATTCAAAAATCAATAAAACCTTTATTTCCAAAATCACTTTAAAGTCCTTTTAAATTTGGAAATCATTCCTTTAACATTTTTAAAACTCTAAAACAGACCCAATGCTGCAATAGCACCAAATACATTAATTACGGCATCCAAACACCATATATTATATGATAACAGAATATATCACAATATCTGCAAATAAATCAATACTGTTGAGGAATCCAGTTGGATCCCTCCAACCTGTCACCTGCAAAAAATATACATATATTAGAATATGTGTACAATGTCCGCTTTGAGGCAGACGCGCGTACAAAGGGTCATCCGCTCATACGCGGGAACGTATAGGGTTATCTGCTCCACTAGGTAGGTATATATATCCAAATATCAATCAATATATCATATATCATCCAAACAATCATCAATCATCATAAATTCTATTTATTTTCATATGTATAAAAATATCAGTGAGTCAGAAAAAGTGAGTTGTACTCACATTGCTTGTAGTCGTCGCGATAGCGATTTATTCCGATTAAAATTAAACAGGCGTTTAATTCAACCAAAATTTTTACTAACTCAAATAAATCCCAATCCAGCTCCATAATATAGTTCTCGTCAATATGAACCCAACACAATTTGTTTCGTGTGAAACAGACCTCGTATGAAAAAGTTATAGTGTTTTAAAGTTTATAAAATTTTAATATAAATAAATTTATAATTTCCTTTTATTTTTAACTAACTTTCATCTGCACCGTTGTTTCCATCACACCAGATCTGGGCCGCTACCTCCTATTCCTCTTCTTCTTCCACACATGTAACTCCTAGGGTTAAGAAACCCATTAGCCGCCAAAGCTTCGTGAATTTTTGAGGCCGCTACGATGAACTATACGACGATCGGCGACTTCCACTCAAATGCCCTCGACAAGAGCTACCCACGGCACAAATCCAGTCGAACTCGGCGGTGATCTCACCTTGAAAAACATTCATGACCTGATGATGAACGCGGTCCATTTGACGTCGATCCGTAGCTCGAAATCCAATCTCGACCTTTGGATTTGAAGTTCTCGACGTTGTCTACAACTTTGTAGTTGAAATTTTTTCGAATAGATCGATGGATTTGAAGATAATTGAGGAATATCGAAACGAAATTCTGGCCATTAGAATGTGGGTGGCGGCTAGGGCCTTGAAACCCTAATGCTTGTGGAAAATGGAATGATGGAGGGCTTTTATAGAAAATTCTACGACGCTATTCATCCGAAATTTTTCCGAACTCAAAACGAAGCGTGCCGCTTGGCGTTTATAATGTTTACCCCTATTTTCGAACGCAATGGAATATATATCGGAAGCCAATTCGATCGTATTTGAAAGATAGGTTTTTGAATCGAATTATTTAAATTTAAAAATTCACTTAAACTAATTTCTACGCGTTTTAGCTTGCCCCGGACAAACCGTAAATCTGATTGATATGAAATTTGCAATCTTACAATAATTTAACATTACAGATCCAATGAAACTGGTTGTTGAAATCCGAGAATATTTGAAAAATGACTATTTTTTTTCGTCAGTTAAATATTAAAATATTCAATTTCTACAAATCAACTTTTAATTCGATTTTAAAAGTTCTCTAACATCATACTACTTCAAATATGATTTAATATCACTTTACAAATCATTTTTATTCATTTTAAATCCAAATACCAATTATTTCTAGAATTTCAAATATTAAATTAACAATTTAATTATGCAACTAATCTCTATATTTCAAATACAAGTTATTCAGCTTAGAAAATTTACTTGTGCATGTTTAAAATCAAATAAATATACGAATTTCCAATAACAGAAATTCTGGGTCGTTACAATATATGTATATATGTACGGATACCATCAACCAAAGTGTAGATAAGTTTCGAAATCAAGATGAAGTTCAAGTGAAATCAAAATGCATATGTCAACAATTGTAGCTTCAAACTACATGGTGCAACAAAACATATACATATATATAGACACACATATGCATACACACATATGTGTGTGTGTGTGTGTGTATATATGAACATGAATGCAATGACCAAAAGCCTTAACATCAAATAGCAACAAATAAATTTGCAGTGCACAACATTTCAGTGCACACGGCAAAGACAACATTGATGCACATACATATATACCGTGTTATACACACACGCATACATATTTACATACATACATATATGTATGTATGTATGTATGTATGCATACACGTATATAATTTAGAAAGCATCACACTAAATGCAAGTCCAAAAACAGCAACTAGCACATGTATATACACAGTGCAGACTCAAAGAAATATGCAACTAAATACAAGCGCAGATTTCAACATTTCAGACTACAAGATCAAATACAAGTATGTGGAAGAAAACCAAGTGCAAACTCAATTGAAACAAGGAACCAATAATATACGTCAATGATCAAAGTCTATGTCATAGGAATTTCTATCTGACAATATCAGATTTTAAATAACAAAGTCAAAGTCGCGGTCGCCAAGGTGATAACAGGAATCGATCAAGTCAGAGTCACTACTGGATAATAACAAGTCAAAAACTTCCAGATTATCTAAAGAAATTCAGAAGGCCGAAGTCACAGGAGAAAAGAAATTCATGGAGCAAGTTCAAATTCATGAAGCCTTTGTTAGCAAGTACATCAAAAAATATACGAGCTGAAAAAGTCAGAAAACATCACCAGCATTCAATCGTAAATCGAACGGCCAAGCATATCTATTGAAGAAATAAAACAAAATATATACGAACGAGATTATAGGATTTCGAATCCTATTTAAACCATTAACATCATCGGCATTTAATGCCTTCATGTTGAAGAAAAATCATAGAGCCAAGTTTCAATTTAAAATCCAAAATCAACAACTTGAATCAAGATCGAGTTCAAAACATATCAACGAGATTAAGAAAGGAAATCGCATACCAGTTTTTGTTCGATTCGAACTCGATCGAAAAGAAGCCATGAAGGAACGAAATCAACAGACGACTCGAGCCTCATTTCTTACAAGCTTACCAACAAAGGTTTCGAGCATCATTTTTCAAGTGGCGACTTCAACAAATCATGAAGCCCTAATTTTGAATGAAAAGGAGTGAAGGTTCTCGAGCAAAGTAAAGAAGCAGACATTATTTTTCAACGCAATGGATACAAGGCTAAGGGGTAACATTTTTTATCACTTAATCTTTTGGGTTGGCTTTTATTTGCGTTTGGGTTTTAATTATATATAAGGCTTTTAGTTTTTAAATTAGGGTTTTATTATTTTTGTTATTTTTATCATGTGAGACTTTTAAACTTTTATTAAATACTCGTCGTGTGACTAGGGGATGAACTACGGTAGTGTAGTTCGAGAATTCTCAGGGGCCGAGTTATGACAGAGTTTTGAGCATAGAGTTATGTTAATCGATAGCGGGTGTGCAAGTTTATGTGTGTAAGCATCTGACTACTGAATTTCTAATACAAACCTTGGGGGCAGCACGTAGGCACGGTTTTTTCGAAGTTGGGTAAATCTGTGTTGTTATATTTCTGCTTTTATTATTCTTCTATTTATCCGTGCTGCAATTATTTTATATATTTCCGTATTAATTTTTATAATTATTAGTATCACCCTATTCATCCTCCTTCTATGGTGAAATGATCCTACATCAACTGGTTTCGAAGCTAAGTTTCTAAAGCTAAATACTAATATTTTAATACATTCAAAAGGTTTCGAAAGGTAGTATTTAAGGTGGGAACCTAATGTTTATAAGTGCTTTCGATGGAGGATATCCTATGAAGTCGGAAGCCAGGTTTTGAAGGTATCAAAAGGTTTTAAAGCTCAAACTCAAATTTTCGAAGGAACACAACATAAATAAAGGAGTTTTTATAAAGTTTTTAAGAAAAAGCTATCTTTAAGGGAGAGGAATTAACCATGTCTTTATTAAACCCAAAGAAGTGGTATTGCTACGTTGTTAGATTGCCTCTTGTAATATAAATATATTCACTTTATAATGAACCCATAACTGCATTTTTGGGGGTAAAGGGTAGAAGAACAAGTTAGGCTACTCCAACAATGAATGTAAATTGATTAAACTCCTGAATGTATAGAATTGCGTCCAGGAGGTCATGGAGACTGGGATATAGGATGCTAAAATATAAAGGTAAGAAATTGGTAGGGGTCAATAAGTTTACAGTAAACCCATGAAAACTGTATGATATTGGCAAGGGCCAATAGGTTAATAGTAAGCCCATGAAAACTATGTATAAAAGAGGATGTTAGATAGAAATGTTCATAGTTAACCCATGAAAACTATGTGTGGATGAAGATGTCAGATAGAAAGGTTCATAGTAAGCCCATGAAAACTATGATTGAATGTTGGCAGGGGCCAGTAGGTTTGTAGTTAGCCTATGAAAATTATATTCAGATGTAATATTGACAAATGTCAATAAGTTACTAGTAAATCTATGAAAACTAGAATAAGAAAGGAGTAATTGGAGCTACCATAGGTTCAGGGAGAACCCATGAAATGATTAAGTTAATTGGCAGGGGCCAATAGGTTCCTAGTAATCCCATGAAAACTATTTAACTGGACATGGAGTCCATAAGTTAAAAAAAGGTTAATAATTAGCCTATGAAAACTATGAAACTGAACAGAGAGTCCATAAATAGTAAACTGGTTATTAGTAAACCTATGTAAACTAATAGATTAATAGTGATCCTAAAACTATAGTTTTGACAGGGTGTTAGAGTAAACTGGGGATGGGTAATCCTAATTGTTTTAAGCATGCATATCATTATAATATTTTGAAAATGTACGTTTTAACCATTGTGGATGCAGGGGCACATTATATGGTTTTGGAAAGGATTTTAGTATACTGGTGAGGGAAAAACCCGTTCCGCGAAGCGGCGTGGTCTCACTAGATATCTAAAAGGATTAAGATGTTAGATTGTTATTCATACCAAGCTTTATGTCTGACGCGAAGTTTTTGTTTTCCACGTATACGCTCGGGTATTCAATTAATATTGAGTAGTTTGAGATTTAAGGTTCTCAAGTTTTCTTCTCTGACGATTAAATCTTCCGGAGGCATGCAAGAGGTAGATGGTTATTTAGTGTTTTTCTTCCCGCTATGTGTTTGTGTTTGTTTGTAAAGGCAGATTTATCAGCCTTGCTATATACTCTGATCATCCAAGGGGCATCTTCATATGTCGTTCTTCGCGTAATTATAATAATTACATTTTGCAGTACATGGTTGACGTAATTTGGGGATTATGTAATGAACAAGAAAAGATTTGTTTTGAGTGCGGAATTATGTTTTTGAATTGTTAAACTTTTTACATATTTATGTGATCCGTGTATCAATTTATCTAGCATCGCAGTATTTGATCGCCGAAGATTAATAACTATGAATGACTACAACATCCGTAACCGTTAGTTTTGGACCTCCAAGTAGGGGGTGTTACAGTGGCCTTAATTCCTTCCGGGGTATAAACAAAAGGGAACCAACGATAATCTCATTCTCCAACTAGAGGGTTATCATGACCACCTATTATTTTGATATGATAATATCAGATTTCACTGTGTAACTTATCATTTTCATCACCTAGAAAGTCAAAGCATAAATGAGGGCAATGCATGAAGACTTTTTATAAATCTCCGACGAAGCAATGTCTTTCCAATTGCGATGTTTTAAAAATCGAAGACTTTCCCTTAAAGTCTATTCTTAGCTTGAAAAAATTACTCAAGAGATCCCTAGAGACTGGACTATTTGAGTGATCTTTATTCTATACAACGTATTAAAATTAAACTAGGGATAAGGAAACCAAAACGATGAAATCTATAAGTAAAACAAGAGACATGTCATTATTGTATAATCATTTTTATTCATAAAAAATCGATTTCTTATATAATTCAGAGATAAATATCTTCCTATTGTACTTTAATTTTTTTGGGAGGAAGAGGGGTAGAAGAAAGTTGGGCAGATGCCACTCTAAGAAGGTTCCAACACATCCCAGGGTTAGAGTCGAACCTATACTCATATAAATATCAACAATGAAAGCGTCGGAGCAAATCTCCACAGTAGTCACCTATATGAGAAATCGACAAATTTAACCGTACAATAAGCTCTGTACTTTAGACGTTTCTGTCATCAATTGGCATCCAAAAGGGTGTCACCAATTCGAAATTCTCTTTCACGAGATTTTCTGGTGACCGGTGATGACGGGCTTTTTTCATCCGAGGAGCAAATTTTCTTTTATTGAAATATCATAACTATGACGCACTCTTAGCAAGCTTCTTATACTTCTTAGACAATTCATTCTATCCTTTCGGATGTTTATCGAATTCTCTATTTAAACGATCTATATCTATTTGTTTCTTTTCAAGCATCACGTCATAACAATATTTCAGTTTTCTCCTTACATAAAACAATTAATGTATAACTAAAAGTTGTTTAGCTTGAGGTGTTTGGATAAAGAGATGCATACCTAGGAGGGCAAAACTGAAGATGACTAGATATTTCCTTTGTTTTTGGACTGTCGGCCTTGGAAAGTGCTGCCCTTATTAGGAGAATTCTTCTTTGAAGGGTCCATTTACATGTTCAAACATTAAATTCAAATTACTATACATAAATGAATAAATAAATTCAGATTCCATTAATAGTATTTGAGTTTTTAATTTTCATAACTGAATTTGGGAGATTCAAAAACCTTAGTTCAATTATGCATTATAGAGAGCATTAGTAATATGAGATACGCGTTTTGTTTTTATTCGAAAATAAGGATAGTTTTATAACATGTACGGTGAATGAATAAAATTTGCCACTCCTTTTTTCATGTTTAAAAAAAACTTTGTTTGTTTTTACGATGACTATTTAGAGTTAAATATTTCATTTATGTGATAAACCGTAATGAGCAGTTACACTCAGGTAAAATATTTTCATTTCTTTAATTCATTGTAATTACGTTCCACTTTATTTGTGTCAAATTACATCATTGTAACGTCTTATTTTTGTTTACTATGTATTTGATCCCTCTCCTTTCAGTATCTATCCCAAAAATAAACAATTTTAAGCAATAAAAATATCTAATATTTTTGGCTTCTATCTTCTGTGCATATAGTCAATCGGGAGCATTGATTTATAATGAGATTTCAGCATTTGTAAGTTTTTTTTTTTTTTTTTTTTTTTTTTTTTTTTTGTGTGTGGAGGAAAAGCGTAAGGTGATTCAAAAATTCATAATATTTTTATAATCAAATATTTTAAAAAATAAAAGTCTTAGTTGCTTTGAATGTAGGAAAATTGGGAGAATAAGAAATCAATGGGATAAACGACAACGTACAATCAACTTCTCTTTTAAAACCTTCTTTGACCAGTAAGTCTACATTTAACTTTATATCGCTGCTTATTTAAACTATTTAACTTAATCTAACAATTTGCTTTTATAGTCTTCATGAAGAAGAAAGAAGAATAAAATTAGATGAAGTTGTTTGCTTCATATTTGTGATGATGTATGTGAAGTGTACTCTAATAAGTTGCGACTTTTTGGTGTTTCTGATCTTTATATATGTTTTCATTTGTATGCCTCTCATTTTTTCAATAACTAACAGAAAGAGATGCACGTTTTAACTTCTGAATTTTATAAATTCAAAAATTATGACAAAGTCATTACCGTAATTGGTTATCCATATATATGTAAGCAGGGACATAACCAGAAATTTATTTTGCGGTGGACGAATAATAGAAGAAAATTAAATAATAAAAAAACTAGACTGTTTTAATATAATTAATTCCATCGCATTCATGATAATCAAAATAATTAAGTTAGACTGATTCTATTAACACAGAGAATTTTAATACAAATCCTTAAACAACAAAAAACATAAATTACTACTTATCCTACAAGTCGTGCTCTACGAACTTCACGAAAATCAAATTGATCTACAGTCGTCTCAACATCAATTTGATGCTTCAACAAATAGTAAAATTCATTCATCAAAATTTACTGTCAGCATCTTCATTATTTGATTCACTAAAATTTACTGTCAGTAGATGGTCGCACAATTTACTGCCAGTGTCGACCAAATAGCCTACTGTGCTACAAATACTTGCTGCTAGTATCAACAAAATAGCCTACCATGCTACAATTTACCGCATAATTTGAATAATTTATCGGTCAAAAACTTCATTGCTACAAATACAATGCTACTACCACTACCTCTTTATTTCTCTTCCTTTCTTACGCTCTTTTTTTTTTCTTTTTTTTTTTTCCCTTTTTCTTGGGGTGGGCAGCCGCCCACCCAATGTTGTAAATAGATCCGTCCCTGTATGTAAGGGTGTAAATCGGTCGGATCGGACCGGACCGAACGGAGGTGTGTTCGGTTTCTGTGCTAAATAAAACCGGACCGGACACGGACCAGACGAGATTTATATTCGTATAATTTTTGTTGTCCTATCTCGTGTTTTAAATGAAATCGGACGAACACTTACATACATTTTTCGAATACAGACTCGAACGGACAATGTTATTTACATCAAATTTTATGTTGTTTAATAGAATTTCCATCAGCTATATTATTTTTATCAATGTGTATTGAAGTATAAGTATTTTACGAATCTTTACTCAACTAACGACCAAATAGTTTTCATATATGTTTTGAGAAATATGTAGGATATTTTTAATTATAAGAAATTCGGACGCTTTCGAACGAAACACGGACCGAACGATATGTTTTCTCGTACAATTTTTGTTGTCCTAGCTTGTGTCCTAATTTAAAACCGAACGAACTCGACGAACATATTTCGACTACGACTACAGACACGAACGGATATCGGACATTCATACAAAATTAAGAGCCCTACGTATATGCTTAAAGAGATAAGCGGTGTGAGATCCTGATTTCTCCATCAAATTCATAGAATTATCATGATTCTAGCTTATTCAATTTCTGAGTATATCATCACATCATGATTGCTAGGATTTGCTTATATCAACATCGTCAGAGTACATTTGCTCATTTGTTCTTCAACCTCATAAGGGAGTGGAAAACTTGGTGCTTAGGCCAGAGCACTATATTTTGTATGATGTCACCTTGTCTCGTACGTTTTTCCTTTACAGTCGGACAAAATGGATCCCACCACAAGTTAAAATGCAAGTATACTTATTCAATAGAACAAAGGTCATCCCAACAGCTCTGTTTGCCCAAGGTAACTCATAAATATAACGTAGAAAATGATAGAAAAAGATAATTGCAGCTTATGGGAATTTACATCATGATCTCATGGAAGGTACGTTACTACACATCGAACTAAACCTATGAACCTTCAATGATCAATATATATCATTTTTCTTATTTGTTTATAACATGTTACTCATCATTAGCACACTTTTTCCCTTCTATTGGCCCAAAGGAGAATGGCCAAGGTGGTTTCCTGGTTAGCATGGCCCAAGCTAGAACATCAATGTAAGAATGACAATCAGATGGATTGGGGCAGGTTTCTTATACCCTGTCCATCTCAGGTTTTTTAGACTCCATCCCGCATCCGCCCCGTAGGCCCAGGCCAAAATCCGTATGGGTCAGGGTTGACCTGCCGTCAGGGCCGGATTTAGGGAAAGACGAGCAAGAAGGTCATCTAGGGCAACGGATCCGACGGGGATAACCGGTGGTGGTGGTGGTTGTTTAGAATTTTATGAAGATAAAATATTTTGCAGAAAACTATTGATAATTGAGTGTGTGGTGGAGTGGTAATTGCATTGTTTGCACAATGGGACAACCTAGGTTCAATTCCCAAAAAAGTGCAATATTTTTTGTTATATTACTTAAAATTTGAGCTAGGGCAACCAAATTACTTGGACCGGCCCTGTCTGCCGCGCCCCAAGACCTGATGAGTTTTTGTATTGATTCAAAATTGTGTACTAATGTACATATATTTATATTTGTTGTTATTAAACAATATATTAAATATAAATAACAACGTGTTTACAATGATAAAGAAAGATAATAAAAATGTGGCGTACAAAATAGTTAAAAAAATATGCATATGTTATTATATAATTAACAATGATGCAGCTTAATATTATAAATTTTTATAGCTTATTGATTGAAACATTATAATATCCATGTCACAATCATCCAAGCATACAAATATGTGTGTATAAAGATTTACAAATCATCATTGTAATACTAAAGCAATTTCATGAGATCTCAGTAGTGCGGGTCGAGTTGGGGCGGGTCAGCCAAACACTGACCCGACTGTGACACCCCACCTCTATACTCACACCAGCCAAGAACACTACGGGGTAATGCCGTCGACTAGCACAAATAATAAGGCCGTTGAGAAGCAACAATCTGTGTAATTGTTTTGTGCCAGTACCGATATGTCAGATAGTATATCATGCATTTAATTTCAAAAGAAAATCTGGCATATCAAATACAAACTCAAAGCTACTATACAGTGGCTATGTGGCCTTCGAAAACAAAAATAAAATAAGCACAACACAAAATCAGTCACAAATATTCATATCAATAAAGCAGAAACATATATGAATATAACACATAGAAGTGTACATCAAAGTTGAGGTCATACAATATCCGCTACATCATAAAAGAATAGGTATAAGTGCAAGACAAAAGAATATGTATACATCAAGGAGTCTCTATCTCGAATGTATAAAAACAAATGCTACTAAGCTAAAGTAGTTAGCCAAAAGTAATATGACGGTCCCTGATAAGAAGTCAAGTAGAAGCACCTGAAACACTTTAGTCTGACCCGAGTCTTATTTCAGAAAAAAATAATAAACGGATCAGTCTAGCTATAAATACCATATAAGATGTGATAAGATAAGAGATGTGAAAAATATATATGATAACAACAAAAATCATATAATATCCCAAATTTTATCATACACCAAAAAGATTGACATATTCTTTGTTGTTATTCACCAAATCACAAATATTGATAGAGCTTATCAATGCTTATCATCAAAATTGATGAAACAGAAATTCTAAAAATCAATAATTAAAAATCTAGAAAACACAAAAGGGGAGGCCAATCACAAACGGGAGTGTGAAAACTTACCAATACGTGTATCACAAATGGGACGCTATCCCATGGGTCGCTAAACCATAGAGCTGGTGCAACGATGTAGTATAACGGTATGTCCGACGAACCTGAAATTCAAATAAGCAGGAACGACGACGTAGTACAACGATACTCCCGATGAAACGAACTCCATAAAAAGACCATGGGTCGCTAACCCATAAAAGTGAGATGAAACTCCAAAGAACGGGGTACAGTCCCCCACATGAACAAAGAGACATCGCATTTCGCTAGTCTAAACAACACAATGATCATCATAGTTCAATAAAAGTGCAAATCACGCCAAGCTAGTAAATAAATGAGTTTAGCTTCATGTCCCATGAGCACCGGCTTAACTTAAATATTAACGAACAAATTGTGGATTTCCACTCGAAAATTGTCACAAGATTTCAATTGAACAAGTCTAAGAATTAACCGACAAAGTAAAAGCAAGTGTTTCATACCACTTGTTTTGCTAAGTCGTTTAATTGGATTTCTCATACGAATGAGGTAAAATATTTATGTACACAAATAGACTGGAAAAACGATTTTAAAAATGAGCTGTCTATTAAAAGTAATGTTGAAATCATTTTTGTGAATGAGTTTGAGTATTTACTACCAGTACAGAAACCTTTGTGTTTTAAAGTGACAAATCGTAGAAATGATTGCAAAAACAATCTATCACCAAAAATTCATATTTGACGGCGTGAATTAAATCCATGCAAATCGATATCCGATCGATCAAATGGATATTGGAAAAAAATCTAAAAAAAGAAGTCATCAAAGTCGATAATAAATGACAACGACCAACCGGATCAACAAAAATAGATTAATACAGAAACCTACATAAAAATAGGTAAATTGGCTAATTTTAACAGCGCCGGATGTCTGGTGGTTTTCCTAGACGTTTGAGCTGAAGATATGAAATTTTTTCTTCCAGATCGCCTAAACGTCTAGTAAATAACCTCAGCTGTCTAAGCTATAAATCTAGAATTTTTATTCCGTAGCTTCAGACGTCTGAGCATTTTACCAGACGTTTGAGCTGAATCTCAGGGCACATTTTCCTAAGCCATTGATGGCCAAATCAACTTCGATGCAATCGAATGAGCGACGATGGATAGGGATTTATTTCAAGCGACAACCAAACCCTATAGGCTCTTCAATACACTCCAAACAACATGTCCAAACATCCATAGTAGGATTTTCATAGATTTTGACTTTAAAATACCAAAAATTGGAAAATTCACCAAGCCAATTCAATTCAAAAGAAAATGAACATGAAATAGATGTTTGGAATTCATACCTAACAACTACCAAAGATATAGACATAAATGTGAGTTCAAGAACTCATCTTTAAAATCAAAAACAACAATTGTGAAGCTCTAAAACAAGGAAAGATCAATTCCTCTTCAACAACACCTCTAAAATCTCCAATCTAGTATCACACGCAAAGATTTCCTAAATTAGGTTATAGGAATTTCTGAAAATTGGAGAGGGATTGAGATGGAGAAGATGAAGAGGATGCTTACCTAAGCTTCTATTTGATTTCTAGAACTTGAATTTTAATTTTCTAAGAATCTAGGGTTTAGGAATTTTGATTTTTCCTCTTTTTCCCCATTTTTCTCTTTAGCTAGAGTATTAGGAAATGAAAAGTAGAATGAATGAAGAGTAGATGAGTTAGGATATTTGGCAGATGATTATGGGTTGACCTGTTGGGATAGTGGGCTAGAACACAACCCAAAGCCCAAATGAAAATACTAAAATTCTAATCAGCTCCAAACGTATCGATGTTTATACTCAAACAAGTTGTAAACGTCATTTAGAACTCAATGAAATTGGTCTCGAGTCCGGGTTTGACGGTTTACAAAAAGTCACATTTCAGACTTTAAATTCAACTAACGGTGCTATATTTAAATAAAATATTAAAATATATAATCGTAAAATATGCGGATTGTTACGGACACCCCTCCTTAAAGAAATTGTGTCCTCGCAATACTTAAGTAGAAAACAAAGAGTAACAACCACTTTAAAGCATAATAACACAAAAGAAAATTTTGAAGCGAGAAGTTCACCTTAAAGAGCACGAGAGAGTAAGTCCGTATGTGTTTGCTCGATAAATTCTCTTGATTCCCAATAATAATCCTTAGGATTTGCGGACCATTGAACTTTCACAAGCGGAACATCTTTATTACAAAGGCGTTTAACCTCCGTAGCAATGATACGAATAGAAAGTTGCTCATAAGTCAAATTAGGTGAAACTTCAATTTCTTCAATAACACCGGGCTCAAGAATAGAATCGGAATCTCTAAGGCATTTTCGTAGTTGAGAGACGTGGAATACGTCATGAACGGAAGAAAATTGAGCTGGTAATAAAATACGATAAGCCATGGAACCAATGCGTTCGGTGGTGGGAAATGGGCCAATGTATCGAGATGCTAATTTTCGCGAATGACTGAAACGCACAATACCTTTCATAGGTGAAATACGAATGAACACCAAATCTTCCATAGAAAATTCTGATTTTCTTCTTCGGTTATCGGCATAGGATTTTTTTCTATTTTAAGCTTCTCTCATCCTATGATGAATAAGATCAATCTTTTCTATGGCATCACGAATAGATCTGGACCTAAAACCAGCTTCTCACTGGCTTCAAGCTAACACGAAGGAGATCGGCACGGCCTTCCGTAGAGTGCCTCGAAAGGTACCATACCAATACTAGATTGGAAGCTATTATTATAAGAAAACTCAACAAGAGAAATATGATCATCCTAACTTCCACCAAAATCAAGAACACATACACGAAGAAGATCTTCAAGTGTTTGATTCACACGCTCTATTTGTCCATCGGACTGAGGATGATAAGAGGTGCTAAAATTAAACATCATTCCCAAAGCTTTTTGAAGACCTTTCCAGAATCCACCAGTAAATAATGGATCACGATCACTAACAATAGAAGTAGGAACTCCATGTAATTTAACAATTTCTTTGACATAGAGTTTGGCCAAAAGTGGTACGGTCCGATTGGACCGAACGGGAATAAAATTGGTGGAATTTGTTAGTCTATCTACAATCACCCATAGACTGCAATGACTGAACAAGAATCGGGAAGACCGTCAATAAAGTTCATGGAGACTTGATCCCACTTCCAAATTGGAATGTCCAAAGGTTGCAATAACCCACAAGGCCTTTGATGCTCGGCCTTTACGAGTTGGCAAATCATGCAACGATTAATAAAGTTAGCAGTATCGGATTTCATTCCATTCCATAATAAAGTCGTTTCATGTCCGCATACATTTTACTACTACCGGCATGAATGGTAAATTTAGAACGATGAGATTCTTCTAAAATATCTTTAGGAAGATCACTAATATTTGGCACAATAAGTCTACCAAATTTTGGAATGCCTCCACGAGCATCAATATCAAAGTCATTCAAACTTTCAATGTCAATTTTATCCCTACAACTTTGGCTAAGAGGAGCCAGTTCAGGATCATGCTATTGAGCTTCAAGAATGCAGTTTAAAGGAGATGGATGAGCCTCAAGGCTACATAAAACAAGAGATGAACATGAATCGGATTAACGATTTCGAATCTCACAAGTGGATAAAGTCTCGAGATCATTCCATTCAGATATCATCATGGAAACAACTGCTTGTTGCTTACGACTAAGGGCATCGACAACATGATTTCCCTTTTCGAAAGTATAAAGAATATCAAGATCATAAGATGCAAGGAATTCAAGCCAACGTTGTTGATGCAAAATTAGGTTCCTTTTGAGAGAAAAAATACTTCAAATATTTATGATTGGTGTAGAAAGCAAATTTCTCTCCCAAATGATAATGATACCAATTCTAAGGGCGAAAACAATGGCCGCGAGCTCTAAATCATGAGTCGCATATCTAGTCTCGACAGGCTTTCATTGCTTAGAAGCATAAGCGATAACACGTTCCCTTTGTATGAAAATGACTTCCAAACCAACATGACTAGCATCGGTATAAATAATCAAGTCTTGGTTCCCCTCGGGAATCACAAGAATAGAAGTGTCGGAAAGGAGTTCTTTCAATTTCCAAAAAGCATCTTCACATTTTTCTAACCAAATGTACTTAACTCCCTTCTTTATCAAACTAGTAGGAGGAACGGAAATTATAGAAAAGTATTTTATGAAACAACGGTAATAACCTGCTAATCCAAGGAAACTACGGATCTCCGTTACACCCTTTGGTCTCATCCAATTTTGAATCACTTCAATCTTTGAGGGATCCATGGAAATTTTGGATTCAGAAATAATATGTCCTAAAAATTTCACAAGGGATTGCCAAAAGTGGGACTTAGAAATTTTTTCTTTCAATTGATTGTTCCTAAGAGTTTCCAACACAATCCGAAGATGTTTTTCATGGTCTTCCTCGGTTTTAGAATAAATAAGAATATCATCGATAAGGATGAGAACAAATCGATCAAAGAAGTCTTTAAAAACTCGATTCATAAGGTCGACGAAATAAGCTAGAGCATTCATCAAACCAAATGGCATAACAAGCCTTTCATATGATTCATAACGAGTACAGAATGACGTCAAAGGAATTCTTTCCTCTTCAATATGAAGCTGTTGAAAACCAGTTGCTAAGTCTAATTGTGAAAAAACTCTAGCTCGACTAAGTTGATCGTCAATCCGAGGCAAAGGATATTTAATCTTAATAGTGAGATCATTAAGCTTGCGGTAGTCAATGCAAAGCCTAAGTGTACTATCGGATTTCATTACAAAGATGGCGGAAGCTCCCTAAGGAGAGAAACTAGAATGAATAAACTACTTTGCCTCCAATTCGGATAACTGCTTGCGCATCTCCTCATTTTCCTTATTGGACATAAGATAAGGAGGACGAGTGAAGGTAAAGCTCCAAAGATTAGATTGATTCTGAATTCAATTTCTTGCTTAGGTGGTAATCCTAAAACGGGCTCAAATATAGCGGGAAATTCACAAACAACGTGAATTAGGGAAATGACATCTTCCACATCATCATTATCGTCATCATGCAGATTTAGGGAATATAAGTATGCTTTCGAATTGGAATCTGATTCTTTAAGAACAATAGAAATCTGCTTAACAAATTGAGGATGTCAGAGATGGATAGTCCTCTATGGACATAGAATGTTGGCTTCATAACGATTAAGCCAATCCATTCCCAAAATCATTCCGAAACCTAGGTAACGCATAACATGCAAATTGGCTCGGAAGGAATAATCACATAGAATGATTTCAACCTCCTTACAAAACAAACTGAGCGTTGCAGATCCACCAACTAGATTTGCGATTCTCAGTGAAGTCATCAAGCCCATAACATTTAAAGACAAAGCATCAACAAGTTTTTTGATATAAAAGAGTGAGATGCACCCGTATCATAAAGAACTCGAATAGGATGATCACGAAACATAATAATGCCATCAAGTACAAAATGAGAAATACCTTGAGCAATAGAAGTGTTACTAGAGGCTTGCATAACATTTAGCTTTCCCTCTTTCTTGCTTTGAAGTTTGGGATGACCCGAACCTTTGCAATACCGACAATAAAGGGGTTTTGAACACTTATTTGTCAGGGGTAGGAGTCTTCGCTACCAAAGTTACTTGCTTTCCATTCTTGTTAGGATTAGGTTTAAACTTAATATGCCTTTTCTTGTTGATGTTGAAGTTCTATTTGTTACCCACAACTTCAACATCACTTTCTTTATCGCCCTCTTCGAGTCGAAGAGTGATATCAACAAGTTGATCGAAAGAAACTTCTAGTTTCAGAAATAAAGCCTTCTTGAGGTTCTTATTCAACCAATAAATAAATTTTTGATTTTTCTTCAATAAGGTATTAATATACTCGACCCATATTTATAGAGAGATTCAAAAGATGCGACATAATCTGTTACAGAGGGTTCACCTTGAACAAGGTTTATAAAGCATCGAGCTAAAGTTACCTTTTTAGCTTCTGACACAATCTTTAACTCGAACCTTTCCTGGAATTGCTCCCAAGTAAGAACCGCTTTAACAATTTCAGAAACTAAAAGCTCGTACCAATCCAATGCTCTTTCCTATAGCATGCTAGAAGCCACTTGGACATGATGTAGATCCACAAGGTTAAAGCGAGAAAAGATTCGATCGCATGTTCTAAGCCAAGCTTGGACTTTTATAACTCTTTTGGAACCCTTGAATGACCTCCACCCAAATTGGTATAATCACTGCACAAGCATGCAAACTAGGATTTGGGATGAGTAGGCACAGGAATGGGTCCGGAAGTTCAGGCATTCTTTACAAGGTCCAAAAGCTATTGGGAAGACATAAATACGCCATCTTGAGGAGTAGCACTGGATTGACCGGCGCTGGGACAGTCAGGTCTAACCATTTCTCTTCTTTAAGAAAGAAAGAAAGAAGAGGAAAAAAAGGTTATTCTCAGATTGAATATCAAACAAACTTGATTGATAAAACAAGGCATCATAAAAGAAAATAGGATAGAACGGGTCCTAAGAACCGGATTAAATTCTAAGGCACGATTCCTAAGAAAGATATGGACAGTGATCCTTACTAGATTATTTTACATTGTGCCGAAATTTGACTCTGATACCAAGCTGTAACGCCCCACCTCTATACTCACACTAGCCAAGGACACAATGAGGTAATGTCGTTGACTAGCATAAAGAATAAGGCTGTTGAGGATCGACCATCTGTGAAATTGCTTTGTGTGAGTACCGATATGTCAGATATTATATCATGCATTTAATTTCAAGAGAAAATCTGACATTTTAAATACAAACTCAAAGCTACTACACAGGGGCTTTGTGGCCTTCAAAAACATATATAAAATAAGAAAAACACAAAATCAGTCATATATATTCATATTACTAAGGTGGAACTGGTACAAATATGTGTACATCAAAGTAGTGATCATACAAGATCCACTACACCACAAAAGAATAGGTATAAGTGCAAAACAAAAGAATATGTATACATCAGAGTCTCTATCTTGAATGTATAAAAAACAAAAACTACTGAGCTAAAGTTGTTAGCCAAAAGTTAGATGATGGTCCCTGATAAGAAATCAAGTAGAAGCACTTAAAATACCACGGTCTGATACAAGTACTATTTAAGAAGAAAATTAATAAATGGATCAGCCTAGCTATAAATATCTTACAAGATAAGATGGGATAAGAGATATGACAAATATATATGATAAGAACAAAAATCATACAACATCTCAAATTTTCTCGCACACCAAAAGAATGTCATATTCTTTATTTTTATTCACTAAACCACAAATATTGATAGAGTTTATCAATGCGTATCATCAAAATTGGTGAAACATAAATTATATAAATCAATAATTAGAAATCCAGAAAATACAAAAGGGGGAGGCCAATCACAAACGAAAGCATGAAAACTCACCAATACAATCACAAACTAGATGCTATCCCATAGGTCGCTAACCCATAGAGCCGGTGCAACAACGCAGTACAACCTTATGCTTGAGAATCTGAAACTCAAATAATCTAGAACAACGACGTAATAAAACGGTACGCCCGATGAACCAAACTCCATAAAAAGACCATGGGTCGCTAGCCCATAAAAGTGAGATGAAACTCCAAAGAACGGGGTACAGTCCCCCACGCGAACTAAGAGACATCGCATATTGATAGTCTAAACCACAAAATGATCATCATAGATCAATAAAAGTGCAAATCACATGAATTATGTAAATAAATGAGTTTAGCTTCATGTCCCATAACCACTGGCTTAACTCAAACAATTTGTAGATTTCCACTTGAAAATTGTCATAGGATTTCAATCAAAAAAGTCTAAGAATTAACCGACAAAGTAAACGCAAGCGTTTCATACCACTTGTTTCGCCAAGTCATTTAATTGGATTTCTCATACGAATGAGATAAAGGTTTATATATACCAATAGACTGGAAAACGGTTTTCAAAACGAGCTTTGTATTAAAAGTAATGTTGAAATCATTTTTGTGAAAGAGTTTGAGTATTTACTACCAGAATAGAAACCTTTGTATTTTAAAGTGACAAATCGTAGAAATGGTTGTAAAAACAATCTATAACCAAACATTCACATTTGACGACGTGGATTAAATCCATGCAAATCGATATCAAATCCATCAAATGGGTGTTCCCAAAAATCCAAAAAAGAAGTCATCAAAGTCGATAATAAATGACAACGACCAACTGGATCGACAAAAATCGATTAAAATAGAAACCTACATAAAAATAGGTAAATTGATTGATTTTAACAGTGCCAGACGTCTGACGGTTTTCCCAAACGTCTAAGCTAAAGATGTGGAAATTTTTATTCCAGATCGCCCAGATGTCTGGTAAATAACCTCGGATGTCTGAGCTGTAAATCTGGAATTTTTATTCCATAGCTTCAGACTACTGAGCACTTCACTAGACGTCTGAACTGAAGCTCAGGGCACATTTTACCTAGGTCATTGACGGCCAAATCAATTCGAAGCAACCGAATGAGCGACTTTGGCAAGGTATTTATGCCAAGCGACAACCAAACCCTATAGGCTCTTCAATACACTCCAAACAACATGTCCAAACATCCATAGTAGGATTTTCATAGATTTTGACTTTAAAATACCAAAAATTGGAAAATTCACCAAGCCAATTCAATTCAAAAGAAAATGAACATGAAATAGATGTTTGGAATTTATACCTAACAACTACCAAAGGTATAGACATAGATGTGAGTTCAAGAACTCACCTTTAAACTCAAAAAGAACAATTGAGAAGCTCTAAAATAAGGAAAGATCAATTCCTCTTTAACAACACCTCTAAAATCTCCAATCTAGTATCACATGCAAAGATTTCCTAAATTAGGTTATATGAATTTCTAAAAATTGGAGAGAGATTGAGATGGAGAAGATGAAGAGCATGCTTACCTAAGCTTCTCTTTGATTTCTAGAATTTGAATTTGAATTTTCTAAGAATCTAGGATTTAGGAATTTTGATTTTCCCTCTTTTCCTCTATTTTTCTTTTTAGCTAGAGTGTTAGGAAACGAGGTAGAATGAATGAAGAGTAGAGGAGTTAGGATATTTGGTAGAGGAGTTTAGTTAAACCTATTGGGTTAGTGGGCTAGAACACAACCCAAAGCCCAAATGAAGATACCAAAATTCTAATCAACTCCAAACATATCAATGTTTATACTCAAACAAGTTGTAAATGTCGTTTTCAACTCAATGGAAGTGGTCTCGAGTCTGGGTTCGACTATTTACAAAAAGTCACATTTCGAACTTTGAATTCAACTAACGATGTTATGTGTAAATAAAATATTTAAATATATAATCATAAAATATGTGGGTTGTTACACCGACCCTAAACCTAGAGCTCTCAAGAATGGGTCACGGACCTACCCGCCCCGATGACCTAATGGGGCGGGTCTAGACGGGCCAAAATAGGGGCAGGTCAACCAAGTTTGTATCCTTCACCTCCCCATTGTCTTTCTTACATCAATGTTTCATTGATATCCTCTTTTATCACTAGTCCGTTTCTTAATTCGGATTTATTTTATATATAATATGATAGTCTAAATGTGAACATAAATGCGCCTAACATGCACGGTCTTAAATAAATATTTTTATTTGTTCATATTTTTTGCATTGTTATTGAATGTTCTTAGTGATCACAAATCATGTTTATAGAATTTATTGCATTATTTTATATGTAAAATACCAATCATGTTTCATTCGAATACGAGAAGTTTTAATTATTCTCGAAGTCTATTAAATATAATTTGCATTTACTATTTTGTTCAAATATGAAAAGTTTTCAATTATTCCAGAAGTCTATTAGTTATAATTTGCATTTACTAAAACGTTATAAAACCTTAGTTATACTACAATCATGTTAAATGTATTAATTTGAGTATGTACTAAGTTACCACATGAATTTTCATAAAACCGTACAACATATTTCCATATAAATACTAATTCATTATTGTTTGTGAAGTGTCCAATGTCCAACATTAATAAAAAATGATTGTTTCAAAAGTATATAAGTGCTCGTGAATTTTCAATAATTACAAAGATTTACAAGATAAGCAGGGAGGTTATAAATCGAATATAGCATTACAAATATAAGTGATTTAATTTGTCTAGATGTCCATTTTAAAATGAGAATAATAAAGGATATTAAGGTTGTCTCGTGCATGTGGCATATTGGAACAACGGTTTGGAATTATAATAGTTCTGCGTTGCCAAACAATCTAGTGAGGTGGTGTATAAATGGTGTATGCCGACCCATATGCATGTGCTACATGCTGGAGATGGATAAGTTTGATATGAACGCCCAAAATCAACATGGTACCAGAGCCGAAAGTTGCAAAAAGGACCATGCCAACAAGAAAACAAATGCCCTCAACGTACTCCGAAGGGATGTGAGTCTAGGAAAGATATATTAGATGTGTCCCATATATGGCATATTGGAAGGAAAGATTAGAATTGGAATAGTCTCACATTCCTAAATAATTTAGAAATGTGGTGTTCAAATATGAGTTAGTAGGCACGTAATGTGAGAGATTATTTTTGTTACACTAATGTTTGCTAACTCATATGCGTACGCAATGTTCGTGAGAAAAAACAATAAATGCTCAAAAATACAGGATAAAATAATTATAATGTTCAAAAGATTTAATTTGATCATTCATTTAGGGTTGTTATGGTAATGGTAAATTTAACATTTCGTTACAATTATCAGGATATCAGTTACAATTTTTGAGTGAAATCATTATATCAATTTAATCTTTGTGGTAAGGTAAATTTACCATTTTTATGGTAAATCATCAGGTAATATTTATTCAAAACCAGTGGTAAGGTAATCTTACCAGTCAATTAAAACACATATTTATTCATGTAATATTCTTTATTATATGCATTTAAAATCAAGCAAATGATTATATTTAATTCGATAATTAGGTGAAATAATGCCAAATACACTTATTTCCTTTCTTATTTATGTCATTTATTGAGTAACACTATAAATTGTATAATGAAAACAACAAGAAACAGGGTAATTTTCGACGGCTCAAAACCGTCGACGACCGTTGGAAGCCGTCGGAAATTGCTGCCATAAGAAAATCCGTCGCTGAATAGAATTTCCGACGGCTTCCAACATTGCCCATCACCGCATTTTCGACGGCTACAAACGGCCAGCCGACAACTCCCGACGGCCATCGGAAGACATGTGGATGATCATGGTAGATGCCGTAAGCCGTCAGGAGCCTTGGGAGCTACCGGAATTTTGTCGTCGCACATCATCCGAAGTCGTCGGAAATTTTCTACCTGTAGGCCGTCGGGGACCGTCGAAAAACCTGAAGCTATTTTTCATTTTTTCTGCTGCATTTTGGCCTTCCATCCATAACTCATAAACATAATATATTCCACCCTATAAGCATATACCTAATTCAGATATTCAAAACATAATAAAATCACATAAAGAAATAAATCAAGCATAATTTATATAAAATAAAACCAAACTTCGCCACCATAATTTAGATGCATCTCGTTGTGCAATATATACGTCAATCCTTCATCAACTCCTCATTATCAACTCCTAAATGTCAAAATTACTACCACCAAATGTATCATCAAAAAATATACACAACATTTCAAATCCAATTCCACTAACTCAAAGTATATCAAAACTTACTAAACAATGATGCAAAACAAAAAAAAGCATACCTAACCAGCTAAGGATGGAAAGCGGCCACTATACTGCTTCATGGCTGGTGCAGCAGTTGTGATATCTCAATCGCCGGGCGACGGTTCTGCTCTTCCAGCAGCGCCGCACTATCTCTCAACTCTTCGAACTCTACTAGATCGATCTCAGCTCTGACCGTTTGGCTGGATCTCCTCTATCTGCTAGTCTGGAATACTTATTTAATTTAGTCTATCATCTTACTACCAAAGCTGTAACATAATATGTTAGTTGTTATATCTATAAACTTATTACTGAAACTAAAGCGATGTGAAGTTCTTTAGAACTAGAAGATTACTAAATTGTTATACCTTAATATATTATTCATTATAATATGATTGTCAAAGCCGTAGCGCCTGTTCCGTGACGGTGGATTCATGACTGACTCAAAAATGACATCCTCCTCATCCATCGTCAGCTGCACTTGACTGTATGATCAAGGTGTTTTTGGCGTTGTTCCATAAACCTTGCTTGTATGGACAAATAAAAATGCACTTAAAACTAATTGCGTGATATCTTAATTCGTTATACTTCAATAATTAAAACAACTACTAATAGTTCATAAACTAAAATATGCTTACATGGCTCTTTCTGGATTTATCGTCATGCCATGTATATAAAATTGTCCCGTTTGGATTTACATGCTCGACGGCATGAGTACGGGTTAATACATCCATATACGACGCGGGCCCCTGTGCCTCAGCTTCTTGAAATTGATTGTTATGTACAGTTATTGTATATTCAAAATTACAAGCACAATAACTATTTAAAATTCATATTTAATAAATTTACTAACTCTGGGTGATATTGCTGTAACGACTTTGATCCTACTCGATGAGTGACAGGATTTTTGTTCCTATTTGCAGAATTTCTTTCCTACTCTACCTATACATTTAAATTTAACACATTACTTACCAAATATTTTTTGATATTTACATATCAATCAAATAATTAATAAAATTTTAGTACACTTATCTTCGCCTTGTCACTATCCCAATGTGCCAGCCACCCTTCCCACACACTCGCCCCCATCTAGTTCGGCTTCTGCCCTTTATGCTTCACTGCAGACATGGAATCCCTATAGTTCTTCCTCATCTTCTACATCTAGTAATGTCATACCAACTGCAGGTCATCTGATTGCATGTGCACTGCAGCCTGCATTTCATGATAACAAGCGACCAAAAATTAAAGAATAAAAGTTGAACTATAAATAAGCGACTAAAAATTAAGAATGGATAACAGAAGATTATACTTATAATGAAATCTTTCCATATACACTACAGGATGTGGGAAGGAATATTATCCCACTTCGGCCAACAAGCTGTCATCCTACTCTTGTACGAATCTCACAAAACTAATAGAACTACAACCGATGGCTGTAGGTCAAACACCCTGTTTTAAATATTAGGCATGTCAACGGATGCTTTCGGATGCAGATAGTGTTATATCTGCATCCGTAACCAAAATTATTTTCAGATTTCAAATATCTGCATCCGCGAATACGTACGGATATCGAATAATTGTTTTATCCGCCAACGACCAATAAATCAAGGATAGTAAAAGGAAAATTTTAGTTTAATATAAACATTTTTCAATCGCATTATTTATAAAAATGTTAAAAAATTACAAATATGTTGAAAATAAATAGTTTCGAGCAGTTAATAAGCATTAAGCGCATATAATATAAACTACAAACTTAACAAAATAATAAATGGATATCATTCACCACACCAAAATGCACATAATTTGAACTATAATTTTGACAAAAATCGGACGGATAATTTTTGGATGCGGATGTCTTCGTATTCACATCCGCATCTGTTTTTTCGGATATAGGATATTTATTCGTTTTCGAATGTGGATGCAGATGGATTTTAGATTTTTCGAAGATCCATTGACAGTCCTATTAAATATGATACAGATTAGTATATCATACACAAAATATTTAAGTTGCTCAAAAAAGTTTTATACTTATGCCTCCGCTCAAGGTACAAGATACACTGTGGGTTGTTGTGGCGGTTGCAATGGACCGCTGCCATCGCCTTCTGCAGAATGCAAAAAACTCCTCCTTCTGGATGACATGACACCTGTCGCAGAAACAACATTTTAAGATAGAACAATAACATGATAATGAAATATATTTTATAGTTAAATGACATAAATGAAATAAAGTACATAAAGTGCAACGTAAACCTAGTTCAAATTGGGTCTCATATTACGACAATAAGCAGCATACATTGCATTTTTAGCATAAATTGTTAAATAAATGACATAAATAGTAATGACATAAATGATGTAAATGACGATAAGCAGATTCGATTTCGTAAATGACATAAATTGCATAACTAGCAAAATAAATCTCATCAATTATATAAGTTGCATAATACATAAGAATTCATACACATCCATGGAGGTAAATTATAAGGTATGATGATAATGGGCCAAGATGAATATTTAGCACCAAATTGAGAAATGATGAAAAATCATCAGTACATAGTCCAAGTCTAATATTACAACTCTCCACTGCAAAATTAGGATAATTTTTGTTGAAATGCTTAGATACTTCTCCATCGGCTGGATGTGTCAACGTACCTTTTTTTGTTCTCACACTATGCCATCTCATATGAGATGTAATTACAGAATATGCGTATAATCTTTGAAGCCTAGGATTGATGGGCAAATAATACATACTTTTGTATGGAACTTCCATTCCCTTCTTTTTTTCTTGGTTTTTACCTTTCCTCGTTACATATTCTACACTTTCTAAGAGTGGTGTCCTCTTCCCAAAACAACATGCAAGCATTTAAACATGTGTCTATTTTCTGATAAGGTAAACCAAAAGCCGACATAAGTTTTTTAACTTAATAGTGATTTCACACAATAAATTATTGGGCGGCATATGTCTTTTTACAGCTTGTACAACAGTTGTAAATCTGGCTTCTGTGACGTTTATTTTCACTTCATCAATATATTCTGCGGCTACTGATGGTTGGGTGCTGCTTTTACAACCATCCCAAAGAGGTTTCTTAGCAGCATCTAGTAAGTCATAATTTTTTTTGCTTCAATATTTTATTCTTCAACATTTTCATCATCATCATCAACTTCAATCGTATGGAACATTGATCGTGCTACATCTTCAACCATATTTTCTATATGATTCATTATAATACTTTCATTACCAATAATCTCTAATCTAGACCCTGTAGATGTATGTGCTACAACTTCTCCGTGACAACCCCAAATATAGTACTCCGGCATGAAACCGCTTTTGAACAAAACGAACTTTTACAATATCATGTAACAAATACTTCAAATGTTTACACCTACTACATGGACAATGAATTTCTACACCTTATGTTTTTACCATTATAAAAATCATCTTTTATTAAGCCTCTCGGTCCCCTTCTTGGGTACATTCTTCTCCTTCGATCAACAAAACAATCGATCATTTTTCCTATTTGAAAAAACACGTCACATATTCAAAAATAAATATTGTTCATTTTACGAATTCACATTTTATTTTTCAATGTATCGATACAAAAACTTATACGTGTCAATTTTACCTCACTTAAGAATACAACATAGAAATGTTAGTTTATGGTTATCTTTTGTTCCTGGTCAATCATCCTACTTTCCATTTAAAACACGGTAAACACTTACATTTCATACATTATTTCATTTTAAAAAATGGTACAAAATTTTGGTAGCACTTTCCTCATACACAATGCGTGTACATAAGAAAGAAAAGAAAAGCGATGGCGAAATATTGTGAACAGTTTGAAAAAAATAATGTACGAAACGTAATTTTTTTACCATGTTTCCAACTTCTACAATAAAGGGACAAATCTTACAAGCATTGTACCAGATGAATATAAATGGCCGTTTTGTGACAAAAACGATTATTTATATAACGATCATGTACAACAACTGTCGGACGGGGCCAAAAACACTCTAATGGACGTAAAAAAGTAGTTTATAAGAACGAATATTTACTAACTTTATATTTTAAAAAAACTATTTATTTACCACATTTATTCCGCGCATTTTATCGAATATGGCTGCCACAATATTGTTGTCATTTTCCAATACACTCGAAAAATATTTAGACTCGTGCATTCATTATTATTATACACGTCAAGATGTTATACAACTCATGTCTTATTATAATTAACACAATACAATGGTAGAAACTACACACGTGCAATGGTTTAAACATACACACACATCACAAATTATACAATCACAAATTAGCCCTAATTTATAACCTTATGCAAATCCAGATTTAGGGTAAAAATTAGATTTTTCACGAGAATAGGAGATTACACCTGAGATTTAAAGCAATAGAGTGTGATTAGGTAGACGTGGAGGACCAGAAAGCTTGAAATTGGTGATTCGAAGATTGAAATAGGGATTTGGGAGTTTTATTTCTTGTTTTTGTGCTAGAGAATGAGGAACAAGAAGCTTGGATGGAGCCTGTTATTCGCGAATTTTCGACGGCTTTCGATGACCCGTCGAAAGCAGTGAGGAAATTGCCGTTGAAAGCCATCGCTACGTGCTGTCGGTATTTTAGCCTTTTATAGTAGTGGAAGAAGCATTATCGTGTAAAAAATGTCAAGTTATCGACTTTTTTAAACCAACGGCAATACATATTAGTGTAATAGTTCTAGATTATATGTATACCAACCTATCAGTAACGACAATGACAAACAATTTTAGTTTACTAGTAAAAATGGAGCAGTAATAGTATTTACGAAATGGTAACAATAACCACTACCATTATAGCCCTAGTCCATTTTAAGATGATATCTTAATTTAGGAAGACATTATTTCAATAATAACCAAAAGTTCATAATTACTCTTACTTGTTTTAACATTAGCATGTGCGCTTAAATTCAAACATGGATGACTGAAAATGAAATATTTTGTCGTATGATTTAGTACAAATTAATTTGTAATTTTGTAAATTGAGAAATTACCTCATTTACATTGAATATGTGCTAAAATCTAATTCTTCATTTTCCAGTTTCCATGACATGAATTTTTATCTATTTGATATTTAGCTAAAATAGGTTAGCTTGTATTTTTATTTGCATATCCATAAAATATGCCTTATAATTGTTCATAATAATGCTACATAATTGCATAAAACCATACGTTATATATTATAGAATTTACAATAGGCTCAATTATCTCCTTCAACATACGAATTTTTAAACTAGAAAATATTTTAAGGATGATACTATATGCATCCACCAAGACTCTCCTCTTATCCACTTAAAAGAATAATAAAATAAAGTTACAAAAATTATTTGAAAAAACCTGCCAGGATTTGATAGACAAAACTAAAATAAAAATACAAGATAAACTTTAATAACTGAGCAATACAATCTCAAAAAAGACTTGAATTTTTAAACATTTCTTCTAATATCATTTTCAACGGTATAAGAAAGAGTGGTAAATAATGTAAGTGAAATTTTCATTTTTATATTTTGTGAACATGTTATGCCAACAAGTGCCAATCTCGTTGATCGAACTCGTGACCTTTGGTCTCACAGACAAAATTGCCAACCATTTAGCCAAACCAGTTGACATAAGTGAAAATATTTTATAAATTATAAATCATTTTCAAATTATTTTTATGTTTACGGGATTAGTATCAATTAATATGCTTGCAAATTTATTATTTGTGTAAAAATCGATAATGTTTATCTAATGATTGAGATTAGTCTTTATCATAGTCATGAGTATTACATTTTGTTATTTGTAATGCTTTTTCATATTTTTAACAAGATTTCTTGTCAACCCCCCTAAGTAATGCAAAGAAAGATGGATAGACTTTTGGAGGACAGTAACCATGATTCCCTTAGGAACTACCTTTCAATTCGGTTTAGAATCTAGACTAAGTAACCTTTCGACTTCAATGAGTTAATGTATCCTTTGAAGGTCTTTCCTTTAATTAGATCGAGATTTCCCTAAATTAAGTCTTTTACAGGTAGATTTCAATCTTGTTGGAGGCTAAGGTGATAGCTTTCCTTGGGTTTAGGCAAGAAATCATATACTTTAGTGGATATGAAGAAGGTTTCGACCTTGTCGAAAGGTTAGACCACTAAGTTTATAACTTTGAAAGGTTGCAGGTTTTGTAGAGCATAAAAAGTTGTCGACCTTGTCGAAAGGTTTAGACCATAGAGCTAACGGTTTTGGAAGATTGTAGTGGACATTTGTGCCAGTTGAGTTGTTGACTTTATCGAAAGGTTCAGACCTCAGAATTGATGACTTCAAAAGGTAAGTAGATGTTAGAGTCAAAAGCATTGTCGACCTTGTCAATCGGTTCCTTTCAATAGGGATGGACCTAGAAAATAGAAGTTAACCCAACAAAGGCTTTATTAAATAGTAAAGTAATCACCGAACCTCAAGACTTCCCTTTATTTATCCAAGTAAACTTTATTTCTTTAAATTCTCAAATCATCACACAATTAGGGTTATAATGCTTTGTTTAAGAAAGATAAAAGTTTAGAATTGAAGAAATTAGACCCCTGAAACATGACCCATTGGGTCCTATTAGATGCAAACGGCCCCCTTGAGACTCCATGCTCTCGATCGGGTCAAAAGGTCCAACTTTTATATGCAGTTATGAACCTTTCGACTTCATCGAAAGGTTTGCCACTCATATGCCATGATGGACCTTTTGACATTATCTAAAGGTCAGCCTTTCTTTATACCTTCATGAAACTTTCGACTTTGTCGAAAGGTTTGCCTTTTATATACTATTGTGAACCCTTCGACCTAGTCGAAAGGTTTGTCTTCACTTGTTGTTATGAACCCTTTGACCTTATTGGAAGGTTTACATTTCACTTGAATGTTGTCGAGAGCTGTATTTCCTTTCAATATTGTCAAACTCTACGCTTCCTCTCAACGTTGTCTAAAATTTTTCTTTCATTCTTTGCTAACTTTTGAGCGTTGCTTTCTTCATAGAACATTTTGGCATTATCGAATGGTATCCTGGATGTGTCTTAACCGGTTCATATGGCTTGCTATGCTTTTGAAAAGGGCACCATGGGGCTGCTAACACTAGCTTTGACTTCTTCATCTTCTTCGGAAGGTAAGGAATCCTTGGATATTATGAGATGTAACCTTTTGACCTGTTCGAAAGGTTTTGAAGCTGTTAAACTTTGATGACTGCATCCCTTCAACTCCTTCGAAAGGTTTGATCTAAACTCCTCTTTCTTTGTCTTTGTTGAAGTACCTTTCATCTTAGTCGAAAGGTGGATTTTTTGGAGTAACATTTACCCCTACATTCGAAGGGACGTAGATCTAGGCCATCCATCTAAATTTGATCCAATGGCTAACAATTCTAGGAGATTTTTTTTATATAGTACACTTTCCTTCTTCTTCCTCTTCCATTCTTACTACAAGAAATTTTTTGAACACAAGTAAAAGTATTTTAAAGATCATTAAATTGTCATCTCACTTCCAGAAATCAAAATCGCCAACAAATCTAATACGTAAGTTTCAAATTTATTTCTATTTGATTAAATACAATCAGATTCCTTCCCTTAGATTTAAAATTAAAATTCACTTTTTGGAAAAACTTTCGAAAATCGATTATTCTGAAGGCAGACTCCAATTGATTTACTGAAAAGCTTCCTTGAACCCAGTTTCAATAATTTTACAGTTTTATCTACCGTTTACGATTTTGAAACTGACAATAGAAGATGTTTACACCCATTCCCTCATAGGGTTTGGATTTTATCCCAAAATTCTTAGTTTTTATTAATTGGATTTTTAATTATTAATTATTTTGGCCATTTTTTAAAATATAATAGGATTAGTTCCAGTTCGTATCCATTTTATTATCAGATTTGGTTTACTTTTCAGTTATGAAAATTTTGAAACCTGTATTCATAATCAGGTTTTGGGTTGGTTAAACCTGATTTGATTACCCGGAACCCTCTCCTATATAATTTGGCGGCACAAAATTACCTTTCCACTTCTTCGAAAGAGATTGAGGCGGCAATAGTGGATTTTCCGTCTTTGCATCTTTCGATGGGGTCGAAAGGTGTTGTAACGCCAACTTTACCAATGTTGTCGAAAGGATATGTAGTTAAGTGGAGTGGATCTATCCCTTCGACAACGAGCCCTCGATGAGGTTGAAGACTTACAAACCTTTCAACTATTAGCTTTCGAAAAGGTTGAAATTCTTTGGCCTTAGAGTTTTCTCTACCCATCTTTGTTGAAATGTTTAAAGCACATATGAGTTGAGCCTGAAAACTTTCGACTTCAATCGGTAGGATATGCTTCGGCAACATTAACCAGATCTTTCAACAACGTCAACAACACTAATATTTTTAACTCGGGAATTTTAAGATCTTTGTTTTGACCATGTCAAAAGGTCTTGTCACTTAGCTTTACCTTACACTTGAAGTGGATACATGATTCCATAGAGCTTTCGACATTGTCGAAAGGTGTTGAATGGGTCAGTGTTTCATCTCTTCCTTTCGACGTTGTCGATAGTTCAAGGAATTCATATTATTATTTATTTTCTTTTCTACGCTTTCAAAAATGTTGAGGTATGCATCAAAGTTAATGCCATTGTCCTTTTGACATTATCGAAAGCTTGAGTTGCTGACCTTTTGACATTGTTGAAAGCTTGGGCTGTTGACCTTTTAGCATTGTCGAAAGCTCAAACTATTTAGGTTTTGACTATTTTAAAATTTTATATATGTTTTCATGCTTAAGCTATCTATGTAAATTTCTCTATTTTACTCTTGAATGCTTTTGAAATTCATAAATAATCAAGGGTTAACTAAAACGTTTTCACTTGGTAGAATCATAAGCTCTCCTAAAGTTGTGCTAAGCATTCTTCCATCGTATCTCAAGAAGAAATCAATGCCATTCTCAAAGATTTTGGTATCATTGGGATTAAAGCTATCCCTCCTCAGCCAACTGATAACATCAACAACCCTCCTGAAGGGTATTTTTCTTATACTGCCATCCACATATTGTGCAACGGATTTCTTCCTTTTCTAGAGTTCTTGAGTTCATACCTATCCCATATTGGAATTGCTCCGATTCAACTATCTCCAAATGTCTACACTAATCTACCATCTCTATAGATGTTGGCATTGGAATTTGGACTTCCTTTTCATAACATTGAAGTACTAAAATCCTTGTCCAAGTTGGCAAGGTTGAGTAATCTCAACATGTAGATATACAGAGTCAACGTCTATAAGAAGTTAATATCAGATAGTATCAACAAATTCAAAGACCTAGAGAAACATTTTTTCTTTATCAAGTGCTTTGCTAAAGTTCGTAGTGCTTTTGTCTCTCCCCATAAGTCTGCTCTAGTGTTGTTGTTGCCTAACTTTATGTTTCTCGCTAACTAATCTCTTGCTTTTTTAGGTGAATCTTCTAAGAAACTTAGTGATGTTGACAAGAGAAACATTGATTCTTTAATTGCACCTTCAAAACAAATGGGGAGCAGGTTGACATTTCTAAACCCTTCAAAGTTGAGAAAACATTCTTTATTGCTACCTGGCTAGAGTATCCTAGGAACTCCCCCACTATCATGCACAGTTCATGCGGCAAGCGCTTTCCCTCCTTAGGCAATGCTGAACACTTCATTTCAATGTCACATATTTGCGTCAACCCTTCACTTATATTAAAGATTTAGAATTTTCTTTTTTTTATTCCTGGCATTCTTTGAATTACTTTGACTGACTTTATATTTTCCTAAATTTGTCCTAACTTCTTCTGGGGCCATTGTATCTTCTAGTGGTGCTGCCCCTCATTCATCATCTTCGGGAGTAACATCAATCTTGGAGGCTTTCGCTAAATCCAAAAGAATTTTCAAAAGAAAACTAATCGAGCCTTCTGAAGATGCTCCTTAATAATGGCTAAAATCATTAATGTGGAGGAAGAGGAGGAGCGCAAAATTCCTGAACAAGCCTTGAGAATACCCATCGTTGAAGCCTCCAAAGATAAAGCGGAGCAAACTCCACCTACTCTTGAACCCTTTCCTCACATTACTATTTTTGATTCCCTAGCTACACTCATGGAAATGCAGCTTATTTTATTGATGACTCCCTCTAAGACACAATTTCCTTCGGACTCATCTTCTTCTACATCTCCATCTTCTAATTTTGAAGAACTTGTTGGGCTTGTCTTGCACTCTGTATCCTTTACTTCCACTTCTCCACCTTCTTTCACTTCGGGCTTGGTAGGGAATTACCGATTTCTAATGGAGCAGCAAGTCTTAGTAAGCTTTCAATCAATTAATTTTATCATCAATGGATTTCTCTAGTCGCTATCTTGTGTTATACTTCTTGTTCCAGATTTCAAGGAGCTGGATAGCTTTAAATGAGCATGTTGCGAAGTCTTCAACCGAATCTTCTAGGCTGTAGAAGGAAAACTCCAAGCTCAAAAATCAAATATCTTCCCTGACCGCTGCACAAAAAGACGCTTCCACGGAGTTGGAGCAAGTAAAGGCTTCCCTTTCCAGGGTCAAAGCTGATTTAGAAACAGAGAGAATGACCCATCAACTTACTACCGATGGAAAACTCACCATGGAGCTAACTCTGAAAGATTCAAAAGACGAAATGATCGCCAAGAATACTTCTTTGAAAGATAAATTCAAAAATACCAGAGCTTTTCTCAAACTGGCTGTTCGTAACCTCTCCGACGTCAAGAAGCAAGTCCCTCAGTTTGTTGAAGTCGCCCTAGAGCCCATGATGCTAAAAAATTATGAAGTTGCCCTCATGCTCTGACAATTACAAGAAATGTCCTGAATTTGGCTTCCCTTCTCTCGACCCAGCCTTAGCCAAAAGAGTAATGAACAAAACTAAACAGATATGGCAGGTACTGGTCCTGAGGGCAAGAAGGAGGTAGTCAATGCTACTAAAGCTCTCTCTTTTGATATCCCCTCCTTCAACATCGAATCTGGTTCTGAGGAGGAGGGTGAAACTTATGATGCTAAAGAGGAAAAAGATGATGATGATGATAAGGGCAGCGACAATGACAATGATGACGATGACAATAACAATAACCCCTCCGGAGATTATGGCCTTGGTGGAGACAAAGAGGGTCCCTCTGGTTCCTTTGAGATAGATGGAGGTTACTAAGCTAATTTTTCTGAAAAGGAGCCATCTCCTCAAAAAGATATGCCAACTGGATCCCCTGGCACTCTACTTCTCTTGAGGAGGAAAGTACTCCTACCTATACTGAAGATCCAAAAAGCAAGGAGCAAATCTCTCTGGCCTCTATCCCAGTTTCACACGTGTAGATTTCCCTATTTAAACATCTTTCTCTTCGATGATAATAATTAATGTAAAATCATTCATTTATATAAGGAGGAATTCTCAATTTCCCTATAAAAAACTTGAAAGGAAACAAGCATAATTTACCAGTTATATAAGGAGTTAGACAGACAAATAAAGGAGCATAACATCCTTTCTGAAAAGTACTACAGTCTTGACCGGAGTACTTTTGTTCTTGCATCCTTTAAAAATCAAAGGGCTTCTCCTTTATTAAGGAGAGCACGTCTATGATACGACACTCTCTTAAAGGAGAATCGGGAGCTATTTACTTTGTGTTTGGATGATGATTGAAGAAAGGGATATTTCAATTAATTTTTGTATAAACCATACTGTAGACATTCTATCATAGATTTTTCGTGCTTAGGCGAATTCAATGGGGGTTTACTCAGATGTTTTCATAAAAGACACTTAGATGAATTCTGAATCTGACCCGCATCTTGGAGCTTGCTGGAACTTACCGTGGGTCAGATCGATTCCTCAAGTTCTTCCCCCTGAAAAGCTTAAGTACTATAAGGATAAATTTGTATTTGAGTTTTTCTCTAAATCTGTTTTGCATGAACCAGATGAATGCTTGTAAACATGTAACAACTAATTGATTTATAAATGCATATTTTGGCTCTGTTTTCTTTGCTTAGCTTCTTTTTATTGTACTATATCAGAACATCAATTCTTTAGGTCGAGTCATCTCAAGAGACCACTTAAGTAATATGTTAAACCGAGGAAATTTTACTCTGAAAATGCATTGATTTTAAAGACCTTGAAGTTAGCAAGATATTGCTTTCTTCGGGAATTACAAAAATTGTACTTGGAGTACCCTCGCCTTTGCTTTGACTTCTTCGACGATGAAAAGGATACCTTCCTCAAAGAAATCAGAACATTTCAATCTAAGCTAATCTGCAGTCACGATAGTCCTCCAGTTGGGAAGTGGGACTATATCAAATGTCCACCGGTCATAATTCCCAAAGGAGTTACGATACCTTTTGATTAAATAGTTATGCTCTCGGTTATTCCCTGGATAAAGTTAGGAACGCAGTTTCTCTACTTTAAACGTGATCAAAGTGCTTGTTGTATCCTTTAATTTTGTTAATATTCTAGTTGTAATCCATTACTACGATAATAAAGATATTTTTATCTCTATTTTGATTTTCCTTCATTTCTTTGGCTTAAATAGGAGCTACAGTCGTCCACAACTTCTATTCCTCATAATTTACTATCTCACATGGATGGTATCAGAGAGAGATTATTGACAGCGAGTGGAGAGACCGCGGTCCACGGTGAAGTCTTACTTGAGTGCTTTGGTGGCAACACTGAAGCCGTGAAATGGCATAAAAGATATTATCTTCAAAAAACCATCGCTAGTGGTTATAAATATCACATTGACTATCTTGAGGTAGAAGTTAAGAAAAAAGATGAGATAATCGCCATGCTCAAGTGACAAGTGAAAACAAACCCCACAATTGATTTTGACCAAAAGATGTCTGAGCTCTTTCAGCAAATAAGTAATTTGTTGTTGAAATTAAAAGATAGCCAGTCACAATGTACCTCTTTGGAATTCATTTTAGGGGACAAAAACTCCAAACGTCGATCTTGTGGTTTCCCAAGAAACTCCCCTAGTTATTAAGCTTATAAGGTCAAAACTTCACGTGGCATAGAAATTTCCTACTATGCTCAACCCTCCCCGGGATCAAATGATAATGTAGTGGGAAACTGGTGTTTGAGAGTAAAATTTGAAATTGCTAAGTATTTTGACGAGCAGCAGAAAATAAATTATTCCTAGACCATCAACAATTACGCTGCTAAGAAATGAAAGTTAGAGTACGATAATTACTTGCCGGATGAGCATGTTGTAGAGTTGGAAAGAGAAAACAAAACCCTTAAGGCTGTAAACAGAGCCTTTAACTGTGCTCTGAAGACTAACATTGATGCAATAGATGATGAAAACACAATAAGAAGAAAGGAAAAGAAGCTTAAGAAAGTTCTCTGCGTAGCAATCCAACATGTTGTAGATTCTTTAGTGATGGAGACTCTCGATAAAATATCAAGATTTGTAATTCAATTATGTGTTCTAGCTGTTTAAATATATCTTATTTAAGATTTTATTATTTGTAAGTGATTCCACAATTTATGTAAATTGTAGATATTTTGTAAATATCACCTGATTTGTGATCATAATCTGTTGCGTAACATTTTGATATGCCTTTGAACTTCTCATTCAACAATCTTCAGACTTGCTAAATCTTCTATTATTCCTTGCCATTCTGATTTTCCTGAGAAACATGTAGCAAACAATATTTTTAATTATTAGCTTGAGATTGACACATTCTACTATGTATGTCATTTTCTTAGATTAACAAATATTTTTGCTAACTGTATGAAAAGTAATTTATTTTTAATGTTAATATCTCATCTTTAACCATTATAAGAGATGATCAAGAATTTAACTCCTTCCACTCGCTTGGAATGCACAAAACTTATTGGTAGTAAATTCTGCCTTATCATAAGGACATGAATATTAGAATATAACTTTTATTAAATAAAGAACCTGATTCAATAACTAATGTCTGAAATTTAGACGTATTAACTCTCTCACCCATTTCTTAACATCTATGGCATTTGAAAAGTTAGGTGCCCGAAGTTCCCATTTGGAGGCTCTTAGTAGCGATCTTTTTGATAATATTGTTTGGCCCAGATTCGAGCATTTGAGACGAATAGAAATCCAAAGATCTTGTACCTAGAATAGGGTTTAAATAAACACCATTCTTGATACCCAGATTCGTGTATAGTAAGTTAATGATTGATAAAGATCTAAACTCAGATTCAGGTGTTAGATGTTGAATTCTTTTTACATGAAAGACCCGAAACCCAGATTCGAGTTTTAATAGCTGATGTTTAGAAATGAAAATGTCGAAACCAAAATTTAGGTGATAATAATTGAGTTCTGTTCCACTCTTCTGTTTTCGTCTTCTTTGACATGTATGAACCCTCCAGGTTTTGAATGTATATAGAGATAATTTGATTGGTTGCCCCTTGAGCTAGGACGTCTTAGTCCATGATTGTATATGCTTTTTCTCGAGCTTGAATATCTTAGTTTGTGATTTGATAAGCCCCCTCTTGGCTTAGACATCGTAGTCCTTCGATGAATATGCCTCTTCTTGGGCTTTGACATCTTAATCCTCTTTTTGTTGGGCATTTCTTGGCCCTTGATGTCTTATTCCACTATTTAATGAGCCTCGCCTTGGGCTTTGGGCATCTTAGTCCTTTATTTGTTAGGTCCCTTCTTAGGCCTGGACGTCTAAGTCCATTATTATATGAGCCTCACCTTGATCTTTGGACATCTTAGTCCTTTATTTATGGGGACTAGACGTCTTAGTCCATTATTGTCCCGTGCTCTTGGTTAGCTCATTTTAGAGGCTAGAACCAAGGGCTTACCTGACCTCCCTCCAGGAGGAGCCTTGCCCTGGCCCTTTTGCGGTGTGGGGCTTGTTTGGTGCTCTACCCTGGCCATCTTATGGCTCAGATAGAGGCTTACTCCGTCCTCCCTCCAGGAGGTGCCTTAACCTGGCCATAGTATGGTGCGGATAAGGGCTTGTTTGGTGCTTTTCCGTGGCCATCTTATAGCGTGGGTAGAGCATTACTCCATCCTTCCTCTAGGAGGTGCCTCGACCTGACCAGAGGCACGATCAAGGGCTTGTTCGGTGCTTTAACCTAGCCATCTCATGAGGCAGCTAAAGGCTTACCTGTCCTGCTTCTAGGAGGTGCTCTACACTGGCCATCTCGGCGCAGACATAGGATTTTGTACCATCTGAGGTAGTATCCAAATATAAGGAGCATTCCACTCCCTACCATGTAGACTTTCTCTTCACGTAGTTTGATCTTTAATAATCTTTTCTCAAATCCTTTTTACAATTTCACTAATCTTTCCTTGTCTAAAGAAATTGTTGTCCATCCCCTCCAGGGCTCTACAATAGTTAGTTTCTTGACAATTCATCATATGATAGTGACATAAGGGCCCTTCCAAGTTCCTTTTATATTTTGACTTCTTCTTTTGTAACAACAAATAGTTAAGTTCATCTTTAGTAAGCAAGTACACATTTTCCATAGATTTAGTTAAGTTGCATTCTTTTAGAAGTCTAGATTTGAAACTTGATTCTTGAGGATGGCTCTTTTACTTTTAATTCTTTGGCCTTATTATTTCATGCTTTTCAATCACTTTTCTCTTCACTACCCTTTGACTCTCTTGAGCTGGAAGTGTTCTTATTGCAATTGGTTGCCATTTGTATGCAAAGGCATTGTAGTCATTCATCGTATCCCTCTCAAAGATTGTGCCTTTGGAATAATGTTGAATTGTCCTTCTCATTTGATTAAAAATATTGCTGCTTCCATTTTTTCTCTTTCCAAGTGCAAAGATTGGGGTATGACCTACATGAAGGGTTTAACTCTATTTTTCAGGGTCATAAGGTTTGGCTGTTTTCTGGTTCATAATTCTTAGAGCTTCAAGCCTTAATCTTTGCTCTTCATCTTAATTGAAGTTTTTGATATTTACTTGGGAGAATCTTGTCAAATGTGGTCCAAAAGACCCTTGTTCATATCTTTTAAATCTGCTGCCATGATCAAACCAAAGTAGATAAAATTGAAGTTGGATTGAATTAAGTAGGGTTAGAGAATAATAATGTTAGGGGTTAACCAAGACGGAATTTGATCCCTCCTTCTAGTGCCAAAAATATTAATAAGATTTGTTGTCAACACCCCTAAGTAATGCAAAGAAAGATGGATAGACTTTTGGAGAATAGTGGGCGTGATTCCCTTAGGAACTGCCTTTTAATTTAGCCTTCAATATTGATATTTATTGGATCAGACCATTCATCGTCATTGAAAGGTTAGAGTCTGGGCTTAGTAACCTTTCATATTCGGTGAGCTAATGTGAGATCTCCTTTAAAGGCCTTTCTTTCAATTTGATCGAGATTCCCTAAATTAAGTCTTTTATAGATAGATTTCAACCTTGTTGGAGGCTAAGGTGATAGCTTTCCTTGGGTTTAGGCCAGAAACCTTGTACTTTAGTGGATATGGAGAAGGGTTCGACCTTATCGAAAGGTTAGACCACTAAATTATAACTTCAAAAGGTTGCAGGTGTTGTAAGAGCATAAAGAGCTTTCGACCTTATCGAAATGTTTAAACCATAGAGCTAATGGTTTCGAAAGGTTGTAGTGGATGTTTGAGCGAGTTGAGCTGTTGACTTTGTAGAAAGGTCCAGACCTCAAAATTGATGATTTCGAAAGGTTGAAATAGATGTTAGAGTCAGAAGCTTTGTTGTTGACCTTGCCGATCAGTTCCTTCCAATGGGGATGGACTTGAAAAGTAGAAGTTAATCCAATAAAGGCTTTATTAAACAGTAAATTAATCATCAAAAGCTGAAGACTTCCCTTTATTCATACAAGCAAACTTTATTTCTTAAAATTCCCTTATCATCACCCAATTAGGGTTACAATGCTTTTTTTAAGAAAGATACAAGTTTAGAATGAGAGAAATCAGATCCCCAAAACATGACCCCTTGGGTCTTATTTATAGATGCAGGTGGCCCCCCCTTCGACTTCATGCTCTCGACTGGGTCGGAATGTCCCCCTTTTATATGCAGCTATGAACCTTTCGACTTCGTTGAAAGGTTTGCCCCTTATATGCGATGACGGACCTTTCAACATTGTCGAAAGGTCTGCTTTCTTTATGCATTCATGAACCATTTAACTTTATCGAAAGGTTTGCCTTTTATATACTGTTGTGAACCCTTCAACCTAATCGAAATGTTTGTCTTCACTTGTTGTTATGAACCCTTCAACCTTGTATGAAGGTTTGCATTTCACTTGAATGCTGTCGAGAGCTATATTTCCTTTCAATGTTGTCGATGGTTGTGCTTCCTCTCTACGTTGTCGAAAGATTTTCTTTCATTCTTTGCTAACTTCTAAGTGTTGCTTTCTTCATAGAATCTTTTGACGTTGTCGAAAGGTATCCTGAATATGTCTTAACCGGTTTGAAAGACTTGCTATGCTTACAGAAAGGTCATCATGGGGCTGTTGATACTTGCTTTGACTTCTTTATCTACTTCAAAAGGTAAGGAGTCCATGGATACTGTGAGATGGAACATTTCAACCCCTTTGAAAGGTTTTGAAGCTGTTAAACTTTGATGATTGCTTCCCTTTGACTCCTTAGAAAGGTTTGGTCTGAACTACTCTTTCTTTTTCTTTATTGGAGGACCTTTCATCTTAGTCGAAAGATGGACCTTTTGGAGTAACACATATCATTGATTAATGGAAGACGAAAAGGACATGAAAATTATACGTAAATATATTTTACTATTCTATTATTTATGGTTTGAGTTATTTTTATTAATATCTGGTCTATATAGAGCATCATGGGCAGATTTGAACAACTTTCATGCTTTTTGGGATATTGTGACATTATTATAATCGAAAATCAATTTCACATATTAAGTTTCCTACAAATTTGATTTTTATATTTTAGTTTTGTGAAGGAGCTTTTTTCAGAAGCATAGAGGAGTTAATGCTTGGTTTCTATTGAATGTTAAGAAAAAAAGTGTGATGGGTGAGTGAAATAAGCCTTCAATTGGATGAGGGAAGAGGTTGTATTTTAGTATGTGCAATTGTATCATCGAATATAAACATTAATGAATGATAATACTAACAAAAGTTAACTGTAACAACCCAATTTTTCGATGCCCGAAAATCGACATCAATACGTCCATAGTATTAAATGCCGAACAAACGAATGCCGGAAAAACGGACCGTTAGAGTTAAAGAAGAAGGAGGTAGAAGAAGAGGAAACAAAATAAAAACAGAATCTTACCATCGCAGCGGAATAAAATGTAATAGATTATAACCGATCTTTGCACAAAAGAAACTATATATGTTTTATACATTACATCATCAGAGTACAACATCAAACAAACACATCACTGGACTATTATGATTGTCCACACAAAGCTGAATATACAACACACCATACACCGTGGAAATAAGTCACATACATATGATATGTCTCTCTATCCAGCGCATCCCCTGAGCTCCATAGCTGTCCATCTAGAATCTGTACTCTATAATACTCAGCCTGACCCGAGCGTTATACTTAAATAACACCCGAATCAGTCTGGAAAACCAGCGTGAGAAAACACACTCAATTAAATTATTAAAGTTTTCGAAAATCCTTTGAAATCAGAGGTATCTCGTAAGACCATCCACAAATAAACATGCCGGGTTTTACCTTACGATAACCAAAACATTTTCTTATCAAATCCGTCTGATATTATAATAGTGTCTATAGGAAGTAAAATAGAATCTAGCTGAAATGCTTGCATCTCACGTTTCAGCATAGTTGGGCACAATCAAAACCGTATAAGCGCTTATTGGAGATTGGATTCCATACAATTGCAATGATATCGGGGTACCGCCCGTCACAATACGTGGTCTTGATCACCATACCGAGGATCCACCCTGATCCGCTGCAACACAAGGGCGGAGCTACCCCTTACTAGATAGTCCAAATAAGATCACCCCACGGTTAGGATCAGCAACCGCCCCCACAGCCGAAATAAAGGGACATCTAGACAGAGATGACCTTACCCTAATTGGTTGTTAGCCACTTAGCCTTGTGTGCGCCTCCCCTATTTTAGCCATTTCTAGTTGATAAGGCTTGAGGCTATATGTTACCTTTTTAGCACACATTCACTTATAATGCTCATCGTCCCTTTGACGATATTCTGAAAGCTTTCATCCATACGAGTTTGTTACAGGTCCGAACGGAGCCGAAGGAACTACTCCTACTACATCCATTTTGGAATCACCCTCATGATTAGTAGCGATTAGCCCTTGCACTTCACTGCACCATCTTCAACTCCAAGATCTTGTCTTCCTCACGAAAACGTTCAAACCGGATCGAAGTAGTTTTTGGGAAATTAATCCCGATGTCGGTCTGTTCGAAACGATTAGCCCATTGGCCAATATTGATAGTCGGTTATTTAACTATCAAATAATATCCTCAAACAACTATCAGGCCTTAATAATTTTCCAAATTATTTATTTCAAAATGTCTTCGCAAGATATTTGACTAAATTTCAACCCTTTGAAAATAGTTTTCAAATTACTTTACACTCGCGGAATAAATTTCCAAATATCATTTATCTCCACTGAAATTCACCAAGTCTTAATACTTAGATTTTAAAATAATTTAAATCACTTTATCCAAAATATATACTTTAAAACATTTAATATAAAAACTACTTAAAACATTTTATTTAAAAAACTAGTCATGAAACTTTGTAGTAACTTCTCATGAAAAACTTAAGCCAAAACTAATTTTAAAATAAAAGTTATCCTATAAGGTATAAATATTAAATAATTATCTTTAACTAATAATACTAGTTAAAACCCTTAAAATAATTTACTTAATAAATATTTACCTTTTAAAAAAAAACTAAAACAACTAAATAATAATTTCTTTAAAAACATTCTTTTAAAAACAACTTTAAACCTCTACCTTGTAATTGAAAATCTTGCTTTGAAAATATACTTGGCTCTTCAGAAAAATACAGTTTCCTTCCCACACCTTCAAAAATAAACCGCTACTTATTTTTAAACAAATCACTCTTTCCTTATAGATTCCCATCCTGAATTTATACTTTCAATTTATACTATGATAAATATTTCACTTTATTTATAAATCCTGTTTATTAATTTCACAATCTCATTCTCCTTTATTCACAATTTCAACACCTAATCGGTTTTCAAATCGATTTCCCAAACCAACTCCATTTTAAAATAAATTCCTTTACTTATGCAAATTTATTTCAAAACACATTTATCCCATGTTAACACCTTATTTATGATTTAAATTCTTATTTTAAATCGGAAATACCAATTTCATACTTTATTTCAAAATTATGCTTTTATTTTCCCAAACTCATTCAAATCTCGAAATTTAAAAGTACATTTCTTCTTACTTTACAAAAAAATATTGCTTAAGTCCTTATTTTAAATAAAAAATTTCGTTTCATTTATTTAAAATCCCTATTTTTCCCATCCTTAAATTTATTATATAGGATTTAAAATCAAATCTTTTATCCCTTTACCAAATTCATTCCTTTAAATTATTTGGATTAACTGTAATTATTTTACTTAGAAATTTCCCTTTTAATTTCCTTTAAAAATCCAAACTTTATATGTATTTCATTTTTCTCAAATAACAGTATATATTCAACCAAGCCATAGCATTCAATAATTTCAGTTTCTAATATAATCCATCGTTGATTATCAAATAAATCACATTACTGAATATAAAATAAATTCAACATTTTGAGGAATCCAATTAGATCCCTCCAACCTGTTTCCTTACATCCACGGATGTTAGCATAATAATTTAAAATACCAATCCCATTCAACGTGAGATATCCTTGTATAAAGGGTCATCCGCTATTATACGGGGCACATAGGGTCTCATCCGCTATATAATGCAGGAAATCAATCATTCCAATATGTAGATATACTACATATAACATATCACATCACTACACCACAAAAGGCTTTTAACAGCGTTTGATAAACGCTGTAATATGATACAACAGCGTTATTAGAAACGCTGTATAACGACATGCTGTCGTATATACATAACTTACAACAGCGTTTCTATAAACGCTGTTGAAACATCTCTGTGACAGCGTTTATTACGAGCTGTCAATAATGTTTTCAACAGCGTTTATAACGTGCTGTATTATGTTTTCTAAACGCTGTTATTGAATCATCAACAATTTCGATAGCATGTTAAAAACGCTGTTATTGAATCATCAACTATTTCGACAGCAGGTAAAAAACACTGTTATTGACAATTTCAAGATAATTACAGCACGAATTAAACGCTGTTGTTTCTTCATTGACAGCATTAATCAAACGCTGTCTTCTATTTATATAACAGCTTCAATATTCCACTCTATTTTTGAATATTCCAAAACTATATTTTAAGCATATTCAAGCAACTAGTATATATAACAAGTTCTAATAACTATTAATTAGTTACATAAACTAGTTAAGACAATATTAATAAACAAAAGACATCCATAAACCAAGTTTCAATAATATCCATAAACAAAAATGGTTTCTCCAAAAATCACCTAAATCAAATACATCTCTTTCACCGTCGCAAAGAACAACCCATAAGTTTCTATCACGAACTCCTCCCCTCAAATCAAAATTTGATCACCTTCATTGCAAACCATCACAACCACCTCCCACTGCCTTCTACTCCTCCACAACATACACCAATCTGAACACACTACTTTACAAAACCATGCTATTTCAATCTCCCTTGCACACCACTTCCTTTACCCAGAACAAACTTCCCTAAACCTCTGCACACCACCCAGTCATTCAACCACTTCAGCCGAGCCACTGCAACTTCAATGCAAACTCCTTCACTTCAATCTACATCGCCTGCCTCTTCAACATTCACTGTTCCACCGTACAAACAGTTCCTCTTTCACCGTACATCTCCATACAAACAACATACACAACAACAATACCCACACTTCCTCAGCAAACCAGAAATCACCACCTAGTCATGCCAATCCTGAACCATTCAGCCCAGTCGTGCCAATCCCGAACCATCTCAACAACCTGCATATTATCCAAACAAACAATGACACAATAAATACTGCCACAACTTGAACTTTGATTTATTAAAAAAATCTGAAGTTAGAAGGGAAAGAAATCAATGCTTGCTTATAGAAGCTAATGCATTGAATTAAGTTTATTAACAACTAAATCTTAAAGTCTAATAAAATGCATAATAATTCAGCACCTAAAGCTAGCATAATACTACTGTTCAGTAGATGTTTGTTTCCTAAAGTTTGAGATAATCCATTGAATAATAGGGAGATGGATCAAATTTGATATCATAAACAAAACAAATGACAAACTGAATATTTAATGATTAAATTGCACTAATTCCAAAGAAAAATAATGATGTGGCTAAAAAACAACTTAGTAATACAAACCTCAAAGGAAAGAAGTCAAGTTTTCATGCCACATTACTAACAGTAAATTCAATAAGTTATGAATAAAAATACCGATCAGGCTATCAGCCTATATATTTTAACGTTTGAACTTTGAATGAAACATACCGTTAATGCAGCTAATGGCGAGCCACCATCCAGAGAAGAATGGACCCAATCACTTTTCAAAAAAGCTTCATAAAGTTATCTCTGTATCCAAAGCCCAAAAAAAGTTTCCTTTTTCAAATTCAATTTGGAATAATATACTTCATAAATGCAATATCACAACAAATGACAATCAAGACAAGAAATACCTAAGACTTGCCAATTCTCCTCGAATACTTACTTAAAAATTATAATATTACCATTAAAAATCATCATATTTAAGTACGAATCATTTTGTATAATCAAAGCTTGGAATTTAAATACTTAATTTTCTGACTTTAAATGATTTTCGCTGCAAATTTCTATTTTAGGAATAATTACTAGATATACATTCTTGAAACTATTTTTAAAAGTGATATCACACTCTTATAACCATTTTTCGCCCAAAGATCAAGGCCTAAAATAGATTATAGGAAGAGCAATCGAATTTATTTTAATGGATGGGAACCTGTAATACTAACAGGGTGATATATATACACATATATACAGATAGGCACAGGTATTTCTAAATTTATATACATGCATTTATATCCATAACTAAACATTTCAAGTTATCACCCATATCCATCATCACAGGCATCAAGTATCAATTCAGATATCAAAACATATAGATGGGTTCAAGTGAGTTTGCTCACCTGTCAGTGGAGAACAGAGCAGTATATTTTTTTTTCTTTTTATTTGATCTGGATTTAATCTGAATCTGCATTTTACTTCTACCTGATCTTTGAATCACTTGAAACTTGATTTGTTTTTGGAATTGCTTGATCTTGACCCTTGTTCCAGATTGAAGATTTTGACTCGGCTTTTGTTCTGAATCTTGGTTTACAGGTTTTGAATTTGAAAACTTTCAGACGGGGAATGTTTTTGATCAGGCAACCACATATCAATGGTTTTCAATGGTTTTGAATTTGAAAACTTCCCACTTCAACCACATATCAAGCACTTATCCACTACAAACAGTTACAACAGTCATTCAAAACCATCCCACAGCAACAAAACAAACATTTAACCATTTTTGTTTCAGTCACAAATGCAGAAGACAATAAGCAAATAATACCAAACTGAAAAAGATTGAACTAAATATTAAATCATTTAGTTCATCATCAAGCCATGCCAAGAAGAGTTATCAGAAAATCATCATCATTCAACTATTTGGCTGCTTTCAGTTTTTTTATTAAGAAAATCAAGAAAACTGAAACTGAGATCATCATCAAGCCTTGCCAATGATCAAGATCACTGGCTGCTCTCCGATCCAATACAAGAAATTAGGCAAGTTCACCTGAAAATTTTGCTTTCATTCAGCATTTGTCTGCGAATCAAGTTCTTGGTTCTCTCTTTCATTTTAATATCTTGTTATTCATTCCATCTTTGAAGAAATGAACCTTGAGGATCTAGTACGTTCTTCTTATATTTTTGTTTCTTAGGAGTTGAATCTTATTTAGACTGAAAATTGAAACTGGTTTTTAATGCATCAATCCACCAGTGGACTGACCCCCATATATTGCTTAAGATAGAAGCAAATATGTTTCTTCGCCTTTCATTGAATAATTTTTCAGAACTCAGTGACTGTTCAGACGTCCAATCCTCAAATCTGTAATGGGTTTAAAAAAGACTCAAATCGATTATTCAACAAAACTTGGAAACAGGTGAATATGGTGTCATCATTAACAACATACTGAAAATTACCATAAAGAAAAAGAAAATGGGGACAAAATGAATGTGATCCACTAGTTATGAACATGTACTGCTAGTATATTCTTTCATGGTAAGCTTGGTCTGAATAACAAATGATTATTACTGTTAATGTAAATATAATATGGCCATATAAATATTTATGTTTAAACAATTTACAAACATCATTAGACCGGTTTACAACAATTAAAAGAATTTATTAACATCTGAAGAAAAATGCATTAACATTTTACAAAGTTCCTGCCAAAAATGGTTTTCAAGATCAAAATAAACTCAATCTTTGTTATTCTGTACTTCACTTTTGGACAAAAATTGTACAAATTTATCCAATACTTGAATGGAAGAATTTCTTAACCTTTAATTTTACAATACTTTTGGACCAAAATTGTACAAATTTATCCAATACTTTTGGACAAAAATTTTACAAAGTTTCACCAATGATGTCAGAAATTTCTTAACCTTTAATATAAAAGAATTGAATCTACAATGTTATTGAACTCAATTTGTCATTATAAACCGATGTTCAGATTCTCAAAGTTATTTGAATGTTTGTGATAATCCCCCTACTGATGTTCAGATTCTCAAAGTGAAGGAGTTTACTTGCAGCTCATTCGAACTATAAGTTGAGAAACGCTAACTTGGCTTTTAAGACATGCAAAGTTCAGCAATATCCATTCACTGTTAACCAAATGATCTCACCATTGGATTAGGAACAGTATGCTTCAGAAATAATCAGGTATATAACATAAAGGAAATTACTTGCTGAAAATAACTAAATAATATTATTAGTTACCTTTGCGTGATGAGAATTTAGGTTACCTTTGTGCCATCACAGCATGAACCGGAGTCCCACACGTAGGGTGAAGCAACACATCCAGCCCAGTAAAGGAGCTTAACCAAAGTCCAGAATCTTCAGATTACCTATGATATTGATAAGGCAAGAGCTAAATAGCATAAAATTTAGGAATCTTCCCAATTTTGATGCTATTCAACTATGCCTCATCAAATTTAGGAATCTTCCCAATCTTCCCAATTTTACAAATAGCGGTTCGGGTATAATATTGCCAATTGGGCTGTGTATCTGAATCGGCCCACATAGAGTTGCACACTATAAATGCAACTATATCATGTACAAACTGAAGCAATTACAAACTGATTGAATAAAAAGCAATTGCTATTGTATATCAATTCTCTTGCTAAACATAGTTTTTCAAATTCTCTATCATGGTATCAGAGCTGTTTCAAGCTTAACGGCATTGAAATCAGATTTTGAAGAAAGAAAGAAGTCAAGATATCATCAGAGAATTATCATCATCTGATATCTTGATAACCCATCAGGTATATCTCATCATTTGGGTTACATAATTGATTTTGCTTATTAAAACAGGTGCCGTGCCAAAGAAATCAACAAGTTTCTGACTGCAACAAGTTTTTAAGCAAATTCCAAAGCAAGAAGATTCAGAAAAGAAAAACAGATATCAAGAAAGCAATCAAAGGCAGAAATAAAGTAATTGCCCTGCCAAGAAATCATCAGAACACATTCATCATTTGATTCTGGCTGCAACTAACCTGAGCATACTGCATCTGAAGCAATCTTGCAACTGCAAGTTTCTGAATCATCAAGCTAGTTATCTCTTTTATTGATTTCAACACGGCTGAAGGAGACACCAACTCAGAAACCTCTGATAATATCACCAATCCTCAGCAACAAACTGTAGAAGCAGCTGGAAAGTTGATCAAGCCTGTCCTTAGCCCACAAAGTCAACTTATCACCATCCATTTTGAAGAAGATAATCATCTTCTATGGAAACTTCAAGTTGAAACTGTAATTCAAGGATTAATCTGCAGTATGTTAATTGATCACCAATATTTCTTCTCACATTGCAAATTTACTTCAAAAGCATGAAAATATATCCTTGAAATATAATGTTTCATATAATTTAAGATGAAGCCGTGTAGGAATGTTCATAATCGAGAATGTTCATAACTCTTTGGTGCTCATTTCTAATAGTGGTATGCTATATACAGGATTCAACAAATCAACAAGCCCTACTCGGTAGAATTACGTACATCTGATTCCAAACTCAGTTCAAAAGTCCCTTTAATTAACTTATTGTCAACTAGTTAACATGTTAAGTAAATATATGTATATGCGAGCATAGAATCATTTTGATATTGCACCCTCGTAATTCACTCTAAAAGTAAACTACAATCAAAATAATAACCAGTAGTAGTTGAACTTATATGATATAATAGTGCAAACAACCTAGCTAACATGTCTATCACATAACACGAAGGATATAAATATAATAACTGTTGTTTTACATGGTTTGTTTTCTATGCAGTGGACAACACAAAGTCGCAGTAACCTAACGTCACTTGATAATGAACCCAATTGATGAGGTATGAAACTATTATCTTAACTCAAAAATATGAAACACACTTGAATTGCTGGATGCAGCAAAAGATGTAAATTTTTCAGGCAATTGTTATCTTAAGTTTGCTTTCATCTTCAATTTTCATAAACCGAAATCATTTACGTTGAGCTTTTATTCCAAACTTTACTGTTATTGTTTCCAAACCGAAATCATAAAGTGAAGCAGTTAAATTTCCAAACTGAAAACTAGGGTTGAGAAAAAACACTCACCAGTTTCCCGTTCCGTTGAGTTTAGGGTTACCAAAATCGAAGTCTAGGACAGAGATGCTAAACCAAAATCGAAGCGGTGGATGAAGGAAGATGATTTCTACTGTTGAAATCAAAATCGATGCATGGCCGAAAGTATGAAAATTATGAAGGGAGGGAATGGAAACTAGAAATTGGGGAGGGAATGGAAACTAGAAATTGGGGAGGGAATGGAAACTGAGAATGGAAATTGGGGAGGGAAGTGGCGGCAAACGAAATAATCACTGATGTATGCGGTGCGGCAAACAAAATAAGCACGAATAGTTTTGTCAGCGTTCAACCCTTAAAAACAATATTCTCACAAACGCATTCTACAGCATTAAAGTTTTAAACGCTGACAATGACTGCTGTTAAAACTCATTTTTCTTGTAGTGCATCCAAGCTGATAATAAATTATCAATTCAAGCAAACAACCAATAATTTAAATTTAACCATTTAAATTTAAAAGGTAATCCAAATGAGTGAGATTAACTCACCTATGAATATGCATGCAACCCATTTCCAATTATTAAATTCAATAATTTTAGCAATTAGTGATATTCGAAATTCAAGTTAAACTAACTTTCAAATATTTACAATTAATTAAATATCTCAATTTCAAATATCCAGAAATTTTGGGTCATCACATTAACGATAAACAATTACCACTCATTCGTATTGTTATAAATAACTCTTATTTCACTTTTAACCATCAACCATTCATTCACTTTCATCCAAGACATAAAAAAGCATTCCTCGATAAGATACTAAACCATGACTTCATTACACTGCATATAAATAACTTTGAAAAGAACACTAACCCATGCCATTTTTTGTATATGATTACATATTCTTATTTTGTTTACCATTAAACTCATCTTTGATTTTCGTTTTGCAAGCTGAAATTAAGAATGCATCTTTCTTAGTATTGACTAACTTCTCAATGAATTTCGAACATTTAATAATATAAGTTCATGTTATCTATAAGCGAGATTGAAAAGTGAAAAAAATAAATAAGTTGGTTGGCTTTAGAATATGACATATATATAATTTTTTATTACATAAAATACACATATTTTCTAAATATTGTATTTGTGCAATCTTTATTGTTATTGTATGGGCCACATCATTGATCAACAAAATCTTATCTAAATTATTATTTACTATTTAAGATTATCAATTGTATGCTTAAAGGATAAAGTTTCTACAATTGTTTCACAGGAAGATAAATGTAGGTGGTATATATGAAATCATATATTTCAAAGTATCTAAAGAGGATCAAGATGTATTAGCAGTTCATAAATATATTAAAATCAGTTTCAGTGCAAGGACATCTATAATTGAAAGAAAAATCAAGAGCTTGGTATACCAAATCACATTTTTTAATTTTCTAGGCCTAATTAAATTTTTGGTAGATATACATTGAAATACTTTATAGGTATAGAATATGAATCATTTAATTTACTAAATTATTATTGCCAAAATACACTAACGTGTATGTATATGTATATTTATATGTATATGTATATATGTATATTGAATATTTAACATTTCCTTTGCTTTTCAAATGTCTTGAACATCTTGATGCATGTTTGGTAGGATGCATACAATGACTATAGGTAATCCTAGCAAATTTCAACTCTTGTACAACTTAAAATATGTTAAGAAAGTTCACATTTAGTGGTTAGATACTTATTCATTTTATATGTATTCTACATATGACATTCATCCTTCAAGATGCCTAAATTATTTGAAATCAAATGTTTATCGTGGTACATTGTGGAAAATTATTAAATAGGTGGTTCAATTTATTTTAGGTTCCTTCTACTGTACACTAATAATGTCTTAACATACACCATAAAAGAAAGTAAACTGCTACACCATAAAATTTACTTTACATGCAAAATTACTCTTATTTCGTCTTCACCGTCTTCCTACTTTAAAATTTTAAACTCGCTTAAAGAAAATAAGTTATTCTTAGCAATAAATTAACTTAAAATTCAGAAGATAAACTTTAATTTTTTGCATATTGTTACTTTATCAGTTTATATAAAAAAATTCTTAATTCATCAAAATCAAGTCTTTCTCAAAATTAGAGCAGTTTGTTATAATAGTTATCTTAACTGATATTTTAGATTTCGTGTTAAAAAATTCATTAACTTAATAAAATATGTATATATTTAATCAAATATCGTTAAGTTTAATGTTTCAATTTGATGGGTTATAAAGAAATGAATAAAATTGCAATAAAGAAGAAGCGTGATTTGTATTATATTTTTATAGCAAACTAATGATGTATGTTAAGTGATATTTGGCATACAAATAAAATTTTTCCTTTATTTATTGTGCAACACTTTCTTCTAGTTAGTCAAAGAGAAAATGTAATTTGGGATACAAAGCTCTTGATTTTTGCTTTTAGTTATTCATATGCATGCGCAAAATTGGTTTTCAATGTTTTGTGTGCTTCAAAGGTGTCTTAATCTTCCTAATATATGTTAAATCTCCAATTTCATAGTCAAAACTTCCACTTGTGTTTGCATGAGAAAACTGTAAAAAAATTGTTCAACCTGAAGCTTTGTTTCATTTCCTTTAATAATAACTAAATATTAATCCCAGGTCCCTATTTCATGATATAATTTTAAAGCAGGTCCTTTGGTACCTAATTATATACATTAGGTCTCGATGGCTCCAACATCACATCCAAAAGTTTATAGCATTCGCCAACCCATTTATTTTCAATCTTTAAAACATGGTAACTTTTTGTAAACTAATCGGATTTAAGAATCGCTTTCACCATCAAATCATCAATTTAATAACGTCTTTAATGATATTCAATATTGATATGTGAAATTCATTTAAAAAAATCGTAATTTCATATAGAAGTTTTAACTGCATTTTGGAATGCAGTTCAAAACTGCATTTTAAAGTGTGGTTAAAAATTGCATTTCATAAACACAGTTTAAAACAAAGCTTATCAGCAGCAGTTTTTAACTGCATTTATGAAATGCGGTTAAAAACTGCTTTTGTCAAGTGTAGACTTTTCCTACCTTTCGTAAGTTCAGTGAAAAACTGCTATTAACAGCAGTGGTTGTAACTACATTTTGACTACATTTGTGAAATGCAATAAAAACTACTGCAAAGTGCATTCTTTAACTGCATTTTGTAAATGTAGTTAAAAACTCCTATTGATAGCAGTAGTTCAGAATTGCATTTAACAAATGCAATTTTTACTACATTTCGTAAATGTAGTTGAAAAGCGCATTAATATTTGTAGTTTTATCTGCATATGTGAAATCAAGTTAAGAACTACATTATTATAATGCTGTTTTTAATTGCATTTCACATATGCAGTTAAAACTACACTTAAATAATACATATTTTAACTGCATATGTGAAATGCAGTTAAAAATTGCAATGTGATAACGAAAATTTTCTAAACTTGAATTTGAAATACATATGTTTTGAAATTTTGATTTTTACATATTCATAGTGCATATCAATAGAAAGACAATAAAATTTATTAGATAATGGTGAAAATGATTTGTATCCTGATATTTCTAGAATTTTTTTTTTTTGATATTGATAATTAATTTGTGTGGATTTTAAATGATAGTGTAATAATAATAGCTAGGTGTAAAGAAATACATGCATTGGCACCTAATTTACATAAATTATTAGGTAGGGGTGTTTTGCTAATTTTAATTAGTCATAGGGCCTGTCTACAAAGCCGCTAATAATAAATAGTACCTTTATTATGTTTTGTTGAGACATTTATGTGATGCAAATGGCAATAATAAAGGTAATGTGGAGATTGTATTTGAAATATCGTGTGGCTTTTGTTAATTGAATTTCCTACATATAAGTTGTAACAACCTATAATTAAAGTAAAACTCCTTTAAATTGTAAATTATAATGGTAAAATAGTTTTCAAATTTAGTTTACATAAATATTTATTTCGAAGAAAAATCAAACATTGATCAGAATCCGTTTTTCGAGTTTTCGATATTTCGTTGATTAAAAGTTATCTAAAATGTTGTAAACTCTAGAGTAAAAATATACATGTTATCCAGCCTTTTGGCTTGGCTACTGTAATGTCTACCATTTTGACGCCCAAATGTCGACACTGATACATCCACGACATTCAAGTGTCGAGCACTTAAGTGCCAAAAGGCGGAACGTTAGGGTAAAATAAAAGAAGTACAAAAAGGGAACAAGAAAGAATAGAACACAATATCAAATTCTCATCACGAAACGATGACATATAAAATCAATCTGATACTTTTTCAAAGAAAAACTTGTATAGATACTATAATCAGATTAAACTAACCTATCATCTGCATGGACAGTTATAATAACCTATCCTCACAATTGTTGACATTAAAAAACAAAATAATGCACCGGAAATATATCTACGGTATGTAATCATCCAGCTCCTCTCATAGAGCTCCAATGAATCAGCAGTGATATTTGGAAATATACATGGGGCAGATATGTGCATATTAAGAAGAATAACACCCGGATTAGTCTGGTAAACCAAAGTGAGAAAACTTAAGTAATTTGAATTGCTATATTTGTATAACTCGTTTAAAGAATATATCTGTAAGACAATGCCGCACATTAATATGGACGGGTTGTTACATTATGATAACCGAACCATTTTATATGAAAATTGAGTGATATTATAATAATGTCTATGGTGATCAATATTAATATAAATCTTAGCTGACTGGTTACACCGGTTACGTTTGGCAGCATATTTAGGTATACAAACAAAACAGCTAAGGTACATACATATAAATGGATTTCTGTAACACTCCTAATTTTAAATAACATTAGTCAGGAGAATTAATTAGACAAATCAAACATAATAATATGAAGATTAGAGTGACAAGGGCATTGAGATTTGGAAATTTAATAAAGGCCGTGCTTAGTTAAAATAAAATCAAAAGAACAAGTTTATAGAAATGGTTTCATAAGTAAACTAATAAGAGAATAATGCAAGGGCATTATGGGGAATAGCCGACACCATAACCACTTATACCTAAACCCATGTTTCCATTTTTCACTCTACACATTGATAATTCAAAAACACAAGAAAATAAGGAACTTAAAGCCGGCCATAATCTAGGGGAAAAAGAGGAGAAAAATCAGTTAAAAGTTAATGAATCAAGCAAGGAGAATTAATCCAGATTAAATCTCAAGTTCCTTATCCAAAGCAAGATAAATGATAATCAAAACTATCCTATTTTTGTTTCAAAAAACATTTGATTTTGGGTTTTAAGTTTAGAACCTTTATGATGATTTAATGATGATATTCCTAGATTACATGATATGTTTGATTCAAACAAGTATGACTTATAAATGTTTATTTCAATTTTAAGGCTAAAATTGTATTAAAACCCTTTTTCGAATGCCATAAGGATTTAATATGTTATGTAAAACATTATTTTGGATAATGCAACAACCCGATTTTTAGCGATACTAAATTGGGAACCAACTTAATAAATTGATAATTAATTAGTTAATAATAAATAAATAATTAAATATTTATTGAGAAAATAAAATAATAGAAAAATGAAAAAAAAATTAATATGGTTGAGAGCAAAGTAAATTATAACAAATTCGTTTACTTTTATTTGGAGTTATAAAATATGCATTTTTAGTGGTAATGTAATTTATAAATGAACCATTTTATTAAAACAAATTATTTGGAAAGTTAAAAAGAAAAATAATAAATAAATAAATAAATAAATAAAATAAAGAAAAGTTGTTTTTACTTAAAAGGTTTTTTTTATTCTCATGTTTTGCATTAAAGAAAAAAAAGGAGAGAAAATGAAATTTTCATACTAATTTACAAATTATACATAAATAATGATAATAATAATATCATTTTCATGATGCCATCTAGGAAAGTTCTAGAATTGAATAAAATAATGTTGAGGAAAGAAAAATCTAGAACAAAAACATAATAAAATGATTACACTTTATTAAAAAAAAATGGGTTAATTGGAAGAAGATTCTCGAGGAGGGGCTTTGCAATAAAAATACCATACCCCACTCCTCAACCCTCCCTTTACTGTACGTATACAGAACAGAAAGCAGAAAGAAAAAAAAAACAAAGAGAAAGGAGGAAACCTAAAACCTAATTTCTAATCTTCTAAATCAAACACAAATCTCAGGTTGCAATTAAAGGTTAAAAAGAAAAGATTCCCAATTCCAAGGGTAAGTATCCATAAATCAGTTCTATTCTATCTCTTTTTTATTTTCACAAATAGGTATGTAGGGTTTTCTTGATTTTGTTAGCAATTGAAAGGGGAAAGTCAATCAATCAAGGGCTAGCTGAATTAGAGCTTGAAGATTGCTACTTGAAGGTTTATGTGAGTGAAGTTATATTTAAATTTTATTTTCATGTGTGCATGCGAATATGATGAAAATTTTTGAAAAAAAAGGGTTGCTTGCTTATTCCCTTTAGCATGTTTGTTAATTGAATTGGAAAGAAATGAGAATTAATGCATACGATTGCAATGCATGTATGGTGTTTGTTTAATTGTCACAATAAGTTTTAGTTTCCCTAATTATGAAAATTTTAAAAAAAAATTTGCTGATTTGCAGCACAGCCAAGACTGGAGCTGCACCTAGCACGGTGCAGCCCAGCCAGGGGCTGCACTGTGCAACACAGGGGCTGCACTGTGCAGCCCATGTTGGCTGCGCAGGTAGCCCGGACAAAGGCTGCACAGCAGCCCGGGAGCGGGCTGCAAGTGCATCCCGGGCGCGGGCTGCAAGTGCAGCCCGGACAGCCAGCCCGGGCGCGGGCTGCACTGCAGCCTGGCCGGCGGGCTGCACTGCAGCCCATGCGGGCTGCATGTGCAGCCCAGGCGGGCTGTACAGCAGCCCAGACGGCGGGCTGCACTGCAGCCCATGCAGGTTGCACAGCAGATCGGCCGCGGGCTGCCTGTGCAGCCCAGGCGGCCCGGGCTGCCTGCACCGGCAGCCCGGCCGTGGGCCGCATTTGCAGCCCGGGGGGCTGCACTGCAGCCCGTGGGGCTGCATATGCAGCCCAGGCCGCCCGGCCATGGGCTGCATGTGCAGCCCAGACGGCCTGGGCTGCACAGGCAGCCCAGGGTGGGCTGCACAGGCTGTCTAGAAAAGATCAGAGCTATAGTGCAGCCCAGCCCAGGGCTGTACATGCAGCCCAGATGGGCAGCATTGGCCAGGCCGCGCTGTACAGCCCGGGAGGGGGGAGGAAAAAAAATAATAAAGAATTTTTTTTAAAAAAAAATATGAATAAAATAATTGACTAATAAATGTTTTAAGAAAAAGAAAATTTATTTTAAAACTTTTGATAGTATTTCGCATACTAATACATGTTATTTTGTTTCAAAGTTAAATAAATTGTTATAGATGTTTTTTAACAAACTTTAAATAACTTTAATTCAATAAATTAAGTTTTTATGTTTCGCCTTGATACATAAGTATTATGGGGTACTTGTGTACTAATGCGAAACGGAGGTGTAATCATTTTCTTTTATACGCATAATTGTTTTGCTAAAATTTTATTCGCTTTTTGAATATTATACTGGGTTATTAATGGAATTTTTGGAAGACGGTTGTCATCGTTGACTTTTATTTTTAAGAAGTGTTTTAAAATTATAAACACTTTGATTTTTGGGTCGGGATAGATTGGACTCTGTTGTACCAATGGATCAAAACTCCACCTTGGCCGACCTGATTCAGGATCGCTACCTGAATCGGTGGTATATCACACGCCATATTACCACCAAAGGTCAACGGTCTGCTACATAGGGCTAATCTTATTTTTGATCGGGATCTCCGATTGGCGGGTCACAGACTATGATGGATGGAGGCATGGGGGTCCCACGTGTAGATCCGTGAACGGGTAGTATACGGCCTTTGCTTTAGACCGTCTTGGTTATCCTGGGTTGATCGCCAGGTGTATTATGGCGTTATGAGTAGGTTACGGGGTTGATGTCTCCGCGCGCGCTTGAGCTCTACCATTGTGATTTTACAATACTAGCGTCTGTTTATTTGGTATATTTTATGAGTCATGTTATATTTATCCCATAATTTCCATAATGCAATTTCCTTTACTTTATGATTTTTGGAAAGTATTAAAGTTGATTTTGAAACCCAGTATCTTTGGAGAATGTGTTTATGAGCTTATTCTTTGTGTTACAAATGATAATTGGGTTGGTATCGTATTGATTACATACGGTATGTTTGGCCTAAAACCATTGTTTGATTAAAGGAATTGATTATGAAACCAAATTTTCATGTTGGTTCTCACACACATATATGCCTCATGTTGCTTTATACATGCGGCGCTTTCTTTTCCTTTTGTTGATTGAGACAATTATTGTTCATAGACCTTGATTCACTCGCACTAGAAATAGTCTGACCCATGTGATTTGTTTTATAATCCTCGGGTCAGTCTGAGGATTATGGTTGCAGGTTAGGTTGCGTGGACTGTAGCAGCACTCATATTATTTTCCACGTTTGGGGTTTTGGACTTTTCAGCTTGGACTTAGGAGTAGTTAATATGTATTATGGTATGTATGTTATTATGTATTTTGGAAGTGATATGTACAATGGACTATGTATTGTGGACATTACTATTATGATATGTATTATGCATTATGATGTTTTTGTGCTGAACTGTACATTCTATTATATTCTGTACTATGTAACCTGGAATTTTTTTTATCTTGTACCATTGCTTTGAACCAACACTGCGCATGAATGGTAAGTAGGACAAAAAATCGAAAAAAATTTCTCGTGTCAGTGTTAGTTCAAGGGAATGAGTACAACATTTAGCCCTATCGAGTCCCATTCTCCGTGCTTTCCGACAGTAATACTTAGTATTGCTCTTGGTTGGCATGGGTATAGGGGCCGGGCGTTACATTTTTGGTATCAGAGCCTAAGTTAACAATAGTATAGAATATATTTAGAATATAAGTTAGCACAACGCAGTAAAAGCATTGTACATGTCTATATACCATAAGTATCACTTCCATAATATAATAATAGTCATACATACCTAAACCAAAACCCCAAATCTTTGATCTTTTTAGTATGAGAATTATTTTAATTCTAGCACAACAACATTTCTCACTATGCAGAGTAGTGAGAAAGATGGCTGGAAGAACTCCTCGTTTGACCATGGAGCAGTGGTTAGAGTTAATGCGGAATATGCCACAGGCCGCACCCGCTCCTAATGCTGCTCCTAGAGTTGATTTCGCTCGTATGTGTAAGGATTTTGTGAGCCTTGGAGGGAAGCCCTTTCATGGTAATGAAGGTGTGGTTGGAGTTCAGGCTTGGTTGAAGACTTGTGAATGAGTCTTTGGACACATGGGTGTGACGGACCGTCAGAAGGTCCAGATTGCTTCCAGCTTCCTCCAAGACGGAGCCTCTGACTGGTTCGATGTGGTTAGTGCTAAGATAGGCGAGGAGGATCTTACATGGGAGAGATTTAGGGAACGATTCGAGTTAAGGTTCATTCTTGAGGCGGAAAAGGCCATCCTCGCTCGTAAATTTATTGAGCTGAAGCAGAGAGATATGACAGTTCAGGAGTATGTCAATACCTTCAACTCCCTCTCTAAGTATGGCCCCGATTTGGTCAACACTCCCTTCAAAAAGAACCAGAAGTTTGTGGATGGTCTACGTAGGAAGCTGAAGGAACAATTTTTGACTCAGCTTCGCTCCACCTTTGATGAGATAGTTGATTTGGCCATGAGGTATGAAGACTTGTATAGGGAAAGAGATGATGATGCACCGCCGAACCGACAGAGCTTTGTGCCTAAGAGGAAAGCTCCATTCTTCCCTAAGAAGAAGCAGAATCCTCAGAAGAAGCAAAAGAAAGGTCAAGCTTCAGGCTCCCAGAAGCAAGATAAAAGTGGAGTGAAGTGTTATAAGTGTGGAGTAATGGGGCATTTTGCTAACAATTGCCCCCAGAGGCAGTGCTATGAGTGTCACCAGATTGGCCATTTGAAGAACAACTATCCACAGCTTATGAAGAAGAAGTAAGCAGTTAAGCTGAATGTGATGGAAGGAGATCCAGGCCCGAGTCAGAGGAAGGGAAAGCAGGTGGCGGTCATGGAAGGTACGATTCCTTTTAGAGATACTTTTATTCATATACTCTTTGACACCGGTGCCTCCCATTCTTTCATATCTAAGGAGTTAGTTGATAGATATGATTTGAAAGTTGTTTACCTAGTGACATCTTTAAGGGTTGCGAATCCCATTGGTGGGTCCGCAACACTTGGAATATTGTGTAAAGGCTTTGAGCTTTCCTTTTGCGGGCTCTCTTTTCTCTGTGATTTGCATGTATTTGAGTGCCTTTGCTTTGATATTATCTTGGGGATGGACTGGTTGTATCGTTATGATGCACAGCTTTCCTGCTCAGACAGAGTCGTTACTTTGAAGCATCCATCCTATAAAGGGCTTGTTAATATGACTCTGGATGTACCGAGCTCTAGTGCTTATGTTTCTTTGTTTTCCATGGAGTCACGAGAGGAAGATGAGATAGCCAGAGTACCAATTGTCAGAGATTTTGGTGATGTATTTGAGCCTGTTACTGGCTTACCACCAAAGAGGGCCGTGGAGTTCCGCATAGATCTAATCCCTGGAGCCCAACCAGTCAGTCGACCACCTACTCGTATGCCTCGAGTCGAGATGGAGGAACTTCGTAAGCAGTTGACTGAATTGGAAAGGAAGCAGTTTATCTGATCTAGTAGCTCTCCTTGGGGAGCTGCTGCTGTGTTTGTAAAGAAGGCGGACGGCTCTCTTCGTTTATGCATTGACTATAGGAAGCTTAATGAGCTGACCATAAAGAATAAGTATCCATTACCTCGTATTGATGATCTTTTTGATCAGTTGAGCGGAGCAAAGGTCTTTTCCCAGCTGGACTTAGCCACCGGATTCCATCAGTTGAGAGTAGCGGAAGATAGCATTCCCCTTACTGCTTTCCGCACTCGTTATGGTTCATATGAATGGCTGGTAATGGCGTTTGGGCTTACAAATGCTCTTGCATACTTTATAGACCTAATGAATAGAATATTCAGAAGCTATCTCGACCAATTTGTCCTGGTCTTTATTGATGACATCCTAGTGTATTCCAAGTCTGAGCAAGAGCATGAAGGGCATTTGAGCATGGTTTTGGAGACCTTAAGGGAACATAAGCTAAAAGCTAAGTTCTCCAAGTGCCACTTTTAGCAGAAAGAGGTAAAGTTTTTGGGCCATATAGTCTCTAAAGCCGGTCTAGCAGTGGATCCTTCAAATATTGAGGCCATACAGAATTGGAAGAGACCAGAATCTGTTACCAAGATACAGAGCTTCTTGGGACTAGCTGGTTACTACCGGCGTTTCATTAAAGATTTCTCCAAGATTGTGACTCCTTTGACGAGGCTGACGAGGAAAGGAGTTAAGTATGAATGGACAGATAAGTGTGAAGAAGCTTTCACAAAGTTGAAGGAGATGCTCACTAACGCCCCAGTTTTGGTGATTCCAGAGGGTAATCAGGATCTTGTGGTCTATACGAATGCTTGTGGCTCTGGCCTGGGAGAGGTACTTATATAGAAAGGGCGAGTTGTGTCTTATGCATCTAGGCAATTGAGGCCCAATGAGGTTCGGTATGCTGTTCATGATTTGGAGCTAGCAGCCATGGTTTTTGCTTTGAAGTTGTGACGATACTATCTTATGGGGGAGCGGTTTGTTCTCTATATAGACCATAAGTCCTTGAAATACCTATTTTCCCAGAAGGAACTGAACATGCGCCAACAAAGGTGGTTGGAGTTTTTGGCAGCCTATGATTTTGATATTCAGTATACTCCTGGGAATAGAAATCGTGTTGTGGATGCCCTCAGCCGTAAACACCAGGCAGTTGTATCGATGATGGTAGCTGAATGGCGTGACTTGAAGGTGTTAGCTTCTAGTGGGATCTGTTATAGTATGCTTACTCATAGCTCAGGGAGGATGTTAGCTAGCTTGGTTGTGAGACCAAGTCTTATGGACAGGATTTCTCTTGCTCAGAAGGAAGATTCTGTTACTCTAGATCGCATCCATCGGTTGAAGAATGGAGAGGAAGCTGATGATCTGAAAGGTTTTGATATGGATGCTCATGGTTGTTTGAGGAAGAAGGGTAGAATCTTTGTACCTAATGTTGCAGGGCTTAGACAAGAGGTGATGAAGGACTGCCATTGTTCGCGATATACTATTCACCCAGGTGGCAGCAAGATGTACATGGACATGAAGCGCCTATATTACTGGGAAGGAATGAAGCGTGATATAAGTGAATATGTTAAGAATTGCATTACTTGCCAACTGGTGAAATGCGAGCATCAAAAGCCTAGCGGTCTTCTTCAGCCATTGGAGATTCCATTATGGAAATGGGATCAGGTATAAGTGAAATTTGATTTTATAACGGTTCACTTATATAAACCCTTATTTGTGATCCAATTAGTGTTCCATTAATACTTTATTTAGGTACCAATGGATTTCATTGATGGCTTGCCTCGATCGAAGCAAGGGCATGATAGCATATGGGTAGTAGTGGATCGTTTGACAAAATCTGCCCATTTTATCCCTGTCAAGGCAAAGAGGACTGCATCTAATTTGGCGAAGCTGTATGTGAAGGAAGTTATTCGTCTCCATGGTGTATCTAGTGCTATAGTTTGTGACAGAGATCCATTATTTACTAGTGGATTTTAGAGGAGCTTACAAGCAACTTTGGGGACGAAGTTGAATATTAGCTCAGCCTATCATCCTCAGTCCGATGGACAAACTGAGCGAGTCAACAAGATACTGGAGGATTTGTTGTGATCCTGTATTCTGGACTTTGGGGGGTCTTGGGAGGACCACCTGTACTTGGTAGAGTTTTCATATAATAACAGCTTTCAGTCTAGTATAGGCATGGCTCCTTTCGAAGCACTATATGGAAGACCATGTAGATCTCCTGCATGCTGGCTTGAGACTGGAGATAAGTTAGTTCTTGGTCCCGACACTGTACGTGAAGCTTCGGAAAAGGTAGAGATAATTAGAAGGAGGATGAAGGAAGCACAAGATAGACAAAAGTCCTATGCAGATAAAAGGAGAAAGGACTTGGAGTTTAGCGTCGGCGATCATGTGTTCGTGAATGTTACTCCTTTAAAGGGGGTAATGAGGTTCAGCAAGACTGGTAAGCTTGCTCCTAGATTTATTGGGCCTTATCCTATTATGGAGCGGATTGGGAAACTTGCCTATAGAGTTGCTTTACCTGAATACTTATCGGGTGTGCACAACGTCTTTCATGTGTCACACTTGAGAAAGTGGTTAAGGGATTCTGAGGAGGTGATAGAGCCAAAGCAGTTGCAACAGCTTGGGATCGCTCCTAATATGACATATACTCGAGAGCCTATTCGTATCATTGCCTCTGAGACGAAAAAGTTGCGTAGTAAGGTGGCTCCACTAGTTAAGGTGCAATGGTCGAGCAATCCGAAGGACTGCACCTGGGAAACACAAGAGTCGATGCAGAGGCATTATCCAGAATTATTTGGCGCTCAAGTAAGGTATGTCTTATTCTTTTAAAATTTTAATCAACTAATAAGTTACAGATATCACCCTTACGTAGAAATTGCGAGGACGCAATTTTTGTAAGGGGGGAAGTTTGTAACAACCCGATTTTTAGAGATACTAAATTGGAAACCAACTTAATAAATTGATAATTAATTAGTTAATAATAATAAATAATTAAATATTTATTGAGAAAATAAAATAATAGATAAATGAAAAAAAATTAATATGGTTGAGAGCAAAGTAAATTGTAACAAATTCGTTTACTTTTATTTGGAGTTATAAAATATGCATTTTTAGTGGTAATGTAATTTATAAATGAACCATTTTATTAAAACAAATTATTTGGAAAGTTAAAAAATAATAATAATAAATAAATAAATAAATAAAATAAAGAAAAGTTGTTTTTACTTAAAAGGTTTTTTTTTATTCTCATGTTTTGCATTAAAGGAAAAAAAAGGAGAGAAAATGAAATTTTCATACTAATTTACAAATTATACATAAATAATGATAATAATAATATCATTTTCATGATGCCATCTAGGAAAGTTCTAGAATGGAATAAAATAATGTTGAGGAAAGAAAAATCTAGAACAAAAACATAATAAAATGATTACACTTTATTATTAATAATAATAATAATAAAATAAGGGTTAATTGGAAGAAGATTCTAGAGGAGGGGCTTTGCAATAAAAATACCATACCCCTCTCCTCAACCCTCCCTTTACTGTACGTATACAGAACAGAAAGCAGAAAGAAAAAAAACAGAGAGAAAGGAGGAAACCTAAAACCTAATTTCTAATCTCCTCAATCAAACACAAATCTCAGGTTACAATTAAAGGTTAAAAAGAAAAGATTCCCAATTTCAAGAGTAAGTATCCCTAAATCAGTTCTATTCTATCTCTTTTTTATTTTCACAAATAGGTATTTTGGGTTTTCTTGATTTTGTTAGCAATTGAAAGAGGAAAGTCAAGCAATCAAGGGTTAGCTGAATCAGAGCTTGAAGATTGCTACTTGAAAGTTTAGGTGAGTGAGGTTATATTTAAATTTTATTTTCATGTGTGCATGCGAATATGATGAAATTTTTTGGAAAAAAAGGGTTGCTTGTTTATTCCCTTTCGCATGTTTGTTAATTGAATTGGAAAGAAATGAGAATCAATGCATACGATTGCAATGCATGTATGGTGTTTGTTTAATTGTCACAATAAGTTTTAGTTTTCCTAATTATGAAAATTTTAAAAAAAAAAATTGCCGATTTGCAGCACAGCCAAGACTGGAGCTGCACCGAGCATGGTGCAGCCCAGCCATGGGCTGCACTGTGCAGCCTATGTTGGCTGCACAGGCAGCCAGGCGCGTAGGCTGCAGGAGCAGCCCGGGCAAAGGCTGCACAGCTGCCCGGGCGCGGGCAGCCAGTGCAGCCCGGGCAGCCCGGTCGGCCCGGACAGCCATCCCGGGGCGCGGGCGGCACTGCAGCCCAGGCGGGCCGCACTGCAGCCCAGGCGGGCGGCACAGAAGCCCAGGCGGGCCGCACAGCAGCCCATGGGGGCCGCATTTGCAGCCCAGGCGGGCTGCGGGCTGCATGTGCAGCCCAGACGGCCTGGGCTGCACAGGCAGCCCAGGGTGTGCTGCACAGGCTGTCCAGAAAAGAACAGGGCTGTAGTGCAGCCCAACCCAGGGCTGAACATGCAGCCCAGATGGGCAGCATTGGCCAGGCCGCGCTGTACAGCCCGGGAGGGGAGAGGAAAAAAAATAAAATAAAAAAATAATAAAGAAATTTATAAAAAAAATGAATAAAATAATTGACTAATAAATGTTTTAAGAAAAAGAAAATTTATTTTAAAACTTTTGATAGTATTTCACATACTAATACGTGTTATTTTGTTTCAAAATTAAATAAATTGTTATAAATGTTTTTTAACAAACTTTAAATAACTTTAATTCAATAAATTAAGTTTTTATGTTTCGCCTTGATACATAAGTATTATGGGGTACTTGTGTACTAATGCGAAACGGAGGTGTAATCATTTTCTTTTATACGCATAATTGTTTTGCTAAAATTTTATTCGCTTTTTGAATATTATACTGGGTTATTAATGGAATTTTTGGAAGACGATTGTCATCGTTGACTTTTATTTTTAAGAAGTGTTTTAAAATTATAAACACTTTGATTTTTGGGTCGGGATAGATTGGACTCTGTTGTACCAATGGATCAAAACTCCACCTTGGCCGACCCGATTCAGGATCGCTACCTGAATCGGTGGTATATCACATGCCATATTACCACCAAAGGTCAACGGTCTGCTACAAAGGGCTAATCTTATTTTTGGTCGGGATCTCCGATCGGCGGGTCACGGACTATGATGGATGGAGGCGTGGGGGTCCCACGTGTAGATCCGTGAACGGGTAGCATACGACCTTTGCCTTAGACCGTCTTGGTTATCCTGGGTTGATCGCCAGGTGTATTATGGCGTTATGAGTAGGTTACGGGGTTGATGTCTCCGCGCGCGCTTGAGCTCTACCACTGTGATTTTACAATACTAGCGTCTGTTTATTTGGTGTATTTTATGAGTCATGTTATATTTATCCCATAATTCCCATAATACAATTTCCTTTACTTTATGATTTTTGGAAAGTATTAAAGTTGATTTTGAAACCCAGTATCTTTGGAGAATGTGTGTATGAACTTATTCTTTGTGTTACAAATGATAATTGGGTTGGTATCGTATTGATTACATACGATATGTTTGGCCTAAAACCATTGTTTGATTAAAGGAATTGTTTACGAAACCAAATTTGCATGTTGGTTCTCATACACATATATGCCTCATATTGCTTTATACATGCGGCGCTTTCTTTTTCTTTTGTTGATTGAGACAATTATTGTTCATAGACCTTGTTTCACTCACACTAGAAATAGTCTGACCCGTGTGATTTGTTTTATAATCCTCGGGTCAGTCTGAGGATTATGGTTGCAGGTTAGGTTGCGTGGACTGTAGCAGCACTCATATTATTTTTCACGTTTTGGTGTTTTGGACTTTTCAGCTTGGACTTAGGAGTAGTTAATATGTATTATGGTATGTATGTTATTATGTATTTTGGAAGTGATATGTACTATGGACTATGTATTGTGGACATTACTATTATGATATGCATTATGCATTATGTTGTTTTTGTGCTGAACTGTACATTCTATTATATTCTGTACTATGTAACCTGGAATTTTTTTTTATCTTGTACCATTGCTTTGAACCAATACTGCGCATGAATGGTAAGTAGGAAAAAAAATCGAAAAAAATTTCTCGTGTCAGTGTTAGTTCAAGGGAATGAGTACAACATTTAGCCCTATCGAGTCCCATTCTCCGTGCTTTCCGACAGTAATACTTAGTATTGCTCTTGGTTGGCATGAGTATAGGGGCCGGGCGTTACAGATAATTTATTTTGTATTTTCGAAGGAAGAAATAAATAATCGGATTTGAAATTTATTTATTATATGAAGGATTTTAGGTGTAATTTTTTTTTGTATTAGATAACATATTAAAATTGAATTTTGATGATTTTTGGGTTTTCTCCTAGGTAATTTACTATGGAAACTAAATTAATTTAGTTGAAGGACTTAAATTTCTTAATTATTTTGCTAAAGGGAAAGGCTCCTTAGCTAATTATTTTTAATTAATTCTGAAATAAATTCAGCGGTCTTTTAGAAAATATTTTTCTAAAGGTTATGACAACCAATTATATTTTTACAAATAGACAAGTTAGTTAAAAAGAAATTACTTAAAAGGCAACGAAAAAGTTTTTGTAAAGAAATATTGTTTCTCCATTTGCAGTAGAAACTTTTCAACCGCATATCTCGACCCTCAACCTAGTCGAAATCAACACAAGGGTATCAATGTTTTGGTATGTTGTGTATTGGAGAAAGGCGGAAGGTATAGAGTTGAAACCATTCTTTTGAAGGGTTCAGGGCTATTTTAAATAACTTTCGAAGGACTTTGTTTGCTTTCAAAAAGAGATGCCAAACAATGCTTTGGAAAGGGGTTGAGTATAGCTTTCGAAGCGGTTGCCGCCTTCTTGTTTTGAAAGGGTGACTTTCAAATGAGTTGCTATGTTTTATGTTTTAAAATGGAACTTTCGAAAGGGTAGTTTGAACCTAGTTGAAACCATGGTGTCGTCTTCAATCCTTTCATATAGGTTGAAGTTATCAACAAGTTCGAAGGGTAAGCTTTTGTTTTATAAATATAACAGGCCGCTTCCTAATGTTATTGAAAGGGCTATAGTAGCCATTTAAACTAAATGTTTCGAAGACAATGGCTTCGAATGGTGTTTCGAAGCTATCTTTCTAATTGTTTAGCCTAAAAGAAAAAAGCTTTTAAAAGGATGGTTCCAAAGCCATCTCATTTCGACAAACTCTTATACTGAAGGTTAATAGTTTCGAAAAGGGTACTTTCGTTTATACTCACTTTGACCTAAAGGTTATTTTTAAGGATAAACCTAATGGTTTTGAAAGAGATACTTTTAAAAGCAATGCTTTTATGAGTTGGAAAGATATGCTTTAATACTTTCGAAAGGAATGTTTTGATAGTTTCGAAAGTAAGATTTTGATTCTTTTGAAAGAGATATTTTGCTTGTTTTGAAAGTAAAGGTCTAAGATTTCGTAAGCTCGAGTTTTTAGAACAAAATATCCAATCTCATTTTAAAGGAAAACCCATGGAAATATAAATGAGCTTTGAAATGGCTTTTAACTTTGGAGTTTTTGAAGAATCTTTCCTTGATAAAGTAATAGGTTAAAGGAATTAACCATGTTTCATGTGAAAATGATTTCAAGGATATTAAACCATAAATGTTGGTATTGTTATATTATAATATTTGCTTCTTTTATGAACATATTCACCGCATAATGGATCCATAACTATGTTTCGAGGACAAAGGGAAGAATAACCAGCTAGGTTGACCCAGTATTGAATATAACTTTAGTCAACTCATATATGAGCAGAGTTTCATCCAGGAGGTCAAGTAAACCAGAACAAAACAGACCAATCAAACAAGTTGTCAGATTAGACAGGTTCAAAGTAAACACATGAAATGTTTGCTTGGAAAGAGTTATTGGTTGGGGCCAATAGGTTCATGGTGATCCCATGAAAATTATAGTCGGACAAGGTTATTGACAGAAGTCAATAGATTCTTAGTCAACCCAAGAAAACTATGGTATGAACTAACACTACTGGAAAATGGTTTACTGATACACAAGAGGATGGCAACGCAACATGACTTGCTATGCTTGCTTATTTAGCCGTCACTCACATCAAAATTATTGCTCAGTAACACGCTATTAGTTAAAAAGTAAAAGTAGGCACCCACATTTTTACTCTCCCTTCCTCATATTTCAATCTTGGAAGCGAATAACATTTTTTCGCACTTCACACTTCGAAAGCCCTAAATCTATCATCACTTTAAAAATCACCTAAATTAGAGTTCCTAAACTTCCATTCTCGCCATTCTTCAACTTCGCTGCTCGCCGTCATCAAAGCTGCTGGCTACTGCTCCGATTCCTCACCTGCGCCACTGCTCCAATTTGTCAGATTCGCTATGCAATATTGTGTTTGACTCCTCAACTGTGGCGAACTTCAGCCACTTTTAGGTATATATTTTTCAAATTTTAGATATATACTCATTATTTGCTTTTGCTTTGCCTATGGATAATTGATTATATGAGGTGAAGTTAAGTGATCCATTTGTTATTATTGGATGAATTACCATTTATTTTGGTAGTAATTCATATGGCATCATTGTTCATCATTGTCAACCTTCTGGTGCATACGTTATGGTACTGAAATACTAAATCATCCTAAACCATTCTTGTTAAAAGCTCTTTTTTTAATCTAATAATCTTGAAAGGGTGTGTAAAGTACAGGTTTTAAAAGTATTTCACATACACAGTTTTAGAAGTACAGGTTACAAAGGATCTTGTTTTCCCTATATGTGTTTGAAATTTTAGATATATTACTATCTTTTCAATGAATGTATGGCTTATATGTACATATCGATTTCAAGAACATATGTATTTCTAACATACATAGCCCCAAATATATTTTCTCTTAAATAAGAGTACACATGATTATAGATTTGTACCTTTATAAAAGAATCTTGAAAGTAAAAGCTTATGGCATATTACCTAAAGTTTTCAAAGAGTGATTAACATGAATTTTATGGATCTATATCAGTATTTGGTATATACAGTTTGGTATGTATGAACTTCAAACATATACTTATGATTTTGGAAAGCTTTAAATTTGCCATGCTCTCAAAATGTATGAACCTCAAATGCATAATTTTTTTGAATGAATGTTAGTTTTGAATATACATAAGTTTCATATACTTTGTTGTATATGCATCGAAATGGTGAACATACATATCAAAAAACTTCAAAAGATTTAAATAATATAAAGTCTTATGCATGTGCACACTTGCAAATGCGTCAAACTTTCGAGAATATATATATGCATCAGTTTTTAATAAGTTCTTAATATCTAGATTTTGAAAATTGGCAGCTTTATAATTCTAGAAGATAATGTCAAATTCCTAGAGTATTAAGCTTTGATATATAATTGGCTTTTAGATATTTGTTTGTGTCCAAGTATAAACATGGTTTTGGATAAACGATATTCTGACTTGAGTGCTTATGTGCTTTTAAATATGTAAATCCCTAAGTACAAATAGGTGATATGCATAATTTCTTGTATACAAATTTCATATAAAGGCTTCTTATATATAACTTTCGAATATTTAAGAAGTTTAGTACATACAATTTTCAATAACATGTCATTTTTGATATGCATGAAATGTTAGGGATATTGATCCTGTGTAAATTGGGTTCTGATATATTAAGTTTTACCTTGAGAAGGAAAAAAATGTAAGTTCAAATGTATACGAAAACTAAAAGTTGAGAAGAGCGTGAGAATGTAAATGATTCCAAATATCAATTCCTTAGTATAAAGTGTCCTAGATAAACGAGCTATTCAATATACAGCAGTTTTCAAATGTGAATAAACAAGTTATTGAGTGTACTAATTATCTGATAAAGGTTTTGCAGGTGACAGGCTTTTGGGAAAGTTTTAAATCTCAGATGCAAATACCTAAAATCCTCATGAATACCTAAAATCCTCATTTCTTTGTCGATCTGACCTCCAAGTCAACATGTTATGGCTCTTATTCACCAATAATGATGTCTTTAATGGTAAAGCACTTTCCATCTCCTGATTTTTTCGCAATTTTATCTGTTTGATTTTCTCAACTAGAATCCTTATATTCGATTCACATGACAAATAATTACATGTTAATTTATTATTATTGCTTGAATTCTTTTTCATTGATCTAAAATTAGGTCAGTCCTCCATTTCGTTTGTACAAGTTTTTTATATCTAAAAACGTATAATAGGTAAAATAGTGTTAATTATTTCCATTGGTTTAGTTCAATTGTACCCTGTCATATATAACACTACACAGTAAACTATGAAAGTTTCAATAATGCACAGAAGTAATGGTCGACTAAGTTGACGGGTTGAAAGGTTAGACTTATATTCAATTCCAATTGAAATATCAATGGTTTATTTCTACTGTTTGATATTTATATTTATATATTTGCATTATAAAATTATATGTTAAAACCTCTTACTGTAAGTAGACTGTTACTTCAGATCTTTTTTTACTTTTAATTTAGGGCATTTTTTATTATCATTGGGGAATAAATATTGTTTGATACCTATTTATATTGTAAAAATAGGTCGAAACCTTTGACTGTGAGTAGGCTGTAATTTCAAAGCTTTTTTACTTATAAATTTAGGGTGTATTTTCTTATCATAGTGGAATCTTTTGGGATACTAGTTGTTAATTTTTTTTACATAACACACACAGACACATCCCCAGTTAAAACATTTTCCCAAGGTACAATAAGTGGGTGCAACTCATTTATGCGAAGCAAAAAATGATAAGCAGCATTAGATATCAAATGCAATTGTGCTCGTTAAAAATTAAATGTGAAAGTTGATATTATGCTCGTAATGCTACTTACATTGTTGAATATGGTAGGTGTTTTGCATATTTGGTTGTGAATAACTGTGTAACGTCTAGTTTCAAACAGATCAATTTATACTGTTAACTTAGCTAACAATATGTTATGATAGTTTCTCCGATGTTAGCCATATGAACTTTTAAAGAATGATCCAATGATTTTGTTTCAGAGATCCACATCCAAATCAGCAAGATTAGATGTTGTTACGATAATATGTATGTTGATATGAATATGAATAATTGATTCTTTAATATGAGCATTGTGTGCATGCAGGGGATTTCTTACATCAGGACATTGTATGCTTTCACCAATGAAACGCTAGCGAAGTATTCTTATGCTACCTCACTTCAAGATACACTGAGACATGGAATATTGATAAGCCTTGTTCAAGATCTTGGACTTAGTTTCACGTATGAACTCGCTATATGTTCTTATGCTCTACAACTTTGGGTTGGATGGATTCTGATTTTACATAAGAAGGCCAACAGTGGTGAAATAATAACGGCACTGTTTGCTGTGATTTTAAGAGGACTGTAAGGATCTCTGATGCCAACAGATTTTAAAATTTGAAAGATTGATTTATTTCAAAAAAAACGTTCAATTTTTTGACCTAGTAGCAGCAATATATGTTCTTCTAGATATGTTTTTTTTATTACTCTTCCATATACGGTTTATCTGCATCTTTCCTCATTTATGATTTGAGATCAGAGGAAAAAGACCAAATGAGAAAATTATGACAATTTGAAGTCCACACTGATTTCCTGTTATCAACCATGATTGCTGCGTTTTCTTACCATTTAACTTTCTTAAAACTGTGGTGTCAATATTTTGATTAGGAATACTTTTTCTTACAATTTTGTAAACTATTTTTTAGAGGATTAAATCAAGCAGCTAAAAACTTCTATTCATTTGAGCAAAGTAGAATTGCTGCTTACCATAGACATTATGAGATGATAAGTCGCTCAACATTCAGTGTCAACTAGGATGGCAACACCTTACTTTCAGTGCAAGGGAATATCGAGTTTCGAAATGTATATTTTAGTTATCTATCCCGACCGAAAATCCCTATTCTTAATGGGTTTTATTTGACTGTTCCTGCCAGAAAAACTGTAGCTCTTGTTGGCAGAAAGGCTTATGAAATAAGTAGTATAATTCATCTCATGGAACGATTCTATGATCCTACTCTAGGTACCTTTCTCGTCAACAACTCACTTACAAATTGATTCATTGTTTGGTTCTTTTGTTATAAGCTCTACATATTGACAACTAATGACAGTGTTTCCCTAGTTGTTATTCATCATCAGTATTTTACATCTGTGGTGCGCACACACCTTTAATTGATGACTAAGGTTTTACTTTTCTTAATCTTTTTTCTAATGACATAGATATGTCAATATTCATATTAGTATTATATATGTAAAAAAATTTACGTTAAGTTTCAACAAGGTAGATCAGTATATCCATATTCGACGTATGAAAAATGAAAGCTATTACTCATAATATTTCAATGAAAATTAAGTACACAAAGGAAATTTTGTGACGCTTAATTTTTTTCGCATTTTATGTTAATTTGATACATAGGCATGTTTGAATTTTTTTATAATAACAAGGTTTGTTATTTATGCCACAGCGAATATAGAAGTTTTCATTTCAGTCAAAACCATTTTTATAGTGTAGCTAAAAATCAAGTATGTCGGCGAAGCACCTTATGAAGCATGAAACTTGGCTGACTTACATAAGTATGCAGGCGAAGCACCTAAGATCGATGATGTATGATGACCATCTTGCATTTCTCAAGTTCATTTTATACAATAGAAATTGATATTAGGTAATTAATCACCGTCTTTTTTCTTTCTACAAGTAGTCGTAAAGAAGCCATGAATTTATAAACTATGAGAAAACCTCTTGTACATAGTGAACTTACTATTAGTACCATCATAAAATTTTAGCTTTAAATGGGTTTTACATCAAGAATTTATGGGATATGGCATGATTTTAATTGCAGTTGCAAATACCAAGCATAAGTATGTTAACAGGTGGAATGGAATGACAGTTTTCAATCAAAAGAATAAGTTGAAGCACGACTGTTACAAAAGCATGAAGCTGATGTATGGAGGGAAAGAGCATTAGCTTACACACTCTCTCACTAGGTATGAAACTTACTTTTAAGTTTACATGTCTTGGTATGCTTCCATCATGTCAACAGCTGAGCTACTTCAACTCCACTGTGACCACCAGCTTCATCTTGTGTTGCTGCATTTTCTGAGCTGCTACTAGCTGTCATGTTTGGAATTGCTTGGCCATTGGTCAAGCTAATTAGTATGATCAATACTGTGAGTGAAGAAACTAGTAAGTTCTCTATACCTATAATACTTACTGTTATTGATATTTGATGAGTAATGATGATGAGATGAGGTTACTATATATATAGCACCACGCTGCGAGTAACTGTTCCGATCAAATGTCTCTGTTCTTTGGATCAGATGATTTATCTATTAAAAATCAAGTTTTGGGCCTAGGAATTGATCGCATATCTGTAAACTTAAATACACAAAATTGAATAAAATATAAAATCTTGATTTTTATAGGTATGATTATACCAATGGTTGGATGAATCTGGACCAAATCCTCCATTACTTGGTCTATCAAACAATGGTTGGATGAATCTGGATTCTATAAACGTACTTACATTTTTGTATGGACGAAAACTCAAAATTAAAAACAACAAACCAAACACCATCTTGCTTTTTTGTACATGCCATTAGCTTCCAATTGTACTCTACTTCTATGCAATGGCGGTTTTTTCCCAATAAACTCACGTCAAGAAATTCTGGCAACAAAGAACACATCTTAAGAAATTATAGCAACAAAGAACACATAGCCGGTTGTGGTTTCAATTAATACTTTTTACAATATAATTATGGTTGTCTATAACTTGGTAATCGAAATCATTTTACTGACAAGTTGGATATGACTTAGACCTATAGTTGTTGTGCCATGATTGAAACATCCAAGAAACCACAATACAGTAAAGATGCCAGCTAGCTTTTTTTACCTTGTGGCTTTAGGCAAGTTGACAATTAGGATTCAAGTTTCTGTCAACTGGTCAAATAGTTTAGATAGGCACATTACTTTTTTAAGAGGCCATATATAACTGGATTTAAATTGTTTTAACCAAGCAGGTACATGAGTTCATAAGCTATTTGACCCTATGATGTCAGAGCAGAGCAAATGAAGTTGCTGTTATCATAAATTCAACAAAGAACTAAATCAACCATCTTTGATGTGTATAAAAAACATTTAAATAATGCAAGGATTCTAACATGTACTGGTCTATGTGCTTTAATATGCTAAGTTACAGTAAGTTTTTTGCTTTTCTTTGTGGGACAACACCTATCGATTTTCAAAGGTTATTCAAGGAATTTAATTGAATTTTATCTTTGTTTTTTTTTTTTTTTTTTTTTTTGAAATGGTACTTTATATACAACAAATCATTGGGACAACATATCCCATGTCAATAAACGTTCGAAAGCAAGTTTCGAACTTGTGACCTCATGCACCAAAGCCGAATCAATTAACCACTTGGACAATGGTGCTTGTCGAATTTTATCTTTGTTAATAGTGAGTATTGTCAATTTAAACATCTCCCTAAATAATAAGTTTGCACTATCTTAGAGAACTGCCAACTTCATGTTAAACTTTGCACTATTTTCCATAAGCTAGCATTGTAAGTTTGTCTCCTGAAACAAACTCTAATAGACAAATTGTGCATTCTAAGTTTCTTATATAAATATTTGTAATGGCTATAATTTGGAATATCATGAGATGATATGTTGTGGAAATAGCTATAAATATTTCTAATATTTGTAATGGCTATAAATATTTTTAAATAGCTAATATGTTGCGGAAATCCTAGCCTTGCTACCCACAGTAAGAGCAATAAAATAGCCATGGAAAAAAAAATACATTATTTATTGTAAAAGTACATGAAGGAAACTTCCTCTTATCTTATCAATCGATGTAAATAAAAATGATTAATTTATCAATCATGTATGTATTTTTAACTTGCTTGCAATTTTGTTCTCATTTAATGATCATCATTCTTTAATTGTGATCGAGTTTGAACTGTGAATAAGGTCAACATGTATTTATTCCAATTTGAGTTTGAATTGTGAATAATACGTAATATAAACAATCCTTAAGTTTGATAGCATTATATATCTAACATAAGATTATGAAGAATGTGTGTCGACATTAAGCATGTTAATATGATTAATGTGTGTGTTTCTGTTTATGCCTTACTCATATATCCTTTTATATATGTTTTCATACATATGCTTTAAATGCTCTCTAGGGAATTGGATGTTTGAAGATGATAAACATGGACATTTTACGATCATGATATTTAGGTATTTTCTTTTATAGAGTCCTATTGGTACTATTATCATGTATGTTTAAAAATATCGATCATGAAATATTGTATAGAATATTAAATTTGGTGTAATTCTGTTTGTGTATAATATATAATACGTCTTGATTATCAAAAGTTTTATATTATTGTTGTTTGAGTTGATTGAATTGTTCATTAATTAAGGTATATATTGTTGTTAGATGTTCTAATGTATAGATAGACTATTGTAAACTCAAAGTGGGGTAAAAAAATAGCGTTTTGGAATAGTATAAAAATTTATAGTGGCATTTTTATATGCTATAGAAAATCTACAACAACGTTTCTATTGTGTTGTAGAAAATATACAATAGCGTTTCCATTATGCTATAATAGGTCATGAATCTACCATGACATGTAGTTATACGACATATATAAAAACGTTGTTAGGTCCTTTAACAACATTCTTCAAATACTGTTAAAAATGGGCTATAAACGCTATAAAAAGTATTCTCCGCATCGATCAAAATGCTATAAAAAAGTACTCTTAGCTTTGAAAAAACGCTATGAAAAAGTGTTTAATAGCATATCATAAACGCTATTGAAAGCTATGCTTTTATAGCGTTTTATCTCGTGCTATGTTAGATCCCTGACTATTAATTGCATGTTAATGTACAACGTCATGAAAAACGCTGTTAAAGCCTTTTATAGCATTTTTTGAATGCTGTTAAAAGCCCCGAATGTTGTAGTGTAAGTTATTGGAGATATCAATGGGTTCTGGGAGAACTCACAAAATAGTGAAGTTATTGGCAGAGACTAATAGGTTCTTAGTGATCTCATGAAAACTATGAGATTGGATAGATAGTCCATAAGTTTTAAGAAGGTTATTTGTCAGTCCATGAAAACTAATAGGTTAATAGTGATCCAAAAAGCTATAACCGGGACAAATAGTCAAATAAATGGGAATGGGAAATCCAGAATAATTTTATTGCTCGCATATCATCAAGATATTTTAAATTACTATGCTTTTAATCATTGTGGATGCAGGTTCATAGTATATGGTTATTATAAATTTTGAGTAAGATACCAGTGAGGGGAACACTCGTTCCTCTAAGCATCATGGTCTCACTAGATGTCTGTATTGTTCAAGATCGTAGATTATTATTCATATCATGTTTTATGTCCGATTCGAATTTTATGTTTTCTTTTTTAAACTCTTGGGTGTTCAATTAATTTTGAGTAGTTTGATAGTTGACGTTTTCAAGCACTTCTTTAAACGAATAAGCTTATGTAGACGTCTAGGAGGGAATATAGGTAGTAGGAGTTCTTTTATCTTTGATTCTGCTGTGTTTTGACGTAAAGGCAAAGTTGTCTAAATGCCTATGTTTAGACTTTGATCATCAAGGGGGATCATATATCGCTCTTGGCGTATGTTGTAATAATTGTATTTTCTCTGAACATGGTTCTCGAATGTGGGATTCTGTAATGAATTTGAAATTTTATTTGGAATGGAATGAGAAATTTGTTTAACGTTTTAAAATGTTTCCATGTTGATGTGTTTCTATTATATTACTCTATCTAACATTACCGCATTTGGTCGCCAAGTATTAATAACTATGGATGGCTGCAGCATCGTTAACCATTAGTTTTGGTCTTCTAAGTGGGGATGTTACATTTTCTACGGAAACCTTCTCAATGAGACCGATCTCCTATGATAAGGATTAGAAAATACCTTTTGGGCACCACATATCTGTAGATAAAATAAACCGTAAGGTAAACACAACTGGACCATCATCCGAACACCCACGCTAACAATGTGTACCAAGTATCGACAACTCCCCACTAGCAACATGTATAAGCATACTCTAGATATGGAGTTGTCGTACTCTCATGGGCCAGCAAAACCCAAGGATCATGCATCCTACTCTGTCTTTAGTCATTTCTCGATCATGAGGCTACGTTCGACATCTTCACATGAATTTTCAACAACACTCAATAATGAATAATACATGGATTCGATCATCTCAATAGATTCCAAAACCATAAATGATTTCCATCATTCACTACCAAAGCAGATAACCCGCATCTCAGCCTTGAAGTGGTATTTGATAAGTAGAACACTTACCGCCCGGTCTCTACAAGACTAAGTCAATATATTTAGTCTTATTCGACAATAATGATAATGACCGCATAAGGGAATTAAGTCCTGAATACTCTCATATGCAAGTAACATACCTACACTTTCATTTCACACAAGGCATGGTCAAGTCACATAAAGACTTTTAGTCCCTTTTAAATTAATTTACCTCTTATTAAATAAAAACCCTTCTTACTAGGAAAAACATATTTTTATCTTATAATACTTCTTATATAAATCAACACTTCATTAATTAATACTCTTTTATTATTTAAAGCATCCTCAAGCATCCTCTATATTCTTGTATAAACATATTTAACTATTCACCTATACTCATTTCAATACTTATAAAGTATATATATACATATTCAAATGGTATAAGTTTATTCACAAATCGTTTAGCAAGTATTACTTACTAGAAATATAATCAAAGAGACTAAACCAATTACTACCAAAACATTATCACAGTAAACTCCTTTTCTTTTATAAATTAAGGATATAACATTTTCTATCTCTATATAAGAGATTTCAATACTTGTTATTATCTTTAAAATTCCATTGTTAAAGATTTATAATATTTCTTCCGAAATATAATCAAGGGTTTAAAAAAAAATTTGCTAAAACATTTTTTACTACAAACCTGAAACCATTCCGTTTAATCATTTTCTTTAGAACTCTCCTTTTAAAGGTTAACCACCTTTAAGGGTTAAAAACAAGTGTTGCTAAAAACAATTGTCACAACAAACTCAAACATTTCATACTTTGAAAACATTCTTCTTTAAAACTCCTTTCTTAAAGATTTATTTATATTTAAGGACTAAGGACAATATTTGCTCAAAAAATTTGTCACAACAAACCCAAAACAATTTACTTCTATTTTCATTTTTTTACTAAATATCCATTAGTAAATATCTAATTGTATTCCTAAGTATAATTAATAATAAGGGTTAAAAAAAGTATTACCGAAAACATTATTTACAACAACCCAAAACTATTTACTTATCCATTAATAACTTCAAATATTTTTTCAAAGATCAAAGCATATCCACACTTATTAATTAAGGTAATACGCTTTTATGTAATTGGTTAAAACCATTTATTTTTACTTACGTGTTAAAATACAAACTCCCTTTATTTTTTTATTATAAAATACTTAATTTAATATTTAAAACTTAGATATATAGAAATATCCTTGAAATACTTATTAAAATGTTAAAATAATTTTAATCTACTTAAAATATATAATAACTATTTATATAGAATATTATGTAAAAGTAAGGAATTTTGAAATAAATTGCCAAACAAGTTTCAATTTTAGAAGTTACTTAGTTTAGAAATTAATAATTAATTTTAAAAATATATTTAAACGCGAAATCAATTTTAAAACTCTGTATTATAAGTTAGAAAACAACCATAAAAAGACTAGAGAAAAATATTAAATTTACATATCATTTCTAAACAAATTATAGTTTCAAACATCAAATATAGCATTTCTACAAAAGCTACAAAATAATTTGCAACAGCTCAAAAGTGTTTCACAATCAAAGATAGCTTATTTGTAACTACTACAAAATAATTCGCAACAGCTTAAAGGTGTTTCAGAAGCAAAGAAGCATAACAGAAGTGCTACCAAAAGTCCTGAAATGTCGTTTAAGGTGAATTTGCTACAACTTTGCGCCTAGATATCGACGTCTTAGCCAATAATTTCTAGTCCATTCTTTTTACCATAGTTAGTATATTTTGGGCTTAAAAACCATGAATAAAAATCCCAAAGAATATTTTTCAATTATTTTAGAGAATTTTTCGAAAATTAGGCATTTTATCGAACAACACTTATAGCTACTATTTTGCTATAAGTTTTTGCATTTCATTCAACTATCTATCAAATGAATTAGGCTTTAAAAATCTTCCAATAATAATAATATACTATTTAGTCCTGAAATATGAAAAGAAACCTCCAAAGAAATTTGAAGAAAAATATTGTTATTTCGCTAAACAAAAAGTGTCGTTACAGCAACCTTTTTACTTCAATGTTTTGTTACTTTGATTTACTTCTTCTACAACTTTGCATAACATATTCTTTGCTTTTATAGATACTTACATAAGTGTAAATAATAACAAAACAAGTTACCGTTATGATATGCCATTAAATATCTATTTTCATAAGTTATAGTTTAAGGGATTCAAAGCGCGTTTATAGCGACTTTCGCTATATGGACAATTCCGCATTCAATTCAATATCTTGTGTCATTCTCTTTTATACACATGTATGATTCCAAATTCAAGCCATATCACTACTAAACATGTATTATTATATGTACAAGTTAACATATCCATTTTAAGCATTCGAATGCAAAACTACACATCTTAATTGTTTAAGAGGTAATATTTCACCATATCACATACTTATTGAAACATAGAATTATGCTCAAAACTTTAAATGGTTAGGGAATATTATCACTGATAATAGTAAGCATTTCAACAAGCAACTTTTACTAGTAATTAGCAAGATTATTAACTTCAAATTAAGTGAGCTTAACTCAACTTATCAATCCATACCTCTTCCTACCAACATTCAATCATAACAATACCTCACTATCACTTCCAACTCTAACCAAAACATCGCCAAAGTCACCATACCTCTTTCTATAGAACACAATTATACTCCTCCTCCACCATAGGTCACATCCATCATTTCCTCCACCATAGTGCACGAACCTAGCTCACAGCCTTAAGGCTTAAACGCCACCTCCTTCACCACCTTAGAACCCACGGCCTAAGCCACTTCCCCCACTCAAAGCACACATGGCCAGTGGCCATTTTATTTGTTTAAGGATCATGGCAAAAAATAGAAGAGAGGGAGAAGAGAATTTAAGAAGAGAAGTGAAGATGAGTTTGTGAAAATATGAGTGTGTATGCATGCCTTTAAATAGTGTTAGGAAGTGAGAGGAATAGTGTGAATAAACCACTCCTTAGCCATAAAATTAAGCATTTAAGACCATGGTCTTACACGTCCATCCCTTCCATGTTTGGTATCTTTGTTTAAGGGTACTTTTATTCCTTATGTTTCCACTTACTTTTGCCAATTAATACTTTAGTTCAGTTAATTTTTAGTGTTGAATATGCTTGTATATGATTTTTGTTTGATGATAATAAACACACACACACACACACACACACACACACACATATATATTCATTTAAATGTATTGCTACCGTACTATTTTATTTTCACATAATTAAATAAATATTTGCCGAATAAAATAAATAACACAGAATTTAAATTCAAACAAACATTTTATTCAAACAAATATTTTATTACAATTTTGAATAGCACAAATTTATGCTCTCATTATATATACAAAATTTCAGTTACAATACAGTTCAATTTACACAAATGTCCTCACTACATATCGCTCATACACTCGTATTTATCTTAAACTCTATTCCAAATTTAACCCAGCATCTAAGCGAACTGTAAAATAAACACTCATGCAGTAAAATTGAAAAAGAAATATTTTTGCAGTGTAAAATAAAATGTGTATTTTGAAAATGTTGTTTGCCTCAGTTATTTGGGTTATTCATCATCATATTTATTTTGAATTCATCTTACACGAACAGATTGTGACATGCATAGTGTATCACTGAACATACCACAAGGCCATGCACACCAATATAACTTGATAAAATTGCAGGGACATGTGAGCACAATGTCAAACCCAATCAAAAGCTAGGTTCAACTCAAGTGCAATAAAAATAAAATCAAGACATGAGCACAAGGTCAAACCCAAGCTATAAGCTGGATTCAACTCAGATATAAAGTGACGTACACATGAAGAAAAATTCCAAAATCACAATGAATCAGTACAAAACAAGGTGGCTACAATAACAAGCACACATGACCAACTCAAATAAAGCATGTAGACATGTACTCGATGCAAACCAAAACTCAATACAAAGAATTACAACATCCAGTCAGCAATGTAGTTCACATATGTATATAGTGAATGCAACAAGAGAACTTGAAGTTCAAAGGCAACCAAATAGAAATAAAGACTGCAAATACCAAAGCGAAGTCACCGGACTACATGAAGTCTAACAATAACCAATGGAACCAGACTCAAGGAAATGTATAAAGTGGTGAATGCAACACTTCAATCAATGCATAGTGCAGAGTTACGAACACAATGAAGCATACAAACAAGCATATCTCAAGGCATAAGAACATGTATCCCAGGTAAAATAATCATGATAGCAGTTCACGTATGGAACCAAACTATCATAACTCAGTTTTACTCGAACCAGATTTTGATCATAACATGCTCACAAGCTCAAGACAAGTGCACCATGTATATACATAAATAACTCGAAGTGAACAGAGCAAGAGCAAGGTTCAGAACAATGTGCATAGGAACTCAAAAATGACTATACACATGAAAAGCATTCGAGTTAAAACAAATACCAGAGCTAGCATATCAGACTGTTTCAAATGCAACATACCAGTGTACAAGTGGTTGTGATCAAGCAGTGCAACCCTAAGAAAATGCGAAGCTACGCCAGAGAATATAAAAGTGCAGACCATACTCTAAAACATATGCAAGTTCAAAAAATTCAATTATATGTATAATAGAACTCAAGTGCAAGGCACAATGCCAGAACCAAGCACATATGCAATGGCAACACTACGTCAAGACTTCAAGACCACATTCATATAAAATCATGGTCAAGTACATACATGTAACAATTCATAGTTTCAGCTGCAACAAGACTCAAGTGAAATCAAGTGCAACATCAACGTAAAACATCACAGCAACAAGCTCGTAAGAAACCAAGTGGAAGGCATACAAATCATACACATATATACATACGTATATGTATGTATATACATGGTTATAGTAAGCACATTTGTGAGACACCGTCGAATGTAAAGCAGCAAATTTTGTTTTCACAAATTGATCTAGCCGAAGAAGTCAGAGGCATTTTTACTAAACAACAGTCAACAAAAATTTGAATCAAAACCGTGCTGAACAAAGTAGTGTTCAAACAAGTCAGAATAAAAGCTAGGTGATAACAGGAATCGATCAAGTCAGCATTAAACTAGGAAGTAACGGAAATCGAAAGTGTTCAAATTATCACTTCATGTGGCCGAAGTCAAACCAGAAATTCACTGAGCAAGTTAAAAATCAAAGCCGTGTTGACCAAGAAAACATAAAATATACGAATTGAAAAAGTCACAGAACACCAACAACATTCAATCGAGTTCAAGCAATAGTTAAGGAAATAAACAATAGTTAAATGAACAATAGTTTAAGCAATCGAGTTCAAGCCGAGTTAAATTAATAGATGAAGTAAAATGAATATATTTGAACAATAGTTAAGGAAATTGAACCCTATTAAAGTCCAATCATCATCGACATGAAGATCTATCGAGTTCAAGCAAATTAACCAGAAAAGCAAAAAGGAAATCACTTACCAAGTCAAATCGAACTCGGAGAATTGAAGCAGCCGCTCGCAAATCAGAGAGAGTTGATTGGTCGACAAAGCAATCATGAGAATATCAATTCAATCGATCAACAATCAATCAGCTACTTGAATTCCAGAAGCCCTAATTTTTGAAAGAAAAGGAACAAACGAAAGAAGCAGTCATTTTTCAACCCAAATACCAGGCCGAAGAAAAAAAAATGGGAACAATATTTTTTTACTTCAATCTTTTTGGGCCGGCTTCTTTAAATTATTATTTGGGCTTTAATTTTTAAAATTTGGATTTTTTTAAAAACTTTTTATTTGCTTTGTATTTCCCTGTTTAAACTTTTGTAAATTCTAGTCGTGTGACCAGGGGATGAACTACGGTGGTGTAGTTTAAGAATTCACAACTCAGTGGTTGAGTTATGGCACAGTTTTGAGCGTAGATAGTCGATAGCTGGTGTCGTGAGTTTACATGTGTAAGCGTCTGACAACTTAATTTCTAGTAGAAACATGGGGCATCACATATGTAGGGTTTTGCCAAAGTTGGGTAAATCTATGTTGTTTTATTTCTATTTTTTATTCTGCTATTATATGTGCTGCTATTATTCTGCTATTACCAGTGCTACAATTATTTTATATTTCCACGTTAAATTTTTATAATTAATAGTATCACCCTATTCACCCTTCTTTATGGTGAAATCGATCATACAAGTGGTATCAGAGCTAGGAACAAAAGTAATTTTTGATTTTAAAATTTTGATTTTTCAAAAAAAATTATTGTTTTGAAATTTTTAAATGACTTCTTTTAATAATGCTTTTGCTAAGGGTCCGTCGATAGTTAGACCACCAATGTTCAAAGTTGAATATGCTTACTGGAAAAATAGAATGAAATTTTTTCTAAAAATTATTAATGCTTGTAATATTGTTGAGACTGGGTATATGACACCAACTATAATAGTAGATAATCAGGAAATAGATAAACCAATGGATCAATCGATAGATCTTGAAAATAAACTACATAATGCTAAAGCAAAAGTTATGAATTCTATTATTTGTTCATTGGGTCAAATTGAATTAGTCGTGCCTCACATTGTTTAACTGTGCAGGAAATATGGCACACACTTGAAGTGGCTCATGAAGGAACATCTCAAATCAAGGAATCTCGCCTTGCTATGCTTAGCAACAAATACGAGGACTTCACAATTGCCAAGGTTGAAAATGTCAAAGAGTTGTATGGACGGCTTTCCAATATTGTATACAAATCTAAAGCACTTGGAAAATCATACATAGAATTGGAAATAGTTTGAAAAATCCTCAGAGTCCATCCATGAAGTTTTGAAGCAAAAGTTATTTCCATTCAAGAATCAAAAGATTTGAAACAAGTTAAAGTTGAAGAGCTCATTAGAAATCTCACCACTTGTGAGCTAGAAATGAAATTCAAGAAAGAAAGCGAAGGCGGTGATACATGAAAGAGAACAATAGCTGTCAAAGGAACAATTGAAAATGATGATTATGATGATGGAGCAATTGCACTGGCACCGCTAATGAATAAATTCAAAAGGTAGAATCATAGATACGGAAATCCTGCTCTGAATTAACAATTCAAAATCCGAATAGTAAAAGTTCTAGACAACCCAGAAGAGCAGGTGATCATCTGTTACAAGTGCAATAAACCTGGTTACATCAATCCCAACTGTTCCCAGAGTCGACTCGGCCAAGAAAATAAATCGAAAAGGAGAAGTTTTGTAGCCATGCGGAATAAATGAGATGATGATAAAAGCACTAGCAGTGAGAGTGAAAAAGAAGATCTGTGTTTTCGGGGTGATATAACTGATAGTGATGATGAAGGGCCAAGCGAGATATCAAAACTTACTCATTTGAAATTATTTATATATTTCCATGAAGTAAATGGCTGTTTTGTACGACTTAGGTAGAAATACACTAAAATTGAATCACAAAGAGATACTTTGATAGATTTAAATAAACAGCTTGATTAATTGGTTAAAAACTATCAAAATAAGTGCGCTAAGGCGAAAAGTGTCCATCATTCGAAGAAGAAATTAAAAAATCAAAAATTAAAATTAAAACGCTTGATGATGAAATTCTGATTTTGAAAGTAAGTGAAAACACAAGGAGAGAAAATTCTATTAAAAAGTGCATACAATTATTAAATGAAAATGAATCTCTCAAAATACAAGTCCAACAACCGTCTACGACATTTTTGAAAATTTTCTAAAGGTGAAAGATCATTAAATATGCTACTAGGGAAACAAATTGTTAATCTTATTAGACAAGGACTTGGGTAGAATCAATCCGAATATATTAGAGGTGAAATTAGTAAAGTCAAATCCGAGTGTGCAATTTGTAGAAAAACGGACACAATCAGAATAATTGGTGGAATAAATACAAACACATGAAAACAATACCAATTTGGGTTCCAAAATGTGACAGCCTAGCCTTTCAACCTTCGAAAATCGATATCCAATACATCACCCATATTTCAATGCCGAAGATTCAAATGTTGGAGTCTGGATCGCTGGAGTCATAACACATTAGGTAATAACGACACAATGGAAACAAAATAACTTTCATTCATACACTTCATGGATTACAACATTCTAACAACAACTGTCCATCATCATTAGAGTCATATATATTACACAATAGCGGAATACAACATAACAACGGAAAAATAACATCAACATGGTTTTCCAAGAGAGTCCAACATAGTGCATCTTCATTTCCAAAGTTGCAATGTCCAAACCAAAAAGCTCAAAACCAAAAGCTCAAAACCAAAAGCTTCAAAGACTTCCAAATCCACACTTCCACCCAACTTAGCTCTAGAACCTACTGATAACCCGATTTAGGCTGCTCGTATGGAAAATTAGGGGCACCCAGAGTTTAGCAAAGGGGACAATAAACTACGAGTCAGTCATGGGACTGGTGTGAGAACTTAAAAACAGTTATAAGTGCAAAAAGAAATCCGTTCATGCTTTTGGAAAATGAAACTAGCATAAGGTCCCATGGCACACACTCAAATGCAATCGCACACATGGGGATGGTTTCTCCTTATAGTAGTCAAACATGCTTGATTCGCCAATATCCTTTTGATATTATTTTTAGTGCATAGTGTGGAAAACCATTTTTCAAGTATAATATTAATTTTAGCCTGCATACGTACAATTATAGTATGCCTACTATAACTACCATTTTAAATTGCAGGTTCTACAACTGAAATCGTAAAGGGCTCGTATTGTTTCGTTTGGATTTCCAACAAATGGCTAAGGTTAAGGAAATTCCTTTATCCGAATGGGTATGCCTCTGGAGGGACGTCCCGAGAACCTAACCGGATCTCTGCCAACACAAGGCCGGGCTACTTCTATAACTAGGTAACTAACTGTCATGAGTATGCCATCCTTCGATCGTAACCGACCTTTACCGAGGCGCCTCAAATTCCAACAACCACATATGTTAAATATCTAGGCTCCATACCATAATACGACTTTTATCCAGAAGGAAATGCATATATCCTTAGGGTCGCGAATCAAATAACCTTGCCGTATCCTTCCTGTTTTCGACCATTTCCCAGGGTATGAGGTTAGATGAAGTCTTATCCCACAAAGCTATACTATACACAAAAGCCATGCTTCAATTAACCAATACTCAACACTTAGCATGCCACATTACCAAATTGGGAATATATCACTAATAACTATCAACTTCATAACCTCTGAGCTCGTACGTCTCAAAGAAGGGGGTTAAGCTAAGGGAATAAATTCTCTGCCATAAATAGAAATGTAGTTGATAGAAACCAGCTTTATATCTCAAAGTGTAATGTCAGACATGCATCCATACATGTCCATCCTAGGTCTGAATGGAACCGAATGCACTTCGTCTAATTAAGGAAAGAAGTCCTTGCAAATCCGTATATCCAATATCTCGTCCGGACTCTCCACCACATAGGGTAATCTCTATAACGGAGCAACTTGGTGCAGAAACAATCAACAGGCAATCCTTTCGTCTTCGAACATAACCAGTCTTCAACCACCATCTTCAAATGCAATTCCATTCTGTCGTATCATTATTCGGAATGGGGTTTTGACTTAAGGTCCTTCCTCGGCTTTTTCGAATAATGAGCACTTATTTAAAACATATGGATACATTCGGATCTTAGTTAAGTCACGGCTTTTTAGCCCTTATTTCCTAAACCTTTCCTTTTGAATGGTTTAAACAAATTTCCATTTTTAATATTTTAAACAAAAGATCCACCTTTTATAATTCAATGCAGAACATTATATTCACATAGCAATTCATCACAGATATGTAACTTACATTTATCACAGCTCAATCCAAAGCAATTCATACCACAGAATATTATAGATTAACATACTAGAGTTGTTAATCAATCTAACCATTCAATATATTTAATCTTCCATAAGCAAGATTAATTAATCACATAATTTATAATTAATTTAATTTAAACCAAATAAATTAATTACTTATGAATTAATCATCTAACCTTGCTTAATTATCATTAATTAATTACAAACTATTTGTTACTATTTTAATTAATTAATGAAATTAATTAATCATCCTTAATTACTTGCAATAATTAATTTTCCTATAATTACTGGTTTTACCCTTTAATTAATAATTAATTATCCTTTATTTACTTAATTAAGTAACCTTTAATTATTAGTTAACCTTTAACTATTAACTAATTAACCTTTAATTATTAATTAACCTTTAATTATTAATTGATTAACCTTTAATTATTAATTAATTAAACTTTAATTATTAATTAACCTTTAATTATTAGTTAGTTAATTAATTAATTAATTAATTATTCTTTAATTACTTTCATTAATTAATTAATCTTTAATTACCCAAGACCTTAATTAATTTAAGATAAACCATTTATCTTAATTAATTACTTAATTATCATTTAAATCTTTATTCAATAAACCTTGGAATTAATTATCATTAACATATAAATTAACTTAAGAACTTTAAGTTAATTAATGATCAAAACCTTTACCCTTCTTTAATTAACTACTCAATTATACTATTTAATTTTTATAAATTAACTTTAAGAATTAATTTAAAACAAAGGATATATATTAAAACACTTTAAACTTAATTAATTTAAAATAATTTATTTATAAACTTTAATTAGTCCCAAACTTAAATAAAACAACTATTATCTAAAAAAAGGGGTTAACAAAATTGTTTAAGTAAAACTTGATTTGTTTTAAAAAATTTAAAACTGTTATTATACTAGAACGCACAAACCCGAGTCAATCCCTGAACCAACCCGAGCCAAAACCCGAGAAATCCTCTTTTTTTTCAAACTTTGTTCTATTTTAAATTTTTAAAACCCTGTAACATGCTAAACTCTCACGTACCCATCTGATGCAACACTTGAGCCAGAACTTTACTTTCCCGAGTTCAAACCCGAGGCCATCACCTTCTTCTCAAACCTACAACATCATCTCAAACACTTTGATGCGTCTGACACCTGTTCACGTGCACAGGAAAACGCGGTGGCTCCGACCATCAATGCCATCGCCGACATGACAGCTTCGACCACCACTCTCGATTTCGATCACCCAAAACCTTGGATTGATGACGAACTCGAAATGGGGCACTAACGAACCCACTAGGACAAAACAGTTCATCCAAAAACCTCCTCGACCCAGCACCTTAGGTCACCAGAGCCTTTGTAACTCTGACCAAAGCTCCACCGTTGACCCACGCTCCGATCCCCTACGCTCCGAGCCAGTCTGATGCTTTGATGACGACGAACTCGCTTCGAAACTCACGTCAACCAAACCAGGTCTTAAAACCCTATTTCAATGTCGCCTGACCTCCACGGTGATCGATAAATCCACCGACCCTTTTTGCCGAGGTCACCGACCTTTAAGGTTCCCCCAGCAGCGATCCTGACCACCCACCTTGCTCTGATCACTAGAAAATGCCCAAAATCGCCTTCTCGTTCAATCCACGAATTCTCCCCAATTACTAAACTAAAAATCTTGATTTTGTTTTTAAAAATTCATGGTTTTTAAAATCGAATTAGATGATGTAAGTGAAATTTGAAATCATGATACTCGAATTTGACATGTTTTTGAGTTTTTCACTGTATATTTTAATTTCCTAAAAAACTTAAACTAATAACACTTAGAAATATTTGTAAAGTTAACATCTTGTTAATTCTAGCACATATTGTTTAAACATCATCAACTAAAAGAGATTAGCAGAAGAGAGATTGAATTTTTAACTTGTTTTAACCTGTTAACATAAAAGCAGAGACGTATATATATGTGTATGTACAGATATATACACAGATAACAACATACATATACACATGCAAGCCTATTTATACATGCATGAAATCATCTTTCACAACATCATTTCAAATATTAGTCACATGCATCACGTTTTAACAAATTTAAGCCTTTAAAAAAAGTTATTTGCTCACATTTTTTGATTTACAGAAAAGCCTGGAATTTTTTTTGAATTTGAAAATTGGGAACATGGTTTTGATTTGCAACTTGATTTTGATTTGCTTGGTTAAACTGAGTTGAATCTACTTTATGTTGCGTTGATCTGAATTTTATTTTGATTGTTTTTTACCTTAATTTTTTACTTCTGGTTTTGCTTTCTTAGGTTTTGAATATAACAAAGAAAATGAAAAAGAAGGAGTATAAATATATATAACACTGTTTATTATTATTATTTAAAAGAAAATAAAAAGAAAATTAATGACACTTGTATTTTGCATGTCTCATTCTAGCCTACTATTGTCTTTTTGTATGCCTTTATGATTTAATATTTTTATATATAATTTTACATTATATTTTCTATTTTTATTAATACATTTCCTTTTATTAATATTTATATAATCTTTAAAGAAAAAGACTTAAAAATCTAATTATACATTAATAAATAAACACACACACACACACACACACACACATATATATATATATATTAGTTTTTAAAATATAGAGTTTTAAATTTTTAAGATATTTATTTTTGAATTTCAAATCAAAATTCTATTTACAATCTATTTATATATATACACACACATAAACAAACACATGTCTTACTTGTTTTGGAAAAAATTAAATTAGTTCACAAATTAATTCTAAAAGTTATATTAGTTACTAAATTAAATTTGGCTTAAAAACGGGATGGTTACAAATTCCCCCTTAAGAAAATTTCGTCCTCGAACTTTGGTAGATAGGGAGACAAACAAAGAATATATGAATACATAAGAAGATAGAGAAATGGCTTATCAGATCAAGCCGAAATATCCATTCTACATTTGGGATAGGACTTCTGCATGCTTTCATCTGTTTCCCAAGTACAATCATTCGGATCTTCACTCCATTGTGCTTTCATCAATTTCACCACTTTATTCCTTAATCGCTTTTCATCTCGACTAATAATCTTCAATGGTTGGTTTTCAACGCCAAGTCAGGCGTGGTTTCCAAATCCTTTTGAGCAGCCTCTTCAATGATATGATCTGGGTCGCGCACGTACTTCCGAAGGTGTGAAACATGAAACACATTATGCATGTCAGCTAACCAATTAGGTAACTGCACTCGATAAGCCAAAGGACCGATCCTCTCAAATATAGGAAAAGGACCTATATATCGTAGTGCCAGCTTACCCGTCTTTCCAAATCTCAAAAATCCACGTATTGGAGAAACCTTTAAGAAAACTGAATCTTCAACCTGGAACTCTAAAGCTCTTCTCGTATGGTCGGCATAATTTTTCTGTCGACTCTAGGCAGTTTTCAACTTCTTCCGTATGAAATCAACCTTCTCAGAAGCTTCCCTTATCATGTCTGGACCAAGAACAAGCCTATCACCCAACTCAAACCAATAGCAGGTGATCTACAAGGATAACCATACAATGCTTCGAAAGGATCCATTCCAATACTGGCTTGATAACTATTATTGTATGAAAACTCAACCAAATGCAAATGGTCCTCCCATGAACCTCCAAAATCGAGAATATAAGCACGCAAAAGATCTTTCAAGATTCAATTTATTCTCTTAGTTTGCCCATCAGACTGCGGGTGGTAAGCAGTTGTGATATCCCGGAAATTTTGGCAATATTAATTTAATAATCTGTATTTAAAATTTAATGTAGTTGATAAAGTCTGTTAATAAATTTTTTACTTGATTTAATAATCCAATTAAATAAATGTTTAAATTGGTGAATTTTATCTTTTAAAAGCTAATAAATTACTTTCTATTTATAATGTGTATATATATATATTGTAGATAGATAAGTTTTGATTTGGAGTTTAATAAACAAATAAAATTCTTGTTTTTAAATTTTAATATTCATTTTGATAATTTGGAAATTTATTATTTTATTTATAACTATTCAAAACTATTTAATAAATAACTATTTGGTTTTAAGATACTTAAAGAAATTGTTTTAAATTGTTTAAATATATTTTAAAGCATAGTTTAAATTTTAATAAGATAAGCAAAAGTTTATTTTATTTCCTTTTTGAATATAGCTTAATAATTATAATTTGGAATTATATATAGAAATTTAAAATACCATTTATATATTAAAACATTAATGCATTTAAACAAGTTAGGCAAGTGATAAGTAATTTATAATTGCTTTTATAAATTATTTTAAATTAATAAATATGTTACTTTCAAATAATAATAAATGTATAATTATAGATAAATTTTAAAAGATAATATTATTATTGTTAAATTAAGTATGTTAATATGAATTAGTTTTAAATTGGGTTTTTAAATATATGAATAGAATTTGAATTTGATTTAATTTTGAAATTTCAAAAGAATAAACATATCTAAATTATATAAGTAAGCTTTCATATTTTTTTTCTATAATTTGTTTCATTTCATTTTCTTTAAAAAGAAATGTACATATGCATTTACTTATGAAGATATTTTATATATATATGTATTTAGTAAATAATGAAAAGAGGATTTCATTTACTTTTAAAATAAATAAAAATAAATAAAATTTCTTACAAGACACATATTATTATATTAAGGGGTATAATGCCAAGTGTAGTTAACTTAAATGACTAATGTGACAAGTGTTAGTTTTTTACATGTGTCATATTTATTTTTAATTTTTCTTTGATTTTTAAATAAATCAATTACACTTATATAAACATGTTTCTTCAATCTTCTCCTTTTCTAATCTCCATTTTTCAAAGTTAAGAAGATAAAATTTCAACTGAAACAATTTGTTTCCAAAACTCTCAAAAACCAAATCAGTATGCTATAATTCATTTTCAAAATCCAATCTAAAATCTTCAAAAACTTGTTTCAAATCAAATCTGAAAGTTTTCTCTTCAAAACAAAAATCTGAAATCCTTCCTTAATTAAAGCCTACAAATCCTCTGTAAAGCCATTTTCAAATGCAAAAGCATATGCCTACATTCTTTAAACTTGAAATCTGTAATGTAAGTTTTAAAGCAAGCAAGTCCTCTGTAAAACCATTTTCAAATGCAAAATCAAAGCATATGCCTGCATGCATCTTTCAATCTGGGAATATAAGGAGGAATCTGGGTTGTCTTCTGCATCTAGAATCAGGCCTGCATGCAAGTTTAAAATCAAGTCTTATGTCTTCAAAAAGTTTCATTAGCATGCAATTGTAGTTTCGAAACAAAGAGGCAACTCAAGTTTTTTTAAAAGCTCATGTATATTCCAGTTTCCAAAGTAATATGCTCTGTTTCATGTTATATCAGGTGAGTAACTCCTGTTTTTTTTTACTTAAGTATAAATTTGTTGTTTGATTGATGATTGAAATAAGTACGATTGTGAGTAACATTACAGTATAAAATTTAAGTAAATACCTTTGTTGCTAAATCATCTATGAAAACAAGTATGTTTGTGAGTAACCTCATAAATAAAAAAAGAAAAAACTTAAGTATGGTTATGAAATGCATGCTTGTTTCCTGTGATAAAATTGTATTGTGTATATGTATCTTCTGTATATAAATTGTTTTGAGCATAAATACAGTTTTATGTTATTACAGTTTTTTTCTAAGTTCCAGATCCATATTTTAGTAAAACTTAAGTACTCTTGAATCAATCTCTAATAATACATGAATCTTGAACAATGTATGTTTAACTTATTACAAATTTTAGTTAAAATTTTGTTAAGTTAAAAAGAATCTATAGTTTACTGGAAAATAAGGAAAACAACAGAGTAAACTAAAAACAGGTAAAATTCAATTTATTTGTTTCTTAGTTTCAGGTGCATGAATCAAAAGCTTAAACTTAAATTGATTTTTGAATCAAAAATTACAAATTTTAGTATTAGGATTTATGAACTTTGCTGTTTTTACTTGGAATTGTAAATGGAGGAAATTCAGATGATCTCGGGATTTTGGAAGGTTGGGTTTTCTTCTGGTGATGGATGGGTGATCAGTGGTGATGAGAAAAATGGCGGTGGTGGTGGAAGATCACCGTGGTGATGGGTATTGTTCGAATTGATTTCTAAACCTAATTTCTGGGCAGGCAGTGACTTGATCAGCATGGTGGTTGTAGTGGATCGAGTGCTTTGGAATTCCAGAGATAGTAGCTGGAGCATCGACGTACTCGTGGCCGGAGTTGCAGTCGTCACGGTGATCGGAATTTGGTTGCGTCGTAGTTTCCAGGTTTGGGATTTTGAGGTGATAGTGGTTCCTGTATGCTTCAGGTTTTGGATTGGGGGAACTCAAATTGATTTCGTGATGCTTATGAGGATCTGATAATCGTGAATGGATCTATGGGCAAGCGTCGACTTGTTCGTGGACTAGGCGGTGACTGGAGGCGGCCAGGACCACCGTGCATATGCACGATGAAGAAATGGTGTCAGGTGATGTTTGGGTTTTTGCAGGAATTTTGTACTCGAGTCACACTCGGGTAATTCGAGTTTTTGCTCGAAGATGATCAGGGTTTTACTCGAAGTTGTACAAGGGAGGCTTGGGTATTTTAGAAGTTACAGGTTTCTCTGAAACCTGTATATTTCCAAATTCAAATTTGTTTTAAAACCCTGGAAAAAATTTTGAAATAGAATTTAAAATCTAAATTTAAAGTATGAATTTCAAACTAGATTTGAATTCCAGTTTTAAAATTTAATTTAAACTTTATAAATTAAAATGTTTAAACAACTTTAAAAGGGTTTAAAAAAATTGAATTTAAAGATAAAGTTTTAAATAAAATGTAGAGATTTATACATAAGTTTTAAATCTAGAAATCAAGATCCAATTTGAATCATAATTTTGAAAATAAAGGAAGTTTTAAAAATTATAAATGTTGAAAAACTTTGATATTAAAACATATTTTAAATATGATTTATATCTTAAAATAAATATGGGTTTAAATTCCTTTAAACATCTTTTATAAAATAAGAAACTATTTAGTATAAGTTTTAAAAAGGTTTTTAAAATGTTTTTAAAACTTTGTTAAAGTTAAGTTCGATTTCATTTTAAATTTTAAATTTTAAATCTAATTTGATAACAAATTTTAAAGTAAGTTGTTTTAAATTTTCTTTGTTAATGATAATCTAATCATTAATAAGAAATGTTTTATTTTAAATAAATCAAAGATTTAATGATTTTGATTTATTAAATTAGTAGGGTAATTAGATGAATAATTAATTAATTAATTTAATTAAATAAGTAAGGATTTTGAATTAATTAATTAAGGTTGAAGTAATTAATTAAGATTAATTAATTCGGAAATAAGATCATTAATTAAATAAGTTAAGATTTTAATCAATGATTAGAAATCAGTTTATTAAGAGATTATGATTAATTAAGTTAAAAACTTAATTAATTAAACAATTAGTGATTAATTAAATGATTATTAAAGATTAATAAATTTGTGATTAATAATGATTAATTTAAGTTAATTACTTAAGAAAGGTAATTAAGAAAATTGTTGATAAGTTAATGAAGATCATTAACTTGGGATTATTTATTAATTAATTTAAGTGATTAATTTTGATAATTAATTACATTAATCAAATTAGATAATCATTATGGAATTTGGTTAAGTATGATTACTTTGTGAAAGTAATTAAAGTTATTAATTACTCATTGTAATTAATTAATTAATTTGATTAGTTTAAATTAATTAATTAAGTTTAATTAATTTAGAATAATCATTTGATGGGTTGGTAAGAGATTAATAATTACTTAGAGAAGTAATTAAAATGAGTAATTGCTGGATATAACTTATTGGAATATGAAAGAGTTTGGGGTTAATTACTTGTGTAATTATTATGGAAGATAATTACTTTGTGAAAGTAATTAATGATTAATTACTTAGTGTACTTAATTTAAGCATTGATTGATTAAGTCATTTGGAAAATAATTAAGTAATGTAATTAATTAAGGGTAATTTAAAACAAAGGTAATTTAATAATCTATTTTAAAATTTAATCCCCGAAATTTAAAACAAGGGTACTTAATTTAAGAATTTCATCCCCGAAATTTAAAACAAAGGTAATTTAATAATCTATTTTAAAATTTAATTTTAAAACGCAAGCATATACCAATGATATGCTAACAACCATAGCAATCGATTTATCCAACCAAAAAATCTAATTATCCATAAAAATTCTGGATAGAACTTTCACGAGTTTCCTCGGTATAAATATCAGGATACTCACTCTGTAGATTCCAAACAATCAATACTATTTAGCTATAGAGCTCCTACTCATCTAGATCTACAGAACTAGATAGCATATCAGACTACAGACGAGTCTGACTCAACAACCAACCTCTATAACTACTGGTTCTAAAACCAGAGATAGACCATATACGTACTGCCTCAGAGATACGTGGAACTCATCGAATCCCAGTTACCTAAACTGGCAATTCAATCCTGAAAACCAAACACTGATCCAACCAAAACACAGAAGCTTTCCGGTCTTACCCCATCTTATAGCTCCTGAATCAAAGAAAATTCCAACAACAACGAAGTCTCCAACTTCGAATTCCAAATTTCTCCGTCCCTTATCCACACAAGTCTTCGGACGATCCTGGCTATCATCATTCAAACTGATCAGCTTAACCCTTGCTGATTTCTCTAAAAACAAACTAGATCAAAAACAACCCAACATAATGATCTCCTCAAGATTAATCCAAAACTAAGTACAAAACTCTACTCCATAACAACAGAAGACAGAACAAACTTCTCCTAATCCGAAAAAGACAATCAGAAACACTTCCAAACTGCTTCCGCTGCACAACTCTGATCCGAAGTAGAAGAAAATGCTGACGAATCTCTGTCTTTCCAGAAGACATCCAGAAAATCTTCAACAATCCAAGAGAATACTCAAACAATCTCAAGTCACTTTTGCGATCAACCCAGATAAATGTCCAAAGAAAACTGTTCTCTCTTTACCAAACAGAACAGCTTACACTGGTCTAGTCAATTCATTGAAGAAACAGATTCACTCTGCAGCTTCTGAATTCCACCTCCAGAAGAACTACTCAGCTAAGACCTCTCTGTCGGCTCACAGAACATTCCAAGCTGTATTGCTGACATTGATCCTAAATTTCCTAATCCAAAGCTCTTTGAGAAACTCAGACTTCAAAGCAAACAGAAACATCACAACATCCTGCTGAATCCAGCCACAACACCGAAGCAGAATACTTCCAAAATTTGTTCCTAAGAAATATCTTTGGACACAATCCATAGTCACTGCATCTCATCACGCAGTTACAACATCCTGAGGTATCAAAGTACCGTCACTTGCTCCAGCTCAACCGACAGATCCAAACTCTACTCACCAAACTCTGCACTTCAAAGATAACTCCGAACCTTAACATGGTTTCCTTCAGAGATCGATGAAATCTTTATCACAACAAAGCTTACTCGAGACAGTATTAGGTCTACAGTCTCAACAGATATACTTCCAACCTCAAAAATCAGACTTCAACCAATGGTAGTAATCGTGTTACACACACACCACTACCTTATCTACCTTTATAACCTATATTGGAAAACTTGAAAAGGTAACCCAACAGATATGTAGAAATAGATAAATATATATAAATATTTTTATAAAATTACAAATACGCTCTCTCAAGATAAACACCACTACAGAGCCTAGGTATTCACTCAACCTAATGCTCTCATACCACTGTAACGACCCAACTTCCAAACACTAGGAAGTCGCATCGCTAATAAGAAAGAAAGGGATAGAAAAGAAAAAGAAAGAGAAGAAGAAGAAATAACACATCAGAATCTAAACAGCGGAACGAATTAATTATTTAATAACATAAAATATTACATAGTTTACAAACACTACCAGAGTACACAGATAATACAGCACATACTAGACAGTTATAAACACCTGTCTAGTTAGTACAACACATTACAATTCAAAGACAAACAGAGATACCAAACATAGTGGAATTCTATATATCTAACGCAGAAGCCTCCTCCATTACTCCTCTATAATTCGTCCAAGCTAACCTGAATCCCTTGGCTACTCGTAAAAAATTTGAGTACCCAAGAGTTTATGAAAACAAAAGATAAACTCCGGGTCAGACATGGGTCTGGTGTGAGTAACAGGTTAAAGTTGCTTAATTTTCAAAAAAACTTTCGAAAAAAAGGTATCGCGTAAGACTTCCCACACATAAACATGGAAAAGTTTTAACCTTACGCTATCCAAAACAATTGATAGGAAATCTGATGATATTATAATAGGTCTAGGGCTTTCAAGTAAATACAGAAATAGCTGGAATGCTTACATATCACGTTCCAACATAGTTGGGCATAATTAATACGTACGGAACTTATTAGATTTTGGATTCCATTAATGGCAGGGCTACTGGGGTATCGCCCGTCACAGTACGTGGCCTAGATCAACGTACCGAGGAGTATGCCCGCTCCCCTGCAACACAAGGCTGGAACCATTCCTTACTGAACAGTTCCGAACAAGACAACCCCGCAGTTGGTGTGCATATCCAACTGCCCACTAAGCCGAATAAAAAGGGACCTCTAGACAGGGGAAAATCTTTCTCTCCAGTGGGAGATACCCATGAAGCCTTGCTGCACCTCTCATGTTTTAGCCATTCCCGGTTGATGAGGCTTGAGGCTACGATTACCTTTATAGGACACATTATCTTAGAATGCTCATCGTCCACCTGACGATGTTCTGAAAGCATTCAATCCATACAAGTTCGTTCCAGGTTCAAACGAAACCAAAGGCATTATCTCGTTACACTCGTTTTGGAATCACCCTCAGAGTTAACGACGATAACCCTTACACTCTGAATCTCCGTTCTCGAGCTTGTAAGTACTATTTCCATCAAACTCATCATGGAATCACCCCCAGAGTTATACTGACTAATAGTCCTTACACCTCGAGTCTTCACTCTTCACATAAGATTCACGACCTATCGTTAATTTGGATCGATGTGGTTTTCGGATATCCAAATATGGAAACCCGATCCCGGTCTCATCGAAATCCAAAGCGTGTCTTTTAGGTCCAAGTTGTTTTAGAGTTTAAAACAATTCAATAACATTATCTATATGCACACAGATAGATAATTCACAGATTCAAAACAGATAATTATCATTATCATAACCATAGATAATCCACATTATCATTATCAAATGATAATTCATATCATCATCATAATGCAACCAATGAACCCATATAAATCAACATTACTAATCTCATAGCTGAGATTCAAACCATTCATGGCAAACTATATCATCCATTCATAAGCAATAATCCATAATCATACCATATATAATTAATTTAAATGAATTTAATTAATTACCTCATCTCTAATTAATTTAAAATGAATTAAATTAATTACTTACATCAAAATAAATTTTTGCTTATCACCATTAATTAATTACAAATTAATCAATTAACTAACCTCTAATTTATCATCTTAATTAATTACCCCTGATTAATCATACTTTAATTAATTTCACAAAATTAATTACTCTAAATCAAAAAAAATAATTATCCCTTAATTACTTCATTAACTAATTAACTATAATTAATTACATTTAACGTTAATTAATTACAATTAATTAATTACACTTAAATCACTTATTGTTGATTAATTAATCTTGATTAATCAATCTTGATTAAACAATCTTAATTACTATATTAATTAATGATCCTTAATTATATTTAATTAATTACTCAATTAAATTAATTACTTTCAGTAATTAATCTCACTTAAACCATAATTATTAATCACCTTTGATTAATCTCATTCTGTAATTAAGTACCCCTAATTACTTATCAAATTAATTACCCCTTAGTTAATTCTTTAATTAATTCCTTGATTAATTATACAAAATTATTTAATCCAATTCACAATCCCAACATCATCCATTAATTACATCCCGTAATTATCTTTAATTACTTCACTGAGTAATTCCATTAACTACATAAAGTAATTATCATCAAATCCAATGTTTAAAATTAATTAAACTTAATTAATTAATTTAAACCAAACTCAATAAACCCCATTAATTATATTAAGTAATTAATTTCTTAATTACTTCCATTAAGTAATTAACTTAAATAAATTTCACAATTGATTACATTTTAATTAATTAATCTAATTAATGATTTAAAATTAATTACATTAATTAATTATTAAATTACCTTAAGTTAATGACCATCATTAATCATTAACTCTTTCATTACTTTTCTTTAATTACTTCTTAATTAATCTCTAATTTAAATTAATCCAAATTATTAATTATAAATTAAATAAATAAGTCATTCCTTAATTATCATATTTATTTAATTATTTTAACACCTTAATAATTTCTAAGATAATCCATTCCTTATTAAAAATTTCATAAATATTAAAGAGGACTTAGAACATTGCATTTTTAAATTAAAATTCAAATTTCATTTTGAATCTAAAATTCAAAATGATATTTATTTAAGTATAAACCAAATTTAGATTCCATTTTAAATCCTTTAAAATAAATGTAAATAACATTTATTACTTCATTTAAAACTTATATAAGATAAGCTTTAACCAATTTGCTTAATTTTCATTTAAAATTAAGTTTAAAGTACATTACCATATAAATTGAAAATTCAAGTTAACAAATCATTTAACTTTATTATATAAACCTTTATAAAGAATTTATTCAAAAAGAATCAAGTTCAAATATTTGTTTTGAAAACAAATTTACCTCTAGCAAACAATTTAAATTTAACTTGTTTGAAACATTCAAAATTTTGAAACTTATTCAAATATCCAGTTTTTAAATTCAATACTCTTGAATCCATTCCTTATTTAAATCATTTGAATTTGAACTTGAATTAAACCTTTTTGATTTAAACCTTGCTTTTAAAAACTCTCTATTTAAAATACAAATTCATTTTTAAAAACCTGAAGATTCAAAGATCTTAAGAAAACTGGACTTAAATTTAAATTCAAACTGCTAGTTTAAATTAAGTTTCAGATTTCAAAACGAAATTAAATTCTAGAAAAACTGTCAGGTTTTATATTTTATTATTATTTTAAAACTGAAAACCACATTCAAATTTTAAAAACTAATAAGATTTCAATGTCTTTGAAACTATAATACATTCTACAGATTTAAACTTGTTTAAATCTTACCATAACTACTTTGAAATTTATTTAAATTTTTATTTAAATTCAAAACCTACAGACAGTTTTTACAGAAAACTGTAATATTACAAATTACCCGAGCCAACCCAATATATTCTTCGAGTCATCAGACCCATATCCTCGAGCAAACACAGCAAACACTCGAGTATTACTTTGAGTTCAAAACTCTGCAGTACCCAGTTTCATCAATACTCAAAACTTTGCACGGTGCATGTGCACCGTGCCTCTAGTCACAATCACCCACCTTCAGCGACTTCCAGTCATCGACAACCAATCCCACAATCAACCACCACCCTCAGATTCTCCTTCCAAAACACAAAATTGAATTCGAGTTGCCTTGCTCAAAACCTGGAACAGCAGAAACAGGTTTCACCCCAAACCTGTAACATGCCTCCTTCTCCACCTTCTGACCTTCGGAATGGCAGCGACTCCGGCCACGAGTTCATCCACCATCATACTATCATCCCCCAGAATCTCATTCAACTCGATCATCTCTTAATGTAGAACTGACCAAAACAATCAACCTAGCTTAAACTAGGGTTACATGTAACAAATCATCACCACTGTTTTCATGTTGATTTGCATCAACAACCATTATTTTTCCAATCATCAATGACTGCTCCTCCACCTACCAAAAGAACCCCGACACATAAATTTGCCTAGATCACCCAAAAACTCAAAATCCCCCTTTATAGTTAAACACAGAATTGCACCATACCCCCTCAACTAAAAGTCTAAATTTTTGTTCTAAAAATCATGTTTTGATTTTAGTTTTCAATCCATAATACTGAATCTATCTATTTCACAAATTGAAGTTTTCATATTTTTCAACATAACCTTGATATCCTGGCTTTACAGTAATACCAGATTTTGTTTTAACAAAATTTAAATTTTTAAAACTTAATCTAACTAATTAAAACATTCTTGGTTTGTTAATCAAATCCTAATAAACTAGATCAGATGGTAAGGCAGAGTCTTGAGTCTGGGAAACCATATAAAGATGGAGCAGAAAATCATAGTTCACACTAATACATCCATATAATGCATTCATAACATATTTATTTTCAGTGATAAAACTTGCAACCTAATTATATTTTAATCCATTTATAATATGATGTTACTCACCTTAATCTTGATGGCAGAACAGAAATTTTGAAAAAGACTTGGTGCTTCAAAAACTGGAAAACTTCCTTCTGCTTTTCTTAATGGATCTGGTGGCTTGCTCCCCTTTTTTTCTTAATCTTGTCAGTTTTAAATCTTGCTTTACATTAGCTCCAGATTTTACTTGCATGCAGACACTCCTGATTCCAGAAAGTAGGCTCAAATAGATTTTGCTTCCAGATTTTGAAAGGAGGAAATGCAAATGTTTTTGTACTTGAAAAATGTGCAGGTTGTTTTGATGCAGGCTTCAGATTGAAATAATGCAGATGCTTTTATTTGAAAATGCTTTAGTGCTCAGATTGTATGCAGAGAACAATGTCCAGATTGCATTAAAAAATGTACAGGTTTGCATACATTTTGAAAATGTTACAGGGAAATGATCTGTTGAAATGCAGTACAGGTTTTAAACTTTGGTTTGAGGATTGAACTTCGGATTTGAACTGAGCATTTGTTTCAGATTGGAGTTGAGGAAATTTCAGGTTTCAAGGGAAGTGTTTATTTTTTTCTTTTCAGATTTGTTTTGCATTTTGGTTTGAAGATTTATGTTTGGCTTTTGATTTAGAAAAAAAAAGAAATGAAGAAGGAGATTTGTTTATATAAGCTGAAATTAAACTTTATTAAAATAAATAAATAAAAGAAAACCAAATTAAATGACACTTGTTTAAAATTTTACATTTGTCAATTTCCTTAGTTTATTTACTAACATGTGTTATATGTGTCTTAATATTCTTACACTTGTCGATTAAGAGTAATTAGTATTTATAGTTAAAAGTTAATTAGTATTTATTTAGTATGTTATTATAAGATGAATGTAAACCTATGTTTAATAAATTAGTTAATCATGTATTTATTTACATGTAAATAAAATTTAAAATGAATAAATCAAATTTTATTTATAAACTTATACAAATATCTCAAATCAAAAAAAATTAAAACCATTTATACTTTATTTTTCAAAGCTTCGAATTCAAGTTCAAATTAAATTCTGAAATCCAGTTTATTTACATATATAACTACACAATTAAATTTTGAAAACAATTATTTTTATTAAAAATTTATTTGTTAAAACAATGTATTATTATATTTTTAAAAATAACAACAAAATTTGATAACAATAAATAATTTATAAAAGAATTGTCTTCTTATTAATAAATTATTTATTTTATCCAACTATATTTAAAAGAAAATCAAAATAAACCTTATTGTTATTTATTTAAATTTAAACCTTGAGTTAAACATATTTTAAATTATTTCAATATTTATCTTATGTAAAAAACATATTTATTTATTAAATAACCCTTTAAAAGTTTAATTTTTAAATAAAATCAAAATTCCCAATTTACTAAAGATATTTTTTTTTATAGAAACAGGATTCATTTATTTATTAAATTAAAACAAGATCTATTTATAATATACAATATTCTATATATATTATAAATATAAAACAATTATTTAGATTTAAAAATAAAAATCTTATCAATCGAATATTTATTTAATAGGATTTTTAAATTAATTCAAATCTTATTACAATGATTATCTAATCAATTTAATTTTTAATTCAGATTATTAAATTGATATTGCTTTTAAATTCCGGGTCATCACATTCCTTCCCCCATAAAAGAATTTCATCCCCGAAATTTAAAACAAAGGTAATTTAATAATCTATTTTAAAATTTAATTTTAAAACGCAAGCATATACCAATGATATGCTAACAACCATAGCAATCGATTTATCCAACCAAAAAATCTAATTATCCATAAAAATTCTGGATAGAACTTTCACGAGTTTCCTCGGTATAAATATCAGGATACTCACTCTGTAGATTCCAAACAATCAATACTATTTAGCTATAGAGCTCCTACTCATCTAGATCTACAGAACTAGATAGCATATCAGACTACAGACGAGTCTGACTCAACAACCAACCTCTATAACTACTGGTTCTAAAACCAGAGATAGACCATATACGTACTGCCTCAGAGATACGTGGAACTCATCGAATCCCAGTTATCTAAACTGGCAATTCAATCCTGAAAACCAAACACTGATCCAACCAAAACACAGAAGCTTTCCGGTCTTACCCCATCTTATAGCTCCTGAATCAAAGAAAATTCCAACAACAACGAAGTCTCCAACTTCGAATTCCAAATTTCTCCGTCCCTTATCCACACAAGTCTTCGGACGATCCTGGCTATCATCATTCAAACTGATCAGCTTAACCCTTGCTGATTTCTCTAAAAACAAACTAGATCAAAAACAACCCAACATAATGATCTCCTCAAGATTAATCCAAAACTAAGTACAAAACTCTACTCCATAACAACAGAAGACAGAACAAACTTCTCCTAATCCGAAAAAGACAATCAGAAACACTTCCAAACTGCTTCCGCTGCACAACTCTGATCCGAAGTAGAAGAAAATGCTGACGAATCTCTGTCTTTCCAGAAGACATCCAGAAAATCTTCAACAATCCAAGAGAATACTCAAACAATCTCAAGTCACTTTTGCGATCAACCCAGATAAATGTCCAAAGAAAACTGTTCTCTCTTTACCAAACAGAACAGCTTACACTGGTCTAGTCAATTCATTGAAGAAACAGATTCACTCTGCAGCTTCTGAATTCCACCTCCAGAAGAACTACTCAGCTAAGACCTCTCTGTCGGCTCACAGAACATTCCAAGCTGTATTGCTGACATTGATCCTAAATTTCCTAATCCAAAGCTCTTTGAGAAACTCAGACTTCAAAGCAAACAGAAACATCACAACATCCTGCTGAATCCAGCCACAACACCGAAGCAGAATACTTCCAAAATTTGTTCCTAAGAAATATCTTTGGACACAATCCATAGTCACTGCATCTCATCACGCAGTTACAACATCCTGAGGTATCAAAGTACCGTCACTTGCTCCAGCTCAACCGACAGATCCAAACTCTACTCACCAAACTCTGCACTTCAAAGATAACTCCGAACCTTAACATGGTTTCCTTCAGAGATCGATGAAATCTTTATCACAACAAAGCTTACTCGAGACAGTATTAGGTCTACAGTCTCGACAGATATACTTCCAACCTCAAAAATCAGACTTCAACCAATGGTAGTAATCGTGTTACACACACACCACTACCTTATCTACCTTTATAACCTATATTGGAAAACTTGAAAAGGTAACCCAACAGATATGTAGAAATAGATAAATATATATAAATATTTTTATAAAATTACAAATACGCTCTCTCAAGATAAACACCACTACAGAGCCTAGGTATTCACTCAACCTAATGCTCTCATACCACTGTAACGACCCAACTTCCAAACACTAGGAAGTCGCATCGCTAATAAGAAAGAAAGGGATAGAAAAGAAAAAGAAAGAGAAGAAGAAGAAATAACACATCAGAATCTAAACAGCGGAACGAATTAATTATTTAATAACATAAAATATTACATAGTTTACAAACACTACCAGAGTACACAGATAATACAGCACATACTAGACAGTTATAAACACCTGTCTAGTTAGTACAACACATTACAATTCAAAGACAAACAGAGATACCAAACATAGTGGAATTCTATATATCTAACGCAGAAGCCTCCTCCATTACTCCTCTATAATTCGTCCAAGCTAACCTGAATCCCTTGGCTACTCGTAAAAAATTTGAGTACCCAAGAGTTTATGAAAACAAAAGATAAACTCCGGGTCAGACATGGGTCTGGTGTGAGTAACAGGTTAAAGTTGCTTAATTTTCAAAAAAACTTTCGAAAAAAAGGTATCGCGTAAGACTTCCCACACATAAACATGGAAAAGTTTTTACCTTACGCTATCCAAAACAATTGATAGGAAATCTGATGATATTATAATAGGTCTAGGGCTTTCAAGTAAATACAGAAATAGCTGGAATGCTTACATATCACGTTCCAACATAGTTGGGCATAATTAATACGTACGGAACTTATTAGATTTTGGATTCCATTAATGGCAGGGCTACTGGGGTATCGCCCGTCACAGTACGTGGCCTAGATCAACGTACCGAGGAGTATGCCCGCTCCCCTGCAACACAAGGCTGGAACCATTCCTTACTGAACAGTTCCGAACAAGACAACCCCGCAGTTGGTGTGCATATCCAACTGCCCACTAAGCCGAATAAAAAGGGACCTCTAGACAGGGGAAAATCTTTCTCTCCAGTGGGAGCTACCCATGAAGCCTTGCTGCACCTCTCATGTTTTAGCCATTCCCGGTTGATGAGGCTTGAGGCTACGATTACCTTTATAGGACACATTATCTTAGAATGCTCATCGTCCACCTGACGATGTCCTGAAAGCATTCAATCCATACAAGTTCGTTCCAGGTTCAAACGAAACCAAAGGCATTATCTCGTTACACTCGTTTTGGAATCACCCTCAGAGTTAACGACGATAACCTTTACACTCTGAATCTCCGTTCTCGAGCCTGTAAGTACTATTTCCATCAAACTCATCATGGAATCACCCCCAGAGTTATACTGACTAATAGTCCTTACACCTCGAGTCTTCACTCTTCACATAAGATTCACGACCTATCGTTAATTTGGATCGATGTGGTTTTCGGATATCCAAATATGGAAACCCGATCCCGGTCTCATCGGAATCCAAAGCGTGTCTTTTAGGTCCAAGTTGTTTTAGAGTTTAAAACAATTCAATAACATTATCTATCTGCACACAGATAGATAATTCATAGATTCACAACAGATAATTATCATTATCATAACCATAGATAATCCACATTATCATTATCAAAAGATAATTCATATCATCGTCATAATGAAACCAATGAACCCATATAAATTAACATTACTAATCTCATAGCTGAGATTCAAACCATTCGTGGCAAACTATATCATCCATTCATAAGCAATGATCTATAATCATACCATATATAATTAATTTAAATGAATTAAATTAATTACCTCATCTCTAATTAATTTAAAATGAATTAAATTAATTACCTCATCTCTAATTAATTTAAAATGAATTAAATTAATTACTTACATCAAAATAAATTTTTGCTTATCACCATTAACTAATTACAAATTAATTAATTAACTAACCTCTAATTTATCATCTTAATTAATCGCCCCTGATTAATCATACTTTAATTAATTTCATAAAATCAATTATTCTAAACAAAAAATAGTAATTATCCCTTAATTACTTTATTAACTAATTAACTATAATTAATTACATTTAACCTTAATTAATTACAATTAATTAATTACAATTAATTAATTACATTTAATCACTTATTATTGATTAATTAATCTTGACTAATCAATCTTATTATTAAATTAATTGATGATCCTTAATTATATTTAATTAATTACTCAATTAAATTAGATACTTTCAGTAGTTAATCTCACTTAAACCATAATTATTAATCACCTTTGATTAATCTCATTTTGTAATTAACTACCCTTAATTACTTATCAAATTAATTACCCCTTAATTAATTCTTTAATTAATTCCTTGATTAATTATACAAAATAATTTAATCCAATTCACAATCCCGACATCATCCATTAATTACATCTAGTAATTATCTTTAATTACTTCACTGAGTAATTCCATTAATTACATAAAGTAATTATCATTAAATCCAATGTTTAAAATTAATTAAACTTAATTAATTAATTTAAACCAAACTCAATAAACCCCTTTAATTATATTAAGTAATTAATTTCTTAATTACTTCCATTAAGTAATTAACTTAAATACATTTCACAATTGATTATCATTTAATTAATTAATCTAATTAATTATTTAAAATTAATTACATTAATTAATTGTTAAATTATCTTAAGTTAATGACCATTAACCATTAACTCTTTGATTACTTTTCTTTAATTACTTCTTAATTAATCTCTAATTTAAATTAATCCAAATTATAAATTATAAATTAAATAAATAAGTCATTCCTTAATTATCCTATTTATTTAATTATTTTAACACCTTAATAATTTCTAAGATAATCCATTCCTTATTAAAAATTTCATAAACATTAAAGTGGACTTAGAACATTGCATTTTTAAATTAAAATTCAAATTTCATTTTGAATCTAAAATTCAAAACGATATTTATTTAAGTATAAACCAAATTTAGATTCCATTTAAAATCCTTTAAAATAAATGTGAATAACATTTATTACTTCATTTAAAACTTATATAAGATAAGCCTTAACCAATTTGCTTAATTTTCATTTAAAATTAAGTTTAAAGTACATTACCATTTAAATTGAAAATTCAGGTTAACAAATCATTTAACTTTATTTTATAAACCTTTATAAAGAATTTATTCAAAAAGAATCACGTTCAAATATTTGTTTTGAAAACAAATTTACCTCTAGCAAACAATTTAAATTTAACTTGTTTGAAACATTCAAAATTTTGAAACTTATTCAAATATCCAGTTTTTAAATTCAATACTCTTGAATCCATTCCTTATTTAAATCACTTGAATTTAAACTTGAATTAAACCTTTTTGATTTAAACCTTGCTTTTAAAAACTCTCTATTTAAAATACAAATTCATTTTTAAAAACCTGAAGATTCAAAGATCTTAAGAAAACTAGACTTAAATTTAAATTCATACTGCTAGTTTTAAATTAAGTTTCAGATTTCAAAACGAAATTAAATTTCTAGAAAAACTGTCAGGTTTTATATTCTTTTTTATTATTTTAAAAGTGAAAACCACTTTCAAATTTTAAAAACTTATAAGATTTCAAACTCTTTGAATCTATAATACATTCTACAAATTTAAACTTGTTTAAATCTTATCATAACTACTTTGAAATTTATTTAAATTTTTATTTAAATTTAAAACCTACAGACAGTTTTTACAGAAAACTATAATATTACAAATTACCCGAGCCAACCCAATATATGCTTCGAGTCATCAGACCCATATCCTCGAGCAAACACAGCAAACACTCGAGTATTACTTCGATTTCAAAACTCTGCAGTACCCATTTTCATCAATGCTCAAAACTTTGAACGGTGCACGTGCACCGTGCCTCCAGTCACCATCACCCACCTCCGGCGACTTCCAATCATCGACAACCAATCCCACAATCAACCACCACCCTCAGATTCTCCTTCCAAAACACAAAATTGAATTCGAGTTGCCTTGCTCAAAACCTGGAACAGCAGAAACAGGTTTCACCCCAAACCTGTAACATGCCTCCATCTCCACCTTCTGACCGCCGAAATGGCAGCGACTCCGGCCACGAGTTCATCCACCATCATACTATCATCCCCCAGAATCTCATTCAACTTGATCATCTCTTAATGTAGAACTGACCAAAACAATCTACCTAGCTTAAACTAGGGTTACAGGTAACAAATCATCACCACTGTCTTCATGTTGATTTGCTTCAACAACCATTATTTTTCCAATCATCAGTGACTGCTCCTCCAACCCCGACACATAAATTTGCGTAGATCACCCAAAAACTCAAAATCCCCCTTTACAGTTAGACACAGAACCGCACCATACCCCCTCAACTAAAAGTCTAAATTTTTGTTATAAAAATCATGTTTTGATTTTAGTTTTTAATCCATAATACTGAATCTATCTATTTCACAAATTGAAGTTTTCATATTTTTCAACATAACCTTGATATTCTGGCTTTACAGTAATACCAGATTTTGTTTTAACAAAATTTAAGTTTTTAAAACTTAATCTAACTAATTAAAACACTCTTGGTTTGTAAATCAAATCCTAACAAACTAGATCAGGTGGTAAGACAGAGTCTTGAGTCTGGGAAGCCATATAAAGACAGAGCAGAAAATCATAATTCACACTAATACATCCATATAATGCATTCACAACATATTTGTTTTCAGTGATAAAACTTGCAACCTAATTATATTTTAATCCATTCATAATATGATGTTACTCACCTTAATCTTGATGGTAGAGTAGAAATTTTGAAAAAGACTTGGTGCTTCAAAAAATGGAAAACTTCCTTTTGCTTTGCTTAATGGATCTGGTGGCTTGCCCCTTTTTTTTCTTAATCTTGTGAATTTTAAATCTTGCTTTACATTAGCTCTAGATTTTACTTGCATGCAGACATTCCAGATTCCAGAAAGCAGGCTTAAATAGATTTTGCTTCCAAATTTTGAAAGGAGGAAATGCAAATATTTTTGTACTTGAAAAATATGCAGGTTGTTTTAATGCAGGCTTCAGATTGAAATAATGCAGATGCTTTTATTTGAAAATGCTTTAGTGCTCAGATTGTATGCAGAGAACAATGTCTAGATTGCATTTAAGAAAATGTATAGGTTTGCATACATTTTGAAAATGTTACAGGGAAATGATCTGTTGAAATGCATTACAGGTTTTAAATTTTGGTTTGAGGATTGAACTTCAGGTTTGAACTGAGCATTTGTTTCAGATTGGATTTGAGGAAATTTCAGGTTTCAAGGGAAGTGTTTATTTTTTTCTTTTCAGATTTGTTTTGCATTTTGGTTTGAAGATTTATGTTTGGCTTTTGATTTAGAAAAAAGAAAGAAATGAAGAAGGAGATTTGTTTATATAAGCTGAAATTAAAATTTATTAAAATAAATAAATAAAAGAAAACCAAATTAAATGACACTTGTTTAAAATTTTACATTTGTCAATTTCCTTAGTTTATTTACTAACATGTGTTATATGTGTCTTAATATTCTTACACTTGTCCCTTAAGAGTAATTAGTATTTATAGTTAAAAGTTAACTAGTATTTATTTAGTATGTTATTATAAGATGAATGTAAACCTATATTTAATAAATTAGTTAATCATGTATTTATTTACATGTAAATAAAATTTAAAATGAATAAATCAAATTTTATTTATAAACTTATACAAATATCTCAAAATCAAAACAAATTAAAAACATTTATACTTTAGTTTCCAAAGCTTTGAATTCAAGTTCAAATTAAATTCTGAAATCCAGTTTATTTACAAATATAACTACACAATTAAATTTTGAAAACGGTTATTTTTATTAAAAATTTATTTGTTAAAACAATGGATTATTATATTTTTAAAAATAACAACATAATTTGATAACCATAAATAATTTATAAAAGAATTGTCTTCTTATTAATAAATTATTTATTTTATCCAACTATATTTAAAAGAAAATTAAAATAAACCTTATTGTTATTTATTTAAATTTAAACCTTGAGTTAAACATATTTTAAATTATTTCAATATTTATCTTATGTAAAAAAACATATTTATTTATTAAATAACCTTTTTAAAGTTTAATTTTTAAATAAAATCAAAATTCCTAATTTACTAAAGATATATATTTTTATAGAAACAAGATTCATTTATTTATTAAATTAAAACAAGATCTATTTATAATATATACAATATTCTATATATATTATAAATATAACACAATTATTTAGATTTAAAAAGAAAAATCTTATCAATCGAGTATTTATTTAATAGGATTATTAAATTAATTCAAATCTTATTACAATGATTATCAAATCAATTTAATTTTTAATTCAGATTATTAAATTGATATTGCTTTCAAATTCCGGGTCATCACGACCTAGCTCCAGAACTCACTGATAACGTGACTCTAGGTTGTCTATGTGGAAAATTAAGGGGACCCAGAGTTTAGCAAAGAGAACAATAAACTCCGAGTCAGTCATGGGGCTGGTGTGAGAACTTAAAAATAGTTGTGCAAAAAGATATCCGTTCAAGCTTTTGTAAATTGAAACTACCATAAGGTCTCCCGGCACACACTCAAACGCAATCGCATACATAGGGAAGGTTTCTCCTTATAGTAGTCAAACATGCTTGGTAAGAGAAAATCCTTTTGATGTTATTTTTTGTGCATCGTGTGGAAAACCATTCTGCAAGTATAATATTAATCTTAACCAGCATACGTACCATTATAATATGCCTACTTTAGCTACCATGTTAAATGGCAGGTTCTACAACCGAAATCGTAAAGGGCTCGTATTGTTTCATTTGGATTTCCAACAAATGGCCAAGGCTAAGGAACTTCCTTTATCCGAATGGGTCCTCTAGAGGGACGTCCCGAGAACCTAACCAGATCTCTGCCAACATAAGGCCTGGCTACCTCTGTAACTAGGTAATTAACTGTCACGAGTATGCCATCTCTCAGTCATAACCGACCTTTACCAACGCGCCTCAAATTCCAACAACCACATAAGTAAAATATCTAAGCTCCATACCATAATACCACTTTTATCTAGAAGGAAATGCACATACCCTTAGGGTCGTGAACCCCATAAACTTGCTGCATCCTTCCCGTTTTCGACCATTTCCGGTGGTGTGAGGTTCGATGAAGTCTCGTCCCACAAAACTACGCTTTACACAAAAGCCATGCTTCGATCAACCAATGCTCAACACTTAGCATGCCACATTACCAAATTGGGAATATATCACCAATAACTATCAACTACATAACCTCTGAGCTCGTACGTCTCAGAAAAGGGTGTTAAGCTAAGGGAATAAACCCTCTGCCACCAACATAAATGTATTTGATAGAAACCAGCTTTATATCTCAAAGTGTAATGTTAGACATACATCCATACAAGTCGATCCTGGGTTTGAATGGTACCAAAGGCACTTCGTCCTATTAAGGAAAGATTCCCTTGCAAATTCAGACATCCCCAATCTCGTCCGGACTCTCCATGACATAGGGTAATCTCTATACCGGAGAAACTCTATGTAGAGACAATCAACCGGCAATCCTTTCATTTTCGAAAATATCCGGTCTTCAACCACCGTCTTCAAATGTAATTCCATTCCATCGTATCATTATTCAGATTGGGGTTTCGACTTAATGCCCTTCCCCGGCCTTTCCGAAAATGAGCGCTTATTTAAAACATATGGATACATTTGGATCTTAGTTAAGTCACAATTTTTTAGCCCTTATTTCCCAAAATATTTCCTTTTGAATGGTTTAAACAAATTTCCATTTCTAATCTTTTAAAAAAAAATCCACCTTTTATAATTCAATGCAGAACATTATATTCACACTGCAGTTCATCATAGATAAATAACTTAAATTTATCGCAGCTCAATCCAAAGCAATTCATGTCGCAGAATATTACAGATTAACATACTAGAGATATTAATCAATCCAAGCATTCAGTATAGTTAATCATCCATAAGAAAGATTAATAGTCATATAATTTATAATTAATTTAAATTTAAACCAATTAAATTAATTACTTATGAATTAATTACCTAACCCTGCTTAATTATCATTAATTAATTATGTGACGACCCGAACTCGATGCCCGACAAACGACATCAAAATCCGTATCGCCGGAGCTTGCAACAACATTAGATGATAAACAACACGGCCGAAACAAAAGATGATTATATTGATATATAATATAGATACAATGTTAGATACGACATGATAAAACAAATCCAACACCATCAGAGAATATATACAATGCAACACCATTGTGGAAATATATCAACATGAGCAAAGCCTTCAAGAGAATCCAGTACTACAACTCCAAATCAAAACTCCAAATCTAGGAAGACTCCAAACCAAAAAGCGAGAACTACCATCAATGTTGTAGTGAAGTAAATTCGATCCCAATATGATTACCAATATCCAAAGATTGAATGCTATCGAATCTACACCTACTATTTGGTAATCAGAAAAACCCAACTCTAGATCGCCCGCGTGGAAAATTATGAGCACCCAGAGTTTAGGAAGGGAATAATAAACTTCGGGTCAGTCATGAGATTGGTATGAGTAAACAAAAACACTTTATGTTTAAACAAAACAAAAGAATTTAAAATTTGAAATCCGCAATGCTTTTTGGAAAATGAAACTACCATAAGGCCTCCCGGCACACACACCATGCAATCGCACACTCGGTGGAGATTTCTCCCTATGGTAGTCAAACATGCTTGATACGCGAAAACCTTTCGATATTATTATTAGTGCATAGTGGAAAACATTTGCAAGTACAATAATAACTTAGCCAACATACGTACCATTATAGTATACCTACTACAGCTACCATGTTAGATGACAGGTTCTACAGTTAAAACCATACAAGGGGCGTATTGGTGATTGGATTTCCAACAAATTGTCAGGCTAAGGAACTTCCTATTGTCAAATGGGAACGCCTCTGGAGGGATGCCTCGAGAACCTACCCGGCTCTCTACTAACACAAGGCCGGTTTACCCCATTCCCGGAAGTAACACCTAAAGATATGCCATCCCCGGTCATTTGCGACCTTTATCCGAGAGCTCTCAACCATTTAGCAGCAATTGCATAGTAATAAATTTACAGTGTCCACATGAGTTAAGTATTTGGGCTCCATACCTTGATACCACCCTTTTCCAGAAGAAATGGACATACCCTAGGGGCATGACCCCTACAACCTTGCTGCATCCTTCCTATTCGACCATTTCTGGGATGTGAGGTCCTGATGCAGACTCATCCACAAAGCTACGCTTTTAAAAAAAGCCTTGCATCGATCAACAAATGATCAGCAGCACTTCATATGCCACATAACCAAATTGGGAATGTATCACTAGTAACCACCCACTACATAACCTCTGAGCTCGTATGTCTCAGAGAAGGGTGTTAAGCTAAGAGAATAAATTCTCTGCCACCAAATAGAAATGTATTTGATAGACACCAGCTTTACATCTCAAAGTGTAACGTCAGACCACATCCATACAAGTCTATTCCAGGTTTAAACAGAACCGAAGGCACTTCAACAGAATTCCTTGCAATCTGGTATTCATAATCCCAATCGGACTCCCCATCACATATGGAGATCTCTATACCGTAGCTGCTCAGTTCAGAGTCATTCGACGGGTAATCCTTTCGCTCTCGAAAATAATCAGACTTCACCACCGGTCTTCAAATGCAATCCATAACGTCGCATCATTATTCGGAATGGGTTATATGACACAAGGTCCTCTCCCGGCTAAACCGAATAATGAGCGCAATATTTAAAAACATATAGATATTGGGATTTCAGTTAAGTCACAACTTTAAAACCCAAAACCTTTCTTTTCAAATGGTTTAAACAAATTACCATTTCCAAATCTTTAAACAAAAAGATTTACTTCACAAAGTTTGCCTATTTTCACAAAGATTCTTCCACAGATTTAAAAACAATTTCCATTTCAAATTGGATTAACTCATCCAATCTTTAAATCAAAGACTTAATTCATAGCTTTCAAAACTATTTTCAAAGATCCATTCATAACTTGGAAAACCAGTTTCATTTCAAACTTGAAATCCCTTTAACACAAATGGGAAATTCTTTCCTTATATGATAGCTTTTATTATTTCAAAACAAATAGTTTTCGTTTTGGAAAAATCCGATTTCATTTGTACAAGTTAAAGCCCTTGGGTTAAATTCAAATTCTCAAAACAATACTTTTAAAATGGTTTAAAACCCATATAAACACATTTATAACTTGTATAACCTTTTTAAACCGTAATTTCCAAATATAGAATTCAATTTCAAATTTTGAATTCAAATTTAAATCAAATTATTAAAATTTTACCAAGTTATTCAAAATAACTTTTACCTTTTAAAACTCATTTCCAAAAGCTTTCATATTTAACCCAATTCCATTTCCAAAACCATTTGGATTCAAAATTCAATTTAGAAATTATATTTTAAAATCTGTGACTTAACCAATTTCCTCGTGCAATCCATATTTATGTGTGTATAGTTCGTCTAGGGGTTTCACACAATAGTGCAACATCACTAATCATCATAGATTCAAGCATGGCAATATCGATAAGCGGTATAATCCTATAATGCTTATCTATATATACATAATCACAGATAGATAATATAAATTCATAATAGATAAATTAATTACATTCCACAGCTCAATCATATCACAGACATCACACATCAGGGATATCACACAATTCAATACATTCCATACAATCCAAACATCTATAAGTATGATCATTAAGTTATCTGATTAATTTATACCAAATCATTTACTTATGAGTAATTTACTAATCCTGGTTAATTAATATTAATTAATTGCAAACCATTTCTATTAATTATCCTTTAATTATTTATTACCTTTAATTAATAATTAATCATCTTTAATTAATAAATAAATTGACCTTTAATCATTAAATAATTAATCCCTAATTATTTAATTATTCTTTAATTAATTATCTGCAATTAATTAATAAATTAATTAACCTTTGATTAATTACTACTTAATTAATTATATAAAAAACTAATCATCCTTTAATTAATTAATCATTAAGTAATTAATCCTTAATTATCCTTTAATAAATTATTCTTTAATTACTTGATTAATCAAACCTAAATCATTAAATTAATTCACCTTAATTACTTTTATTAAGTAAGTAACTTTAAGTAATTAATTTCCTTTAACAAATAAATTAACTTAGACTTTAAATGTTAATTAACAATTAAAACATTTGTAATATTATTAAGTTTATTTAAAATAAACTTTAAAATAAACTTTAAAAATAAAATAAAATAAACTTTAAAAATAAAGGTCATGTATATTTTAAACATCTTAAAGCTTAGTAAATTTTAAAACCATTTTATTTAAAAACCTTATTAACCAATTTAAAACTCGGATAACATCTAATATTTAAAGAAAATTGGTTTTAACAAAATTTATTTTCAATAAGCTTGATTTTCTTTTAAAATTTGAAACTGTTTTTGCATCAAAGCAAATAACCCGAGCAAAAACTCATTCTACCCGAACTTGACCCCGAGCCAACCCATGATTCCATCTGCTTCGAGAAAACGATTGTTTTCTCGCGCTTGAACTCGAGTCTCCTATCTTCTTCCTCAACCATTTGAAAACGCAGGTACATAATGATGCACGTACACGTGCACAATCACCACGACTACCTCCGATCAATGCCGCAGCCACCTAAGCATCATCGATGATCACCGAAAACGATTCAAACAACCAAATACACAGATTTATCCCTAAATCAAAATCGAGCAAATTCAAGGCCAATTATTCATTCCTGTAACCCACTCGATCATCAAAATTTGATTCGCTGTGCCACGATAGGCCATAAGAAGCATTGCGATTCTGGCCGAAGCTACTCCGACCATCAACGAACTCATCCCCCTTGGTCCGATCATATGAAACTCCCTGACATTAATGTAGTTCTCCCGAGAATCAATTCGACACTAAAACAAGTTTAAACCCTAAATCGATCCTAATCACTATCCACAATGAAATAAAAAATCATCTCGCATTTTTCTCGAGATCAACGATCATCCCAGCACTACTGGAAACAAACCCCGACACTCAATAACTCGCCGATCACCAGAATTTCATAAAAACCCATATTCTGTTCATCTAGCCTATATGACCTCAATTCGAAACTAAAAATCCTGATTTTTGTTTTTAAAGTCATTATTTTCGAAATGTTTGAATGATATAAACGAATCTTGAATCCATGCAAGTTGAAAATTCGATAGATTTGAATTTACACTGTATATTCTTCTTCTAAACAACAACCCTTTCGTATTTTCACGGAAATATATTTTTAAAATTAAGTTATGGTGATTTTAAACATATTTTGTTTTAACATCACTAGCTAAAAAGGATCGACGAAGGTGGAATTGAATTTTCAACTAGGTTTAACCCTATAAATTTTAACAGAGGGCTTCTTGCTAGTTCCCAGGTATATACACAGAATATATATATATATATATATATATACACACACACACACAGACATATTTATATAACCATACCAGCATAGTTTGATTCATTACTACACCAATGATCACATGAAAACTAGATATTCAAACAAATCTTGGGTTTAAGAGTGAGTTACTCACCTGAATCAAAAGAACAGAGAAGGTTGAATTTATTTTTTTCCCGAGTTTTGAAAATCCTGAGTCCTTACTTGATCATGAATTTCTTTGGCTTTACTTTGATTTGAATTTGCCTGACATGAAACTGTTTTCAAAGCTAGTTTGAATTTTTGTTTCTTGACTTTACATTTGTTTTACTTGATCTTCTTTTTATCTTTCAGGTTTTAATCTTCTGTTTCCAGGTCTGGATGTTTTACATTTATCTCTGGCTTGAGATTTTAGTTTGCTTTTGATCTAAATCTTTGTCTTTGCTTCAGAATTTGTATCTGATACTTTGCATCAGGCCTTTGAATTTTGAACAGATTTGTTTTGATGTATATATATATATATATTTTCTATTCTTTTTTTTAGATTTGAGAAAACTAAGTCTGGTTATTGTTTTCTTATGCATGTTTATATGTTTTAGTTTAAAAAGAAAAAGAATGATTTTCCACTTGTCATATTGTATTAACACTTGTATTTACATATGTTAATGTTTTTTTCACAAATGTCCTATGTGAATTAAATTGTGTTTAAACCTTTTCTTGAATTTATTTACAAATTATATTTTTTGGACCTTACTTTTTTCCTATTTATGAAACATATTTTATTTAATTTATACAATTTGTTTTGAACCCTTTATGCTATTTTTATTTACCAAAGATATGTACATTCTAAAACTTTATCATCTTTCCTACTTAAATAAATACATTTCTTTATTAATCATTTATATAATCCTTTAAAGAAAAATAGTTTTAAAAATTTAATTTCACATGAATAAATATATTAGAATTTCATTCTTAATTAGCCTTTGAAAAATCTATTATATCAAATTCAAAACATCATTTTTAAATCAAAATGCAAATTTAGTATAGTTAGAAATAAATTCTTGTTAATTAAAAAATAAAATTTTAAATCCAATTTATTTCCAATATATTTATTATTGTGTTTTCCAAATTCAAATTTCAATTAAAAATCAATATATATATATATAAACAACTAATATTTTATTTTATTTTGGAAAAACTCAATTTAATTTCAAAAATTAAATTAATTATCAAATTAAACTTAGCTAAAATTCGAGAATGTTAGAGGTTCCCCCCATAAGAAAATTTCGTCCTCGAAATTTGCCAGGGAGACAACCAAGAACAGATGAAGAATAGAGAAATATCTTTTCGGATCAAACTGAATATCTATTCTAGATTTGGATTACCGAATTAGAATATCAACAAAAGTATGAGAACAAACTCATTCAAATTTGACGAAATTTTCGGGTCATTCGGATCTACGAAATATGTAGGGGTACTGGTTAGTTCGAAGGAATAACTAACCATTCATAGAATATATCAAAACCTAATGAAATGGACCGAAATAAGTTCGTCTACCATCTTAGATTCAAGATTTAACTCATTTATGATTTGCAGAGGAATAAGACTATGTGTAGTTCAGTGTCGAACAAAACTCGAAAATTTTTATCGTAAACGAGAAGGTTACCTTCTAAAATTCCTTTTCCTTTATCAGCCTTTGAGGTTGAAGGATCATCCTTGATTGCATACACCTTCGCTACTTGAGCTTGCTTCAGTACTGGGCAATCTTTGATCCTATGTCCTGGCTTTTGGCAGTAATAGCATTTCGTAGATTCCTGTTCTGGCTTCATAAATTGCTCTCTCTTTCCTTGCTTCCAGGGGTTTTTGCAACTGTTCAAGTAATGGCCTTTCTCCAAGAAATTGAAACAAGTAACACCTTTCACCTTGTTATCCTATGTATTCTTCTTTCTTTTGCCTTTCCACGGTTTCTTTCCGCCGAACATCCTTTTCCTCCAATTCAGATTGCTTGCATTCCCATTCTCCTTCGGAACTTCCTGCTTATCCAGAGTAGCATTTCGATAGCCCATATCTATCAGGTCAGAAAATGATTCCTTTACGTGAGTAGTCATCCTTTCATGGAATTTCTTGTTCATTCCCCAAATAAACCTTTCATTCTTTTTCAAAGGTGTATTCGCCAACTCTGGACCAAAACGAGATAATTCGTTGAATTTATTCAAGTAGTCCTCAATCGATAAACTTCCCTACTTCAAATCAATGAACTTTTGGTACATTCTGGAGATACCAACAGACGACATATATCGCTGCTCGAACACTTCCTTGAAATGATTCCAAGTGAACTCATCTGCTGGCTCATCCAATGTAACAGTTTCCCACTATGCTAAACCTCTTCCTGGAGTTGCCAGGAAGCTACCAATCGCATCTGATCATCTTCCAATTTTAGTCCTTTGAAAATCCTTTCGCACGATCGAATCCAGGCTTGTGCTTCGATAATGGTTTCTTTGCCTGTGAATGGCTTTCCACCAAGTCTGGAAAAACTTCGATACAAATCAATCAAATTCGGCTGAGGTTGAGTGGGAATAGCTGCTGTTGCAGGTACTTGACCAATTGAAGCGATACTTCCCCGTCCCCTACCTCGTCCTCTTCTTCCACTCATTCTAACTGTATGTAAGTAGGAAGAAAACCGATTTAGGCATTCGGACGAGATATCTTGGGGAATAACAACAGTTAAAGAAAATAGACTGAGTAATTTGGGTTTTTGGTTTCACTGGTTGTACTCGTTCTAGGGTATACTTTACCCTATCTTTAATGAGTCATCTAATGTGTTACACTCCGTAGCTAAAGTTCTTACTCAATCTTTAGCTCTGATACCACATGTGATGACCCAAACTCGATGCCCGACAATCGACATCGAAATACGTATCGCCGGAGCTTGCAACAACATTAGATGATAAACAACACAGCAAAAACAAAAGATGATTATATTGATATACAATATAGATACAATGTTAGATACAACATGATACAACATATCCAACACCATCAGAGAATATATACAACACAACACCACGACAGAAATATATCAACATGAGCAAAGCCTTCAAGAGAATCCAATACTGCAACTCCAAACCAAAACTCCAAAGCTAGAAAGATTCCAAAACAGAAAGCAAGAACTGCCATCCACGCTGTACTAAAGCAAATCTGATCCTAATGTGATTGCCAATATCCAAAGATTGAATGCTATCGAATCAACATCTACTATTTGGTTATCTGAAATACCTAACTCTAGACTGCCTGTGTGGAAAATTATGAGCACCCAGAGTTTAGAAAGGGAACAATAAACTCCGGGTCAGTCATGTGACTGGTATGAGCAAACAAAAATAGTTTATCTTTGAACAAAACAAAAGAATTTAAATTTGAAATCCACAATGCTTTTGGGAAAATGAAACTATCAAAAGGCCTCCCGACACACACACCATGCGATCACACACTTGGGGGAGATTTCTCCTTATGACAGTCAAACATGCTTGACATGCGAAAACTTTTTGATATTATTATTAGTGCATAGTGGAAAATATCTGCAAGTATAATAATAATCTTAGCCAACATACGTACCATTATATTATTCCTACTATAGCTACCATGGTAGATGGCAGGTTCTACAACTAAAACCGTACAAGGCGCATATTGATGATTGGATTTCCAACATATGGTCAAGCTAACGAACTTCTTATTCCACATGGGAACGCCTCTGGAGGGACGCTCCGAGAGCCTCCCCGGCTCTCTGCCGACACAAGCCCAGTTTATCCCCTTCTCGGGAGTAACACCTAATGATATGCCATCCCCGACCATTTGCGGCCTTTATCCGAGAGCTCTCAACCATTTAGCAAAATCACACTGTAATAAATTTACAGTGTCCACGTGAGTTAAGTATCTGGGCTCCATACCATGATACCACCCTTTTCCAGAAGAAATGGACATACCTTAGGGGCATGACCCCTGCAACCTTGCTGCATCCTTCCTGTTTTGACCATTTCCGGGGTGTGAGGTCCTGATGCAGTCTCGTCCACAAAGCTACGCTTTTCACAAAAGCCATGCTTTGGTCAACAAATGATCAGCAGCAATTCGTATACCACATTACCAAATTGGAAATGTATCACTAGTAACCATCAACTACATAACCTCTGAGCTCGTACGTCTCAAAGGAGGGTGTTAAGCTAAGAGAATAAATTCTCTGCCACCAAACAGAAATGTATTTGATAGAAACCAACTTTACATCTCATAGTGTAAAGTCAGACACACATCCATATAAGTCTGTTTCGGGTTTCAATAGAACCGAAGGCACTTCAAAAGAAGTCCTTGCAATCTAGGTATTCACAATCCCGATAGGATTCCCCATCATATATGGAGATCTCTCTACCGTAGCCACTCAATGCAGAGTCATTCGACGGATAATCCTTTCGCTCTCAAAAATACCCAATCTTCACCATCGGTCTTCAAAATGCAATCCATAACGTCGTATCATTATTCAGAATGGATTATATGACACAAGGTCCTCTCCCGGGTAAACCGAATAATAAGCGCAATATTTAAAAACATATGGATATTGGGGTTTCAGTTAAGTCACAACTTTAAAACCGAAAACCTTTCTTATCAAATGGTTTAAACAAATTACCATTTCCAAATCTTTAAACAAAAAGATTCACTACACAAATTCATCCGTTTTTCACAAAGATTCATTCACAGGTCTCAAAACAATTTCCATTTCAAATTGGATTAACTCATCCAATCTTTAAATCAAAGACTCAATGCATAGCTTTCTAAACTATTTCCAAAGATTCATTCATAACTTGGAAACCATTTACATTTCCAACTTGAAATCCCTTTAACATAAATTGGAAATTCTTTCCTTATATGAAAGCTTTTATTGTTTGAAAACAAATAGTTTTCGTTTCGAAAAAATTCGATTTCATTTGTACGAGTTAAAGGCCTTGGGTTAAATTCAAATTCTCAAAACAATACTTTTAAAATGGTTTAAAACCCATATAAACACATTTATAACTTGTATAGCCTTTTTAAACCATAATTTCCAAATATAGATTTCAATTTCAAATCTTGAATTCAAATTTAAATCAAATTATTAAAACTTTATCAAGTTATTCAAAATAACATTTATCTTTTATAACTCATTTCCCAAAGCTTTTCATATTTAACCCAATTCCATTTCCAAAACCATTTGGATTCAAAATTCAATTTAAAAATTATTTTTTGAAATCTATGGCTCAACCAGTTTCCTCGTGCAATCCATATTTGTGTGTGTATAGTGTAGTCCAAGGGTTTCACACAATAGTGCAACATCATCAATCATCACGGATTCAAGCATTACAATATCGATAAGTATAATCCTATAACGCTTATCTATGTACACAGAATCAAAGATAGACAATATAAATTCATTACAGATTAAATTACATTCCATAGCTCAATCATATCACAAACATCACATATCAGGGATATCACACAATCATATCATTCCATACAATCCAAATATCCATAAGTATGACCATTAAGCTATCTGATTAATTTATACCAGATCATTTACTATGAGTAATTTACTAATCCGGGTTAATTAATATTAATTAATTGCAAATCATTTCTATTAATTATCCTTTAATTATTTATTAATTAAGCGTTAGTTAATAATTAATCATCTTTAATTATTAAATAAATCAACCTTTAATCATTAAATAATTAATCCCTAATTATTTAATTATTCTTTAATTATTATTTAATAAATTAGTTAACGTTTAATTAATTACTACTTAACTAATTATATTAAAAAAACTAATCATCCTTTAATTATTTAATTAATTAATCATTAAGTAATTAATCCTTAATTATGCTTTAATTAATTATTCTTTAGTTACTTGATTAATCAAACTTAAATCATTAAATTAATTTACCTTAATTACTTTTATTAGGTAATTAACTTTAAGTAATTAATTTCCTTTAACAAATAAATTAACTTAGACTTTAAATGTTAATTAAAAATTAAAACATTTGTAATATTATTACGTTTAAAATAAACTTTAAAAATAAAGGTCATGTATATTTTTAAACATCTTAAAGCTTGGTAAAATTTAAAACAATTTTATTTAAAAACCTTATTAACCAATTTAAAACTTGGATAACATCTAATATTTAAAGAAAATTGGTTTTAACAAAATTTATTTTCAATAAAGTTGATTTTCTTTTGAAATTGAAACTGTTTTTGCATCAAATCAAATAACCCAAGCAAAAACTCGTTCTACTCGAGCTTGACCCCGAGCCAACCCACGATTCCATCTGCTTGGAGAAAAACGATTGTTTTCTCGAGCTTGAACCCGAGTCTCCTATCTTCTTCCTCAACCATTTGAAAATGCAGGTACATAAAGATGCACGTACACGTGCACAATCACCACGACTATCTCCGATCAAGGCCACAGCCACCCGAACATCGTCGGTGATCACCGAAAACGATTCGAACAACCAAATACAAGGAATTATCCATAAATCAGAATCGAACAAATTCGAGGCTAATTATTCATTCCTGTAACCCACTCGATCATCAAAATTTGATTCGCTCCGTCATGACAAGCCATCGGAAACCTTGCAATTCCGGCCGAAGCTGCTTCGACCATCAACGAACTCATTCACTAGGTCCGATCATTTGAAACGCCCCAAAATTAAGGCAGTTCTCCTGAGAATCAATTCGACACTAAAACAAGTTTAAACCCTAAATCGATCCTAATCACCATCCACGATGAAATAAAAAATCATCTCGCATTTTTCTCGAGATCAACGATCATCCCAGCACCACTGGAAACAAACCCCGACACTCAATAACTCGCAGATCACCAGAATTTCGTTAAAACCCATATTCCGTTCATCTAGCCAATATGACCTCAATTCGAAACTAAAAATCCTGATATTTTTTTTAAAATCATTATTTTCGAAATGAATTTGAATGATATAAACGAATCTTGAATCCATGCAAGTTGAAAATTCGATTGATTTGAATTTACACTGTATATTCCTCTTCCAGACAACAACCCTTTCATATTTTCATGGAAATGTATTTTTAAAATTAAGTTATGGTGATTTTAAACATATTTTGTTTTAACATCACTAGCTAAAAAGGATCGAGGAAGGTGGAATTGAATTTTCAACTAGATTTAACCCTGTAAATTTTAACAAAGGGCTTCTTGCTAATTCCCAGGTATATACACAGAATACATACATACATACACACACACACACACACACACATATATATATATATATATATATATATATACATACATACAAACATATTTATATAACCATACAATCATAGTTTGATTCATAACTACCCCGATGATCACATGCAAACCAGATATTCAAACAAATCTTGGGTTTAAAAGTGAGTTTACTCACCTGAATCAAAAGAACAGAGAAGCTTGAATTTTTTTTTCCTGAGTTTTAAAAATCTCGAGTCCTTACTTGATGATGAATTTCTTTGGCTTTACTTTGATTTGAATTTGCATGACTTGAAACTGTTTTTGAAGCTGGTTTGAATTTTTGTTTCCTAACTTTACATTTGTTCTGCTTGATCTTCTTTTTATCTTTCAGGTTTTAATCTTTTGTTTTCAGGTCTGGATGTTTTGCATTTATCTCTGGCTTGAGATTTTAGTTTGCTTTTGATCTAAATCTTTGCCTTTGCTTTAGAATTTGTTTCTGATACTTTGCATCAGGCCTTTGAATTTTGAACAGATTTGTTTTGATTTTTATATTTATATATATATATTTTCTATTCTTTGTTTTCAAATTTGAGAAAACTAAGTTTGGTTATTGTTTTTCTTATGCATGTTTATAAGTTTTAATTTAAAAAGAAAAAGAATGATTTAACACTTGCCTATATTGTGTTAACACTTGTATTTACATATGTTAATTTTTTTTACAAATGTCCTATGTGAATTAAATTGTGTTTAAACCTTGTCTTGAATTTTTTTACAAATTATATTTTTTATACCTTACTTTATTCCAATTTATAAAACATATTTTATTTAATTTGTATAATTTTTTTTAAACCCTTTATGCTATTTTTATTTACCAAAGATATATACATTCTAAAACTTTATCATCTTTCCTACTTATATAAATACATTTCTTTATTAATCATTTATATAACCCTTTAAAGCAAAGTGGTTTTCAAAATTTAATTTCACATGAATAAATATATTAGAATTTCATTCTTAATTAGCCTTGGAAAAATCTATTATATCAAATTCAAAACATCATTTTTAAATCAAAATGCATATTTAATATAGTTAGAAACAAATTCTTGTTAATTAAAAAATAAAATTTTAAATCCAATTTGTTTTCAATATATTTATTATTGAGTTTTCCAAATTCAAATTTCAATTAAAAATCAATATTAATGTATAAACAACTAATATTTTGTTTTATTTTGCAAAAAATCAATTTAATTCACAATTTAATTTCAAAAATTAAATTAATTATCAAATTAAACTTGGCTAAAATCCGGGTCATTCCCTGAACCAACTCGAGCCAAATCCCGAGTAATCCACTTCTTTTTTTTAATACTTTGTTCCGTTTCAAATTTTTAAAACCATGTAACATGCTAAACTCTCGCGTACCCAACCGATACAACACTCGAGCCAAAACTTTACTTTCCCGGGTTCAAACCCGAGGCCATCACCTTCTTCTCAAACCTACAGCATCACCTCAAACACCTTGATACATATGACATCTGTACACGTGCATAGGCGAATGCGATGACTCCGACCATCAATGCCATCGCCGGCATGATAGCTCCGACCACCAATCTTGTTTTCGATCACCCAAAACCTCGCATTGATGACGAACTCAAAATTGAGCACTAACAAACCCACTGGAACCAAACAGTTCATCCAAAAACCTCCTCTACCCATCGCCTTAGGTCACCAGAGCCTTCGTAACTCCGACCATAGCTCCGCCGTTGACCCACGCTCCGATCCCTCGCACTTCGTGCCAGTTCGATGCTTTGACGATGACGAACTCACTTCAAAACTCACGTCGACCAAACCAGGTCTTAAAACCCTACTTCGACGTGGCCTGACCTCCACGTTGATCGATAAATTCACCGACCATTTTTACCGAGATCATCGACCTCCGAGCTTCCTCCAACAGCGACCCCGACCACCCACCTTGCTCCGATCACCAGAAATGCCCAAAATCCCCTTCTCGTTCAACCCATGAATTTTCCTCAACTACTAAACTAAAAATATTGATTTTGGTTTTAAAATCATGGTTTTTGAAATCGAATTAGGTGATATAAGTAAAATTTGAAGTCATGACACTTGAATTTGACATGTTTTTGAGTTTTTCACTGTATATTTTAATTTCCCAAAAAAATTTAAACTAATAACACTTAGAAATAATTTTAAAGTTAAGATCTTATGAATTCTAACACATATTGTTCAAACATCATCAGCTAAAAGAGATTAGAGGAAGATAGATTGAAATTCTAACTTGTTTTAACCTGTTAACATAAAAGAAGAGGCACACACATATATAGCCTTGGTTTTGCTTTCTTAGGTTTTGAATATAACAAAGAAAATGAGAAAGGAGTATAGATATATATGTAGCCTTGTTTATTATTATTTTTTAAATAAAAACAAAATTAATGACACTTGTATTTTGCATGTCTCATTCTAGCTTACACTTGTCTTTTTCATGCCTTTATGATTTAGTATGTTTTATATTATTTTATATTATATTTTCTATTTTTATTAATACATTTCCTTTTATTAATATTTATATAATCTTTAAAGAAAATGACTTAAAAAATCTTATTATATATTAATAAATAAACATATATACATATATATATATATATATATATTTAAAATATAGAGTTTTAAATCCAATTTATTTTAAAGATATTTATTTTTGAATTTCAAATCAAAATTCTATTTACAATCTATTTATATATATACATAAACAAACACATATCTTATTTGTTTTGGAAAAATTCAAACTAGTTCAAAATTAATTCTAAAAATTATATTAACTACTAAATTAAATTTGGCTTAAAAAGGTGATTTTTACACAAAAGGCATGAACATAAAATCCCGTAAAGTCAAACAAATTTGGGTGCCGAAAAGAACAAATATAAATAGTTTGGGTCTACTCAAAATATTTTTCAAAATTATTTGCCACTAACAAACATGGACCTATAAAAACAAATAAGTCACAAAAACCTTCTCTCGTGTAGGTATGATGGCAGGCTAAGGAACAACAACAATGCTTTTCGGATTTTGGCTGTTCCTGGTACACGAAGGGCGACAAATCAAAATTCCTTAGCTTAGTATAAAGGTGGCAAAATCACAATGGTAAAAACGAAAAACTATCGTAAAGGAAAAATAGGTAACCGTACATTTATCTTGAACAATTTATTAAATGTGCTAATCTGCACCATATTCTTAATAAAATCTGCCAGTTATGTGATAGTGAATGTTGATTATGATTCTGACTTATGCAAAATTGTTGGCCAGTTATCTTTTTATGCCGAGAACACTACATCTATCTCTAGAGACTTTGAATTAGTTCTTACAGATGTGTTTGGACTAATGATGGTGTTTTATTGATTACTGATTACTCATGATTCATTTAGATATATTTGTTCTGAGACTATGTTCACCGTTTGCTTATTTGAACGGTTTCAATTCAAATTCAAAAAATAAAAATCATGTAAAAGCTGTTAAAAATGATTTTCAGGTAATTGTTGCAACTTCACAGTCTGGTCTCTAACATTCAACTATTGATAATCTTGAGTCAAAAGGAAATTCAGATGTAGATTACACTGGTAATCAAGTGGATAGAAAAATTACTAGTGGAACGATATTATGAAAAGACATTGATTAGTTGGATCAAATTTTCAGAAAATATCTGCAAATTTTCATTTCAATCGGTTTTCAATTAGCAGACATTTTTCTTGTAAAACCCCTTCTAGATATTTTTTTTGTTGACCTTATTTCAGATTAGTCATTCTTGAAAATTTGATTTTATAATTATTTTTCGATTTGGTCTTAAATGACTACATTAACTATTTGACTCCCTACTGATTATCGAAAAGATAAATAGCGATTGAAAAAGTGATGAGTGTTGATTTTAATCATATTTTGTAACTTGAGATAGTATATTTAGTAAATTTCTTTAGAAATTTAAACAAGATTTATAATGACTTTTTGATAGGTAAAAATTCCATGACCATCTCTATTTCTATAATATTTCTATCTACCACCACGCATCAAAATCCAATATAGTATGTCAATATGTGGTATTTTAAACGAGAAATTATTTGTTTTCATTTTATTTTATTTTTAGTAATAAAAACATTCAAAGTATTCACTCTCGTTTAAAAGTCCTAACGGTTATGCATGGTTAGTAGATATTCAAATTTGTGCTATAAATATACCACAAGTAAACACAACTATGTGGTTTTATATACCGACATCATCCCTATCATTCTAAAGTGGAATATGTACCTAATAGAGTATTTATGATTTTTGTTTGATTTTTTATTGAAATTTAATATTTATACTCGATTGAGTTTCAATGTTGTATTAATGTCTGTCACTTTGTTTCTACTTTTCTAAACACTATTACTCTTTTGCATATAACAAAAGAGAGAGAGAGAAAAGTTAAGATTTTGGCAAATGAAGGTCAAATATTTTATATTTTATTTGCATATTCCGATCTAGGTTCATTTGCATATTTTTATTTATTTTCATGCATATATGAAGGGGGAGCTTTGTGTAGAGAGGGAGCATTTAAATAGGGGGAGCAAATTGAATGATCAATTACATTTAATAAATTCAAAATCTTAAATATATGTTTGTTATCATCAAAAAGGAGAGATTGTTGAATATGCCAGTATATGATTTTTATTTGATGATAATAAACTTATAGATATTCATTTAAATGTATTTGTTATTGTACAATATTATTTTCACATAATTAATAAATATTTTCTAAATAAAATAAATAACATAGAATTCAAATTCAAACATATATTTTATTACAATTTTGAATAGTACAAATTTGTGCTCTCATTATATATATAAAATTTCAATTACAATATATTTGAATTTACACAAATGTCCTCACTACATATCGCTCATTCACTCGTATTTATCTTCAAATCTATTCCAGATTGAATCCAGCATTTGAGCGATCTGTAAGATAAATACTGACGCAGTAAAATTGAAAAAGAAGTGTTTTTGCAGTGTAAAATAAATGTGTATTTTGAAAATTTTATTTGCCTCAGTTATTTGGGTTGTTCATTGTCATATTTATTTTGAATTCATCTTGCACCTACAGCTTATGACATGCACAGTGTATCACTATACATGCCACAAGGCCGTACACACCGATATACGCTTGATAAAATTGCAGGGACAAGTGAGCACAAGATCAAATCCAATCAAAAGCTAGGTTCAACTCAAGTGCAATAAAAATAAAATCATGACATGAGCACGGGGTCAAACCCGAGCTATAAGCGGGATTCAGCTCAAGTACAAAGTGACGTACACATGAAAAAAAATTCCAAAATCACAATGATCAGTACAAAAGGGGGTGGCTATAGTAACAATCACACATGCCCAAATCAAATCAAGCATGTAGACATGTACTCGATGCAAACCAAAACTCAATACAGCGAATTACAACATCCAGTCAGCAATGCAGTTTACATATGTATATAGTGAATGCAAGTAGACAATTTGAAGTTCAGTGGCAACCAAACAGAAATGAAGACTGCAAATACCAAAGTGAAGCCACTATACTATATAAAGTCTAACAATGACCAATGGAACCAGACTCAAGGAAATGTACAAAGTGGGAATGCAACACTTCAATCAATGCACAGTGCAGACTTACGAACACAACGAAGCATAAAAACAAGCAGATCTCAAAGGCACAATAACATGTAGTCCAGGTCAAATAATCATGACAGCAGTTCATGAATGGAACAAGACTATTATAACTCAGTTTTACTTGAACCAGATTTTAAACATAACATGCTCACAAGTTCAAGACAAGTGCACCATGTATATACATAAACAACTCGAAGTGAACAGAGTAAGAGCAAGGTATAGAACAATGTACACAGAAGATCAAAAATGACTATACACATGAATAGCATTAGAGTTAAAACAAATACAAGAACTAGCATATCAGACTATTTCAAATGCAACAAACCAGTGAACAAGCGACAGTGATCAAGCAGTGCAACCTGAAGCAAATGCAAAGCTTGTTAGAGAATATAAAAGTGCAGACCACATTCAAAAACATATGCATGTTCCAAAAATTCAGGTATATGTATAATAGAAGCAAGTGCAAGGCACAATGCCAGAGAACTAAGCACATATGCACTGACAACACTACATCAAGACTTCAAGACCACATTCATCTAAAACCACAATCTAGTACATATATGTAACAGTTCAGAGTTTCAGTTGCAACAAGACTCAAGTGAAATCAAGTGCAACATCAACTTAAAACATCACAACAACAAGCTCGCATGAAACCAAGTAGAAGGCATAAAAATCATACACATATATACATACATATATGTATGTATATACATGGTTATAGTAAGCACAGTTGCAAGACACTATTTAATGTAAAGTAGCAAATTTAGTTTTCACAAATTGATCAAGCCGAAGAGGTCAGAGGCATTTTTACTGAACAGTGGTCAACAAAAATTTGAATCAAAACTGTGCTGAACAAAGTAGAGTTCGAACAAATCTATATAAAAGCCAGGTGATGATAGGAATCGATCAAGTCAACATTAAACTAGGAAGTAACGAAAATCAAAAGTGTTTAGATTATCATCTCATGTGGCCAAAGTCAAACCGAAATTCACAGAGCAAGTTCACAATCAAAGCCGTGGTGACCAAGCAAACATAAAATATACAAATTGAAAAAGTCAGAGAACATCAACAACATTCAATCAAAACTCATTAGCCGAGTTAAATTAACAGATGAAGTCAAATAAATATATTCGAACAATAATTAAGGGAATTGAACCCTTTTAAGATCAATCATCGTCGACATGAAGATCAATCGAGCTCAAGCAAATTAATAAGAAAAGCAAAAAGGAAATCACATACACAATTCAAATCAAACTCGAAGAATTGAAGCAGTGGTTTGCAAATCAGAGAGACGATCGATCGACAAAGCAATCATGAGAATATCAATTCAATCGATCAACAATCAATGAACTACTTGAATTTCACGAGACCCAATTTTTTTAAGAAGAGGAACTAATGAAAGAAGAATCCATTTTTCAACTCAAATACCAGGCCGAAGAAATAAAAAGGGAACAATTTTTTTTACTTCAATCTTTTTGGGCCGGCTTCTTTAAATTGTTATTTGGGATTTAATTTTAAAAATTAGGGCTTTGTTTTTTAAATTTTATTTACTTTGTATTTCTCTTTTTAAACTTCGGTAAATTCTAGTCGTGTGACTAGGGGATGAACTACGGTGGTGTAGTTCAAGAATTCACAACTTAGTGGCTGAGTTGTGGAAGGGTTTTGAGCGTAGAGTTAGGTTAGTCGATTGCGGGTGTCGTGAGTTTACATGTGTAAGCGTCTACCTACTTAATTTCTAGTAGAAACTTTGGGGGCAACACATAGGTAGGGTTTTGCCGAAGCTGGGTAAATCTGTGTTGTTCTATTCATGTTTTTTCCTGTTAGTATTTGTGCTGCTATTATTCTTCTATTACCAGTGTTGCAATTATTTTATATTTCCATACTAAATTTTTATAATTAATAGTATCACCCTATTCACCCCCCTTTACGGTGAAATCGATCCTACAAGTGGTATCGGAGCTGGGAACAAAATTCAATTTTTGATTTTAAAAATTTGATTTTTCAGAAACAAATTGTAGTTTTAAAATTTTTAAATGGATTCTTTTAATAATGCTTTTTCTGTGGGTCGGTCCATAGTTAGACCACCAATGTTCAATGGTGAATATGCTTACCGGAAAAATAGGATGGAATTTTTTTTTGAAAACCATCGATGCTTGAAATATTGTTGAGACTGGATATAGGACACTAACTATAATAGTAGATAATCAAGAAATAGATAAACCAATGGACCAATCGACAGATCTTGAAAATAAAATACTTAATGCTAATACTAAAGGTATGAATTCTATTATTTGTTCATTGGATCAAACTGAATTTAATAGTGTTCTCACATTGTCTAACTGCGCCAGAAATCTGGTACATACTTGAAGTGACTCATGAAGGAACATCTCAAGTCAAGAATCTCGCCTTGCCTTGCTTAGCAGCGAATACAATAACTTCACAATTGCCAAGGATGAAAATGCCATAGAGATGTATGGACGACTTTCCAATATTGTATACAAATCAAAAGCACTCGAAAATTCATACAAATAATTGGAAATAGTCTGAAAAATCCTCAGAGTCCTTCCACGAAGTTTTGAAGCAAAAGTTATTTCCATTCAAGAATCAAAAGATTTGAAACAAGTTAAATTTGAAGAGCTCATTGGAAATCTCACCACTTATGAGCTAGAAATGAAATTCAAGGAAGAACGTGAAGAAGGTGATACATGAAAAAAAAAACAATAGCTCTCAAAGGAACTACCGAAAATGATGATGATGCTGGAGCAGCTGAAGTGGCACTGATAATAAAGAAATTCAAAAGGTGGAATCATATATACGAAAATTCTGCTCTAAATCAACAAATGAAAAGAAGAATAGTTAAAGTTCTAGACAATCCAAAAGAGTAAGAGATCATCTGTCACAAGTGCAATAAACCTGGTCACATCAAGCCCAATTTTCCTCAAAGTCGACCCAGCTAAGAAAAGAAATCGAAAAGGAGAAGTTTCAAAAAACCCAAGTGGAAGGCATAAAACACATACACATATATACATACATACATATATGTATGTACATGGTTATAGTAAGCACAGTTGCGAGACACTGTTCAAAGTAGCAGCAAATTTTGTTTTCACAAATTAATCCAGTCAAAGAGGTTAGAGGCATTTTTAGTGAACAACAGTCAACAAAGATTTGGATCAAAACCCTGCCAAATAAAGTGGAGTTCGAACAAGTCAGAATAAAAGCCAGGTGATAACAAGAATCGATCAAGTCAACATCAAACCAGGAAATAAGGAAAATCAAAAGTGTCCAGATTATCTTTTCAAGTGGCCGAAGTCATACCAAAAATTCATGGAGCAAGTTCAAAATCATAGCCGTGGTGACCAAGAAGACATAAAATATACGAATTGAAAAAGTCAAAGAACGTCAACAACGTTCAATCAAAAATCAATTATCAAGTTAAATTAACACACGAAGTCAAATAAATATATCTAAACAATAATTAAAGGAATTGAACTGTATTTAAACCCAACCATCATCAACATGAAGATCAATCGAGTTCAATCAAATTAACCAGAAAAGCAAAAAGGAAATCACATACCAAGTCAAATCGAACTCAAAGAATTGAAGCAGCAGTTCGCAAATCAGAGAGATGAACGACCGACAAAGCAATCACGACAATATCAATTCAATCGATCAACAATCAAACAGCTACTTGAATTCCAGAAGCCTTAATTTCTAAACGAAGAGGAACGAATAAAAGAAGCAGCCATTTTTCAACACAAATACCAGGCTGGAGAAACAAAAAGGGGAACAGTTTTTCTTACTTCAATCCTTTTGGGCCGGCTTCTTTAAATTATTAGTTGGGCTTTAATTTTTAAAATTAGGGTTATTATAAAAAATTGCATTTACTTTGTGTTTCTCTTTATAAACTTTTGAAATTCTAGTCATGTGACTAGGGGACGAACTACAGTGGTGTAGTTCGGGAATTCACAACTCAGTGGCTAAGTTGTGGAAGGGTTTTGAGCATAGAGTTAGGTAAGTCGATAGCGGGTGTCACGAATTTACGTGTGTAGGCATCTGACTACTTAATTTCTAGTAGAAACCTTGGGGGTAGCACGTAGGCAGGGTTTCGTCGAAGCTGGAAAAACCTGTGTTGTTCTATTTCTGTTTTTTATTCGGCTATTATCTGTGCTGCTATTAATCTGCTATTATTAGTGCTGGAATTATTTTATATTTCCTTATTAAATTTTTATAATTAATAGCATCACCCTATTCACCCCCCTCTAGGGTGAATCGGTCCTACATTTAGTTTAATGATTTGTTTTATAACTATTTAGGTTATAATATATGTACATGACTAGTATTGAACAAAAAGTTGATTTTTAACAAAACATTTTCCGGTCACATTTTCAGTATTCATCCAAAGTGTATTTTTCTTAAAACATTTCAAAAATACTTTTTCTACCATTAGTTATCAATTAAGAAGTGTTTAACGAGGTTATAAATCCATATTTAATCGTATTAAATCTTGGGTATAAATATTTAAATAATTCAAATATTCAAATACGAAGTGTTAGAAATTCTGGATTGTTACATTCTCCCCTCTAAAAATTTTCGTCCTCGGAATTTGAACACAAGCAATCAAAGAAACAACCATACATTAATACCAACTAGTTTTATAATCAATTGCAACATAGCTTGTTGTTTGCATAGATCAAAACCCTCATCGCACAAGGATGATAGATAAACTACCCAGAGTACCTTTTGGTCAACTGCCTCGGGTTATTACCTAGTCGGTTTTTCATACTTCCTCAAATAATTTGAATAGTCTTTTCCCCTAACTTCCCATAGGCCAAAAACATAGTATGTAACTATACTTAAGCTCGTATGATGTACATATATCATTTGCATGCGATATTGATCTAACCAATTGCTCGATCACATAGATTTCACTTTTGAACTAGTACATCTCACTTGACTTCTTTAGCACAGATTCCAATCTGGTTCCTTTATCGGACACCTCCGTTCTCCTTATATGGCAATAAACTATGATAGAAAACTTAAGGATCATATCAAGAATCTGTATTCAGTGTTCACTGTAAAGAATCTAGTGAAATATCCTTGTTCAGATTAACGAAAATCACCTCGAAATCATGTATTCGAATCCTAGATCGAGAACTGTCATATGAATGGAATGATCTACGTATAACTTACTTACTTAATCCAATTGGTTTCTTAATTATGCCAATTTATTTATTTTTCGCATTTATTTCCACAAAATCATTTCTTATGTAATATCAAAATCATTTATGCAACATATCTTAAAACATATACTTAAGTTTATAAACATTTCTCAAAGACTTATCTTTATAAAATATTATTTAATTACAAAATCTTTTCAAAAAGCTACAACTTTACTTATAGAACATTTCATTATCTTAAGTTCACATTCATTTACCCAAATAGTATCCTCCTTTATATTCAAATTATTTATAAAGAATTTCATAAAATGTTGACTAAGTTTATAGACATTTTTATAGTGACTTAAATATATAAAAAATATTATTTCTTAAAACATAATTTTTATTTTAAAACATTTCAAAAATCAGGTTCATTACTTTTATAGTACTCTATTACTTCCTAAGAGTATATACAAAACAATCTTTTAGTATTTTACATTCAAAAATTTCGATGAAGTTCAAAATTACATTTGGATATTATAATTGAGTCGACCATCTAAACTTCTTTATTCATCAGGTTAGGAAAATGGCTAAGTAGAGTAGGACTTTGCTATCCAAACTCAAGACTAGAGTCTATTTTCCTTAGAAGATCCTAAAGTAAACTTGTTTACTTGTTTTCCCAATAACACCGAGTGCCATATTTTAACGAAGATGCTAAGTAACTTTTTAAACTTGTTTTTGTTTACTATCCTTCCAAATTAATAGTAATAAAAGTTTAACTGTGACGACCCGGAATTTTGAGCGATATCAATTTAATAATCTTTGATAATAATTAAATTAGTTTGATCATTTTACATTGTAATTGACAAGTAAAATTCTTTTAAAGCTAATAATAATAATTTGATAATATCTATTAATATTTTTCTTAACAATATAAAATTTGGCAAGTTTAATTCTTATAAAATTAATAATATTTTAATTTGGGAATATTTATTTTAGCAATTTAAAATTGGTAATATTTATTTTTCCAAAAGTTAATCAAAATATTTTCTATTTATAATGTATGTATATAGGTATATATTATAAATAGGAAGTCTTTAAGTAATATAAGCTATATATATATTCAAATTGTAATATATATAAACGTATATATTGTGACTTGAAATTGTGTTTTAAAATTTAATACAGTAATTTTCAAATATAATGTTAAAATGTTTTCCAATTGAAATGTATATATATTAGAAATGGGAAAAATTATATTGTTTTGAATTTAATAAAGTGTTTTCAAACTTTAAATTTTATATAATTTGTAGTTTGGAAATTTTAATTTGACTTAATACTTTTAAAAGTGATATTTGAGATTTAAATTTTAATAACAAGAATAATTTCTTATTTTTAAACATATATTTTAACTTGAGTTTTAAATAAGATTTAAATTTAAAGGTTCATTTGTTTTTAATATTCTTTCGATTTTAATTTTAACATAAGATAAGCTTGTTTATAAAAGATAAGTACACATTTTATAATCATGTAAATATTACATAATTACATTCATAATTTAAATAGATTATTAAAAAGAGAAAATAACATTTGAAAAACATTATAAACACTTGTAAAACATTAATAAAACATTTAATAACACTTGTAAGTATTTTGAGCTCATTAAAGACATTTGTAAATATTAATTAAACATTAAAACACTTGTAAACTTTTAAAGTTATGTTAGAGACATGTGTAAGTTAATTAGAACAAATAAAGAACAAGCGTCAATTCTCTTTACTTAATTTAAAATAAAAAAATAACGATAAGAAGAAGAGTTTTAATCTTCAGCCAAGTCTTTTCTTCATCTCAACCAAAACAGAAAATGAATACAAATCAAAAATCTGAAAAAAAGAAAGAAGAAAACTGTAAAAGAAAATCTGAAAAATGTAAAGAAATCTGGAAACAAGAAATTCCGAGAAGAAGATAAGGAAAATTCAATCAGCAACAAGATTTTATTCATCAAGCAACTCAGTAATCAGCTGCAGGAAGATTTGTTTTCAACATGCAAAATAGATTCAAGGGCTTGGAAAACTATCTTCTGCTCTGTTCTTTGTTAGCTAGGTGAGTAAATGATTTTTTTTAAAAACAGTTTAAACCTGGATTCAACTTGTTATTGTGATGATATCATGATGTTATCTGAAGTATTTGATTTAAATTAGATTCAAGTTTGAAATGTGAATAATGGATTCTCTGTGAGGTTAAAACCTATACTGTGTAAAATAAAAGTTTACAGTTTTACAATAAATTCAATAATTAAATTTTGAATTCGAATTGGACTTTGAATTGTAAATAGAAGTTGTTTGAAATCAAGTAAGCTATCATCTAAAAATAATTACAAGTTTTTAAAGTGAATAACTGGTTATAAATCTTTGAATTTACAGTAAAATTCAAATTGGGTCAAAATTTTATTATTTCAATTTTAAGTTTTAATTACCTAATTGGATTCGTGATGCTAAATCATGATTTTTAATGGTTGAATCACGATTTTTAGGTTAGTATTTAGTTTGAATTTGGGGTTTGACTGCTTTGGACAAATTGGCCAATTCACGGCGAACTACGGCGAGATGAGCGGTGAGGTTGAGCATGGAGGTCAAGGAGAGGACAAGGATCATGGGAAAATTACTTTGGTAATTTTTAGTGGGTCGCGTTGACCGGAAATTGATGGGTTAGGGTTTAACTTCCTAATTTTGTAGTCGTTGTTCATTTTGGTCTCGCGGCATCGAGAGTGATCCGGAGGCAATCACGAGTGGTTCTGGTGATGATGGGGAGTGAGGCGGAGCTAGGGTTAAGGTGGCGAGGTTTCTCGAAACTGGGGTTGCCGTAGAGGGTCGGTTTTTGGTAATGGTGGTTTCGAACTGATGGGTTCAGGGGGTAAATTTTGATGCTCGATCGAAGTAGGATTTTTGGGTGTCGTGAGTTGTTGTCGTGGTTGAAGTCGACTTGTCGGAGGCATGAGGGGAGTTCACCGACGTTCGACGGCGATGTGCACGTTAACGTGCACAGTTTCGTGCTTCTGCAGTGGTTTTGGGAGAAGACAGGTTCGAGCTCGAAGTTCATATCAGGTACATGATGTTTTTGCTCGAAGCAAGGTTTAGGGATGGTGATACTCGGGGTAAACGCGAGTTTTTGCTGTGGGTTGCTCGTGTTTTGGATTGAGCAGATTTTTGTTTTAGATTTGGAAGTTTTAAAAGTTTTAAAACAAAGATAATATAATTTTGTAGATAATTCAAGTTTTAAAACAAAAGTTAAACAAGTTTACTTATAAAATTTAATTTGTTTCAAAGTTAAGATTTAAATAAGTTTATATATTGAAATGAAAAGTTGTTTTTAAAAAAAATTAAATAAGTAGATTTAAATAACAAAGCTTATATTAAAATTTATTTAATAACTATGGAAAGTTTTAAAGATTTAAATAGTTTAATTTGAATATTTAAATTGTTTTAATTATAATTGATTTTTAAACTATTTTATTTTAAATAAAGTTTAATGATTAAGAATTTGGTAATCAATTATAATAAAGATTTATTTTGAGTAATTTAGAAGTTCGTTTAATTTAAAGATAAATAAATTTGTCAAAATAATTAAGATAATTCAATTTTTGTTAATAATTAATGTGTTATTTGTTAATATAAATGATTTAATGGAGATAATGATTTTCTTAATTAAGAACCTTTATAATATAAGAAGTTAAGAATCATTTAATTAAATTTAAATGATTAATTAAATAATGAATTAAGTAATTAATTTGTGATTAATTGACGATAATCAATCGTGGATTAATTAAGTGTAATTACTTGGTGAAGTAATTAAGTAATTTATTACTGGAGGTAATTAAGTAAAGAGTAATTATTTAACAAGAAATTAGAAGTTGATTACTTTATGGAAGTAATTAAGTGGATGTGATTAGGGGTTAATCACTTGTGTTATTAATTAATACAATTAATTTAAGGTTTAAATTATTTAATTAATGGTTAATTAATAAAAGGATTAAGAGTATTCAATAATATGATTAATTACTTGATAAAGTAATTAATTTAAAAGAAATTTAATTAATGGAAGTAATCATTAATTAATCGAAATAGTTAATTAATTGTTAATTAATAATTAAAGGATAATTAATCTGTAAATAAGTTTTAATTACTAAATGTAATTAAAAAGTAATTAATCAAATGTGATTAATTAAAAGAAATTAATCAAGTATGATTAATTAAAAGTAGTTAAACAAGAGAATTTAATTAAAAGTAATTAATCAGGTATGATTAATTTAAAAAAGTGATAAATCAAGTGTGATTAATTAAAGGATAATTAATGAATAATTATCAGAATAACTAGAAAAATAATTAATCAAGTGTGATTAATTTAAAAGGGTAATTAAGAGATAATTACTTGGTATAATTAAGAAGTAATTAATCTAGACGATTAGTTAATATTGTAATTAAGGAATAATTACTTAAAGTAATTAAGTAATTATCAATCAAGGGAGATTAATTAAAGTGGAGAATTAAGGGTTGTTTAGTTAATTAATTTGTAATTAATTAATGAATGAGAAAGTTGGATTAATAATAATCCGAGAGATTAAGTAAGAAATTAATTTAATTAAGGATCAATTAAATTAATTGAGTTTGGATCAAACCTTGTTATGGATGATTAATGATTGGATGATAAATACCATTGGATGAGTTAATGATATTGGATGATATTGAATGTCATTGGTTGATATGTGATGATATGAATGTGATATATCTGAGATGTGATATATATGCTGCTTTGTGATATGTATGGATGAACGTGATAATAGTGAATTATCTATGTGTGTGTTATGAATCATCCATTGATGTTAAAGTGATATTCTGAATATCTACTGTTTAAACCCTTAAGTACAACTTGGACATTAAAATGGCGCTTGGATTTGGTGAGACCGGGAATGGGTTTCCATATTTGGATATCCGAAAACCACATCGATCCAAATTAAACGTTAGGTCGGTGGAGCTTAGTGAAGACTCGAAGTGTATGAACTATTCGTCAGTATAACTCTGGGGCTGATTCTGAGATGAGTTTTACGGAAATAGTACTTACAGGTTCGAGATGGTGATTCAGAGTGAAAGGGCTATGGTCGTTGACTCTGAGGGTGATTCCAAAATGAGTGCAATGAGATAGTGCCTTCGGTTTCGTTCGAACCCGGAACGGACTTGTACGGATTGAATGCTTTCAGAACATCGTCAGGTGGACGATGAGCATCCTAAGATAGATGTGTCCTATAAAGGTAATCGCAGCCTCAAGCCTCATCAACCGGGAATGGCTAAAACAGGGGAGGTGCAGCAAGGTTAAGTCGGTCATGCCCAAGTAGGACGTGATTTACCCCTGTCTAGATGTCCCTTTTTATTCGGCTGTGTGGGCGGTTGGATCTGCAGCGAACTGCGGGGTGGTCTTGTTCAGGAATGTTCAGTAAGGAATGGTTCCGCCTTGTGTTGCAGAGGATTGGGAGTAATCCTCGGTACGGTGATCTAGGCCATGTACTGTGACGGGCGGTACCCCAGTAGCCCTGCCATTGATGGAAAACCATTCTTCCTACGAGACCCTACGATTTTGTTTGTATTACCCACTTTTGTGGCTAGTAGCTGGAATTTAATCATGTAACACTTTCAGCTATTTCATATTTACTTGAAAACCCTAGACACTATTATAATATCACTGGATTTCCTATCAAATGTTTTGGTTAGCGTAAGGTAAAAACTTTTCCATGTTTATGTGTGGGAAGTCTTGCGTGATACCTTTCTTTTCAAATGATTTTCTAAGTTAAGCAATTTTAAACCGTTTACTCACACCAGACCCCTGTCTAACTCAAGTGTTTATTTTCTGTTTTATTAAACTCTTGGGTACTCATATTATATATGAGTAGTCAAGTGATTCAGGTATCCTTGACGAATTCTGGAGGAGCTTTGGAGTAGGAGGCTTCAGCGCGTAGATATATAGATAGAGTTTCCACTGTGTGTTATTCTGTATAGTTGTTCTTGTATTGTATATTAGACAGAAATGTCATAACTGTCTAAATTGAGATGTATAGTTGTGTACTCTGATGTATATGATACTATATATATGTTATATATTATATTTCATTTGTTCCGCTGTGAGATTCTGATGTGTTGTTTTTCTTTCTTCTCTTTCTTTTCTTCTTCTATCCCTTTCTTTCTTAAATAGTGATGCGTCTTTCTGGTGATAGAAAGTCAGGTCGCTACATTAACTTTTATATTTTCACAAAAATACTTAACTTCAGTTAGATTAACTTGTAAATTTTCGACTACCTAGAATTGTCGAAAATTTTATTTCAATAATTGAAGACTAATAACATAGCATAATAAGATGCACAACCAAACTACCTTAATGCATAGGATACATGAGTCCATATATGTTTATTAAAAACTTAAGATTCAAAATCTGGGTTTTATTTCAAATCATTTGAAATAATATATACTTGTAGCTCTTTGAATATCAAATCATACTTTTCGCGATTAAACCAAAATCTTTTTGAAAACCAATTTCAAAAATATTTTCGATTCATGGAAAATATTAATATGGATGGAGTAACACAAAATGATATAAGGAACTAGTTTCCACCAAATAGTACCGTATATCCTCTTTACTAAGAAGGGTAATACTTAAGAGAAGTGCTTTTCAACCGAACACATCTCCTGCCAATTTTTAGTCACCTTCGAGCCACTCGAACTAGATAACATAAAAATGCTTTGTTTTTCAAATCGATTTGTTGTTTATGAGATTAACCTTGAACTTGGACAAATCTTAGAGCTCTTTTAATAACATTGTTCTTTTAGAATAGTTTTAAATCATACTATCATTGTTTTCTCAAAAACCCTTACAAACCATTTCCAAAAACACCAGGATTTAAGTTCACATATTCTCAATTAGATCCTTTATAATTCATATTTATATTAACCATATTTACATAAGTCATATCTGTATAAACTATATTTATATAAGTCATATCTATTAAGCCATATTTTTATAAGTCATATCTATACAAACCATTCTTATATAAGTCGTATCTACATAAATTTACTTTCTTATATTAAATAATTTTATAAGCGTTTATATTTTTAATATTTTTTCTTCTTTTGGATTATTCTAAGAACCATTTATTAAAGTTAACCTTTTTAACTCAGCATTATTGTCGTACGCCTTACATTTAGATTGTAAAACTTAATTCACATGGAGTTTGTTTCAGTGTTTCCATAAATTACTATCTTCCCAACCTATGTTTTGAAAAAGGTAAATTCGATTAACATTAGCCAATGGCTATAAACTAGCCGAGCACGACCAACCAAGCAATAAATGATAATAATTTAATATTATTGTTTTGTAACAACAAAATACATTATATATTAATTATTTGAAAATTATTCTTTTATATGAAATATAATCCTAAGTAAAATTATTTCATTTACCAATTTTGAAAATAATACTGTAGTGGTTTGTTCTGTTTAAGTATTTTAGAATCCCATCGATAATGGTGATCGGACGCATCGACCAGAACCTATAAATACTCAGTACACTAGTCAACATGATGCAAAATTTTATTATAGCATTAACAAATACGATCTCATATGCATATGAACCCAAACTCATAATAAAGCATTCCATTTTCCTATTTCTTAATGAGTTATATTGACGCAGCGGATATAAAGGATGACAACGAAATGAAGATTTCGCGTCAAACTAATCGAAGAAACGATTAGATGAAACAAGATAAATTGATGGATTGAAAATACTGAATGCCCAAATTCGTTGATCTCGAGAGATACCGAATTCTAGCTATCTCCAACACGTTGATCGCGCATGATACCATGTTAAAAGATCTATGATTCTTCTACGTTGATCTCGCGCACGAGATTCCGTGAATCGGCTTCAAATCCGTTGATTCGAGCGCACTCGAATAACCGAAAATAGAGAAAGGAGACAACACTCAACTTCCAATTTCAAAGAGGCATAGAGCACTCAAACAAAGTTTTATTCAAAATCAACTTACCTTTACAAATGACACAACCCCCATAGTTATAGGCAGTTTACAACTCACACAGAACTCAGCCGACCTAACATAGGTCGTTAACGACCTAACAAACTGACCTAAACAAACACGAGTTACAACCATCAGATGACATACGTTCTATGATATAAGAAAACAACAACATCATGCGACATAACAGAAATAAACACGAGCGACTTACAATCTAACTTACACGCGACCCAGCAACAAACGACCTAAATCAACACAATAGTTTGAGCGACCTAAAGTAGGTTGTACAACAATAGGACGCTTGATCGACCTAACTTCGGGAGCGACTTAGGCTTCAGCGACCTAAGAAAACATCACTGCTTCATGACTTAGTGACTCATGAGTTAACGACCTAAAGTTGAGCGACTTATCGTAGGTCGCTGGATCCCTTTTCCCTGCATAACTCGCTTCACTACACAACTTTGATACCTCGCAGGTCGTAACCCGCTGCGTGACTCAAAGCATAGGTCGTTGGCGGTTGGCGTTGCATCTCCATCTCCTCTTATCTCGCTATCCCATAACTAGCTATGCCTAGGTCAAGAATGACTCATTCCAAGCGTCCTATCGCAATCATAGTGTACTGCATCATCCTCCCCCGGTTGACAAGAATTCGACCTCGAATTCACACTTTCCTCTTCCTCAACAAGCTTATCCCCATGATACGGAATCAAATGTTTAACATTGAAAACATTAGAGGTATGAATATTCTCTGACAACTTTAACTGATATGCATTATCATTGATCTTCTTCAAAATTTCTACTGGACCAATCTTTCGAGCTTTCAACTTGTTGTAAGTTCCAACTGGAAAACGATCTTTCGTCAACACTGCGTAAACCAAATCACCTTCTTTGAATTCTACACTCCTTCGCTTCTTATCTGCTAGTTGTTTATACTTCTCATTTGATGCAAGCAATCGTTCATGAACAATCCTGTGACATTCCTACAACTCATTCATGAAATCACAAGCTCGTTTAACAACTCCTTTTTGAAATGGCACGGTCGTCAAGTCTAACGGTCCCTTCGGAATTACTGAATATACAGCTTGAAATGGACTGAATCCAGTACTTCGATTAATAGCGTGATTATGTGCAAATTCCGCCTGACATAACTTCATATCCCAGCTCTTCAAATTACCTTTCCAAGACATCTCAACAAGTTTCCCAATGATCTATTCACCACTTCCGTTTGCCCATCTGTTTGTGGATGATAGGCGCTACTAAAATTCAGCTTCGTTCCAACCATCTTCCACAAACTCAACCAAAAATGACTTAGAAAACGAGTATCCCGGTCAGAAACTATGGTTTCAGGTAGCCCATGTAGTCGATACACCTCTTTAAAGAATAATTGAGCAACACGGACCGCATCAGCTATCTTCTTACAAGCTATGAAATGTGCCATCTTCGAAAATCTATCCACCACAACATATATAGAATCATTCCTTCGCTGCGTTCTTGGCAAACCCAACACAAAGTCCATGCTAACCCATAGTCTAGTAGGCATGGGCAATGGCATATACAATCCTGCATTCGTAGCTGTCCCTTTGGAAACTTGACATATGTGACATCTCTCCACAAAGCTTTCAACTTCTTTCCTCGTGGAAGGCCAAAAATATGATTGAGAAATCAACTGCAAAGTACGATCTCTTCGCACATGACCCTCTTCATGCGATTCTTTCACAATCTTCATTCGCAAACTGCCCTCTGGTATACATAATCGATTTCCTTTGAAAAGAAAACCATCCACCAACACATACTCATCCGTCTTCCCTTTCGTGACTTCATCTACAATCTTCGCAAAGTATGGATCCTCAACAAACAATTCTGGCAATACATCAAACCCTGTCACTTCAACCCTCATTGTAGTCAACAAATGATCCCTTCTACTCAATGCATCTGTCACACGGTTTGTAACTCCTGATTTGTGTTTCACAAAAAATGTAAACTGTTGTAAGTATGCAATCCACGAAGCATGCCTAGCTGCAATCTTGTCCTGCCCTTGCAAATGCTTCAACGCTTCATGATCAGTATATAAAACAAATTCTTTATGGAACAAATAGTGTCTCCAATGTTTCACAGCTTGCACAACAGCGTAAAATTCTACATCATAAGTATTATATCTCACCTTGGCTCCCGAAAGCTTCTCACTAAAATAAGAAATAGGATGGCCCCTCTGACTTAACATCCCTCCAATTCCAACCTTAGATGCATCAGTATGTAGCTCAAACAACAACTGAAAGTCTGGTAATACTAGAATGGACGCTGACGTTAAAAGTTCCTTGATCTGCTCAAAAGAAAATCCTACTTCCTCCGACCGTGAAAACTGCTTGCCCTTCATACAATCAGTAACAAGCGCCGTCACGCTACTGAAATGTGGAATAAACCTTCGATAGAACGATGCTAAACCATGAAAACTTCTCACTTCACTTATAGTCCTGGGTTGTGGCCAATTTCTAATTGCTTCAACTTTACTTTGATCCACCTGGATACCTTCCTTGGACAATACATACCCCAAAAACAAAACACTATGCATCATGAACACGCATTTCTTTATTGCCGCATAAAATTGCTCCTGACGAAGTATCATCAATACTTCCCGCAAATGTAGTAGATGTTCTTCGGTGCTCCCACTGTGTATCAGTATATCATCAAAGTATACCATCACGAACTTTCCAATGAACGGTCGAAAGATATGATTCATCACTCGCATAAAAGTACTAGGTGCATTCGAAAGACCAAATGGCATGACCAGCCACTCATAAAATCATTCCTGTCTCTTGAATGCTGTCTTCCATTCATCACCTGGTCAAATTTGAATCTGATGATATCCACTCTTAAGATCAATCTTCGAAAAGATTACAGCTCCACTAATTTGATCCAATAGATCATCAAGCCTTGGCATCGGAAACCTGTATCTGACAGTTATTTTGTTGAGCGCCCTGCTATCTGTACACATCCTCCACGAACCATCCTTCTTCGACACTAACAATGCTGGTACAGCACAAGGACTGAGACTCTCCTGAACACGCCCTTGTTCAAGCAACTCCTCAACCTGTCTTCTCAACTCCTCGTGTTCCTTTGGACTCATCCTGTAATGTGGTCTATGCGGTAACACGACTCTTGGCACAAGATCTATTTGGTGTTGTATGTCCCTTACGGTGATAGCTCTGTTGGCAGCTCTTCAGGAAATACATCTTCAAATTCTTCCAGCACAGGCTTTACTTCTTCAGGAATTTCAACCACTTCATTACTCTCACGTCCAATCAACAGAAATACTTCGGGTTCATCTTCGACTTCGTTAACAAAATCCTTCAAAGATAGCAAAGTTTTTAGTTCTTCAATCTCCTCCAACTTGCTTTCCTTCTATTGTTGCCTTTTAGGAACCAAAGTAGTTCGTGTACCCTCAAACATAAAACTGTAGCTGTTAGTACGACCATCATGTTGCACAGCTCTATCATATTGCCACGGTCTCCCCAACAACAGATGACATACATCCATATCCACAACATCACACCAAATTTCATCTTTATATTTCTTCCCAATTGAAAAATTTACACAAGCTCTTCTACTAACCTTCACTTCCCCACCTTTTCTCAACCAAGCTAACTTGTAGGGTTTAGGATGCTTTTCTGTTTTTAACGCCAACTTCTTCACAGCCTCTGTAGAAATGATGTTATCACAGCTTCCCGCATCGATGACAAACTTGCAAACCCTTCCCAAAATAGTGCATGTTGACTGAAAGATGTTACTCCTCAACCAGCTAGTCTCTTCTTCCTGCTTTGGTGTCAGCAAGATCTCCTCATCATTAAATTACGTCCTTCGTCTCCTGACAATTCTTCTTCCTCCTCAACTTGTGGTGAATTAGAACATTATACTTCTGCATCCTCATCCTCAGTAACCATCGCTCGCTTCTTCGGCTTCGGACATTCATTGCTTTTATGACCAAACTCCTGACAGTTATAACACTTGAAATTGTTGATGACCTTGGTCTTAGCAACTTTATTGACAACCTGTTTACCAACAGGCTTGGAAACATTAGTATTGCTACTAGCCCCTTTCACTTGATTGTTGGAATTTGTAAACACACCACCTCCTCTTCTACCTTGCTTCTCCCAGGCTAGAGCCTTCTGGTGTGCTTCAGCAACGGATCTTGGATCAAACATATTCATCATATCCTGAATTTGCATTCTCAATCCTCCAACAAATCTAGCTGTCAACTGTTCATCTGTCTCCATGATATCATTTCTAGCAATCAGTTGATAAAATTCATCTGCATAATCATTTACCGACTTTGTTCCCTGTCTCAAGTTCTGTAAGCGCTGATACATAAGAGACTGATAATTATAAGGCAAGAAAGTAGCCTTCATCAACTTCTTCATCTTCTCCCATGACTCAATATTTGACTTTTCCATTCTTTCCCATGTAAGTTTAGTTTGCTGCCACCATGCCATAGCTCTTCCCCTTAACCGTGTAGCAACCAACTTAACTCTACGTTGCTCGGGTACTTCCTTGAATTCAAAAATTTCTTCATCATTAGATAACCAATCCAGAAATTCTTCAGCTATCATTCCACCTTTGAATTCTGGAATTTCAGTCTTCATCCCCGACTCCCATTTACTATCATCTTCTACCTCCCGATATGGATTTCGTACTTGGTCTCGATCTCGATAATGAACACTACATCTATCACCATCTTCATCATAATCAAATGCTCTTCGGTATCGATCTCGACCATCAACATCTCTATGATCACACATATCTCTTCTACTATGTCTTTCAACATCACGATATGGCTCATCTCCAAACTCGCGTGGAGTTTTTCTCTCTTCATTTCTGTACTCATGGTATTCTCTTCTCATTGAAACTGATGATTCTCTTCTATCTCGATAAGATTGTGGTGACACCCTCCTCGCTTCCGCAACCGATGGCAAAACTCTGTTTCCTCCATGGTTCAAGATTGGTGACCTTCTCCTTCTCCTTTGATTCATATCATTCATCAATTTCTCTACCTTCCCAATACCTTCATCAAACTTTTCATTGAATCGTTCTTCCATTTGCTTAGCTTCTTGTCTACGATATACATCTTCAACATTCTGAAAACGGTTAGCGCGTCTCGGCGGCATGATTATCAAACAACAATCTCCAAACACACGCTTCAATAACTCTCGGCCTGCACTTGCTTTGACTCTCGGCCTTGATCCAAAAGTTCAACTAGGCTCAAACTTCAACACTTCTAATCTTCAAATCTTCTCCCAATAGGCTCGGCTTAGCTATGATTGGCTAAGTCTAGCTCTGATACCAAACTGACGCAGCGAATATAGCGGATGACAAGAAATGAAGATTTCGTGTCAAACTAATGAAGAAACGATTAGATGAAACAAGATAAATCGATGGATTGAAAATACCGAACGCCCAAATTTGTTGATCTCGAGAGATACCGAATTCTAGCTATCTCCAACACGTTGATCGCGCACGATACCGTGTTAAAAGATCTATGATTCTTCTACGTTGATCTCGTGCATGAGATTCAGTGAATCGGCTTCAAATCCGTTGATTCGAGTGCCTCGAATAACCGAAAATGGAGAAAGGAGACAACGCTCAACTTCCAATTTCAAAGAGGCACAAAGCACTCAAACAAAGTTCTATTCAAAATCAACTTACCTTTACAAATGACACAACCCCTATATCTATAGGCAGTTTACAACTCACACAGAACTCAGCCGACCTAACATAGGTCGTTAACGACCTAACAAACCGACCTAAACAAACACAAGTTACAACCATCAGACAACATACGACCTATGATATAAGAAAACAACAACATCATGCGACATAACATAAATACAACACGAGCGACTTACAATCTAACTTACATGCGACCCAGCAACAAACGACCAAAATCAACACAATAGTTTGAGCGACCTAAAGTAGGTAGTACAGCAATAGGACGCTTGAGCGACCTAACTTCGGGAGCGACCTAGGCTTCAGTGACCTAAGAAAACATCACTGCTTCATGACCTAGTGACTCACGAGTTAACGACCTAAAGTTGAGTGACTTATCGTAGGTCGGTGGATCCCTTTTCCCTGCATAACTCGCTTCACTGCATAGCTTTGATACCTCGCTAGGTCGTAACCCGCTGCATGACTCAAAGCATAGGTCGTTGGCAGTTGGCGTCACATCTCCTTCTCCTCTTATCTCGCTATCCCATAACTCGCTATGCCTAGGTCGAGCATGACTCATTCCAAGCGTCCTATCGCAATCATAGTGCGCTGCATCATATACCCAACCAAAATCAAGGTTCTCTCTTACTTTCAACTTTGATACCAAAATGTAACGTCCGCCTTTTCGACCCTCAAATGTCGACACTAATGTATCTATGGTATTCGGGCGCCATGCACCCAAGTGCTGAAAAGGCAGAATGTTAGGGTAAAATAAAAGAAGAAAAGAAAAGGAATGAGAAAGAAGAGAACACAATAACAAAATCTCACCACGGAAAGATGACATGTAATATCAAAATGAAACTTTTACAATGGAAAAACTGTATAGATAATATAATTAGAGTAAACTAACCCAACATTAGCCTAGGCAGCTAAAATAACTTGTCCTTGCAATTTCTGATATAAAAACAAACAAAGTAACGCAGCGGAAATAAAATCAACGGTAGGTAATGATCTGGCTCCTCTCCTAGGGCTCCAATGAATCATCAATGATATTTGGAAATATAGAAAAGTATTATAAGAAGAATAAAATTCTGATCATTCTTTTAAACTAGCATGAGAAAAATCAAGTAGTTTGAATTAATATATTTGTAAAATCCTTTTAAGGAATAAAGGTATCTCATAAGACTATGCCGAAATAAACACACATAGGTTTTACCTTACGATAACCGAACTATTTTATAAGAAAATTTAGTGATATTGGAATATTGTCTGGGGTGTTCAATATAAACATAAATCAAAGTTGAAATGGTTATATTGGTCAAATTTGTCAGCATATTTAGGTATACAAAAAAAACCACTAAGGTATGTTTGTATAAATGGATTACCCATGGAGACCTCCTCAATGAGACTGATCTCCTATAAAAAGGATCAGATAATACCTTCCGAGCGCCGTACATCTCTAGATAAAATATACCATAAGGTAAACACAACTAGGTCATCATCCGAACACTCATGTGAACAATGTGTACCAAGTATTAACAACTCCCCGCTAGTAACATCTATAAGCATACTCTGGATATGGAGTTGTCGTACCCCCTATGATTCAGGTAAAGCCCAAGATCATGCAACCCGCTATATCTTTGGTCATTTCTTGAAGTTGAGGCCAAGTTTGGAATCTTCACACGACCTTTCAACAAAACTCGATCACATAATGAATCACATATGGATTCGATCATGTCAACAGATTCTAGAGCCATACATGATTTCCATCATTGACTTCCAAAATAGAGAACCGATATCTCAGCCTTGAAGTGGTTTTCGATGAGTAGAACACTTACAAATCCCAGTCTCTCCAAGATCGAGGTGATGAATTTGGTCTTATTCAACAATAATGAGAATGATCACAAAAGGTAACTAAGTCTTGAATACTTTCTCATACGCAAGTAACGTACCTACACTATCATTTCATGTAAGGTATAGTCAAGTCACATAAACTAATTTTAATCCCGTTTTAATTAATTTGTCTTTTATTAGTTAAAAACCATTCGTATAAATAAACATCTTTTTATCTAATAAAGCTTCTTTTATGAATCAACGATTCATTAGTTAATACCCCTTTAATAGTAAAACTTCATCTATATTCTTATATAAATATATTTAACTATTCGCTATACTATTTTCAATACTTAAAAAGCTTTAATATACATATTCCAATGGTATAAGTGTATTAACAAATCGTTTAACAAGTTTTACTCACTTGAAATATAGTCAAAGAGACTAAAACAATTAACCTAAAAATTATTATAATAAACTCCTTTTCTTTTATAAATTAAGCACATAACATTTTCAATCTCTTTATAAAAGACTTTTATACTTGTTACTACCTTTAAAATTCTATTGTTAAATATTTATAATGTTTCTTCAAAATTATAATTCAAAGTTTTAAAAAATGTGGCAAAAACATTGTTTACTATAAACCCAAAATCATTCCATTTAATAATTTTCTTTAAAACTTTCCTTTTAAAGGTTTAACTACATTTAAGGGTCAAAGACAAGTGTTGCTAAAAACAATTGTCACAACTAACCCAAACATTTCATACTTTGAAAACATTCCTCTTTAAAACTCCCTTCTTAAAGATTTTTTTATATTTAAGGTTTAAGGACAAGTGTTTCTCAAAACATTTTTCATAATAAACCCAAAACCATTTACTTGTATTTTCATTTTTTTCTACTAAATAACCATTAGTAAATATATAATTACATTCCCAATTATAATTAGTAATAAGGGTTAAAATCAAATGTTGCTAAAAACAATGTTTACACCAATCCAAAAATATTTACTTATCCATTAATAACTTTAAAAAAAATTAAAGATCAAAGCATATCCACCATTATAAGTTAAGGCAATACACTTTTAAGTAATTCCCTAAAACCATTTATTTTAACTTAAGTGTTGAAATAAAAACTCCCTTTATTATATTTAAAAATACTTAATTTAATATTTAAAACATATATATATTGAAATATCTTTAAAATAATTATTAATACATTAAAATACTTTTAAAACTACTTAACGTATATGATAATTATTTATTTAGAATATTATGTAAAAATAAGGAATTTTGAAATAAAAAAAGTTTTAATTTTAAAAGCTACTTAGTTTAGAAATTCATAGTTAATTTCTAAAAATATATTCAAATTTGAGACCAATTTTTGAACTCTCTATTGAAAACAATCCTAAAAATATTAGAGAAATAATATTAAATTTAAATATCATTTTTAAACAAATTATAGTTTCAAATAGCAAATGTAGCATTTCCTTAAGCTACAGCTAAAAAGTGTTTCAGAAGCAAAGATAACATATCTGCAAATGCTCAATATAATTCACAATAGCTCAAAAGTGTTTCAGAAGCAAAGATAGGACTACAGAAGCGCTACCAAAAGTACTGGGCTGCTGTTTAAGGTGAATTTGCTACAACTTTACACTCAGATTTTTAGGTCATAACTAATTATTTATGATCCCTTCCTTTTCCATTAGTCAGTACGCTTTGGGTGCTTGAAAAACATGAATAAATATCCCAAAGAATATCTTTTATCTATTTTAGAGAATTTCCCAAAAACAGGGTATTTTATCGAACTACACTTATAACGGCTATTTTGCAATAATGTTTTGCATTTCGTTCAACTAGCTATCAAATGAATTAGGCTTAAAAAATTTTCAATAAGAATAATATATTATTTAATCCTTAAATATAAAAAGAAACCTCCAAAGTAGTTTGTAGAGATATATCGTTATTTCGCTAAATAAAAAGTGTTGTTATAGCGACCTTTTTACATCAATATTTTGTTACTTTGATTTACTTCTCCTATAAATTTCCAAAACATATCCTTTTCTTTTCTAAGTGTAAATAATAAAAAAAAGTTATTATTAAGATATGTTAATAAATCTCCATTTTCAAATGTTATATTCGAGGGATTCAAAGTGCGCTTATAGCGACTATCGCTATATTGACAATTCCGTATTCAATTCAATAACTTGCGTCGTTCTCTATTATACACATATATGATTCCAGATTCAAACCATATCACTATAAAAAATGTATTAAAATATCTAGAAGATAACATACCCATTTTAAGCATTCAAATGCACTTAATTTATACTATGCATCTTAATTATTTAAAACGTAATATTTCTCCAAATCACATACTTTAGAGGAAAAGAATTATGGTCATAAATTAAAGTAGTTGGGAATATTATCATAGATAATAGTAAGCAATTCAACAAGCAACTTTTACAAGCCATTAGCAAGATTACTAACTTAAAACTAAGTGCGATTAACTCACTTTTATAAATCCATACCTCTTCCTACCAACATTAAATAAAAACAATGCTTCATTATCACTTCCAACTCTAACCAAAACGTCACCAAAGCCACCATTCATCTTTCTATCGCATATGGCTATAGCTCCTCCTCCACCATTGCTCACGTCCATCACTTCGTCCACCTTAGTGCGTGACCCTAGCTCATGGCCTTAAGGCCTAAACACCACCTCCATCAACACCTTAGAACCCACGGCCTAAGCAACTTCCCTCATTTAAAGCACACACAAACAAAGGCCCTTTTATTTGTTCAAGGCTCACGACCAAAAATAGAAGAGAGGGAGAAGAGAATTTAAGAAGAAAAGTGAAGGCGAGTTTGTTAAAATATGAGTGTGTATGCATGCCTTCATATACTTTGTTTAGCTAATCTTTAGCTTTGGAAAAGATGTGTTTAATTCCAATCATATTTTTACACACGATAACTATTCAAGTTGCAATATATGTACATAAATTGTATTGAATAAAATGTTGATTTTAACAATAACATTTTCTGGTCACCTTTTTAGTATTTGTCCATAGTGTATATTTTTGTAAACAAATTTCAAAAATAATTTTTCTAACGTTTGTTATTAATTAAAAAGTGTTTAACAAGGCTATAAATCAACAATAAATCATACTAAAACTTGAACACAAATATTTAAATAACTCAGATATTTAAATATGAAGTGTTTGAAATTCTTGGTCATTACAACTACATTCAGACTAATTTGGCAAGGCAGAGAGTCCGAAGATCCAGCGAAGATGGCATTATGAAGTAATGATCAAGAGAAACTTAGAGATAAGCTATGCAGAACATTCTTTGTATGAATGTATCATGCTTATATTGGGGATTGGAGTATGATCCCTCTTCCTAGGCAAGGGATCAGGTCATATTAATCCAATGATTCAACTCAACAGAAATCGATCGATATCTTAAAATTCGAATGGTGAATATGTACAAAATTTTGGGAATAAGAAGCTAATAAGCATGGGGACCAACCAGAAGGCTCATAGACTACATGTGGGCTCTAGGACAGGTTGGGGATGACCTCTATTTTTGGGAGTTTGGGCCTTGTGATTTCTTGTGTGACCGCGTCTAAATCTCGAGAGTCTGCTATCGAAATTCCAAGGAGATATTTATTCATCTACACCTACAAATACAAAGTTGATTGTTAATTTTAAGGGTCTTTTACATTGTTGTTTCCTTCAGACTCCATTGTAATCTCCGACACCGATATGATCCCCTCCTGTACCCTGAATTCAAAGTGATTAATAAAGTTATTTCATCAAAGAGGACGTTGGCAATCAATTCCTTACCACTATACATCTATGTGCCACTATTTTTTTTTACTTATTTACTGTTAGTTTATCGATAGTTTCCTTTATTTGCATTTAATTTTGTTTATTTATTTCTCAATGAATTCTCTATTCGATGTTTGTGCCAATTTCTGGTGCAATATTATGGTGCTTTTACTGAGAACCTTGATTCTTGGCTCGATTGGATAACTATTCTATTGTTGGATTGCCTAAATTTGAGGTAAAGATCTAGATTCATCTTCAAAAAGTTTCTTAATCTACTTAAATTTGAATTAAATCTAAAGGTAGTTAATCGCCATGGTTAGAGGAACTAAGTCTACTTCCCTTGGAGCTGTAGGAAACGATGATGCTAGTGTCTAGCATAGAGCAGAAAGTTCAACATGTGGCTACTAATGCCTAAAATCCAACCAATGCCCATAACATTTCGATGCCATTCCCAAAGCTGATTTTGAAGCCCTTACGAAGGATTTGGTGGATCGTCATCAACAGCTTAACCAGCATATCTAGGCCAGTATCGACCTGATGTACCAGTTGAAGGATCAACTGTGTGGGAAAAAACAAGGGAGCCTACTCTATGTTTAGTATCTGTAGTGACCTACCTTTTTGGACATCTTAAATCGACGATAAATCACACACGTCAGACTCAAACCATACAAGAGGACAGATTATTATGGGGGTAAATTAGAAAAACAGAGAAAGAAAAAAACAAATACAGAATCTCACAGTAGAATGAGAAAATATAATAATCAAATAAACAGTTCATGAAGCTGTTTACAAATAACCTTGATTATACTTTAATACTACAGATCACAATTACATGCGTCAAGGATATATAATAAATAAATGCAGATGACCAACATGATGTAGTGGAATAAATATAATAAAAGATAATAGTGCAAAATCTTCGTCTTTATCCTCCAGAAAGCAATCTTCGATAAACTTAAAAGCTCAGACTGTCCCAAGCAAATTGAGAAGACAAAACACTCGAGTCAGAACTAAAAGATCTTATGTAAGTTAAATCAAAAGTAAATAAATATGAGTGTAACGGCATTGGAGATGTTTACGGGGTTTGACATCTCCTATCTAGTGTCAACGTGAGTGCAATAACTTAAGAGACGTTCAGGATTTACAACTCCAAGGATCCGTTAAACTATCTACATACATAGTACAACGTGCTATTATAATAGTGTCTACACTAAAGTAAAGTTTTAAAATAGCGTTAAGGTGCTACTCATATTCTCCTTAACACATTTTATATAATGCCATAGTCTATACAGATACTGCACACTCTACCCGCAAGTGGGCTATCAGGAAGCACTCTATAGATATGACACAAAACAAACTCGTAGAAGGCATGATAGGGCATATGAACACGGCATTCGATGCAATGCCAGGTTAAATATACCAATTGCACTCACAGACCGGTGGTAATGCATAACATCTACTATCGCCCACCTTGGACACACTTCCAGAATCAAAATCGAGGGGTGGCCACCAAACCAATCATAAGGTCAAAATATATTACTAAGGAAATGTACCCGATAAGAGGAACGACCTCACTTGGCCCGGTGTAGCTCCTATTTTGGTCATATCTAAGTTGACTTATGGAAGTCAAGGTCACGTAAATACCTTATACAGAATCGTTCGCCAAACCATCCTACTTCATTTTAGGAATCTCCACCATGTACACAGTTGTTATACTAGTTTTCATATTGGCAGAGAGTATGACAATATTCTATCCCAATCTCTTTAACAATCAAATGCTTATTATACACCGGATGTTTCTCTTACATTTGAAAAAGTCAATTCACAATTGATATCAAAACATCATATTCGATTTCGAACCATATCTCTTGCGAAACCATATTCACTTTTAAAATTATATTCACTTCCGAAATCATACACACTTTAAAAATCATAATCACTTTTGAATTTATCGATAAGATAGGTTAATTAAATCGTCATTCCAAAATCATCATATTTACTCAAATATGTCATTTCACAAAAAGGTATCAATTCCAAATTCCAACTTAGGTTGTATCATCATCAATGATTTAAATATGATTACTTCACCTTTACACAGTCACAAAATTCAGAAAATAGTTTAGATAGCCATAAATAGTTTTGATAGTTTGAAAATAATTTAAAATAGATTAAAATAGTTTTAAAATAGTAAAATAGTTTAAATAGATTTAAATTCGATTTAATTAGATTTTAAAATGATTTATATAGACTTAAAATAGATTAAATAGATTTTGAATTACCTTAAATAGATTTTTTATAGGTTAAATAAATTAAATAAATTTAAAATAGATTAAATAAATTTAAAATAGATTAAATAGATTTAAAATAGATTAAATAGATTTAAAATAGATTAAATAGATTTAAAATAGATTAAATAGATTTAAAATATATTTAATAGATTTAAAATAGATTAAATAAATTTAATTAGTTTAAAATAGGTAAATTAGATTAAATTGGATTAAATAGGCTATAGCAGATTAAAATAAATTAAAATAGTTTCAGTTGATTAAAATAGTTAATTTAATTAATATAGTTTAAAATATATTTCAAAGTTATATCCAAACATTTCAATAACTCAATTCTAATAAACTCATTTATATTTGACCCTTCAACTTTGAAATTCTAATTTTCTTTAATCAATTCATTAGATCAATTCCAACTTCAGCATTAACGCTTGGATTACTGAAAATAATTCAGTTTATATAAATCAATTTCTATTTCAAAATGCCAGAACTGAATTCAAAATTTAAGGAATTAAAATCATTTAATTTAACCCATCTGATGTCCGTATAAAATTTTGTACCCTATGGTCAAGTAATTCGAATATTTATCATTTTAATCCATAATTAAAATTTTATGGTCATATATCATTTCAAACCGCAATCCCGAATGAAATAGAATCAATAAAATCAATGGCGTCAATCATTTCAACCTATAACTATTTTTTCCTAATCTGTAGATCGTTCAGGTATGCATCATTTCAAATCATAGGTAACTTACAATGGGATAATAATATAAAAATAGAACATCCAACCATCCAATATCACATCAAACTTCCATACAATCATCATCCAAATCAATCGATAAACATCAATAGATAATTTATTAACATTAATGGGTATTAAATTGACAATTAAATTTAATACCAAATTAAATGATGATTAAATGCAATAAAAGTCAAGTTTAAGTAGAATGAAAATTAAAACATACCAAACATCAATCAATTAATTTCTAGTCACACCATAAATTTAATTTAAACAAACTAAGATAGTTTAGCAATTGTGAGTGGGTTAAAACACTTGTGATTTCAAATCGAATTGAAATCCAAAATAGGGCTCAAAATTAAATAGTCCCAGAATTTGTCCAAACTTGCGCCAAAATGTCCAGAATTTCGATACGATCCCAAAGGAACAAATCGCACATTAATCCGAGTTCATATGAAAAACATATGTATATTAGAAGATATAGGATTAGCAATTAAAAAAACTAACTTAACCTGTACACATTAGCAAGAAGCTTCCTCCTTCTCTTCACACATTCGTCACCCAGGCAGACCCTAGTAGCCACCACCTCAAGCTACGCTTTGCTGTCAACACAACCACGTTCATCAAGATCTAACGCCACCGATCACTACCCTAGGCCGAGGCACCTCCAATGAAGGTCGGGTGACCCCCTACGACTTCCCTCTTCAACTAGTGTCGCCACCATGTCAACAGGCCCACCACAGCGAACCAAGGCATCATTAGGTGCAGCGAATCCCTCGGATAGGTGCTGCACCTTCCCCTCTACCATACTGCACCGTCCGATCAACTCTTGGACGAAGATCCGTCGTTATACTATCGAAACCCTAATATGGACAACTAAGGTTCAACCTCGATTTTTGGACAAACGGTGTATGCAATTGAGAAACGAATAACACCAGGGAATTGCAAACTCGTCGAGAACTTCGAATTGATATATAATATATTAGGGTTTGGAGGAGTTTGATTTTTGGATTTGGTTTTGAAATTGAATTTGGGTTTGGATCTGCAGCCATTGGAAAGAACAAGGAACATATAGATGGAATTGACAGATACGTACAAAAATGAGAAATAAAAAGGCTGCTAGGGTGTAGAAAAGTCTACGTATACTAACGAAGCCGATAAAAATGAATACCATATCAAATTGGTTCAAATTGATAATAACGACATGAAAAGCCCGTTTCGCTTCCGAAACGAAAGTGAGTCATCCCCTATATCAAAACATATTTTTTCGATGTTTTTAAACTCAGCGGAACAAGTTCCATGTCCTAATTCCATTATATGAAGAAGTTAGCATAAAAATCAGCTTATTGCAAAATCGATTTCGACTGAATTTAATTAAACTGATTTCTATTTGTTTTGAGCCCGTACGATCAAACGACAAGTCGGATCTCTATGAAGCTTGAAACCTTACAATTATCCACTGTTATGGATACGATGAAACTGGCTTCGTCAAAATCCGAGTCGGAAATGTGATGACCTGGAAATTTTGACATTTTAAATTAAAATATTTATTTGAATTTAAATATTTGGAAGTTATTTTAAACTTGAATTTCGAATATAACTATGAATTTAGGAATTAAATTATTGAATATAATTATTTAAAACTTGGGTAAAATATAGTATCTTAATTTTTAAGCTGGTTAAAAATATTTTAAAGGCTTGTAAAATTTATTTCGATAATACTGGAGGTAATAAAACTTTTAAAAGTGAATTTAAAACTGTTTTGTTTGGTTTTGGAATTATATCATTTAAATCGATATTCAAAAATAGCCTTCCGAGGCACAATCTCGAAATTCGACGAAGCCAGTTCCACTGGATGAGTAATGTTGTACTATTATTGGATTTCAATTTTCGTACTGTTTGGAGTGATCATTTGGCCGAACGATAAGAAAACGCGCTGAAAATTATATAGAAATTCAATTTAGTAACTGGTTCAAAAAGCTATCTTCTCCATACGATCGAATTTGGACTCGAAACGTTTTCATTGCATTCGGAATAGGGGTTTAACATTATAAACGCCTGGCAGCATGCCTCGATTGGAGATCGAGATTGTGAGTTACGAAATTGATACGATATGAATTTGAATTTAAATTTAAAATATAATATATATGTTTACTATAATATAATTTCACAAGGCAAGTAGCACGTTTCAGCACTTGAGGCACGTGTCTACGTTTGGGGACGCGTGTATTTTTTCTTTATTACAGGCTTTAATATTAGAACACGAGGCCAAATCTAAATTTTAAAAAAAACTCTCGAACTAAATCTATATCCGCAAATTAAAAAGAAAAAAATAACAAAATTGATTCATTCACGTATCAGTCGCGTGAGCCATCTACATTTAACTAAATCGAGGCTGCTCGATTTCCTAAGGGGCGAGCTTCGACGACATGGGTTCTCGCTCCGATCGACTACTACAAAGGAGGAGAACGAAGTAGCGTTGATTGGGCGGCGGCAGCTAGGGGAAGCTAGACGATTCTGGTAGAGGATGGTGTTGCATTAGATGTTCTTTGAATCGCTTGGACGACCGGACGTTCATGAGTTCGAAGACGACAACTAGACGACTGTGGCAAGGGAGGAGCAATGGTGAAGGTCGCGAGCAATTTTAGGAGGCCGGTACTTGTTCGCGAAGTTGGCTCATTGGTCATTCAAAGATTATGGGCGTAGCGTTGCTGGTTCGAGTAGGTAGGGAGGTATTATTTTAAATCTAATTAAAAAATATTAATGTTTATATGTATTGAAAATTTATACAACGATAGTTTTTTTTTCAATTTTATATATGTATACATGAACAGAAAAAAATGAGCTGATAAATACATTTTTTTTCAATTTATATATATAATCAGATGCATAAATTTTATATATGTATATATAGGACTTTGGAATATATATATATATATATATATATATATATAAGTTACAATAATATAATATAATCAAAAAATTAGATTTTCAAAATCTATATGGATTCTTTGGAGTATATATGATGTTTCAAAAGAAAATAAATGCATATTTTGATTTTACCAATTTATTAATATATTAAGGAAATAATTTGTTTAATTAAAGCAATTTATTTTAGTTATTAAAAGCTATTATAAAGGAAAAATTGATTTAAACTAAATTATTAGTTGATTAAATTATAAAAAGAAAAATTAATTGTTCGATTTGTTCGAATATTAATAAAATCATTTAAATTGTTTATACAAGGTTAAAAATCGTGAAAACAAGCTGGATTGGAAGTGGATCGCAAATAAAAAGCAAATGTGGGATCTTCTCACCCAAACAAATTGTTTGTTCAATGTAATTAGTTAATTTCAAATTATTGGTTGTGCTTGGATAAATTTGATGATTTTTCTGTTGGGTGTTATTAGATATAGTAGTAGTAGTAGTGTGTGTATATATATATATATATATATATATGGAGTGATTGATTTCCCGCATTATATAGCGGATGAGACCCTATGCTCTGCATAATAGTGGATGATATGATATAATCCCATATACCGCGATATTCCACCTCGAAGTGAAATTGGTATTTAATTGTTGTGCTAACATCTGTGAATGCAAGGAAATAGGTTGGAGGGATCCAACTGGATTAGTCATATTGTTGAATTTATTTGTATATGTTGTAATGTGATAATCTGTGGATGATTATGTTGGCGTGAATGATTATATTGGTGTGAATGATTATATTAGTGTGAATGATTATATTGGTGTGAATGATTATATTGATGGTTGAAATTTATTGAAGGCTATAGCTTAGCCGAATATATTTTTGGTATCGTAGGATACCAGAAATATAAAATTGGATTTTGGAAATTAGAGTAGAAAACTTTAAATAAATTTATTTCAGAGAATTGGATAAATTTAAAAGAAGGAATTTTTAAAGGGTGAAGATTGATTTTTGAAATCCTATTGAATAAATTCTAAGTATAGGAAAATGTTTTTTTAGGAAAGTAAATGGACTTTGACTAGTATGGTTTAAAAGTTAAAGGATTTATTTTAAAATTCAGATTTTAAAATCTAAATGAATGCATGAATATTAGATTAATGATTTTTTAAATAATTTGGATAAATAAAGGAATAATTTATAAATGAGAATAATTTTTTGAAAATAAATTTGGAAATTGATTTAGTGTTTAAAATAAATTTGGAAATCAGTTTGTAATTTGATTTGGTGTTTGAAAATAAATTTTGAAATAAATTTGGAAATTGATTTGGTTTTGAAAGTGAATAGTTGGAAATCGATTTGAAAATCATATATTAGTGGATATTTGGAAATTTAAATTCACAATGGGAATTTATAAAGAAAAGGGAAATTTGTTTTAAAAATAAATATTGGTTTATTTTTTAAAAATGTGGAAAGAAAATTTACGAGTTTGGGACATAAATTTAAAATAAATTAAGAAAGATTTATTAATTGATTTAAATAGACCATTTTGAAATGTAAAGTGTATTTTCCCTTGAGAGCGGAGTATGTTTTCAAAGTAGCTTATAAATATAAATTGAAAGTTTTAAGATTGTTTTTAAAAAGGATGCTTTGGAGAAATTATTTCCTTAAGTTGTTTTTAAATCTTTAAAGTAAAGATTCATTAAGTTAATTACGGAAGTGATTATTTTAAAGATTTAATTGATATTTGATTTAGAAAATGGTTATTTAAATAGTTATATGCTATCAAATAATTTAAATTTTTTAAAATTATTTGGACTTGATTTTATATGAGATATTGATATAAAATTTCATAACTAATGTTTTAAATAATGTGTTTAGGTTTTTGTTTTAAATTTTTTCAAGTATATATTTTTGGGATAAGTGATTTAAATTATTTTGAAGTATTCGGACTCGGAAATTTTTTCAGTGGAAATAAACAATATTTGAAAATTTATTCCACGTAAGGTAAGTGATTTGAAATTTTTTTGAAAGTGTTGAAGTGTAAAAAATAATATCTTGCGAAGATAATTTGAAAATAAATAATTGCGGGAAATATTGTTTAAAATCTGGTGATTGTTGTGAATATTGCTTGATAGTCAAATAACCGACTATCAATATTGGCCTTTAAATGGCATTTGAATTTCGATGCGACCGGGGGTCGGATTCCAAATGGTTATCCGAAAACCATATCTAATCTTTGTGATGGACCTTTCGTTTAAAAGATCAAAGTGTAAAATTGTTGTGATTTACTTGAAATCTGAATGTAACCACTTATTTTCAAAACAAGCGCCTATTATTCGGTTAAGCCGGGAGAGGACTTTGTGTCATAAAATCCATTTCGAATAATGATACGTCGAATGGGATTGCATTTTGAAGATGGTGTTAAAGACATGGTATTTTCGAAAACGAAAGGATTACTTGTCGAATGTCTCTGCACCGAGTTGCTCCGGTATAGAGATTTTATCACCCTTTGTGATGGGGAGTCCGGACATGATTAGTGGATATCCAGATTTGCAAGGGCGTCTTTCCTTAATTGAAGGAAGTGCCTTCGGTTCTATTCGAACCCGGGACGGACTTGTACGGATATATATCTAACGTTACACTTTGAGATGTAAAGCTGGTTTCTATCAAATACATTTCTGTTGGTGGTGGAGAATTTATTTTCTTAGCTTAACACCCTCCTCTGAGACATACGAGCTCAGAGGTTATGTAGTTGATAGTTACTAGTGATATATTCCCAATTTGGTAATGCGACATGCTAGGTGTTGCTGGTCATTCGTTGATCGAAGCATGGCTTTTGTGAAATGCGTAGCTTCACATCCCGGAAATGGTCGAAACAGGAAGGATGCGGCAAGGTTATGGGGGTCGCGCCCCTCAGGGTATGTACATCTCCTTCTGGATAAAAGGTGGTATCTGGTATGGAGTCCAAATATTTAACTTGTGAGGATTTAAAAGTGGTTTTCTGGTATGGAGCCCAGATTATTTACTTAGTGGTTGTTGGTTAAGAGGCGCCTCGGTTAAAGGTCGGTCTAGACTAGGGGATGGCATACTCGTGACAGATAATTACCTATTTATAGAGGTAACCCGGCCTTGCATTAGCATAGATTCCGTTAGGTTCTCAAGGTGTCCTTCCAAAGGAGTTCGCACTCGGTGCAGGAAGTTTCTTAGCCTGACAATTTGTTGGAAATCCACACCAAACAATACGAGCTGTAACGACCCGTAAATTTCCCTAATTAAATTGGTTAATTTAATAAGACTTGGTAATTATCTCTGGAATAAATAAAAATTTGAAATTTGTTAATGAATTAATAATAAGAATGAAATGTAAGAATGTTAATGCAAGTTAATAAATAACTAATTTAGTGTAATCCCTATTAATTGAAATAATTGTTAGGTTATAATTGATTGTAATTAGTAAATTTGGAAATAAATTCAAAGTTATATTAATCGATTAATCCATAAAAAATTGTAATTTGATAGAATCAATGTTAGATAAGTAATTATAATATTTGTTATTTTTGACAATAAAGTATGAATGGGATTAAATTAGGCAAATGGTGATAATCATTAATTGTCTACCCATTTATTTAATCTATTGAATTAGATCTAAGTCCGTTGCAATTAAACGTAATTAAAAACTACGCTAATATGAATTTAGTTGGTGATAATAAAAATATTAGGGAAATTGGTTATATGTACTAATATTAAATATATCCATAAGATGATGATTGATTGAATAAAGAGACTGAATCCAAATTGTATTAATTTAATTGAAATTAAAAATATAATTTTTTTGAATTTACTTAAATTGAAGGTAAACACTATAAATTTTGCAATAAGTCCTTATTTGATTGATGTGAAAATTTTGGTTAATGAATTAGAAGTTTATTTGTAATCAGAAATGATGGAAATGGTAAATAATTAAATTTGGATTGAAGAAGTGATTAATTAATTTAATATTAAATTGTTTTATTAATTGGAAAATAGCCATTTTGGCTACTGACTCGGATTTCAACGAAACTAGTTTCATCGGATCCGTAATGGTGAACTACTATAGGGTTTCAAGTTTCGTAACGATCAGATTTGTCGTTTGATCGTACGGGCGCGAAACGCATAGAAATCAATTCAATTGAAATCAATTTGAATTTACTTCATTTTCGCATAACTTCTTCATACGATGGAATTTGGACCTAAAACCTGTTCCATTAATTTTAAAACATCTATTTTGATATAAGGGTTGACCCAATTTCGTTCCAGAGTCAGAACGGGCTTTCCGGGCCATTTATCGTTCAACGTGTAAATCAATCGTATCCGTTCCACTAATTTCAGCTCTACCTATATATATCCGGTTATAAATCCTAGTAGCCTTTCTATTTTTCATTTCTGTACATACAGAAATATATGTTGCTCATCTTTCTCAATGGCAGAAAAACCTTGAATTTCACAACCCTATTTTAATTCAAAACTCAACTCAAAAATTCAAACTCCTCAATACCTATCAAATTATATATTAATTTGAAGCTCTCGACGAGCACAACTCAGATCCGTAATTCGTATTCCAATTTAAATCATCGTTTGTTCATAAATCGATGGTTTCTTCTCATCCGTTCATCGCACGACGATCAACGTCGAAGGATCGTCAAATTGATGATACCATCGTGTGGAGATGGTCGCGTGTAACGATTAAGATTTTCGTTGCGGCGACCAAGAATTTTAGGCAATATCAATTTAATAATCCGTATTAATAATTTAATTGGTTTGATAATTTTTCTTTATAATTTTAATTTAATTTGATAAAGTTAATCTTTTTGACGGTTAAATTCTTTTTAATCTGGTAATTTGATCAATATCTTTCTAACAATTTATAATTGATAAGATTTATTTTCTAAAGCTAATGAAATTTTATTCTATTTATAATATATATATTTGATATATATTGTGAATAAGAAGATCTTTTGTTTTAAATAAAAAATTAAAATTTCAAATTGTAATATATATGTATGTATATGTTAATTTGGAGTTGTTTTGAAATTTAATATAATCTATTTACAATATATATATATATATATGTATGAACTATAATTTAAAGCTTTGTTTTAGAATTAGTATTTTTCAAAAATTAATTTAAGTTTAATTCAATTTGTTTTCAAGGTATAAGATAATTGTTTTATTTTAAGTGTGATAGTTTATAAAGAATTTAAATCAAAGATTTATTTTTGTTTCCTTTAAACTGTTTAAATTTTAAAATGGTTATAAAAATATATGTATAAAGATTTATTTGTATTGTAACTAGTTTCATAATAATTTTCTTTAAAGATTAAACTTGTATATTCATACATAAGTATTTATTTATAAAGTAACTTAAATAATTAAGCTTATATTATCTTTTAAATTAAATAGAAATTTATTTAAAAATACAATGACATGTGTAAACATACTAAGGCATCTTTGTAACACTTGTAAGAAAATTTAAAAATATAGCTGACAAATGTAAGTTTTTATAACACGTGGCCTTCATTTTTCAATTCTTTGAAATTTAAACATATGAGAGAAATTTGTTTTTCCTTTTCAATTTCTAATCCTTTTCTTCTCATTTCTTTTCTTTTCTTGTTTCAAATAAACTCAAAACAGAAATCATTTTCAAAACCTGATAATGAAAACTAAAAACAAATTCTACTTGAAATTTGAAATCAAATCTGCAAAGAAAAATATAATCCTGCAATTTCAAATCTTCTTCAAATTCAAATAGAACTAAGATCAACAGCAAGTCAGATCTGTTTCAACACTGTAAAGCATCAGATTGAGGCATGCATGGATTCAATTTCATCAGCAATTTTTTTTCCAGATTTTATGTTCAGGCCTGGAACAAGTTTGTTCACTGCAATTTATAAGGTGAGTAAATTCTTTTAAAAACAGTTTTAACAAATCTGTGGTTGAATTTATTGTTGCATGTGTTAAATTTGCTATGATTTTGAATATTTATTTATATGAATACCGTTGTATATGCATGATTGAGGATATGGAATGCTTGGTATAGATGAACCTGAAAAGTTCATCTCTGTATATTTACAGAGAGTTGTTCTTCCTAGAGAAAGATGCAAAAATTTTCCAATCTAAACCTTATTCGAACTTGTGATGTGAATGAAAGTTGTATATTTATGTTTGTTGGTAATATTAAAAATAGTTTCTGAAAATTTAAATTTACAAATAATTTTTAAAATGAAATTTACAGTAAAACTTTATTTCATGTCAAAAATCAACTATCATGTTTTCTGATTTTGATTTCATGAATGTGTTAAGGACTAAAATTATGATTTTTAAAATATATATCACAATTTTTAGTTGAGAAATTAATGTGAATTTGGGGTTTGAACGTTTTGGGTGTTTCGGGTGATTGCCGTTGATCCTCTTGTTGATTCGAGTCGAATTTGTGGTTGAGGCTAGTTTGTGTGATGAGGATGATGGGAAAAATGCAATTGGATTTTTCCAATGGATGATTTGATCGAATTCGAGCAAATTAGGGTTTAGCTTGTTTGTGTTCCGGGCTTGACTGTCGCGATTTTCGTGACTTGGTTATTGGACCGGCGGCAATCGCAATGGTGGGATATTGGGCTAAAGGTCGTGGCGAGTTGATGTAAGTGACGGCGAAGTTAATGATGATGGGATGGTCAGCGGTGATTGGGATTAGTGGTTCGAGCTCTCTACAGTAATTCGAGCAAGAGGTCGAAATTTGATTTGTGTACTTATTCTTGGATCTGGGTTTATATTCATGCTCGCGCGCGTTTGTGAGATCGACGGCGACGACCTTTGGTGGCCGACGGCGATGGTGCACGCGCATTGTGCACGGCTTTGGTTCTGGAAATTTTCGAATTGAGGAAGATGAGTTTCACTCGAAGGGGTGCTCGTGTTGTTTTCGGGGGTGACTCAAAGTAGAGGGGCATGGGGGTGTCTTCGGGGCAGTCGCGTGTGATTTGAGTGTTTGTCTCGAGATTTTAAGTAGTGCTTCTGTTAGTACTGTGTAATCTAAAGATAAAGTTGCCGATTTAAAACTTGTCGTTTGAATAAAAACAAGTTCAAGTTGTATAAAAGGAAATAGAATTAAAAGTTAAAAAGTTTGTTGTTTTGAAATAAAGTTAAACTCTTAAAAAGAAAAGGGGTGTTAATTGAATTTATTTTAAATTTAAATTTGTTTAAAATGTTTTCTTTTTGAAGTAATTAACTTCATTAAATTTTGAATTTTAATTTAAAATGGGATGTTTTGAGTATAAAGTATCAAATCAAAGTTTTTAAGTAAATTTTAAGTAATGATATTAAAAACTAAACTTTCAAATTTTATTTAAAATGAAAAAGTTTAACTTAGATCATTAATGTATTTTAAATTTGATTTCTAAATGCCTTATTTTCAAATAAGGTTATTATTATGATTTTGAAAACCAAATTGAATAATTTGTTTTTAAATTATCAAAATGTGATTAATTTCAAATAATTTATTTATGAAGATAAATAAGGTTAAATTATTATTGATCTGAATTAAAGAATACTTAATGTGATTTATTAATAAGCAAAGAGTTTAATTAAGATAAATGATTTTCTTAATAAATTAAGGGTTTTTAAATATAAGGAGTTAACTAATTGTTTAATTAATTTTAAATAATTAGTTAATTGTCTATTTAATTTTATATAATCACTTAATTATGGAATAATTAAGTGTAATTACTTAATGAAGTAATTAGTGGTGAATTTCTGAATTTAATTAAGTAAGGAATAATTACTTATGGAAGTAATTAATGGAAATTACTCATGGGAGTAATTAAATGGAGGTGATTTTTGGATAACCACTTGATGTTATTAATCTAAGGATTGATTAATAAAATTGTTTTGATGTTAATTAATTATGGAGTAATTAATTAATTAAAGAATTAAGAATTATTTAATGATGGGATTAATTACTTGTTAAGTAATTAATTAATGGAGTAATCAAGATTTATTAATGAAGTAATTAGAAGATAATTACTTAGGTAAGTAATTAATGGTTAACTACTTAGTTAAATTTAGTTAATTAATTAATGTGATTGATTAAGTAATAAATGTGATCAATTTAAAATTAATTAATAAAGTAATTAATTAAGGATTTATTAATTAATTTAAATTGAATAATAATTACTTAATTAAGTAATTAAAGATTAATTAATTAGAATAATTAATCAAAGGTTAATATAATTAATTAAGAAGTTAATTAATTCAGATAAGTAATTACAAATTGTTAATTATTGTTTATGATAAATAAGATGATTAATGAATTATTAAAGTAATTATTAATTAATAAGGATCATTAGTTAATATAATTAATGAGTTAATCAAGGTTGATTAATTTAAGTATGATTAGTTAATTGTATTTAATTGAGGTTTAATGTAATTAATTATAGTTGATTAATTAATGGAAGCAAATGAAGGATTATTAATTATTGTAATTAATGATAGTAATTAGAGGATAATTACTGTATATGGTAAAGGATAATTACTTGAATGTAATTAAAGTATAATTAATCAAGGGAGATTAGTTAAGGAAGATCATTAAGAGATTATTTATTTATTTATTTGGAATAAATTAATGAAGAAGGATTAAAGTAATCCAATTGATTAAGAGTTAATCAATTCTGCTTATGAATGATTGATTGATATTTCGTGATTGATATTGGATGATCAATTTATATTGGATGATTGATATTGGGTGATTGGTTGATACTGGATGATTTGGATATCTATGATATGTGATATGCTGCTTTGTGAGATGAATGGTTGATATGAATTATCTATTGTGATAATGTGATTCATCTATCTGTTTATATCATCCTAAATATAAGTAATTGTTAAAACCCTTTACAACAACTTGGACATTAAAATGGCGTTTGGATTTCGGTGAGACCAGGATCGGGTTTCCATATTTGGATATCCGAAAACCACATCGATCCAAATTAAACGTTAGGTCTTGAATCCCAATGGAGCTAGTAAAGACTTGAGGTGTAAGAACTATTCATCAAAAAAACTCTAGGGGTGATTCCGTGATGAGTTTGACGGAGATAGTACATATAGGTTCGAGATGGTGATTCAGAGTGCAAGGGCTATGGTTGTTGACTCTGAGGGTGATTCCAAATTGAGTGCAACAAGATAATGCCTTCGGTTTCGTTCGAACCCGGAACGAACTTGTATGGATTGAATGCTTTCAGAACATCATCAGATGGACGATTAGCATTCTAAGATAGATGTGTTCTATAAAGGTAATCGCAGCCTCAAGCCTCATCAACCCGGGAATGGCTAAAACAGGGGAGGTGCAGCAAGGCTAGGTGGGTAGCACCCATTTCAGGGTGAGGTCATTCCTGTCTAGATGTCCCTTTATTTCGGCTTAGTGGGCGGTTGGTCGCGCCAATCACGGGGTGATCTTACTCGGAACTGTTCATTAAGGAATGGTTCTGGCTTTGTGATGTAGGGGATATGGGCGTAATCCTCGGTACTATAATCTAGGCCATGTACTGTGACGGGCGGTACCCCGGTAGCCCTGCCATTGATGGAAACCCATTCTTCCTATGAGACCCTACGGTTTTGTTTGTATTACCCACTTTTGTGGCTAGTAGCTGGAATTTAATAGATGTAACAATTTCGACTATTTCTTATTTACTTGAAAACCCTCGACACTATTATTATATCACTGGATTTCCTATCAAACGTTTTGGTTAGCGTAAGGTAAAAACTTTTCCATGTTTATGTGTGGGAAGTCTTACGTGATACTTTTTCTTTTCAAAGGATTTTTTAAAGTTAAGCAACTTTAATCGTTTACTCACACCAGACCCCTGTATGACCCGAGTGTTTATTTTTTGTTTTATTAAACTCTTGGGTACTCATATTATGTATGAGTAGTCGAGGGATTTAGTTTTGCTTGGCGAATTCTGGAGGAGATATGGAGCAGGAGGTTTCCACGTGTAGATATATTATGGTTTCGCTGTGTTTTGTATGGTTTCTGTTTCTTGTGATATATTGAGTTGTATAGTTAGATAGATGTTTATAATTGTCTAATATTGTTGAATAAGTTGTGTACTCTGATGTAATATGATACTATGTAATATTTTATGTGATATATTATATTTCATTCGTTCCGTTGTGAGTTCTCTGTTGTTGTTGTGTTTCTTCTTTCTCTTTCTTTTCTTATTCTATCTCTTTCTTTCTTAATTAGTGATGCGAGTTTCTAGTGTTGAGAAGCCAGGTTGCTACAGTTGGTATCAGATCATTAAGTTAAGTGAATACCTAGGCTCTGGAGTGGTGTCTTTCTTGAGAGAGCATACTTGTAATTTTTATATATAACTATATACATATTTATGTCTACCTGATCTATTGGGTTATCTGTTCGAATTTTCCAACATAAGTTTTAGGGGTAGATGGAGCGGTGGTGTGTGTGTAACATGACTACCATTGATGGAAGAGGTCCATATGTTGAGGTTGGAAGTATATTTGTCGAGACTGTAGACCTAATACCGTCTCGAGTGAGATTTGTAGTTTGGAGTAAGGATTTCTCTGATACCCGAAGGAAATCTTTTAAAAGATTCGGAGTTTATCTTTGAAGTGTAAGTTTGGATCTGTCGGAAGTGCAGAAGTAAGTGATGATATTTTGATAACCGCGTGATGAGATGCAGTATCCATGGATATTATTTCAGAAGGTGTTTTCTCTTGAAGAAGTTTTAGAAGTAGCTGAGGAGCAGTCTTTACCTGCCGCAGGGAAGACTCGTCTGTATGGAAGTTGCCTGGATCTTTAGCATGGAGGTTGGCTGTTTTGGAATACGAGACTAAGGTCTATGAGTTGCTTCGTTTTGGCATGGTCTCATTTGTCATTTCTTAAGGAGAGCGAGATGTTGATGTTGGGTTTGGAGCCAAATTTCTTGAGAGGATGTCTGCCATCTCGAAGGTCTTTTGTGTGGTTTGTTGATAGTTTTGGTTTTTGAGGAGCCTTTGGATTAGAAGTTTTTGGTTGGCTGTGGTAGCAGTGCAACTCGAAGTGTTCAGTGTGCTGATGAGAAGGTCTTTTAGCTTTGCAGTATCATCGAGGTAGAGTTTAGAAGTAGCAGTGTGGCTCGTTTCTTTGATGGTTCAGGAAACTTGGTGGTTTTCTTTCATCGGTTCGGGCAGATGGTGAATGTTTTCTTGAAGGGTTAACATTGTTTGGAAAAGCTTAAAGCTGTTCTAATTGGTAAAGAGAGGACATTTTTTATGGAATCCAAACTAGGTTGGATCGCAAAAGTGAGTTGCGATTAGTTTAGGAATTTTTCTTTGGCAATCTTTCGTTTGAGACTGAGGGTTCTCATGTGGAAGTAGGAGCTACTGAAGCAATCAGAAGTTTGTCCGTATCTGGAGTTGAGTTCCATATTGATTTGGTTCCAGAAGCGATTTTGGTGGTTAGCCTAGTAGAAGAGTTCGTGTAGCAGCTCAGAATTTTTTGAAGTTTGGATTGGTCAGATCTAGTTTTTGAGTTTGGATTTCTATTATAAGGATCTGTGACCGAGTCAGATGAGTCACTCAGATTTTATGGATTTGATGAACAAAGTTTCCCGGATATATTGGATAAGTTTGTATTCGTGTTCATCAACAATATTCTCATCTATTTCAGAATCAGAGTTACGCAGCGGAAGCGAGGTAGCAACTGTACGAGGAAGGAAGTAAGTTTTGTTTACAATTGTTTTGAAGTTAGAGCTTGTATTCTGGATTTTGACGGATTTTGGAAGACTTTTCTGTTGGATATGATCCAGGAACTAGTTTGCTTTGGTCTAGTTGTTTCTGGAAGCATCAGCATATATTGAACTGATCAAGAAGTTTGGCAGCCCAGGATTGTCTGTTGAGTTATATTGATATGAGATAAGGAGTTTGGAATACGAAGTTGGAGACTGCATTGTTGTTAAGATTTCTCTGGTTAAGAGAGCAGTAATTGGGTAAGATTGGATGGCTAGTTCAGAGGCATTTGGGTTTTCTTATCTGTGTTTTTGATAGGATAAGATTGAATTGCCAGTTTGGATAGCTGGAATTCATTGTATTTCACGTATCTCTGAGGGGGTACGTGTATGATTCATTGCTGGTTGTTGAATCTGCAGTCCAGTTGGATTTGGAAGTTGCGCTAGACTTGAGTATAGTCTGATGTTCCGTTCAGATTGCTCGATCTAGAGATGAGGGAGCTCTAGATTTTGGTAGTGTAGTTTGTTTAGATTTTGTAGAGCGAGTCTCCCAGTGATCTATACTTGGGAAACTCTAGATAGTATTAGAAGATTTATTCTGATCTGTGTTAGGATAATTGGTTAGGTTGGTTTATTTGATTGATTGCTATGATTATTAGTAACTGGTTGATAGGTATGTTTGCATTTGAAATTAAAATCTTTGCTGGGTTATTAAATTATCTTTGCTTTTAAATTTCGGGGACGAAATTCTTTTAAGGGGGGAGGAATGTGACGACCCGGAATTTTAGGCAATATCAATTAAATAATCTGTATTAATAATTTAATTGGTTTGATAATTTTCTTTATATTTTTAATTTAGTTTGATACATTTAATCTTTTTAAAGGTTAATAAATTTTTAATCTGGTAATTTTGATCAATATCTTTTTAACAGTTTAAAATGGTTAAGATTTATTTTTCAAAGCTAATGAAATTTTATTCTATTTATAATATATATTTGATATATATTGTGAATAAGAAGATCTTTCGTTTTAAATAAAAAATTGAATTTTCAAATTGTAATATATATATGTATGTATATGTTATAATTTGGAGTTGTTTTGAAATATAATATAATCTATTTATATTATATATTTGTATGAATTGTAATTTAAAGCTTTGTTTTAGAATTAATATTTTTCAAAAATTAATTTAAGTTTAATTCAATTTGTTTTCAAGGTATAAGATAATTGTTTATTTTAAGTGTGATAGTATATAAAGAATTTAAATCAAAGATTTATTTTTGTTTCCTTTAAAGTGATTAAATTTGAAAATGGTTATAAAAATATATGTATAAAGATTTATTTGTATTATAACTAGTTTTATAATAATTTTCTTAAAAGATTAAACTTGTATATTCATACATAAGTATTTATTTATAAAGTAACTTAAATAATTAAGCTTATATTATCTTTTAAATTAAACAGAAATTTATTTAAAATTACAAAGACATGTGTAAACATACTAAGGCATCTTTGTAACATTTGTAAGAAAATTTAATAATATAGTTGACAAATGTAAGTTTTTATAACATGTGGCCTTCATTTTTCAATTCTTTGAAATTTAGACATATAAGAGATTTTTTTTTCCTTTTCAATTTCCAATCCTTTTCTTCTCATTTCTTTTCTTTTCTTGTTTCAAATAACTCAAAACAGAAACCTTTTTCAAAACCTGATAATGAAAACTAAAAACAAATGCTGCCTGAAATTTGAAATCAAATCTGCAAAGCAAAATATAATCCTGCAATTTCAAATCTTCTTCAAATTCAAATGGAACTAAGATCAACAGCAAGTCAGATCTGTTTCAACACTGTAAAGCATCAGACAGAGGCATGCATGGATTCAATTTCATCAGCAAAACATTTTTTAGATTTAATGTTCAGGCCTGGAACAAGTTTGTTCACTGCAATTTATAAGGTGAGTAAATTCTTTTAAAAACAGTTTTTAACAAATCTGTAGTTGAATTTATTGTTGCATATGTTCAATTTGCTATGATTTTTAATATTTATTTATATGAATACCGTTGTATATGCATGACTGAGGATATGGAATGTTTGGTATAGATGAACCTGAAAAGTTCATCTCTGTATATTTACAGGGAGCTGTTCTTCCTATAGAAAGATGCAAAATTTTTCCAATCTAAACCTTGTTCGAACTTGTGATGTCAATGAAAGTTGTATATTTATGTTTGTTGGTAATATTAAAAATAGTTTCTGAAAATTTAAATTAACAAATAATTTTTAAAATGAAATTTACAGTAAAACTTTGTTTCATGTCAAAAATCAACTATCATGTTTTCTGATTTTTATTTCACGAATGTGTTAAGGACTAAAAATTATGATTTTTAAAATATATGTCATAATTTTTAGTTTAGAAATTAATGTGAATTTGGGGTTTGAATGTTTTGGGTGTTTCGGGTGATTGCCGTTGATCCTCTTATTGATTCGAGTCGAATTTATGATCGAGGCTAGTTTTTGTAATGAGGATGATGGGAAAAATGCAATTGGATTTTTCCAATGGCTGATTTGATCGAATTCGAGCAAATTAGGGTTTAGCTTGTTTTTGTTCTGGGCTTGACTGTCGCGATTTTCGTGACTTGGTTATTGGACCGGAGGCAATCGCGATGGTAGGATATTGAGCTAGAGGTCATGGCGAGTTGATGTGAGTGACGGCGAAGTTAACGATGATGGGATGGTCGGTGGTGATTGGGATTAGTGGTTCGAGCTCTCTGCAGTAATTCGAGCAGGAGGTCGAAATTTGATTCGTGTACGTATTCTTGGATCTGGGTTTATATTCATGCTCGTGCGCGTTTGTGAGATCGACGGCGACGGTCGCGACGACCTTTGGTAGTCGACGGCGATGGTGCCGCGCACTGTGCACGGCTTTGGTTCTGGAAATTTTCGAATTGAGGAAGATGAGTTTCACTCGAAGGGGTGCTCGCGTTGTTTACGGGTGTGACTCAAAGTAGAGGGGCATGGGGGTGTCTTCGGGGCAGTCGTGTGTGATTTGAGTGTTTGTCTCGAGATTTTAAGTAGTGCTTCTGTTAGTACTGTGTAATCTAAAGATGAAGTTGCCGATTTAAAACTTGTTGTTTGAATAAAAACAAGTTCAAGTTGTATAAAAGGAAATAGAATTTCAAAGTTAAAAAGTTTTTTGTTTTGAAATAAAGTTAAAGTCTTAAAAAGAAAAGAGGTGTTAATTGATTTATTTTAAATTCAAATTTATTTAAAATGATTTCTTTTTGAAGTAATTAACTTCATTAAATTTTGAATTTTAATTTAAAAAGGGGATGTTTTGAGTATAAAGTATTAAATCAAAGTTTTTAAGTAATGATTTTAAAGACTAAAGTTTCAAATTTTATTTAAAATGAATAAGTTTAACTTAGATAATTAATGTATTTTAAATTTTAAATTTGATTTCTAAATGCCTTATTTTAAAATAAGGTTATTATTATGATTTTGAAAACCAAATTGAATAATTTGTTTTTAAATTATTTAAATTTGATTAATTTCAAATAATTTATTTATGAAGATAAATAAGGTTAAATTATTATTGATATGAACTAAAGAATACTTAATGTGATTTATTATTAAGAAAAGAGTTTAATTGAGATAAATGATTTTCTTAATTAATTAATTGTTTTTAAATATAAGGAGTTAATTAATTATTTAATTAATTTTAAATAATTACTTAATTGTTTGTTTAATTTTATATAATCACTTAATTGTGCAATAATTAAGTGCAATTACTTAATGAAGTAATTAATGGTGAATTTCTGAATGTAATTAAGTAAGGAATAATTACTTATGGAAGTAATTAATGGAAATTACTCATGGGAGTAATTAAATGGAGGTGATTTTTGGATAATCAGTTGATGTTATTAATCTAAGGATTGATTAATAAAATTGTTTTGAAGTTAATTAATTGTGGAGTAATTAATTAATTAAAGAATTAAGAATTATTTAATGATGGGATTAATTACTTGTTAAGTAATTAATTAATGGAGTAATCAAGATTTATTAGTGAAGTAATTAGAAGATAATTACTTAGGTAAGTAATTAATGGTTAATTACTTAGTTAAATTTAATTAATTAATTAATGTGATTGATTAATTAATAAATGTGATCAATTTAAAATTAACTAATAAAGTAATTAATTAATGATTTATTAATTAATTTAAATTGAATAATAATTACTTAATTAAGTAATAAAAGATTAATTAATTAGAATAATTAATCAAAGGTTAATATAATTAATTAAGAAGTTAACTAATTCAGATAAGTAATTACAAATTGTTAATTACTGTTTATGATTATGATTAATGAATTATTAAAGTAATTATTAATTAATAAGGATCATTAGTTAATATAATTAATGAGTTAATCAAGGTTGATTAATTTAAGTATGATTAGTTAATTGTATTTAATTGAGGTTTAATGTAATTAATTATAGTTGATTAATTAATGGAAGCAAATGAAGGATCATTAATTATTGTAAATAATGATAGTAATTAGAGGATAATTACTGTATATGGTTAAGGATAATTACTTGAATGTAATTAAAGTATAATTAATCAAGGGAGATTAGTTAAGGAAGATCATTAAGAGATGATTAATTTATTTATTTGGAATAAATTAATGAAGAAGGATTAAAGTAATCCAATTGATTAAGAGTTAATCAATTCTGCTTATGAATGATTGATTGATATTTAGTGATTGATATTGGATGATCAATTTATATTGGATGATTGATATTGGGTGATTGGTTGATACAGGATGATTTGGATATCTATGATATGTGATATGCTGCTTTGTGAGATGAATGGTTGATCTGAATTATCTATTGTGTGATAATGTGATTCATCTATCTGTTTACATCATCCTAAATATAAGTAATTGTTAAAACCCTTTAAAACAACTTGGACATTAAAATGGCGTTTGGATTTCGGTGAGACCGGGATCGGGTTTCCATATTTGGATATCCGAAAACCACATCGATCCAAATTAAACGTTAGGTCGTGAATCCAAGTGGAGCTAGTGAAGACTCGAGGTGTAAGAACTATTCGTCAAAATAACTCTGGGGGTGATTCCGTGATGAGTTTGACGGAGATACTACTTATAGGTTCGAGATGGTGATTCAGAGTGCAAGGGCTGTGGTCGTTGACTCTGAGGGTGATTCCAAAATGAGTGCAACGAGATAGTGCCTTCGGTTTCGTTCGAACCCGGAACGAACTTGTATGGATTGAATGCTTTCAGAACATCGTCAGGTGGACGATGAGCATTCTAAGATAGATGTGTTCTATAAAGGTAATCGCAGCCTCAAGCCTCATCAACCTGGGAATGGCTAAAACAGGGGAGGTACAGCAAGGCTAGGTGGGTAGCACCCATTTCAGGGTGAGGTCATTCCTGTCTAGATGTCCTTTTATTTCGGCTTAGTGGGTGGTTGGTCGCGCCAATCATGGGGTGATCTTACTCGGAACTGTTCAGTAAGGAATGGTTTCGGATTTGGGATGCAGGGGATTGGGCGTAATCCTTGGTACTGTGATCTAGGCCACGTACTGTGACGGGCAGTACCACGGTAGCCCTGCCATTCATGGAAACCCATTCTTCCTACGAGACCCTACGGTTTTTTTTGTATTACCCACTTTTGTGGCTAGTAGCTGGAATTTAATAGATGTAACAATTTTCGCTATTTCTTATTTACTTGAAAACTCTAGACACTATTATAATATCACTGGATTTTCTATCGAATGTTTTGGTTAGCGTAAGGTAAAAACTTTTTCATGTTTATATGTGGGAAGTCTTACGTGATACCTTTTCTTTTCAAAGGATTTTCTAAAGTTAAGAAACTTTAATCGTTTACTCACACCCGACCCCTATCCGACCCGAGTGTTTATTTTCTGTTTTATTAAACTCTTGGGTACTCATATTATGTATGAGTAGTCGAGGGATTCTGGTTTGCTTGACAAATTCTGGAGGAGATATGGAGCAGGAGGCTTCCGCGTGTAGAAATATTATGGTTCCGCTGTGTTTTGTATGGTTTCTGTTTCTTGTGATATCTTGATTTGTATAGTTAGACAGATGTTTATAACTGTCTAATATGTGTTGAATAAGTTGTGTACTCTGATGTAATATGATACTATGTAATATTTTATGTGATATATTATATTTCATTCGTTCCGCTGTGAGTTCTCTATTGTTGTTGTGTTTCTTCTTTCTCTTTCTTTTCTTCTTCTATTCCTTTCTTTCTTAATTAGTGATGCGACTTTCTGGTGTTGAGAAGCCGGGTTGCTACATTCACGTTCGAAAATCGACATCCATATTTTACATCATATTCGAATGCCGCAGATTCGACCGTTCGAATCCGAGTCGCCGGAGCTTACAACACAACTAAGTACAATACATCAGAAGAAAAAGAATAATACACTGATATACAACATTGATACAATATCTGATACAATGATCAATATACAATGAATATCAATATACATCAGAGATATGATACAAGAAATAGCAGCGATAAGATAATGTCTTCAATAGAATGCATTCCCACATCCAATGCTCCAATCCAACGCTAAACCGATCCACCATCACGATTCACAAAGGTAAGCAAGTGCGGTCCATATCCAAAGACTGAACTAGCTCCAGATAATCTACTAAGCCTGACTATCTGAAAAAAGCCCCAACTCTATAATGCCCGTGTGGAAAATTTTTGAGCAACCAGAGTTTAGGAAAGAAACAATAAACTCCAGGTCAGTCATGAGACTGGTATGAGTAACAAAAACAGTTTATCTTTTAAATAAAACAAGATTTATAAAAGAGAATCCGATATGCTTTTGGAAAATGAAAACTACCATAAGACCTCCCGCCACACACACAATGAAAACGCAGAATTGGAGGAGATTTCTTCTTATGATAGTCAAACGTACTTGATACGCGAATTTCTTTGATATTATTACTATAAGTGCAAAGTGCAGAAAACATTTCGAAAGTATAATATAAATCTTAGCCAACGTACGACCATTATCGTATGCCTACTATAGCTACCATGTTCAATAGCAGGTTACCGCTACATTCCATGGCAGGTTATACAACTAAAACCGTACAAGGCTTGTATTTCTTCTTTGGATTTCCAACAAATGGTCAGGCCAAGGAACTTCCCATTGCCACATGGCTATGCCTCTGGAACGACGCCTCGAGAACCTAACCGGATCTCTGCCAACACAAGGCCGGGTTACCTCTAACTAGGTAACTACTGACACGAGTATGCCATCCCCCAGACGTAACCAACCTAAATCCCAGGATTCACCAACAACCACAAAGAAATAAATTTGCAGCAACCACATAGGTTAAGTATCTGGGCTCCATACCATAATACCACCTCTATCCAGAAGGAAATATACATACCCTATGGAGGCGTTATCCCCAAATAACCTTACTACATTCTTCCTGTTTTGACCATTACCGGGTTGTGAGGTTCGACGAAGTCTCGTCCACAAAGATACGCTTTTCACAAAAGCCACGCTTTGATTAACAAATGATCACCAGCACTCCGTACGCCACATTATCAAGTTCGGAATATATTATTGATAACTTCAACTACATAACCTCTGAGCTCGTACGTCTCAGAGAAGGGTGTTAAGCTAAGAGAATAAATTCTCTGCTACCAACAGAAATGTATTTGAAAGAAATCTGCTTTATATCTCAAAATGTAATGTCAGACATACAATCCATAGTAGTCTGTTCTGGGTTTGAACAGAACCGAAGGCACTTCCGAAGAAGCCCTTGCAAATCCGGATAATCCCTAATCACGTTCGGACTTCCTATCACATATGGAGTCTCTATACTGGGGACCAGTCGATGCAAAGACAATCGACGAGTTATCCTTTCGCTTTCGAAAATATCCGGTCTTCACCACCGGTCTTCAAATGCTATCCATAACGTCGTATCACATATTCGGAATGGGCTTTATGACACAAAGGTCCTCTCCCGGCTAAACCGAATAGTGAGCGCAATATTTATAAGAAACATATGGATATTGGGATCTCAGTTAAGTCACAACTTATTACCCAAAACTTTTCTCACAAATGGTTTAAACAAATTACCATTTAAAATCCTTTTAAACAAAAAGATTCATTCCACTAAATTCATCCAGTTTCACAAAGAACCAACTACGGATTTCAAAACAATTCTCATTTTAATTGGATTAACTCATTAAATCTTTAAATCAACGATTTAACTTATAGCTTTCAAACCGTTTCCATAACTTGGAAAATCATTTTCTTTTAATTTGAAATCCCTCTTACACATCGGAAGTTCATTACTTATGTGAAGCTTTTATTATTCGAAAACAAATGGTTTTCATTTCAGAAAGATCTAATTATATTTTCACGAGTTAAAGCTCTTAAATTATATTCACATTCCCAAATCAATACTTTTAAAATAGTTTAACCCATATATAACTGGTATAACATCTTTAGTCCCCAGCTTCCAAACATAGAATTCAATTTCAAATCTTGAATTTAAGCTTAAATCAAATTGTTTAAAATTTCAAAACTCAATCAAGTTATTCAAAATAAATTTTATCTTTGAAACTCCATTTCAAAAGCTTTTCACTTTTAGACCCAATCCATTTCCAAAACCATTTGGATTTAAATATTGTCTATTTAAAAATCATTTCAAAAATCTATGATTTAATTGATTTCCTCGTGAAATCCATATTTGTGTGTGTATAAGTGGGGTCCAGGTGTTTAACACAATAGTGCAACATCATTCAATCATCATAGATTAGAACACATAAATATAGTTGACAAGCGATATACACTATAACGTTTATCATCCATTCGCAGATTCATAGATAATATACAAATGTAAATAAACGAATAAATTATACACATCTCAATCCTCAGAACAACATATCACAGATCAAATAGGACAATTAATTCAAGGTATCTCATAAAATATAATCATTCATAAGTAAGGTCAAACATTCAATAGTCATTTGTAAGTAGGATTTATTAATTATTTAATCCTAATTAATCTAATTTATTTCCAATTAAATTGATTACTCATGAATTAATTATCCAATCCTGATTAATTTATTACAAATTATTTAATATAAATTAATTTATCAAACACTTTAATTAATTATCCTTAATTAATAAATCAAATTAACTAAGATAATCTTTAAACCAAATACATAATTAATTAACCCCTTAATTAATTATTTTAAGAAATTAAATCTTTAATTACTTACCATTTAGCAATCATCTCATAGCAATTAATCATTAATTACCAATTAAATTTTTATCATCAAAATATCCAATTTTAGTTACAATTAGTAATTAACCACTTAAGTACCTTCATTAAGTAATTAACAATTTACAATTGATTATCTTAATTAATTAATCTAATTAATTGTTAAAATTTATCACATTAATTAATACCTAAAATCCTTAGTTAATTATCTTCATTTACTAATAACATTTCTTTAATTACTTTCTTAAGAAATTATCTTAGATTTAATCGTTATTAATTATTTCTAATTATAAATTAATTTATTCCTTAATTATCTTATTCATTAAATCATTTTAATACCTTAATTATCTCTAAGGTAATCCATTTCTTTATTAATGACTTCATTAACATTAAAGTGGATTTAAAACATTACACTTCAAATTTAGATTCAAATTTCATTTTTGAATTTAAGATTATATATTTAACATTAACTAAATTTAAATATCAATTAATAAACCTATATAAGAAAAGTCCTAACTATATTACTTAAATTTTTATTTAAAATTTAAGCTTCCAAAATACATTACATTTCAACTTGCAAATTCAAGTTAAAGCAAATTATTTAACTTTTCATTCAAAATCCTTTTATAAAAGAACTTTATCAAAATCTAATTCAAACATTTATTTGAAAATAAATTTCTTTTAAAAAAACTATTTGAGTTAACTTGTTTAAAACAATTCAGATTTAAAAACTGATTCAAATTCCCAAATCATTTTAAAAGCTTGAGATATAAAAGTTTATTTAAAAACTAAACTTAAATTTTGAATTTGAACTCAGTTTAAATTCTGGTTTCAAATTTTTAATTAAATTGAAAAGTCTGAAACTGTCAGGTATTTAAACCTGAAAATTACTTTTAAATATTTTTAAACTTTTATTTCATTTCATATTTGAATTCAAAAATAAATTCGAATTCATACTTCGTCTGGATTTAAATTTTGTTTAAATCTATTATTCAAATTCAAGTTTCATTTAAATTGTTCAAAAATTCAAATTACCGCCAGGTTTTACAAAAGCCTGGAACAAACAACTAACTCGACTCGAACCAAAATTGCTTCGAGTCATTCCCTCTGCTCCTTCGAGTCAAGCACTCGTATAACTCGAGTCTACCCCGAGTTAAAATACCTCAGCGCACAAATAAGTTCATCAGAACTTCAACTGCACGGTGCACGTGCACCGTGGCTTTGGCCATCTCCGTTCATTCACCAGCATTCCAACCCATCGGCAACCATCACCTGACAACTTCACGACCTCCATAACCACCACCTTTGCTCGAATCAAAATCGAGCGCCCAATCTCAAACCTGGAAACACAATCAGGTTTCCACCCCTCAAAACCTGTCAACTCTCCGCTCTAACCACCGTAGGTTCTGAAACTCGGGAAATAGCTTCGACTATCGCTCCTCTTGCCACCTCCAAAACCCCATGACACTCGATGCTCCCGAGACCCGAAAATGAACTCATTTCCAAACCAGCAAAAAATTAGGTTTAGAAACAAAATTCGACATCACCGCCACCACCGGCCATCGGCCCTCCCCCGATCATTTTTGGCAGACACTCTGGCCACTCCACTATCTCCAGCCACAAACCCGGCCACCCAAATCACTGGGATCACCAGTGATCCTAAAAAAAAACCCAAAACAATCGTTACAGAGATACACTTTAAATACTAAACACAAAAATATGATTTTAGTTTTAAAAATCCTAATTACAGATAAGCATTCAAGTTATAAACTTGAATTGATATTTTAAAATGTTTGAAATTTCACTTATACTAAACATTGCTTATTCTTTAAGTTTCTACAGAGCAGTTCTACCTTATAAACTCAAATTTTAAAATTTGCTTTATGATCAGACAAACCTATCTTGTTTAGATACTAAGTGCTATCAATCAATAGATTAAGCAGAGATGATTTTTGTTTAAATCTGAGCTTGAAATTTTATAACAGAGTTGTTTTCCAGATCATTATACAGGCAGACATCATATTTTCATAGAATTGCAAATATATATATATATATATATATATATATATATATATATATAAACATACTTATTCCAGACATAAGAACATAAGTGAATATACTTAAGCAAATTTTAAATTTAAGTCACTCACAGTATTTTTAGCAAAGTGACAGAGCTTTTTTTCTTTTGACACAGATTGAATTTTGCCGTTGAAACCCTTCTACTTTGATTCTCTGGTTGATCTGTTGTATCTTTGTTTAAGTTGAACTTGTTAAGTTTGAAATGGTGTTCATTTTAGAGGATGCTCAGATTTATAAAATGATCGAACTGAAATGAGGATATATAGGAAAGAATGTACAAGGATTATTATTGTTTGTTATACAAGGGTATATTATTTTGTACAACATCAAAGATTTTATATTTTCTTTGCTTATTTTACTCGGGTGAAACATACTATATGGTGTACTAGAGGTAATGACATTAAATGCCTAAGTCCTTTCGTTTCTTTTTGCTTGTTCTAGCCTTGCATATTTAACTTGTTTACAGCCTACATACTTGTATCTTTATTTTATTTCCTTTGTTCTTGTACTTTGTAACATAAACCAATTCCTATTTTAATATGTTGTTTGAATCCTAACTATGTGTATTTATTTATTGGTTTTATTTACTTCTAACTTCAATAGTTAATTTAACTTACATATCAATTTTCAACTTAAATACTTAGCATCTTGTATTCATGGTTTTATATTTTACTTTACTTATTTTGTAAGTATATTTTGTTTGTATTCACACATATTATTAAAAGACAATGCTTTGAAATCAAATACATATTACATGAATTACATAGACATATATTTTATAAATTCTATCAATTTACCAGTTATTACAAAATAATTTATTCAAAAATTAAATAAACTATCAATTTAAACTTAATTAAAATCCGGGATCGTTACATCGCGTGCTGTCTATCCGCATGGCACGTTCTTCATTTCAGTGGTTGGATTAGTCGAAATAATTCGATTAGGGTTTAAATTTTTTGGTGGCTGCTGCTTTTGGCTTGGCCTTCGAAGCCTGCATGTGTCGCGAGTGGGAGGGTGTTGCTTGGCGCGTGGTGCGGCTAGGAGCGGCCGTGGCTTGGGTGATGGCCGCGATATGCAGTAGAGGCGTGGTATCATCGACGAAGAAGTATAAGGGCGGCTGCAAAAATCATCGTTCAAGGCGAAGGGTTCTGGCTCGCGTGTGTACATGTGTGACGTGTACGATAATAATTTTTTATTTTATTTATTTATTTCAATTTTTATAATGTTCTAATATGTGTAACTTGTACATACGAGGTCCGTTTCACGCGCGGTTGTCTCCCCTAGGTTCGTATAGAAATTCTGGATACTTTGATGAAAGTTTGGACAGTTTCTGAGACCGTTCAAATTTTGAGTTTAAATTGGATTTAATTTTAATTTAAATTCAAAAGGTGAGTATTTTAACCCACTTACAACTTCTAAAATTTCTTATGTTTGTTAAATTGATTTATGATGTGATAAGAAATTTGATTATGACTGTTTGGCATATTTTGAATCATCATCTTAGTTAATTTGAATTTATTTGGATAAAATAGTTATTTAATTTATTCTTAAATATAAACTACTAGTAAATACCTATTATTTATTATCCGTTCTATATTGATGTTATTGATTGAATTGGATGATGATTATGATAAATGTTTGGTGATTGATAATGGATAAATGGACATTGTATTTTATACTGTTATAAACTGCAAGTTGTTATGGATTTTTATTTCATTCGGGATTGTGGTTTGAAATGATATATAACCGCATTTATATTTTAAATTACGAATTGAAATGATAAATATCCGTATCACTTCACCACACGATAGAAAATTATATACAGACACCGTGGTCTTTATATATAAAATATTTTTGAAATGATTTCAATGGTTTTTTAAAGAAATATATGGTTTTATATAAATATTGATTTTATATGTTTTATAAATGTTATTTTATTCTTGATTTTAAGCTATGTATAAATTTGTTTTAATATAGAATAAACTTAATAATAAGTTTGATTTTTTTATTGAAGATAATATGGTTAAGTATTTAATGTATTTTAACATAGAGTTTATAATGTCATAAATAAATTAAGGTTGGAGATAAAGTGGAAATTTATTTGAAATTGAATTTATTTAAGAATTAAACGCAAATGAGTTTGATGTGAAATTTATTAATTTGAAAATTTTAAAAGGTATAATTTTTGTAACTTGATTTTGGGTTAAGGTGAATTAAATGAGTATTTCAACTATAAATGAATTGAAGGAAATACTTAGTTATTTGTAATTTGGGATTTATTTAAATGATAATGGATTTATTGAGTAAAATATTTCAAAACTAAATAATAGAAAATTGAATTTGATATATATATGAAATTACCAAACTTAGTTTTGAAATTGTTGAATAGTTAAAGTTTGAATTATATTGAATTTGGAATGGTTTATCCTGTGGATCAAATCTGTTTTGAAATCGATATAATTTGCAATGGTTTATTCGAAAATTGAATCGAATTGAAATTTATGATTTGGGATTGGTTAAATTTAAAAATTAAAAATTTGAGTTGTTCGGAATTAATTTGTGAAATTGAAGAAGCTATTTTATTATATAAAGTATTTTAAATATTTAAACCATTTAAGTGATGGAAGTTATGTTTCAAAGTTATGAGTTTCAAGGTATTATAATTTGAAAGTGTTATATTCAAGTGTTTTGATTTCGAAATATTATAACTTTGAAAGTGTTATGATTTTAAAAAGGATATATTTGAAATGAAAATGATATCGTGTGGATTTGGTTTTGAAAAGGGCAATGATATTTGTTTTAAAGTATAAACTATTTTAAAAATGACTGCGATGTTATAATATAGTTTGGTTGTTAAAGAGACCGAGATCAAAAGTTGTCATACTCTCTGCCAACTCCGAAAACCACTTTAACAACCGTGTACACGGTGGAGATTCCAGAATGAAGTAGGATGGTGGTGGCGTTCCTTTGAGGTATATACGTGGACCCGACTCCCGTGCGTTGACATAAAGTGGCTAAAACAGGAGCGATTCCAGGCCAATGAGGTAGCTCCTCTTATCGGACACACTCCTTCGATACCATTTCATTATATTCTGACTTTGAGATTGATTTGGTGGATATTTTTGATTTTTGATTTTGGGGGTGTGGCTCGAGGTGGGCGGTAGCTGCGTGCTATGCATCGCCACCAATCCGGATAATAATTGGTATATCTACCCTGGCATTGCCTTGTGTGCCGTGTCACCTACACTAGCGAGCCTTATATGAGTTTGGTTTTCTCCCATAGCTCGTAGAATATTTAGGATAGTCTTCCGATCTGGAGATACGCTGATACTGGATGGACCACTGGGAATATTGAGTCACTCCTTAGTGCTATTAAAAGTAAGTTTATTTTCCTATAGGTACTATTATAATAGCGTATATTTCTACATAGTAAATAGTTTAACGGATCCTTAGGAGATGTGACTCTCGAACATCTCATACGTTACTGCACTCACATTAGACACTAGATAGGAGATGTCAAATCCCATAAACATCTCCGACGTCGTTCCACTCATATTATTTATCATTGATTTAACTTGCATGATCTTTTAGTTATGATTCGAGTGTTTTGTCTTTTCAATTCGCTCGGGTCAGCCTGAGCATTTCAGGATTTGAAGAACCTATAGCTGGATGACAAAGACGAAGATTGTATTATTATTATTTATTATATATCACTGCATCATGTATTCTGCTGCATTATTTTTTATTCTCTGGTATGTACAACTCCGATCTGTGTTGTATAAGTATAATCTAATGTTTTTTGTAAAACAACTTCATGAACTATTATTTGATTATTACATTTTGTCATTCCGCTGTGAGATTTTGTCTTATTTTATTTCTTTCTTTGCTTTTCTTATTCACCCTAATAACAATCCGCTCTTTTTATGATTTGAGTCTGACATGTGTGGTTTATAGTCGATTTAAAGCGTACAAAAAGGAAGGATGTTACATGAGCCCTGTATGGTTTTAGTTGTATAACCTTCCATTTACTTATGGTGGTGACTTGCCGTTTAGATGGTAGCTATAGTAGGTATACCATAATGGTGGTATGCTGGCTAAGATTAATAATATACGTTCGAAATGTTTTTCCACACTATGCACTAATGATAATATCAAAAAGATTTTGCGTATCAAGCATGTTTGACTATCATAAGGAGAAATCTCCTCTAATTGTGCAAATTCCATTATGCGTGTAGTGGGAGGCCTTATGGTAGTTTCATTTTCCAAAGCATGGCGGATTTCTTTTTATTTCTTTTGTACAAATAACTATTTTAAGATCTCACACCAGTCCCATGATTGACCTGGAGTTTATTGTTCCCTTTCTAAACTCTGGGTGCCCACAATTTTTCACACGGACAGCCTAGAGTCAGGTTATCAGTTGTACTGTAGCGAAGTCAGGAAGTATGCTGTGAAGATCTAGAGGCAGGCTGGATGGCAAGACGTATCACTAGTATATGATATTCTTTTCCACTGTTGTTTTGTATATGACTCTGATTGATGTAATGTATACAAAGATATAGCTCTTTTGTTTAAAGATTATTCATTTATCTATTATATATTATTCGATTGTGAATGTGAGATTCTGATATTGTTTCTATTTCTTCTTCTATCTTCTTCTTCTTTAGCCCCAACGGTTCAGTTTTTCGGCATTCGATTGTTCGGCATTTGATACAGTCAAAGTATCGATGTTGACTTTCGAAAGTCAAAAAATTGGGTCGTTACATTTTGGTATCAGAATAGTTGGTTAAGCGATAACCTTGGTTCTGATTGGGATTACTCATTAGAGATAGAGTCAGTAGTACTCTAGAATGAGTCTGAGCGTATTAATAGATATGAGCGTGCATTTTTTAGTGGATATAATTTTTTTATATTGTGTTAACTTATCGGTTGATTATTTATAGATTTTGGTCGGTGCAGTTTGGCCACCTGTATCGATAGGGGTTTCTAAACTCTTAAACAAGATAATTCGACACAGTATTGTTTTAAAAACAGGGTAAATGAAATAATTTTACCCAAATTATTTTGTATATAAAATAAATAATTTTTCGTAAATTATTGTAGTAGTATATGGTTGCTTGGACGTTAGGAAGTGATAATATTATCATCATTTAAGTATGAAATTGAATAAGCAATTGAAATCATAGCTGAAAGCTAAGAAATAAAATTCATATGCGAATGGAATTTGTAAATGTAAATTGTAAATGAGATTTATAAATTGAAATAGAATTCCAGAGAATTATTTGAAAGTAGATTGAAAGGTTTAGAAATTTGAAATTGCGATGAAAAGTTTAAATCCCTTTTGAGTTTGGAAATGATTTTCAAAGGTTTGGAAAAATAATGGTGAAATTATTTGGGAAATATTTTTGAATTAGATTTGAAATCTTGTGGAAGTTTGGAATTTAAAAATATTTGGAAAAATGTTTTAAAGGGATGAAAGCATTAAACTCTTTTCGGTCGTTGGAAAATAATTCCGATGATGATCGCGACATCATCGGTTTTCATTTTTGAGTTTCCAGTAAAGGAATTACTGCCAAATTGTTTTAAATGGAAGTCGTTTGCAAAACTGGGTATGATTTCGGAAATAATTTGAATTGACTTCAAAAACGATTAAGTGACTATTTAAAACTCTAGAATCTTATTTAAAATGTCATGGAATATAAATAAGTTTGATAACTTATAAAAATTTGAAATTTGATTGGAATAAGATTCATCTCGAAAGAAGTTAAATTATAATAAGTGTGGAATGTAAATAATTTGGGAAACTTATATAGAAATTTAGAAAAATTTGAACTTAATTGGAAGATAATTGAATTATGTTAAATAAAGGAAATGAAATTCAAGCTGAATAGGAAATTGGAAATTGAATTTGATTTGTGATAAATTAAGTAAAATGGAAAATTTGTCGGCATTACGTATGTTACTTTATTAGCATAGCAATTCGATCTAGAAGTCGAGCACAAAATTTCAAGATAGTTATATCGATCCGAGTTTGAATTTTTCACTCGATTTTCATCGACGAACCCTGGATACGGATTTTTGGTTGATTCTAGAAATTCTCTATCATAGTTTACGACCATGCAAGGAGAGTGACGGTTTCTGATCAAGAAACCAGATCTGAGTCCGCACTACGAAGTCGAGTGGACGATACTAGTTCGGAAGTGAAATTGTGTGATCGAGTGAGCGATTGGATTTGATATTGCGTACGGATAATATATGTGCATCGTACGGACTTGAATAGAATCGATATTGAAACTTTTGTAAAGAAATATGTAAAATGGTTTGAATGTTGTAATTGGACATTATTGTTAAATAGGATATACAGGTGTTATAAAGAAAAAGGAAATTGGATTTTTGATTTCGAAGACAAATTTAAATTGCTCGGCAAAAAGGTATGTATTGAAATTTCTATATGAAATTTGATGATTTTCTTGTCTAGCCACTTGGCGTTTTGTTTTCTATTAAAACCTGACGTCCCGTGATGGCATTATGTAGTCGTACCGAGCTAGCCGCGCAAGGGAGACGTTGGCAAAATTTTCAAAATTTTAGGGAGTTAGATATTTTTTAGGAAATATAGATAATTTGAAATTTGAATTCAAATTTAAATTTGAATTGATTAAGAAAACAATATTGTTTGGAACTTATGGTTGAGGTTGGAAAGTTAGTTAAAATGATGGTCTTTAATTAAAAAATTTGTTTTGTCAAGTTGTTAAAACTGTTGGGTTTTGGGAAAATGATAAACGGGTTAAGGATTATTCTTCTTAACTAGTAATTTCGGGACAAAATTCTTTTAAGGGGAAAGAATGTGACGACTCGGAAATTTTGACATTTTAAATTGAAAATTTTAATTGAAGTTAAATATTTGGAAGCTATTTTAAACTTGAATTTCAAATATAACTATCAATTTGGCAATTAAATTATTGAATATAATTATTTAAAACTTGGGTAAAATATAGTATCTTCAATTTTAAATTGGTTAGAAATATTTTAAAGGCTTGTAAAACTTATTTTGATAACATTAGAGGTAATGAAACTTTTAAAAGTGAATTTAAAACTGTTTTGTTTGGTTTTGAAATTATATCGTTTAAATCGATATTTAAAAATAGCCTACCGAGGCACAGACTCGGAATTCGACGAAACCTGTTCAATTAGATGCGTAATATTGTATTATTATGGGATTTCAATTTTCATAGTGTTTGGAATGATTGTTTGGCCGTACGATAAGCGAACACGCTGAAAATTATATCGAAATTCAATTTAGTAGCTAGTTCAGAAAGCTATCTCCTCCATACTATCGAATTTGGACTCGAAACCTCTTCCATTGCGTTCAGAATAGGGGTTATACATTATAAATGCCCAGTGGCACTGTAACGACCCGAAATTTTCGAACCCAAAAATTTCAAGTAGTTAGGAAAAAGAAGAAAGAGATAGAAGAAGAAGAATATCAGAAACATCAACATCTCACATTCGTAGTGGATAAAATATAATAAAAACAGTTTACAAAAGAATTCTGTATCTGTCAAAGTACATTTATAATACATCAGAGTTACACATATATACAGACATTGGATATACAGAATCATTATGTCTCAGATATACAACAATATAAATACAGCGGAAATACTCTATAGGTTCTTGCCATCCAGCTCGCCTCCTGAGCTCCAAAATGTCCCTACCTGAAAATCTATAATACTCGGTTTAACCCGAGCATTACGTCAAAGTAACACCCGGGTCAAGCTGGAAACCAGCGTGAGTAAACTCATCCAACATGGAAAACTAAGCATGCAACTTATATAGAACCCGGGGTAACTCGTACCAATATACAAGTTCACAAATATGTTATAGACATAACTTTTTCATACATAATTTTTCTAAGTACCAAGATTTAGATTTAAAATAGTCCAATTCCTTTAAATCACTTCACTCCAGCCTATAGATTTCACATATCAATCTATAAAAATTCAAAGTGGTTTCGGGTATTTCCTAACACCCGACCCCGGTCTCTTCGAGTCTCATGTCATCCTAATCCAAGTTATCCAAATAAAACACACAACATTTCATATTAGCGATATCAACTCATTCAAAGCATCCAATACCATTTAATCATCCATAAGCAAAACATAATCACATGCAAATTTGATTTAATTAATCCGGATTGAATAACTAACCTCAACCACTTAGATTTCTTCATTTAACATTAATTAATTTCAAATCAATTAATCAATCATCCCTTCATTATTCATCTTAATTAATCACCCTGGATTAATTATCCTTCAATTACATTCAAGTAATTAACTTTAATTAATTTCACAATATTAATTATTCTTAACCAAAAATCAATAAGAAATCTTAATTACTTCATAAATTAATTAACCAAATTAGTTACATTAATCCTTAATTACTTATATTAGTTAATTTCTCATAAGACACTTATTATTGATTTATCAATCTAAATTAATCAATCTTTAATTAAACCATTAATTATATAAATTAATGATTTCCATTTATGTTTTAATTTATCCTAATCTAATTTAATTACATTAAATAATTAATCATTAATTAAACCGCAACTATTAATCATTGTTGATTTATCTCAACCTATAATTAACTATCTTTTTATTTACTTCATTAAACAAATTAATTACTCCTTAATTTAAACATGCAACCAAATACTTAAATTTAAACATTTAAATTTAGATAAAAATCCAAAGGAGTGAGATTTACTCACCTTCGATTTTGCAATCCAAATCCGATCTCGATTTGTTTCCTTCAGATTTAAACCTTACTGCCTCCAGCCCTAGCCCGCTGACTACTTTCGCATCGCTATACCAAATCGATCCAACATCACAGAAATCATGTCGACACTGCCGGGCATCGCCAACTCCACTCGAACCACCGCTGCCACGCTCAAGCCCCTGCCATCATCTCCAATCAACATGAATCGAGAATAAGCACAACCCAAGGTCGTGATGCCTTCATCTCATCATGAACGCCATCGCAACCTTCCTCCTTCGCCATGCGTTCCCACCTGCCTTCGAGCGTGCGTCCACCGGCTTCGTACTCGAGCTCCACATGCGAAGTGGTTGCGATTTCTCTTTCCATCTCAATTTAACCTAACTGCTTCGATCTCGGGGATGAGGACTGAGAGGATGCATTTGATCGTGATTTTATTTGAGGTGGAGCTGGCTTCATAAATTTACAGGAAGCTATTGATGAACGAACTCGACTCTCTTATTATTTTTGAATTGATTTTGATTTTGATTTTAGGGATGAAGGAGAGGGACACGATTTTTAAGCAGAGAAAGTGGCGTGTTTTGGAAGGAAGGAACGACGTATTGAAGAAGGTTAATGTTGTTATTTGATTTTGCTTTTATATAATATTCTTTTTTTTTCGAAATATCTCAAATTATATACTGTAAAAATTTGAACCCATATTTTGGCGTGCCGTTAGGCGATTATAAGGTTTTACCCGCACTCTGAACAAAATGTAACGTGTTTCGAAGGCTAATTCGATCATATGCGCAAGTTACAAAAATAAACGACTAACTTTAAATTAAATCGATTAAAATAGCTTCTATGCGTTTTGAGCTGCCAGTGTCAAATGACAACATCGATTACTAAGAAAATTGAAATCCGATAATAACTAATTATTACGGATATAATGGAACTGGTTTCGTCGAATTTCGAGATTGTGCCTCGGAAGGCTATTTTTAAGTATTAATTTAAACGATATATTATTAAAACTGAAAAAATCATCTTTAAATTAAATTCCAACCATTCTATTATCTTCAGTATCATCATTATAAATTTTATAAGCCTTCAAATTATTTTTAACAGGCTTAAAACTCTAGATTCGACATTTTACCCAATTTTAGTTTATTAAATCTAATAACTTAATTGCTACTAATAAAAATATTTGAACTCAAGTTAAAAATTAACTTTTTAAATATTTACAATCAATTAAGTATTCCAATTTAAATTGTTAGAAATTCCGGGTCGTCACATTCCTCCCCCCTTAAAAGAATTTCATCCCCGAAATTGCTAGTTAAGAAGAATGATTCAATACCATTACTATTTTTCCCAAAACTAAATAGGTTTTTATCAACTTTCCATAACCTATCTTTTATTAAAGACCCACCATCACTTTAACCAACTTCCCAAAACCTTCTATAGTTTCCAACAACATTATTTACTTCATTTATTCAAATCTAATTTAAAATTCAAATTAAATTACCACAACTTTCTCAAAAAATTTCTAACTCTCTAAATTTTCGAATTTTTTTGCCATCGTCTCCTTTGCGCGGCTAGCTCAGTACAACTACAGAATGCCTCTACGGGCTCCCAAATTCCAAAAGAAAACAAAAAACCAAGTGGCTGGATCAAAAACCCAATCAAATTTCATACTGAAATTTAAATACATACCTTTTAGTCGGCCAATTCATATTATCTCCTGAAATCAAATCCAATTTTCTTTTCCCTTTATAATACCTGCATATCCTACTTAGCAATAATATCCAATCATAGCTTTTAAAATCATTTTATGCATTTCCTTACAGAAGTTTTCATATCTACTTCTATTCAAATTAGTTTTTCCCATTTCCATGCGAATTCAATTTGTCTTCAATTCTGAATATTGAATTTTATCTTCCATTTATAACTAATTCATATCATTGTTTTAAATTAGTTTCATCCATTAATTTATTTCAGTTTCCAATTTGAAATCGTCCTGTCGTTAACAAAAAATTTCCCAAATTTTTTTCTAACTCCCAAAATTTTCAAAAAATTTCGATAGAGTCTCCTTTGTACGGAGGAGCTTTTACAATTTGACAAGAGATATGAATATATATACATAGACCCACACGGTCGAAAAAGCAAAAACATTTCGTATTTCCTTTTTTTATTGCGTAGGCGTACCTTTATTTAGCATTTTAAGCAAGCGGCTTATTATTTAAGCAATTAGCGCAACCAAGTCCAGCCAAACGGCCTTCAGGTACCTGTACTTACTCGATTTAAACATGTTAGCACTATATATATGAAGTTTATAACATTTCTCTTACTTAAACAACTACAACACATCAACTCAAAAAGAAATGCATTCTAAATAACTTCCACGGGCAATTGATATGATTTCAGCACTATTTTACTTTCTTTCAACCAATTCATATACCATTTCGTTCAATTTTAATGGTTTACATTCCAATTTACATTCAATTTATTTTTAATCCAAACAAGCTCATATTCACTTCAAATGATTCAAAAATTCGTTTACGTCAAACAATAACTATTTTTATGCAAATTCGGCGATATTCGCTTAATAGAGTATCCATTATAGTTTATAACTACTTCAAATTAATTTCAACTCATTCTATATTTAATTCCATTTCATTTCTAATTTATTTACCAACCACGCATTTGCATTTCATTTCATCTCTGCATTGGATTCATTTTAAAACTATTTCATTGAGCTTGACACATTCGATGCTTATATTAATATCCATCTTCCAATTAAATTTAACTCAAACCTTTTATTTAATGATCCACCATTCTTACTCGAAACCAAGCTTTTATTGGCTTAAGTATTTTTACTTCAAATTAAGATGCCTCATAACTTAAATTCATTCTGATAACCCAATCCCAACTAAAACTTTGATTTAATTTCTATTCAATCGAACTTCACCCATTTATTATTTAATTCAATTAACCCATTTATTCACCCCCATTTTAAATTTTTAATTCACCTACTTAATTTATTTTCGAACTTATTTTATTTATACAAAGCCATTCTCAATTTATTTCTACTTACCTAGGTTTTGTTTGCAATTCAAACCATGTCTATTATAATTCAATTTCATTTTATCTTAACACATCTCTACTTATTTTAATTCCTCATCAAATCCAGATCGAATTCTATTTATAATTCGAGTTCATTTCCAAACTTCATTATTAACTTACAATCCGTTTTATTTAACCGAGTTAAATTTTATTAACATGCCCTATCAAATAATTATTTAGCTAATTAGCTTACTTCCAATTTTTAAATGAATATTCGATGTTTATTTCAAAAAATCACTTCATTAAATTTTCCTGAATTCATTTTTTTTCATAATTCCAGTTTGAATTTTCTTTCATTTTCCCAAATTTCCATTACTTTTATTTTAAAATTTTAGAAATGCTTTTAAATTCACATCATACTATTAAAATAGCTTTTTATAAAAACCATTTTATAACTAGATGTCTCAACCAGTCCATCATTGTTCTCACAGAAATTTAGTCATACATTGATCAGGCGTAGGACTGAAAATCTACAAGTACTTGGTAAACCCGTTTCAACACCTAGTGAAAATACTTGGAAAATAATTTTATTGAAAATATAGAAAACAAATTTTGAAAATAGAGGAAATATCTTTGGTGAGAATGCTCTGGAAATCATCACTCTTATCCTTGGTCGCAGTTACATTCCAGGGTTACGTTGCCATCGCAGCAAAAATCCATGTAACTGTAGGCACTCCGCCACGGAACCCACAACGGATCGCAGTTACATTCCAGGGTAACGTTGCCATCGCAGCAAAAGTCCATGTAACTGAAGGCATCAGCGTCCCTCGATTTTCACTGTAAAAATGAAACTTCTTCACTCCTACATAGGTCGCAGTCTACCGATATAAAATCAAACGTAGACCGTTGGCTCTCAGCGGAACACACGACTTTCGCTATGGTACACACTACTCATAATCCTCAGGAACTAGTTTTGTCCGAACTCCTCACGGGATCAACTTTAGAACCCCCTCTTGGGGCTCAAGACTGCACCATCCGGTGGCACTCCTAAGAAGTTCATTTCAAGGGAGTGCCTTTTCCCCCAGAGCCATTATCAAAACACTTTACACTATACATATAAAGTATCTTTCAAATCATACACCTAGTATGATCTCATATAGAGATCCTTTACACAAAATCGATTATTCCAAAATCGATAATTTTCAGTTCGGCTTTCCGAATTCCGATACTGATTTTACCCAAAAATCAAAAGCCTTTCCAAATCCAAAGGTTCCCAAAACCTTTTTCCAAAATCCTCAGAAAATCCTTTATATATATATATAATCCTTGATAAAAATCTTTGGATCATTTCAATCTTATATAAAATCCTTTTTATACTTCAAATACCTTCAAAATCCATTTTCTTCTGGCTATAGATTCAACAAGGGGAGTTTTATCTTATATAACAAAGATGTATAACTTTGTTTATGCAAAATCAAATATTCAAATTTGATTACTCTTTCCAATATCAATTTCATTCAAATCCGTTCGATGTACACTTATCATCCGTACGCTATACCAATCTGATCGCTCACTCGATCACACGATTTCACTTCCAAACTAGCATCGTCCACCCAACTTCCTAGTGTAGACACAGATCTGGTTTCTTGATCAGAAACCGTCATTCTCCTTGCATAGTCATAACTATGATAGAGAATATCCAGAACCAATCAACAATCCATATCCAGGCTCGCCATCGAAAATCGAGTGAAAAATCCCAACTCGGATCGATAAGCTATCTCGAAATTCTGTGCTCAAATCCCTATGCGAATAGAATAATATACATACATCCTACGTATTTAACTTCGTTGATTATTAACTAAATCAATTTCCTTTCTATTGATCCTCACTTAATTTTATTCACTTATTCACATTTGCCATAAATTCCCGTTTTTATTATCACTTCAATTCTTATCTCAATTGGGTATTTAATCATAAACAGTTTGAACTCTGACCAGATTATATTTAGAAAATAGCTTGAAAATTTAAAAAATAAATAAGTAGTTGAAAAATAATTATTAGTTTGCAAAATATCAGTAAAATAGTTAAGAAATTGTAAAATAGTTGAAATATAGTTAAATCGTTATAATAATTGTAAATAATTGCAAAATAGTAATTAATTTGTGAAATAGTTGAAAAATAGTAATTAATTTATAAAACAGTAGAAAAATGGTTAATAGTTCCAAAAATAGTTGTAAAACAAATATAAAATACTTTGGCTTAAAAAAGAAAGGTTGTATTTATTAAATAGCTTGGAAAAATAAGTTTATATTAAAACATTTTATATTGAAATTAATCCGGAGTCAAAACTGTTCACTTCCCTATCCATTCAATTTAAATTTCCACTTCCATTTAAATTGACTCAATTCTAACTTGAATAACTTCAATTTCTATTGAAATTTATTTAACCCCAATTCAAGTTGAATCAATCTTGATTTCTTTCCCAATTTAAATCAAATTCCATTTGATTTTAAACCTATTTAACTTTAATTATAATTTCAAATTATTCCAATCAATTTGGACTAATATCAATTGAACCCACTTCAATTTCATATCATTTCAATTCAATCCAATTCAATTTTCCATTTAAATTTTTTTCTTAAACTTATACATCTTCAATCAAAAATCTAATTAATTTAAATCAAATTCGAATTTGAACTAATTCAATTTTAAACCTCAATTTTAAACCATCTCGAATTATATAAATTCGAGCTAAATTCTCAAAGGTTGATTTAACTTTTTAAACCAAATTAACTTTTATTTAAAGTTTTTAAACAATTTAATTTCTGAGTTCTAATTCTAGAATTTAATTTAATTTTAATTTGGTTGTATTTCTGTTACCACTTAATTTAATTCCAATTCAAGACTTCAGTTTGGTTGTATTATTGACTTCTTAATTTAATTCCAATGATTTAACAACCGACATATTTTAATATTTATTAGGAGAAAATATTGCTTTATATATCAAAATATATTTTTATATAAAATCATTTTAAACCTTTATATAAGAAAATAACAAGCTCACACTCATATATATGTATATACTCAACTCATCCTAGAGTACTACGTACTCTATTTAAGGAGTAATCCCCACCAGAGCCAAGATTCTCGCTTAACCTTTCAGCTCTGATACCAACTGCAATGACCCAAAATTTTCGAACCCGAAAATTTCAGATAGTTAGGAAAAAGAAGAAAGAGATAAAAGTAGAAGTATGTCAGAAACCTCAACATCTCATATTCGTAGCGGATAAAATATAATAAAAAAATAACAGTTTACAAAAGAATTCTGTATCTGTCAAAGTACATTTATAATACATCAGAGTTACACATATATACAGACACTGGTTATACATAATCATCATATCTCAAATATAGAACCATATAAATACAGCGGAAATACTCTATACGTTCTTGCCTCCAGCTCGCCTTCTGAGCTCCAAAACGTCCCTACCTGAAAATATGTAATACTCGGTCTGACCCGAGCATTACATCAAAGTAACACCCGGGTCAGGCTGGAAACTAGCGTGAGTAAACTCATCCAACATGGAAAACTAAGCATGCAACTTATATAGAACCCGGGGTAACTCGTACCAATATACAAGTTCACAAATATGTTATAGACATTACTTATTTCGCACATAAGTTTTCTAAGTGCCAAAGATTTAGATTTAAAATAGTCCAATTCCTTTAAATCACTTCACTCCAGCCTATAGATTTGACATATCAATGTATAAAAATTCGAAGTGGTTTCAGCTATTTCCTAACACCCGACCCCGGTCTCTTCGAGTCTCATGTCATCCTAATCCAAGTTATCCAAATAAAACACACAACATTTCATATCAGAGATATCAACTCATTCAAATCATCCAATACCATTTAATCATCCATAAGCAAAACTTAGTCACATACAAATTTAATTTAGTTAATGCTGATTGAATTACTAACCTTAACCACTTATTTTTCTTCATTTAACAATAATTAATTTCAAATCAATTAATCAATCATCCCTTCATTATTCATCTTAATTAGTCACAGTGGATTAATTATCCTTCAATTACAATCAAATAATTAACTTTAATTAATTTCACAATATTAATTATTCTTAACCAAAAATCAATAAGAAATCTTAATTACTTCATAAATTAATTAACCATATTGATTACATTAATCCTTAATTACTTATATTAGTTAATTTCTCATAAGACACTTATTATTGATTTATCAATCTTAATTAATCAATCTTTAATTACATCGTTAATTATATATATTAATGATTTCCAATTAAATTTTAATTTATCCTAATCTAATTTAATTACATTAAATAATTCATCATTAATTAAACCGCAAATATTAATCATTCTTGATTTATCTCATCCTATAATTAACTATTTTTTTATTTACTTCATTAAATAAGTTAATTACTCCTTAATTAACTATCTTAATTAATCTCTTAATTAATTTCACAAAGTAATTATATTTTATTAATTACATTAAGTAATTACCTATCAAACCATCCATTGATTATTCTACATTAATTATGCTTAATAAATTAACTTAACCCTTCATTAATTAATTCAAACACTTAATTACTAAATTAATCAACCCAAATCATTAATTAATTGAATTAATTAGTTATTCATTTTAATTACCCTACTAATTTGATGAATCACAAATCATTAAGCCCTTATTAACATTAAAATAAAAACATTTTCTTATTTATGACTTGAGTTTAAGGCAACTTAAAACCCGAATACTTCTAGTCAAGCCACAATTAACACGAGAACCAACCAAAACCAAAGTTACCCGATCATCAGTTCACAGTGCACATCAAACCAATTCAATCATGCAACCAAATACTTAAATTTAACCATTAAAATTTAGATAAAAATCCAAAGGAGTGAGATTTACTCACCTTCGATTTTGCAATCCAAATCCGATTTCGATTTGTTTCCTTCAGATTTAAACCTTACTGCCTCCAGCCCTAGCCTGCTGACTACTTTCGCATCGCTACACCAAATCGATTCCAACATCACAGAAATCATGTTGACACTGCCGAGCATTGCCAACTCCACTCGAACTGCCGCTGCCATGCTCGAGCCCCTACCATCATCTCCAATCATCATGAATCGAGAATGTGCACAACCCAAGGTCGCGATGCCTTCATCTCATCATGAACGCCATCGCAACCTTCCTCCTTCGCCAGGCAATCCCACCTGCCTTCGAGCGTGCATCCAGCGGCTTCGTACTCGTGCTCCATATGTGAAGTGGTTGCGATTTCTCTTTCCATCCCAATTTAACCTAACTGCTTCGATCTCGGGGATGAGGAATGAGAGGATGCATTTTATCGTGATTTTATTTGAGGTGGAGCCGGCTTTGTAAATTTATAGGAAGCCATTGATGAAGGAGCTCGACTCTCTTATTATTTTTGAATCGCTTTGATTTTGATTTTGGGGATAAAGGAGAGGGACACGATTTTTAAGCAGAGAAAGAGGCGTGTTTGGGAAGGAAGGAACGATGTATTAAAGAAGGTTAATGTTGTTATTTGATTTTGCTTTTATATAATATTCTCTTTTTTTTGAAATATCTCAAATTATATACTGTAAAAATTTAAACCCATATTTAGGTGTGCCGTTAGGCGATTATAAGGTTTTACCCGCACTCCGAACAAAATGGAACGTGTTTCGGAGGCTAATTCGATCATATGCGCATGTTACAAAAATAAACGACTAACTTTAAATTAAATCAATTAAAATGGCTTCTATGCGATTTGAGCTGCCAGGGTCAAACGACAACTCCGATTGCTACGAAAATTGAAATCCAATAATAACTAACTATTACGGATCCAATAGAACTGGTTTCGTCGAATTCCAAGACTGTGCCTCGGAAGGCTATTTTTAAGTATCAATTTGAATGATATATTATTAAAAATGAACAAATCATCTTTAAATTAAATTCCAAACATTCTATTATCTTCAGTATCATCATTATAATTATAAGCCTTCAAATTATTTTTAACAGGCTTAAAACTCCAGATTCAACATTTTACCCAATTATAGTTTATTAAATCTAATAACTTAATTGCTATTAATAAAAATATTTGAATTCAAGTTAAAAATTAAATTTTTAAATATTTACAATCAATTAAATATTCCAATTTAAATTTCTAGAAATTTCGGGTCGTCATAGGCATGCCTTGATTGGAGATCGAGATTGTGAGTTACGAAATTGATACGATTTGAATTTGAATTTAAAATATAACATATATGTTTATTATAATATAATTTGACAAGGCAAGTAACACATTTCAGAACTTGAGGCACATGTCTACATTTGGGGACACATGTAATTTTTCTTTATTACAGGCTTTAATATTAGAACGCGAGGCCAAATCTAAATATAAAAAAAAATTCTCGAACTAAATCTATGGCCACAAATTGAAAAGAAAAAGAATAACAAAATAGGTTCATTCACGAATCAGTCATGCCGACCATCTTCATTTAAATAAATCGAGGCTGCTCGATTATGTGAGGGGCGAGCTTTGACGACGTGAGTTCTCGCGCCTGGTTGACTCCGATAAGGGGGTGAACGAAGCGGCGTTGATTGGGCGGCGGCGGCTAGGGGAAGCTAGATGATTCTGGTAAAGGATGGTGTTGAAGCAGCAAGTTCTTTTTATCACGTGAATGACTGGGCATTCACAATTTCGAAGACGACTACAACTAGACGACTGTGGCAAGGGGGAGGAACGGTGAAGGTCGCAAGTAGGGGGCCGGTACTTGGTCGCGAAGTTGGCTCGACGGTCGTTCGAAGATTGTGGGCATGGCATCGCTGGTTCGAGTAGGCCGTGAGGTATTGTTTTAAATTTAGTTAAAAAATATAAATGTTTATATGCATGGAAAATTTATACAATGGCAATTATTTTTTCAATTACACACACACACACACACACCTGAACAGAAAAAATGACGTGATAAGTACAGTTTTTTTCAGTTTATATATATAATCAGATGCATAAATTTTATATATGTACATATAAGACTTTGGAAATATATATATATATATATATATATATATATATATATATATAGGTTACAGTAATACAATGTATTTTAATAATAATAAATTAGTTTTTTAAAATCTATATAGATTCTTTTAAGTATATATAAAGTTTCAAAAGCAAATAAATTTATATTTTGATTTTACCAATTTATTAATATATTAAGGAAATAATTTGTTCAATTAAGCTATTTAATTTATTTTAGTTATTAAAAGCCATTTCAAAGGAAAAATTAATTTAAACTAAATTATTGGTTGATTAAATTATAAAAAGAAAATTTAGTTGTTCGATTTGTTCGAATATTAACAAAATCATATAATTTTTTTATACAAGGTTAAAAGTCATGAAAACAAGCTGGATAGGAAGTGGATCGCAAATAAAAAGTAAAGGCGAGATCTTCTCTCTCAAACAAATTGTTTGTTTAATTTAATTAGTTAAATTAAAATTGTTGGTTGTGCTTGAATAAATTTGATGATTTGTCTATTGGGTGTTATTATATATATTGGAGTGATTTATTGCCCTCATTATATAGGGGATAAGACCCTATGCTCCGCATAATAGCGGATGATATGATACAATCACATATACTGCGATATTCCACCTCGAAGTGTAATTGGTATTTAATTGTTGTGCTAACACTTGTGGATGAAAAGAAACAGGTTGGAGAGATCCAACTTGATTCCTCACATTGTTGAATTTATTTGTATATGTTGCGATGTGATAGTCTATGAATGATTATATTAGTGTGAACGATTATATTGGTGTGAATGATTATATTGGAGGTTGAAATTTATTCAAGGCTATAGCTTAGCCGAATATATTTTTGGCATCTTAGGATACCAGAAATATAAAATTGGATTTTTGGAAATTAATAAATTCATTTTAGAGAATTGGATAAATTTAAAAGAAGGAATTTTAACAGGGTGAAGATTGATTTTTGAAATCCTATCGAATAGATTCTAAATGTAGGAAAAGATTTTTTTTAGGAAAACAAATGGACTTTGACTAGTATTTTTTAAAAGTCAAAGGATTTATTTTAAAATTTAGATATTAAAATCTAAATGAAGGTGTGAATATTAGATTAATGATTTTTGAAATAATTTGGATAAATAAAGGAATAGTTTAAAAATGAAAATAAAATTTTGAAAATCAATTTGGAAATTGATTTGGTGTATAAAATAAATTTGGAAATCAATTTGTAATTTGATTTGGTGTTTGAAAATCAATTTGGAAATCAATTTGGAATTTGATTTGGTGTTTGAAAGTGAATATTTGGAAATCGATTTGAAAATCATATGCATGATATTTGGAAATTTAAATTCACAATGGGAATTTATAAAGGAAACGGAAATTTGTTTTAAAAATAAATATTGGTTAATTTTTTGAAAGTGTGGAAAGAAAAATTACGAGTTTGGGACGTAAATATAAAATAAATCAAGAAGGATTTATTAATCGATTTAAATGGACCACTTTGAAATGGAAAGTGTATTTTCCCTGGAAAGCCGAGTATGTTTTCAAAGTAGCTTATAAATATAAATTGAAAGTTTTGAGGTTGTTTTTAAAAAGGATTCTTTGGAGAAATTATTTTCATACGTTGTTTTTAAATCTTTAAGGTAAAGATTCATTAAGTTAATTATATAAGTGATTATTTTAACGATTAAATTGATATTTGATTTAGAAAATGGTTACTTAAATAGTTATACCCTATCAAATAATTTAATTTTTTTAAAATTATTTGGACTTGAGTTTATATTAGATATTGATATGAAATTTCATAACTAATGCTTTAAATAAAGTGTTTAAAAATAGTTTTTATTTTAAATGTTTTCAAGTATATACTTTTGGGATAATTTATTTAAATTATTTTGAAGTATTAGGACTTGGAAAATTCTTTAGTGGAAATAAACAATAATTGAAAATTTATTCCACATGAGGAAAGTGATTTGAAATTTGTTTTCAAAGTGTTGAAGTATAAAAAAAATCTTGCGAAGATAATTTGAAAATAAATAATTGGGGGAAAAATTATTTAAAATTTGATGACTGTTGTTTGATAGTTAAATAACCGACTATCAATATTGGCCTTCAAATGGCATTTGAATTTCAATGTGACCGGGGGTCGGATTCCAAACGGTTATCCGAAAACCACATCGAATCTTTGTGATGGATATTTTGTTTATAAGATCAAAGTGGAAATTTGTTGTGATTTACTTGAAATCTGAACGTAACCGCTTATTTTTAAAGTAAGCGCTCATTATTTGGTTAAGTCGGGAGAGGACTTTGTGTCATAAAACCCATTTCGAATAATGATACGTGGAATAAGATTGCATTTTGAAGATGGTGTTGAAGACCGAGTATTTTCGAAAATTAAAGGTTTCCTGTCGAATGTCTCTACACCGAGTTGCTCCGGTATAGAGATTTTATCAACCTTTGTAATAGGGGTGTCCGGACGTGATTAGTGAATATCCGGATTTGCAAGATCTTCTTTCCTTAATTGGTGGAAGTGCCTTCGATTCCGTTCGAACCTGAAACGGACTTGTATGGATGTATGTCTGATGTTACACTTTGAGATGTATTTTTGTAAAAACCCGCATATTTTACGATTGTGTATTTAAATATTTTATTTAAATATAACATCGTTAGTCGGATTATAGCCCAAAAGGCTACTTTTTGCAAACGGCCGAATTAAGACTCGAGACCACTTCCATTGAGTTCAAAATGACGTTTGCAACCTTCTTGAGTATAAACTTCGATATATTTGGAGATAGTAGAATTTTGCTACTTTTCACTTGGGGTTTGGGTTGGGTTTCAGCCCATTAACCCCCACTTATTACTCTAGCTCAGTCCACCTCTCCTCTTCACTTCATTCTTATTTTTCCTAACACTTAAGATTTTCTGAAAATGGAGATAAGAATGGGAAATTAGAATTCAAATCCCTAATCATCTTTGCAAATCCAAGTTCTAGCTCCAAATTTAAAGAAGAAGCTTTGGTAAGAAACTCCTTCTTCTCCAACTCTTTCTCCTTTCAATTTCAGAAATTTCCTAAATCTAACTTAGGGAATGTTCCTCTTTTGAGCTTAAATTCAAGCTCATTTGGGTTGCATTGAAGAGTGGTTGGTCCTCCTTTGTTTTCAAGCTTCTCCTTCCTTGTTTTGTGCAAAAAAGTGAGATATTTATCTCACATCTATGTCTATATCTTTCATTGTTGTTAGGCATGAATTCCTAACAATTATTTATGTTCATTTGCTTTTGATTTAGATCGAATTGGTGAATATTCCAATTTTTTGTGTTTTGAAGTCAAATCTTTAAAAATCCAATCTTTGATGTTTGAACATGATTTTGGTGGTGTATCGAAGAGCCTATGGTGCTGGGTTGTCGATTGGCATGAATCCCTAGCATCCATCGCTTGTTGGATCGCATTTCGTTTGGATTTTTGCCCTTTATGGGCTTGGCTGATTTTTTCCTACAGGTGGATTTCGGACGTCTGAAATCCAATTTCAGACGTCTGGATTCAAATTCAAACGTCTAGACTGGAGATCCAGACTTCTGGAATTGGTCCCTGGAAAACGCAAAAAGGCAGAGACAAAATCCAGACGTCTGGAAATCCATCCTAACGTCTGGTTAGTTGTTCAGACGTCTGGTTGGTAATTTCAGACGTCTGAAATGTGCAGTTTTGCCTATTTTGTCTATTTTTGGAGTAAACTTCCAAGGTTTATCGATTTTTGTTGATCCGGTTAGTTGTTATCACTTATTATCGACTTTGATGACTTCTTTTTATGGATTTTTGGGAATATCCATTTTGATGGATTCAGTATCGATTTCTTCGGATTTTATTCACGTCTTCGTTTGTGAATTTTGGTGATTGATTATTTCTACAATCATTTTTGTGACTTGTCACTATAAAAATATAAAGGTTTCAATACAGTAGTAAATATCAAAACTCTTTCATCGAAACGATTTCAACACTTACAGAGCTCGCTTCTTAAACCATTTTCCACTCTACTAGCATATACAAACCTTTACCTCACTCGTATGAGAAATCTAATTAAACGGCTTAGTAAAACAAGTGGTATGAAACGCTTGCGTTTAGTCCGTAGGTTAATTTTTGGACTTGTTCGATTGAATCTCTTGTGACAATTTTCTAGTGGAGATATACAGTTTGTTCGTAAATGTTTAAGTTAAGCCTGTGGTTATGGGACATGAAGCTAAACTCATCTATTTACTAGCTTAGTGTAATTTACACTTATCGATCAATGATGATCAATTTGTGATTTAGACTAGCAATATGCGATGTCCCTTTGTCTGTGAGGGAGACTAAACCCCGTTTTTAGTGGAGCTTAGACTTGGTTGGGTAGCGACCCATGGTCTTCGGACCGTTTTACTGGAACTTCAGCTCAAAGGTCTTCAGACCGTTTTAGTGAAGCTTCGGCTCAAAGGTCTTCGAGCCGTTTTTTTGGAGCTTCGGTTCAAAATTATTGGTTAGCAACCATGGAATAGCTTTCCGTTTTGTGATACACGTGTTGGTGAGTTTTTATGCTCCCGTTTTGTGATAGGCCTCCCCCCTTTTGTGATTTCTGGATTTCTATTGATGATTTCCAGAATTTGTGTTTCGCCAATTTTTGTGATTTCATTGATAAGTTCTATCAATATTTGTGCATTGGTGAATTTGTGTTTCAACAACTTTTATAATCGGCATTGTGATGTTTGCTAATATTTGTGACTTGGTGAATAAAAATTAAGAGTATGACATTCTTTTTGATCTTTGAGAAGATTCTTGTGATATTGATTAATCTCTGGTTGATTTTCAATTACATACTTATCATAGTATGGCATTATTGTTATCATACGTTTTTTCATATCTCTTATTCTATGTCATTTCATCTCATATTTATGGCTAGACTGATCCATTTATTATTTTCTTATCAAATAATACTCGGGTCAGACCGAGATGTTACAGGTGCTTCTGCTTGACTCCACATCTGGGATTTTTAATCTGACTTTTGGCTAACTACTTAGATTAGTAGTTGATTTTGTGGTATACATTTGAGATATAGACTCCATGATGTATACTTATTCTTTTGGGTAGCACTTGTAACCATTTTTTTGTGATATTATGGATCATGTTAGACCACTACTCTGATGTACACTTTTAAGTGTTATATATTCATATCAATTTCCGCCTTTGTGATATTGACGCAGCGGATTAATCAAAATAAACTTCAATCGGTGAAAGTAGCAATCGGTGAATTGAGAATACTGTAAGGCCCAAATCCGTTGATCCAAAGATGCCGGATTCTAGCTATCTTCAACTCGTTGATCGCGCAAGATACCGAGAAAGAAGATCTACGATTCTTCAACGTTGATCAAGCGCACTTGATTCCGTGAATCGGCTTCAACAAACGTTGATTCGAGCGCACTCGAATGACGTAAGTGGAGATAGGAGATCACACTCAACTACCAATTAAAAGAAAGAACAAAGCAATCAAAGAGAATTTTATTCAAAAGTCAACAACCTCAAAATGTACAACACGCTCCCTATTTATAGTGTTTTCACCATTCACCCTTAAGTCGTATACGACTTATGACCTTCCTAGGTCGTTGCCGGCCTACCATCAGAACACACGACTCAGCATTTAAGTCGCACACGACTTAGTACAACACTCACTTACAAACAACACATTACACGACTTATGCTAGGTCGTGAATGACTTACGACCCAGAATACAACGACTCAAGACATGTACAGACTCAATGGTACAAACGACTCAACGTATTTCAACATAACACAACACTTAGGTCGTATACGACCTAGCGACTGACGACATAAGAAGTAAACGACTCAAGAAAACAAACAGTTTACAACACCATGTCACGACTTACGACTCATACATGATACTGGTCGTAAGTCGTAAACGACTTAGTCAAGATGTCCCGGAAACGACTTAGCTACTCCTGGCTTCGGTATCGGTTCTTCTTTAGGCGACTTAACTGAGTCGTAAGTCGTACATCCTGACTCCTTTCTTGCATCCATGTTAAGTCGTAGACAATCTTCCCTTTCCTTAGGTCGTAGCTCTTTCCCATGTGATTCCTTTGGCTGAGTCGCGCACGACTTACGAGTTAAACCCGAAACTTCATTAGGCTGACTCGTGCACGACTTAAGAGTTAAAACCGAAACTTCCTTATCTCGTGAACAGCCTAATCTCTGAATTTCTGTAGATCGTGCTGCATCATCCTCCCCTGGTTGAGAAAAATTCGTCCTCGAATTTGTAAATTCTTCCCCATTAGATTGTTCATCTCCATAATATGGTACGAGATGTTTAACATTGAACACGTCAGAAGTGTAAACATCCTCCGGTAATTTCAACTTATAAGCATTTTCATTAATCTGTTTCACAACTTTGACAGGACCAATTTTTCTGGCTTTCAACTTGTTATAAGCGCCTACTAGAAAACGATCCTTCGTTAACACAGCGTAAACCAAATCACCCTCGTTAAATTCAACATTTCGTCGCTTCAAATCTGCAGTTCGCTTATACTTCTCATTCATCTTTACCAATCGTTCCTGAACGATTTTGTGACATTCAGTTAATTCATCGACAAAATCAACAGCCCGTTTAACCGTCACCTTTGGTTGTGGTACTACCGTCAAATCCAACGGTCCCCTTGGCACACTTGAATATACAATCTGAAATGGACTGAATCCCGTACTACGATTCACTGCATGATTATGAGCAAACTCTGCTTGGCATAACTTCATGTCCCAACTCTTCAGATTATCTTTCACTAAACACCGTAACAAATTTCCCAATGATCTGTTAACCACTTCTGTCTGTCCATCCGTCTGCGGATGATAAGCGTTGCTAAAGTTCAACTTTGTTCCCACCATCTTCCACAAACTTAGCCAAAAATGACTCAAAAATTTGGTATCCCTGTCTGAAACAATAGACTCCGGCAACCCATGTAAACGATATATTTCTTTAAAGAACAACTGAGCAACACGAACATCATCCGCCGTCTTCTTACAAGCAATAAAATGTGCCATTTTCGAAAATCTATCCACCACAACAAATATAGAATCATTTCCCCTTTGAGTTCTCGGCAAACCCAAAACGAAATCCATGCTGATATCAACCCAAGGTTTAGATGGTACAGGTAACGGCATATACAATCCCGCATTTGTCGCTGTTCCTTTCGAAACTTGACAAATATGACACCTTTCCACAAACCTCTCTACCTCTTTTCTCATCGATGGCCAAAAATACGATTGAGAAATTAACTGCAAAGTACGATCTCTACCCACATGGCCTTCTTCGTGCAACTCTTTGATAATCTTCATTCTCAAACTGCTCTCAGGAATACATAACCGATTTCCTTTAAACAAGAATCCATCAACCAACATAAATTCATCAGTATCTCCACCCTTAACTTTCTCAACAAACCTTGCAAAGTAAGGATCCTCCTCAAACAATTCTGGCAATAATTCAAATCCCGTCACTTCAACCTTCAATGTTGTCAACAAATGACTTCTCCTACTCAAAGCATCAGCCATACGGTTCGTCACCCCTGACTTATGTTTGACAACAAAAGTAAACTGCTGTAAATAAGCAATCCACGATGCATGTCTCGCTGAAATCTTATCCTGTCCTTGTAAATGCTTCAACGCCTCATGATCAGTGTAAAGAACAAACTCTTTCTGAAATAGATAATGTCTCCAGTGTTTAACAGCTTGCACAACAGCGTAAAATTCAACATCGTATGTACTGTATCTAATCCTCGCCCCTGACAACTTCTCACTGAAATATGCAATAGGTTTTCCACACTGACTCAACACTCCTCCAATTCCCACCTTCGACGCATCAGTATGCAATTCAAACAACAACTGAAAATCTGGTAATATAAGAATTGGTGCTGTCGTCAAAAGTTTCTTGATCTCCTCAAAAGCAATCCCAACATCCTCTGTCCAAGAAAATTGTTTCCCCTTCATGCAATCAGTAACTGGTGCCATCACGCTACTGAAGTGTGGAATAAACCTTCGGTAGAATGACGCCAATCTATGGAAACTTCTAACTTCAGTGATAGTTCTAGGCTGTGGCCAATTTCTAATAGCTTCAACTTTACTCTGGTCCACCTGGATTCCCTTCTCAGATACAACATATCCCAAAAATAAAACACTTCTCGTCATGAACACACATTTCTTCGTAGCCGCATAAAATTGTTCCTCACGAAGAATAATTAACACCTTTCTCAAATGCTCTACATGCTCCTCTGTACTCCCGCTATATATCAGAATATCATCGAAATAAACCACCACGAACTTCCCAATGAGTGGTCTAAAGATTTGATTCATCACTCGCATAAATGTACTAGGTGCATTTGCTAAACCAAATGGCATAACCAACCATTCGTATAACCCCTCTCTCGTCTTGAAGGCGGTTTTCCATTCATCTCCAGGTCTAATTCGAATTTGATGATAACCACTCTTTAAATCAATCTTCGAAAAGATAGTTGCCCCACTTAACTGATCCAGCAAGTCATCCAACCTTGGCATAGGAAATCTGTAACGTACAGTAATTTTGTTCAAAGCTCCACTATCTGTGCACATCCTCCATGTTCCATCCTTCTTCGGCACCAACAAAGCTGGTACTGCACAAGGACTCAAGCTTTCCTGAACTCGTCCCTGCTCAAGTAATTCTTCCACCTGCCTTCGCAACTCCTCATGTTCCTTCGGACTCATTCGATAATGTGGTCGATGTGGTAACACTGCTCCTGGAACAAGATCGATTTGGTGTTGGATGTCTCTCAGTGGCGGTAACTCCTCTGGAAGTACATCTTCAAATTCTTTCAAAACTGGCTTTGCTTCTTCTGGAATCTCAACCTCTTCATGACTCTCTCGTCCAATCAACAAATAGACTTCAGGCTCATCTTCTACTTCCTTAACAAACTCCTTCAAAGATAATAAAGTTTTCAGCTCTTCAATCTCCTCTAACTTGCTTTCCTTCTGTTGTTGCTTCTTAGGAACTAAAGTGATTTTAGTACCTTCAAACATGAAACTGTAACTATTAGCACGACCATCATGCTGTACTGCTCTATCAAACTGCCATGGTCTTCCCAACAATAGATGACACAGATCCATGTCTACAACGTCACACCAAATTTCGTCTTTGTACTTCTTCCCAATAGAAAAATTAACACAAGCCCTTCGACACACCTTCACTTCACCACCCTTCCTTAACCATGCTAGCTTGTACGGTTTAGGATGCTTCTCAGTTTTCAAATTCAACTTCCTTACTGCTTCTGTAGAGATAATATTATCACAACTTCCCGCATCAATAACGAACTTGCAAACTTTCCCCAAAATAGTGCATGTCGACTGGAAAATATTGCTTCTCAACCAACTAGAATCCTCTTCTTGCTTTGGTGTAAGACATGACCTCCTCATCATAAGATTACAACCTTCATCTCTAGATAATTCTTCTTCCTCCTCAACATAAGGTGCATTTAAACATTCTGCCTCCTCATCCTCTTCTTCAACCTCTGCAACCATGGTTCTCTTCTTTGGCTTCGGACATTCATTGCTTTTATGACCCAACTCCTGGCAATTGTAACATTTGAAACCACTGTTAACCTTTGCCTTCTCAGCCTCCTTCACCACTGGCTTACTGACAGGTTTAGAAACATTAGAACTCCCACTAACACCCTTCACTTGATTATTGGAATTAGTAAACACACCACCTCCACGCCTTCCTTGCTTCTCCCAAGCCAACGCTTTCTGATGTGCCTCTGCTACTGATCTAGGATCAAACATATTAACCATATCCTGGATCTGCATTCTCAATCCCCCAATGAATCTAGCAGTTAGCTGTTCTTCCGTCTCCATAATATCATTTCTGGCAATGAGTTGGTAAAATTCATCAACATAATCACTAACAGACTTCGTCCCTTGCCTTAGATTCTGCAACCTCTGGTACATAAGTGATTGATAGTTGTAAGGTAAAAATGTAGCTCTCATCAACTTCTTCATCTTCTCCCATGATTCAATCTTTGACTTTCCCATTCTCTCCCTTGTAACTTTAGTTTGCTGCCACCATGCCAAAGCTCTTCCCCTCAACCTAGTAGCAACCAACTTCACTCGTCTATGCTCAGGAACCTCCTTAAAGTCAAAAATTTCCTCCACATTAGATAACCAATCCAAGAATTCTTCAGCTACCATCCCTCCTTTAAACTCCGGAATCTCCATCTTCATTCCCGATTCCCAACGTCGATCATCATCAATAACCCAATACTGACGTTGTCCCTGATCTCGGTCTCTGAAATGAATACTTCCCCTCTCACCATCAAACTCCTCATCAAAGTCTGATGTATACCGTTGTCTTTCACGCCCTCCAGCATCTCTACCACCACTCCTACTACCAACATCCCGTTTATCATGATCATCAACATTCCTCCTACTTCGATTATCAACACTCCTAGGCTCTTGACTTTCTCTCCTCTCCCGTTCTGAATGTGATGACACTCTACTACCCCCACGGATGGATTCAGGTGAATTTCTTCTTCTACTTTGATTCATATCAATCATAAGCTTTTCCAACCTACCAATGCCTTTATCAATCTTCTCACGCATACGTTGCTCCATTTGATCGGCTTCTTCTCTTCGATACAAAGCTTCAACATTTTGATGGCGGTTAGCTCTCCTTGGCGGCATGATTGAAATTCACAAAATTTCAACAAATCGATACCAAAGTGATACTTCACAAGCAAATCACGGCTTCACAAGCTTCTACACAACTTCACAAGGCTCGGCCTTAACTCCTTAGCTCGAAACAAGCTTCCAATGATCCTCCCTAGGCTTGGCTACTTCACTAGTATACACGGCCTACTTCAAATTCAAACACTTTCAACACTTTGATCCAAAATGGAATGGATCGAAAGTTTTCCCTCTTGTTGCAACTTCAATATGAACGCGATGAACAAGTTCAAACTTCAACACTTGGCTCCAAGACCCGATTTAGCTATGATTGGCTAAAACAAGCTCTGATACCAAAACTGACGCAGCGGATTAATCAAAATAAACTTCAATCGGTGAAAGTAGCAATCGGTGAATTGAGAATACTGTAAGGACCAAATCCGTTGATCCAAAGATGCCGGATTCTAGCTATCTTCAACTCGTTGATCGCGCACGATACCGAGAAAGAAGATCTACGATTCTTCAACGTTGATCAAGCGCACTTGATTCCGTGAATCGGCTTCAACAAACGTTGATTCGAGCACACTCGAATGACGTAAGTGGAGATAGGAGATCACACTCAACTACCAATTAAAAGAAAGCACAAAGCAATCAAAGAGAATTTTATTCAAAAGTCAACAACCTCAAAATGTACAACACGCTCCCTATTTATAGTGTTTTCACCATTCACCCTTAAGTCGTATACGACTTATGACCTTCCTAGGTCGTTGCCGGCCTACCATCAGAACACACGACTCAGCATTTAAGTCGCACACGACTTAGTACAACACTCACTTACAAACAACACATTACACGACTTATACTAGGTCGTGAATGACTTACGACCTAGAATACAACGACTCAAGACATGTACAGACTCAATGGTACAAACGACTCAACGTATTTCGACATAACACAACACTTAGGTCGTATACGACCTAGCGACTAACGACATAAGAAGTAAACGACTCAAGAAAACAAACAGTTTACAACACCATGTCACGACTTACGACTCATACATGATACTGGCCGTAAGTCGTAAACGACTTAGTCAAGATGTCCCGGAAACGACTTAGCGACTCCTGGCTTCGGTATTGGTTCTTCTTTAGGCGACTTAACTGAGTCGTAAATCGTACATCCTGACTCCTTTCTTGCATCCATGTTAAGTCGTAGACAATCTTCCCTTTCCTTAGGTCGTAGCTCTTTCCCATGTGATTCCTTTGGCTGAGTCGCGCACGACTTACGAGTTAAACCCGAAACTTCATTAGGCTGACTCGTGCACGATTTAAGAGTTAAAACCGAAACTTCCTTATCTCGTGAACAGCCTAATCTCTGAATTTCTGTAGATCGTGCTGCATCAGATATGAACTTTTGTGACTGATTTGTGTTATGATATTTCTATATTTGTTTCCAAAGATTTAATATAGCCACTGTGTAGTAGCTTTGAGTTTGTGGTGGTATGTCGGATTTTCTCTTGTGATGAAAAGTTATATTTTTATCTGGCATATCGGTACTCACACAAAGCAATTATACATATGGTCTCTCCTGAACAGCCTTATTCTCCACGCTAGTTGACGGCATTACCCCGTAGTGTCCTTGTCTAGTGAGGGTATAGAGGTGAGGCGTCACAGCTTGGTATCAAAGCCAAACTTCGGAACAATGTAGAATAATTTAACAAGGATCATCGTCGTAAGTCCATCTTAAGAGTCATGGATTAGGATGTTATTCGAGTCTTCGTACTGTCTTATCCTATTTTCTTTATGATGCCTTGTTTTATTAATCATGATTGTTTGATATTCATTTTGAGAATAACCATTTTCTTCTTCTTTCTTTCTTTCTTAAAGAAGAGGAATGGTTAGATCAAACCGTCCCAGTGCCTGACAATCTAGTGCTACTCCTCAGGAGGGAGTATTTATTCTGTCCAGCAGCTTTTAGATCTTGTGAAGAATTCTCAAGCTGCCGGACCCATTCCAGAGCCTACTCATCCTAGATCCGGGTTTGCACGCTTGTGCAGAGATTATATCGATTTAGGTGGAAGTCCATCCAAGGGATCCGAGAGCGTTATAGAAATTCAAGCTTGGCTTAAATCGTGCGATCACATCTTTTCTTGCATAAGTCTTGTTGATTTACATCGAGTTCAAGTGGCTTCTAGCATGCTCCAAGAAAGAGCATTAGATTGGTATGAGCTCTTGACTTCGAAGATTATGGAAGCGGATCTCACTTGGGAGCAATTCCGTAAACGATTCGAATTGAAGTTTGTGCCGGAAGCTGAAAAAGTAACTTTAGCCCGGTGTTTTATTGACCTTGTTCAAGGAAAATCTTCTGTGATGGATTATGTTGCATCTTTCGAATCTCTCTCTAAATATGGGGTCGAATATATTAATACCCGTTGAAGAAAAATCAAATATTCGTCTATGGGTTGAATAAGAACCTCAAGAAGCCTTTGCTTTTGAAATTAGAAGTTTCTTTTGATTAGCTTATTGATATCGCTCTTCGACTTGAAGAGGCCGATAAAGAAAGCGATGTTGAGATTGTGGGAGTTAATAAGAAGAGGCATCCCTTTATTAAGTTCGAAAGTCCTAATCCAAACAAGAGAATGAAGCAAGTGACTTCTATAGTAAAGACTCCAATCCCTAATCGTGGAGAATGCTACAATTGTGGCTCTAAGGACCATTGTATAAATAGGTGTCTAAGGCCTATTTCTTGCCGCTATTGCAAAAGTGTGGATCATTATATATCTTCGTGTCCCAAACGTCAAAGCAAGAGAGAGGGAGAGCTGAATGTAGTGCGAGCTCCTAGTGGCACTTCTCTTGGTCAAGGTATTTTTCATTCAATCCTTGATGACATTTGTTATGAAATCATCCTATTCGAGTTCTTTACGATATGAGTTCGTCTCACTATTTTATATCAAAAGAACTTATTGATTCATTTTCTTTAAATATTTTTGGTTTGATGGCTTCATTGAGATTTGCTAATTCGGTTTGCGGATCTGCAACACTCAGTTTGCTTTGAAAAGATGTCAAGATTATTTTATGTGATTGTGCTTTTCGATCTGATTTGCACATTATTGCCACTTAGGTTTCAGAATCGATTTTTGTGAAAGGATTGACTTAATCATTATGAAGCCATATCATGTGTCCCGATGGACTATTCATCTTCGACATTTTTAATCTGTTAAGTAGATTTCTATTTTTCTTAATGTTTCGATTCCAATTTGGCGACATCATTTTATTCTCTAGACCCACTTGATGAGGAAAATGTTATTTCCCTCATTCAAATAGTTTGTGAAATTTTCCGGTATTTTTAGGCTTGTCTTAGGATTATCTCCTAAGAAATCTTTTGAGTGGTGTTAAGGTCTTTTCAACTCGACCTTGCCACCGGTTTTCATTTGATACGAGTCGAGGAAGTTAGCATTCCACTTACCACATTCCGCACTCGTTATGATTCTTATGAATGACTTATTATGTCATTCAGTTTGTCTAGCTTATTTCATCCATTTTATAAATCGAGTATTCTGATGAGACCATTCTTGTATTTTGTAATTTTCGATGAAAATAGCAATTTAAAAATTTTACAAATCTTTTTCATAAGATTTATTTATAAGTATAGTTGGATTTTGTTCTTAAATGAGCAAAGAATATTCTTAAAACTTTTTAAGAGACATTTTTGTCATATAGAAGATGATTTTGTGATTGTATTGCCCATTTAGTGTTTTAAGAATTCTAGTCGATGCGCTTGATCAACGTTATCGATAGGAATTTCCTAAACTCTTTGATGAGACAATCAAACACAATAAATTTCCCTTTGAACAAGTAAAATTTTCTAGAAAAATGATTACATAAAGTTAATTGTAATTTTGAAAGTTTTAGCTTTTCGGGAAAGTGGATCAATTAAAAGAACTCTTTTCCGATACTCTTATTCTTGTGATTCCCGAGGGGAACCAAGACTTTATCTTTTGTACCAATGCTAGTCGTATTGGTTTGGGTGCTGTTCTCTTCCGAAAGAGAACGTTCTACCATTTGTGCTTCTTTACAATTAAAGCATATCGGGACTAGGTATGCCACTCATGATCTAGTGTTCGCGGCTATTGTTTTTGCTTTTAGAGTTTGGCATCATTATTTATTTTGGGGGAGAAATTTGTTCACTACTTCGATTCTTTGGAGTATTTATTTTTTTATAAGGAACTTAATGTTGGCTCGAGTTCCTTGCATCTTATGATCTTGATATTCTTTATACTCCTGAAAGGGGAAATCATGTTGCCAATGCCCTTAGTTGTAAGCAACAAGTGGTTGTTTCTTTAATGATGTCCAAATGGAATGATCTTTTTACCAAGTTCGTCGAACGTTTCAATGTATCTCGTTTTATTGAGCGTCGTCTCATTTCTTTCATGGACTAGCGTCCGATGTTCTTTTATGGTGTTCGGTTCATTGGATGTACCGTTATTGTACTACATCGATGTCCCGGCTTTTCCGTCCATTGGATGTACCATTTTTTACTGCATCGGTGTTCCAAATTGTTTGAGCTTTGGTTCATCTGGCATACCATTATTGTACAACGTAGTTGTGCCGGCTCAATTTTCGGCTATTCATGACGTTTCCCACATCTGTCAACAACGGAAATGTCTTAGGGATTCTGAATTTTTATTCTTGAGCCCGGTGTTAATGAAGAAACTGGAGTTTCACCTATGAGCAACATTTTATTTGTATCATTGCTTCGGAGGTTGAGCGCCTTTGAAATAAAGATGTCCCGCTTATGAAAGTTCAATGGTCTTCGAATCCTAAGGATTGCTCTTGGGAAGCTAGAGATTTCATCGCGCGAACACATCCGGACTTACTTTCTAGTTCTCTTTGAGGTGAACTTCTTATACCAAATTTCTTATTTTGTGTTGATATGCTTTTATGGTTGTTACTTTTGTTCATTTATTTCTTAAGATTTCGAGGACGCAATTTCTGGAAGGAGGGGAGTCTGTAACAACCCCCATATTTTACGATTGTGTATTTAAATATTTTATTTAAATATAGCATCATTAGTCGGATTTTAGCCCAAAAGGCTACTTTTTTCAAATGGCCGAATTAAGACTCGAGACCACTTCCATTGAATTCAAAATGACATTTGCAACCTTCTTGAGTATAAACTTCGATATGCTTGGAGATAGTAGGATTTTGCTAATTTTCACTTAGGGCTTTGGGTTGGGTTTCAGCCCACTAACCCCCACTTATTACTCTTTCTCAGTCCACCTCTCCTCTTCACTTCATTCTTATTTTTCCTAACACTTAAGCTTTTCTGAAAATGGAGAGAGGAATGGGAAATTAGAATTCAAAGCCCTAATCATCTTTGCAAATCCAAGTTCTAGCTCCAAATTTAAAGAAGAAGCTTTGGTAAGCAACTCCTTCTTCTTCTCCAACTCTTTCTCCTTTCAATTTCAGAAATTTCCTAAACCTAACTTAGGGAATGTTCTTCTTTTGAGCTTAGATTCAAGCTCATTTGGGTTGTGTTGAAGAGTGGTTGGTCCTCCTTTGTTTTCAAGCTTCTCCTTCCTTGTTTTGTGTAAAAGGGTGAGATTTTTATCTCACATCTATGTCTATATCTTTCATTGTTGTCAGGTATGAATTCCTAACACTTATTTATGTTCATTTGCTTTTGATTTGGATCGAATTGGTGAATATTCCAATTTTTGGTGTTTTGAAGTCAAATCTTTAAAAATTCAGTCTTTGATGTTTGAACATTATTTTGGTGGTGTATTGAAGAACCTATGGTGCTGGTTGTCGATTGGCATAAACCCCTAGCATCCATCACTCATTCCATCGCATTTTGTTTGGATTTTAGCCCTTTATGGGCTTGGCTGATTTTTGCCTACATGTGGATTTCAGACGTCTGAAATCCGATTTCAGACGTCTGGATTCAAATTCAGACGTCTGGATTGGAGATCCAGACGTCTGGAATTGGTCCCTGGAAAACGCAAAAAGGCAGAGACAAAATCCAGACATCTGGAAATCCATCCAGACGTTTGGTTAGTGGTTCATACGTCTGGTTGGTAATTTTAAACGTCTGAAATGTGCAGTTTTGCCTATTTTGTCTATTTTTGGAGTAAACTTCCAAGGTTTATCGATTTTTGTTGATCCGGTTAGTTGTTATCACTTATTATCGACTTTGATGACTTCTTTTTATGGATTTTTGGGAATATCCATTTTGATGGATTCAGTATCGATTTCTTCGGATTTTATTCACGTCTTCGTATGTGAATTTTGGTAATTGATTATTTCTACAATCATTTTTGTGACTTGTCACTTTAAAAATACAAAGGTTCCAATACTAGAAGTGAATATCAAAACTCTTTCATCAAAACGATTTCAACACTATTTTATTACAAAGCTCGCTCCTTAAACCGTTTTCCAATCTACTAGCATATACAAACCTTTACCTCACTCGTATGAGAAATCTAATTAAACGGCTTAGTAAAATAAGTGGTATGAAACGCTTGCGTTTACTCCGTCGGTTAATTTTTGGACTTGTTCGGTTGAATCTCTTGTGACAAATTTCTAGTGGAGATCTACAGTTTGTTCGTAAATGTTTAAGTTAAGCCCGTGGTTATGGGACATAAAGCTAAACTCATCTATTTACTAGCTTAGTGTAATTTACACTTATCGATCAATGATGATCAATTTGTGATTTAGACTAGCAATATGCGATGTCCCTTTGTCTGTGAGGGAGACTAAACCCCGTTTTTAGTGGAGCTTAGACTTGGTTGGGTAGCGACCCATGGTCTTCGGACCGTTTTACTGGAACTTCAGCTCAAAGGTCTTCAGACCGTTTTAGTGAAGCTTCGGCTCAAAGGTCTTCGAGCCGTTTTTTTGGAGCTTCGGTTCAAAATTGATGGTTAGCAACCATGGAATAGCTTTCCGTTTTGTGATACACGTGTTGGTGAGTTTTTATGCTCCCGTTTTGTGATAGGCCTCCCCCCTTTTTGTGATTTCTGGATTTCTATTGATGATTTCTAGAATTTGTGTTTTGCCAATTTTTATGATTTCATTGATAAGTTCTATCAATATTTATGCATTGGTGAATTTTTGTTTCAACAACTTTTATGATTGGCACTGTGATGTTTGCTAATATTTGTGACTTGGTGAATGAAAATTAAGAGTATGAAATTCTTTTTGATCTTTGAGAAGATTCTTGTGATATTGATTAATCTCTGGTTGATTTTCAATTACATACTTATCACAGTATGACATTATGGTTATCATACGTTTTTTCATATCTCTTATTCTATATCATTTCATCTGATATTTATAGCTAGACTGATCCGTTTATTATTTTCTAATCAAATAATACTCGGGTCAGACCGAGATGTTACGATTGTTTCTGCTTGACTCCTCATCTGGGATTTTTATTCTGACTTTTGGCTAACTACTTAGATTAGTAGTTGATTTTGTGGTATACATTTGAGATATAGACTCCATGATGTATACTTATTCTTTTGGGTAGCACTTGTAACTATTCTTTTGTGATATTGTGGATCTTGTTAGACCACTACTCTGATGTACACTTTTAAGTGTTATATATTCATATCTAATTCCGCCTTTGTGATATGAACTTCTGTGACTGATTTGTGTTATGATATTTCTATATTTGTTTCCAAAGATTTCATATAGCCACTGTGTAGTAGTTTTGAGTTTGTGTCGGTATGTCGGATTTCCTCTTGTGATGAAAAGTTATATTTTTTTCTGGCATATCGGTACTCGGACAAAGCAATTATACAAATGGTCGCTCTTCAACAGCCTTATTCTCCGTGCTAGTTGACGGCATTACCCCGTAGTGTCCTTGTCTAGTGAGGGTATAGAGGTGGGGCGTCACAATTTCTATCAAATACATTTATGTTGGAGGCGGAGAATTTATTCTCTTAGCTTAACACCATTCTCTGAGACGTACGAGCTCAGAGGTTATGTAGTTGATGGTTACTAGTGATATATTCCCAATTTGGTAATGTGGCATGCTAAGTGTCGCTGATCATTTGTTGATCAAAGCATGGATTTTGTGAAAAGTTTGGATTTTGTGAAAAGCGTAGCTTTATTGACGAGACTTCATCGGATCTCATACCCCAGAAATGGTCGGAACATGAAGGATGCTGCAAGGCTATAGGATTCGCGTCCCTCAGGGCATGTACATCTCCTTCTGGATAAAAAGTTGTATCTGGTATGGAGTCTAGGTATTTAAATTGTATGGATTTAAAAGTGGTTTTCTGGTATGCAGCCCAAATTATTTACTTAGTGGTTGTTGATTGAGAGGTGCCTTGGATAAAGGTCGGTCTAGACCGGGGGTGGCATACTCGTGACAGTTAGTTACCTAGTTACAGAGGTAACCCGACCTTGTGTTGGCAGAGATCAGGTTAGGTTCTCGAGGCGTCCCTCCAGAGGAGTTTCCATTCGGTGTAGGAAGTTCCTTAGCTTGACCATTTGTTGGAAATCCAAACAAAACAATACGTGCCCTGTATGGTTTTAGTTGTATGACCTGCCATTTACTTATGGTGGTGACCTACCGTTTAGATGGTAGCTATAGTCGGTGTACCATAATGATGGTATGCTGGCTAAGATTAATATTATACTTTCAAAATGTTTTTCCACACTATGCACTAATGATAATATCAAAATGATTTTGCGTATCAAGCATGTTTGACTATCAAAAGGAGAAATCTCCTCAAATTGTGTGATTGCATTGGTGTGTGGTGGGAGGCCTTATAGTAGTTTCATTTTCCAAAAGCATAGCGGATTTCTTTTTATTCCTTTTGTGCAAATAACTGTTTTAAGATCCCACACCAGTCCCATGTGTAACAACCCGGAAATTTTCGAACCCGAAAACTCCAGATAGTTATGAAAAGAAGAAAGGGATAGAAGAAGAAGAAAAAAAAACAACATCAGAATCTCACATCGCAGCGGAATAAAATATAATATATAGAATACAGTTTTAAATACAAGAAATCTGTACTGTATACATATACATACATACCATCATCAGAGTACATCAATCAGTCATACAGAGACAACTACTATAAGATCATACACAGCAGAAATAATAGGCAATTACGTAGATACGCTCTGTCATCAGCTCGTCTCCTGAGCTCCAGCATATATAACCTGAACCTGTTTAACTCGGTCTGACCCGAGCATCATATAAAAGAACACCCGAGTCAGTCTGGAAAACCAGCGTGAGAAAATCACACTCAATTGGATTATTAAAGTTTCAAAAAAAAATCTTTTGAAAATAAAAGCATCTCGTAAGACCACGCCACAAATAAACATGTCGGGTTTTTACCTTACGATAGCTAAAACACTTTTTATTAAAGTTCTCTGATATTATTATAATGTCTATAGAAAGTAAATAGAATCTAGCTGAAATGCTTGCATCTCACGTTTCAGCAATAGTTGGGCACAATCAAAACCGTACAGGCGCTTATTGGAGATTGGATCCCATACAATGGCAGGGCTACTGGGGTACCGCCCGTCACAGTACTTGGTCTAGATCAGAGTACCGAGGATTACTCCCTTCATCCCCTGCAACACAAGGCCGGAACCATTCCTTACTGAACAGTCCCGAACAAGATAAACCCCGTGGTTGGCGCGACCAACCACCCACTAAGCCGAATAAAAAGGGACATCTAGACAGGGGAAATATATTGTCCTGCTTGGGCATGACCCACCTAACCTTGCTACACCTCCCCTGTTTTAGCCATTCCCGGTTGATGAGGCTTGAGGTTTAACGTTACCTTTCAAGAACGCGTCACTTAGAATGCTCATCGTCCGCCTGACGATGTTTTGAAAGCATTCAATCCATACAAGTTGTCCTGGGTCTGGACAAACCGAATCACCGTCTTCAACTCTTCACGGTCTTCATTCGTAATCGTTCAAACCGGATCGAAGTGGTTTTCGGATAATTAAATCCGATCCCGGACTCTTCAAAACGATCAGCGCGTTGTCCAATATTGATAGTCGGTTATTTAACTATCAATTAATCACACACAAGCAACCATCAATTAATTCCTACAAATTATTTATTTCAATTATCATACAGATAATATTCCCATTTAACCACTTGAAATAGATTTTCAAAATCCTTTATTTCCATGAAATCACTTAATTGATTTCTTATATCACTCACAATTTATTTACCCTTTGGAAATATCATTTATTTCTCATTCATTTTTCAAAAATCAATTTACACTTTCCTTATAATTTCTCAAATTCACTTTCTCCACTTAATAAGATTTCTCCTAAATCTTATCTCATTTAAATTTAATTTGCTTACCATCACAAGAGGATTTTAATTGGATTTTAAAAACATTTTGAAAACATATAGATTTATAAAATAAGAAGTAATATTAAATAACTGGTTCTAGAAAACTTAGAGTTTATAATAAACAATAGCTAAACCTTCAAAATAATTAATTCGAAAATATTTTACTTTCAAATAATAGTTTATAAAAAGATTTATGTAGTATAGTAATTCAAAATATTCCTTTTAAAATAAATTATAATTTTAGAAAATCCAATATCCATTTATAAAGGCCTCTTGTCCACATTCACCTTTTTAAATATCCTACTATTTTCATTCAACCAATTTCATATCTCATTTATAAATTCCATTCATGAATTTATAAAATCTCCTTGGATTTCATTTATTATCAGATAGTTTGATTTAAAAATCTCATCTTTATAATTTATTTCTTTCTATAAAGTTCCATATTTTCCTATTTAATAAGTTCCATTCATTATTAAATAAAATCTCCTTTTGACTCCTAATAGAATTTCTTATTCATAATTCTTAATAGAATCTTCTTTATTTCTTAATAAATTTTCTTTTCTTTTCTTATTAATATTTCTTTTTATTTCCTTAATAGACCTCCTTTCCCATTTCTTAATATAATTCCATTTTCTTTAATTCACTTATCGATTACAATATTCCTTCAGGTATAATTTATGATTTAAATTTTCCAAACTCAACTTTATCACATTAAAGTTTAATTTAAGTAGAAAATATACTTTTATTTTCTTTTCTTCTTTCTCACTTTAAGTAGATTCAAATTTCAAATAAATATTTTCTATTTGAATTTTATTTAACTTCTTCAAATTAATTTATCAACGATAATAGAAATTTCAAATTTTCAACTTCTCTGTGATTCAACAGTTGATAAATTCAATCATCTAGAAAACCACTCAAATCAATATATCATCCTGTCATAGAACAGCATATATATATATATATATATATATATATATATATATAAAATAAATAGTTTTGAGGAATCCTGTTGGATCCCTTCAACCTGTTTCCCTGCATCCACAGATGTTAGCACAATAAAATATCAATTTCACTTCGATGTGAAATATTATAGTATATGGGATTAATATTCTAACATCTACTTATTTAATTATTCACTACTTCAACCATCATTCAAGCAATTCAACAATTAAATATAAATTCAACAATTCAAATTTTAAACTTAACTGAGTGAGATTAACTCACCTTTCATTTAATTGTTGCAATCCAATTCCATCTCGACCATTACCTCCCCATTTTGACCTTGAATAAATATTTATACAATTTATTAATATTTGCACTATCGGATATTAATCTACCATTAAAATGATGATTTTACTATCCTAGTTTACACTTTGTTTCCACTTATTAATTTTACAATCAGGATGTATATACTGATTAACATTGAACATATTCTACATTCAAACAGTGAGTTAAAATATTCATACGTATTGTTATATTTTTATTTTTATTTTTTTTGATCTTTACATATATGTATAAATTTAAAACACCCTTGTTTTGTACCTAGCTGTAAATCAAAGTCATATATATATTTTTATTTTACTTCATCTGAATACCTATATGTACATATTTTTGTTAACTTACTATTGTGAATCAACATAAAAAAAACAGAAATACCTTACTGCAATGTACAAACGGATCTTGGCTACAGACCGTTGCCCTACTCAAGCTTGCAAATGACATCACGGTCATGAAATGATGGCTACGATCGAAGCAAATCCCACCACAAACTCGACCTAACCACCACTACCTCCGAAACTCCTCGACGCGCCGCCACACCCAAATCGAACTCGAGCCTACGCACTCGCCAAAATCACCAACCCTAACCCACGAATACGCTCCCATACCGCTTGATTCTGATGCAAACCCCAGTCGCATCCCATCGACACCCTTCCTCCAACCTCTGCTCGTCCACACTCCCCATCGAAACCAGTCGCGCACGAACGAGTACCCAGGCTCCTCCGATAGCCTAATTTGAACAACCCTATAGGTGACGAAATCTCCCCATAATCGCGTGCCCAGGGTCGAGTAACCACGATTGATGACATCACCAAATTGAGTTCGAACTCACCCTCACTCGAATCGAACGATTCGATTTCTGAAGCAAGAAACGGGTTCGATGTTGTTCACCATTTTTTTTTATAGGCGACGATCGATCTGTAGCAGGGAGAAGGGGAGAAATTACGCGAGGCTAGATATGCCAAATTTAATTTATTTAGGTGAGGGGATTTCGGCCATGGTTTGTATATTTTTCTCATCACCGATTGATTATTGAAAGAGAAGGAGGGGCTAGGTTTTTAAAATAAAGGCATTAGCTTCCTAGAGAAGACGAGGGTAGCGTGCTTGAAACGAGTAAAAGATGGCATATAAGAATAGTTTGACTGAATAAATTATTATTAATTTTTTTTTTCAGCTCGTTATTATCGTACACTCACACACTAACTCCAATCAATACCAAATTTGAAATCCAGTAATAATTTGATATTACGGACCCAATGGAACTGGTTTCGTTGAATTCCGAGACTGTGCCTCGGAAGGCTACTTCCAACTGTCTATTTAAACAATGTAAATTTAAAATTTAACAAACGACAGTTAAATTCAATTTTAACCCATCTATTATTTCCAGTATTATTAATATAAATTTTATAAGCCGTTAAAACATTTCTAACAAGCTTACAATTCCAAATTTAAACAATTTACCCAATTGTCAATTGTTATTTAATTTATTCAATTTATTGTTATATTTAAATTCTGAGTTCTTTTTATTAAATCAAACCAACTTTTCATATTGAAAACAAATTTTATTCCAAATTAATTATTTAAATTCATTTTAAACATCACAAATTAACTGTTGAAAAAGCCGGGTCGTTACACCATGACTCACCCGGAGTTTATTGTTCCCTTTCTAAACTATGGGTGCCTATAATTTTCCACACGTGCAGCCTAAAGTCAAATTATCAGTTGTTCTGGAGCGAAGTCAGGATGTATGCTGTGAAAATTTGGAGGTAGGCAGGATGGCGAGACGTATCACTAGTATATGATATTCTTTTCCGCTGTTGTTTTATATATGACTCTGATTGATGTAATGTATAAAAAGATATAGTTCTTCTTTTTAAGATTATTCATTTATCTATTATATATTGTTCCGTTGCAAATGTGAGATTTTGATATAGTTTCTGTTTCTTCTGCTATCTTCTTCTTCTTAAGCCCTAACGGTTCGGTTTTTCGACGTTCGATTGTTCGGCGTTTGATACAGTGGAAGTATCGATATCGACTTTCGGAAGTCGAAAAATTAGGTCGTTATAGTGGCCAAAATGGCTATTTTCACATTATTTAAATAAATTATTATTAAATTGATTAAATCACTTTTATTTTAAAAATTTATGACTAATAATTTATTTTATCATGCTTGATTACTTGGATATTTACAATAGCTTAAAAAAATTACATGTCAACTCAATGTTAATTATATTACTAATTACAGTGTTTAATTTCAACTGTAATTAAATCCAATTAATTATAATTTAATTCCAATAAATTGATTTAATTTGATTTTAATCTTTTATTCAATCAATTATTACTTTATAAACTCAGTTAACATTTGTTTACATCTTATTACACTAATATTCTACAATTAACAAAATTTTCCACTAAGTCAAAAAAAGAGAACCATTTAGCTAGTGCTTATAGCTTAGACATTGAGCTACGTACGTCATAAGCGGGAACAAAGTCGAATAAATAAGATTCAACGTCTAGAATAAGTAATTTTAAAAAAAGGGTTTTCTTTCTGCCATGGGGGAAACTAATCCTTCTCACAAAAATCTTTCCAATCTTCTCTATCCGACACATCAGGATAGACCACCTGAATCTCACACCAGAAAACCGTCTAGTGGTATCATCATCGACAATGAAGGCGTTTAATTGGTCTAATCAAGATCATAGAGAAGATACCAGTCTAGAAATGGTTTAGTTCGATTGAATAATAACGTTGTTTAGAAGAAGAAGGAGGGTATGTTACCGACCTTCTCCAATTAGAATAAGGCAAAACAATCAATTCAACCTCATAAACCAGCACGTCTCGTTCTAAATAAAGAACAAGGACATATATCTTGGGCTGATATTGTTTTAGAGCAATCCGTGGAACCAAAAGAAGATGAATGCAGTCTTGAAACCATTTCACCTATCAAGATTAATAACAAGAAATATGGTTTGGTGATGGAACCGATTTGCAAAAGAGCCATAGAAAATTGGAATAATTCTGTTATTTTCCTTGTTGTAGGTACCAAACCCTATTTTTGTTTTTCAAAGACTATATTAAAAGGGTTTGGAAAATGACTGGGGATTTTGAAATCTTTTCTAGAGAAAATGGTTTCTTTCTTGTTAGGTTCAAAGAGTTTCAAGACTGTTATACAATAATCCAAAATGGTCCATATTTTTACGACGGAATGCTCATCATCATGAGAGGGTGGTCCGAATCTCTAAAATTGGACAGATATTTACCATCAACTATGCTAATTTGGGTAAAGTTACCTAGTGTTAATCTTAAATTGTGGGATCGTGAGGCATTTAGCATCATGGCGAGCATTATAGGAGTACCCAATAAAATGGACACAACTACTACGTTAAAGACGAGATTGAATTACGCTCGCCTTCTTGTGGATGTTTCTGCGACTGATGAACCTCCAGAGGAGATCAATATCACTCTCTATAATGGTGAAATCATTATACAAAAAGTGGAATATGAATGGGTTCTGTAACAACTAGGTATTTTCATCCATTCAGGTCCATTATAAGTGTATAGATAGATACTCATGCCGGAATTGAATTGCTCAAAATACCGCGTTGTAAATAAAAATTTGGCAAATCTCAGAATATACAGTAAATAATAATCACAGATCACAGACACGGAGTATTTAATAATGCAGCAGAAGTAAAAGAAATAATAGTTCATGAAGATACTATATAAATATATCAGAGTTAATTAAAATGCAACAGAAGAAAATAAAGTACAACAACGTCTCAAGATGACAACCAAGCACAAGCCGAGTAGAACAAAAAAACTGGAATAGATAAGACTAGATAAGCAGATAACCTCTAGCGATTCCAATCTTTAGAAAGTGGAATTCAAATCTGTGAATAACTCAGGCTGACCCGAGCGTAAATAAAAATACAAACACTCGAGTTAGGACATACGTACTTATACAATGTAAACCAACTCAAGTGAGCTATAGTAAAAGTACAAGTAACTTAGAAGATGCTTGGGACCACCCATCCTCTAAGGATCCGTTAAACTATTTACTGTGTACTAATATTTCGCTATTATAATAATGTTTAACAGTAAAATAAACATACTTTAAATAGCATTAAGGCTTTACATTTTCCACCTTAACACATAGTAGTCCCAGAAGTCCATCCAGTATCAGCATATCTCTAGATCGAGAGACTACCCTAAATACTCCATGGGCTACGGTAGAAATCCAAACTCGTAGTAAAGACTCGGTATGGGAGGTGACACGGCACACAAGGCAATGCCAGTGTAGATATACCATTTGCGACACTCGGGCTGGTGGTAACACAGCAGCCACATACGCCCATCGCGGAACACACTCCAAATCAAAATCGAAGGATGCCATCTAATCAATCACAAGTATGAGTATAGTATCGAAGAAATGCGTCCGCTACGAGGTGCGAACTCAACTGGACCGAGACCGCTCCTGTTTTAGCCACCTTATGCCAACTCACGGGAGTTGGGTCCACGTAATATACCTCAAGAACGTCACCATCATCCTACTTCATTCTGCAATCTCCACCGCATACGCAGTTGTCAAAGTGGTTTTCGATATCGACAGAGAGTATGCCAGATATCCGATCTCGGTCTCTTTGCCAACCAATCGTTATTATAACCCATGGTCATAACTTTAAAATAATATTTTACTTCAAATAGAATATCATTTCCAGTTCAAATCTTTATCAAAATAAAGATCAAATCATTTACAAACCATTTTAATATATCAAAAATATCATATCTTCTCAAAACTTCATTTTAAATCATTTAAATATATCAAAAATATCATATCTTTCCAAAACTTTATTTCAAATCATTTTAATATATCAAAAATATCATATCTTTCCAAAACTTCATTTCAAATCATTTTAATATATGAAAATATCATATCTTTCCAAAACTTCATTTCAAATCATTTTAATATATCAAAATATCTTATCTTAAACATCCTTTAAATTCAAAGATTACACTCATTCATTTTCAATTCAAACCACTCTTTAAATGATTTATATTTCAATTAAATTACTTTATTTAAATCCCTTAAAAGTGTAATTATTATTATTCTATCAATTCAAGTATTCAATTTCCAAAGTTTCGAACCATTCTGAGTTCGTTTACTAAGTCAAAAACCATAATTATTAAAATTTCAGCATTTCATAGCATATAAAAAAAGCTATTATAAGTTATACTTGAAAACATTTTATTTCAACAAAGACAGCGTTTAAAACTGTTTTTAAAATTCAATTTTAGTTAAAATTTGGTTCAAAACAGCAAAGACAGCATTTTCCAGAAATGTTGTAACAGCTCAGGTTCAAGTGTAGAGTTTTTATTAGTTTCAGCAAAGACAGCAGACTACTACAGCAATTACAGAACTGCTGTAATAGGCCTGAGTTCATTTTTAGCCTATAAGTTCAACCACAGCCACTACATCATTTCAGAAATGCTATAATAGCTCTCCTTACTTAGTTTTAGTTAAATTCAGAAATCATAGCATTTCTGAATGCTATTAAAAGTGAATTCCAGATTTTAGTGTATTTCCAGCAAATAAATAACTTCATTTTTAAACTCTTTAAACATTTTAAAAATCATAATTTAACGTTAAAAATGTTCATTAACATATCATTAAACATATTGATTTTTATAAAACCAATTTCTTATAAATAAATCCAAATTTCAATAATTCCACTTATTAGTTCAATTGTATAATTTCCTTTCTTCACTTTTCAACAAATAAACTTAACACTTCAAATTTAAATTACCATTTCACAAATTTAACTAAATTTCCAATTTATTTAATTAATTTAAATCTTTAATTAAAACTCAAATTTCACATTTCCAAGTCAAGTTATATTTTAAAATTTCACTTTTAAGCATTCATTTATTTAACCACTTAAATTCATAGAAAAATCAATAATACTTTAATAAATCACTTAAATTCAAATTTAAATCAAATTATCATATTTACCATTTTCCAAATAAAATTTAAATTTCCATTTTATTTTTATAACTTAAATATCATTTTTAACCAAAATTCCAAATTTCCAAACTTAAGTTATATTTCAATAATCCAATTTAACCATTCATTACTTACATTTTTAACTCATAAAAAAATCATAATTTCTTTATTTTAAAACATTTAAAAATATATTTAAATCAAATTTCACAACTTTATATTTTTAAAATACTTAAAAATATCCAAAACACTTTGTAAAATAACCACGAGCTTGTATATAGTTTTCTAACCTAGGTCAAGTGATACAGATATGTATCACTTCAATCCGCAGTTTAAAAAGAAAAATCCGGGTTCTATCATTTCAAACCCGTAATCCCAAGTCGAAATAAATAATTTAAAAACCGTTCAGACCTATCATTTCAGCCCATAACGATTTTTTCCTATTCTAAAGTCCGTTCGGGTATGTATCATTTCAACCCATAGTGATTTCTAATCTACATGGAACTTGCAGTGTGATATACAGATATAAATGAAAATTAACAACATATAAATAATTAACAGTTGATATGACATGAATTTTTAACAAATTAACATCATATACAATTAATCACAGGCAGTTTATAACATAATATAATTTTTTCTACACATTCAGTTGTTGTTGTTTCACAACTACATAAGTATGAACGTCGTGTGAGTTTTACTCATCTCTAATTGCTGAAGATTTCAAAACCAAAAGCACAACAGAAAACCAAGCATGATGACACGACAATGATTTTAGTGGAGAGCGAATCCAAGCTACAAATCTTGTGTACAACCCAAAACAAAAAAAATCAAACAAAACAATTTCAATACAAGTTTAAAATGAAATAACTTTCGAATAAAAGCGAATACGAATACCAAATTTTTTGCCTTGCTCCTCATATACTATGCACAGCCTAAGGGTTGCATAGGGTCAGGTTTTGGTCAAGTTTTAGGCTCAGGTTTGGGCTAGCATGGCTCGGTCAAGATGGTGGACAATGGTGGAGTTATAAACATGTGAAGGTGAAGGGGTTTCTAGGCAAATTAGTGGAAAAGTGGTCAAACTAAGGCTCGACCATAGATGGTTAGGCTCGGCTATAGGGTCCAGGTGGTAGATCAGGGGCTGGAATGATGAGATAGGGTCCGGACAAGGTGGCGGCGGCGGCCAAATGTGGTGGTGATCAACTAGGTGCTCGGCTATGCATTTTTTTGGACATTGTTTGCATTTTTGGCGAAGTTTGGCTTCAAGGAGGGTTCAACCATGGTCTAACCTGAAGGGTGGGTGGTGATGATGCCAAGGAAGAGTGGCATAGGATGGTGGCGGTGGCTATGGTGAGGAAGCAATGCAAATAGAAGAGAGAAACAAGGCAAAAGTATGAAAAAATGAAAGAAAAAGTGCAAAAAGAGGAGGCCATTACCAAGGAAGTTTGAAGAAGCCATGATAATGAGAAGTGCTGAGTTGTTTTTCACAAGAGAAGTAAAATAATACACGACCAAAACTGAAGAAGTGGATAGGAAAAATGAATTAAAGTGAAGGTTATGGCATTTGAAAAGTTTTTGAAGGTGAAAGGACTTATGTTTTGCACTTTTTTAAAACCTTTGGTATTTCCTTTTCTCTTTGATTTTATAAAAACAAATAACTCAGAAATGTACTTTACAAACCGAAACCAAGTATAAATATAAGGAAATAAATAATTAATGTTAAAGAAAATATAAAAAGAATGAAAGAAATTACTTAAAAATAAAAAACAGTGTCCAAAAATTACAAATAAGTCACTACTAATCTTGGAAAAATATCCACTTCATTTTAAAAATATTATGAAGTGAAAATTTGAAATAAAATAATTTATTTATCATTTTAAAAATAAAATAAATAATTAAATTGGAGAAAATAGAAAAAGGAAAAAAAATTGTTTAAAAATAGCAAACATGACATAATAATTACAAGAAATTTACCAATGGCTTTGGAAAATTATTTACTTCATTTTAAAAATATTATAAAACAAAAATATACATACAATAACATACTAAAACATATTAAAATAAAATATGACAAGGAAAATATAATTTTTATAATTTAAAATAACCAAAATTGCTAAATAACTCAAATTGTACTCAATATTGAAATATACATAACTTTCACAATTTAAATCTGTTTCCAACGAAACGAAAATCAGTATTCATGTTATTAAATCTATTTTCATAACAAAAGATAAAATTTAAGAATGCATTTATTTAAATTTGAAATCTAAAAGTCAAAGTTTGACTAATTTGACCAGAAATCCACTTTTCAGTAAAATATCCAATTTATACAAGTTTGAAACTATAATTCACATAAAAATCAACATTTATATTTAAAATAACAAAATTGTTCATTTAAATAAGTAATATAAAGTTTTTAAAGCAAAATTTCAAATAAAATAATCAAAATAAACAATTAAAATAAATCACAAAATTCTGGGTTGTTATACTCTCCCCCAATCAAAACTTTTCGTCCCCGAAAAGGAATGAGGTACCGAAAAGCACAGGAAAAGATAGAGTGAAATAAGATTAAGAAAAGATGACAAGGAGATTGAAACTATACCTGATAATATTGTTATAGGTAGATTTAACAAGGTGGAGATGATCTTCCCAAGATTCTCCAGAATCAGGAACACAAGCTCGAAAGATCCTCTAGAATCTGATTCACTCTTTCCACTTGACCGACGGTCTGTGGATGGAAAGCAGTGCTCAGATTCAAAATGAGTACCAAAGATTATTAAAGATTATAGAAAGATTCCTGAATAGACTAGTATAAGCAACAGCCTTTCCATTCTGTAGCAAGATAAGAGAAATGAGGACAACCAAAAGATAGTTTGAAAAACAAAATAAGATAATAAATTTGAAATCATAATGCTTTGAAATCATAATACTTTGAAATCATAACAATTTAGAGATGTTATCATTTGGAAATCATACTACTAAAAATCATAACACTTTGGAAATATTATTTAAAAAAATCATAATACTTAGAAAATCATAACACCTTTAAAATAATCTTCATTTAAACCATTTAAATTCAAGTTCAAATAATATTCATTTCAAAATTGTAACATTTCTAAGTTCATTCATTCAATTATAAAATTTCCAAAACATTGTATTTTCAGAAACAGTAGCACTTATAATATGCTACAGTAGATATATTAGTATTTCAAATCAGTTCAATTTTAGAAATATTCATTTGGATATCATTTAACTTATGATTTATTAAAAACAAACTTTTATGAATGTAATATCCAAATAAACTATACTTCATTTAAGTCAAAAGTTCATTATTTTACCTAACTCTTAATTTAACAAATAACCTAACATTTTACTTAAAATACCCATTTCATAAATAAGAGATTCCTTCTATAAGTTACACTTGAAATTTCCATTTGACAACCAAATTCTCAATTATCAAATTTTAGTGATATTAAAAATACATCTTAACTATTTAAATCATAATTATTCATTTTACAAGACATATCTGTTACATAAATAAAATATTTATCATAGAAAATACAACAATCAAATTTCCTTACACCCTTTTTCATTCAGACATCAATTAAACTATGATTCCAAATTAAATAAACTTTATTACAAAATTCCCCATTAAAATGTATTTTATTTATCTATTCAAAGTTACATTGTTTATTACACAAACATATTCATTTCATGAATTAACCTTTATTAAAATTCCTAGGTTAGACTTAAGGTTTCATATTAAATCAAATTTGATTATTAAGTTATTTAAATAAAATCCTTTAAATTTTCTTTTTCTCTATTTACCTCTGTTAATCTTTTATAACTAAAATTTAAGTGTATAAAATTTATTATAACCACTCAAATTTTATTTATAAAATCCCTTTATATTGTATATTATCCAATTACACATTCAACTTTTGAAAATTAAGGTAAGTTATATTGGAATGAAATTGTGTGTTATACAAAATAAAACTTCCAAATTCAATTATCTCAAGTTTGAATCATTTATCCAAATTTTTGAACCCTTTTTTTTGAAATTATTCTTTATGATAGAATTTAAGAATTAAATTTCCGATTCCATTCAAACCATTTAGGGATAAGTAATAATATATACATAATATGTCAAATCAAATTTCAATCATATATATATATATTATAAATCAAGTCATATTTTAGAAATTCAAATCAATTAAATTCCACAAAACAAAGCTGTAGCACGACTACAGAACAGTCTCTTAACTTCGAAACTCGAAAATGAACGTCGACGATGCCGCGGTCATCACCGAAATTATTTTCCAGCGACAAAGAGAAGAGCACTAATTTTAAACTTTAAAATTTCTTGGAAACAAATTTCTATTAGAAAATACTTTAAATAATATACCGCTTTTTAAAACATTAAACCAAAGTTCGAAATCATTGGAATTTAAATTCTCAAATTCTTGTTTTAAATTCTTTTCAGTTCCCAAATCAATTTATAAACAATTATTTATAAATTCCTTTATAGAACGATAAAAGATAAATCAAGTATTATCATTTCAAATAATCAATTTAAATCATTTTATTAAGTTCCATAAACTTATATATCAAAATTTATTTCATTACCCAAATTTTAAAATAATATTGTAACATCCCGCCTTTTTGCACGATTTAAACAGACACACGTGCCAATTCAAACCATACGTAAGGGCGGATTGTTATGGATAAATAAGAAAACAGAGAAAGAAACAGAATCTCACATCGGAAGGATAAAATATAATAATCAAATATACAGTTCATAAATCTGTTTACAAAAACCTTTGATTTATTTATACAATACATATCAGAGTACACATACAATATAACAATGCAACAGAACAATATGAGTGTAGTGAAACCATATTATCTATAGTAATACTAATAAAATCTTCGTCTTCTTCCTCCGGAAATAAAATCTTCAATCCTGAAACGCTCGGACTGACCCGAGCGAATTGAAAGACAAAACACTCGAGTCAGAACTAAAAGATCTTATGTGAGTTAAATTAACAGAAATAAATATGAGTGCAGTAACTCAAAAGATGCTCGGGATTTACATCTCCTAAGGATCCGTTAAACTATTTACTATGTAGTATATTGCGCTAATATAATAGTGTCTAATTGTAAAATAAACTTACTTTTAAATAGCGTTAAGGCTTTACGTGTGGCAGCCCGCATATCCGTACCCCTTGAATCAACACTATTCTACCTCTATTAACTCAAGTGGCACAGAATTACGAACCATTAGGGTTAAAGAAGAAGAGATAGAAGAAGAAGAAACTAAACAATATCAGAATCTCATAGTCGCAGCGGTATAAAATACAATAGTAAATATAGAACTTTACACAAAATGAAATCTATTACTGTTTTATACATCATATCATCAGAGTATCTCATACATCAACAATCACAAATCAGACCTACCATGCAATCATAACATCGGATATATATATATATATATATATATATATATATATAGGTATAGATAATACGTCTCGGACTCCAGCACCTCTCCTGCTCCATAGCAACCTATCCTGAACATATAATACTCGGTCTGACTCGAGCATTATAATGAAATAACATCCGAGTCAGTCTGGAATACCAGCTGATAATAATGCATCCAAACTGGTTATTAAAGTTTCAAAAATCCTTTGAAAACAAAAGCATCTCGTAAGACCACGCCACAAATAAACATGTCGGGTTTTTACCTTACGATAGCTAAAACACTTTTTATAGAAATCCTCTGATATTATAATAGGGTCTATTTACAAATACTTATAAAATAGTCGAAATTGTTACATCTATTAAATTCCAGCTACTAGCCACAAAAGTGGGTAATACAAAAAAAACTCGTAAAAGGCTCGTAGGGAGAATGGATTTCCAACAATGACTAGGCACTGGGGTACCGCCTGTCATAGTACGGGGCCTAGATCACCGTACCGAGGATTACTCCCTTCATCCCCTGCAACACAAGGCCGGAACCATTCCTTACTGAACAGTCCCGAACAAGATAAACCCCGTGGTTGGCACGACCAACCACCCACTAAGCCGAAATATATATAAGGGACATCTAGACAGGGGAAATATCTTGTCCTGCTTGGGCATGACCCACTTAACCTTGCTGCATATCCCCTGATTTTCAGTCATTCCCGGTTGATGAGGCTTGAGGCTAAGCGTTACCTTTAGAACGTTTTCACTTAGAATGCCCATCGTCCACCTGACGATGTTTCGCAAGCATTCGTCCATACAAGTCCGTCCCGCTCCTACTACATCCATTTTGGAAATATCCTCAGGATTAGTAGCGACTAGCCCTTGCACTTCCCTGCTCCATCTTCGACTCCGAACACGTTTTCCGCACGAAACGTACAAGTCGGATCGAAGTGGTTTTCGAGAAATAAATCTCGATCCGGTCTCTTCGAAACGATCAATGCATTGTCCAATATTGATAGTCGGTGATTTAACTATCAATTTATATTCATAAACATCCATAAGCATCCATCACACAATAAATAATTCCCATAATATTTATTTGCCTCAATAACTTTACAAGATATATTTCCAGAGTTTCAAAACTCATTTGAAAACAATTTCCCAAAACTCTTCCTTTACAAGGTAAATCCTTTACCATATATTTCCATTGGAAATAACCAAGTTCAAAACAACTTAGTTTGAAAACAGTTAAAAACATTTTATATTGAAATATACTTTAAAATACGTAAATTCACTTCTAGTTACTTACTCAAAATATAATTTCAAAATATGTACAGTAAAACCATTTATTAAGATATAAACTTTGATTTTTAATAAGGTTTTTAATAACTAAAATTTAAAAGTAGTGTTTTTAATAAGATAAATACTCATTTCAAATGACTTAAGTCCAAAACTAGTCTTTTAAACAATCCATCTGTAAAAATAATTATTAAGGTATTTATAAAATTTACTATTGCTAATTATTAATAATTATTTTAAAATAAAAATTTACAAACACACTTTTAAACAACTTTGAATTTTTAAAACTTTCTTTTTATAAAATCAGTTTAAACTCGAACTTGGTTATCCCAAGGAATCTCATTTCCACTTAAACATCACAGAAATCCTTCTCACGATTTCTGTCGATTTATTTCAATTTAGTTTTATGGTTTAATAACATAAATTTACTTTCACATTTATCAATTGATAACATTTCTCTTTGTTTATCATTCCAGATTTTACAAATTTTCAATTTCCATTGTAAATAAATTTCAAATTTTAATTCTTCAAAATTCATTATTTAACAATATCTTTTATTCCTCTAGAATTCAATTCCTCCATTTATAATTAATTATGGATTTATAATTTACTCAGCAATATTCCAATACAAATTTCATTCCATTTTTCCACCCAAACAGATTCTAATTTTTATATTCCTTTAAATTCTTTATTTATAAATTTCCTTAAATTCTTTTGAAAATCCAATTTAATTTCTTTAAAATTAAAACTCCAAATTTCTTTATAATTTAACATCCTGGGCTTATAGTTTGTCCAACAATTTCACAGTACAATTTAATCCCAAATTTATCAATCACAATATATAACAGGCATCATCATCAACTATAAAAATATTACTACATTGTGAGGAATCCAGTTGGATCCCTCCAATCTTTTTTCCCTGCATCCATAAATATTAGCACATCACATATATAAATATCAATCCAGACTGATAGTAACAATAATATGCAACCAATCACACAGATATTTAAATATTTATTATTTAAATCAGCCAATATCCAGATGTAAGTGAGAATAACTCACCTTGAGTTTCGGCGAGCGTTCGACATTTAAATTAAACCGAACGATGTCCGATTTAATTCAAATTTCTACTTGTCCGGAATGACTCCAGATCTGCACCACTGCGTAGTACTCTCTTCTGCGATTCCAACGCTATCAAATTCGTACAAATCTGACTACATATGAATTAGTTAGGATTTTATAAAGTTTTGAATCGAATTTTAAAACAAATTTCTTTTTAATTTTAAATTTCTTTTACCACGCATAACAGGCCGCACGTTCTACTTCTCCCCTCTCGATACTTTTCTCCTCCCAGGCAAAAACGAACCCATCAACCGCATGCTAGGGTTTCCAAACGCAGCCACCACGGTCCCCTATACATCGATCAACTTAGTCCAGGACGAGGCTCTATGCGATGCGAACCCACGGTCCATGAAGCTCCAAGCTCGGTACAACCCCAAGCTCGAATTGCGAGCACGAACGAATGACGTTCGAACCGTCGTAGCCACCCATCCCCTCAGCGAAAACAGATCGCCACCATTGGATGTGTAGACGTCGAAGCTCTCCATCTTTCATGTTGAAATATTTCGATAAAATTGAGTGGATGGAGAGAAAATTAGAGGGGAAGGCAAAAGCATTTCGGCCATTGAAACGTGATAGAAACGGCGGCCTGAAACGAAACATCTAGGGTTTGATAATAGAGATGAATATATAATATTATTTAATATTATTTTATTAGTATTATTCTCAATGTAACATCTTGTTGCAAACGAACTCCAATCTACGCGTTTCGACAGGCGATCCTAGGGTTTTTCCGCGTTCCGGACACAATGGAACAAGTTTCGTAAGCTAATTCGGTCGTATGTGCGAGTTACGGAATTAAACGATCAATTTAAATTTAAACCGATTAAAACGATTTCGATGCGTTTCGAGCTGCCATGGTCAAACGACAACTCCGATTGCTACGAAAATTGAAATCCAATAATAATTAACTATTATGGATCCAATGGAACTGGTTTCGTCGAATTCCGAGACTGTGCCCCGGAAGGCTATTTTAACTCGTCTATTTAATCGAGCAAATTTCCGAAATTGTGAAAATCAATTGAAACTTCACTTTTAAAATTTTATTAACTTAATAATAAATCATATGAGATTTATAATCACACTAAAAATCATTTTGACTCATTTCGAATCAAAATCCGATTAATTGCATTTTATAATATTAAATCCTATTATTAAATTAATATAAAATCCCAAATTTAACCTATCGACTTCTAATTTCATTTCAACTATCCAACATTATAATTCAAATCCAATTAGAGCTAAAATAAATTTTAGGATCTAATTTATATCTATTTTCACTCAGAATTAACAATTAACCCAATCCTAATATAAAATTATTATTATTCAAATTTCAATTTAATTGCCATATTTGAAATTTTAAACAAAGTTTATTAATTCAACCCAATTCTTTTATTTGAAAATTCAAATTATAATCCATATTCAACATTCAAAATGAATTAAATGTTCAAATCCAATGGCTTAAAAATACGGGATGTTACATTCCTCCCCCCTTATAGAAATTTCGTCCCCGAAATTTGCTAGGGTTGAAAATACTCTCCAACCCATTTACTTACCCAATTAGCTTAGTTAAAAGCTTATATACTCTTCCCAAAATCCTTTAGCTCAATCCCCAAACTCATTTGCTTCATTTACTCTATGTCTTTAATTTTTTTACTTATAACTTCCCAAGTTAATTACAAATTTTCAAAACTCACGAAAATTTTCTAACTCCCAAAATTTCCGAAAAATTTCGACAGAGTCTCCCCTACACGGAGGAGCTTTCGCGATATCGCGATACAAACAAATATATATACATCGACCCACACGGTCGGAAACCAAAATATTTCACAATATATATATCATTTCCCAATTATATTAGCGTAGGCGTACCTTTTTAGCAAAATTTAATAGCAAGCAGCTAATATTATCGCATATACGCGCTCCAACTCTCTCGAACGTCTTCTGTACCTGTACTAAACTCAAACAACTTATCAGTTTTCAAAGATATGAGCATTTTAATAACATTTTCAATGTAAATGTAAGTTGAACATATCCATTGCATAGCCAAACCAAACAAACTTCATCATCTAACAATATTAGCCATATTTACCAATAATTCAAAGATTGAAATCACCTTTCAAATTACCTATTCAAGTCCAACTTCATTTTTATTTCACTTGAATGATTTATAATCAAGCCCACTATATACGATTCATATTTATTTCAACCAATTCATTGTTATTTAACATATGGTTAACATGTGCTTCACTAACATCTTTCTATATCATTTCAATATCAAGTTGATTCATAAACCAAATTCTTATTTCAAATTTGAAGCATTTGCATTTCTTTTATAATCCATTTCCATTCATATCCAAAATCACTTAATTAGATTGCATTTATCTAATTAATTTAAAACCATCTTTATTTGCTTCTTCAAATCAATACACTTGCATCAAAATACAAACTCTTTGAATTAGATTCTAATTCAGTTTAATTTATTATAAAAAAAATCAATTTCAATTGCTTGTTAAACAACTCAATTCCGAATACATCCAATTTTCATGCCATTCAAGCAATTAATCATCACTTCAGCTTACACCCATTTAACATGAATTCCAGTTTAGATTTATATTAATTTTACTCAATTCTGCGTGGTTCACAATCCAAGCATTCTTATTCCATTTCAATTATCAAATCAATCCTTATTCTCACCTTTCAAATTTATTAATCATCTTAAGTTTATTCTTATTATATTACTATTATTATTATTATTACTATTAGTATATATATAGTTTTTTTTTATATAGTTATATATATCATTCCATTCTTATTTACAACTCATATATTCTTTCTTTCTCACAATTACAATCTTAAAAGTCATGTGCTTGCATCCAAATTTTATTTTGCAAACAAATTTCATTTAAAGCTATTTTCATAAGCTTAAAAATAACCATCTCATTTTATATTATTTACAACTCTCCCTATTCATATCACTTCTCAATACTCAACTAAAATTCATTTCACTTGCATTTCACTTTTATTATCTAAACCAGTTTCATTCAAGATTACTTAATAAAGCATATCCACGATTAAGTTTTGTCTTTCTTACAATTTGATTTCATTTTCATTTAATTCTCATTAAATCAAATTCCAATTTCATTAAACTTGATTAGTATATTCATCCAATTAGTTTCCCAATTTATTTTATCAACAACAGGACCCCTTCACATTATTTCACCAACTTGAATTTAGTTACAATTCAAGCCATCTCTATTATAATCTAATACTAATATTCCTTCACATTTTCAATATTTGTTACCAAAATTAAATCCCATTCTACAGTTGGATTTCTATTTACTTTCCAAATTTTGATCAATTATCAAAATTCTATCCATTACAATACAAATCTCATTCAATTATAATTCAATTTAGTCTCTAACCTAACCCAAATTAGGTTTTAATACTCATTCCCAATTCATACTGAACTTATTTACAATACAACCATTTTCAATGTTCTAAACAAGAACAAAGTTCCATTGTACCCTTCAATTATTAACAAGCTTTCCAATTATACTCATTTCAGTACTATTTTCATTTAATTAAGCTTATACTAAATTCATCTTCAAGCTTCTCTTTATTTAATTCCGCATATGGTAAATTCATTCTCAAATAATCCCTTTGAATTTAGTTGAGTCAAACTTTTATTCATACAATATCCCTTCATCCAATTAGATTTCTTTCAATTCAAGTCTTCCCAAATTAAAATTCAAGTTTTAACTAAATTTATTTAGCCATCTTGAATTCATTTCATTTTCCCCTTACTATCTTAAATAAGGATTTAATTCCATTCATATTTATTCACAACACAATTGAATCTTGTTTTTAATTAAATCCAAATTTAACTCAATTCCATTCGATTGAAGTTAAATCCAATTCAATCTAATTTTTAATTCATTTAGATTTAATTCAATTTCAAATTCTCAACTTTAATTCTCCATATACAAATCCAAAACTTATTTACTAACTCAAGTTCATTTGAGATTAAGTTTGAATCCACCATACCATCCCACTATTTCCCATTTGTGATTATAACTCCATTTCTCTTTTATAAGTTCTCCAACTTATTTATTTAAAAGCTTATATAGCTCATTTTAATCCATCCACATCATATAATCACAATTTCAAATTTTTTTTAATATATATATATATATATGTATCACTGAATTCTTAAGGATACAAATCTTCTTTCAATTTAATTCCTTACCCAATTTTAAACCCTCAATCTCAAATTATAAGTATACAACTTAGTAACTTATGGGTACAATCCATTTCACAATGACCCACAATTTCAAAGCCAACTCACTTTTTCATTTAGCCCAAATCCAATTAATTCTAAACTCAATTTATTTAACTTATCCAAGTTAAATTCAAATTTCCAATTCACTTTAATATATTTTATTTATTTCCAATTACTCAACTTAAGTTTTAATTCCAAGATTCAATTTTCATTTCTTCCTTCTTATTAATATCTACTTCATTTAATAAGTTCAATATTCATTCATTTTACTTTACGCATTATTTAAATTCCCAGAATTCATTTTACCCGGTTGTTATTTCAAAACCATTTGAAATAATAAACAACTCATTCACCCCTGGTATCAAATCAAATCTCCCAATTCCAAAACACTTGGTTGTATTAAAACAAATTTCCCTTTGAAATTTATAAAACCACTTGTATACTCAACAAATCCAAACAATACCATCATCAAGTACTAGGGAAGCAATCCATCACTTTAGAAACTCGAAAATGAATTCTAATGATGTGGCCACCATCATCAGGATTATTTTCCAACGACTGAAGTGAGTTCAATGCTTCTTACTTTTCTAAATTCATTTCAAAACAGTTTCCATTTAAAAATATTTCCCAAAACAATATTCCAACATTGCCTTCAAACACCTTCAAATCTCAACAAACATTTCAAACTTTCCCAGGATTTTAAATTTCAAAACTTTTATTTTTATTTTATTTAAAATCCTTTCCAAAACTTCCGGGGTTTAAGTTCTGGCTGGGTTTAAATTACTTATTCTCCTTTGTATACTTCATACTTATGGAATTTATTTGGTTATATAAATTTCACATTTTAGATTAACTTTTAGATTCTTATTTACTTATTGTATTAACACCCAATCAACCAAAAATATATATATATATAATAATTTCAGAAAATTATTTCTTTTATATCAAAATAATTTTGGGTAAAATTATTTCATTTACCCACTTTTAAAACGTTACTATGTCGGTTTATCTTGTTTAAGAGTTTAGAAACCGCTATCGATACGGTTGTACTTCCCACACCGACCAGAATTCATAAACACTCAACCGATAAGTCAACACAGTATAAAACAATTTTTATATGCACTAACAAGTATGCTCTCATATCTATTATTACTCTCAACTCATTATAGAGTACTATTTACTCTGTTTAATGAGTAATTACCCCACCAAAGCCTAGGTTGTCGCCAACCTAAGCTCTGATACCAAGTGTGACAGCCCGCATATCCGTACCCCTTGAATCAACACTATTCTACCTCTATTAACTCAAGTGGCACGGAATTACGAACCATTAGGGTTAAAGAAGAAGAGATAGAAGAAGAAGAAACTAAACAATATCAGAATCTCACAGTCGCAGCGGTATAAAATACAATAGTAAATATAGAACTTTACACAAAATGAAATCTATTACTGTTTTATACATCATATCATCAGAGTATCTCATACATCAACAATCACAAATCAGACCTACCATGCAATCATAACATCAGATATATATATATATATATATATATATATATATAGGTACAGATAATACGTCTCGGACTCCAGCACCTCTCCTGCTCCATAGCAACCTATCCTGAACATATAATACTCGGTCTGACCCGAGCATTATAATGAAATAACACCCGAGTCAGTCTGGAATACCAGTTGATAATAATGCATCCAAACTGATTATTAAAGTTTCAAAAATCCTTTGAAAACAAAAGCATCTCGTAAGACCACGCCACAAATAAACATGTCGGATTTTTACCTTACGATAGCTAAAACACTTTTTATAGAAATCCTCTGATATTATAATAGGGTCTATTTACAAATACTTATAAAATAGCCGAAATTGTTACATCTATTAAATTCTAGCTACTAGCCACAAAAGTGGGTAATACAAACAAAACTCGTAAAAGGCTCGTAGGGAGAATGGATTTCCAACAATGACTAGGCACTGGGGTACCACCTGTCACAGTATGGGGCCTAGATCACCGTACCAAGGATTACTCCCTTCATCCCCTGCAACACAAGGCCGGAACCATTCCTTACTGAACAGTCCCGAACAAGATAAACCCCATGGTTGGCGCGACCAACCACCCACTAAGCCGAAATATATATAAGGGACATCTAGACAGGGGAAATATCTTGTCCTGCTTGGGCATAACCCACCTAACCTTGCTGCGTATCCCCTGATTTTCAGTCATTCCCGGTTGATGAGGCTTGAGGCTAAGCGTTACCTTTAGAACGTTTTCACTTAGAATGCCCATTGTCCATTTGACGATGTTTCGCAAGCATTCGTCCATACAAGTCCGTCCCGGGTTCGAACGGAACCGAAGGCACTACTCCTACTACATCCATTTTGGAAATATCCTCAGGATTAGTAGCGACTAGCCTTTGCACTTCCCTGCTCCATCTTCGACTCCGAACACGTTTTCCGTACGAAACATACAAATCGGATCGAAGTGGTTTTCGAGAAATAAATCTCGATCCTGGTCTCTTCGAAACGATCAACGCATTGTCCAATAATGATAGTCGGTGATTTAACTATCAATTTATATTCATAAACATCCATAAGCATCCATCACACAATAAATAATTCCCATATTATTTATTTGCCTCAATAACTTTACAAGATATATTTCCAAAGTTTCAAAACTCATTTGAAAACAATTTCCCAAAACTCTTCCTTTACAAGGTAAATCCTTTACCATATATTTCCATTGGAAATAACCAAGTTCAAAACAACTTAGTTTGAAAACAGTTAAAAACATTTTATATTGAAATATACTTTAAAATACGTAAATTCACTTCTAGTTACTTACTCAAAATATAATTTCAAAATATGTACAGTAAAACCATTTATTAAGATATAAACTTTGATTTTTAATAAGGTTTTTAATAACTAAAATTTAAAAGTAGTGTTTTTAATAAGATAAATACTCATTTCAAATGACTTAAGTCCAAAACTAGTCTTTTAAACAATCCATCTGTAAAAATAATTATTAAGGTATTTATAAAATTTACTATTGCTAATTATTAATAATTATTTTAAAATAAAAATTTACAAACACACTTTTAAACAAGTTTGAATTTTTAAAACTTTCTTTTTATAAAATCTGTTTAAACTCGAACATGGTTATCCCAAGGAATCTCATTTCCACTTAAACATCACAGAAATCCTTCTCACGATTTCTGTCGATTTATTTCAATTTAGTTTTATGGTTTAATAACATAAATTTACTTTCACCTTTATCAATTGATAACATTTCTCTTTGTTTATCATTCCAGATTTTACAAATTTTCAATTTCCATTGTAAATAAATTTCAAATTTTAATTCTTTAAAATTCATTATTTAACAATATCTTTTATTCCTCTAGAATTCAATTCCTCCATTTATAATTAATTATGGATTTATAATTTACTCAGCAATATTCCAATACAAATTTCATTCCAGTTTTCCACCCAAACAGATTCTAATTTTTATATTCCTTTAAATTCTTTATTTATAAATTTCCTTAAATTCTTTTGAAAATCCAATTTAATTTCTTTAAAATTAAAACTCCAAATTTCTTTATAATTTAACATCCTGGGCTTATAGTTTGTCCCACAATTTCACAGTACAATTTAATCCCAAATTTATCAATCACAATATATAACATGCATCATCATCAACTATAAAAATATTACTACATTGTGAGGAATCCAGTTGGATCCCTCCAACTTGTTTTCCCTGCATCCACAAATATTAGCACATCACATCTATAAATATCAATCCAGACTGATAATAACAATAATATGCAACCAATCACACAGATATTTAAATATTTATTATTTAAATCAGCCAATATCCAGATGTGAGTGAGAATAATTCACCTTGAGTTTCGGCGAGCGTTCGAAATTTAAATTAAACCCAACGATGTCCGATTTAACTCAAATTTCTACTTGCCCGGAATGACTCCGGCTCTGCACCACTGCGTAGTACTCTCTTCTGCGATTCCAACGCTATCATATTCATACAAATCTGACTACGTATGAATTAGTTAGGATTTTATAAAGTTTTGAATCGAGTTTTAAAACAAATTTCTTTTTAATTTTAAATTTCTTTTACCACGCATAACAGGCCACACGTTCTACTTCTCCCCTCTCGATACTTTTCTCCTCCCAGGCAAAAACGAACCCATCAACCGCATGCTAGGGTTTCCAAACGCAGCCACCACGGTCCCCTATACATCGATCAACTTAGTCCACGACGAGGCTCTACGCGATGCGAACCCACGGTCCAAGAAGCTCCAAGCTCGGTACAACCCCAAGCTCGAATTGCGAGCACGAATGAATGACGTTTGAACCGTCGTAGCCACCCATCCCCTCAGCGAAAACAGATCGCCACCATTGGATGTGTAGACGTCGAAGTGCTCTCCATCTTTCATGTTGAAATATTTCGATAAAATTGAGTGGATGGAGAGAAAATTAGAGGGGAAGGCAAAAGCATTTCGGCCATTGAAACGTGATAGAAACGGCGGCCTGAAACGAAACATCTAGGGTTTGATAATAGAGATGAATATATAATATTATTTAATATTATTTTATTAGTATTATTCTCAATGTAACATCTTGTTGCAAACGAACTCCAATCTACGCGTTTCGACAGGCGATCCTAGGGTTTTTCCGCATTCCGGACACAATGGAACAAGTTTCATAAGCTAATTCGGTCGTATGCGCGAGTTACGGAATTAAACGATCAATTTAAATTTAAACCGATTAAAACGATTTCGATGCGTTTCGAGCTGCCATGGTCAAACGACAACTCCGATTGCTACGAAAATTGAAATCCGATAATAATTAACTATTACAGATCCAATGGAACTGGTTTCGTCGAATTCCGAGACTGTGCCCCGGAAGGCTATTTTAACTCGTCTATTTAATCGAGCAAATTTTCGAAATTGTCAAAATCAATTGAAACTTCACTTTTAAAATTTTATTAACTTAATAATAAATCATATGAGATTTATAATCACATTAAAAATCATTTTGACTCATTTCGAATCAAAATCGGATTAATTGCATTTTATAATATTAAATCCGATTATTAAATTAATATAAAATCCCAAATTTAACCTATCGACTTCTAATTTCATTTCAACTATCCAACATTATAATTCAAATCCAATTAGACCTAAAATAAATTTTAGAATCTAATTTATATCTATTTTCACTCAGAATTAACAATTAACCCAATCCTAATATTAAATTATTATTATTCAAATTTCAATTTAATTGCCATATTTGAAATTTTAAACAAAGTTTATTAATTCAACCCAATTCTTTTATTTGAAAATTCAAATTACAATCCATATTCAACATTTAAAATGAATTAAATTTTCAAATCCAATGGCTCAAAAATACGGGATGTTACATTACATTTTCCACCTTAACACATTTATATATTCCCATAGTCTATACAGTACCGTAATCTCCCCCGTACTGGGCGTCGTCAGAGGGCACTCCATAGGTATGGTACAAAACAAAATCGTATAAGGCGCGCTAGGGTAGGTGACACGACACAACTAGGCAATGCCAGGGTAGATATACCAATTACGCTTCCGGGCCGATGGAAACGCGCAGCGCGCAGCAGCCGCCCACCTCGAACAAACTCCCTACATCAAAGAAATCAAAAGTGCAGGTGGCCAACGAAAAATCCAAAGTAAGAGTATAGTATCGAAGGGAAGTGTCCGATCAGAGGTGCTACCTCATTAACCCGTCAATCGCTCCTGTTTTAGCCACCTTATGCCAACTCACGGGAGTTGGGTCCACGTATTTACCTTACAGGAAACGCCGCCACCAACCTACTTCATTCTGGAATCTCCACCGCGTACACGTTAGTCAAAGTTGTTTTCAGTATCGACAGAGAGTATGTCCATATCCGATCCCGGTCTCTTTGCCAACCAATCGTTATTATAACACCGCGGTCATTTAAAATAATTATACTTTAAAACCAGAATAAAATATCCATTTCAAAACCATATAAATATGATATCATTTCCTTTTAAAACCCGAATTAATACGATATCATTTTATTCCAATATATATACTTTCCAAAATCATAGGGTTTTCAAAGTAAATATTTAGAGGTCAAAACTATTGAATATAAAATTTCAAATTATACTACCTTGAAAATCATAACTTTCAAACAAATTTCCATCTCTTAAATGGTCAAATATTAGATTACTTTTATAAAACAAAATAGCTTCTTTACATTTCACAAATCAATTCCAAATATCGATTTAAACTTCCAAATACCATTTTAATTCTTATGTTTCAAAGCTTTAAATATTTCACCATCTCAAAAACAACTCATTTGACAAACCCATATATATAAAATTCAATTACTTATTATTTAGACTTGAAATATTTACTTAATGAATTCAATATAATCTAAGCAAAACCTTTATCTTCACATAACTGGATATTCTTTCAATTTATTATATATTCATTTAAATCAACCTGATATTCATTTGAATCACTCTACACAAAATCAAGTTGTAAATCATATCCTTTAAAAATTCTAACATTTTATTAAATTCCAATTTAACTTAATATTCATCTTCAACCTTATTCTCTTTTAAGTCATTAAAATTCTAGAATTTAAATTTCAAATAAATGCTTGATCTCAAAAAATCAAACTTTATTTTATACTTCAAATCAAATTCATACAAAGCTTAAAAACCGAAAATTTCTATATATATATATATAAATAACCATTTCAATATCCCATAAACCATATATATATATATATAGTTTTACAAAACCATAAAACATTAAAAAAAATTTTTTATATATATATACCGCGGTGCCTGTATAAAATTTTCTACCCTATGGTCAAGTGATACAGATGTTTATCATTTCAATCCGCAATTTAAAATATAAATGCGGTTGTATATCATTTCAAACTGCAATCCCGAATGAAATAAAAATGCATAGCAACTTGCAATTAATAAAATAAATCATCCATTCATCCATCAAATCATACATCCATTTATCACAGTCATCATCCAATTTCAAACAATCATCAATATATAACAGGTGATAAATAATGGTATCAATTATCGGTTTATACTCAAAATAAATTTAATAACTGTTAATTGGCAGTTTATATGCAAAAATAAACGTAAACTTAACTGGCAGTTAATATGAAATAAAATTTAACATAACTATGCCTGGCAGTTAATATGAAATAAATAAATTCTAACTGTCAAATTTATATGCAATAAATAAATAAATTTATAGTTATATTAAATAAATGCGTTTAAACAGAAATAGTGAATAAAACATGCCAAACAGTTATAAAAAAATTTCTACCCATATCTAAAATTAATTTAACAAACACAAGAAATTTTAAAAATTGTGAGTGGGTTAAAACACTCACCTTTTGAATTTAAATCGAAATTAAATCCGATTTACACCCAAAAATTCGATGGTCTCCAAATCTGTCCAAACCAGCATCAAAAGATCTGGAATTAAATTACGATCCTAACAAAAAAAATCGCGCGTGAAACGGTGTTCGTATGTGGAAGTTAAATGTATTAACGCGTTTGAAAAATCAAAATCAAATTAAATTCAAACAAAATAAACCTACCTATTACCACTTGCCACGTCAGCGTTTCCTGCGCACCCCTAACGACTAATCTCACCAAACCCATGTTCCAATTTCGCAAATAGATGAAGAAATCAAAAAGCCCCAATTCAACCTTTTGGGTTTCGAATTTTGCACGTTTGACCGTGATTTCTGGTTGTCTCAAGCGACTATTGCAAAAACAGAGACTGCGCTTAGATCCGTAGATGAAAACTACAAAATAATTCTTTTTTTCTGAGAACTTTGATTTTTTTTTTTTTGATTTTTGAATAGAAATGGATCTGAAATTTGCATCCATTTAGGAAGAGAAAGAATTAAAGAAAATGAACGCACAAATAAAAGAGAATAGATGGAGGCTGGGGTTTATAATTGGGTTTATATAGATAGGTTAGAAGTAGAGTAGATGGATCTGATAAACAAACGTGCTGAACGATAATTTAAATTAACGTAATAATTACAAATCACCATACTATGAAGACATTTACGTTATTTCCCATTTATTACTTTATTTAACACAACCCTTAATTTACATCTATTGGAATGTTTTCAAATTTAATTGAATGAACTAATTATATCACTCCTAATAATTGTTGTAAGACTCTAAATCCCGCATTTGTAAGTATATATTATTTCCACTCAAATATTATAGATATATACAGATATAGGTTTCCATTAAATCATTATTTATCATATATTCAAATTAACTAAATTCACTATTGAGGTCCGTTTATATTTATTACCAAATATCCATTTACCTTTCCCAATAAATTTGAATCCATTCATTTAATATAACAAATCAAATTTCCATTCACACCTTATTATCAACCCACAATTTATTGCAATTCATTATCTTAGATAGATTTTATACAATTAATATCAACTTTACATTAAATTTCTATCCAATGAATACTTATTCATCAATCAATTCAATATTTACTCTTCTTTCCCTCTATTTGATACTTAACCTAGTATACATTTAATGGGTAAACATAACATTGAATTATAATGCATTTCTCATGCATGCTTCATTTCATATAAATTCCTCTTTATTAACTAAGTCACATTAACAAAACAAAACAATTTTTTTTTGTTTCAATCGATTACCAGTCTAGACTTAATATATTAAATAAATGGTTAACCTAAAACGATTGTTACCCCTTTAGCATTCAAATTCACTTACGACTATTATTAACATAATGTTGCCATTTGATTTATATATATTTAAATAAATTATATGAATGGGTAAAACTTTAAAAATTATCTTACCTGCAAATTTACTCACAAACATCCTAAATTACCAACTTGCAATTTATTTTTAATTACTAAATTTGCATTGATTATATCAAGTTGAGATTTAATACGTATTATTTCCTAAAATAAATAAATCTTTGGATTTAAATTCCCAAAACCATAAATTATGTCCTACCATAAATCTATGCTTTTATGATTTTACGTTCACACTCCCGTTACTCTATAATAAATCACCAAGTAACGATATCCTAAACCAACATTAATTTATATATCAATCCTTAAAACTCAATAAATTTATCAAATATGAATAACCTTAACAATACTTACACATATTATCTTACTTACAATAATGTAATATTAAACGTTGAATTTCGTTTATTTTGCAATACTTCAATTTAATTAACAAATACCGCTCCTATACTTAAATCTATATTAACAAATCGTTAGATTTGGATCGATAGAAATCGGTTTACCAAAGCTTACGTACACATTACATAAATAAACAACTATATAAATTTGCCACCTATTAGCTCTAAATTTTATTCTTAAGTTTGTTACCTATCAATTTAGATTATACTTCCATCTATAATGTAAATCTAAATCTTAAAAGTGATGTCTACATTTTATACTATAAATTTACCCTTTTATATTCCAATATCAATGAATGCTCAGATATAAATTTAGATCTTAACTCCAATTAATTATTCCATTTAATCCATTGATTTATTAACTTTAATTACTGCAATTCATTGTCTTACATAAATTTGAATCTATTTCCAAATTTTCACTATTCTAATTAATTGAAAAAAAATTAAATTTGTAAAAATTTAATTACTCTTGATCCATTAAATTTCAACATTCTCTTTCATGTAAACAAATAAGATTTTTGTTTCTTCCTAAATTTAAATTAGAAATCCTATAATTTAATTCATTTTAAACATCGAATTTACACGGGTCGTTACACTCTCCCCCACTCAAAACTTTTCGTCCCCGAAAAGGAAAAGAGGGGAGAAGGAAGAATTTAATAATAGTACATCTTATTCAAATATTAACTTATAAACAATAATTTACAACATTTGTTACCTTAAATAAAATATACCATTTTAAAATCATTATATCTTTTGATACTTAAATTATTAAAGTTTGTAAAAAAAAAAAAAAATCTAAGTCCAAAATTTACGGAATTTTTTTGGCAGAGTCTCCTTTGTACGGGGAGGCTCAAGAGAAAATATAATATCAAAATATAATAATTATATTACATATATTATCCAAAATATTATATTCCAACTCGGGAAATATATATAAATAGCGCTATAAACCGTAATCTGAAACGTACCTATTTGTCGGGCATTTTACGCTTAAGTTATGGAACCAAACGCAGCAGTAATTGCTTCCACAACCTGCATTTCACTTATAAAGATCCAAAGGGTTAACAATGTATATAAAGTGAAATATTTAAGTGGCTTCAATCACTAACAACAAATAAATACAAAAACCATCAATTTCAACAAACAACATACACAATAATTTACAAAACAACTATAAAATCAAACAAGCAAATAGTTGTTCGGGTTCAAAACTGGAAATTGTATGGAATGAAAATAACTATCAAGTGCATCATTTACTTAACAGTCTTGGATGGAACAAACATAGATTATTTATTCATCCAACAACTTCAAATTTCCTTACCCAACCAACCATAAATCAAATAATAACAATTCAAACTTTTAATTCCATTTACTCATTCAGTGGTTGTTTCCTTTATTTCTACTTATTACTTACAATTATTCATTTTCATTTATTCAGGTTATGTAAGCTTCTTTTATTTGTATTACATTTAATGCACTTCTCAATTTCAATCATTTATTAAATGCTTACATTCTATTATATTTAATTATAGTAACCCTTTTTAATTACACTCAAATTCTTAACCTTATAACGTCCATTCTTATAGGTAAAGGGTTTTATTAATTCTTTGACTAGGGTTTGCAGTCATTTATTTATATTACCTACTTTCCATTATATTCAACTAGTAGCATTTAAATCATTCTTAAGTTTATGACCCTACACATCAATCCTTATTTATTTAAGAATTTCATTTTATTTACTTAAGTTTACACCATTAAATTCTCATTTATAATAGCAATTCATTGCATGCTTCATTACCTACTTTTACTTGTACACATTTCTATTACATTTCTTATTAAACATTTCAACTTCTAGAATTTGGTAAGTTATATATATGTTTTTAAAGAATGTAATTGAAAGTTATACAAGTTTTCTCATTTCTTTTAATTATTTCATTGTTCAATAAATTTTTATCCTTTTCTTATAAGTTACAATTTCAACTTACTTTTAATTTATTTAATGCTTCCATTCTATTGTTTTAATTATATTAACCTTTTAATTAAACTTACATTTACAACTTTATAGCATCAATTCTTATAAATAAAGAATTTCATTAATTCATTTACTAAGATTTACAACACTTATTTACATTTTTACTTATCTATCTATTATATTAAATTTTTACTTCAATTAAAGGTTCCAATTATTTATTACTAACCTTTCATTTCACTACAATAATTGAAATAATTAATTAATGGAAATTTAAGAATTTAATACCGGGTTAACTTTTCAATTTATTTTAAAATAATAGATAAATATATTCTTACGGCTTATATATACCTCTAATTATATTTAAAACAATTCAAAATTTATATTTTTCAAAAATGAATCTGCAGTAGAACTACTACAGTGGCCTTCCACCTTCGAAACTCGAAAATGAAAGTCGATGATGCTTCCGCCATCACCAAGATTATTTTCCAGCGACAGAGAGGAAAGTACAAAACTTATTCTCTCCAAAACTTTCTTTAAAACAAAATTTTCCGAATTATATTGAAATATTAAGATTAGAAAATACTTATAAACAATATTATTATATTCCAAAATTTATTCGAAGGAAATTTCAAAACCCCGGATCATAAGTTCTAAATTTCCACTTTTTATTTATTTAAAATTTCAATCTTATTTCTATTATTATTTATACACTTTATTACCTAACAACCAATCAATTGCAGTCAAATATAGATATCATTTGAAAATTTTATTTTATATATAGAAAATATAATAGGCAAAATTATTTCATTCACCTATATCAAAACCGATATTGTGTCGGTCTGTCCTATTAAGTGTTTAGAAATCCCTATTGATGTCACAGCGTCCCATGCACCAACCAGAATTTATAAATACAAAACGAAACAGATTAACACAATATTAAAATCTTTTTATAACCCTAACAAATACGCTCTCTCATATATATACACTCAGCGACTCCCATAGGGTATTGCTACCCTATTAACAAAAGAGTCAGACCCCACAAGCTAAGGTTTATCGCTAAACCAAAGCTCTGATACCAACTGTAATATCCCGCCTTTTTGCACGATTAAACCAGACACACGTGCCAATTCAAACCATACGTAAGGGCGGATTGTTATGGGATAAATAAGAAAACAGAGAAAGAAACAGAATCTCACAGCGGAAGGATAAAATATAATAATCAAATATACAGTTCATAAATCTGTTTACAAAAACCTTTGATTTATTTGTACAATACATATCAGAGTACACATACCATATAACAATGCAGCGGAACAATATGAGTGTAGTGAAACCATATTATCTATAGTAATAATAATAAAATCTTCGTCTTCTTCCTCCGGAAATAAAATCTTCAATCCTGAAACGCTCGGACTGACCCGAGCGAATTGAAAGACAAAACACTCGAGTCAGAACTAAAAGATCTTATATGAGTTAAATTAACAGAAATAAATATGAGTGCAGTAACTCAAGAGATGCTCGGGATTTACATCTCCTAAGGATCCGTTAAACTATTTACTATGTAGTATATTGCGCTATTATAATAGTGTCTAATTGTAAAATAAACTTACTTTTAAATAGCGTTAAGGCTTTACATTTTCCACCTTAACACATTTATATATTCCCATAGTCTATACAGTACCGTAATCTCCCCCGTACTGGGCGTCGTCAGAGGGCACTCCATAGGTATGGTACAAAACAAAATCGTATAAGGCGCACTAGGGTAGGTAACACGGCACAACTTGGCAATGCCAAGGTAGATATACCAATTACGCTTCCGGGCCGATGGAAACGCACAGCGCGCAGCTGCCGCCCACCTCGAACGAACTCCCCACATCAAAGAAATCAAAAGTGAAGGTGGCCACCGAAAAATCCAAAGTCAGAGTATAGTATCGAAGGGAAGTGTCCGATCAGAGGTGCTACCTCATTAACCCGTCAATCGCTCCTGTTTTAGCCACCTTATGCCAACTCACGGGAGTTCGGTCCACATATTTACCTTACAGGAAACGCCGCCACCAACCTACTTCATTCTGGAATCTCCACCGCGTACACGGTTAGTCAAAGTGGTTTTCTGTATCGACAGAGAGTATGTCCATATCCGATCCCGGTCTCTTTGCCAACCAATCGTTATTATAACACCGCGGTCATTTAAAATAATTATACTTAAAACCAGAATAGAATATCCATTTCAAAACCATATAAATATGATATCATTTCCTTTTAAAACCCGAATTAATACGATATCATTTTATTCCAATATATATACTTTCCAAAATCATAGGGTTTTCAAAGTAAATATTTAGAGGTCAAAACTCTTGAATATAAAATTTCAAATTATACTACCTTGAAAATCATAACGTTGAAACAAGTTTCCATCTCTTAAATGGTCAAATATTAGATTACTTTTATAAAACAAAATAGCTTCTTTACATTTCACAAATCAATTCCAAATATCGATTTAAACTTCCAAATACCATTTTAATTCTTATGTTTCAAAGCTTTAAATATTTCACCATTTCAAAAACAACTCATTTGACAAACCCACATATATCAAATTCAATTACTTATTATTTAGACTTGAAATATTTACTTAATGAATTCAATATAATCTAAGTAAAACCTTTATCTTCATACAACTGGATATTCTTTCAATTTATTATATATTCATTTAAATCAACCTGATATTCATTTAAATCGCTCTACACAAAATCAAGTTGTAAATCATATCCTTTAAAAATTCAACTTTTTATTAAATTCCAATTTAACTTAATATTCATCTTCAACCTTATTCTCTTTTAAGTCATTAAAACTCTAGAATTTAAATTTCAAATAAATGCTTGATCTCAAAAATCAAACTTTATTTTATACTTCAAAGCAAATTCATACAAAGCTTAAAAACCGAAAATTTCTATATATTTATATATAAATAACCATTTCAATATCCCATAAACCATATATATATATATATATAGTTTTACAAAACCATAAAACATTTCAAATTTTTTTTATATATATATACTGCAGTGCCTGTATAAAATTTTCTACCCTATGGTCAAGTGATACGGATGTTTATCATTTCAATCCGCAATTTAAAATATAAATGCGGTTGTATATCATTTCAAACCGCAATCCCGAATGAAATAAAAATGCATAGCAACTTGCAATTAATAAAATAAATCATCCATTCATCCATCAAATCATACATCCATTTATCACAGTCATCATCCAATTTCAAACAATCATAAATATATAACAAGTGATAAATAATGGTATCAATTATCAGTTTATACTCAAAATAAATTTAATAACTGTTAATTGGCAGTTTATATGCAAAAATAAACGTAAACTTAACTGGCCGTTAATATGAAATAAAATTTAACATAACTATGCCTGGCAGTTAATATGAAATAAATAAATTCTAACTGTCAAATTTATATGCAATAAATAAATAAATTTATAGTTATATTAAATAAATGCGTTTAAACAGAAATAGTGAATAAAACATGCCAAACAGTTATAAAAAAATTTCTACCCATACCTAAAATTAATTTAACAAACACAAGAAATTTTAGAAATTGTGAGTGGGTTAAAACACTCACCTTTTGAATTTAAATCGAATTTAAATCCGATTTAAACCCAAAAATTCGATGGTCTCCAAATCTGTCCAAACCAGCATCAAAAGATCTGGAATTAAATTACGATCCTAACAAAAAAAATCGCGCGTGAAACGGAGTTCGTATGTGGAAGTTAAATGTATTAACGTGTTTGAAAAATCAAAATTAAATTAAATTCAAAAAAAATAAACCTACCTATTACCACTTGCCACGTCAGCGTTTCCTGCGCACCCCTAGCGACTAATCTCACCAAACCCATGTTCCAATTTCGCAAATAGATGAAGAAATCAAAAAGCCCTAATTCAACCTTTTGGGTTTCGAATTTTACACGTTTGACCGTGATTTCTGGTTGTCTCAAGCGACTATTGCAAAAACAGAGACTGCGCTTAGATCCGTAGATGAAAACTACAAAATAATTCTTTTTTCTGAGAACTTTGATTTTTTTTTTTTTGATTTTTGAATAGAAATGGATCTGAAATTTGCATCCATTTAGGAAGAGAAAGAATTGAAGAAAATGAACGCACAAATAAAAGAGAATAGATGGAGGCTAGGGTTTATAATTGGGTTTATATAGATAGGTTAGAAGTAGAGTAGATGGATCTGATAAACAAACGTGCTGAACGATAATTTAAATTAACGTAATAATTACAAATCACCATACTATGAAGACATTTACATTATTTCCTATTTATTACTTTATTTAACACAACCCTTAATTTACATCTATTGGAATGTTTTCAAATTTAATTGAATGAACTAATTATATCACTCCTAATAATTGTTGTAAGACTCTAAATCTCACATTTGTAAGTATATATTATTTCCACTCAAATATTATAGATATATACGGAGTATAGTTTTCCATTAAATCATTATTTATTATATATTCAAATTAACTAAATTCACTATTGAAGTCCGTTTATATTTATTACCAAATATCCATTTACCTTTCCCAATAAATTTGAATCCATTCATTTAATATAACAAATCAAATTTCCATTCACACCTTATTATCAACCCACAATTTATTGCAATTCATTATCTTAGATAGATTTTATACAATTAATATCAACTTTACATTAAATTTCTATCCAATGAATACTTATTCATCAATCAATTCAATATTTACTCTTCTTTCCCTCTATTTGATACTTAACCTAGTATACATTTAATGGGTAAACATAACATTGAATTATAATGCATTTCTCATGCATGCTTCATTTCATATAAATTCCTCTTTATTAACTAAGTCACATTAACAAAACAAAATAATTTTTTTTTATTTCAATCGACTACCAGTCTAGACTTAATATATTAAATAAACGGTTAACCTAAAACGATTGTTACCCCTTTAGCATTCAAATTCACTTATGACTATTATTAACACAATGTTGCCATTTGATTTATATATATTTAAATAAATTATATGAATGGGTAAAACTTTAAAAATTATCTTACCTGCAAATTTACTCACAAACATCCTAAATTACCAACTTGCAATTTATTTTTAATTACTAAATTTGCATTGATTATATCAAGTTGAGATTTAATACGTATTATTCCCTCAAATAAATAAATCTTTGGATTTAAATTCCCAAAACCATAAATTATGTCCTACCATAAATCTATGCTTTTATTATTTTACGTTCACCCTCCCGTTACTCTATAATAAATCACCAAGTAACGATATCCTAAACCAACATTAATTTATATATCAATCCTTATAACTCAATAAATTTGTCAAATATGAATAACCTTAACAATACTTACATATATTATCTTACTTACAATAATGTAATATTAAACGTTGAATTTCGTTTATTTTGCAATACTTCAATTTAATTAATAAATACCGCTCCTATACTTAAATCTATATTAACAAATCGTTAGATTTGGATCTATAGAAATCGGTTTACCAAAGCTTATGTACACATTACGTAAATAAACAACTATATAAATTTGCCACCTATTAGCTCTAAATTTTATTCTTAAGTTTGTTACCTATCAATTTAGATTATACTTCCATCTATAATGCATATGTAAATATCCTCTAACTTCATAAATTAGGGAAATTTATTGCAATTGATTTCCCATTAAACTTCATAAATTAACAAATTGAAACCTAAATAAAAATGTTTATTTATTTAAAAATCTTTTTGTTTAATTGAATTGACCATTCACGGATATAATTTACATTGTTCTCCAATTATTACTTATATACATCACACAACGTTAAATCTATATTCAATACAATTTGTTACCAAAATTAATTTAACGAAAATAATTACGCCCTTAAAATTTCTCTTCATTTATTAATTGCTAATTGTTATTCAATTAAACCCATTCATTTGATTTTCCTATTATGCATCGATTATAAACTCATCATCTTAAAAGTGATGTCTACATTTTATACTATAAATTTTCCCTTTTATATTCCAATATCAATGAATGCTCACATAAAAATTTAGATCTTAACTCCAATTAATTATTCCATTTAATCCATTGATTTATTAACTTTAATTACTGCAATTCATTGTCTAACATAAATTTGAATTTATTTCCAAATTTTCACTATTCCAATTAATTGAAAAAAAAAATTAAATTTGTAAAAATTAAATTACCCTTGATCCATCAAATTTCAACATTCTCTTTCATGTAAACAAATAAGATTTCTGTTTCTTCCTAAATTTAAATTAGAAATCCTATAATTTAATTCATTTTAAACATCGAATTTACACGGGTCGTTACAAATATGTTGTCAGTTTGTTCTGTCAACGTGTTTTAGAAATCCTATCGATAGCGTTGATCAGATGAATCAATCGAAAACCCAAATCAACATCAACAACTTAAACAACACAATATATAAAACATTTTAATTTTTAAATATTAGTTTACAAATACACTATACATGAAAAGATTTTCAAAGAAGGATAGAGATTCAAATATGATTAACTCAAACCAAAGGAAATTCTTATTTGAAAATAAGTTGGAAACAAGGATGAGATGGTTAAATAACAGAATAGGAAGATGGATAACGTTATATAAATCACGGGCAACCTTAACCGGTCAACCATGACTTAAAGAACAAGATCAATGTGGATTTTATGAGGTAAATCTACATTCGACCTCAGGAGATAGAGATTGGGATAATAAGAGATACTACCATCTAAACTGAGGCTACAAAAACTTTGGTGAATCGATGCTGTTGTAAAGGAGTTTCACCCATTTACAAATCAATTTGAGATTGGCGAGACCACCGACTCATTATAAAGATCCTTTTGAAGTGGAGTTATGGGATACTCCAAAATCAAAAGAAAATGAATAGTGAAGGACATGAATGGATTTTGGAACCATAGGGAACGTTCCAAAATTCAAAGTAAACCTTATTTAAGAAGAAGGAATTCAAGCTCGAACGAAAGTGATTCTGAAATTAAATCTACTCTATATACCGAGTTTTACCTAAAACCAAAGCTATGATACCAACTGTAACAACCAGGTATTTTCAACCATTCGCATCCATTATAAGTGTATAGGTAGACATTAATGCCGGAATTGAATTGCTCAAAATACCACGTTGTAATTAAAATTTGGAAAATCTCAGAATATACAGTTAATAATAGTCACAGATCGCGGACACAGAGTATTTAATAATGCAGCGGAAGTTAAAGAAATAGTAGTTCATGAAGCTACTATATAAATATATCAGAGTTAATTAAAATACAATAGAAGAAAATAAAGTACAACATAAGTCTCAAGATGATAACCAAGCACAAGCTGAATAGAACAACAGAACTGGAATAGATAAGACTAGATAAGCAGATAATCTCTAGCGATTCCAATCTCCAGAAAGTGGAATTCAAATATGTGAATAACTCAGGCTGACCCGAGCGTAAATAAAAATACAAACACTCGAGTTAGGACATACATACTTATACAATGTAAACCAACTCAAGTGAACTGTAGTAAAAGTACAAGTAACTTAGAAAATGCTTGGGACCGCCCATCCTCTAAGGATCCGTTAAACTATTTACTATGTAGTAATATTTCGATATTATAATAATGTCTAACAGTAAAATAAACATACTTTTGAATAGCATTAATGCTTTACATTTTCCAGCTTAACACGTAATAGTGCCAGTAGTCCATCTAGTATCAACACATCTCCAGATCGGGAGACTACCCTAAATACTCCATGGGCTACGGGAGAAATCCAAACTAGTAGTGAAGACTCGGTATGGTAGGTGATACGACACACAAGGCAATGCCAGGGTAGATATACCATTTACGACACTCGGGCTGGTGGTAACGCAACAGCTACATACGCCCACCGTGGAACACACTCCAAATCAAAATCGGAGGATGGCCATCTAATCAATCACAAGTATGAGTATAATATCGAAGAAATGCGTCCGCAACGAGGTGCGACCTCAACTGGCCCGAGACCGCTCCTGTTTTAGCCACCTTATGCCAACTCATGGGATTGGGTCCACGTAATATATCTCAAGAACGTCGCCACCATCCAACTTCATTTTGGAATCTCCACCGCATACACAGTTGTCAAAGTGGTTTTCAGTATCGATAGAGAATATGCCAGATATCCGATCCCGGTCTCTTTGCCAACCAATCGTTATTATAACCCATGGTTATAACATTAAAATAATATTTTACTTCAAATAGAATATCATTTCCAGTTCAAATCTTTATCAAAATAAAGATCAAATCATTTACAAACCATTTTAATATATCAAAATATCATATCTTCTCAGAACTTCATTTCAAATCATTTCAATATATGAAAAATATCATATCTTTCCAAAACTTCATTTCAAATCATTTTAATATATTAAAAATATCATATCTTTCTAAAACATCATTTCAAATCATTTTAATATATCAAAATATCGTATCTTTTCAAAAATTCATTTCAAATCATTTTAATATATCAAAATATCTTATCTTAAGCATCCTTTAAATTAAAAGATAACATTCATTCATTTTCAATTCAAACCACTCTTTAAATGATTTATATTTCAATTAAATTACTTCATTTAAACCCTTTAAAAGTGTAATTATTATTCTTTCAATTCAAGTATTCAATTTTCAAAGTTTCGAACCATTCTGAGTTCGTTTACTAAGTCAAAAACCATAATTATTAAAATTTCAGCATTTCACAGCATATAGAAAAAGCTATTATAAGTTATACTTGAAAACATTTTATTTCAGTAAAGACAGCATTTAAAACTACTGTTAAAACTCAGTTTTAGTTAAATTTTAGTTCAAAACAGCAAAGACAGCATTTTACATAAATGTTGTAACAGCTCAGGTTCAAGTGTAGAGTTTTTATTAGTTTCAGTAAAGACAGCAGACTACTACAACAATTACAGAACTGCTGTAATAGGTCCGAGTTCATTTTTAGCCTATAAGTTCAACCACAGCCACTACATCATTTCAGAAATGCTATAATCGCTCTTCTTACTTAGTTTTAGTTAAATTCAAAAACCATAGCATTTCTGAATGCTATTAAAAGTGAATTCCAGATTTTAGTGTATTTCCAGCAAATAAATAACTTCATTTTTAAACTCTTTAAACATTTTAAAAATCATAATTTAACGTTAAAAATGTTCATTAACATATCATTAAACATATTGATTTTTATAAAACCAATTTCTTATAAATAAATCCAAATTTCAATAATTCCACTTATTAGTTCAAGTGTATAATTTCCTTTCTTCACTTTTCAACAAATAAACTTAACACTTCAAATTTAAATTACCATTTCACAAATTTAACTAAATTTTCAATTTATTTAATTAATTTAAATCTTTAATTAAAACTCAAATTTCACATTTCCAAGTCAAGTTACATTTTAAAATTTCACTTTTAAGCATTCATTTATTTAACCACTTAAATTCATAGAAAAATCAATAATACTTTAATAAATCACTTAAACTCAAATTTATATCAAATTATCAGATTTACCATTTTCCAAATAAAATTTAAATTTCCATTTTATTTATATAACTTAAATATCATTTTTAACCAAAATTCCAAAATTCTAAACTTAAGTTATATTTCAATAATCCAATTTAACCATTCATTACTTATATTTTTAACTCATACAAAAATCATAATTTCTTTTTTTAAAACATTTAAAAATCTATTTAAATCAAATTTCATAAATTTATATTTTTAAAATACTTAAAAATATCCAAAACACTTTGTAAAATAACCACGAGCTTGTATATAGTTTTCTAACCTAGGTCAAGTGATACAGATATGTATCACTTTAATCCGCAGTTTAAAAAGAAAAATCCGGGTTCTGTCATTTCAAGCCCGCAATCCCACATCGAAATAAATAATTTAAAAATCGTTCAGGCCTATCATTTCAGCCCATAATGATTTTTCCCTATTCTAAAGTCCATTCAGGTATGTATCATTTCAAACCATAGTGATTTCTAATCTACAGGGAACTTGCAGTGTGATATACATATATAAATGAAAAGTAACAACATATAAATAATTAACAATTGATATGACATGAATTTTTAACAGAACATATACAATTAATCACAGGCAGTTTATAACATAATATAAATTTTTCTACACATTCAGTTGTTGTTGTTTCACAACTGCATAAGTATGAACGTCGTGTGAGTTTTACTCACCTCTAATTGCTGAAGATTTCAAAACCAAAAGCACAACAGAAAACCAAGCACGAGGACACGACAATGATTTGAGTGGAGAGCGAATCCACGCTACAACTCTTGTGTACAACCCAAAACAAAAAAATCAAACAAAACAATTTCAATGCAACTTTAAAATGAAATAACTTTGGAATAAAAGCGAATACGAATACCAAACTTTTTGCCTCGCATCTCATATACTATGTACGGCCTAGGGTTGCATAGGGTCAGGTTTTGGTCAAGTTTTAGGCTCGGGTTTGGGCTAGCATGGCTCGACCAAGATGGTGAACAATGGGGGAGTTATAAACATGTGAAGGTAAAGGGGTTTCTAGGCAAATTAGTGGTAAATGGTCAAACTAAGGCACGACCATGGATGGTTAGGCTCGGCCAGAGGGTCCAGGTGGTAGATCAAGGACTGGAGTGATGAGGTAGGGTCTGGACAAGGAGGTGGTGGTGGCCAAAGGTTGTGCTGGTGATGGAAAATGGAGTGGTGATCAACTAGGTGCTCGGCTATGCATTGTTTTGGACATTGTTTGCATTTTTGGTGAAGTTTGGCTTCAAGGAGGGTTTGGCCATGGTCTAACCTGAAGTGGTGGGTGGTGATGATGCCAAGGAAGAGTGTATGGGATGGTGGGCATGGCTATGGTGAGGAGGCCATGCAAATAGAAGAGAGAAACAAGGCAAAAGCATGAAAAAAATGAAAGAAAAAGTGCAAAAAGAGAAGGCCATTACCAAGGAAGTTTGATGAAGCCATGAGAATGAGAAGTGCTGAGTTGTTTTTCACGTAAAAATTAAAATAATACACGGCCAAAACTAAAGAAGTGGACAGGAAAAATGAATTAAAGTGAAGGTTATGGCATTTGAAAAGTTTTTAAAGGTGAAAGGACTTATGTTTTGCACTTTTTTAAAACCTTTGGTATTTCCTTTTCTCTTTGATTTTATAAAAACAAAATGACTCAGAAATATACTTTACAAATCGAAACCAAGTAAAAATATAGGAAAACAAACAATTAATTTTAAAGAAAATATAAAAAGAATGAAAGAAATTACTTAAAAATACAAAAAGTGTCAAGAAATTACAAATAAATCACTACTAGTCTTGGAAACATATCCACTTCATTTTAAAAATATTACGAAGTGAAAATTTGAAATAAAATAATTTATGTATAATTTTAAAAATAAAATAAATAATTAAATTGGAGAAAAATAGAAAAAGGGAAAAAATTGTTTAAAAATAACAAACATGACATAAAAATTACAAGAAATTTACTAATGGCTTTGGAAAATTATTTACTTCATTTTAAAAATATTATAAGACAAAAATATACATACAATAACATATTAAAACATATTAAAATAAAATATGACAAGGAAAATATAATTTTTATAATTTAAAATAACCAAAATTACTAAATAACTCAAATTGTACTCAATATTGAAATATACATAACTTTCACAATTTAAATCCGTTTCCAACCAAACGAAAAGCAGTATTCATGTTACTAAATCTATTTTCATAATAAAAGATAAAATTTAAGAATTTATATATTTAAATTTGAAATCTAAAAGTCAAAATTTGACTAATTTGACCAGAAATCCACTTTTCAGTAAAATATCCAATTTATACAAGTTTGAAAATACAATTCACGTAAAAATCAACATTTATATTTAAAATAACATAACATATTCATTTTAATAAATAAAATAAAGTTTTTAAATCAAAATTTCAAATAAAATAATCAAAATAAACAATTAAAATAAATCACAAAATTCAGGGTTGTTATAGGTTCCACCGAAATGCAACATCTGTTAATGTTTCGGTCAAATTAAAGGGCAGTGCAACCCAAAGCAAATATGGATACCCAGAACTAGTAATCAAAATAGAGACAATTTTCAAGAAATTAGTTCACTTGAAACTCAAGAACTATATTCCAATAAAGAAGTAACAAACCACTCAAGAATGCGAAAAAACAATGATCGAATCAACCAAGATTGTATCATTTTCGATCAAGAAGATAATCCTGAGGCAATCACCGATCAAGATGATTGGATCACATCTATGGAAGTTCATCAGTTTAAAGATTATGAGAAAAGTTCAATTCTTTCGAATCAGCACAGTACAGAGGAGGGTAATATTATTAAAAAGGTATTTAGCTCTAAAACCCTCCTATTTCAGAGCCATGTTTGGTTACTGAGAATGTTTGTACGAAAATATACAATATCTCGCATCAAGATAATAGCCAGATTTGGAACAGTGGAATAAAGGAGGAGTCTCCTTCTGAATTTGCTACAGAGGTTGAGGACAAGGATGGCATCAACTCAACATTGCCTCGCAAGAAAGTCTCTCCCCCTAAGCAGGCTGTAGTGGCAGAGTCTAGTGACTCGGCCATGCCTCGCACAAGTAATTTCGTTATTTCTCTGATTAAGGTTCCTGAATTAAAGCAAAAGGAAGAAAATGAATCATTGATGACTGATGCTACTGACCAGTTCATATATCTAATTTACACAATCCAAAACCAAAACCTACTAGTAAGCTAAAAGGAAGTAAAGAGAAGAAAGCTTTCAAACAAAAATATATTTCAATCAATCCAGAATGGGATGAAATGTCTACAAGACTAAAAGCTAAGAGTATGGATAATAAGAGGAGGGGCAAGGGTACAACAGTGTCTGGTACCATTTAAATTTCCTTTTATTATTTATATATATATGTCTATATTTGCATGGAGTGTCAGCGGTATGAATTCCCCAACTAAGCAGTCAGATATCTTATATATGATAAACATTTATAAGCTTACCATTATTACTCTTACACAAAAACAAATTGAGTGATGAAAATTATGATAAATTTTGTTTTACGTTGTCTAGTAATTGGAAATCTACAAATAATAGTGATTGTGACTGTAAAGGAAGAATCATTACTATATGGGACTCTAATATTTGGACAAACTTGAATATTAGTAAGACAAACATTTTATAGATTGTCAATTTAAAAATATTGGTGGCTTTCTGATTTAAGTTACCTGTGTCCATGGTAGTAACCTTGAAAGTGAGAAAAATGACTTGTGGTGTAAACTAAAGATTTGAATTCAAAATATAATTTTCCTTGGATTATTTTAGGTTATTTTTATACTATTTTTCATGTTTCAGAGAAATTTGGAAGCAATAAAGTTCCTCAAAGTAAGTTAGATAGTGTAAATAATTTTCTTTTAAACACTGTTCATATGGAACCAATTATTAGTGGGAATAAGTAGACATGGAAGTCTAGATTGGTTAAGAATATCCATTGTAAGTTAGGTAGAATTTTAATCAATAGAGAATTCTCAAACATTTTCTCAAATTTTATTTGTTCAACTTTAGAACAAAATTCCAGCGATCATACTCCTTTAATTATTAATCTATTTAACACTATGAATTTAAACGAAAAAGTTTCTCCTTTTAGGTTTAAAAACAATTGGGTCTTGGAAGAGAATTTTAAAACTTTGATGGATAATGTGTTAATTTTTTCTTGTAATGATACTAAACGATTTCAATTTAGTATGCTCTTGAAAAATATCAAATACGTTATTAAGAACTGGAATAAGAATAGTTATTTAAATAACAATAATCTGGATTATTTAAGAAAGGATGGAAAAATCTTACAATATCTTGCAGACGATAACCCAGAAGATATTGGTATAACCAACAATTTTTTAATAATCAAAATTTTTTATCTACTGAAATTTATAAAATGTAGTTAGTGCTAAACAAAAGGCTAAGGTAGACTGGCTAACTCTGGGTGATGATTGCACTAAATCTTTTTATGCTAAAATGAGCAATAGAAAGCATACTAATAATATCGGTAACGTCATTGATAATACTGGTAATCTTTCCAATGCTTATGACAAAATTGCTAATAAAGCTGTTGTGTACTATGAGAAACTATACTTCAATGAGAATATTTAAAAAAAATTCCTCATATTATTTGCAAGAATATTTTGAAAGATAACACTTCAGATATTTTACTTTCTCATGTTTCATTAGAGGAAACAAGATATATTATTTTTAATGCTACTGATAATAAAAGTCTAGGCCTGGATGGGCTTAATGCAAAGTTTTACAAAAATCAGTGGGATAATATTAAAAATCAAATTTATGAAGGCATATATGAATTTCTGGTTAGAGGCAAAATTCTTAAAAGTATTAATCATACCTTTATTACTCTAATACCTAAAAAGAAAAACCCCACTAATACTGGTGACTATAGGCCCATATCTTGTTGTAATTTCATTTATAAAATCATTTCGCCTACGTTGAGAAATAAAATGAAAATATTTCTGCCTTTCATCATCTCTGATAACCAGAGTGCTTTCGTGCCTGGTAGATTAATATCCAAAAATTCTATGCTAGCATATTAGATGGTGAGAAAATTCAATAATAAAAATGGTGATAATGTGTGTATAAAAATAGATTTACCGAAAGCTTGTGACAAAGTGAATTGGTATTTTATTTACCATATAATGAAATGTATGGGATTTCCTAGTAAATTTTATGACCTGATTAAGGAATGCATAAACACACATACCTTCTCTATACTTATTCAAGGTAAATCTAAAGGTTTCATAAAAAGTAATAGAGGTACTAAACAAGGTGACCCTCTTTCACCTTATCTTGTAAACTTGGTCTTGTAAACTTCTTTTTATTGCAGAAAGAATAGAGCTAATTAGAACCGTGGTTTATGCAATCATTCTCTACTGGTTACAAACTTCCACATTCCTGTAGCTTCTATTAAAAAATTAGAAAGTAAATGTGCTGATTTTTTATGGAGAGGTAAATATCATAAAATTAGTTGGGATACTGTTTGTAAAATAAAGAATGAAGTTGGGTTTGGCATTGGAAATATGAATAACCTTAGTCAAACGTGTCATTTAAAATTAATACGGAGATTTATTAGTGCAGACTCTCTGCGGGCTAGATGGATGAAGGCTAAGTATCTCATGAAGGGTAATTTTTGGAATATAGTACCAAACAGCAATCATGCTAATACTTGGAAGCAAATTTTAAACTGTAGAAGTATTGGTAAGTTTCTTTAAAAATAAATTTTAAACCAGGTGTGGAAAACGGCTTATGGTTTGACCCCTGGTTCAATAATGACTCCTTTGTTAATAAAGTTGGATGGAGTAATTTAGTTATTTTTGGAGATTCCAATGCAACAGTGTCTTCTATTATTATAAACAATCAATGGCAACCTCAAATTCACCCAATTACTAACCCACACAAAGATGACATATGTAAAATTCACCTTGATTGTAATGCAGATAGTGATTACATGGTATGGAAAGCAAGCAATAAAGGGAAGTTTTCCTTTAAAAATACATGGAATGCTGTAAGAAATAAAGTCACCAAGGTTGATGGTGTGATTGCATTTGAAACATGTTGAACAGCCCTAAGATGGTATACTGTACGTTTTTTGCTTTACATAACAGATTGCCCACTTAGGACAAAATAAAAAAATGGTGTAATAGTACTAGTTCACTATGTTCCTTACGCAATCTAGAAAATGAGAGCTCTTATCATCTATTTTTTGAATGCACTCACTCGTATTTTATTTGGTATCGCATTCACGCTAAACTGGGTATTCAAAACAATGACCTTATGGATCTCAAGCAAGCTATTCATTTCATAAATATCAAGTTCAAAGGAAAATCTATTAAAAGATACCTAGCTCACATTTTTATTACTACTGCCATCTACCATATTTAGAGAGAAAGAAATGCATGTACTCATAACTAAATAAGTAGCAGTAAAGAGCAGAAATGGCTACTCATTGACATAGATAGTAAGTTTCTGCTTCACAAATCAAAGAAAAAAGTTAAAGATCAAACCAAATTTGCAAATTTAGTTGAAGTCTGGAGAATAGAAGCAGACAGTAAGCATCTGGAACAATTTTTAGCCCACCTAGGTAGTATACAGATGAGAAATCATTTACCTAAAGAGTATACTTCTGATAGTGCTTCAAACAGATCTCATGTTACCACAAATCGAGATTGTACTGCCTTCCAAAGGTTTGAATCAACATATCTAAGTCGTATTGACTACAGGTCTGTTAATTTTCCTTGGTTTAACCATAATCAGAGAAATATTTTCACAGCTGAAGAAATTGAAGGCATGAGAGCTAAATTTAATGAAGGCTTGTCGTACTAGAAAAGAGAAGAAACTAGTGGAGTTAAGAAGGAAGGAAGCAAAGTCTAAGTTTTGGTGAGTCGCCATTGTTTTCTCTGGAGGAAGAGAAGAAGTGGTATGAAAGTTTGTAGTCTACGCTATGTTTTTAGGGAATTCGAGTGTTAATGGTTGTATTGGGTCTTTTACCCATTCTATTTGTTATTTGTATTAGTGGGTTGGGTCCGATTTACTCTTTTATTCAAAAAAAATTCTACAATTATCATCTTTTAGCATATTAGTTGCAGTATTTCAACTAAATTGAATTTTAGTCAATTTTATTAAAATTTAAAATCTCAACAACTTAATTTATCTCAGTTTTATTTTTATTATTAAACCAATTTTGCCTTATGAATAAAATTAACATTTCTATACTTTTTATTACATTCATAATCTGCAGTTATCGTCTTAACTCATTTTACGTAACATTTAATTTCAGTTAATTATAATTTATTAAATAAATTGGTAACAAATAATAATTGTCATCATTTCCACATTTAATAACATTTGTAAGTTTATTATTTACAAACATATGTTATAATAACTCACACTACAATAATTTTATTCAATTACAATTTATTACACAATATTTCATTAATAACTCAACATTTATATTATCAGTTACTCTTTTTATCCAATTATCAATTATTACACACATTATTTCAATTAATTTACAAACTATAACCAATATAACTTTTTGATCATTTCAATTAATTGGAATTTCATTTAAAGAAGCCATCAATTTACCTTAAATTACTACTATTACATTTCATTCCAGTTATATTCTTATTATTATATCACAATTTCTTATTTCTTCCAACATTAAATTACATAATCTTATTATATTAACTATTTTTAATTATCGAAAATTATGGGTTGTTACACTCTCCTCCACTCAAAACATTTTGTCCTCGAAAAAGAAAAGAAACAATTGAGAAACTAATATATCTTATTCAAAATATTAAATTTATAAACAATCAATTTACATAATTAAATAATTTAAATAAAATATCTCAATTTATAAACAATTAAATCCTTTACATTTAAGTAATAAAAGTTTGAAAAACATTTCACAAAATTTTTCTAAGTCCAAAAATCACAGAAAATTTCGGTAGAGTCTCCTTTGTACGAAGAGACATGGGAGAAATAATAATATCAATAATAATAAAATATATCACATATTTCAAAATAATATATCCCAAACCACCGGAAATATATAATATAATATCGCTAGAAAACCTTAATCCAAGAACGTACCTATTTGTCAGGCAAACAAGGGTTAATTTATGAAACCAAAAGTAATAGTTATTTCTTCCATAACCTTTATTTCACATATATAATCCAAAGAATTTAATATTTATGTAAAAAAGAAATATTTAAGTTGTTTCAGTCAATAACAACAAATCAATCACAACATAACAACAATCATTTTGCAAATAAACAGTACAAACATCGTTTTTAATAAGGAAAACAATTATCCATTCATGATAACCAAAAATAAAAGGTTTGTTCGGCTTCAGAACCTTAAATTATATAAAATGACAAATAAACTATGAAGTGAACCATACACTCAATAGTCATAAATAAAACTTTACAAATTATTTACACATCTCCATACAAAATAGAAGTATCCATTCCCAACCATTCCATAAGCCAAACAAACCATAATTTCAATATTATTTAAGTTTGTTTCACATCATTTACTGTTCTTTCCTCATTCATATAATGATTGTTTTCCTTAATTTACATTTATCACTTACCAAATTCATTTCCCATTAAATTACATTCATTTGTTACAAAATTTCATTTCTCATTTATACATACAATGTTATTTTTCTCTTTTCATTACCAACATTCATTACTTGCGTAAGCCATTTCCATTTCAATTATTAGATTATTCATTATTATGTAAGTCTCTTTATAATTTAATTTACAATTAATAGATTGTTTCCTTCTCACATTCATTCTTCCATATATAGTATTATCGAATATTAAATCCATTTCTAAATCATTTCAATGTTTTCTAAAGTTATAATCATTCAATTAGTATAGTACTCACTTTAATTATAAATGGCTTAAACGTTTGCTTAAGTTTATAATACTTACTCAAAGTGTTCATCCATTACTATTCAATCTGATTATAGATAGAGTAAACGTTAACTTAAGCTTATAATCATTTTTCTTAAATAATTCATTTTGTTACATTTAATTAGTAGTATTTCAAACTATTAACTTTAGTTTATAACAATTTATAACATTAGAATTCCTATTTATAGAAGAAACTCCATTGAAAACTTTCATTTTTTTTTCCAAGTTTTACTTGTATAATATTCTATTACATATTCCTATTTAGCATTACAACTTTTTATATTTTGGTAAGTTATGTATATGTCTATTAGAATGTAATAGAAAGTTAGATAAGTTATCATATTTGTTTTAATTAATAAAATGTTCAATAGTTACATTTTCTTATTTCCATTTCTTAATTTATAAATGACAACCTTAAATTTCTTTATATTCATTCATCTCTTAACATCTACTTTCTTATTTCACATCTTACCAGCTTCCAAACATTAAAATAGTTAAGATTTCATTTCATTACATCAATGGAAAATTACTAACTATCAGAAAAATTTAAGGACTAAACTCAGGGTTCATTTTAGTCATTTAGAAAATAATATATATATATATATATGTGTGTGTGTGTGTGTGTGTGTGTGTGTGTGTGTATTTATATTCTTTGTAGATCAAATATATTTAGGGATTTAAAATCAAGATTTATTTATCAAAATAAATGTGTAGTAAAACTACTACAATGGTCTTCCCACTTTGAAACTTGAAAATGAACATCGATGATGCATGCACTCATCACCGAAATTATTTTCCAGTGAAAGAAAGGGGAGTACAGAAATTATTTCCTTTAAAATTCTTTTTAAAACTTCCTTCCATATCACATTGAAATGTTTATATCGAAAAATACATTCAAGTAATACTAATATTATATTCTAAATTCTTTCGAAAGGAATTTTCAAAATTCCAAAACTTATGTTCTTAATTTCTAATTTATATTAACTTTTTTGTAAGTCCTATTTTCAATGAATATTTATAAAATTTCTCTACCTAACAACAACATAGCATATGTAACTATATCATTTATCAAATTTATTATTTTATATATAAAAAATATAATCGACAAAATTATTTCATTTACCTATATTTCAAAACAATATTGTGTCAGTCTATCCTATTAAGTGTTTAGAAATCCCTCACGGTGCCACAGCGTCCCATGTACCGACCGAAATTTATAAATACAAAACATAAAAAATTAACTCAATACAAAAACTCTTGTAACACTAACAAATACACTCTCTCATATACACACACACACTCGACTACTCATTCTAGAGTATTACTGCCCTATTTTACGTGAGTTAAACCCCACAAAGCTAAGATTATTACTAAACCAAAGCTCTGATACCAACTGCAACGACCTACCTTTTAGGATGGCTTAAATCGACGATAAATCACACACGTCAGACTTAAATCATTCAAGATGGAAGATTGTTATGGGGTAAATAAGAAAAACAGGGAAAGAAAGAAAACAAATACAGAATCTTGCAGCAGAATGACAAAATATAATTATCAAATAAACAGTTCATGAAGCTATTTACAAATTACCTTGATTATACTTTAGTAATACAGATTAGAGTCACATACAACAAGGAAAATAATAAATAAATGCAACGCAAAAACATGAAGCAGTGGAATAAGTATAACAAAAGATAATAGTACAAAATCTTCGTCTTTATCCTCCAAAAAGCAGTCTTCGATAAACTGAAAAGCTCAGGCTGACCCAAACGAATTGAAAGGACAAAACACTCGAGTCAAAACTAAAAGATCTTATGTAAGTTAAATCAATAGTAAGTAAATATGAGTGCAATGGTGGCAGAGATGTTTATTGGGTATGACATCTCCTATCAAGTGTCAACATTAGTGTAGTAATTTAAGAGATGTTCGAGATTTACATCTCCTAAGGATCCGTTAAACTATCTACATTCATAGTATAATACGCTATTGTAATAGTGTCTACGGTAAAGTAAACTTTTAAAATAGCGTTAAGGCATTACCCACATCCCCCTTAACAAATTTTATATAATGTTGTATCTATACAGATACTGCAAACTCCACCTGTAGATGGTCTATCACAGAGCACTCCATAGGTACGAAACAAAACAAACTCGTAGAAGACGCGATAGGGCATGTAAACACAGCACTCGAGGCAATGCGAGGGTAGATATACCAACTGCACTCCCGAACTGGTGGTAACGCATAGCAGCTACTACCGCCCACCTTGGACACACTCCCAAAATCAAAATCGAGGGGTGGCCACCAAATAAATCACAAGGTAAAAATATAGTATCGATGAAGTGCCCAATATGAGGAATGACCTCACTTGGCCCGGGATAGCTCCTGCTTCAATCACATCTAAGCTGACTCAAGGGAGTCAGGGTCATGTAAATACCTCATACATAATCATTCGCCAAACCATCTACTTCATTTTTGGAATCTCCACCACGTACATAGTTGTTAAAGTGGTTATCGATATTGCCAAAGAGTGTGACAATATCTGATCCTAGTCTCTTTAACAACCAAACTCTTATTACACACCAAATGGTTCTTTTACATTTCAAAAAGTCAATACATAATTGATATCAAAATATCATATTCGATTTCAAACCATATCTCTTTCAAAATCATATTCACTTTCAAAACTATATTCACATTCAAAATCATATTCACTTTTGAATTTGTCGGTAAGATAAGTTAATTAAATCCTCGTTCCAAAATCATCATATTTAATCAAATATGTCATTTCATAAAAAGGTATCAGTTCCAAATTCCAACTTAGGTTGTATCATCATCAAAGATTTAAATATAAATACTTCAACTTTACATAGTCTGAAATTTTAGAAAATAGTTTAGATAGTCATAAATGGTTTTAATTGCTTGAAAATAATTTAAAATAAACTAAATAGTTTTTAAAATAGTAAAATAGTTTAAATAGATTTTAATTAGATTTTAAAATGATATAAATGGATATGAAATAGATTAAATAGATTTTAAATTATCTTAAATAGATTTAAACTAGATTTAAACTAAATTAAATAAATTTAATTAGTTTAAAATAGGCAAGATAGATTAAATGGATTAAATAGGTTATAGTAGATTAAAATAAATTAAAATAGTCTAAATTGATTAAAATAGTTAATTTAAATAAAATAGTTTGAATTAGTTAAAAATAGATTTCAAAGTTATATCCAAACATCTCAATCACTCAATTCCGATAAATTCATTTATATTTAGCACTTCAACTTTGAAATTCCAATTTAAATCCTTTGAACAATTCATTAAATCAATTCCAATTTCAGCATGAACGCGCATTTTATCGAAAAAAATTAAGTCTATATAAATCCATTCCTATTTCAAAATGACATTTAACTAAATTCAAAATTTAAGGAATTAAAGTTATTTAATTTAACCAATCCGGTGGCCATATAAAATTTTCTACCCTATGGTCAAGTAATACAGATATTTATCATTTCAACCCGCAATTTAAAATTTTACGGTTATATATCATTTCAAACCGCAATCTAGAATTAAATAAAATCCATAAAATCGCTCGAATCTATCATTTCGACCCATAAGATTTTTCCCTAATCTATAGATCGTTCAGGTATGTATCATTTCAACCCATGGGGAACTTGTAGTGCTATAACAATATGAAAATACATCATCCAATCATCCAATATCACAATCAAACATTCATCACAATCATCATCCAAATTAACTAATAACCATCAATATCTAACTGATTATCATTAGTACGTATTAACTAACTGTAACGACCCCGGATTTTTATGAATTTAAATTTATAATTTAAATGAATTTTTGAATTAAATTTGTAAAATTGATTATAAATGGCAGCGAGTTTCCCCGATTCAAATAGAAAAAAATATATTAAGTCGTATGAAATTGAAAATTTGTATATATTGGATTTGAAATAAAATAAGAAATAAATGTTTAAGTAAATTTGAATTTAATATATAGGAAATATGAACTACAAAAAAAGTACATTTATAAAATATAAATCTATGTATAACAAGACATACAAGTCAATGAAATATTTAAGTTAGAAGTGTAAATAAATCCATACAAGATGAATTATAAAATATAAATTAAACACATTGAACAAAAATAATAACATTTAATGTCATTCATATTACAAAACACGTAAAATAATATTTTAAGTTAACAATAGAAATTTATTCATATTCCAAAGTATAAGTTAAATATAAAATGAATTAAACTATAAAATGAGTACGAAGTAACACCTTAGCTAAAAATATAACAACATATAAAGAATAGAATTCATTTATAAAATAAAGTATGCAAGGCAAATAAATATTATAAGTTGCCTGTAGAATTTTGAGATGCAAAGCTAAGGACCAAGTAATTTAAAAATGTATACAAGTATGCAAAATCATATCGACCGAAAGAAAAATATTTAAATACCTATAAACAAGACATAGAGGACTTTAGCAATAAATGCAAATGTCCTTAATATATCATATAATATTCATCAGCTACTATAGCCAAATCTTGGTTAGTTAAAATACAAATGGAAAGTATCTCTGACCATTGGAAAGTAAACATCACTTTGTACAAAAAGAACATACTATCACCTCTACAAATAATATAATACCCTGTACACTTTCTTCTATATGATCAACTTCATCTCAGTTTTGTTCATTCGAAACTGAGTAAACCAGAAGATAAGCATCACGTTTCCAAACATGGAAAACAAAAACAACAAACTAGATCAATTTGCAAAACCTGTAGACGTAGGAAAGATCAAAGTTTTCAACCTGGAACGGAGAAGAAAAGAGTTCCAGTTCCATCTTCTCTTCAAAGCTCAGGGAAATATGATCAAAAACAAAGATAAAAAAAAAAGCAGAGCAGTTTGGAAAATTTCATGGTCCAGATTTTCAAACTCAATCTTCTCCTCTGTTCTTTATAATTCCAAGGTGAGTAACCTCACTTTTGTTACTTTAAAGCCAAATTTTGTTGCATGCTAGTGTTGTTGTACTAAATTTGTATTGGGTGAATCTGCTGTGTGTATAGATGTATGATGTATGTATGTTATTTCCAACAGAAGCTACTCTATTATAGTTCCAGTTTTTCTGTGTGGTATAAATTTATTTTTTCCTTGGAACCAATTGTTGATAGGACTAAGTTACAAACAAAAGATGTTTGATTAATCATAGATTAAGGTTTAAAAGTTAAATTTAGATAAATTAAAAATGAGTGACTCTGTAAACCAAAACCAACAGTGCAATTGTATATAAAGTTGAAACCCAAACTTTGTAATTCATTAACCCAAGATTATAGATTGAATCCATACACCAAAACATGATTTTTAACACTAAAACCATAATTTCTAGTTTGGGAATAAGTGTGCATTTCTGGGATGAACTGGATATGGGTTTGGGGCAAATTCTGGTGATCTCGATGTTAAGGGAGGTCATGGCTCTCTAGGATGGTAGAGGAGTGAACAGGGGTTGCAGGAAAATTTCTGGGGAGGCGAGCAGATGAACGTGGAAGCGGTGGTGACGAACACTAGTTTGAAAACCTAGTTTGGACGTGGATTTGTGTTTTGATTCGTTCGTCACCGTTAGGTGATCGAGTTCAACGTGGCTTTGGGGGATGGTAGCGGGGTGGTAGACGAGGTCGTGGCCGGAATTTCGTGACCTCCGGTGGTCGGAGGAGTGGATGCGACGCGTTGACAGGTTTGGGGTTGGTGGCTTTTGCACATTCCAGGTTTGTGTTGCGAACTCGATTTTGATTCGAGATGCTGCAGTGGCTTTGGAGGATCGTGATGATGTCATGAGTTGATCGGCAAAGGGTTGCAATTCTGGTGGGTGGCCGGAGGTGGTCAGAGACACGGTGCACGTGCACCTTGCATTTTTGAGGTCTGGTGGGTTTTTGGGGGTGTGCAGTTTTGTTCTCGGGGAAGACTCGGGTTATACGAGAGCTCGACTCGAAGCAGGGGGAGGCAAGACTCGAAGCAAGTTTGATTTCCTCGAGTCAGTTTGTTTTGCTTCAGGTTTTTTCAAAACCTGTTTGCAAACTTGAAATTTGACCAAATTTAAATAGAATTTAAAGTTGTGAGATAGTTTTAAACAAGTATAAATCTAGCTGAAGTTTAGATTCAAATGATTTTGAATCTTAAAAAGTTTTAAATTATTTCAATGAGGGTTTAGGTTTTTAAAAAACTGCAGATTTCCAGATTTTCAAATTGAATCTTAAATCTGAAAATAAGATTTAAACAGCGGTTTAAATTTAAAAGTTAAGTTCAGTTTTCAAATCAAATAATTAAAGTAGTGGATTCAAAAATCATTTTTGAATCCAGGTCAGGGAATTTGAACCAGTTTCCAAATCTGGATGTTTTTAAATCAAGTTTAAATCAAATAGTTTTTTAAGTAAATTTGTTTCAAACAAATGTTTTAAAACTTGAATTTTGGTAAAGTTCTTTTATAAAAGAAATTTCAGGAAAAAAAATTATTAATTAAACTGTTTTAAATAACTTGAATGATAAATGTTCTTCACATTTATTTTAAAGGATTATAAATTGAATTTAAATTTGATTAATGTTTAAATGGTTAATCATTTTGGATCTTAAATTCAAAATGGAATTTAAATTTGAATCTAAAAGTGTAATGTTTTTAAATATATAGTTAAACGTTAATTAAATCATAAGTAAAGGAAATGAATTATATTAAGGATAATTAAGGTTCTTAGTGATTTAATTAATAAGGTAATTAAAGAATGATTTTGTTATATAAATTAATAAATTAGATTAATTTATAATTAAAAATAATTAATAATGATTTAATCTAAAATAATTTCTTAAGAAAGTGATTAAGAAATGTTATTGGTTAATAAAGATAATCGACTAAGGAGTATTGAATATTGACAAAGGTGATTAATTGTAGTAATTAATTTGGATTAATTAAAATAAGTAATTAAAAGTTTAAATTAAGTAAGGAATAATTAATTTATAAACTAAGGATTATTAATTAGATGTAAATTAATGATTTAAGTTGATTGATCAAGCGATTAAGCAATAAATTAAATTTAAGGATAATGTGATAGATTAACCCAGGTAATTAATTTGAGAATAATTAATTTTTTAAAAGTTAATTAACTAATGAAGGTGATTAAGGAAAAAAATCATCAATTAAGAAGTAATTAATTAATTAATTAAGAATAATTAATTAAGAATAAATTATTAATCTAGGATAAATTAATGATTAATTAAAAGATAGTTTACTAAATGTTTTTTTAATTAATTGATTATTAATTTTCAATGACCAACAAATTGATTCATAAAAATAAATCTGATTAACTTAATCAGATAATTAAATAAATCCTACCTATGGATGCTTGGATTATATTGGATGTTAAACTGTTTGATATCCCTGTTATATGATGCTTTATGATTATCCTGATTTTTGTTGTGATCTATGATGAAATTTATTATCTGTGGTATATATATCTGTGAATCTGTGTATGAAAGATAAGCGTTGTAATTTATATCGCTTATTTAATATATTGTTGTATTTGATCTGTGATGATTGAATAATGTTGCATAAATTGTGTTAAACCCCTGGACCACACTTTTACACGCACCAATATGGATTTCACGAGGAAATCAGTTAAGTCACAGATTTTCAAATGATTTTTAGAAGTTGAATATTTAAAATCAAATGTTTTCGAAATGGAATCGAAATAAAAGTGAAAAGCTTTTGAAATGGAATTTCAAAGATGTAATTTATTTTTGAATAACTTGATTAAAGTTTGAAATTTAAATAATTTGATTTAAATTTAAATTCAAGATTTGAAATTGAACTCTATGATTTGAAATTAGAGATTAAAGATGTTATACCAGTTATATATGAGTTAAAACCATTTTAATATATTGATTTTGAGAATTAAAGGGCTTTAACTCGAACAAATATAATTGGATTTTTCTGAAACGAAAACTGTTTGTTTTCAATTAATAAAAGCTTTCACATAAGAAATGAACTTCCAATTTGAGTTAAAATGATCTCTAATTTGAAATGAAGATAATTTCCAAGTTATGAAAACGATTTGAAAGCTATAAGTTAAATCTTAATTTAAAGATTTAATGGGTTGGTCCTATAGAAATGAGATTGTTTTGGAAATCTATGAATTGATCTTTGTGAGATAAATCGTTTTGTTTAAAGATTTGAAATGGTAATTTGTTTAACCATTTAAAGAAAATTTTGGGTTTAAGTTGCGACTTAATTGAAATCCCAATATCCATTTGTTTTTGAACTATTTCGCTCACTATTCGGTTTAGCCGGGAGAGGACCTTTGTGTCATATATCCCATTTCGAATATTGATACGTCGTTATGGATAGCATTTGAAGACCGGTGATGAAGATCGGATATTCACAAAAACGAAAGGATAACTCGTCGATTGTCTCTGCACTGAGTCACGCCGGTATAGAGATTTCCTAAGTGATGGGAAGTCCGATCGGGATTGTGAATACCCGGATTGCAAGGGCTTCGTAAGAAGTGCCTTCGGTTCTGTTCAAACCCAGAATAGACTTGTATGGATTGTGTGTCTGACATTACATTTTGAGATATAAAGCAGATTTCTTTCAAATACATTTCTGTTGGTAGCGGAGAATTTATTCTTTTAGCTTAACACCCTTCTCTGAGACGTACGAGCTCAGAGGTTATGTAGTTGTAGGTTATCAGCGATATATTCCCAATTTGGTAATGTGACATGCTAAGTGTTGCTGTGAAATGATCATTGTTTGATCATTTGTGATATGATCATTTGTTTGATCATTTATCTTTGTGATCATTACTTTGATCATTTGTTGACCCAAAGCATAGCTTTGTACCAAAGCGTAGCTTTGTGGACGAGACTTCGTCGAACCTCACACCCCGGAATGGTCGAAACAGGAAAGATGCAGCAAGGTTATTGGGGGGTAGCGCCCCTTTAGGGTATGTTCATTTCCTTCTGGAAAAGGGTGGTATCATGGTATGGAGCCCAGATACTTACTCATGTGGAAAACACTCTATTTATTATGGTGTGATGTTGGTTATCGAGCGCTCGGATAAAGGTCCTAAAGGACCGGGAGGTGGCATACTCGTGTCAGTTGTTACCCAGTTAGGGGTAACCCGGCCTTGTGTTGGCAGAGATCCGGTTAGGTTCTCGGGGACGTCCTTCCAGAGGCGTTCTCATGTGGCAATGGGAAGTTCCTTGGCCTGACCATTTGTTGGAAATCCAAAGAAACAATACGAGCCTTGTACGGTTTTAGTTGTAGAACCTGTCTCCTCAGGAGGCAGCTATAGCGGGCATAATATAATGGTACCTATGCTGGCTAAGATTTATATTCTACTTTCGAAATTGTGTTCTGCACCGTGCACTTATAATAATAATATCAAAGAATTTTTCTGCGTATTAAGCATGTTTGACTATCATAAGAAGAAATCTCCTCCAAGTCTGCGTTTGCATTGTGTGTGTGGCGGGAGGTCTTATGGTAGTTTCATTTTCAAAAAGCATTGCAAATTTATTTTAAAATTCTCTTGTTGATTTTTTTGAAAGATAAACTGTTTTGTTGCTCACACCAGTCCCATGACTGATCCGGAGTTTATTGTTCCTTTCCTAAACTCTGGGTGCTCATTATTTTCCACACGAGCAGTCTAGAGTTTGGTTTTTCAGATAGTTAGGTCCAGTGGATTATCTGGAGTTAGTTCAGTCCTTGGTTCGCACCAGTCTTGCCTAGCTTGGTGCATTGTTATGGGGAGTTCGAGCTATTGCTGGATTAGTTCTTGGAGATGGAATTCAGATTTGGAGTTCTTCGTTGAAGACTATCTTAGAGTTATTTTGTTCCGCTGCTAGTGTTATCTATTTTCTTTCCGCTGCTATTTTCTTGTATCTCTGATGTATATTCATATTCATTGTATCACTCTGTTGTATCAGTGTTGTATATCAATGTATTATTCTTTTTATTCCGCTGTGTTATTTACTTAATGTTGTTATAAGCTCCGGCGAATCGGATTTGAACGGTCGAATCTACGGCATTCGAATACAATTTGAAGTATGGATGTCGATTTTCGAGCGGGCAAAAACCTCATTCGTTACATTTGGTATCAGAGCTAAGGTTGAACTTTAGCTCAGGAGTATAACACATTAAGTAGCTCATTAGAGATAGGGTGAAGTAAACCCTAGAATGAGTAATCCCTAAGATATCCGTTCGTACGCCTCAGTAAATTCTCTTACTATCCACCGATAGTGAGTATGAGTGCAAGAAGAGAACAAGATAGGGGACAGGGAAATACGACTATAAATGGTCGATACTCCGTAACAACAGTGGAAACAACTTTCTTATCAATTTCCTTTGATTCGTTTCCAAATTCTTTTGATTTCTTCGTAACAACTGCAAGAAGAAGTTTCGGTGTAATGGTGGCCCTACGAATCGTTGTAGAAAATTCTTACTTTGATCTTCATCGGTTTCCTATCAATTTTGATTTTAAACTTTAATGAATAAATTTGAAATTTGAATTTGAAATTTGAATAAATTGGAAATTTTAAATTAAGTTAAATTGATTAATATAATATGAAGAATAATTTGAATTGTATCGATAAATCGATTTCGTGTAAAACCAAATTTGAAATTCTATTATAATTTCTTGTATCTGCTGTTGATATTCTGATTTGGCTTACCAAATGCATAATAAATATCCAGTTTGATCTGAAAAGATATTTCTCTATCTTTCATCTATCTTTGTTATCTCTCTCTGGCGAATTTCGAGGACGAAATTCTTTTAAGGGGGGAAGTTTGTAACGACCCCGGATTTTTATGAATTTAAATTTATAATTTAAATGAATTTTTGAATTAAATTTGTAAAATTGATTATAAATGGCAGCGAGTTTCCCCGATTCAAATAGAAAAAAATATATTAAGTCGTATGAAATTGAAAATTTGTATATATTGGATTTGAAATAAAATAAGAAATAAATGTTTAAGTAAATTTGAATTTAATATATAGGAAATATGAACTACAAACAAAGTACATTTATAAAATATAAATCTATGTATAACAAGACATACAAGTCAATGAAATATTTAAGTTAGAAGTGTAAATAAATCCATACAAGATGAATTATAAAATATAAACACATTGAACAAAAATAATAACATTTAATGTCATTCATTTTACAAAACAAGTAAAACAAATATTTTAAGTTAACAATAGAAATTTATTCATATTCCAAAGTATAAGTTAAATATAAAATGAATTAAACTATAAAATGAGTACGAAGTAACACCTTAGCTAAAAATATAACAACATATAAAGAATAGAATTCATTTATAAAATAAAGTATGCTAGGCAAATAAATATTATAAGTTGCCTGTAGAATTTTGAGATGCAAAGCAAGGACCAAGTAATTTAAAAATGTATACAAGTATGCAAAATCATATCGACCGAAAGAAAAATATTTAAATACCTATAAACAAGACATAGAGGACTTTAGCAATAAATGCAAATGTCCTTAATATACCATATAATATTCATCAGCTACTATAGCCAAATCTCGCTTAGTTAAAATACAAATGGAAAGTATCTCTGACCATTGGAAAGTAAACATCACTTTGTACAAAAAGAACATACTATCACCTGTACAAATAATATAATACCCTGTACACTTTCTTCAATATGATCAGCTTCATCTCAGTTTTGTTCATTCAAAACTGAGTAAACCAGAAGATAAGCATCACGTTTCCAAACATGGAAAACAAAAACAACAAACTAGATCAATTTGCAAAACCTGTAGACATAGGAAAGATCAAAGTTTTCAACCTGGAACGGAGAAGAAAAGAGTTCCAGTTCCCATCTTCTCTTCAAAGCTCAGGGAAATATGGTCAAAAACAAAGATAAAAAAAGCAGAGCGGTTTGGAAAATTTCATGGTCCAGATTTTCAAACTCAATCTTCTCCTCTGTTCTTTATAATTCCAAGGTGAGTAACCTCAATTTTGTTACTTTAAAGCCAAATTTTGTTGCATGCTAGTGTTGTTGAACTAAATTTGTATTGGGTGAATCTACTGTGTGTATAGATGTATGATGTATGTATGTTATTTCCAACAGAAGCTACTCTATTATAGTTCCAGTTTTTCTGTGTGGTATAAATTTATTTTTTCCTTGGAACCAATTGTTGATAGGACTAAGTTACAAACAAAAGATGTTTGATTAATCATAGATTAAGGTTTAAAAGTTAAATTTAGATAAATTAAAAATGAGTGACTCTGTAAACCAAAACCAACAGTGCAATTGTATATAAAGTTGAAACCCAAACTTTGTAATTCATTAACCCAAGATTATAGATTGAATCCATACACCAAAACATGATTTTTAACACTAAAACCATAATTTCTAGTTTGGGAATAAGTGTGCATTTCTGGGATGAACTGGATATGGGTTTGGGGCAAATTCTGGTGATCTCGATGTTAAGGGAGGTCGTGGCTCTCTAGTATGGTAGAGGAGTGAACAGGGGTTGCAGGAAAATTTCTGGGGAGGCGAGCAGATGAACGTGGAAGCGGTGGTGACGAACTCTAGTTTGTAAACCTAGTTTGGACGTGGATTTGTGTTTCGATTCGTTCGTCACCGTTAGGTGAATGAGTTCAACGTGGCTTTGGGTGATGGTAGCGGGGTGGTAGACGAGGTCGTGGCCGGAATTTCGTGACCTCCGGTGGTCGGAGGAGTGGATGCGACGCGTTGATAGGTTTGGGGTTGGTGGCTTTTGCGCATTCCAGGTTTGAGTTGCAAACTCGATTTTGATTCGAGATGCTGCAGTGGCTTTGGAGGATCGTGATGATGTCATGAGTTGATCGGCAAAGGGTTGCAGTTCTCGTGGGTGGCCGGAGGTGGTTAGAGACACGGTGCACGTGCACCGTGCATTTTGGAGGTCTGGTGGGTTTTTTGGGGTTGTGCAGTTTTTTTCTCGGGGAAGACTCGGGTTATACGAGAGCTCGACTCGAAGCAGGGGGAGGCAAGACTCGAAGCAAGTTTGATTTCCTCGAGTCAGTTTGTTTTGCTTCAGGTTTTTTCAAAACCTGTTTGCAAACTTGAAATTTGACCAAATTTAAATAGAATTTAAAGTTGTGAGATAGTTTTAAACAAGTATAAATCTAGCTGAAGTTTAGATTCAAATGATTTTGAATCTTAAAAAGTTTTAAATTATTTCAATGAGGGTTTAGGTTTTTAAAAAACTGCAGATTTCCAGATTTTCAAATTGAATCTTAAATCTGAAAATAAGATTTAAACAGCGGTTTAAATTTAAAAGTTAAGTTCAGTTTTCAAATCAAATAATTAAAGTAGTGGATTCAAAAATCATTTTTGAATCCAGGTCAGGGAATTTGAACCAGTTTCCAAATCTGGATGTTTTTAAATCAAGTTTAAATCAAATAGTTTTTTAAGTAAATTTGTTTCAAACAAATGTTTTAAAACTTGAATTTTGGTAAAGTTCTTTTATAAAAGAAATTTCAGGAAAAAAAATTATTAATTAAACTGTTTTAAATAACTTGAATGATAAATGTTCTTCACATTTATTTTAAAGGATTATAAATTGAATTTAAATTTGATTAATGTTTAAATGGTTAATCATTTTGGATCTTAAATTCAAAATGGAATTTAAATTTGAATTTAAAAGTGTAATGTTTTTAAATATATAGTTAAACGTTAATTAAATCATAAGTAAAGGAAAAGAATTATATTAAGGATAATTAAGGTTCTTAGTGATTTAATTAATAAGGTAATTAAAGAATGATTTTGTTATATAAATTAATAAATTAGATTAATTTATAATTAAAAATAATTAATAATGATTTAATCTAAAATAATTTCTTAAGAAAGTGATTAAGAAATGTTATTGGTTAATAAAGATAATCGACTAAGGAGTATTGAATATTGACAAAGGTGATTAATTGTAGTAATTAATTTGGATTAATTAAAATAAGTAATTAAAAGTTTAAATTAAGTAAGGAATAATTAATTTATAAACTAAGGATTATTAATTAGATGTAAATTAATGATTTAAGTTGATTGATCAAGCGATTAAGCAATAAATTAAATTTAAGGATAATGTGATAGATTAACCCAGGTAATTAATTTGAGAATAATTAATTTTTTAAAAGTTAATTAACTAATGAAGGTGATTAAGGAAAAAAATCATCAATTAAGAAGTAATTAATTAATTAATTAAGAATAATTAATTAAGAATAAATTATTAATCTAGGATAAATTAATGATTAATTAAAAGATAGTTTACTAAATGTTTTTTTAATTAATTGATTATTAATTTTCAATGACCAACAAATTGATTCATAAAAATAAATCTGATTAACTTAATCAGATAATTAAATAAATCCTACCTATGGATGCTTGGATTATATTGGATGTTAAACTGTTTGATATCCCTGTTATATGATGCTTTATGATTATCCTGATTTTTGTTGTGATCTATGATGAAATTTATTATCTGTGGTATATATATCTGTGAATCTGTGTATGAAAGATAAGCGTTGTAATTTATATCGCTTATTTAATATATTGTTGTATTTGATCTGTGATGATTGAATAATGTTGCATAAATTGTGTTAAACCCCTGGACCACACTTTTACACGCACCAATATGGATTTCACGAGGAAATCAGTTAAGTCACAGATTTTCAAATGATTTTTAGAAGTTGAATATTTAAAATCAAATGTTTTCGAAATGGAATCGAAATAAAAGTGAAAAGCTTTTGAAATGGAATTTCAAAGATGTAATTTATTTTTGAATAACTTGATTAAAGTTTGAAATTTAAATAATTTGATTTAAATTTAAATTCAAGATTTGAAATTGAACTCTATGATTTGAAATTAGAGATTAAAGATGTTATACCAGTTATATATGAGTTAAAACCATTTTAATATATTGATTTTGAGAATTAAAGGGCTTTAACTCGAACAAATATAATTGGATTTTTCTGAAACGAAAACTGTTTGTTTTCAATTAATAAAAGCTTTCACATAAGAAATGAACTTCCAATTTGAGTTAAAATGATCTCTAATTTGAAATGAAGATAATTTCCAAGTTATGAAAACGATTTGAAAGCTATAAGTTAAATCTTAATTTAAAGATTTAATGGGTTGGTCCTATAGAAATGAGATTGTTTTGGAAATCTATGAATTGATCTTTGTGAGATAAATCGTTTTGTTTAAAGATTTGAAATGGTAATTTGTTTAACCATTTAAAGAAAATTTTGGGTTTAAGTTGCGACTTAATTGAAATCCCAATATCCATTTGTTTTTGAACTATTTCGCTCACTATTCGGTTTAGCCGGGAGAGGACCTTTGTGTCATATATCCCATTCCGAATATTGATACGTCGTTATGGATAGCATTTGAAGACCGGTGATGAAGATCGGATATTCACAAAAACGAAAGGATAACTCGTCGATTGTCTCTGCACTGAGTCGCGTCGGTATAGAGATTTCCTAAGTGATGGGAAGTCCGATCGGGATTGTGAATACCCGGATTGCAAGGGCTTCGTAAGAAGTGCCTTCGGTTCTGTTCAAACCCAGAATAGACTTGTATGGATTGTGTGTCTGACATTACATTTTGAGATATAAAGCAGATTTCTTTCAAATACATTTCTGTTGGTGGCGGAGAATTTATTCTTTTAGCTTAACACCCTTCTCTGAGACGTACGAGCTCAGAGGTTATGTAGTTGAAGGTTATCAGCGATATATTCCCAATTTGGTAATGTGACATGCTAAGTGTTGCTGTGAAATGATCATTGTTTGATCATTTGTGATATGATTATTTGTTTGATCATTTATCTTTGTGATCATTACTTTGATCATTTGTTGACCCAAAGCATAGCTTTGTACCAAAGCGTAGCTTTGTGGACGAGACTTCGTCGAACCTCACACCCCGGAATGGTCAAAACAGGAAAGATGCAGCAAGGTTATTAGGGGGTAGCGCCCTTTTAGGGTATGTTCATTTCCTTCTGGAAAAGGGTGGTATCATGGTATGGAGCCCAGATACTTACTCATGTGGAAAACACTCTATTTATTATGGTGTGATGTTGGTTATCGAGCTCGGATAAAGGTCCTAATGGACCGGGAGGTGGCATACTCGTGTCAGTTGTTACCCTGTTAGGGGTAACCCGGCCTTGTGTTGGCAGAGATCCGGTTAGGTTCTCGGGGACGTCCTTCCAGAGGCGTTCTCATGTGGCAATGGGAAGTTCCTTGGCCTGACCATTTGTTGGAAATCCAAAGAAACAATACGAGCCTTGTACGGTTTTAGTTGTAGAACCTGTCTCCTCAGGAGGCAGCTATAGCGGGCATAATATAATGGTACCTATGCTGGCTAAGATTTATATTCTACTTTCGAAATTATTTTCTGCACCGTGCACTTATAATAATAATATCAAAGAATTTTTCTGCGTATTAAGCATGTTTGACTATCATAAGAAGAAATTTCCTCCAAGTCTGCGTTTGCATTGTGTGTGTGGCGGGAGGTCTTATGGTAGTTTCATTTTCAAAAAGCATTGCGAATTTATTTTAAAATTCTCTTGTTGATTGTTTTAAAAGATAAACTGTTTTGTTGCTCACACCAGTCCCATGACTGATCCGGAGTTTATTGTTCCTTTCCTAAACTCTGGGTGCTCATTATTTTCCACACGAGCAGTCTAGAGTTTGGTTTTTCAGATAGTTAGGTCCAGTGGATTATCTGGAGTTAGTTCAGTCCTTGGTTCGCACCAGTCTTGCCTAGCTTGGTGCATTGTTATGGGGAGTTCGAGCTATTGCTGGATTAGTTCTTGGAGATGGAATTCAGATTTGGAGTTCTTCGTTGAAGACTATCTTAGAGTTATTTTGTTCCGCTGCTAGTGTTATCTATTTTCTTTCCGCTGCTATTTTCTTGTATCTCTGATGTATATTCATATTCATTGTATCACTCTGTTGTATCAGTGTTGTATATCAATGTATTATTCTTTTATTCCGCTGGTTATTTACTTAATGTTGTTATAAGCTCCGGCGAATCGGATTTGAACGGTCGAATCTACGGCATTCGAATACGATTTGAAGTATGGATGTCGATTTTCGAGCGGGCAAAAACCTCATTCGTTACACTGACAATTAAATTTAATATTAAATTAAATCATGATTAAATGCAATAAAGGTCAAGTTTAACTAGAACGATAATCTAAAAACACCAAACATCAATCAATTAATTTCTAACCACATCATAAATTTAATTTAACCAACATAAGATAGTTTGGTAATTGTAAGTGGGTTAAAACACTCACCTTTGATTTCAAATCAAATTGAAATCCAAAATAGGGCTCAAAATTCAACAGTCTTAGCATTCGTCCAAACTAGCACCAAAATTTCTGGAATTTCGATACAATCCCAATGGAACAAACCACACACATGAATCCAAGTTCGTATGAAAAAGACATGGATATTATAACATATACGTTTAACAATTAAAATAAATAAAAAAACCAACTCAATCTGTACACATCAACAAGAAGCTTCCTTCTTCTCTACACGCATTCAGCACCCAAGCAAACCATAATAGTCGCCGCCTTGAGCTATGCTTTGCCGCCACCATGACCACGTTGGTCAAGATCTAACGCCGCCGATCGCTACCCCAGGCCGAGGTGCCTCCAATGATGGTCGTGTGAATCCGTGCGACTTCCCATTCAACTAGCGCCGCCGCCACGTCAACAAGCCCACCAAGTTGAACCCAAGCATCACTAGGTGAAGCGAACCCCTCGGATGGGTGCTGCACCTTCCCCTCTACCATACTGCACCGTCCGATCGACTCCAAGACGAAGATCCACCGTTAGACTATTGAAACCCTAATATAGACAGTTGAGGATTAACCTCGATTTCTAGACAAACGGTGATTCCGATTGAAATATGAATCTCACCAGTGAATTACGCTCGTTGAGGGCTTCGAATTGATATATAATATTGTAACGACCTGTAATTTCTCTACTTCGAAAATGGAAGATTTTGGTTATTTTAAATTCAAAAGAATTTTAAAACTTGAATAAATAAGTTATATATAATAAATAATAATAGAGAAATTATTTATTGTTATAATTACTAATTAAAAAGTATAAACTTAATTTTAGAACAAATCAGCAAAAGATAAGTTTTATTAAAAATAAACAAAGGCATAGATAAATATGTTTAAATATTTATTTGAAAAGATAAATTTTATTAAAAACATCTAACAAAGATAATAAAAGTGTATTAAAATATCTAAAAGTATATTAATAATCGTTATACAAAAATAACCAAATTTTGTCGCATTTTGTCAGTTTTACGTACATTTAAAAATAGAGATTTTGATATTATTTAAATATGATTTTAATATATAAAGGGACATGTTTTAATCTATTTAAAAGAATTAAAATGTTCATTTTTATATTTAGTTTACATAAATAAACAGTTTAACTAAAACGTCAAAATGTGACCGTAAAACATTTCGTCGAGAATCAACTTTTTATCAATTAAAAGCTATCGCAACATTGTTGCACCTTTATTTTCTTATATATGAACATATATTCAAATAGTATAAGTATTATTTAATTCATTAATAAGTTTACTTTTACTAAATAAGTTTAGAAACAATTATCAAAAGTAAACTCAAAAGGACAAAACATGCCGCATCAAATCCAACCAAATCTTTACTTTTCTTTACTTAAATATTAAGTGATTAAGACATAAATGATGATGTGATAAGGTGATGGTAAGTGTTGAAAAAGTAATATAAAGTAAGGATATTTTGGTAATTTTGTAAAGGGTTAGTTCTGTAATTCACCACTCCTTACTTTTCCTATAAATACCCATCCATTCTTCTCATTTACTTCACACTTCCCATTCTTTTTCTTCTTCCTTTAAAGCAATTTTAATGGATTCTCTCTTTAAGAGAGGTAGGAGGGTTAGAAATAGTGGAGTGCTTAAGCACTAATCCACTTGTTAATCTTTAACCTCTTCTTAATTCACTTCTTCTTCTTCTCTTCTAAAAATGGCCTTAGACTATGAGTCTGAGTGTTGATAGGGCGATGACTTGAGAAATGTAGAAGGGAAAGGATATGCCCAAGAGCAAGAAGGCATCTGGGGTGGTGGCTGAGCACTTGAAAAGGTTGAAAGAATGTTAAGGTGGTGGTTTAGTGAAGCGTTGAATTAAATGAATGTTGGTAGGAAGATAATCAATTTGGTTAAATGTCAGAAAATTCCACCGCTATATGATTTATATCGATTTTGAGTTGATTTGTTATGTCAGATAATCACCATTTGATGATATGGATGTTTGATTGATTGTTTGAATATTTTGACATTTATCGTAGTATACCCATATTGAAAATGTTAATGTCATATGATTGTTCGTATAGTTGTGTTGTTAATACGAACATCAAATTTTTATCATTTTGGATTAAGCGATCTCTTTGTTAAAGACCCAATTTTGGTGATATGAGATACTTTGGAAAAATAAGTCTCTTTTCAGTTAGAATTGAAAATAAAGTAAAAATAAAAGAGAATTGTAAATTAGAAGTGGAATTAGTTTTGAAATGGAAAGTTAAATTGAAAATTCAAATCAATTTGGAAAATTGAAATTGAGATTAAGGTTGAAATTTAAATTAGAATTGAAATTAGATTTGAAATCTAAGTTTTAATTGAGTTCAATGTGAAGTAAGAATTGAAATTGAATTGAAATTGGAATTTAAAATTTAATATTAAAACAATAGGAATATTATAATATGGGAATATTGAAAATACATTTTAAATACTTTAAAAGGTGAAAATATTGATATAAAATGATTTTATAAGTGATAAATTCAATTTGAATAGATTATTTCAAATATCGAAAAATAAGTTAAAACTAGGTGTAGTTCATGATTTCGCACCGAAAAGTTCATATGAGTGTATAGAGTGAAATATATCTCGGAATTCTTCGAGATAAGAAAATTCTGGACTATTATATCCATATCTTCTAAACAAAGAAAAAAATCAAAATTTTGTTGAGTAGATTTTGTATTAAGTCCAAATTAATTTTCTAAAAAAAATCGCGCTAGTGTAGCTAAGTGATTTAAATGAACATTATTATGTATGGAAAAATGTGGAATAAATTTGATAAATCTATTAAAATATTTTAAAAGAGATTTGAAATGGAAAATATGAATTTAAAAATATTAAAAGGCTGTTTAAATCAAATATGCTTATATAGCACTTTCCGTAACACTTTTATGCTACGAATTCTATAACTTTTTAAATATGAGTTTTAACTTAACGATTTTTCCTAAAATCAATTATGAATGTTTTTTAAAGGAAAATTAAAATTTTAAAAGATAATGTGGAATATTTAAAGTCAATTCCAAAATAAAGTTGATAAATGAGTATGCGGAACGACTAGTTCATTTGTCCCGCCTATGAGATCTGGGAAGATAAAACAAGGTGTTTAACTAAGTTTAGGGATGGACCAACCAGTGCCCAAAACTAGCCTAGCCTCTACTTTCTCTTTTTAGGCGAGGGGTGTCGCAGAACGAAAGGTAAGCCCGAGTGCTCTAAATAGATTATATTAAGTTTCTGAAATAAAGGAAGAACGGTATTATCAAAAAATTTAAGCAATCTACAGAATGAAAAGATTACGACTTGGATTGCATAGAGGTAATCTTCTTATACTTGGTATTAAAATCCAAAGAGGGAACTTGTCCTATTCATGGAATTTAAAAGGTGATTTTACCATTATTCCTCCCATAGCACTTGTTGAATAAGGAAATTGATGTTGAGCAAAATTAGAATGATTTCTATGATCCTATGTACTCAAAAATGTTTACTAAGATTGATTCTAGGGTTTGTCATAAACGATGTCTTAAATAACATTGTTTTTGACCTGCTTAAAAGTTAAGGAATTAGGATTGAGAGTTAAGTAAGGAAATTGGAGATATTATCCATTGCAAAAGAATGAATTACTTAAAATTATTCTAAGTCAAAAGAAAGAGATTTTGAAATCATCTGAAAAGAATAAAAGTGAAAAGAGACTTGATGATCCTGTATACTCCTATTCATATTTTATCGATGATTGGCTTCGAAGGAACCGTGGTCGGATATGGGTGATTCCTATCCAAAAAACCACTTCGAACCAATATATACGTTCGAATGAGAAGACATGTTTAAGATGATGATTATTGAAGACCGTGAATCTTCATAGCGTGAGGACTGCTTATTGACATGCTCTGGGTAGCTCCCATTATAGAGTTATTTATAGCAGCGGTCTCCTCTTTGTGGAGATTTTTTGCATTGCAAGGACCACTCGCTACTAGTGGTAGTAGGAGAGTGCCTTCGGCTTGTCCTATTCGTGGACAACTTGTATGGACATTTGTCAGACATTACATTTGTAGATATTTCGTACATTGGTTTTTACAAACATACATCTGTGGTGGTAGCTTAACACCCTCCTTGAGACAAACGAGCTTAAGGGTTGTATTTTTATGGAAGGAAACTAGTAGTCAATGGAAATGGCAATGTATCATTCAGAGATGTGATATGTGCTATGTGTGAAGGTAATCGTTGCCTCAAGCCTCCTCAACCAGAAATGACCGAAATATGGTTAGATGCGGCAAGGCTAAGTGGGTCATTCTCGATTATGGTATGATCATCCCCTTCTTGATATATTTCTTCTCGCTATGACGTTCGAGATGTAAATAAATGTGGTTTGTATGCTCGGGTGCCCGGTTTAGAGGTCGGTAACGACCAAGGGACGATATATTCGGTACTATCTAGTTACAGAGATAGGCCGGTCTTGTGTTGGTAGAGGATCATTTGTGATGGTCCTCGGGACAATCGATCTAGAGGTGTACCAATCGGAAGGTAGTCCCTTCACTTGGTCATTTGTATGGAAATCCATTCTCCAATAAAAACCTACGGTTTTGTTTGTATTGGCATAATGAATAGCCTTGAAATGCTATATGGGTAACCATTTCAGATAAGATTAATAAATTTATTTGCAAATGACTTCACGAAATGTCTCTAGAAAGTATATCAAATGTTTTGATATATAAAAAGTGTTTTAAGTTATGATAAGGTAAAAACCTATCTGTTTTTATGTGCGGGCGTGGTCTTATGAGATACTCTTTCTTTTCAAAGGATTATATTTAAAGGCTTATATATGACAATGTCATTTATTATCGAGTTTTTCTCAAGCTGGTTTATCAAGCCTGATTCGGGTATTTTCAATACTCGGGTTAGATCCGAGTTGTTTTAGGTTTAGTCGAAGATGGTTGGAGTTTCCAAAGAAGAGCTGGAGATATTCATCTACATATAGACATATACTATTATCCACTAGTTGTTTGTTTTAGTTTGATGTTTGTCAGAAATTGTAAGGACAGATGTTTATAACTATCCAAGCTGAATTTTGGTTAGACTCTGATATATGCAAACAAAAGTTTTCCGCTATAAAGATATTGTTCAATATTATATATTATTTCATTCGTGTGAAATTCTATTTTGTCTTTTTTCTTTATTACTCTTGACCATCCATACTTTCATGCAACTTGGATCGGACATGAGTGGTTTATTGTCGGCACAAAGGGTACAGAAATATGGGTCGTTACAATTGATATTAGTGCTTTTGGCTCAGCGAACACCTAAGCCTGATAGTGGTAAGTCTCATCAGAGATAGGATATGTAATATCCTAGGATGAGTAACTCAATAGAGATAGGGTAAGTCATACCCTAGAAGTTTCAAGTGTATTATATATGAGTGCTTATTTGTTAACTCTATACAAATGGTTTTGTTTTATAGACATTGGTAAATGAAATAATTTTACCTTGGGTTTATATTTTAAATATTAAAGGGGACATCGCTATTATCGGGTTAGAAATTAATGATTGTTTGTAATTTAGCATAGTAAAACCAAAATATGAATATCTTGTGATTTGAATTGCACGATTTGACTATAAGATATTTGTCGATATTCTAGACATTTGGTTATTCTATATAGTCGATATTCTATATAGAATCAATTAGTTGGAAGCTAGAATTTAGAACTTTAATCATATACCCCTAGACATTTGGTATTAAGGAATAATGATTTAATTATCATCAAAATTGATGGATTTAAAAGCTAAGTACAAATATCATGTGATGTAAAATTCACGATTTAACTATAAGATATTTGTCGGTAAGATTGAAGATAGAAGTGTAATTAGAGAAGTAAAAAAGTGCACACTTAGAAAAATTCTTATCAATAAATAAGCCTAAATTGAGACTTTGGGGAAATATAATATGAAAGGGTAAGTTCTATAACTTATAAGGAGATAAGATAATTTGGAATTTAGAAACTTTGATTAGGTTAAAATCAAAGTGAAATTTAGGAATAAGAGATATAAGAAATATCATCCTAATATAAAACTTGAGTTAGTGATACATTTAGGGTAACATTTGTAATTCAAAATAAAGTAAGATTAGAGGTGGATAGTTTTGAATAATATGGTTAGTAGGTTGATTGTTGGATGAAAATGTTTAAGTAACAATTACCATGTGAATTAAGTTTTACAGTTTGACTATAATATATTTGATGGATTTAAGGTTAAGAAATTTGATTTTTTAAAAAATGGATAGTTAAACAAGTTAACTAGATAATCATAGAGTTAGTAAGAAAAAGATGTACACTTTGTAAAGTTGTTTTATTAATATATGAATAAGTTAAATAATATTAGCTTAATTAAGACCTTAGATAAATAAAGCTAAGGATTAAGTTTTAAAACTTATGAATTTGAGATAATAGTAAATTACAACAAAGTTTGAATTTTTTACACAGACGAATTTAAGTAAAACCATTTTGAAGTTTAGGGATATGTATATGTATTGTCAAGAAGTAAAGGTATATTATACAAGTTTAAGCCATATTTGCATGCTTAAGTAATAATGGATTTAGTAGAAAGTAAATCGTTATGAATTAAACTTGGATTAATAGGAATTTTGAAAAAAAAATATTAGGTAAAAATGAATGCGAATAAGGACAAAAGTTAAACGTGAATCATTTCGGCACATAAAATATTCATCTAAGAATTGAGTATAGAACTTTGACGTTTTTACACCAATACGAAAAAAGGATTTATCACTCGATTCTCGATGAAGAACATTGATGAGGGTTCGTGTACATATGCTCAAGTTTTCTTTTATAGTTGAGAGCTATGCAAGGAAAGCAAGGGTTAGTGACTAAAAGTCCGATTAAAGTCCGCATTAGAAAATCGGGGGTTCAATACTAGTACGGAAGTAAAGTTGTGCATTCAAACAATGTATCAAATCAAATATTACATATAGTATGATGTTTTGGGTCTGCCTATATAGTTGTTGGATAGTTATCTTAAACAGTAGACACTAAGATATAGGGGTTGGACTGATGTTTTGGTATGTCTATATGTAAGGACCTCAGGTATAGTACATGCTCATGTCAGGAGTTGGGTTATGTTGGATGTATTCATTTATATTGATATAGTATCTACTTGGTTGTTTTTGGACGTATACACTTGTTTGGTTATTATATATATTATCTTAAGTGTGCAGTACACACTAGGATGGGTAGGATAGAAGTCTGGTTTGATGTTTGTATACATAAATTAAGTTTGTGATAAATACTCAGGTTAGTGGGGGAAATGTACATGTGTTTGGCATCATTTTTTGTAACGACCCTTAAATTTTCAATAATCAAATTTGGTTATTTAATAAATATTTTTTAATTAAATTTAGAAAGAAATAAAAAATTTATTTTACATATAGAAAATGTTAAAAAATGAAATTTCAATTAGTTGAAACAGATTGTAAAGTTATATTTACTGATGAAGTAATATAATAAATTAAAAATTTATACAATCAAATGTTAAATAAGTAATTTTAATGTTTGTTGTTGATAATAAACATTACTTTAATGTTTATTAATATAGTAACGGAAGTGTGAATGAAACTTTAATAGAAACATAAATTTATTTATAAGGAAACAAGAGTATATATTCAACAAATTGATGAATTAGTATAAAATTAATTATAGTTGGATAAGAACAGTGTTATGTAATCAATTTTGTTATTTAATTTTAGAAGTAATAAAAATTTGTAATCCGTTAATAATTTTATAACGGGTATGAATAATAAGAATGTTAATGTAAGATAATAAATAATTAATTCAATGCAAACCCAATTGATCGAAACAACTACTTGGGTTATAATTTATTGTAAATAGGAATATTTGGTAATAAATGAAATATAAGAAAAACAAATGTAAATATTGAATTAATTAATGAAATAATACAATGCTAATGATAATTAATTAGAATGTGTGTTATATATGGAACTTTAACCTGTGTTGGCAAGTAATAAACTTATAAATGTAAGTAAAAGGTAAATAGGTGACAATTAAAATATGTTTATTTATTTAGTATATTAAATAAAATTTGGAAATCAAATTGAAATTAAAGGAAATTAAGTAGGACGTTAATTGGAAATAAATTTTAATAAATGTTACATTAGTGTGAAATGTAATACAATGGTTAGGAGCTGTTAAATTTGGTACATTAAGGCAATGAATGGAAAGAAAACAAGGTAACCAAGTTTATAGAATAGTAATGAACTTAATAAAAGATTTGGATTGAGACAAACCAATCCATAGAAATCCAAATTTACAATAAGCGTAATTATTGTAGCAATTGAAATTAAAGGTTATGCAATTTGAAATAAAGATAATATGAGAAAATTTATGTAATAGTTTGAATCCAATATTAAATCCATCTATTTGACAATAATGAATGGAATAATTACTGATTGATTTAATTAAATGGAATTCTTGGGAATTTTACTTATAAATTCTGAATTCAACATGGTGAGGTTAACACTGAAATTTGATAAATTAATTTACTTTAAAAGTGTGAATGATTGGAAAATATAAAAATGATAATAATTGTCAATTTTAGAATTTGAATTGGAAATTTGATTTATTAATCAATTACTATTTATTTAATTAATGTAAAAATAGCCATTTTGGCTACTAATCTAGATTTTGACGAAACCAGTTTCATCGGATGCGTAATGGTGAATTATTATGGGATTTCAAGTTTCGTAGCGATCAGACCTGTCGTTTGATCGTACGGACTCGAAACGCCTTGAAATTAATGAAATTGAAATCAATTTGAAAAATATTGATTTTAGCATAACCTCTTCATAAGATGGAATTTGGACTTGAAAACTTTTTCAATGAGTTTAAAATATTTTGAAACATCTATTTTGATATATGGGCTGACCTAATTTCGTTCCAGAGTCGAAACGGGCTTTTCGGGCCATATATAGTCCAGCGCGTACATCCAATCGATCCGATCCATTCTATTTCCACCTTTTCTATAAATACCCTGTTATAAACCCTAGCCTACCTCTATTTCTCATTTGTCTACGCGTACAATTTCTTTCACCTCCCCATTTCAATGGCAGACAAATACCTAATATCAATTGCAATTCAAAAAGTCAAAGTGAAATTTAAAACTCCTCAAAAAAATTCTGAAAAATTATATATCAAAGCTCTCAACGTACGAATCTCAGATCTGCAGTTCTTTTTTTGTTTTGAATCACTGTTTGTCCGAAAATCGAAGAACTATTCTCGGTCGTTCATCACACGTCGATAAACGTTGCCGGATCGTCAAATCTTTTCTGGCTATTGTAGAGTGGGCGATGGAGAGTGCATCAGTAGTGTTTGTTCTGCGATTCGATAGTTAGATCGACGGCTACATTCAACTAGTGTTTCAAATTAAGAGGTGACGGCTGCAAAATTGGGGTTCGTCGTTGTCGATCGTGGCCGTCGCGTGGCCTTGGGATGGACGCGGGCGAGAGAGGCAGTGAGGCGCGTTCGTCGGCAGATCATGTGGCAGCCAGGTCACGCAAATCGGGCGTGGGTTAGGGTTTGCTGTCTCGTGTGCGTTACTGGGTGGTGAGGAAGATGGTGTGACGTGGCAAGGGTAGGTTTATTTTATTCTTTTTTAATTTAATTTTTATTTCAACTCGTTTAACTCGAATAACTTTTGCGTACGAGGTCTGTTTCAAGCACGGTTTTCTCCGCTAGGTTCGTATTAGAATTCCGAACATTTTGGCGCTGGTGTGGATGAATTCCGAGATTGTCCAATTTTTTGGTTTATTTAATTTAAATTCAATTTAAATTCAAAAAGTGAGTGTTTTAATCCACTCACAACTTATAAAATTTCTTATGTTTGTTAAATTAATTTTTGACATGATTAGAAATTTATTTATGACCGTTTGATATATTTTTAATCATCATCTCAGTTAAATTAGATTTATCGGATTAAAATGTTAATTAATTTATTATTGCATTTAAACTGCCAGTTAAATTGTTATTTAATTTATTATTTAATATAACCGCCATTTAATCACCTGTTATATATTATCATTTATTTATTGATATTGATTTATTGTTTTGGATGATGATTGTGATGGATGTATGATTTATGATGGATGAATGGATGTTTTATTTATATCATCAAAATCTGCAAGTTCTTTATTGATTTGTCATTTTGATTCGGGATTGCGTTTTGAAATGATATACAACCGTATTTTTATTCAAATTTACGGATTGAAATGATAAATATCTATATCACTTGACCATGGGCTAGAAAATTATATACAAACACCGCGGTCTATATATAAAATATTTTGAAATGATTTCTATGGTTTTGTAAAGAAATATATGATTTTATGAGATTTTGATTTGGGTATTTTATAAATGTTCTTTTATATATAGTTAAATTATTGGATTAAGCTATGAATAAAATTTGTTTAAAGTATAAAATAAGTTTAATAATAAAGCTTGATTTTATTAAAATATAGTATGGATAAGTATTTACTTAAAGTATGTTTTAAATATAGAGTTTTTATTGTTTTTATAAATCAAGATTGAGAAGATAGTTTTGAAATTAATTTGACATTTATCTATTAAGAATTATATTTAATAAGAATCTATTTGAAACCTATTGAAATCGATATTTTAAAAGAATATGGTTTTATAACTTGATGCGGGCTTAAGGTGATTTAAGTGAATAAATCGAGGAATATTCAGTCATTGAAATTTGAAGTTTTATTTAAAGGATGTTGGATTTAGTAAGCAAATATTTCAAACCTTAATAATAGTAAAAGTGAATATGGTATATATGAATTATAAAAATTAGTTTGAAATATCGAATATTTAAGTATTGAAATATATTAAATTTTAAAATTTAGAAATTTGGGTTGTTTTGGAATTGATTTGTGAAACTTAAGAGGCAAGTTTATTTTATAAAGTATTTTAATACAATCCATGTAAGGGTGAAAGTTATGTTTCAAAGTTATTAATTTCGAAGTATTACGTTTGGAAGCGTTGTGGTTTTAAATCTTTGGTTTCGAAATTTTACAACTTTGAAATACTATGATTTTTTTAAAATGACATCATATTGGTTTGGTTTTGAAACGAAAATGATATCGTATTCATATGGTTTTGAAATGAATATTATATCTGGGTTTTGAAGTATAATTATTTTGAAATGACCGCGGTGTTATAATAACGTTTGGTTGTTGAAGAGACCGGGATCGGAAGTTGTCATACTCTCTGCCAACTCCGAAAACTACTTTAACAACCGTGTACATGGTGGAGATTCCAGAATGAAGTAGGATGGCGGCAACGTTTCCTTTGAGGTAAAGACGTGGACCCGACTCCCGTGAGTTGGCATAAGGTGGCAAAAACATGAGCGATTCTCGGGCCAGGGAGGTAGCCCCTCTTATTGGACACATCCCTTCGATATTATACTCTGACATTTGGATTTATTCGATGGCCAATTTTGATTTTGGGGGTGTTGTTCGAGCTGGGCATTAGCAGCTGCTATGCGTTACCACCAGCCCGGATAGCAATTGGTATATCTACCCTGGCATTGCCTAGTGGTGTCGTGTCACTTACCATACCGAGCCTTTACTACGAGTTTCTATTTGTGTCGTACCTATGGAGTATCCTCTGGTAGCCTCCAGATCAAGACGTATTACGCTACTGTATAGACTATTGGCATTATTTGTGTTAAGTGCTATATGGGTAACCCCTTAACGCTATTTTAAAGTAAGTTTATTTTACTATTAGACATTATCATACTAGTGAAATATTACTACATAGTAAATTGTTTAACGGATCCTTAGGAGATGTGAATCCCGAGCATCTCTAAGTTACTGCACTCATATTTATTACTGTGGATTTAACTTACATACGATCTTTTAGTTTTGACTCGAGTGTTTTGTCTTTTCAATTCTCTTGGGTCAGCCTGAGCATTTCAGGATTTGAAGACCGTACTCTGGAGGACGAAGACAAAGATTTATTATTATTTATTATAGTATTCCACTACGTTCATACTATTCCGCTGCGGTATTTATTGTTTTTGGTATGTCTAACTCTGATATGTATTGTATAAGTATAATCGAATATTTCGTAAAACAGCTTCATGAACTGTATATTTGATTATTATATCTTATCGTTCCGTTGCAAGATTCTGTTTTTTTCTTTCTCTGCTTTTTCTTATTTACCCCATAACAATCCGCCCTTTTGTATAGTTTAAGTCTGACGTGTGTGGTTTATCGTCGATTTAAATCGTACATAAAGGCGGGACGTTACATCTGGTATCAGGGCTTTGGTTTAGCGATAAACCTTAGCTTTGTGGGGTCTGACTCTTTATTAAAAGGGTAGTAATACCCTATGATGAGTTTCTGAGTGTATATATATGAGAGAGCATATTTTTTAGTGTTAGAAAAAGGTTTTAATATTGTGTTAATTTGTTCCGTTTTGTATTTGTAAATTCTAGTTGATGCATGGGACGCTATGACATTAATAGGTATTTCTAAACACTTAATAGGACAGACCGACAAAATTTTTGTTTTGAAATATAGGTGAATGAAATAATTTTTCCTATTATATTTTCTTTATATATAAAATAAACATTTTATAAATGATATATTTGGTTGCAATATATTGGTTGTTAGGTAATAAAATTTATTTGGAATTTAATAAAATCTAGATTTTAAAAGGTATGATTTTTGTAACTTGATTTTTTGTTTAGTGTGATTTAAAAGAATATCAAGTTGATTTCAAATAATTTATCAAGTTAAATAAATTGAAAGAATTTGATGTGAAATTTTTGTGAACTTTAGTTAAAATTGAAATGTTACTGTAATAATGGTAATAGGAAGTAAGTATTGTAGGTACAAGATCTTAAACTTAAGTAAATGAATAAATGAATGTAATGCAATAAAAATGAAAATTTGCAAGAAATAAATGTGAATTAAAAGATAAACCATTATATGAATGGAAAAGAGAAATCAAACCACAAATGTATGAATGGAATTAATAAGGATAAACTTAATCTGTTGTTTGAAATTGTTGTTTGTTTGGTTTATGGTTGTTTGGGCAAGGATACTTTAAATTTGTTTGGATGTATGAATAATCTATTTAGTTTCACCTAAGACTGTAGAGTGGAGGGTACCTCTAGTACATATTTTTCATTCTGTACAAATTAAAGTTTTGAACCCGAACAACTATTTGTTTTGTTTGATGCCTTGCAAGTGATTGATGTTTGTATTGATTTCTTTGTTTATGGCTGAAACCACTTTAAATATTTCACTTATATAATTGTTAACCTTTTTGGATTATACAAGTGAAATATAGGTTATGGAAGCAATTGCTACTGTATTTGGTTTCATAAAAAAGGCGTAAAGTTGCCCGACAAATAGGTACGTTCTCGGATTACGGTTTTCTAGTGTTACTATATTATTTTCCCATGCTAGGATATATTATTTTGGAAAATATATGTTGAATGTTGTTATATTTGATATTATATTTTCTCTCGAGTCTCCCCGTATAAAGGAGACTCTGCCAAAATTTTCCGTAAATTTTGGACTTGGAAAGTATTTTGAAACTGTTTTCCAAACTTTATTAATTTAAGTATAAAAAGATTTAATGATTATAAATTGGTATATTTTATTTAAATTAATTAATTTTGTAAAATTTATTTGTTTATAAATTTAATGTTTAAGTAAGATATATTGATTTCCTAATTCTTCATTTCCCTTCTTTTCCTTTTCGGGGACGAAATGTTTTGAGTGGGGAAGAGTGTAACGACCCTTAAATTTTATTTAATAAAAATTTTGTAACTAAATTTAGAAGGAAATAAAAAAATTTATTTGACATATAGAAAATGTTAAAATAATGAAATTTCAATTAATTGAAACATACTATAAGGTTATATTTACTGATGAAATACGTAATAAATTGAAAATTTATACAATCAAATGATAGATAAGTAATTTTAATGTTTGTTGTTGATAATAAATGTTACTTTAATGTTTATTAATATAGTAACGGAAGTGTGGATGAAACTTTAATAGAAACATAAATTTATTTATAAGGTAACAAGAGTATATATTGAACAAATTGATGAATTAGTATAAAATTAATGATAGTTGGATAAGAATAGTGTTATGTAATCAATTTTGTTATTTAATATTAGAAGGAATAAAAATTTGTAATCCGTTAATAATTTTATAACGGGTATGAACAGTAAGAATGTTAATGTAAGCTAATAAATAATTAATTCAATGCACCCAATTGATTGAAAAAACTATTTGGGTTATAATTGATTGTAAATAGGAATATTTGGTAATAAATGAAATATAAGAAAAACAAATGTAAGTGTTGAATTAATTAATGAAATAACACAATGTTAATGACAATTTGTGACGCCCCACCTCTATACCCACGCTGGCCAAGGACACTACGGTGTAATGCCGTCAACTAGCACGGAGAATAAGGCTGTCGAGGAGCGACCATCCGTATAATTGCTTTGTGCGAGTACCGATATGCCAGATAAAATATAACTTGCATTCTTTTCGAGAGGAAATCCAACATACCGACACAAACTCAAAGCTACTACACAGTGGCTATAATGTCTTCGGAATCAAATATAGAAATAAACATAACACAAATCAGTCACAGATAATTCATATCACAAAGGCGGAAATAGACATGAATAAATCTAACACATAAAAGTGTTCATCAGAGTAGTGGTCTAAAAGATCCACAATGAAACAAAAGAATAGCAACATGTGCTATACAAAAGAATTAGTACATAACTATGAGTCTATATCTCAAATGTTTACAACAAAAACTACTAATCTAAGTAGTTAGCCAAAAGTCAGAGTAATGAATCCCTGGGGAGAAGTCAAGCAGAAGCACCTGTAACATCTCGGTCTGTGTAACGACCCGACTTTTTCAACTGTTAATTTGTGATATTTAAAATGAATTTAAATAATTAATTTGAACTATAAATTGATTTGAATATGTAAAGTTGGTTTGATTTAATAAAAAGAACTCAGAATTTAAATATAACAATTAATTGAATAAATTAAATAACAATTGACAATTGGGTAAATTATTTAAATCTGGAATTGTGAGCTTGTTGGAAATATTTTAACGGCTTATAAAATTTATATTAATAATACTGAGAATAATAAATGGATTAAAATTTAATTTAACGGTCATATGTTCAATGTTAAATTTACATTGTTTAAATTGACGATTAAAAATAGCCTTCCGAGGCACGGTCTCGGAATTCGATGAAACCAGTGCCGTTGGATCCGTAATATTGAATTATTGCGAGATATCAAGTTTCGTAAATTTTGGAGTGATGATCGTACGAGAAGAAAACGCTTCGGAAATAATTAATCATTTTAAAATTCAAAATATCTTACATCAAATCATAGCCGTATTCTTACCATCAGCTTCTCTAAGATGCTTCCTTATCTCTTAAATTCACGATGCTTCTTGTTTAAAACATTCGTTCAGAAACCAAAAATCAAAATCATGGCCGCTATCTTCCTTTAATAGCGAAAATTAAAATTTCTCATTCCTTCACCTTCCAACCCTAAATCTACCCCTCATTATCCCCTTCTTCCTGTAAGCCGAATTCTTCGGCATACATATAAAAAAAAAACCTAAAACCTAAATTGAATAAATGGCGACTGGAGAGCGTCATCGCGAGTGGGCCGCGCATGCGTGCAAGAAGAGCTCGAGCAACAGCTTGATGGATCGGCGATGGTTTATGGTTCGATCTAGGGGTGCGTGGCGGTGTCGAGAGCGATGGGAAGTCGAGGTGGTCGAGGAGAGTCGCTAGGGTATCGAGCGGCAGCGTGAGGTGTCTCGATTTCGGCTGGAAGGTCGTCACGCGTGCGGCGGCGTGGGTTGGAGGCGCGGTTTCGCGTGGGTTATGGCGTCGCTAGGTGATTTCAGGTGATAGCAAGGGAAGGCTCGGAGGCAACGAGCTCGAATTTGCTGGCCATGGTCGCAGCAAGGTTAGAGACTCTCCTATGATGCTTTGCTTGTTCGCTGTAAGGTATTCCTCTTTTGTATTTCCAATATAAACTGAATCATAATTCTATGTATTTATAAAGAGAAAAAAAAAACTACAGCAGAGGTATTTATGATTTCTGTTTTCTTCAAACATATATAACATAAATATACATTTCTACGATTTGAAGTACCACCAGTTCATTTTAAAATAATGAATTATTGTGATTAATTTGTTCAACTTACTTATTTAATTTATTTTACTTACTAAAAGATTTTTGTTAAAAGGGAATTAGTTTAAAATATTATTATTTGTTAAAATAAATCATTAGTTAAAATTTAATTGTTAGATGATGTAAAATTATTAAGACGATAATCCATTGCTTGATTGGTTCGAATATTAATAAAATTCACGCAATTGTTATATAAGGTGAAAAGTATGGAAACGAGTCAGGATTGGATCGGTTTGGCAAAAACCAAGATCAAAGGTAAGTTAATCTCACTTAGTTGATTTTAAATTTAATTTGTTGAATTTAAATTTAATTGTTGAATTGCTTGAATGATGGTTGAAGTAGTGAATAATTAAATAAACTTTTTACGCCGTGTAATAAGTAGATGTTAGAAATATTAAATCCATATACTGCAATATTTCACATTGAAGTGAAATTGTTATTTTATTGTGCTAACATCTACGGATGCAGGGAAACAGGTTGGAGGGATCCAACAGGATTCCTCAAAACTATCTATTTTATTTCGTATATATGTTGTTCTGTGACAGGATGATATATTGAGTTGGGTGGTTTTATAGATAATTGAATTATCAACTGTTGAATAACAGAGAATTTGAAAATTTGAAATTTCTATTACCGTTGATAAATTAATTTGAAGAAGTTAAATAAAACTCAAATAGAAAATATTTATTCGAAATTTGAATCTACTTTAAGTGAGAATGAAGAAAAGAAATAAGAGTATATTTTCTACTTAAGTTAAACCTTAATGTGATAAAGTTGAGTTTTGGAAAATTTAAATTATAAATTTATACTTGAAGGAATATTGTAATCGATAAGTGAACTAAAGAAAATGGAATTGTATTAAGAAATGGAAATGGAGGTCTATTAAGGAAATAAAAAGAAATATTAATAAGAAAAGAAAAGAAATTTATTAGGAAATAAAGAAGATGCTATTAAGAATTATGAATAAGAAATCCTGTTAAGAGCCAAAAGGAAATTTTATTTAACAGTGAATGGAAATTATTAAATGGGAAAATATGGAACTTTATAGAAAGAAATAAATTATAAAAAAGATGAGATTTTTAAATCAAACTATCTTATAATAAATGAAATCCAAGGAGATTTTATAAATTCATGAATGGAATTTATAAATGAGATATGAAATTGGTTGAATGGAAATAGCAGGATATTTCCAAAGGTGAATGTGGACAAGAGGCAGTTATAAATGGATATTGGATTTTCTAAAATTATAATTTATTTTAAAAGGAATATTTTAAATTACTAAACTATATAAATCTTTGTATAAACTATTATTTGAATGTAAAATATTTTCGAATTAGTTATTTTGAAGGTTTAGCTATTATTTTTTATAAACTCTAAGTTTTCTAAAAACCATCTTTGAAACTTATAAATAACTAGATATAAATTTTAATATTACTTCTTATTTTATAAATCTATATGTTTTCAAAATGTTTTTAAAATCCAATTAAAATCCTCTTGTGATGGTAAGCAAATTAATTTAAATGGGATAAGATTTAGGAGAAATCTTATTAAGTGGAGAAAGTGAATTTGAGAAATTATAAGGAAAGTGTAAATTGATTTTTGAAAATGAATGAGAAATAAAAGATATTTCCAAAGGGTAAATCAATGGAGTGAGTATAAGAAATCAATTAAGTGATTTCATGGGAATAAAGGGCTTGAAAATTTTATTCCAAATGGGTTAAATGGGAATATTATCTGTATGATAATTGGAGTAAATAGTTTGTTGAAATTATTTGATGGTTGCTTGTGTATAATTAATTGATAGTTAAATAACCGATTATCAATATGGGACAATGCGCTGATCGTTTCGAAGAGTCCGGGATCGGATTTAATTATCCGAAAACCACTTCGATCCGGTTTGAACGATTACGAATGAAGACCGTGAAGAGTTGAAGACGGTGATTCGGTTTGTCCAAACCCAGGGCAACTTGTAAGGATTGAATGCTTTCAAAAACATCGTCAGGTGGACGATGAGCATTCTAAGTGATGCGTTCTTAAAAAGGTAACGTTTAACCTCAAGCCTCATCAACCGGGAATGGCTAAAACAGGGGAGGTGCAGCAAGGTTAGGTGGGTCATGCCCAAGCAGGACAAGATTTTCCCCTGTCTAGATGTCCCTTTTTATTCGGCTTAGTGGGTGGTTGGTCGCGCCAACTATGGGGTTTATCTTGTTCGGGACTGTTCAGTAAGGAATGGTTCCGGCCTTGTGTTGCATGGGATGAAGGGAGTAATCCTCGATATTCTGATCTAGGCCAGGTACTGTGACGGGCGGTACCCCAGTAGCCCAGCCATTGATGGAAATCCATTCTCCCTATGAGCCTTGTACGAGTTTTGTTTGTATTACCCACTCTGTGGCTAGTAGCTGGAATTTAATCATGTAACAATTTCGGCTATTTTATAAGTATTTGTATATAGACCCTATTATAATATCAGAGGATTTGTATAAAAAAATGTTTTAGCTATCGTAAGGTAAAAACTTGACATATTTATTTGTGGCGTGGTCTTACGAGATGCTTTTGTTTTCAAAGTATTTTAAAACTCTAATAATCCAATTGAGTGTGATTTTCTCACGCTGGTATTCCAGACTGACTCGGGTGTTGTTTTATACGATGCTCGGGTCAGACCGAGTTAAACAGGATCCAGGTTTTATACTGGAGCTCAGGAGATGAGCTGATGACAGAGCGAATCTACGTATTTGCCTATTATTTCCGCTGTGTATGATCTTATAGTAGTTGTCTCTGTATGAGTTGATTGATGTACTCTGATGATGGTATGTATGTATATGTATACAGTACAGATTTCTTGTATTTAAAACTGTATTCTATATATTATATTTTATTCCGCTGCGATGTGAGATTCTGTTGTTGTTTTCTTTTTCTTCTTCTTCTACCTCTTTCTTCTTTTTCATAACCATATGGAATTCTCGGGTTCGAAAATTCCGGGTTGTTACACTTGGTATCAGAGCTGAAAGGTTAAGTGAGAACCTTGGCTCTGGTGGGAAATTACTCATTAGAGATAGAGTCAATGGTATCTAGAATGAGTTTGAGCTATTAATAGATATGAGCGCGTATTTGTTAGTGAATATAAAATGGTTTTATATTGCGTTGATTGATTTATTGAGTGGTATATGAACCTTCGTCGGCACAGCCTCGAAAACTGTATCGAAGGGGTTTCTAAACACTTAAATAGAGCAATTCGACACAATATTGATTTTTAAAAGTGGGTGAATGAAATAATTTCATCCAAAATATATTTTGATGTAAAAGGAATATTTTTCTGAAATTATTATTATAACTTAGATGTTTGGATGCTAATATTTTAGACAAATGAGATTTTAAAATCTGAAATAGCTTATATAACCCAGGAAATCATTAGATTTGAATTTTGGAATTTAAAATCAAATGAAAGGTTAGAAATGCAAATATAACTTGGATTAAAATTTAAAACTTGAAATTTAATTAATGATTTGGAAGGAATAAATTAGTGGATTTTAAATGAAGTTGAAAAGAGAAATAAAACTTAAAGTGGATTGAAACTAATTCAAGTTGTGTGAATGGAAGTAAATTGAATTAAACTGGAAAATAAATTTAGTTGTATTTGATTTAAATTGTAATTGGAATTAAAAATGGAATTTAGTGATGAAACCCGAGTTATAAATAGAAATTCCATTTAATGGTAAGTAAATTAAATATGAATCTCAATTATTATGAATTGGATTAAAGTAAAGATAGTTTGAATTTACAAATAAAATCCAAATCAAGTATTGATGGAATAAATTGGACTTGGATATTATCTTAATAAATTTAGGATGGTTAATTAAATCACATGGGATTTGATTTACATGAGTATCAAATAAATTGAAAAGTGAATAGAAAATTTAATTGGATTGAGCACTTTGATTTAACTGGAATTAACTTAAGCTAAGTTAATGTGTGAACTTGAATGAAGATGAATTAAATTGAGATGTAGATGATATTGTAGTAAAACTCTCACTTGGGTAAAATACATAATAATGAAATGAGGTTGAGTTTATTGTAAGCTGAGTTTAGTGAAATTTGAATTTGAAGTAATAAGACTTCGATAGCTTATAAAAGAATTGAGAAGCATTGAAATAAAAATATATACTTGGCTAAATAAAAATATATAAACCCGAAGTAAAATAAAATGGGAATGTGGTTAACTGTAAATAAATGGAAGTGTGAAGATAAATAAGAAGTGGACTTATAAAATTAAGATGGAATAAATAAGTCAAATAGAATTGTTTGAATTTGGTAAATGAATAGAAATCCAAACCTGAATTATAAAATAAAATTGAACCAAAGAAATGTAAACGAAGAGATTTTTGAAGCTAAAAATCAAATATTGAATTATAAATTGGGAGTAAACTAATTTGGGATAAATTAGTAACCTGAATATGTAAATAAACTTTGAATTGATTAAATTAAGATTGAATACTGAATAAATAAAAGTGAATTTAAGTGAATGATAGAAGAGAACTTGAGCTATATATCGAAAATTCAACCTGGATTGGTGGGTAAATAAAATGAAATTGGATTAAATATAAATGGTTAGAAGTGCAAACAAAATCCAATTGTGTATAAATAAAGTAAAAATGTTCTTGTGATAAGTTAAATAAGTTCGAGAATGAATCAAACATGGGAATTAAAATTTTTAAATGAAATAATTGAGTTAAGAAGTAAATGAAAGAGATTTGATTTGAATAAAATCAAATTAAATTTGGAAAAGAATTTATGGACAAATGAAATAAACTTAAGTTATGAAAGTTAAATAATTTGAAGTCACTTAACTTAAGTTTAAAATTAAATGAAGCATGACTCATATAAACTTGGGACATGATTGCTAAATTTTTAAGCATTGAAGTTGTCAAGCTTGAAAAAAAAAAACAACAAAACAAATGGTGTTGAGTAAAATCAATGCAAAGATATGGTTTAGAAATAAATTAGAATGGAATGAAATTTCATATAACTTGAGTTGGAATCAATTTTAAAACAGTTGTAAAACTAAAGAAATTGTTTTTTGAACGAATATTGTCAAATTTGCATGAAATAATTGTTGTTGTCGTAAACATGTTTGAAGAAAGTTCTTTGGAATAATAGAAGTCAATAAACTGGATTTTTGAATAGAATTGCCATGAATACAAATTAGTTTGCAGTAAAAATGAATTGAATAAAAAAATGATCTTGAAAATCATTCTGAATCGAATATGATGTTATAAATTGAGGAAAAGCAATTGGATTTAATTGGAACCTCATCAATTATTTATAAAACTGGATTCGCGTCTAATTGTCTATAAAATATGGTTTTAAATTGATAAGAAGCAGAAATTGATTTTTTTTGAAATCAATTACATGGAGAATAGGTTTGTTTTGCATAATTATGAATTGAAGTTAAGTAAATGTGTTGTAATCCACTTAAAGTTGAATACAAACGGTGTTTGAGTCAGTTATAAACAAATGGAACTAGTTTGGAAACTACATAAGTTTGTTATGAAGTTATTCATATTGCATTACTTATGTTATTGATGTGTTGTAGTTGTTTAAATGAATGAAATGTTATAAATTTCATAAATATATTACTTATGAGTTTAAACTGAGTAAGTACAGGTACCAGAAAACTGTATAGCGGGATTTTGGGCACGCAAATGCTAAAAATAAATTAAGCCGCTTGCTTAAAATGCTAAATAAGGTACGCCTACGCAATAAAAATAGGGAATATGAACTGTTTTTGGTTTTTCTGACCGTGTGGGTCGATGTATATATATTTATCTCTATTGGCAAATTGCAAAAGCTCCTCCGTACAAAGGGGACTCTGCTAAAACTTTTCAGAAATTTTGGGAGTTAGAAATTTTTTGAAATTTTAGAAAATTTTGTTAACGACAAACGTTTTCACTTTGGAAATGGAAATAAATTAGTGAATGAAACTAATTTAAAATAATGACATGAATTTGATGTGAATGAAAAAATAGAATTTAAATATTCAGAGTTAAAGATAAATTGAATTCATATCGAAATGGAAATATTAATTGAGTAGGAATGGATATAAACTAAAGTAGTAAGATGGAAATTAATATAAGAAATACATAAGATGCTTATACTAACTCAAGTAAGGAAAAATGCATTCTCAATTAGGAATTGATATTTCAAATATAATCTAAGATAATATTTGAATGAATAGATATTGACATTTGTAGGGATGTCGATAAAATGTTTTTGTATATTGTGATTGGATATATTGCTGTGTAAGATTTGCAGGTAATATAAAGGTAGGCAAAGAGAATTGCTTTTGGTTTCAGAAGATAAATAGGTAATGCCCGACAAAAAGGTATGTGTTTGAATTTCTATATCGAAATTGATTGGGATTTTGATTGAGCCGCTTGGCCTTTTGTTTTCTTTGAGTTTTTGAGAGGCCGTAGAGCCATTTTGTAGTTGTACCGAGCTAGCCACACAAAGGAGACGCTGGCAAAAAATTTCGGGAATTTAGGGTGTTAGAAAAATTTCGAGAAAATTTGGATAAGTCAAAATTGGAGTTTAAATTGAAACTTGAATAGTTAAGCATATAGTATAGTTTGAAATTAGGGAAAAGGTTTAGAAAGTTATTAAGAAGGGTAATGCATCTTTTATTAAAAAGGTAGTTGGTAGGATGTTGAATTGTTGATTGTAAAGTAATAATAACGGGTATTGGACCATTCTTCCTAACTAGTAATTTCGGGGATGAAATTCTTTTAAGGGGGGAGGAATGTAACGACCTGGCTTTTTCAACAGTTAATTTGTGATATTTAAAATGAATTTAAATAATTAATTTGAACTATAAATTGATTTGAATATGTAAAGTTGGTTTGATTTAATAAAAAGAACTCAGAATTTAAATATAACAATTAATTGAATAAATTAAATAACAATTGACAATTGGGTGAATTATTTAAATCTGGAATTATGAGCTTGTTGGAAATATTTTAACGGCTTATAGAATTTATATTAATAATACTGAGAATAATAAATGGATTAAAATTTAATTTAACGGTCATTTGTTCAATGTTAAATATACATTGTTTAAATTGACGATTAAAAATAGCCTTCCGAGGCACAGTCTCGGAATTCGATGAAACCAGTGCCGTTGGATCCGTAATATTGAATTATTGCCAGATTTCAAGTTTCGTAAATTTTGGAGTGATCGTATGATCGTACGAGAGGAAAACGCTTCGGAAATAATTAATCATTTTAAAATTCAAAATATCTTACATCAAATCGTAGCCGTATTCTTACCTTTAGCTTCTCTAAGACGCTTCCTTATCTCTTAAATTAACGATGCTTCTTGTTTAAAACATTCGTTCAGAAACCAAAAATCAAAATCATGGCCGCTATCTTCCTTTAATCGCGAAAATTAAAATTTCTCATTCCTTCACCTTCCAACCGTAAATCTACCCCTCATTATCCCCTTCTTCCTGTAAGCCGAATTCTTCGGCATACATATAAAAAAAAAACCTAAAACCTAAATTGAATAAATGGCGACTGGAGAGCATCATCGCGAGTAGGTCACACGCGCGCGCAAGAAGAGCTCGAGCAACAGCTTGATGGATCGGCGATGGTTTATGGTTCGATCTGAGGGAGCGTGGCGGTGTCGAGAGCGATGGGAAGTCGATGTGGTCGAGGAGAGTTGCTAGGGTATCGAGCGGCAGCGTGAGGTGTCTCGATTTCGGCTGGAAGGTCGTTGCGCGTGCGGCAGCGTGGTTTGGAGGCGCAGTTTCGCGTGGGTTATGGCGTCGCTAGGTGATTTCAGGTGATAGCAAGGGAAGGCTCGGCGGCAACGAGCTTGAATTTGCTGGCCTTGGTCGCAGCAAGGTTAGAGACTCTCCTATGACACTTTGCTCGTTCGTTGTGAGGTATTCCTCTTTTGTTTTTCCAATATAAACTGAATCATAATTCTATGTATTTATAAAGAGAAAAAAAAACTACAGCAGAGGTATTTATGATTTCTGTTTTCTTCAAACATATATAACATAAATATACATTTCTACGATTTAAAGTATTTCCAGTTCATTTTAAAATAATGAATTATTGTGATTAATTTGTTCAACTTACTCATTTAATTTATTTTACTTACTAAACGATTTTTGTTAAAAGGGAATTAGTTTAAAATATTATTATTTGTTAAAATAAATCATTAGTTAAAATTTAATTGTTAGATGATGTAAAATTATTAAGACGATAATCAATTGCTTGATTGGTTCGAATATTAATAAAATTCACGCAATTGTTATACAAGGTGAAAAGTATGGAAACGAGTCAGGATTGGATCGATTTGGCAAAAACCAAAATCAAAGGTGAGTTAATCTCACTCAGTTGATTTTAAATTTAATTTGTTGAATTTAAATTTAATTGTTGAATTGCTTGAATGATGGTTGAAGTAGTGAATAATTAAATAAACTTTTTACGCCGTGTAATAAGTAGATGTTAGAAATATTAAATCCATATACTGCAATATTTCACATTGAAGCGAAATTGTTATTTTATTGTGCTAACATCTGTGGATGCAGGGAAACAGGTTGGAGGGATCCAACAGGATTCCTCAAAACTATCTATTTTATTTCGTCTATGTTGTTCTATGACAGGATGATATATTGAGTTGGGTGGTTTTATAGATAATTGAATTCTCAACTGTTGAATAACAGAGAAGTTGAAAATTTGAAATTTCTATTACCGTTGATAAATTAATTTGAAGAAGTTAAATAAAACTCAAATAGAAAATATTTATTTGAAATTTGAATCTACTTTAAGTAAGAATGAAGAAAAGAAATAAGAGTATATTTTCTACTTGAGTTAAACCTTAATGTGATAAAGTTGAGTTTTGGAAAATTTAAATTATAAATTTATACTTGAAGGAATATTGTAATCGATAAGTGAATTAAAGAAAATGGAATTATATTGAGAAATGGAAATGGAGGTCTATTAAGGAAAAGAAAAGAAATTTATTAGGAAATAAAGAAGATGCTATTAAGAATTATGAATAAGAAATCCTGTTAAGAGCCAAAAGGAAATTTTATTTAATAGTGAATGGAAATTATTAAATGGGGAAATATGGAACTTTATAGAAAGAAATAAATTATAAAAATGATGAGATTTTTAAATCAAACTATCTTATAATAAATGAAATCCAAGTAGATTTTATAAATTCATGAATTGAATTTATAAATGAGATATGAAATTGGTTGAATGGAAATAGCAGGATATTTCCAAAGGTGAATGTGGACAAGAGGCAGTTATAAATGGATATTGGATTTTCTAAAATTATAATTTATTTTAAAAGGAATATTATAAATTACTATAATATATAAATCTTTGTATAAACTATTATTTGAATGTAAAATATTTTCGAATTAGTTATTTTGAAGGTTAAGCTATTATTTATTATAAACTCTAAGTTTTCTAAAAACCAGCTTTGAAACTTATAAATAACTAGATATAAATTTTAATATTTAATATTACTTCTTATTTTATAAATCTATATGTTTTCAAATTTTTTTTAAAATCCAATTAAAATCCTCTTGTGATGGTAAGAAAATTAATTTAAATGGGATAAGATTTAGGAGAAATCTTATTAAGTGGAGAAAGTGAATTTGAGAAATTATAAGGAAAGTGTAAATTGATTTTTGAAAATGAATGAGAAATAAAAGATATTTCCAAAGGGTAAATCAATGGAGTGAGTATAAGAAATCAATTAAGTGATTTCATGGGAATAGAGGGCTTGAAAATTTTATTCCTAATGGGTTAAATGGGAATATTATCTGTATGATAATTGGAGTAGATAGTTTCTTGAAATTATTTGATGGTTGCTTGTGTATAATTAATTGATAGTTAAATAATCGACTATCAATATGGGACAATGCGCTGATCGTTTCGAAGAGTCCGGGATCGGATTTAATTATCCGAAAACCACTTCGATCCGGTTTGAACGATTACGAATGAAGACCGTGAAGAGTTGAAGACGGTGATTCGGTTTGTCCAAACCCAGGGCAACTTGTAAGGATTGAATGCTTTCAAAAACATCGTCAGGTGGACGATGAGCATTCTAAGTAATGCGTTCTTAAAAAGGTAACGTTTAACCTCAAGACTCATGAACCGGGAATGGCTAAAACAGGGGAGGTGCAGCAAGGTTAGGTGGGTCATGCCCAAGCAGGACAAGATATTTCCCCTGTCTAGATGTCCCTTTTTATTCGGCTTAGTGGGTGGTTGGTCGCGCCAACCACGGGGTTTATCTTGTTCGGGACTGTTCAGTAAGGAATTGTTCCGGCCTTGTGTTGCTGTGGATGAAGGGAGTAATCCTCGGTATTCTGATCTAGGCCAGGTACTGTGACGGGCGGTACCCCAGTAGCCCAGCCATTGATGGAAATCCATTCTCCCTACGAGCCTTGTACGAGTTTTGTTTGTATTACCCACTCTGTGGCTAGTAGCTGGAATTTAATCATGTAATAATTTCGGCTATTTTATAAGTATTTGTATATTGACCCTATTATAATATTAGAGGATTTCTATAAACAAATGTTTTAGCTATCGCAAGGTAAAAACCCGACATATTTATTTGTGGCGTGGTCTTACGAGATGCTTTTGTTTTCAAAGTATTTTAAAACTCTAATAATCCAATTGAGTGTGATTTTCTCACGCTGGTATTCCAGACTGACTCGAGTGTTGTTTTATATGATGCTCGGGTCAAACCGAGTTAAACAGGATCGAGGTTTTATACTGGAGCTCAGGAGACGAGCTGATGACAGAGCGAATCTACGTATTTGCCTATTATTTCCATTGTGTATGATCTTATAGTAGTTGTCTCTGTATGAGTTGATTGATGTACTCTGATGATGGTATGTATGTATATGTATACAGTACAGATTTCTTGTATTTAAAACTATATTCTATATATTATATTTTATTCCGCTGCGATGTGAGATTCTGTTGTTGTTTTCTTTTTCTTCTTCTTCTACCTCTTTCTTCTTTTTCATAACCATCTGGAATTCTCAAGTTCGAAAATTCCGGGTTGTTACAGTCTGACCCGAGTATTATTTAATAAGAAAATAATAACGGATCAGTCTAGCTATAAATATCAGATGACATGATATAGAATAAGAGATATGGCATAAACATATGATAACCATAATGGCATACTACTATAAGTATGTAATTGAAAATCAACATGAGATTAATCAATATCACAAGAATCTTCTCAAAGATCCAAAAAGGGTTTCATACCCAAAACTTGTATTCACAACAAGTCAATGACACATGAATTCACCAATTCACAAAAATTGATAAATCATATCAATGAAAATCACTAAATTGGTGAAACATAAATTCTAGAAATCATCTCAAGAAATCCAGAAATCACAAAAAGGGGGAGGCCTATCACAAACGGGAGCATAAAGCTCACTAACACGTGTATCACAAACGGAACGCTAATTCCATGGTTGCTAACCATCACAAATTGAGCCGAAGCTCCACAAACGGCCCGAAGACCATGGGTTGCTACCCCACCAATTTGAGTCGAAACTCCACAAAACGGGGTTTAGTCTCCCTCGCAGACAAAGAGACATCGCACATTGCTAGTCTAAATCACAAAAATGATCGTCATTTATCGTAAAGAAAGTGTCAATTACACTAAGCTAGTAAATATATGAGCTTAGCTTCATGTCCCATAACCACTAGCTTAACTTAAATATTTACGAACAAATTGTAGATCTCCACTAGAAAATTGTCACAAGAGATTCAATCGAACAAGTCCAAGAATTAACCGACGAAGTAAACGCAAGCGTTTCATATCACTCGTTTTACTAAGTTTTTTAATTAGATTTCTCATACGAGTGAGGTAAAGGTTTGTATATGCTAGTAGATTGGAAAACAGTTTAATAAACAAGCTTGATATTGAAAATAGAGTTGAAATCGTTTTGATAAAAGGGTTTTGACATTTACTACTAGTATTGAAACCTTTATATTTTTAAAGTGACAAATCACAAAAATGATTGTAGAAACAATCAATCACTAAAATTCACGTTCGAAGACGTGAAGAAAATCCAAAGAAATCGATACCGAATCCATCGAAATGGATATTCCAAGAATTCCCGAAGAAAATAAGTCATTAAAGTCAATAACAAATGATAAGAAAAAATAGGGAAATAACACGAATCGATTAAATTTGGAAGCCATGCAAAATAGGCGAAATAGGCAAAACAGCAACAGGTCGGTCGGCCGGCAACAGAGCTCGGTCGACCGGACCCTGTTCTAAAAAAAATCTCGGGAAGCAGGTCGGTCGGCTGAGCCCTGTAGCCAGTCGACCGGACCAGAGACAGAAAAGTGCTTATGCACTTTGGTAGCAGGTCGGTCGACCGACCCAGGGGTTCGGTCGGCCGAACCTGATGTTCTGCAAATTGAAACCTATTTCAAATGAGGTGCAAACTTCTTCAATTTGCAATCGGACAAGCACGGACGCTAGGGGATTACGCCCATCGGTTACCCGGTCCTATTGGCTCCTCGATGCATCACCAAAATCATGTTCCAACATTAAAGTTATGATTTTTGAAGATTTGAACTCAAAACACTAAAAATTGGAATATTCACCAAATCAATCCAAACCAAAAGCAATTGCACAAGAATAAGTGTTAGGAATTCATACCTAACAATCGAAGATAAATATAGGCTTAAATGTGAGATAAAAATCTCACCTTTTCACAAAATCAATAGAGAAGAAGCTATAGAGCAATGGCAAGAACAACCACTCTTCAATTCCAACCCAACAAGCTTGAATCTAAGCTTAAAAGAGAAACATTTCCTAAAGTTAGGTTTAGGAATTTCAGAAATTGAATGGAGAAAGAGTTGGAGAAGATGAAGTGAAGGCTTACCAAAGTTTCTTCTATTAGTTTGGAGCAAGAGCTTGATTTGCAAAAGAAAACTAGGGTTTGGAGTTTTAATTTTCCATTCCACTCACCATTAATCTCTTTAGAGATGAAAAGTAGAGGAAGAGGGAGTGAATGAAGAGGAGTTGTTCAGTTTGGGGTATTAAGTTGGCTAGTGGGCTGAACCCAACCCAAAACCCTAAGTGAAAAGGTAGAAAAATTCAACTTACTCCAAAAATATCGAAGCTTATACTCAAAAAGGTTGCAAACGGCATTTTGAACTCAATGGAAGGGGCGTCGAGTCCCAATTCGACTGTTTGCAAAAAGTAGGTTTTCGGACTAAAATCCGAGTTTCGATAAAATATTTAAAATATAAAATCGATAAATATGCGGGTTGTTACAGACTCCCCTCCTTAAAGAAATTGCGTCCTCGCAATATTTAAGAAGAAAATATAAAGTAACAACCATAAAAGCATATTCAATACAAAAGAAATTTGAAATAAAAAGTTCACCTCAAAGAGCACGAGAAAGTAAGTCCGGATGTGTTCGCTCGACGAATTCTCTAGATTCCCAAGAGCAATCCTTAGGATTTGAGGACCATTGAACTTTCACAAGTGGAACATCTTTATTTCGAAGTCGTTTGACTTCCGAAGTAATAATACGAGTAAGATGTTGCTCATAAGTTAGATTAGGCGAAACTTCAATTTCTTTCACAACACCGGGTTCAAGAATTGAATCGGAATCTCAAAGGCATTTCCGCAATTGAGAACCGTGAAACACATCATGAATAGCAGAAAACTGAGCCGGTAATAAAAGACGATAAGCCACGGAACCAATACGTTCGGTGATGGAAAATGGACCAATATATCGAGGTGCTAACTTTCCCGAGCGACTGAAACGCACAACACCTTTCATAGGTGAAACACGGATAAACACAAGATCTCCCACAGAAAATTCTAATTTCCTTCTCCGACTATCGGCATAGGATTTTTGTCTACTCTGGGCTTCTTTCATCCTATGACAAATAAGATCAATCTTTTCTGTGGAATCACGAATAAAATCTGTTCCTAAAACCAGCTTCTCACCGGCCTCAAGCCAACAAGAAGGAGAACGGCATGGCCTTCCATAGAGTGCCTCAAAAGGAGCAATACCAATACTAGATTGGAAGCTATCATTGTAGGAAAACTCAACAAGAGAAATGTGATCTTCCCAACTTCCACCAAAATCGAAAACACATGCACGAAGAAGGTCTTCAAGAGTTTGATTCACACGCTCGGTTTGTCCATCGGACTGAGGATGATAAGCGGTGCTAAAATTAAGCTTCGTTCCTAAAGCTTTTTGAAGACTTTTCCAAAATCCACTAGTAAACAATGGATCACGATCGCTAACAATAGAAGTAGGAACTCCATGCAATTTAACAATTTCTTTAATAAAGAGTTTTGCCAAAAGAGGTACGGTTCGATTGGACCGAACGGGAATAAAATGGGCAGATTTAGTGAGTCTATCAACTATCACCCATAAGCTATCATGACCCGAACGCGTACGGGGAAGGCCGTCTATAAAATCCATGGAAATCTGGTCCCACTTCCAAATTGGAATTTCTAAAGGTTGCAATAACCCACCGGGCCTTTGATGTTCGGCCTTGACAAGTTGGCAAGTCATGCAACGCTTAACAAAGTTAGCCATATCAGATTTCATTCCCTCCCAATAATAAAGTCGCTTCATATCCGCGTACATTTTACTACTACCGGGATGAATGTTAAATTTAGAACGATGTGAATCTTCTAAAATGTCTTTACGAAGATCAATATTATTTGGCACGATAAGTCTACCAAATTTTCGAATACTGCCATGAGAATCAATATCAAAGTCTTTCAAAACTTCAATATCAAGTTTATCCCTAAAATTTTGGCCAAGAAGAGCCAATTCGGGATCTAGCTTTTGAGCTTCAAGAATGCGGTCTAAAAGAGAAGGATGAGCCTCAAGGCTACATAAAACAAGAGATGAACATAAATCGAAAATACGATCTCGAATCTCATAAGTGGATAAAATTTCGAGATCATTCCATTCAGATATCATCATAGAAACAACCGCTTGTTGCTTGCGACTAAGTGCATCGGCAACACGATTTCCCTTTTCGGGAGTATAAAGAATATCAAGATCATAAGATGTAAGGAATTCGAGCCAACGTTGTTGACGCAAATTTAATTCCTTTTGAGAAAATAGATACTTCAAAGATTTATGATCGGTGTAAAGAACAAATTTTTCTCCCAAAAGATAATGACGCCAAATACGAAGGGAGATAACAATAGCCGCGAGCTCTAAATCATGAGTGGCATATCTAGTCTCAGCAGGCTTCAATTGCCTAGAAGCATAAGCAATAACACGTTCTCTTTGCATACGAACGACACCCAAACCAACGCGACTAGCATCGGTATAAACAACGAAATCTTGATTCCCCTCGGGAATAACAAGAATAGGAGCATTTGAAAGAAGTTCTTTTAGTTTCTGAAAAGAAGTTTCACATTTGTCCAACCAAATGTATTTAACACCTTTCTTTGTCAAACTAGTAAGAGGCACAGAAATTTTAGAAAAGTCCTTTATGAAACAGCGGTAATAACCTGCCAATCCAAGGAAGCTAAGAATCTCCTTCACACTCTCCAGTCTTTTCCAATCTTGAATCGCTTCAATCTTTGAAGGATCCACGGAAATTCCGGATTCGGGAATAATATGACCGAGAAACTTCACACGAGATTGCCAAAAGTGGCATTTATAAAATTTTGCTTTCAATTGATTGCTCCTAAGAGTTTCTAACACAATCTGAAGATGCTTTTCATGCTCCTCCTCGGTTTTAGAATACACAAGAATATCATCAATAAAGATGAGAACAAATCGATCGAGGAAGTCTTTGAAAACTCTATTCATAAGGTCAATGAAATAAGCCGGAGCATTCGTTAAACCAAATGGCATAACAAGCCACTCATAAGATCCATAACGAGTACAGAACGATGTCAGAGGAATGTTATCCTCTGCAATACGAAGCTGATGGAAACCAGTAACCAAGTCTAATTGTGAAAAGACTCTAGCACCACTAAGTTGATCGAATAGATCATTAATCCGAGGTAAAGGATACTTATTCTTGATAGTAAGATCATTAAGCTTGCGGTAGTCAACGCAAAGCCTAAGTGTGCCATCGGATTTCTTCACAAAAATAGCCGAAGCTCCCCAAGGCGAGGAACTAGAGCGAATAAATTGCTTCATTTCCAAATTGGATAATTGATTATGCATCTCCTTATTTTCTTTATTGGACAACCGATAAGGAGGACGCGTAATAGGTTGAGCTCCAGGGATGAGATTAATTCTGAACTCAATTGCTCGCTTAGGAGGTAATCCTAAAACGGGCTCAAATATGTCGGAAAATTCACGAACAACGTGAATAAGAGAAATAATATCTTCCTCATCATTATCGTCATCATGAGGGTTTAAGGAGTATAAAGATGGGACCAAACAGGAATCCGAATCTTTAAGGTTAATAGAAATCTGCTTAACATATTGAAGATGTCGAAGATGAATAGTCCACTCAGGACATAGGATATGAGCTTCATAACAATTAAGCCAATCCATTCCCAAAATCATTCCAAAGCCTAAGTAACGCATGACATGCAAATCGGCTTGGAAAGAAAAATCACACAAAATAATCTCGACATCTTTACAAAGCAAACTAATCGTTGCGGATCCACCAACCGGATTCGCAATTCTCAAAGAAGTCATTAAAGCAACAACTCTTAAAGAAAAAGTATCAACAAGTTCCTTTGATATAAAAGAATGGGATGCACCCGTATCAAAAAGAACTCAAATAGGTTGATCACGAAATATAATAATGCCATCAAGGATAGAATGAGACATACCTTGATTACGAGATGTGTTGCCAAGGGCTTGAGCAACATTTAACTTTCCCTCCTTCTTGCCCTCAAGCCTGGGGCACGAAGATATAACAAGGCCGGGACTTTTGCAATAGCGGCAAGAGAGGGGCTTCGAACACTTATTTGAATAATGGTCCTTTGAACCACAATTATAGCATTCTCCACGACCAAAGGAAGAAGTCTTTGCCACAGGGGTTGCTTGCTTCCCCTTTTTGTTGGGATAAGGACCTCTGAATTTGTTAGGCCTTTTCTTGTTGTTGTTGAAGTTTGGTTTGTAACCCACCACTTCAACATCACTTCCCTATCCGCCTCTTCAAGACAAAGAGCGATATCAATGAGTTGGTCGAAAGAAACTTCTAATTTTAGAAGTAATGGCTTCTTGAGATTTTTGTTTAAGCCATAGACAAATTTTTGGTTCTTCTTCAATAGGGTGTTGATGTATTCAACCCCATATTTGGAAAGTGACTCGAAGGATGCAATATAATCATTCATGGAGGATTCACCTTGAACAAGGTCTATAAAACGGCGAGCCAAAGTCACCTTCTCAGCTTTTGGCACAAATTTTAATTCGAAGCGTTCCCAGAATTGTTCCCAGGTGAGATCCGCTTAATTGATTTCCGAAATAAGAAGTTCATACCAGTACAATGCTCTTTCTTGGAGCATACTAGAGGCCACCTAAACTCGGTGAAGATCAATAAGGTTCATGCGAGAAAAGATTTGATTGCATGATCTTAGCCGAGCCTGGACTTCAATAATAGTTTCAGAGCCCTTGAATGGTTTCCCACCCAAGTTGGTATAGTCGTTGCACAAGTGTGCAAATCCAGACTTAGGGTGAGTTGGTTCCAAATTAGAACCGGCTGCTTGACCATACTTTACTAGATCAAGAAGCTGCTGGGCAGACATAAAAACTCCATCTTGGGTAGTAGCACTAGATTGACCGGCGCTGGGACGACCAGGTCTAACCATTTCTCTTCCTAAAGAAAGAAGAAGAAGAAAAAGGTGATTCACTAAAAGATATATCAAGCAATCTTGATAAGTGAAACAAGGAATCATAATAAAAATAGGATGAATCGGTACGAAGACTCGAATTAATCCTAAGGTACGACTCCTAAGCAGGACTTAGGACGATGATCCTTGTTAAGTTATTCTACATTGTTCCAAAGTTTGGCTTTGATACCAACCTATGACGCCCCCCCTGTATACCCACGCTAGCCAAGGACACTACGGTGTAATGTCGTCTTTCTTTGTGCGAGCACCGATATGTCAGATAGTATAGCATGCATTTCATTTAAGGAGGAAGTCCGACATACCGATACAAACTCAAAGCTATCACACGGTGGCTATAAATAAACCTTCGGAAACAAATATAGAAATAAACATAACACAAATCAGTCACAGATAATTCATATCACAAGGCGGAAACAGACATGAATAAATATAACACATAAAAGTGTTCATCAGAGTAGTGGTCTAAAAGATCCACAATGACACAAAAGAATAGAAACATGTGCTATACAAAAGAATTAGTACATAACTATGAGTCTATATCTCAAATGTTTACAACAAAAACTACTAATCTAAGTAGTTATCCAAAAGTCGAAGTAATGAATCCTGGGGAGAAGTCAAGCAGAAGCACCTGTAACATCTCGGTCTGACCCGAGTATTATTTAATAAGAAAATAATAAACGGATCAGTCTAGCTATAAATATCAGATGACATGATATAGAATAAGAGATATGGCATAAAGGTAAAGGTTTGTATATGCTAGTAGATTGGAAAACAATTTTATAAACAAGCTTGATATTGAAAATAGAGTTGAAATCGTTTTGATAAAAGGGTTTTGATATTTACTACTAGTATTGAAACCTTTATATTTTTAAAGTGACAAATCACAAAAATGATTGTAGAAATAATCAATCACTAAAATTCATGTTCGAAGACGTGAAGAAAATCCAAAGAAATCGATACCGAATCCATTGAAATGGATATTCCAAGAATTCCCGAAGAAAATAAGTCATTAAAGTCAATAACAAATGATAAGAACAAATAGGGAAATAACACGAATCGATTAAATTTGGAAGCCACGCAAAATAAGCTAAATAGGCAAAACAGCAACAGGTCGGTCGGCCGGCAATAGAGCTCGGTCGACCGGACCCTGTTCTAAAAAAATTCTCGGGAAGCAGGTCGGTCGGCTGAGCCCTGTAGCCAGTCGACCGGACTAGAGACAGAAAAGTGCTTATGCACTTTGGTAGCAGGTCGGTCGACCGGCCCAGGGGTTCGGTCGGCCGAACCTGATGTTCTGCAAATTGAGACCTATTTCAAATGAGGTGCAAACTTCTTCAATTTGCAATCGGTCAAGCACGGACGCTAGGGGATTACGCCCATCGGCTACCCGGTCCTATTGGCTCCTCGATGCATCACCAGAAACATGTTCCAACATTAAAGTTATGATTTTTAAAGATTTGATCTCAAAACACTAAAAATTGGAATATTCACCAAATCAATCCAAACCAAAAGCAATTGCACAAGAATAAGTGTTAGGAATTCATACCTAACAATCGAAGATAAATATAGGCTTAGATGTGAGATAAAAATCTCACCTTTTCACAAAATCAATAGAGAAGAAGCTATAGAGCAATGGCAAGAACAACCACTCTTCAATTCCAACCCAACAAGCTTGAATCTAAGCTTAAAAGAGAAACATTTCCTAAAGTTAGGTTTAGGAATTTCAGAAATTGAATGGAGAAAGAGTTGGAGAAGATGAAGAGAAGACTTACCAAAGTTTCTTCTATTAGTTTGGAGCAAGAGCTTGATTTGCAAAAGAAAACTAGGGTTTGGAGTTTTAATTTCCCATTCCACTCACCATTAATCTCTTTAGAGCTGAAAAGTAGAGGAAGAGGGTGTGAATGAAGAGGAGTGGTTCAGTTTGGGGTATTAAGTTGGCTAGTGGGTTGAACCCAACCCAAAACCCTAAGTGAAAAGGTAGCAAAATTCAACTTACTCCAAACATATCGAAGCTTATACTCAAAAAGGTTGCAAACGGCATTTTGAACTCAATGGAAGGGGTCTCGAGTCCCAATTCGACTGTTTGCAAAAAGTAGGTTTCAGATAAAATCCGAGTATCGATAAAATATTTAAATAAAATATTTAAAATATAAAATCGATAAATATGCGGGTTGTTACACAATTAATTAGAATATGCGTTATATATGGAACTTTAACCTGTGTTGGCAAGTAATAAACTTATAAATGTAAGTAAAAGGTAAATAGGTGACAATTAAGATATATTTATTTATTTAGTATGTTAAATACAATTTGGAAATCAAATTGCAATTAAAGGAAATTAAGTAGCACGTTAATTGGAAATAAATTTTAATAAATGTTACATCAATGTGAAATGTAATACAATGGTTAGGATTTGTTAAATTTGGTATATTAAGGCAATGAATGGAAAGAAAACAAGGTAACTAACTTTATAGAATAGTGTTGAACTTAATAAAACATTTGGATAGGAACAAATCAATCCATTGAAATCCAAATTTATAATAAGCGTAATTATTGTAGCAATTGAAATTAAAGGTTATGCAATTTTTAAATAAAGATAATATGAGAAAATTTATGTAATAATTTGAATCCAATATTAAATCCATCTATTTGACAATATTGAATGGAATAATTACTGATTGATTTAATTAAATGGAATTCTTGGGAATTTTATTTATAAATTCTGAATTCAATAAGGTGAGGTTAACACTGAAATTTGATAAATTAATTTACATAGATAACCATTTACTTTAGAATTTGATAAATTAATTTACTTTAAAAGTGTGGATGATTGGAAAATATAAAAATGATAAGAATGGTCAATTTTAGAATTTAAATTGGAAATTTGATTTATTAATCAATTATAATTTAATTAATTAATGTAAAAATAGCCATTTTGGCCACTGACTCAGATTTCGACGAAACTAGTTTCATCGGATCCATAACTGTGAATTATTGTAGGATTTCAACTTTCGTAGCAATCGGACCTGTCGTTTGATCGTACGGACTCGAAAAGCCTTGAAATTAATGAAATTGAAATCAATTGAATTCAATTTGAAAAATATTAATTTTAGCATAACTTCTTCATACGATGGAATTTGGACTTGAAACCTTTTCCATTGAGTTTAAAATATTTTAATACATCTGTTTCGATATATGGGTTGACCCAATTTCGTTCCGGAGTCGAAGAGGGCTTTCGGGCCATATATCGTCCAGCGTACATCCAAATGATCCGATCCATTCTATTTCAAGCTTGTCTATGAATACCCTGTTATAAACTCTATCCTACTTCTATTTCTTAATTGTTTGCACGTACAATTTCTTTCACCTCCTTATTTCAATGGCAGACAAATACCTAATATCAATTGCAATTCAAAAAATCAAAGTGAAATTTCAAACTCCTCAAAAAAATTCAGAAAAATTATATATCGAAGCTCTCGATGTACGCATCTCAGATCTACAGTTCGTTTTTGGTTTTGAATCACTGTTTGTCCAGAAATCGAAGAACCATTCTCAGCCATTCATCGCGCATTGATGAACGTTGTCGGATCGTCAAATCTTTTCTGGGTATTATAGAGTGGACGATAGGGAGTGCATCAGTGGTGTTTGTTCTGCGATTCGACGGTTAGATCGGCTGCTAAATTCAACTAGGGTTTCAAATTAAGAGGTGGCGGCTGACAAAATTGGGGTTCATCGTTGTCGATCGTGGTCGTCGCGTGGCCTTGGGATGGACGTGGGCGAGAGAGGCAATTAGGCGCGTTTGTCGGTAGATCTTGTGGCGGCTAGGTCGCGCAAATCGTGCATGGGGTAGGGTTTGCTGTTTCGTGCATGTTACTGGGTGGTGAGGAAGATGGTGTGACATGGCAAGGGTAGGTTTAATTTATTTTGTTTTTATTTAATTTTGATTTCAGCTTGTTTAACTCGAATAACTTAAGCGTACGAGGTCCGTTTCACGTGCGGTTTTCTCCGCTAGGTTCGTATTGGAATTTCGGACATTTTGGCACCAGTTTGGATGAATTCCGAGACTGTCAAATTTTTGGGTTTAAATTGGATTTAAATTGAATTTATATTCAAAAGGTGAGTGTTTTAACCCACTCACAACTTCTAAAATTTCTTATGTTTGTTAAGTTAATTTTTGATGTGATTAGAAATTTATTTATGACTTTTTAGTATATTTTTAATCATCATCTCAGTTAAATTAGATTTATTAGATTAAATTGTTAATTAATTAATTATTGCATTTAAACTGCCGGTTAAATTGTTATTTAATTTATTATTAGATATAACTGCCAGTTAATTACCTGTTATATATTATCAGTTATATATTGATATTGATTGATTGTTTTGGATGATGATTGTGATGGATGTATGATTTATGATGGATGAATGGACGGTTTATTTATATCATCATATCTGCAAGTTCTTTATTGATTTGTCATTTTGATTTGGGATTGCGGTTTGAAATGATATACAACCGTATTTTTATTTTAATTTACGGATTGCAATGATAATATCCGTATCACTTGACCATAGGCTAGAAAATTATATACATACACAACGGTCTATGTATAAAATATTTTGAAATGATTTCTATGTTTTTGTAAAGAAATATATGATTTTATGATATTTTGATTTGGATATTTTATAAATGTTCTTTTATATATAGTTAAATTATTTGATTAAGCTATGAATAAAATTTGTTTAAAGTATAAAATAAGTTTAATAATAAAGCTTGATTTTATTAAAATATAATATGGGTAAGTATTTACTTAAAGTATATTTTAAATATAGAGTTTATATTGATTTTTATAAATCAGGGTTGAGAACATAGTTTTGAAATTAATCTGAGATTTATCTAATTAAGAATTATATTTAATAAGAATCCATTTGGAACCTATTGAAATTGAGATTTAAAAAAATATGGTTTTATAATTTGATGCGGGCTTAAGGTGATTTAGGTGAATAAATTGAGGAATATTATGTGATTGAAATTTGAAGTTTTATTTAAAGGATGTTGGATTTAGTAGGCAAATATTTCAAACCTATATAATAGTAAAAGTGAAATTGGTATATATATGAATAATAAAATTTAGTTTGAAATATCGAATATTTTAGCTTTGAAATATATTGGATTTTAAAATTTAGAAATTCGGGTTGTTTTGGAATTGATTTGTGAAACTTAAGAGGCTAGTTTGTTTTATAAAATATTTTAATACTTAATCCATGTAAGGGTGAAAGTTATGTTTCAAAATTATTAATTTCAAAGTATTACGTTTGGAAGTGTTGTAGTTTTAAATCGTTGGTTTCGAAATTTTATAACTTTGAAATACTATGATTTTTTTTAAATGACATCATATTGGTTTGGTTTTGAAATGGAAATGATATCGTATTTATATAGTTTCGAAATGAATATTATATCCAGATTTTGAAGTATAATTATTTTGAAATGACCGTGGTGTTATAGTAACGTTTGGTTGTTGAAGAGACCGGGATCGGAAGTTGTCGTACTCTCTGCCAACTCTAAAAACCACTTTAACAACCGTGTATGCGGTGGAGATTCCAGAATGAAGTAGGATTGTGGCGGCGTTTCTTTTGATGTAAATACGTGGACCCGACTCCCGTGAGTTGGCATAAGGGGGCTAAAACTTGAGCGATTCTCGGGCCTCTTATCGGACACATCCCTTCGATATTATACTTTGACTTTTGGATTTATTCGGTGGCCAGTTTTGATTTTTGATTTTGGGGTATTGTTCGAGGTGGGCGGTAGTAGCTGCTATGCGTTACAACTAGCCCGGAATGCAATCGGTATATCTACCCTACCATTTTCTAGTTGTGCCGTGTCACCTACCATACCGAGCCTTTACTACGAGTTTCTATTTGTGTCGTACCTATGAAGTATCCTCTGGTAGCCTCCCGATCAGGAGGTATTGCGGTACTGTATAGACTATTGGCATTATTTGTGTGAAGGGCAATATGGGTAACCCCTTAACGCTATTTAAAAGTAAGTTTATTTTACTATTAGAGATTATTATAATAGAAAAATATTACTACATAGTAAATAGTTTAACGGATCATTAGGAGATGTGAATCCCTAGCATCTCTAAGTTACTGCACTCATATTTATACTATGGATTTAACTTACATAAGATCTTTGTGATATCCCGGAATTTTTGGCAATATCAGTTTAATAATCTGTGATAAAATTTAATTGATTTAATAATATTTGTTAATAATAATTTGAATTGATGTAATAATCTTCTTTTACAATAAATATATAAGTTAAATTTTATAACAATGACTGAAACAACTTCATATAAAAAAATAAATTCTAGCCTAGGTTTAAAATTAAATAAAAAGATTGTTTTGTTCTTTATTTAGCTTTATAAAATAAGCAATTTATTTATGAAGTGATTTCATTTATGAATTGTTTTAAATTAATAATGAGTTATTTTTAAACAATAACAATAATGAAATATTTTAAAAATGGATTTTAAATGAATCAAAATTTGTTATTTTAAACTTATGTATATACATATATACACATATTTTGGGAAGCTAGGATTTATAATAAAATCTTTCAACAATGTTTAAAAATAAAACAAACTTTATAAATATGAATGTAACCTGTTGAAATGCAAAATAAAATAGTAGTAAATGAATATAATATTGGATAGTTAAGTTTTAAAGTAAAATAACAATAATTAAAACAAGGGTATAACAATAACTAAGACAATTTTTAATATACATGTGAAGTATGCCTTAAAGGTTGAATACAAGAACAAAATATAATATGCAGGCAAGTATAGTAATAATAAAATTGTCTATGCATGAAGTAAAAACAAAACAGACTAAAAGTATATATGTACATATAAAAATAGGCAAGAATCTTATATATAGGAAGTTTAGATATGCTGCTAAGTAAAGTATCAACATACAAAAGAGGATAAGTATGAACATAGAAGGAGGAAACCAGACAAGTAAAAGAAACATCAAAATACAAAAGAAGATATGTATGAAACACAAAGTACTATTGCATTTAATACCATCATCTCAGCATACAAACTTAAGTCAATTCGAATGGTGCAAAAATCAACTCAGCCTCCAAAATAAATAAAAAAATATCTTGCCTGATAAAACAAATTCTTGTACCTGCAAAGAAATTGTTGTCTCAGATGCCACCTTCCCCTATAAGCTTCTTTTTATACATGCCTTCTTATTCAGTTTGTTCAACATAGCATAGCATAGCAAACATTTTTATTTTTTTTATAACTGAAGCATCATACATCAACAAAAGCAACAAGGTTAAGGAAAATTAAGCAAACAATTTCTCAGTTTTAAAGTTTTAGCTGTTTCAAAACAAGAATGCTCTGTCCCTTCCAAATGCAATGGTGAGTGACTTAAATTTTAAAATACTTAAGTGTATATGTGGCTTAATTATTGTCTGATGTGTGTGTATATATCTTAATGCATTCCTGTGTTTATGGGTTAATGCTTGAATGTGTGTTGGCAACCTGAAATCATCTCTGTTTAAAAAGGTGATTAACATCATAATCTAAAAATAGTTAAGTAAAATTGTTCTGCTACATGCTTCTTACTGGAATTCATTTGTTGAGTATACTTTTATTTAGTATATATCTGTGTAAGTTTGAATATTGTGATGAACATCACTGTGTATCACTCTGACCTTAGTTCCAGGCTTAAGTACACATCAAAATTTATTTGTTCTTATTTTCAAGTTTTAACAAGACTTAAGGTTTGAACATATAATGCTTGTATTAACAGAGACGTGAGTTTAAAATTGTTCAAAAGAAAAATAGTTAGTATTAGCTCTGAAAAATTATAAAACAACAGTAGAAACTAATGTCAGTTAAAACTCAACTATTATAATTCATGGATTCAGGCAATAGAATCTAAAGCTAATACAAAAATTTGAATTTTGAAACTAAAATCAAGATTTTTAGTGAAGGGGTTAGAGAGTAGTTCTGGGTTCATCAAAGAAAGGAAACTCGGGTACCTCTGATGATCTATGAGACTGGAAGGGGCGGGGCTCTGCTGGATGATGGAGTAGTGAACGAAGTACCTAGGAAAAATGGTAGAAGAGGTGGATGATCACTGTGGTGTTGATGGTAGGCGTTTTCTGTTTTTAAACCTAGTTTGGACAATGCTGGAAGTTTGATTGTCGCGAGGCCTAGGAGCGATCGAGTTCGCTGGAACTCTGGGGAATGGTTGCGGGGATATGGTCGAAGCTGCAGCCGGAAGTGGTGGTACTCCGGTGGTCGGAGTTTGACGTGCGGTGTTGTTTCCAGGTTTCGAGGGGAACCTGACTTTGCGTTTCTAGGTTTGGATCAGGAGAACTCGATTTTGTTTCGAGTTGTTGTGATGGGTTTTGGTGGTCCTGTTGTCATCAGGTGATGGTCGATGAAGTGTGGAAGGGCTGGTGGCTGGCCGGAGATGGCCAGAGGGATGGTGCACGTGCACCGTGACGTTGAACTCTGGGTAGTTTGAGTGCAGTGTGCATATAGCCTGTAGCAATGAAATTGGAATTATCTTGTTCCAGGGAGTTGTTATTTAACCTGATGAGTTGCTTGAGCTTTTAAACAAATTCAAATGAAACTTTAAACTTGTATTCAAGATTTAAACAAAGTTTAAATCAGTTTGAAGTGTGAATTCAAACTATTTTTATTGAATTCAAATCTGAAATAAGGTAAAGGTTTTAACTATTTAAAAGGGAATTCCAGTTTTCTAACCTGATAGTTCAGTTTCTAAATTCAATTCAAAATTGAAAACTGAAATTCAAACAGGAATTAAACTATGTTTTAAATATTAAGTTAGAGTATAGATTCAATTGAATTTTTGAATCTAAGGTTTTAAAATGAATTTGGATTTTTAAAAACAAGAATTTAAAATCAAGGTGTTGAAAGCAAGTTAAATCAAAGTAGATTTATAGATACAAATTTTCACGAATTCGAATCTGAAATTTTAAAACAGTTTTTTTTAATCTGAATGTTTAAATTAAGTAGCTAGAGTAAAGGCTTTTCTTGTATAAGTAATAAGTGTTATTTACAATTATTTTTAAGGATTTTTGGATAGAATTGGATCAATGAAAAAAAAATGATCATTTTGAAATTTAAATTAAAAATGTAATTTAAATTCATATTCAAGAGTGTAATGTTTTACACTTTAATGCTAATGAAATCATTATAAGAAATGGATTATCTTAAAAATAATTAAGATATTAAAATGACTTAATGAGTAGGTTAAATTAAGGATGACTTCTTTATTTAATTAATAATTTAAAATTAGAGATAAATTAAGAAGTAAATTAAGAAATGTTTTTAGTTAATAAAGATAATTAACTAACGGATTATTTGGATTATTAATTAAGGTGATTAAATTTGATAATTAATTAGATTAATTAATTTAGATAAACTATTGTAAATTGTTAAAAGTAATTACTTGATAAAAGTAATTAAGAGATTAATTACTTATTGTAATTAATTTTGATGATATGATTGAATTAAGTTAATTAATTTATTTTAATTAATTTAAGCAAATCATTTGATGGTTTGAGATATGAAATTACCTGATGTAATTAATGGAGCAGGATTACTTAGGGAAGTAATTAGATGAGAATTACTGAATGTAATTAATACAATATGATTTGTAAGTAAAGTAATTTGGGTAATTACTTTTGTAATTAATCAAGGGATTAATTATGGAGATAATTAACCGTGGATGTTGCACCCTGTAGATATCGATTATTCGGACGGCCATAACTTCTGGCTCGTTTAGAGTTACGGGAGCCATAACCAGTCAAAACGAAGGCATCAGTGAGTTCTACGGCTCTGACAGCTTTCAGCCGTCAATGGATTGTTTAATGTCTAAAAAAGACTATCCGAATCTCAATCGGGTCTCAATTAATTATGGTAATTAAGGGTAGTTAATTACTGGATTGTTATTAATCAAAGGTGATTAATAATTGTGTTTCATTAAAGATTAGTCACTTTATGTAATTAATTTAAATAAAGTAATTTATTTAAATCTAAATTAGAGATCATTAATTAATTAATATAATTAATGATGTAAATTAAGAATTGGTTAATTAAGAAATACTTAATAATGTGGTGATTAATTGATGTAATTAATTAAGAATAAATGTAATCAATTCTAAATGTAGTAATTTAATGTTAATTACTATAAATGATTTAGGAGAATTAATTTGTGAATTAATTAAAGACTAATAACCAATTGTAATTAGTGAATGATTAACCAGGATGTTTAATCAAGATAATTATTTAGAAGATGGTTAATTAATTTGATTTATAATTAATTAAATGGTCGTATAAGCAGGATTTATAGATGAAATAATTAATTTAATTAATTAGTGATTGAAGTAGTTAATTTAATTCATTTTAAATTAATTACGAATTGTATGATTATAAATCATTGCTTATGGATGAATGATATTGATATTTCATTTGATGATTGTGATCTGGCATGAATTATATATATGTGTCATGGATGCTTGATTTAAGTATGATAATATTTTAATTATCTGTTTGGATGGTAATATTGATTATCTGTTTATGAGATTATCTGTGATTATTTGCTATGATCTTATGAACTATCCTTCTGTGTGTATGTTGATTATATTGAATTAAACTGTTAAGACTAAATAGACAACTTGGCCTTAAAAGACACGTTTTGGATTTCGATGAGACCGGGATCGGTTTTCCGCATTAGGAACATCCGAAAACCACATCGATTCCAAATTAACGATAGGTCGTTAATCTGAAGTGAAGACGGAGATTCAGAATGCAAGGGTTATCGTCGTTAACTCTGAGGGTGATTCCAAAACGAGTGTAACGAGATAATGCCTTCGGTTTCGTTCGAACCCGGAACGAACTTGTATGGATTGAATGCTTTCAACACATCGTCAGGCGGGCGATGAGCATTCTAAGAAATATGTTCTTTAAAGGTAATCGCAGCCTCAAGCCTCATCAACCGGGAATGGCTAAAACAGGGGAGGTGCAGCAAGGCTAGGTGGGTCATGCCCAAGCAGGACAAGGATATTCCCCTGTCTAGATGTCCCTTTTTATTCGGCTTTGTGGGCAGTTGGTTGCAAACAACTGCGGGGTGTATCTTGTTCGGGACTGTTCAGTAAGGAATGGTTCCGGCCTTGTGTTGCAGGGGATGAAGGGAGTAATCCTCGGTACGGTGATCTAGGCCCCGTACTGTGACGGGCGGTACCCCGTTAGCCCTGCCATTGTATGGAATCCACAATCCAATAAGTGCCCATGGTTTTGATTGTATTACCCACTTTTGTGGCTAGTAGCTGGAATTTAATAGATGTAACAATTTCGGCTATTTTCTATTTACTTGAAAACCCTAGACCTATTTTAATATCACAGAATTTCCTATCAAATGTTTTGGTTAGCGTAAGGTAAAAACTTTCCCATGTTTATTTGTGGGGAGTCTTACGTGATACCTTTTGTTTTCAAAAGATTTTCAAAGTTAAGCAACTTAAACCTGTTACTCATACCAGACCCATGTCTGACCCGAAGTTTATTTTTGTTTTTCATAAACTCTCGGGTACCCAAATTTTTACGGGTAGCCAAGGGATTCAGGTTTAGCTTTGACGAATTCTGGAGGAGCAATGGAGCAGGTGGCTTCAGCGTTGTAGATATATGTATAGTTCCGCTGTGTGATATCTCTGTGATGTATTGTGTATTGTATTGAGTTGTGTTATCTAGACAGGTGTTTATAACTGTCTAGTATATGATGTATTATCTGTATAACTCTGATTGATGTTGTATAATATGTAAATATTTATGTGATCATTATATTTTATTCGTTCCGTTGTGAGATTCTGGTGTTGTTGTTCTTTCTTCTCTATCTTTTCTATTTTCTCACCACTTTCTTTCTTATTCACGATACTGCTTCCTGGGGGTAGGAAGTGGGGTCGTCACAGTGGTATCAAAGCGCTAGGTTGAGTGAATACTTAGGCTCTTAAGTGTTTTCTTCTTGAGAGAGCGTATTTGTAATTTTGATATATAATATATATATATTTAATTCTACCTATTGTTGGATTACCTGTTCGGGTTTTCCAACGAGCTATAAAGGTAGATAGGGTGGTGGTGTGTGTAACACAACTACAATTGGTTGGAGTTTGTATATTTGAGGTTGGTATTGTAACTGTCAAGACTGTAGACCTAATACCGTCCCGAGTAAGTTTTAAGTGGTGTAAGGATTTCATTGATCTATGAGGGAAATCTGTTAAGATTCAGAGTTCATTTTTGAAGTGAAAATTTGGATGAGCTAGAGTTAGATCTGTCGGTTGAACAGAAGCAAGTTATGATATCTTGGTACATCAAAGTGCAGTAGCTGTGTGATGAGACGCAGTGACTATAGACGTCTCCGAAGATGTTTCTTTGAGACAAGTTAATGAAGTGTATCTGTTCGATGTTGTCGCTGTGATCAGTCGGGTGTTCCTGTTTGCTTTGGAGTCCGAGTTTCTCGAAGAGCTTTGGATAAGTAGTCTTTGGCTTCTGGGTCAGCAGTGGAGTTTAGAAGCTGCAGAGTAGATCCATTTCTTCGATGGATTAGCCACACAAGCGTAAGCTGTTCTGTTTGGTAATGAGAGAGCAGTATTTTGGAATTAGGCTAGATTGATCGCAAAAGTGACTTGCGATAATTTGAGTATCCTTGTGTGTTTCAGAATTTTTCTGGATGTCTTCTAGAAGTCAGAATTTGGTCAGCATCTGGAGATTGAGTTTGGTATCGACTGGATTCCAGAAGTGATACCGATGGATCAGCTTAGTAATAGGATGGTTTTTGAGTTTGGGAAGTAGTTCAGAATTTTGGAGAAACTACAGAGTTTTCTTTTGGATATGTGAACTTTATTTGAAATGTGTGGACCAGTCTGTGCTTGAGTTCATCTTCAGCATTTTCATCTGTTCGATCAGAGTTGCGCAGCGGAAGCATGGTGGCAGCTGTTTAGTTTGGAAGCAATTGGATATTGAAATGTTTGGATTAGAGAGTTCTACAGGAAATTTTCAGAATCTGAGGCCAGATTTGGAGTGCATCTGATTTATCTCTTCTGGATGAGAGAAGTGAGATCAGCCTTCTGATTTTGGAATAGAGTTTGTGTTCTGAGTTTTAGTAAATCTTTGAAAGATCATTTTGTTGGATTGTCTTTGGTTCAGTTTGTTTTTAAGGACATCTGCAAGGGTTGAGCTGATCAGGAAGGATGTAGGCAGCCCAGGATCGTCCGAAGAGTTTGTGGATAAGCGACGGGGGAATTTGGATTCTGAAATCGGAAATTTGATTTCGGATAAGTGTTTGGTTTTCAGAATTGAATTGTCAGTTTGGATAACTGAGATTCGTTGTGTTTCACGTATCTATGAGGGAGTACGCGTAAGATCTATCTCTAGTTGTAGAACCAGCAGTTCAGGGAGTTTTGGTTGTTGTTTCAGACTTGTCTGTAGTCTGATATCCCGTCTTGTTTTGAAGATCTAGATGAGTGGAAGTTCTTTAGCTTAGTGGCATTGTTTGTTTGGATTCTGTGGGGCGAGTATCCCGGTATTTATACCTGGGGAACTCTAGATAGATCTATCCTGATTTTGTCTGGATAGTTAGATTTATTTGTTTGGATAAATTGGTTGCTGTGGTTGTTAGCATATAATTGATATATGCTTGTGTTTTAGATTTAAATCTTTAACTAGATTATTAAATTACCTTTGTTTTAAATTTCGGGGACGAAATTCTTTTAAGGGGGGAGGAATGTGATATCCCGAAATTTTTGGCAATATCAGTTTAATAATCTGTGATAAAATTTAATTGATTTAATAATATTTGTTAATAATAATTTGAATTGATGTAATAATCTTCTTTTACAATAAATATATAAGTTAAATTTTATAACAATGACTGAAACAACTTCATATAAAAAAATAAATTCTAGCCTAGGTTTAAAATTAAATAAAAAGATTGTTTTGTTCTTTATTTAGCTTTATAAAATAAGCAATTTATTTATGAAGTGATTTCATTTATGAATTGTTTTAAATTAATAATGATTTATTTTTAAACAATAACAATAATGAAATATTTTTAAAATGGATTTTAAATGAATCAAAATTTGTTATTTTAAACTTATGTATATACATATATACACATATTTTGGGAAGCTAGGACTTATAATAAAATCTTTCAACAATGTTTAAAAATAAAACAAACTTTATAAATATGAATGTAACCTGTTGAAATGCAAAATAAAATAGTAGTAAATGAATATAATATTGGATAGTTAAGTTTTAAAGTAAAATAACAATAATTAAAACAAGGGTATAACAATAACTAAGACAATTTTTAATATACATGTGAAGTATGCCTTAAAGGTTGAATACAAGAACAAAATATAATATGCAGGCAAGTATAGTAATAATAAAATTGTCTATGCATGAAGTAAAAACAAAACAGACTAAAAGTATATATGTACATATAAAAATAGGCAAGAATCTTATATATAGGAAGTTTAGATATGCTGCTAAGTAAAGTATCAACATACAAAAGAGGATAAGTATGAACATAGAAGGAGGAAACCAGACAAGTAAAAGAAACATCAAAATACAAAAGAAGATATGTATGAAACACAAAGTACTATTGCATTTAATACCATCATCTCAGCATACAAACTTAAGTCAATTCGAATGGTGCAAAAATCAACTCAGCCTCCAAAATAAATAAAAAATATCTTGCCTGATAAAACAAATTCTTGTACCTGCAAAGAAATTGTTGTCTCAGATGCCACCTTCCCCTATAAGCTTCTTTTTATACATGCCTTCTTATTCAGTTTGTTCAACATAGCATAGCATAGCAAACATTTTTATTTTTTTTATAACTGAAGCATCATACATCAACAAAAGCAACAAGGTTAAGGAAAATTAAGCAAACAATTTCTCAGTTTTAAAGTTTTAGCTGTTTCAAAACAAGAATGCTCTGTCCTTTCCAAATGCAATGGTGAGTGACTTAAATTTTAAAATACTTAAGTGTATATGTGGCTTAATTATTGTCTGATGTGTGTGTATATATCTTAATGCATTCCTGTGTTTATGGGTTAATGCTTGAATGTGTGTTGGCAACCTGAAATCATCTCTGTTTAAAAAGGTGATTAACATCATAATCTAAAAATAGTTAAGTAAAATTGTTCTGCTACATGCTTCTTACTGGAATTCATTTGTTGAGTATACTTTTATTTAGTATATATCTGTGTAAGTTTGAATATTGTGATGAACATCACTGTGTATCACTCTGACCTTAGTTCCAGGCTTAAGTACACATCAAAATTTATTTGTTCTTATTTTCAAGTTTTAACAAGACTTAAGGTTTGAACATATAATGCTTGTATTAACAGAGACGTGAGTTTAAAATTGTTTAAAAGAAAAATAGTTAGTATTAGCTCTGAAAAATTATAAAACAACAGTAGAAACTAATGTCAGTTAAAACTCAACTATTATAATTCATGGATTCAGGCAATAGAATCTAAAGCTAATACAAAAATTTGAATTTTGAAACTAAAATCAAGATTTTTAGTGAAGGGGTTAGAGAGTAGTTCTGGGTTCATCAAAGAAAGGAAACTCGGGTACCTCTGATGATCTATGAGACTGGAAGGGGCGGGGCTCTGCTGGATGATGGAGTAGTGAACGAAGTACCTAGGAAAAATGGTAGAAGAGGTGGATGATCACTGTGGTGTTGATGGTAGGCGTTTTCTGTTTTTAAACCTAGTTTGGACAGTGCTGGAAGTTTGATTGTCGCGAGGCCTAGGAGCGATCGAGTTCGCTGGAACTCTGGGGAATGGTTGCGGGGACATGGTCGAAGCTGCAGCCGGAAGTGGTGGTACTCCGGTGGTCGGAGTTTGACGTGCGGTGTTGTTTCCAGGTTTCGAGGGGAACCTGACTTTGCGTTTCCAGGTTTGGATCAGGATAACTCGATTTTGTTTCGAGTTGTTGTGATGGGTTTTGGTGGTCCTGTTGTCATCAGGTGATGGTCGATGAAGTGTGGAAGGGCTGGTGGCTGGCCGGAGATGGCCAGAGGGATGGTGCACGTGCACCGTGACGTTGAACTCTGGGTAGTTTGAGTGCAGTGTGCATATAGCCTGTAGCAATGAAATTGGAATTATCTTGTTCCAGGGAGTTGTTATTTAACCTGATGAGTTGCTTGAGCTTTTAAACAAATTCAAATGAAACTTTAAACTTGTATTCAAGATTTAAACAAAGTTTAAATCAGTTTGAAGTGTGAATTCAAACTACTTTTATTGAATTCAAATCTGAAATAAGGTAAAGGTTTTAACTATTTAAAAGGGAATTCCAGTTTTCTAACCTGATAGTTCAGTTTCTAAATTCAATTCAAAATTGAAAACTGAAATTCAAACAGGAATTAAACTATGTTTTAAATATTAAGTTAGAGTATAGATTCAATTGAATTTTTGAATCTAAGGTTTTAAAATGAATTTGGATTTTTAAAAACAAGAATTTAAAATCAAGGTGTTGAAAGCAAGTTAAATCAAAGTAGATTTATAGATACAAATTTTCACGAATTCGAATCTGAAATTTTAAAACAGTTTTTTTTAATCTGAATGTTTAAATTAAGTAGCTAGAGTAAAGGCTTTTCTTGTATAAGTAATAAGTGTTATTTACAATTATTTTTAAGGATTTTTGGATAGAATTGGATCAATGAAAAAAAAATGATCATTTTGAAATTTAAATTAAAAATGTAATTTAAATTCATATTCAAGAGTGTAATGTTTTACACTTTAATGCTAATGAAATCATTATAAGAAATGGATTATCTTAAAAATAATTAAGATATTAAAATGACTTAATGAGTAGGTTAAATTAAGGATGACTTCTTTATTTAATTAATAATTTAAAATTAGAGATAAATTAAGAAGTAAATTAAGAAATGTTTTTAGTTAATAAAGATAATTAACTAACGGATTATTTGGATTATAATTAAGGTGATTAAATTTGATAATTAATTAGATTAATTAATTTAGATAAACTATTGTAAATTGTTAAAAGTAATTACTTGATAAAAGTAATTAAGAGATTAATTACTTATTGTAATTAATTTTGATGATATGATTGAATTAAGTTAATTAATTTATTTTAATTAATTTAAGCAAATCATTTGATGGTTTGAGATATGAAATTACCTGATGTAATTAATGGAGCAGGATTACTTAGGGAAGTAATTAGATGAGAATTACTGAATGTAATTAATACAATATGATTTGTAAGTAAAGTAATTTGGGTAATTACTTTTGTAATTAATCAAGGGATTAATTATGGAGATAATTAATTATGGTAATTAAGGGTAGTTAATTACTGGATTGTTATTAATCAAAGGTGATTAATAATTGTGTTTCATTAAAGATTAATCACTTTATGTAATTAATTTAAATAAAGTAATTTATTTAAATCTAAATTAGAGATCATTAATTAATTAATATAATTAATGATGTAAATTAAGAATTGGTTAATTAAGAAATACTTAATAATGTGGTGATTAATTGATGTAATTAATTAAGAATAAATGTAATCAATTCTAAATGTAGTAATTTAATGTTAATTACTATAAATGATTTAGGAGAATTAATTTGTGAATTAATTAAAGACTAATAACCAATTGTAATTAATGAATGATTAACCAGGATGTTTAATCAAGATAATTATTTAGAAGATGGTTAATTAATTTGATTTATAATTAATTAAATGGTCGTATAAGCAGGATTTATAGATGAAATAATTAATTTAATTAATTAGTGATTGAAGTAGTTAATTTAATTCATTTTAAATTAATTACGAACTGTATGATTATAAATCATTGCTTATGGATGAATGATATTGATATTTCATTTGATGATTGTGATCTGGCATGAATTATATATATGTGTCATGGATGCTTGATTTAAGTATGATAATATTTTAATTATCTGTTTGGATGGTAATATTGATTATCTGTTTATGAGATTATCTGTGATTATTTGCTATGATCTTATGAACTATCCTTCTGTGTGTATGTTGATTATATTGAATTAAACTGTTAAGACTAAATAGACAACTTGGCCTTAAAAGACACGTTTTGGATTTCGATGAGACCGGGATCGGTTTTCCGCATTAGGAACATCCGAAAACCACATCGATTCCAAATTAACGATAGGTCGTTAATCTGAAGTGAAGACGGAGATTCAGAATGCAAGGGTTATCGTCGTTAACTCTGAGGGTGATTCCAAAACGAGTGTAACGAGATAATGCCTTTGGTTTCGTTCGAACCTGGAACGAACTTGTATGGATTGAATGCTTTCAACACATCGTCAGGCGGGCGATGAGCATTCTAAGAAATATGTTCTTTAAAGGTAATCGCAGCCTCAAGCCTCATCAACCGGGAATGGCTAAAACAGGGGAGGTGCAGCAAGGCTAGGTGGGTCATGCCCAAGCAGGACAAGGATATTCCCCTGTCTAGATGTCCCTTTTTATTCGGCTTTGTGGGCAGTTGGTTGCAAACAACTGCGGGGTGTATCTTGTTCGGGACTGTTCAGTAAGGAATGGTTCCGGCCTTGTGTTGCAGGGGATGAAGGGAGTAATCCTCGGTACGGTGATCTAGGCCCCGTACTGTGACGGGCGATACCCCGGTAGCCCTGCCATTGTATGGAATCCACAATCCAATAAGTGCCCACGGTTTTGATTGTATTACCCACTTTTGTGGCTAGTAGCTGGAATTTAATAGATGTAACAATTTCGGCTATTTTCTATTTACTTGAAAACCCTAGACCTATTTTAATATCACAGAATTTCCTATCAAATGTTTTGGTTAGCGTAAGGTAAAAACTTTCCCATGTTTATTTGTGGGGAGTCTTACGTGATACCTTTTGTTTTCAAAAGATTTTCAAAGTTAAGCAACTTAAACCTGTTACTCATACCAGACCCATGTCTGACCCGAAGTTTATTTTTGTTTTTCATAAACTCTCGGGTACCCAAATTTTTACGGGTAGCCAAGGGATTCAGGTTTAGCTTTGACGAATTCTGGAGGAGCAATGGAGCAGGTGGCTTCAGCGTTGTAGATATATGTATAGTTCCGCTGTGTGATATCTCTGTGATGTATTGTGTATTGTATTGAGTTGTGTTATCTAGACAGGTGTTTATAACTGTCTAGTATATGATGTATTATCTGTATAACTCTGATTGATGTTGTATAATATGTAAATATTTATGTGATCATTATATTTTATTCGTTCCGCTGTGAGATTCTGGTGTTGTTGTTCTTTCTTCTCTATCTTTTCTATTTTCTCACCTCTTTCTTTCTTATTCACGATACTTCTTCCTGGGGGTAGGAAGTGGGGTCGTTACAATCTTTTAGTTCCGACTTGAGTATTTTGTCTTTTCAATTCGCTTGGGTCAGCCTGAGCATTTCAGGATTTGAAGACCGTACTCTAGAGGACGAAGACGAAGATTTGTTATTATTTATTATCGTATTCCTCTACATTCATACTGTTCTGCCGTGGTATTTATTGTTTCTGGTATGTGTACCTCTGATATGTATTGTATAAGTATAATCGAATATTTTGTAAAACAACTTCATGAACTATATATTTGATTATTATATTTTATCGTTGCGCTGCAAGATTCTATTTTGTTTTTTTTCTTTCTCCGCGTTTTCTTATTTATCCTATAACAATCGCCCTTCTTTATGGTTTAAGTCTGACGTGTGTGGTTTATCGTCGATATAAATCGTACATAAAGGCGGGAAGCTACATTTTTTAGTGTTGTTATGATATTGACCTTCTTCTTTTTCTATCACTAGTACAGAGAAGTCAAAATGTTTGAGGATACGAGTACGAGACAGATTCCTTTATCCAACTTTAATTTTGAGGACGAAATGCTTTTGAGTAGGGGAGAATGTAACGACCCATAATTTTCCTACTTCGAAAATGGAAGATTTTGTTTATTTTAAATTTAAAAGAATTTTAAAACTTAAATAAATAAGTTGTATATAATAAATAATAATAGAGAAATAATTTATTCCTATAATTACTAATTAAAAAATATAAACTTGAATTGAGAACAAATCAGTAAAAGTTAAGTTTTGTTAAAAATAAATAAAGGCTTAAATAAATAGGTTTAAATATTTATTTGAAAATAAAATTCTTATTACAAAATATAATAAAGATAATAAAAGTATATTACAACATTTAAAAGTATATTAATAGCCGTTTTATAAAAATAACTCAAATTTGTCACATTTTGTCAGTTTTACATGCACTATAAAAATAGAAATTTTGATATTATTTAAATATGATTTTAAGATATAAAGAGACATGTTTTAATTTATTTGAAAGAAGAAAAAATTTAATTTTTAAATTTGTCTTACATAAATAAATATTTTAACAAAAACGTCAAAACATGACCATAAAACATTCTATCGAAAATCAAAGTTTTGTCGATAAAAGTTGTCGCAACATTGTTGCACCTTTATTTTCTTATATATGAACATATATTTGAATAGTATAGGTATTATTTAATTCACTAATCAAGTTTACTTCTACTAAACAAGTTTAGAAAAATTAGCAAAAGTAAACACAAAAGGACAAAACATATCGCATCAAATCCGACCAAATTTTTACTTTTCTTTACTTAAACATTAAGTGATTAAGGCATAAAGTGATGATATGATAAGGTGATGGTAAGTGTTGAAAAAATGAGATGAAGTAAGGATATTTTGGTAATTTTGTAAATGTTTAGTTTTGTAATTCACCATTCCTTACTTTCCCTATAAATACCCATCCATTAGTCTCATTTTCTTCACACTTATCATTCTTCTTCTTCCTTTAAAGCTATTTTTAATGATTTCTCTCTTTAAGAGAGATAGGAGTATTAATAATATTGGAATGCTTAAGCACTAATCCACTTGTTACTCTCTAACATCTTTCTAATTCACCTTTTCTTCTTCTCGTCTTAAAAAGGGCCTTAGGCCGTGAGTTTGAGAGTTGTAGGGGAGGACATGAGCAATATGGAAGGGGAAGGCTATGGTCAAGAACAAGAAGGGATGAGAGGTGGTGGCCGAGCACTTGAAATAGGTGAAAGAATGTTTAGGTGGAGGTTTAGTGAAGCGTTGGATTAAATGAATGTTGGTAGGAAGTTAATCAATTTGGTTAAAGGTTAGAAAATTCACACCGCTATATGATTTATATTGATTCTTGAGTTGATTTGTTATGTTAGATAATCACCATTTGATGATATGCATGTTTGATTGATTGCTTGAATATGTTGACATTTATCATACTATACCCATATTGAAAATGTCAATATCATATGATTGTTTGTATAGTTGTGATGTTAATATAAACATCAAATTTCTATCATTTTCGATTAAGCAATTTCTTTGTTAAAGACCCAATTTTGGTGATATGAGATGCTTTGGAAAAATAAATCTCTTTTCGATTAGAACTGAAATTAAAGTAAAAATAAAAGAGAATTTGAAGTTAGAAGTGGAATTGGTTTTGAAACGGAAAGTTCAATTAAAAATTGAAATTGAAATCAATTTTGAAAATTGAAATTATGGTTAAGGTTGAATCTAAATCAGAATGGAAATTAGATTTGAAATCTAAGTTTTAATTGAGTTTAGTTTGAAGTTAGAATTGAAATTGAATTGAAATTGGAATTTAAAATTTAATATTAAAATAATAGGAATATTATAATATGAGAATATTGAAAGTATATTTTAAATACTTTAAAAAGTGAAAATATTGATATAAAATGATCTGTAATGATTTTACAAGTGATAAAATCAAATTGGAATAGATTATTTCAAATATCGAAAAATAAGTTAAAACTAGGTGAGTCGCGCAACGGAAGTTTGCTTTTTCGCGCCGAAAAGTTCAAATGAGTGTATAGAGTGGAATATAGCTTGGAATTCTTCGAGATAAGAAAATTATGGACTATTATATTCATATTTTCTAAATGAAGGAAGAAAATCAAAATTTCACCGAGTATTTTTAAATTAAATCCAAATCAATTTTCTAGAAATATCGCGCTAGTGAAGTCAAGTGACCATAGTGAGAAATCTGTTTAATGAACGTTTTTAATTTAGGAAAAATGTAGAATAAATCTGATAAATCTATTTAAATAGTTTAAAAGATATTTTAAGTGGAAAATATGAATTTCAAATATTAAAAAGCTGTTTAAATCAAATAAGCTTATATAGCACTTTCCGTAGCACTTTTATGGTGTGAATTCTATAACTTTTTGAATATGAGTTTAAACGTGATGAATTTTCCTGGAATCAATTGTGAATATTTTTAAAAGGAAAACTAAGTGCTTAAAAGTTAATCTGGAATATTTAAAATCAATCCCAAAATAAAGTTAATAACTGAATATGCGGAAACGACTAGTACATTTGTCCCACTTGTGAGATCTGGGAAGATAAAACAAAGTGTTTAACTAAGGTTAGGGATGGAGCAACAAGTGCCATGAACTTACCTGGTCTATATTTTCTCTTTTTGGAAGAGAGGTTGAATAAATCGAAATGAAGGATGCTCTAAAAAGATTGTATTAAGTTTTTGAAAAAAAAGAAGATAGGTATTATTAAAAAATTAAGCAATCTCCAAAATAAACAAATTATGACTTGGATTGCATAGAGATAATCTTCTTATACTTGGTATTAGAATTCGAAGAGGAAACTCGTCCTACTCATGGAATTTAAAAGGTGATTTCACCGTTATTCCACCCATAGCACTTGTTAAATACAAAAATTGATGTTGAGTAAAATTGGAATGATTTCTATGATCCTATTTACTTCAAAATGTTTAGTAAGATTGATTTTAGGGTTTACCATAAACGATGTCTTAAATAACATTGTTTTGGACCCGGCTAAAAGTTAAGGAATTTGGATCTAGAGTTAAGTGAGGAAATTGGAGATATTATCCAAAGAAAAAGAATGAATTACTTAGAATTATTCTATGTCAAAAGAAAAAGATTTTGAAATCATCCGAAAAGAATAAAAGTGAAAAGAGATTTAATGATCCTGTATACATATTCACTTTTTGTCGATGATTGGCCTTAAAGAAACCAGGTTCAGATTTGGGTGATTCCTATCCCGAAAACCACTTCGAACCAATGTATACGTTCGAATGAGAAGACATATTGAAGATGATGATTATTGATGACCATGGATCTTCATAGCGTGAGGACTATTTGTTGACATGCTTTGGGTAGCTTCCATTATAGAGTTATTTATAGTAGTGGTCTCCTTGCTATGGCGATTTTTATGATTGCAAGGATTATCGCTACTAGTGGTAGTGGAAGAGTGCCTTTGGTTTGTCATATTCCTCGACGACTTGTATGGACGCTTATCTGATATTGCATTTCTAGAGATTACTTACATTGTTTTTTACAAACATACATCTATGGTGGTGGAGAAGGCAAAGTTTTTTAGCTTAACACCCTCCTTAAGACATACGAGCTTAAGGGTTGTATTTTTGTGAAGGAAATTAATAGTCAATGGAAACAGAAATGTGGCATTCTGAGATGTGATATGTGCTATGTGAAAAGGTAATCATTGCCTCAAGCCTCATCAACCGGAAATGACTGAAACAGCTTTAGATGCGGCAAGGCTAAGTGGGTCATTCCTAACAAGGGTATGATCTTCCCCTTCTAAATATATTTCTTCCTGCTTTGACATTTAGGATGTAAATTAATGTGGTTTCTATGCTCGGGCGCATGGTTTAAAGGCCACTAACGACCGATGGATGATATATTCAGTACTATCTACATACAGGGATAGAACGGTACTGTGTTGGTAGAGGATCCTTTGTGATGGTCCTCAGGACATCCACCTATAGGTGTACATATCGCAAGGTAGTCCCTTCACCTGGTCATTTGTATGGAAATCCATTCTCCAATAAGAACCTATGGTTTTGTTTCTATTGGTGTAATGAATAGCCTCGAAATGCTATATGTATCACAACCTAATTTTTTCAACGCTTGAAAAACGACATTAATACGTCCACTGTATTAAATGCTGAAAAATCGAATGTCGGAAAACCATGACCGTAAGGGAAAGAAGGAGGTAGAAGAAGAAATAGAAAACAATATCAGAATCTCACAATCGCAGCGGAATAACATATAATAGGTATCAACAGGTTTTTGTACAAAAGAATTGTAACTGTATTATATATTACATCATCAGAGTTCAACATCAAACAAAAACACCACACTGGACAGTTATCATAACTCGTCCTCACAAAAATTGACTATGCAGTAATCATACACAACGGAAAATATATCAAGTGTGATACGTCTCGCCATCCAGTTCATCTCCTGAGCTCCATAACAACTTATCCTACATTCTATAATACTTGGTCTGACCCGGGTATTATAGTAAAATAATACCCGAGTCAGTCTGCAAAACCAGCGTGAGAAAACACTCTCAATTAGATTATTAAAGTTTCAAAATCCTTTTGAAATAAACTCGTAAGACTGCGCCACAAATAAACATGTCAGGTTTTAACCTTACGATAATCAAAACATTTCTTATCAAATCCTCTGATATTATAGTAGTGTCTATATAAAAATACTTATTCAAACAGCCAAAATTGTTGCATTAATTAAATTTCAGCATAAAAGGTACACGAACAAGTCCGAAGGCACTTATTGGAGATTGGGTTTCCACCATGGCAGGGCTACTAGGGTACCGCCTGTCGCAGTACTTGCTCTAGATTAGAGTATTGAGGATCCACCCTGATCCTCTACAACACAAGACCGAAGCTACCCCTTACTGGACAGTCCGAATAAGATCATCCTGCGGTTGGGATCAGCAACCTCCCACACAGCCAAATAAAAAGGGACATCCAGACTGGGATGACATTACCCTAATTTGTTGCTAGCCACTTAGCCTTGCTGCACCTCCACTGTTTTAGCCATTCTCGGTTGATGAGGCTCGAGGCTATGCATTACCTTTTTAGCACACATTCACTTAGAATGCTCAACGTCCTCCTAACGATGTTCTGATAGCATTCGTCCATACAAGTCCGTGCCCTGTCCGTACGGAACATAAGGCACTACTCCTACTACATCTATTTTGGAATCACCCTCGAAATTAGTAGCGATTAGCCCTTGCACTTCGCTGCTCCATCTTGGACTCCAAGCTCTTATCTTCCTCACGAAATAGTTTAAACCGAATCGAAGTGGTTTTCGAGGAATTAATCTGATCCCGGTCTCTTCGAAATGATCAGCACATTGGTCAACATTGATATCGGTTATTTAACTATCATATAACATTCACAAACTACCATCGGTCCTTAATAATTTCACGAATTATTTATTTCAAAATATCTTCGCAAGATATTTTTCTACACTTCAACGCTTTTGAAAATAGTTTTCAAATCACTTTTCTTTCACGGAATAAATTTCCACCCAATGTTTTATTTCCACTGAAAATCACCAATTCTTAATACTTAAATAATTTAGATCCCTTTGTCCAAAAGTATATACTTTAAAACACTTAGAATAAAAACAACTTAACTCACTTTACTCTAAATAATAATTATGAAATTCTGTAATAGATTTCCAAGTGAGACTTAAGTCACAAACCATTTAAAAAAACTAAAAGTTCTATATAAAGTATAAATATTAGAAAATTTCTTTAAATAGATATAATACTAATTTAACATTTAAAATCGTTACCACTGAAATAAATTTGAATAATATTTACTTTAAAATCCTAAAAACAATTAAAAATAATAAATTTCTCTACAATATTCTTTTAAAACAAATTTTAAAACCTCAAACTTGTGCAGAAAAATCTCCTTTGAAAAAATACTTGGCTTTTCAAGAAAATACACTTTCCATTTCAATATTACTCATATAATCCAGCTCGATTTATCCCAATTTAATTTACATCCCAATCCCGTAAATTTTTTTAACACTTTAAAAATAAACCACTTTTATTATTAGAACACATTTCCCATGTCCTTATAATCACTTTCAAAACAATATATATACTTAAATTATTTACATTAAGGCTACTAAAATTACTTAAATCAAATAATGCTTAAGAAATTCTATAATAGTTTTTGAGTGAAACTTAAACCAAAATTTCCTTTTTAAAATAAAGTTGTTATATCAAATATTTATGTTAAATATTTCTTTTGAAATCATAATTTACCTTTAAAATTAATTAACTACCATAATTAACTAATAAATATTTGCTTTTCACTTAAAAATAATTAAAATAATAAATTTTCTAAAACATTCTTAAAAAACATTTTTTAAACTTCTAGTTATACTTGAAATCTTTCTTTAAAAATATACTTAGTTTTCCATGAAAAATATACTATCCAACTTTTAAATAAAATCACCTTTTTTACTTTTAAAATGAATGCACCATTTCTTATAAATCCCACTGGAATCTATACTTCCAATTTTATCCACTGATAAATATTCCACTTCATTTATAAATACAATTTGCAAATTTCCATTTCACATTTTCCTTTAAATCACAATATCCAAAACACTAAATTGATTCAAACCGATTTTCGGGCTTAATCCCTTTAATATTTCTTACTCGATTTATCCAATTCCAAATAATTGTTCACTTAAGAATTTTCTTTTCATTTTCTTTAAAAATCCAAACTATATATATTTTCCCATTTCTTGAAATACCAATATATATTCAGCCAAGCCATAAAATTCAATAATTTCAATCCCCAATATAATCAATATAATCTATTACAGATCATCAAATAAATCACATCGCTGAATATAAAATAAAGTTAACGTTTTGAGGAATCCAATTGGACCCTCCAACCTGTTTCATGCATCTACAGATTTTAGCACAATATAAAATACCAATCCCACTTCGAGGGGGATATCGCGGTATATAGGGTCATCTGCTATTATGTGGGGAGCATAGGGTCTCATCCGCTATATAATGCGGGACTCAATCACTCCAACACACACACACACACTATCATATATAATATCACATCTACTCAATTTAATCAATCAACGGATTTAACTATTTAAATTTAAAGGGTAATCCAAATGAGTGAGATTTCCTCACCTTTGATTTTTGTTTGAAATCCACTCTAAATCTGCTTGTTTCTTCACGATTTCGGACCTTGTACAAACATTTACGGTTTTATTAATATCTAAATAAATCGAACAATCAATTATCCATTTTAATAAATTTAATTGACTAAAAATTCAATTAGATAGTTTTTCTTAAAAAATCTTTTAGTGACTATAATAAATTAAATAAGTTAAATGAACAATTTAATCACCAATCGATTATTTAAAAATACCAGCGAACTTAAAATATGTAAATATATATATTCATTTTATTTTTGAAACTTTATATATATTTATAAGAAATAATCATTACAGATTAAAACTAATCTTCATGCGATTTCCTAAATTTCTAAAATCCTATATATATATATTCCTTTTTAACTACACATTAAATTTTAATAAATAAAATTTATTTTATCCCATATGAAAGTATAAATTAAATTTAAAAAAAATTATTTTTGAATAACTTACTGTAAAAATATTATTTTATTTTCTTTCTGTACAAGCAGAGGAGTAACTAACTTCACTTCAAAATTTATGAAGCATATTTCTTTTTTTTCCTATATGTAAATACATAAATCTTAGATTGAAAATGATATATCTTACTGCCTTCGTTCCTCGAACCTCTCTACCTTCCCAAACCATGGCTATGCTCCGGTTCACCAGCCTCTTCCATCACCTTAAGGGCGAATACCCTGCCTCCCTCTCCCCTACGCGCGCGAGAACGCGAGCACTTACCAACCTCGACATCGGCTTACCCCGCCTTCACCCCCACCAATCGACATCCCAGATCGTGATGCATGCTGCGCCGCTCGAGACCGACATCGTTGCCTGCCTCACGCGCGCGTCAATGACCAAAGCCATCGTCACCGAACACTCGCTCGCGAGGACTAACTTTTGAAGAAGAAAGGAGGATGGCTTTGATTTCAAATTCGAAATCGAATTCGATTTTGCTCGGCATATGATTCAAAAGAATGAAAAAGGAAATCTGATTTTAGTTAGAGAGATTTTTTTTCGGCCATATTATTTCGTTTGTTAAAATTTAGGTTTCCATTAGTTTTGAGAGAGGGCTTTAATTTGAATAGAACGAAGGTAGGCTCGGGTTTTTTTTTAGAAAAAACAACGAAGGGGGAAACACCTGTATGCAAATTGAAAAGGCAGGGGCACACGTGTAGGACGTCTATAGTGTTTTGATAGAGAAATGAAAAAGGTGTGATGGGAATGCAGATTTGAATGTTGAACTATATATTATATTAAATTTAAATTTAAATCGTCTAGAAAACGAAGCCTAAAATCTTGACCTCCTATTGAGGCATTTCGCTAAGCTTTCAAAATGTTATGCCCCTATTTTGAATGCAATGGAAAAGGTTTCGAGTCCTAATTCGATCGTATGGAGAAGATAGATTTTTGAACACAGTTATTATATTCAATTTTCGATATAGATTCAGCGGGTTTATCTTCCGTACGATCACACGATTACTCTAAATGTTTCGAAAATTGAAATCCGATAATAATACACTATTACGAATCCAATGGAACTGGTTTTGTCAAATTCCAAGACTGTGCCTATAAAGACCCGATATTTTCAACCATTCGTATCTGCACATGTCGGACTTGAATTGCTCGAAATATCAGATTGTTAGTTTATATTTGGAAAAACTCAGCATATACAGTAAATAAATCAATTATAGAATCCCAGACACAGAGTAATGTAGTAATAATGCAGCGGAGTAGTTAAAAAGTAGTTCATGAAGCTACTATATAAACATCAGAGTTAGAAATAAATTACAACAGAATATCTCAAACACGAACTGATGAAATCTCTGAACAAATCAACCAGAAAAGCTAAAAGCTGAAACCATAGTAGGATCTCCAAACGAAGCTCCAAACTCCAAAGGTGAGTCTCAAATGCATGTATCACTCAGTCTGACCCGAGCATAAAGCAAAACACAAAACGCTCAAGTCAGGATTAATATTCTTATATCAATAAATCCAACTCAAGTGAAATATCAACTGAAATGCAAGTAACTTAAAGAATGGTTGGGATACCCAGCCTTTAAGGATCCGTGGAACTATCTACTGTGTAGAAATATATGCTATTAACAACCAAACGTCATTATAATACCGTGGTCATTTCAAAATAATTTATACTCCAGAACCAAAATATCATTGCCATTTCAATAAATCTATTTTCAAATTATAACACTTTCAAAGTTATAACACTTTCGAAACCAAAACACTTTAAAATCATAATTCTTCGGAAAACCATAACTTTGAAATCATAACTTCCACCACTTAAACAGTTTAGATATTAATAATAGCATATAAAATAAAATAGTTTTATAAACTTGTTTATATAAGATGGTTTATATTAAAAATGGTTTATATGACTAAAATAATTTATAAAGAAAAATATAATTTAAAAATACTTTATATAATAGGATAGTTTCCTCGAATTTCACAAATTGATTCAAATCAACTTGAACTCCAAATTCAAATTGAATGCAATCTCAGTTTATCAATTTCGATTCAATTTAGTTTATAAATAAACAAATTAAAATTGTACCAATTCCAAATACAGATTTGGACCACAAAATAAACCATTAAATTTCAGTATATTTCAAAGCTTTAAATATTCAATATTTTCAAAACGAAATTTAACAGTTTCATATAAATCTTGATTTAAATTATTATTTAGTCTTGAAATATTTACTTAAATAAATTCAATATTATTTAGATAAAATTAAATTTCATTTTACAAAATATTTCCTTCAATTTATTTAAACGTGAAATATTCATTAAATTACTTAAATAATAAATCAAATTATAAAATCATATCTTAAATCTCAATTTCAATAAGTTTTAAATTGATTTAATTAAATAAAATTCTTAATTAAATACAATTCCAAATAAATTCAAATTAGTCTTTCTAACCTTGACTTATTCAAATTTTTACAAAAATCTATGTTTGAAATATAAATTTAAATAAACACTTAAACAAATTATATATTAATTAAATCAATTTTAATTATATTAAATATTATTATTAAATTTGTATATAAAATAACCTTTATATATATATTTTAAAAATCAATATATATTAGAACCATATATTTCTTTACAAAACCATTGAAATTATTTTCAACATATTTATATATAGACCACGGTATCTGTATATAAATTTCTATCTTGTGGTCAAGTGATACGGATATTTATCGTTTCAATCCGTTATTTAATTATATGAGGGTATATACCATTTCATCCCGCGATCCCAAATTCAGTTCAAATGAAAATCGCTTGGGTTTATCATTTCAACCCATAACGATTTTCTCCTATTCCACAGATCGTTCGGGTATGTATAATTTCAACCCATAGTGAATTCTATACTAATAGGGAACTTGCAAAGTGAGAACAGTGACGAATATAACATATCAATAACTAACATATATCATCAGTAATTAAATAAAATATTAAAAATAGGATATGGTGTCATATCCCACATGTGAACAAATACAGATAATAGAATATATAACAATTCAATTAACTAACAGCAGCATATTTCAATTATCGTTTCAATTGAAATCAAATTTAATGAATACAAGAACATTGATCATGAGTTATTGCTCACCTTTCGAGGCTAAAGAGATTTGACAGTGAAATGGGTTACGAATGCGGGCACGACTTTCGAAGCAAAGCACGATGGACACAGAATCAACGATTAAAGCAAAGCTGAGATGGTAATCAAGAATCAACGAGAATTAATAAAAGTCAACCTTGATATATATTGAAACAGAATACATACAAATATATATATATATAACATTTCTTCTCAAAATCAATATTTAAATCAAATATGTATACCAAAATATCTATATCTTAGATATATTAAAACTATCATCCTATGCACACATATACCAGTAAAAGACGCATATAATGAATATATAGCCCATCAAAACAAACCAAAATTTTTGCAGACTGCATTTATGAACCACTATGTGAATTTAGAACATTTTACAGCCCTTCTTATATATAAAATAAATGGATAAGATTTGATTGGTAGCATCATAATACAATATATTTTATACTAAAACCAATACTCAAAACAAAGATCTTAAACACATATACAAAAAAGTGAGATCTATAAATACATTTGGTTTTATAACAAGATACATGGTACTAAATATAGTATATTTATACAATATAATATAACTTATATGTATAATAATACATATGTTTCAAAACCGAGCCTATATATACGTATAAACTAAATATATTATTATACACCATAGATTTGTAGATATATAAACCAATTATTAGATGGAAACAACTTCAAGTTAAACGAATAGGCTAGCTCCAAATATATATACTATATATATCTTTTTAGACATAATACAAGCACTGACATAACTTTAAAATATATAACTATATATACTTATACATATATAACTATATATACTTATACTTAAAACAATATGCTTCATTTAAACGTACTCAAAACAGGTTTCTTCAGTTAAACAACGTAAACTAATATATATATATATGTATATATATATATATATATATATATATATATATATTGTAACGACCCAGAATTTCTATCATTTGAAATTCATATATTTAATTGATTTTAAATAGTAACAAGTAAAATTTGTAAGTCGAATGAATTTTATTTCAAAAATCTAGGTTTAATTGGATAATTAAATCGATAATTTAATATTTGAAATTACAGAAATAATTGGAAATTGAATTTAATGTGATTAAAATTGATCTTGTAAAGTTGTATTAAATCATATTGGAGTTAGAATGATGTTATAGAACTTTTAAAATTGAATTAAAAGTTAATATGCAAAAACTGAATATTTCAATATTTAATTGACGAGTTAAAATAGCCAATTTTCAAACCGTCTCGATTTCAACGAAACCAGTTTCGTCGGATCCGTAATGTTAAATTATTGTAAGGTTTCAAATTTCGTGTCAATCGGACTTACGGTTTGTCCGGGGCAAGCTAAAACGCGTAAGAAATCGATTCGAGTGAATTTTGAATTTAAATATTCAATTTAAAAACTTATCTTCCAAATTTGATCGAATTGGCTCCCGATATATATTCCATTGCCCCCGGAATAGGGGTAAAACATTATAAACGCCAGGCAGCACGCTTTGTTTCGAGTTCGGAAAAATTTCGGGTGAAGAGTGTCGCGTAATTTTCTATATAAGGACCTCATATCTTTGTTTTTGCATCAAACCCTAACCCTAAGCTTCAGGCCGCCACCTAAGTTTTTAATGGCTGAAAATTTCCATTCTTTCTCCTCTAATATCTCACAATCCATCAATAATTAGCGAAAGTCTTCAACTAACAAATCGTAGAGCTAGTGGAGATCTATAATGTGAACGACTATGATCGAGTTTCGTTGCATGGATCAGCGGCAATTGGAGCTTGAAGTGCCGCCGTTCAAGCACGATTTTCGAGATTAAGGGGCAATGTGGAGCTGGGCCAAGGCGCATCTTCTGGCACCCGCTGATCGTCGTCAGGTGGCTCGAGTAGGATGCGTAAATTCGTGAAGCAAGCGACAACATGGGTTGTTTTTGCGTTCAAAAACTGAAGGGGGAAGAAGGTATTGAGTGCGCCCCTGATTTGCTGAATGAGATCTAACGGCCGAGATAGATTGAAGGTTAAAAAAAATTGTAAATTTATATTATATAAATTCATTCAAACTTTGTAACGTCATAACTTATTCATACGAGGTCGGAATTTGACGAAATAACTTGTGTTAGGTTCGTATTGACGAACACTATGCGATGGGCTGGATTGGAATCGATTGGAGCTAGTGAAATTTTTGGGTAAAATTAAACGCGCGTTTAATTTTATTCAAAAATAAAACACTGCAACTGTATTGGAAGCAAGGTGAGAACTTCTTACTCAATCAAAATTGTTTCGATTTATATTTTAAATAGTTAGATTTAAAATTGCTAGATTGTGTGATTGAATGATAAGTTGTTATCTACTGTATTGAAATAGACCCTATACGATGTATATTAAGCGGATGTTATTTATTAAACACATATACCGCGATATTCCACCTTGAAGTGGAATTGGTATATATATGTACTTGGAGTTGATTTTCCTGCATTATATAGCGGATGAGACCCTATTGCGCTGCATAATTGCGGAAAATATTTTATATGAACCCATGTACCCCGATATTCCATATTGAATCAGCATTGGTATTGTGCTAACATCTGCGGATGCAGGGAAACGGGTTAGAGGGATCCAACTGGATTCCTCACCCGTATTTATTTATTTACAGATATTGTGATATATTATGTTATCATATGATATATGATGTTTTGGAAGCCGTGATTGTTATATTTAGTGCTGTTGCAGCATTGGGCCTATTTTGGAAAATTTAAAAGGATTTTTAAAGTGATGATTTTCAAATTTAAAAAGATCTTTAAAGTGATTTTCGAAAGTATACATTTTATTGAATTTTGGAATTGATTCATTTTAAATAAATAAACGTAAGATTTTTATGTTATAAAAATTATGATTTTTTTGAAATATAACTGATATGTAATTTTTGAAATAAGTAGTTGATTAAATTGTAAAATGGTTTAAATTGGGATTTTTAAATGATTACTAACGGTTTATATAAAAGATTTATAAAAATCGATATTTATAAATTAAAATATTGGAATTATAAAATGTGTTTTATAAGTGTCAAAATGAAGTATAAATGGATTTCATAAGTGAATGAAATTTATAGATTTATAAATTGTGAAGTTATAAAATGAATAGATTTTGTAAAACAAAAGATTTAAAAGTAATTAACTTATAAATTGGATTTTGGCATTTAAATGAGATATAAATAGAATTTGTTAATTAAAGGATTTTATAAGTTATAGTTTTTATAAAATATATATGAATGTGAATTTATAAACGTTATTTTATAAATCCGAAACCAATTGAAATTGATAAGTTAATTTTTATAGCTTATTAAAGGAGATATATCCACGATTTTGGACAGTGGATAATCCTTAAAATAAAATGTGTAAAAATGTTGAATTTGGTTAACGAAGTATACTCATGATTTTGGTCGGTGAATAATATATATTAGAGAAATGTTTTGGGGAAGTGATATTTTAAATAGAATTAAAACGGTTTAAAGATGTTTTAAAATGTATTAAGAATCGAAACCATAGGTTTCAACATTCATTGTTGAAATAGACGTTTTCGAGAAATAAAAGGAAATGGTGGACTATAACACTGTTGTTATAGTAAATGATTTTTGAAAGGAAATGTTTTATATAGTATTGGGATTTATATATCTATCTTAATTTCGAATCCCTATACTAGTGATTTTGAGTTGTCGTAACAATGTTTTACGCAACATTCGTTTTGACTCAAATAAATGTGTTTAAGAGAATGTTTTCCTTAAAGAATAAAATATGTAATTAATTTTGATTTAAGTATATTGAATATTTTCCAAATGTTGAAAATAAATAGATTTGTGAATTACATATTATTAAATAAATATGGGAGTGTTTTTCCAATATGAAGTGAAATGTTTTGAGATTATATCTTTTAAAGATAAATTGAAAAGTGATTTGAAATTTATTATCAAATGGTTAAAGTGTGGAAAAAAATATATCTTGTAAAGATATTTTTGGAAAATAAATAATTTGGGAAATTATTTGGAATCTGGTGATGTTGTGCATATCTATCAATAGTTAAATAACCGATTATCAATATTTACCTTTAAATGGGTATTTGTTGTGATTTGCTTGAATTTGAATGCTACACTTATTTTAAAATAAGCACTCATTATTCGATTTAGCCAGGAGAGGACCTTTGGGCCATAAATCCCATTCCGAATAGTGATACGGCGTATATAGATAGCATTGAAGACCGGTGGTGAAGACCGGTTATTTTCGAGAACGAGAGGATAACTCGTTGATTGTCTCTGCATTGAGTCGTGCCGGTATAGAGATTCCCTAAGTGATGGAAAGTCCGATCGGGATTGTGAATACCCGGATTTGCAAGGACTTCTTTGGAAGTGCTTTCGGTTCTGTTCGAACCCAGAATAGACTTGTATCGATTATATGTCTGACATTACAAATTGAGATGTAAAGCTGATTTCTTTCAAATACATATCTATTGGTGGCGGAGAATTTATTCTCTTAGCTTAACACCCTTCTCTAAGACGTACGAGCTCAGAGGTAATGTAGTTGATGGTTATCAGTGATATACTCCCAATTTGGTAATGTGGCATGCTGAGCACTGCTGATCATTTGTTGATCAAAGCGTGGCTTTTGTGAAAAGCGTAGCTTTGTGGATGAGACTTCAACGAACCTCACAACCCGGTTATGGTCGAAATAGGAATCGTGGCAGTAAGGTTATTTGAGGATAGCGCCCTCTGAGGGCATGTCATTTCCTTCTGGATTATAAGTGGTATCATGGTATGGAGCCTACATATTTACTTCGTGGTTGCTGCATATTTATTGATTTGTGGTTGTTGGTTGAGAGGATCCTCGGATAAAGGTCGCAAACGACCGAGGGATGACATGCTCGTGTCGGTTGTTACCCAGCTAGAGGTAACCCGACCTTGTGTAGCAGAGATCCAGTTAGGATTGGGGGACGTCGCTCCAGAGGCGTTCCATTTTACTTGGGAAGTTCCTTTGCCCGACCGTTTTTTGAAAATCCATTCATCCAATATGAGCTCTTTAAGGTTTTAGTTGTATTACCTGCCATTTACTTATGGTGGTCACCGCTGTTTAGATGGTAGCTATACTAGGCATAGTATGAAATGTCCATGCTGGCTAAGATTTATATTATACTTTCGAAATGTTTTCCTACACTTTGCACTTATAATAATAATATCAAAGAAAATTTCTCGTATCAAGCATGTTTGACTATCATAAGGAGAAATCTCCTCTGATTCTGCAAGCTAAAAATATATTTAATTTTTTTTTGAGTATTGAATAACTATATTGGAATGATTACTTAAAATATTCTTAAATGTTTCAAACAATAATTTGATGCTGTGAATAAGTATGTGATTAAGATAAGTGGATTATCCTAAGTAAATTAAGGCCTTGGGTAATTAGAGATTTAATTTATTAGTCAGTAATTAAAGGTTAATTAATTAATGTAATTAATTACTTAATGAAATTTCTTAATTAATTGCTTAATTACTTAAAGGATAACCAATTAATGTAATTAATTCATTAATGTTGATTAATGAAGAATAATTTATGTAATTACTTAAAGGAGTAATTACTCAATGAAATTTGTTAAGGATAATCACTTAGTGGAAGTAATTAGAAGAATAATTACTTTATGTAATTAAAGGATCATTAACTTATGATTAAAGGATAGTTAATTACTAAATGAAATTAATTAAAGTTTGATTTATATAAGTAATTAAGGTAGATTAGTAAAAGTGATTAAAAAAGGTTAATTTTAATGAGATTTATTAATGTGATTAAACAGAAGATTTATTTATTGATGTAATTAATTAAGGATAATTAATTAAGATGAATAATTGAGGTTGATTAATTATTCTCATTAATTAATATCTACTGGTTTGTAATTAAATTAATGTTAATCATGCAGAATCATAAGAGATTAATTTATTTGGTTTTAGTCAAACTGATTTTGATAAATTAACTGTTCTTATGGATGATTAAATTGTATTGAATAATTGGTTTAATATCTAGTCTAATCATTTGTAATGTTCTGTGTTATGATATGTTTAAGTTAAACTGTGATAAGGTAGGTTATCTATTCGACATGAATTGTTGAGTGATATGATATCTGTAAAGTTCGAAATTTTCGACTCCCGAAAATCGACATTAATACGTCCACTGTATCAACTGCTGAGCAATCGAAGGCCGTAAAACCGAATCCTTAGGGTTAAAGAAGAAGACGTAGAAGAAGAAAGAAAGAAGAAGCAACATAAACAATATCAGAATCTCATAATCGCAGCGGAACAACTTATAATAGATAAATGAATAATCTTTAAACAGAATCACTATATCAGTTAGTACATTACATCACGTTACATTACATTATCAAAGTTCACAACAACAAACAGTGGAAAGAAATACTATATACTAGTTGATACGCCATGCCATCCAGCTTGCCTCCAGATCTCTACAGCAACTCCTGAATTCCAGAATGACCTGTTAACGTGACTCTAGACTGCCCGTGTGGAAATTGGTGGGCACCCAGAGTTTAGGAAGGGAACAATAAACTCCAGCTCAGTCATGGGACTGGTGTGAGAACTTAAAACAGTTATATCTTTGAAAAAAACCAAAGAAATATTTTAAAATAGATCCGCAATGCTTTTGGAAAATGAAACTACCATAAGGCCTCCCGCCACACACACCATGCAAATGCAAAATTGGAGGAGATTTCTCCTTATGATAGTCAAACTTGCTTGATACATAGAAAAATTACTTTGATATTATTACTATAAGTGCAAAGTTCAGGAAAACATTTCGAAACTAAAATATAAATCTTAGCCAACATAGACTTTCCGACCTATGCCTACTATAGCTACCATCTAAACAGCGGTGACCACCATAAGTAAATGGCAGGTTCTACAACTAAAACTGTACAAGGCTCGTATTGGATGAATGGATTTCCAACAAATGGTCGGGCAAATGAACTTCCCAAGTAAAATGGAACGCCTCTGGAGGGACGTCCCCGGATCCTAACCGGATCTCTGCAAGACAAGGCCGGGTTACCTCTATAATAGGTAACTACTAACAGGAGTATGCCATCCCCCGGTTGTAAACAACATTTATCCGAGGATCCTCTCAACCAACAACCATAAAGTAATAAGTTTGCAGCAACCACAAAGTAAAGTATCCGGGCTCCATGCTATGATACCACTCATAATCTAGAAGGAAATGACATACCCTCAGAGGGCGCTACCCTCAAATAACCTTGCTGCTACGATTCCTGTTTCGACCGTAACCGGGTTGTGAGGTTCGATGAAGTCTCGTCCACAAAGCTACGCTTTTCATAAAGCCACGCTTTGATCAACAAATGATCAGCAGCACTCAGCATGCCACATTACCAAATTGGGAGTATATACTGATAACCATCAACTAAATAACCTCTGAGCTCGTACGTCTCAGAGAAGGGTGTTAAGCTAAGAGAATAAATTCTCCGCCATCAACAGAAATGTATTTGATAGAAACTAGCTTTACATCTCAAAGTGTAACGTCAGACACACATCCATACAAGTCTGTTTTGGGTTCGAATAGAACCGAAGGCACTTCCAGAAGCCCTTGCAATCCGGGTATTCACAATCCCGATCGGACTTCCCATCACAAAGGAAATCTCCATACCGTAGTTATCGGTGTGGAGACAATCGATAGGTCATCCTATCATTCTCGCAAATACCCGGTCTTCAACACCAGTCTTCAAATGCTACCCATTACGATGAATCACTACTCGGAATGGGATTTATGACCCAAAGGTCCTCTCCCGGCTAAACCGAATGACGAGCGCTTATTTTTAAAAATAAATGTTCATTCAGATTTCAACAAATCACAACAATTTTCACTTTGATCTTTTAAATAAAAGATCCATCACAATCACAAAGATTCGATGTGTTTTATGGATATCCACTTGGAATCCGACCCTTGGTCGCATCGAAATTCAAACGCCCTTTAAAGGCAAATATTGATAGTCGGTTATTTAACTATCAATCAACATTCACAACAATTTCTAGATTTAAATGATTTTCACAATTATTTATTTTCAGAACATCTTCGCAAGATATACTTTCACACTTCAACAATTTGAAAACCAATTTCAAATTACCTTTCAATCCTTTGAAAATGAATTTCAAACCATTTTTCACTCGCGGAATAAAATTCCCGAAATCATTTATTTCCACTGAAAAATCTGCCGAGTTTGAATAATTTAAAATAATTTAAATCACTTGTCCAAATATATAATGGAAATATTTTAAAGTAAAACTATTTTTAGACACTTTATTTTAAATATTAGTTATGAAAATATTATACTATCATCTCGTATTAAACTTCAAGTCCAACTAATTTTTAAATAAAATCGGTAAATAGTGTATAATCGTTTTAAATAACCATTTTCTAAAACAAATGTCAATTAGATCTTTTAAAACGGTCACTTCTAAAAATTAACTTAAATAAATCTTTACTCTAAAGATTTAGAAACAATTTACAAAAATACTTTCTTCACAAATATTCTTTTACAAACCATTCTTAGAACTTTAAAATTTATATTTAAAAGCTACTTTCAAAACATACTCAGCTTTTCAGGGAGAACATACTTTCATTTCAAAATGGTTCATTTAAACTAATTAAATAAATCCTTATCGATTTACTTTAAATTTACGTTCCAAATCCGTAAATTTATTTCCACATTTCAAAAAATAAATCAATGTTTATTTTTAAACAAATTTCCCTTTCCATTATAAATTCCATGTGAATTCACACTTCCAAAATATCTATTGATATATGATTTTCAAACCGAATTTCAAATATTCACTTTCAACAACAATTCAATTTTAAAATTGATTTCAAAAACAACCAAATCAAATTCCATATTGATTTCCCAAGTAATTAAACACCAAGTGAATTTCATTCAAATCTCTAATTGAAATCAATTTCTACTAAACCCAAATCAATTTTCAAATTGATTCTAAATTCTTTTCAAAACACCTAATAAATTTCCAAATGGATTTTCAAAATACTTTAAATTCAATCATCAAAAATCAATTCCAAAATGGGTTTCAAATTTTATTTCCTTTTAAAAATAATTTCCTTTTAAAGAAAACCAATTCTTTTATTTTTCAAACTCTTTAAAATCCATATTTTGAATAAATTCTTCAACCTTTGAATAATATTACTCGAAATCCATTTATTAAAGTTTTTCCAGTATTTTGAAATTTTATTCAATAAGATTAAAAATAAATTTTTATTATTTTAGAATTCCTTCTTTTAAATTTATACAATTCTCAAAAATAAATTTTTATATAAACTTTCAATCTAAATTTTCAAAAATCAAAATTTATTTATTTATTTCCGGTATCCAATGATACCAAAATTATATTCGGCTAAATTTTAGCCTTCAACGATTTCAATGTAACAACCCGGTATTTTCTGCCATTCGCAGCTGCACATGTCGGACTTGAATTGCTCAAAATACCGCATTGTAAATAAATTTGGAGCAAATGAAATACAAATCACAGAATCACAGACACAAAACAAACACAATACCTCGCAGCGGAATATAAAATACATAGTAGTTCATGAAGCTACTACGGCAGAGTCTCAAACCAAAAACATAATACAGTCTAAAAACAACAAATAGAAATCCCAAATACATAGAAGTTCACTAATACATGAGATAAACTAGAATAGCTGAAACAGAAAGTAGATATAAATGTAGATAAGCAGAAACTCCATAAAAGACCTGCTCCAGAAAGAGAATCCAAAGCTGTGAATACTCAGGCTGACCCGAGCATAAAGTAAAACACAAACACTCGAGTTAGGACAATATATACTTATATAATGTAAATAACCTCAAGTGAACCTAGTAGAAATGCACCATAACTTAAAGGATGCTTGGGATCGCTCATCCTTTAAAGATCAGTTAAACCATAAATTAAATACATCCCGTGGTTAAAATTTCAAAATAGTATTTATACTTCGAAATCAAATATCATTTAAAAATTCAATATCATTCAAAATCCATTTCAAAATATCAAAATATCATATCTTCCAAACCACATTCATTTTTATTTAATTTAAATACCATTTCAAAACACATTTCAAAATAGTTTATATTTCGAAACAAATTGCTTCATTTAAATCATTAAAATGAAGATATTATATTTAAGAATTAAATTATTAAATTTCCAAAATTTTAATCTTTCAAAGTTCATTCATTAACTTAAATTTATTAAAACAATGAAAATTCAACTTTCGCAGCATTTAGAAAATGCTACGGAAAGTCACACTTAAAACAGTTCAATTTAACAAAAGACGACATTTAAAATGCTGTAATAGGGTTCCATTAGTTTCAAATAAACTTAGTTAAATTCAACCATTATAACATTCACAAAAAATGCTATAATAGCCTTTAATTAAATTGAGCCATTTGGTTCATTATTATCAACTACAGCATTTACCAATGCTATATTATCCTTTACATTAGAATTAATAGCATTTTAGAAATGCAGTGAATTAACTTCAAATATTCAGTATAATTTCACAAACAATTATATTTTTATTTAAACCATTTTTAACTTATAAAATCATATAATTTCACTTTTAGAACAATCATTCAAATACCCTTATATTCATGATTTTATAAAGTTAAATCTCTGTTCAAAAATCAAAATTTAATAGTAGTTCACTTATTAAATTCCAACATTAAATTTTAAATTCATTAAATTAAATTTAACTTAACACTTAGGTTTAAATATTCAATTATAACTTAATTTCATTTTTATTTACTTAACTAAAAATTCACTTTTAAGACAAATTCACAAATTTCCAATTTTAGTTATATTTCAAAATTTCAACTTAAATGTTCATTCATTTCCCATTTTAACTTAATTCAAAAATCATTAATATATTATAAAATTATTTTAAATTCATTTAATTCAAAATATCATAAATTTAACATTCTTCATATTTAATTTAAATTCCATTTATTACAAAATTATAATTTACAAAACTTACATTTCAGATTTTCTAACTTTACCATTAATTTATTTCACTTATAAATTTTCAGAGAGTCAATAATGCTTTACAAAAATCATTTTTAATCAAACTTAAATCAAAATATTATAATATTTACATTTCTAAAATATTTTAAAATTTTAAGAAAACATATTTTAACAACGGGTCTGTATTTCATTTTCTAGCCTAGGTAAAGTGATACGGGTAATATATCATTTCAACCCGTAATTTACAAAGAAAACCCGAGTTTGATCATTTCAAACCTGCAATCCCAAGTAAATGAAAATAATTGAAAATCATTCAGGCCTATCATTTCAGCCCATAACGATTTTCCCCTATTCTAAAGTCCGTTCGGGTATGTATCATTTCAACCCATAGTGATTCTAATCTAAAAGGAACTTGCAGTGTGATAAACTGATAAAAATAATAGAACAACAAAATATAACAGTAACATATGATATAACAGATGTTTAAGCATGGGTGAACATCATAAAATCATAACATAGCAGGTGTAACATGATAATGTATTTTACAGATTCAGAAGGGGTCAATTTACTAGTTATAAATGTACATATTGTCTGGTGAGAATAACTCACTGGTTTGTGCTGGAGACACAACGATGAATGCACGAATGAGATCCAAACAAGCACGATAAAACGATACAAATATGAGTGGAGGAGCCAAAGTATCAAACCCCTTGAATACAAGTCACACAAAACAATAATAATAACATAAGTTTCAAATGCAAATACGATAAACAATGATAGAATAGACTGCACAAATCAAAGCGGAATGGTTTTGCACTTGTCTCCAACACACATTGGGTTTGGCGATGAGTGTATTACAGGTCTAAAGCAATGTTTTTGGTTCAGGTCTGGGTTGCTAAGGGTCGGCCTAACATGCTAGAAGGTGGTGCAAAGGTGGGTGGTAGTGGAACTATACTAACAAAGCAATATACAAGGGTTTAAGGCCATAGTTTGGCTCGGCCAAGGGCATAAAGGTCATGGCTATTTCAGGTGGGGTCAGTAGGTGGTGTGAAGAGGTGTCTCAGGTCTGGAACAGGGCTGCTGGTGGTGGTGTTTGGTCGGCCATGGGTGGTGGAAGTGGTGGATGTGGATGATGTGTTCGGTCTAGGCAAGTTTTATGGAGTTTTGTTGGATTTTGGTGATGGATCAATCCACAAGGAGGCATGGCTTGGGGTTTGGTCAGAGAAGAGGTGAAGATGGTGATGTTCTCAGGTGGTGGTGGAGGTGGTAGGGGCTGGAGAGGAGGTGACCGAACCTATGACATAAAAGAACATGTGCAAATCAAATTCAAACAATAAGAAATAAACAAAAGAAGAAGAGAAAAGAATTCTTTTACCAAACTTTCTCCTCAAGCAAGGCTGAAATTTTTTTGTTTCAGAAGTGGGAAATGAGTTTGCGTGAATGAAAATGGAAATATGCGGCTGAAAAATGTGTATAATAAAAGCTAATTGATGAATAGTTATGTTGAATGTGAAAGGGTGGAAGATAAAGGGCCATTTGAAAACCAAAAGTCAAAACCCTTTCAAATTTCTTTTAATTTATTTATATATGATTAAATTACTGAAAATAATAATTATTTCAGTTAAACTTTCAAAAATTTAACAAAATATATATAAATATTTATTAATTATATAAGGTTAAGATAAGAAAATAGCACAAAATTGCAAAGTAGACTAGAAAATTTGAAAATGAACAGAATGAACTTTGGAAAATTTATATGGACATGTAAAAATATTTATAACAAAGATAATGACCTAAAAATAAAAATGCATTCACAAAATAAATTTATAAATTTTAATTAAATATAATTTAAATGAAGAAAATAGAAAAATAGAAAACCGCCTTTAAAAATAGGAAATAAATATAGTAAATTTTAGAAAAAATTTATTATCACTTTAAAAATATTAAAAGACAAAATATACATAAAATAACATATTAGAACATATTAAAATAAAATATAACATAGAAAATATGATTTATATAATGTAAAATAGACAAAATTTCAAAATAAAACAAAGTATACTCAAAATTGAAATGTACATAACTTTCACAAATTAAATCCGTTTTCAACGAAACGAAAAGCAGTATTCAAGTTATTAAATCTATTTTCATAATAAAATATAAAATTTAAGAAGTTAAATATTTAAATTTGAAATTTAAAAGTAAAGGTTTGACCAGTTTGAATAGGTATTCATCTTTCAGTAAAATATCCAATTTATACCGGTTTGAAATTATAATTCACATAATAATCAACACCTACATTTAAAAATGAAATATTTGAAATAAAATAAGTTTAAAATAATTTCAAAATAAAACAAAGTCAAATATTAAAATATATGAAAAATCTGAGGTTGTTACACTCTCCCCCACTCAAATCTTTTCGTCCTCGAAAAAGATGGAAGCGAAGAAATAACAAGAAAGAACAATAGGTTGGAAGACATCCTGAAAGAAGGTAGGAAAAAAGTAGCTAGGAGGGAAAGCAGGTTGAAAGACATGGATGAACCATTATTTAATTTTTTTTTATATTTGACATGTTAAACATTTAATATGATAATTAGTTATTTGATTCAAATTTGATAGTTCGAAGTAAACAATATTTAAGACAATTTAAATCATGATTAGAATATCCTTTATACAATACTTTACCAAAATACTTTTATAACTCGATGTCTTAACAAGTTTACTTTCGTTCCTGTAGACTCTGGCTATGCGTTGATCAGGCGCAAAGCTAGAATTCTCCAAGTACTTAGTAGACCTGTTTCAACACCCGGTGAAAATACTAAAAAAACAGGTATGAGAAGTTCCGCTCAAAATCCAATGTCAAATGATGATAATACGATAGCAATGGCCCGCTGCTGATCCAGTATTTAGGAAATGGACACAACACTTTCCAGAAGCTCCTTCTACCTTCCGGATTCCAGAAAAATATCGTAGCCAGTTCGTAAACAAGGGACCATCGACCCCTGCTGCAGTGGTACGTTGCTGATTCAATGATTTACACAATGGATGCACTTCCTTCCCGGAAGATCCATAAACAACAGATCCCAGGATCGAAAGCGCCTCCATTGGGTAAACTAAAGAACCATCTACCCTGAAAAAAATCGAGGAACTCATGAGTTTAAGTCCGGACAGCCATATCAGTTCGAATCCATTTCTGAATTCACCCAAGTCCATTAGGGTTTATCGGTCGAATCCATTCCTGGATTCCCCAAGTCCATCTGGGTCGAAGCATATCACTATACTTCTTCCGGAGGGTACTTCCCATACCTCTTACATCAAAATATAATATACCATATATAGTAGCCCTTCAAAATCATAGCCTCAAATATCGCACTTATATAAATTCCATTATATATAAGGTTTCATTTTCAAATCGAATACTTTCCAAAATCAATAGTATATCAAATCATACTTATATAAACTTCGATTAAATAAGATTTTAATTTACAAATTAAGTACCTTTTTAATTCAACATTATCAAATCAATTTCATACTTATACTAATCCATTTTATATAAGTTCGATAACTCCCAAATCAAATATTTAGTAAAACAAGGTTCTCAATTTTAATTTGTTTCAGTATCATTAGTTTCAAAATCATATATGATTTCGCCAAATCATTTCTTTTGAATTACATATACTCAGTTTCAAAGTTTCTTAAAAAATAGATTTAGAAAATTATCCAAATTTCCAAATCAACAAAAATTTAGGTCAAACAAATTCATTTCCATTTCAAACATATATTCACTTTCAAAAATCATAATACTTTCAAAGTTATAAATCTTTCGAAACCAAAATACTTGAAATCATTACACTTTGAAAATCATAACTTTTCTAAATCATACATTTGAAATCATAAAACATCCCTTTAATTCTTTACATTTCAAAAATTTATTCAATTTAAACCCAAGTCTACAAGTTCCAGCTTTAATTCAATCCAAACCATCAGTTTCAATTCAATTTAGTTTTCCAACAAAACCGTTTCAAATATTGTCAAATTTCAAATAAAGATTTGATCCGCAAAATAAACTATTCAATCTTTAATATATTTCAGAGCTTAAATGTACCGTATTCCAAAACTAAATTTTATAATTTCATATATCTCAAATTTTACTTCATTATTACTTAGTTTTGACATATTCATTTCATAAATCCATCATTTTTTAATTAAACTCAAATTACAAGTAAACCAAATATCCTTTCATATAAATATAAACTTTAAATTTCATTTATCAAAATCAGTTATCATTCCTGATTCACATTCTTTATCAAATAAAGATTATATCATTCAAAGCCTCATTATCAAATCTTTATTTGAATTCAAAAAAAACAATTTCAAATATTTAAATTTAAATATCATTTAAAAAAATCAAATATGTCATTCAATTATTATTTCAAATATCATTACAAAATACATTTCAAAATTCAATTCAAAAATTCATTTATCTCATTACATTTCATTCCATTTAACACGTAACCAAGTAAACCTTATTTTAATTCAAATTCAATTTAAATTCCTCAAAATTCAAATTTAAATACTAAATTATATTCAAAACTCCTTAAATTTCACAAATAATCAATTCCAAAATTAATTCATTTAACTTTTTAAAACATAACTCAACAGTGTTAAAATTTATAACATTACGAAACATTGTCAAATTATAACAATGACAGCATTTAAAAGTGCTATCGTAAATTATAGTTTCCAAAATAGTTTAGTTCAAGAATAACGGCATTTGTAATATGCAATAACAGATATTTAGTTAATTCAAACAAAATTAAATTCAAAAACAACAGCATTTTAAAGAGTTGTCATAAAACTATAGCATTTTAGAAATGCTATTAATAAAATTCCAGATTTTATTATAACTTTTATAAAACAATACAACTTCAATTTTAGCAAATTTTAAACTTATAAATCAAATTTCTAGACTTCAAAATTTCACATTTAAATAATTTTTAACATATGATTTATCACAACAAAATTTTAAATCAAATATTCAATTTAGAACTCACTTTCATTTGTTAAGTCAAAATTAACTGTTTTTCTTAACTTATAAATTTAACAAAAACTCAACATTTTACTTCAAATATCTTTTCAAAACTATATTTCATACCAGTATAATTCAAAATAGTCCTATTTATTTCACTCTACAACAGTTTCAAACTTATATAAATCATATTACTTTATACATTAATCATACCAAACTAAACTTATACTTTATCAAATACCTTATACCATTCAAAATTTCTTAGCTTTGAAAAGTTAACCTTGATTCGGAAGTGCTCGAACCTTCAAAATAGTCGAAGAAATCATATTTTCAATCCAAGAGTTGGAAATCACCAACAAATTAGTAAATCGATTCCAATAGGTAAGGTTATACCAAAACAAATCTGAATCTCGAGGATTGAACACCGGCTTATTTTAAATCATTTCAATTATATAACACATATCTTTCGAATATCAAACCATACTTCGAAATCGGAAATCAAAATTTGGTTTCATAAATTCACTCGCATAGCAAAGCTACTAGAATAGCCTCTTCCCCACTCAGAAACTCAGAAACCAATGTCGATGATGCATGTATTGATCACCGAAATTATTTTTCAGCGACTTAAGTGGGTTCTGGACTTTTATTTCTTGAAACTTCTTTGAAATCTCTTTGACATCATTGGAATTCATTCGATTACATTTGAAACATTTCTTATTTGGAAAAATATCTTTAAATCATATTATTATTATATATTTTCCAAAATCTTAAAACCCCATTTCAAAACACCGGAGTTCGATTCCTCGAAATTCAAATTCAAAACCCTTCATTTATAAATCATTTTTATATAAATCACATTTTCTTATAAATTTCCATAATTTCAAATCCTTTCAAAGCTTCAAATTTTCATTTTCCAAAGGTAAAAATCCTTATTTAAAACATTTCACTTTTATATACAAAATAGGGTCATCCTTGTCAAAATAATAATTTCGATGTATGCACAAATTCAAAATACAATCAGACACAAATTTTCAAAGAATTTTTCAAGATTAGATTTCAAGCAATACGGAGATTCGAATTTAGAGGAACTCTAATCAAATAGATTTCTATTTCGAAGATAAGCTCGAACGAAGATAAGATAATTTTATTACCAAATAGAAGATGATAAGCCTATATAAATCACGGGCGACCTTAGCGGTCAACCGTGACTTCAGTAATATAATCAATTTGGAAATCTAAGGCAAATCGACATTCGATCGCCAAAGATAGAATCCGGGTAGAGCAGGAGATAGATAGCATTGAAAACCGAGGGTACAGGAATCTTTGGTGAATCAATGCCAATTACAAAGGATTTTCACCCCTTTACAAATCATTAAAAGATTTACGGAATCACCGATCTTTATAGAGGTCTTTCCAAAGTGGAGTTATGAAATGCTCCAAAATCAAAATGGATAGAATAGGGAAGACAAGACTGGATTTCAGAACAAGTGGGAGCGTTCCAAAGTTCAAGGAATCCTAATCGATAAGAATCCTAACCAAGAGATTTCTAACAAGATGGATACTGAAGGGATGAAGTTTTGAAAATCTTGGTTTCAAAATAAGAAAATTTTATACCAAAATAATCTTTGAAAATCCTTTAAAAATCATTTGGAAATTATTTTATACTTCGAAAATACGTTCTCTAACAAGAAAGGATTCTGAGATTGATTCCACTCATTCTAGGGTATTTCTACCCTATCTCTAATGAGTTTTTTGCTCCACAGGTTATGGTTTGCCTAAACCAAAGCTCTGATACCAAATGTAACAACCCGGTATTTTCAGCCATTCGCAGTTGCACATGTCGGACTTGAATTGTTCAAAATACCGCATTGTAAATAAATTTGGAGCAAATGAAATACAAATCACAGAATCACAGACACAAAAAAAATAGAATACCTCGCAGCGGAATATAAAATACATAGTAGTTCATGAAGCTACTACGGTAGAGTCTCAAACCAAAAATATAATACAGTCTGAAAACAACAAAATAGAAATCCCAAATACATAGAAGTTCACTAATACATGAGATAAACTAGAATAGTTGAAACAGAAAGTAGATATAAATGTAGATAAGCAGAAACTCCAGAAAAGACCTGCTCCAGAAAGAGAATCCAAAGCTGTGAATACTCAGGCTGACCCGAGCGTAAAGTAAAACACAAAACACTCGAGTCAGGACAATATATACTTATATAATGTAAATCAACTCAAGTGAACCTAGTAGAAATGCACCATAACTTAAAGGATGTTTGGGATCGCTCATCCTTTAAAGATCAGTTAAACCGTAAATTAAATACATCCCGTGGTTAAAATTTCAAAATAGTATTTATAATTCGAAATCAAATATCATTTAAAAATTCAATATCATTCAAAATCCATTTCAAAATATCAAAATATCATATCTTCCAAACCACATTCATTTTTATTTAATTTAAATACCATTTCAAAACACATTTCAAAATAGTTTATATTTCGAAACAAATTGCTTCATTTAAATCATTAAAATGAAGATATTATATTTAAGAATTAAATTATTAAATTTCCAAAATTTTAATCTTTCTAAGTTCATTCATTAACTTAAATTTATTAAAACAATGAAAATTCAACTTTCGCAGCATTTAGAAAATGCTACGGAAAGTCACACTTAAAACAGTTCAATTTAACAAAAGACGACATTTAAAATGCTGTAATAGGGTTCCATTAGTTTCAAATAAATTTAGTTAAATTCAACCATTATAACATTCACAAAAAATGCTATAATAGCCTTTAATTAAATTGAGCCATTTGGTTCATTATTATCAACTACAGCATTTACAAATGTTGTATTATCCTTTACATTAGAATTAATAGCATTTTAGAAATGCAGTGAATTAACTTCAAATATTCAGTATAATTTCACAAACAATTACATTTTTATTTAAACCATTTTTAACTTATAAATTCATATAATTTCACTTTTAAAACAATCATTCAAATACCCTTATATTCATGATTTTATAAAGTTAAATCTCTATTAAAAAATCAAAATTTAATAGTAGTTCACTTATTAAATTCCAATATTAAATTTTAAATTCATTAAATTAAATTTAACTTAACACTTAGGTTTAAATTTTCAGTTATAAATTAATTTCATTTTTATTTACTTAACTAAAAATTCACTTTTAAGCCAAATTCACAAATTTCCAATTTTAGTTATATTTCAAAATTTCAACTTAAATATTCATTCATTTCACATTTTAACTTAATTCAAAAATCATTAATATATTATAAAATTATTTTAAATTCATTTAATTCAAAATATCATAAATTTAACATTTTTTATATTTAATTTAAATTCCATTTATTACAAAATTATAATTTCCAAAAAACTTACATTTCAGATTTTCTAACTTTACCATTAATTTATTTCACTTATAAATTTTCAGAGAGTCAATAATGCTTTACAAAAATCATTTTTAATCAAATTTAAATCAAAATATTATAATATTTACATTTCTAAAATATTTTAAAATTTTAAGAAAAACATATTTTAACAACGGGCCTGTATTTCATTTTCTAGCCTAGGTAAAGTGATACGGGTAATATATCATTTCAACCCGTAATTTACAAAGAAAACCCGGGTTTGATCATTTCAAACCCGCAATCCCAAGTAAATGAAAATAATTGAAAATCATTCAGGCCTATCATTTCAGCCCATAACGATTTTCTCCTATTCTAAAGTCCGTTCGGGTATGTATCATTTCAACCCATAGTGATTCTAATCTAAAAGGAACTTGTAGTGTGATAAACTGATAAAAATAATAGAATAGGATAATATAACAGTAACATATGATATAACAGGTGTTTAAGCATGGGTGAACATCATAAAATCATAACATAGCAGGTGTAACATGATAATGTATTTTACAGATTCAAAAGGGGTCAATTTACTAGTTATAAATGTACATATTGTCTGGTGAGAATAACTCATTGATTTGTGCTGGAGACACAACGACGAATGCACGAATGAGATCCAAACAAGCACGATAAAACGATACAAATATGAGTGGAGGAGCCAAAGTATCAAACCCCTTGGATACAAGTCACACAAAACAATAATAACATAAGTTTCAAATGCAAACACGATAAACAATGATAGAATAGACTGCACAAATCAAAGCGGAATGGTTTTGCACTTGTCTCCAACACACATTGGATTCGGTGATGAGTGTATTACAGGTCTAAAGCAATGTTTTTGGTTCAGGTCTGGGTTGCTAAGGGTCGGCCTAACATGCTAGAAGGTGGTGCAAAGGTGGGTGGTAGTGGAACTATACTAACAAAGCACTATACAAGGGTTTAAGGCCATAGTTTGGCTCGGCCAAGGGCATAAAGGTCATGGCTATTTCAGGTGGGGTCAGTAGGTGGTGTGCAGAGGTGTCTCAGGTCTGGAACAAGGCTGGTGGTGGTGGTGTTTGGTCGGCCATGGGTGGTGGAAGTGGTGGATGTGGATGATGTGTTCGGTCTAGGCAAGTTTTATGGAGTTTTGTTGGATTTTGGTGATGGATCAATCCACAACGAGGCATGGCTTGGGGTTTGGTCAGAGAAGAGGTGAAGATGGTGATGTTCTCAGGTGGTGGTGGAGGTGCCAGGGGTTGGAGAGGAGGTGACCGAACCTATGACATAAAAGAACAAGTGCGAATCAAATTCAAACAATAAGAAATAAACAAAAGAAGAAGAGAAAAAGAATTCTTTTACCAAACTTTCTCCTCAAGCAAGTCCGAATTTTTTTTGTTTCAGAAGTGGGAAATGAGTTTACGTGAATGAAAATGAAAATATGCAGCTGAAAAATGTGTATAATAAAAGCTAATTGATGAATAGTTATGTTGAATGTGAAAGGGTGGAAGATAAAGGGCCATTTGAAAACCAAAAGTCAAAACCCTTTCAAATTTCTTTTAATTTATTTATATAAGATTAAATTACTGAAAATAATAATTATTTCAGTTAAAATTTCTAAAATTTAACAAAATATAAAAATATATAAAAAATATTTATTAATTATATAAGGTTAAAATAAGAAAATAGCACAAAATTGCAAAGTAGACTAGAAAATTTGAAAATGAACAGAATGAACTTTGGAAAATTTATATGGACTTGTAAAAATATTTATAACAAAGACAATAAACTAAAAATAAGAATGCATTCACAAAATAAATATTTAAATTTTAATTAAATATAATTTAAATGAAGAAAATAGAAAAATAGAAAACCGCCTTTAAAAATAGGAAATAAATACAGTAAATTTTAGAAATTTTTTATTATCACTTTAAAAATATTAAAAGACAAAATATACATAAAATAACATATTAACACATATTAAAATGAAATATAACATAGAAAATATGATTTATATAATGTAAAATAGACAAAATTTCAAAATAAAGCAAATTATACTCGAAATTGAAATGTACATAACTTTCACAAATTAAATCCGTTATCAATGAAACAAAAAGAAGTATTCAAGTTATTAAATCTATTTTCATAATAAAAGATAAAATTTAAGAATTTAAATATTTAAATTTGAAATTTAAAAGTCAAGGTTTGACCAGTTTGAATAGAAATTCATCTTTCAGTAAAATATCCAATTTATACCGGTTTGAAATTATAATTCACATAATAATCAACACCTACATTTAAAAATGAAATGTTTGAAATAAAATAAGTTTAAAATAATTTCAAAATAAAACAAAGTAAAATATTAAAATATATGAAAAATCTAGGGTTGTTACATTCAATCATAAAGATAATCACACAGAGATTATAAATAATCAACACACAACATTGAAAAAAATTCAATTATTTGAGGAATCCAGTTGGATCCCTCCAACGTGCTTCCCTGTATCCACAGACGTTAGCACAATACCAATCCCGTTTCAAGATGGAATATCGTGGTACATGGGTTTATATAAAATACTATCCTCTATTATGCGGCGCAATAGGGTCTCATCCGCTATATAATGCGTGAAATCGACTCCAAGTACATATATAATACCAATTCCACTTCAAGGTAGAATATCGCGGTATATGTGTTTAATAAAATAACCTCCGCTTAATATGCGGCGTATAGGGTCTATTCCAATGCAACAGATAACAACGATCATTCAATCACACAATCAAGCAATTTTAAATTTAACTATTTAAAATTTAAATCGAAACACAATTCGGTTGAGTGAGAAGTTCTCACCTTGCTTCACATAGCGGTTTCAGCGTTTTATTCCGAATAAAATTAAACGTGCGTTTAATTTTACTCAAAATTCACGCTAGCTCTAATCAATCTCAATCTAGCTCCATTGCGTAATGCTCGTCCATACGAACCCGAGCAACTCGTTTCATGCGAAACGGACCTCGTATGAAAATTTTATTGTATTTTAAAGTTTGAACGAATTTAAATATAATAATTTCTATTTCTATTTTTTTTTCTAACCCTAAAACATATCCTGGCCATTGATTTTCAGAGGCAAGATCCAGGCCGTGACTATCTTCTTCTTCCCTCCATGTTTTCGTATGCACGCAAAACCCATATGCCGCCTCCTAAACCTAATTGCCGCGGCCACCACGAGTATCGAGAACACGATCAAACACCACCGAGTCGAAGCCCTTACGCAAGCTACCATCGGCCAGAGGCACTTGAAGCCCGGTTGTGTATCTCTCTCGAAAAACATGCCTAAACATCCAATGAACGCAGCCGATCTCTCCTCGATCCACTCAATAAAAATCGATCGCCACCGTTCATATCGAAGCTCTCGCGATGCTTAACATTTTTGTAGTTGAAGCCTTTTGTAAATTATTTATGTATTGGAAGGAATCGAGAGAGAAGGGAAACGAATTTCTGTTCGTGTAAATGGAGGTGGCGGCAAGGGCCTGAAAACCTAATTGCTTTGCAAAAGTGAAAATTTGATGTCCTTATATAGAAAATTTACGCGACACTATTCATCCTGAATTTTTCTGAACTCCAAACGAAGCGTGCCGCCTGGCGTTTACAATGTTTTACCCGTATTCCGAACGCAATGGAATATATATCAGAAGCCAATTCGATAAATTTGGAAGATAGGTTTTTGAATCGACTATTTTAAATTTAAAATTCACTTAAACCGATTTCAGTGCATTTTAGCTTGCCCCGGAGAAACCGTAAATCTGATTGACATGTAATTTGAAATCTTAGAATAATTTAACATTATGGATCCAATGAAACTAGTTTCGTCAAAATCCGAGATTGTTTGAAAAATGACTATTTTTACTCGTCAATTAAATATTACAATATTCAATTTCTACAAATCAACTTTTAATTCAATTTTAAAAGTTCTATAACATCATTCAAACCCAATATGATTTAATACAACTTTATAATTCATTTTTAATCACATTAACCCAATTTTCAATTATTTCTGTAATTTCAAATATTAAATTATCGATTTAATTATCCAATTAAATCTAGATATTCGAAATAAAATTTATTCGACTTACAAATTTTTACTTGTTAATATTTAAAATCAATTAAATATACGAAATTCAAATGACAGAAATTCTGGGTCATTTCAAACTTCCCATCTTAAAAGAATTTCGTCCTCGAAATTACCAAGTAAGAAAAAGTTACAGAATCCATTAACTTTTTTTCAAAAACAAACCGTTGCAACTCGATTTCAGATTCATTTTAATTTCTTAACTTTTCCAAAAACCGATGGTTACACTTTTCTAGTTCAATCCTACATTTTCTTTTCAATTTAGAAACTGGCTTTTCGTTAATAAAAATTTTCTAAAAATTTTCAAAAATTTTCTAACTCCCAAAATTTACGGAAAATTTTGGCAGAGTCTCCCTTGTACGGAGGAGCTTTTGCAACATCACAATAGATATAAATATATATACATCGACCCACATGGTTGGAAAACAGAAAAACAGTTCATATTTCCTATTTTTATTGCGTAGGCATACCTTTTTAGCATTTTTAAGCAAAGCAGTTCTTTATTAGCATTTTAGCGTGACCAAATCCAGCCGACTAAAGCCTCGGTACCTGTACTTACTCAATTTAAACATGTAAGTGACATATATAGGAAATTCATTTACATTTCAGTAATTTTCAATAGAAAACACATAGTTTTCATAAGCAATGCAATCAAAATAATTCCCATAAGCAATTTATAAGGTTTCGATACAAATTTTAATTGCTTACAATCAATTCACATTAGTTCACTTTCAATTCAAATTCAATTACATAGCTTTCCATTTATCAATTCAATTTCATTAACACTTAATGAATTATATACAATCAACTAACAATCATTTAACAATCAATCTGTATTCAATACAACTAAATTTATCAAATTTACATTCAACAATTCATATTCACTTTGTCTAACTTCAATTTGGTTTAACACTTTTTATTCCAATTGGTTGATATTAAATTGACTTCCATTCAATTATTCAATTTCCAATTTACTAGTTTCCAATGAATTAACACTTACATTCATTATTCCATATCAACTCTTTTTCATTAGATCGATTAACATTCAATCCATTTATTAATTCAATTGCTAATTCATTTAACCACAAAAGTTGAAGTTCATTACATAACTCATGTTCATATTCATTACTTCACTTTATTAATTTACTTCGAGACCAAAATCAACTTCATTTAAGATTACTTAAGTTATATTCCATTTCAAACATCATTTGTTTAACTTAACTTAAATTTCCTTTTATAAATCCAATTTAGATTTCAATTCTAAAGTAAATTCTATTTAACTTTTACCAAAGTCAAATTTCATCACTTATTCAAATTCATATCTTGTTTTGCTTAACAAAATTGTTTAACCATTTTATCATTTGGTTTCATTACATTTTCTCACTTTACAAGTTATACAACTTATATTTTAAACTTCCAAATCATATTAAATAATCACCTATCTAATCCAATTCAATTTATTTAACTTTCCTTTAGTTAAATTTCACATCATATATTTACTATGCTATCTCAAATTTCTTTCAACTTTACCAAAGCTAAATTTATTATCTTATATTATAAGTTCAAAACTCGTTTCACTTATATTCAACAATTACAACTTGGATTTTAATTTCAAATTTATCTATCACAACAAAAATTCAATTTCCAATTTACTATGGTAGCAAATCCATCACACAGAAACTCGAAAATGATACTGATGATGCAGCAGTCATCACCCTTATTATTTCCCAGTGACAATAGTGAATTCAGTACTTAATATTATTTCAAAATTTTCCTTTTATTCATAAATAATATTTATAAATATTTTTCTTATATAATTTCACTATTTAATTTTTAATTTTGGAAAATAATTTCCGAAATAAGCAGGATTCAACATTTTCAATTCATAATTCAAATTCATTTTTATTCACAACTCATATTTATAAATATATTCATATAGTTTCACTTCTTATATATATATATATATATAAGATTATTTCACAATTGTAAATCACGTTAATTATAATTCCATACTTAATAATCATTTGCTTATATAATTATTCTTTTACAATATGTTTTATTTAACTTATTCAACCAACTTTTATTAACTTGCATATATTCTTACATTTTCAACAACCAAACAGTCAATTTATATACACTTTAATAATTTCTGAAAAATTATTTCCTTTATATGTAAAATATAATCGAGGTAAAATTATTTCATTTACCCAATTTAAAATGATACTATGTCGACTTGCCTCGTTTAAGTGTTTATAAATCCCTATCGATAACGTGGCATCCCACATACCGACCAGAATTCATAAACAGCTCAACGGATAAGCAAACACAGTATAAAACATTTTTATATTCCCTAATAAATACGGGCTAATATCTATGATTACACTCACACTCATTCTAGATTACACTCACACACATTCTAGAGTACTACTGACTCTATCTCTGATGAGTAACTCCCAACAGAGCCAAGGTTGTCGCTTAACCAAATGCTCTGATACCAAACATAAAGTTCGAAATTTTCGACTCCCGCAAATCGACATTAATACGTCCACTGTATCAACTGCCGAGCAATCGAAGGCCGGAAAACCTAATCCTTAGGGTTAAAGAAGAAGAGGTAGAAGAAGAAAGAAAGAAGAAGCAACAGAAACAATATCAGAATCTCACAATCGCAACGGAACAACTTATAATAGATAAATGAATAATCGCTAAACAGAATCACTATATCAGTTATTACATTACATCACGTTGCATTACATTATCAAGGTTTACAACAACAAATAGCGGAAAGAAATACTATATACTAGTTGATACGCCATGCCATCTAGCTTGCCTCCAGATCTCTACAACAACTCCTGAATTCCAGAATGACCTGATAACCTGACTCTAGACTGCCCGTGTGGAAATTGGTGGGCACCCAGAGTTTAGAAAGGGAACAATAAACTCCAGGTCAGTCATGGGACTGGTGCGATAACTTAAAACAGTTATATCTTTAAAAAAACAACCGAAGAAATATTTTAAAATAGATCCGCAATGCTTTTGGAAAATGAAACTACCATAAGGCCTCCCGCCACACACACCATGCAAACGCAGAATTGGAGGAGATTTCTCCTTATGATAGTCAAACTTGCTTGATACGTAGAAAAGTTTCTTTGATATTATTACTATAAGTGCAAAGTGCAGGAAAACATTTCGAAAGTAAAATATAAATCTTAGCCAACATAGATATTCCGAACTATGCCTACTATAGCTACCATCTAAACAGTGGTGACCACCATAAGTAAATGGCATGTTCTACAACTAAAACCGTACAAGGCTCGTATTGGATGAATGGATTTCCAACAAATGGTCGGGCAAAGGAACTTCCCAAGTAAAATGGAACGCCTCTAGAGGGACGTCCCCGGATCCTTACCGGATCTTTGCTAGACAAGGCCGGGTTACCTCTGTAATAGGTAACTACTGACACGAGTATGCCATCCCCCGATTGTAAACAACCTTTATCCGAGGATCCTCTCAACCAACAACCACAAAGTAATAAGTTTGCAGCAACCACAATGTAAGTATCTAGGCTCCATACCATGATACCACTCATAATCCAGAAGGAAATGACATAACCTCAGAGGGTGCTACCCTCAAATAACCTTGCTGCTATTAATCCTGTTTCGACCATAACCGGGTTGTGAGGTTCGACAAAGTCTCGTCCACAAAGCTACGCTTTTCAAAAAGCCACGCTTTGATCAAAAAATGATCAGCAGCACTCAGCATGCCACATTACCAAATGAGGAGTATATCACCGATATCCATCAACTACATAACCTCTGAGCTCGTACGTCTCAGAGAAGGGTGTTAATCTAAGAGAATAAATTCTCCGCCACCAATAGAAATGTATTTGATAGAAACCGGCTTTACATCTCAAAGTGTAACGTCAGACACACAGCCATACAAGTCTGTTCTGGGTTCGAACAGAACCGAAGGCACTTCCAAAGAAGCCCTTGCAACCCGGGTATTCACAATCCTGATCGAACTTCCCATCACAAAGGAAATCTCCATATCGTAGCTATCGGTGCAGAAACAATCGATAAGTCATCCTATCATTCTCGCAAATACCCGGTATTCAACACCGGTCTTCAAATGCTATCCATTACGACGAATCACTATTCGAAATGGGATTTATGACCCAAAGGTCCTCTCCCGGCTAAACCGAATAACGAGCGCTTATTTTTAAAAATAAGTGTTCATTCAGATTTCAACAAATCACAACAATTTTCACTTTGATATTTTAAATAAAAGATCCATCACAATCACAAAGATTCGATGTGGTTTTTGGATATCCACTTGGAATCCGACCCCTGGTCGCATCTTAATTCAAACGCCCATTAAAGGCAAATATTGTTACTCGGTTATTTAACTATCAATCAACATTCACAACAATTCCAGATTTAAATAATTTTCATAATTATTTATTTTCAAAATATCTTCGCAAGATATACTTTCACACTTCAACCATTTGAAAACCAATTTCAAATTACCTTTCAATCCTTTGAAAATGAATTTTAAACCATTTTTCACTCGCGGAATAAAATTCCCGAAATCATTTATTTCCACTGAAAAATCTGCTGAGTTTGAATACTTTAAAAAAATTTAAATCACTTGTCCAATATATACTTGGAATTTTTTTAAAGTAAAACTATTTTTTAGACACTTTATTTTAAATATTAGTTATGAAAATATTATACTATCTTCTCGTATAAAACTTCAAGTCCAACTAATTTTTAAAATAAAATCGGTAAATAGAGTATAATCGTTTTAAATAACTATTTTCTAAAACAAATATCAATTAAATATTTTAAAACAGTCACTTCTAAAAATTAACTTAAATAAATCTTTACTTTAAAGATTTAGAAACAATTTACAAAAATACTTTCTTCACAAATATTCTTTTACAAACCATTTTTAGAACTTTAAAATTTATATTTAAAAGCTACTTTCGAAACATACTCGGCTTTTCAGGGAGAACACACTTTCATTCCAAAATGGTTCATTTAAACCAATTAAATAAATCCTTACCGATTTACTTTAAATTTACGTTCCGAATCCGTAAATTTATTTCCACATTTCAAAAAATAAATCAGTGTTTGTTTTTAAACAAATTTCCCTTTCCTTTATAAATTCCATGTGAATTCACATTTCCAAAATATCTATTAATATATGATTTTCAAATCGAATTTCAAATATTCACTTTCAACAAGAATTCAATTTTATAATTGATTTCAAAAACAACCAAATCAAATTCCATATTGATTTCCCAAGAAATTAAACACCAAGTGAATTTCATTCAAATCTCTAATTGAAATCAATTTCTACTAAATCCAAATCAATTTTCAAATTGATTCTAAATTCTTTTCAAAACACCTAATAAATTTCCAAATGGATTTTCAAAATACTTTAAATTCAATTGCCAAAAATCAATTCCCAAATGGGTTTCAAATTTTATTTCCTTTTAAAAATAAATTCCTTTGAAAGAAAACCAATTCTTTTACTTTTCAAACTCTTTAAAATTCATATTTTGAATAAATTCTTCAACCTTTGAATAATATTACCCAAAATCCATTTATTAAAGTTTTTCCCATATTTTGAAATTTTATTCAATAAGATTAAAAATAAATTTTTATTATTTTAGAATTTCTTCTTTGAAAATTATCAAATTCTCAAAAATTAATTTTTATATAAACATTCAACCTAAATTTTCAAAAATCAAATTTTATTTATTTATTTCTGGTATCCAATGATACCAAAATTATATTTGGCCAAATTTTAGTCTTCAACGATTTCAATCACAAAGATAATCACACAGAGATTATAAATAATCAACACATAACATTGAAACAAACTCAATATTTGAGGAATCCAGTTGGATCCCTCCAACCTGTTTCCCTGCATCCACAGATGTTAGCACAATACCAATCCCGTTTCAAGATGGAATATCGCGGTACATGGGTTTATATAAAATATTATGCGCTATTATGCGGCGCAATAGGGTCTCATCCGCTATATAACGGGGGAAATCAACTCCAAATACATATTAATACCAATTCCACTTCAAGGTGGAATATCACGGTATATGTGTTTAATAAAATAACCTCTGCTTAATATGTGGCATATAGGGTCAATTTCAATACAATAGATAGCAACCATCATTCAATCACACAACTAAGCAATTTTAAATTTAACTACTTAAATTTTAAATCGAAACACAATTCGATTGAGCGAGAAGTTCTCACCTTGCTTCCAATAGCGGTTTCAGCGTTTTATTCCGAATAAAATTAAACGCGCGTTTAATTTTACTCAAAATTCACGCTAGCTCCAATCAATCCCAATCCACTCCATTGCGTAGTGCTCGTCCATACGAACCCGACACAACTCGTTTCGTGCGAAACGAACCTCGTATGAAAAAGTTATTGCATTTTAAAGTTTGAACGAATTTAAATATATTAATTTCTATTTCTATTTTTTTTCTAACCCTAAAACATATCCTGGCTATTGATTTTCAGAGGCAAGATCCAGGCCGTGACTATCTTCTTCTTCCCACCAGGTTTTCGTACGCACGTAAAACCCATATGCCGCCTCCTAAACCTAATTGCCGCGGCTGCCACGAGAATCGAGAACACGATCAAACACCACCGAGTCGAAGCCCCTTACGCAAGCTACCATCGGCTAGACGCACTTGAAGGTCGGTTGTGTATCTCTCTCGGAAAACATGCCTAAACATCGAATGAACGCAGCCGATTTCCCCTCGATCCACTCAATAAAAATCGATCGCCACCGTTCATATCGAAGCTCTCGCGACGCTTAACATTTTTGTAGTTGAAGCCTTTTGCAAATTGTTAATGTATTGGAAGGAATCAAGAGAGAAAGGAAACGAATTTCTGGTCGTGTAAATGGAGGTGGCGGCTAGGGCCTGAAACCCTAATTGCTTTGCAAAAGTGAAAATTTGATGTCCTTATATAGAAAATTTACGCGACACTATTCATCCCGAATTTTTCCGAACTCCAAACGAAGCGTGCCGCTTGGCGTTTATAATGTTTTACCCTTATTTCGAATGCAATGGAATATATATTGAAAACCAATTCGATCAAATTTGGAAGATAGGTTTTTGAATCGACTATTTTAAATTTAAAATTCACTTAAACCGATTTCAGTGCGTTTTAGCTTGCCCGGACAAACCGTAAATCCGATTGACATGAAATTTGAAATCTTACAATAATTTAACATTAGGGATCCAATGAAACTAGTTTCGTCAAAATCTGAGACTGTTTAAAAAATGACTATTTTTACTCGTCAATTAAATATTAGAATATGCAATTTCTACAAATTAACTTTTAATTCAATTTTAAAAGTTCTATAACTTCATTCTAACACCAATATGATTTAACACAACTTTATAAATTATTTTTAGTCAAACTAAACCCAATTTCCAATTATTTCTGTAATTTCAAATATTAAATTATCGATTTAATTATCCAATTAAATCTAGATATTCGAAATAAAATTTATTCGACTTACAAATTTTTACTTGTTAATATTTAAAATCAGTTAAATATACGAAATTCAAATGACAGAAATTCGGGTCGTTACAATATCCTGAATATAAATTGTATTGTTTAAACTTAACATCTTGACTTAGAGAACAACATTGAATTCGAAGAGACCGAGGTCGGGTATCAGTAAATACCCGAAACCATTTCGGTTTGTAATCTACAATAATTCTATATAGATTTAATATGTGAAATCAATAGCTTGGAATGGAATATTGTGGACCTTTGAAAATAAGTAAAGATACTTAGGGATTGATTTGTGAAATAAGTGTTGACTATAATAAGTTGTGAACTTGTAAAGAAGTATGAGTTACCATAGGTTTTAAATAAGTTATGCATCAGTATTTCATGTTAGATGGGTTTACTCACACTGGTTTCCAGCCTGACCCAGGTGTTACTTTGATGTAATGCTCAGGTCAGACCGAGTATTATAGATTTTTAGGTTAGGACTTTCTAAAGCTCAGGAGGCGAGCTAGATGGCAGGAATGTGTGGAGTTTGCCGCCGAGTATTATTATTTGTATCTGGGACAAGTTAATTTTAATTGTCCAGCATTTTTGTAATGCTGTAACTCCGATGAATTGTATGTAAAGTAAGAATTACAACTTTTCTTCGTGTAAATGCTATTATATTATTATTATGTTTTGATCCGCTGCGAAACGTGAGATTCTGTGTTTTGTTTTCTGTCCTTCTTCTACCTCTTTTCTTCATTCTTTAACTATCTGAAATTTCAGGCATTCAAAATTTTCGAGGTTGAAATTTCGGATCGTTACATTTTGGTATCAGAGCTGAAGGTTAAGTGAGAACATTGGCTCGGATGGGTTTACTCAGTAAGGATAGGGTCAATGGTACCCTAAAATGAGTTGAGTGCAATATATATGAGAGAGCACACTTGTTATTTTTTTATATAAATTATTTAAAATGGTTTTATAAATAAATGATTTTTATATATAAGTTTATATATATAAAGAAATGATTTTTCTAACCACTATATATTAAGGCAATTAGTTGTTGAATTATTTGAATTGAAATAATAATAAGAATTAAGTGATAATAGAAATACAACCAAATAGGAATTTGGATTTAGTTTCAAAGCGCTAAAAGAAATAATAAATAGTATTATTTGAATGAAAAGGTGCTATTTCAGACAAGAGTTGTTTGAAAATTTTAAAGAAATTTGTTTTGAATTAAAACCAAAGGTGGTTTAAAATTTAAAGCATAACTGGATGTGTAAAGGAAATAATTATGTATATATGAGGGATATACATTATATCAAAGATGGTTTGAAATAAACTCTAAGTGTTGAGTTTTAATTTTTTTTCCTTGGAATGTGATGTGAAAACCCAAAGTGATAAGTTTTTGAACTTATAAGTGGGAAGGCTGTTAATATGAAGTTTAAAATTTGAAATGGAAATTCAAATTGGGTAAAGTTGTCTAGATTAAATTGAATTGAATTTAACTCTAGGGATGTTAAATAAGATTAACAAATAATCTAAATTGGAAATTTCAAGATGAAATTGAGATTTAACTTAGGGAAGTTAAATGATTGGTTTAAATGGGAGTTAGATGTGATCTCAAAAAGGGTTTGAGATCCGGAAATTGGAATTAGATGCCATTGATGAATATTTTAAATAATTTGGATGTTTATTTATTTGACTTATCTTGATGTCATCCTGTTGTTATTAATAATCTTTGAAACTGAGAATTAGACTATTTTAAATAAATTAAGAAATGGATTGAGGTAATACATCCATTATTGAGATAAAATGGAAATTAAATTTTAATTTGAAATAAAGGATATGGAATCGCTTTGAACTGAAAGATTTAAATATTAGAAATGAGCTTGCTAAAAATTTGATAAGAATTGGTTTCGAAGTTAAAAAATCGGGTAATAAATTGGATTCTGAAGACTAAACCATTTTAAAAGTTTTGAACTCTTATGTGAACTTTGAAATAAGTTTAAGTAAAGGAAATTTAAAATGGAATGTTGAAATTTTACTCAGAATCAAATGGTTTAAGGATTTAAGTTGTAATTTAAAAGTAAAGGTTGATTTGATTTAAATGATTAAATCAACATTAAAAAATTTAACTCGAAATTATGAAATTCGAGATGGTTTTAAGTTGAGATTTGAATAGAATTAATTCAAATTGAATTTGATTTGAATTAATTAGAATTGTGATTGAAGATGGATAAGATTAAATTCAAATGGAAAATTTAAATAGAAATAATTTGAAGTGGAATTGAAGCTGAATAAGTTTAAATTCAAATGTAAATTGATTTGAATTTGGGATAGGAATTGAGGTTAATTCTTATTGAATTGGAATTAAATCAATTTAAATGGAAGTGGAAATTGGAAATTGATTGGAAATTGAACAGTTTGACCTCTGAACTATTTTTTCAAATAAACTATTTTAAATCTATTTTCCTAGCTATTTGCTATACAAATTTTCTTTTTAAAACCCCAAACTATCTTATACTTATTTTACAACTACTTTTGGAACTATTTAACTATTTTACAACAATTTTACAACTGTTTTATAAACTAATTACTATTTCACAACTATTTTGCAATTATCTAACTATTCTACAACTATTTGACTATTTTCCAACTATTTTGTAACTACTTCACTATTTTACAGCTATTTTACAATTAATAATAATTTTTACAACTACTTTTCTATTTTTAACCTTTCAAGCTATTTTCTAAATTCAAGCTGGTCAGAGTGCAAACTATTTATGATTAACTACCAATTGAGATAAGAATTGAGATGATAACCCAAATGCAAATTGAGGCAATTGTGAATAAGTGAATGGAAATCAAAGGTAATGTGAGTAGAAAAAGAGAATTGATTTAGCTAATAATCGATAAGTATAGATATGTAGGATATACGTATATTATTTTATTCGCATAGTGATTTGATCTAGATTCGAGCATAGAATTTCAAGATAGTTATATCGATCTGAGTTGGTATTTTTCACTCGATTTTCGATGGCGAACCTGGATATCAATTTTTGTTTAGTTTCGGAAGTTCTCTATCATGGATAAGGCTATGCAAGGAGAATGACGGTTTCTGATCAAGAAACCAGATCTGAGTCCGCACTAAGAAGTCGGGTGGACGATACTAGTTCGGAAGGGAAATTGAGCGATCAGATTTGATATTGCATACGGATGATATGTGTATATCGCATAGGCATGAACATAATAGATATTAAAAATATTTGGACAAGAACTGTAAAATGATTTTTTTTTTGCGTCAAAATTGACCACAAACACCCAATAGCCGTGAAAGCACCCGTTCGCAGTCACAAGTCACAAATAACAAATTTGTAGATAACAAAAATGATGAACATTCAACAGAAACAACAGAAAACAAGTAAATGACACAGGATTTATAGTGGTTCGGCGATCTTGCCTACGTCCACTTTGAAGTTTTCTATCTTTATTGATATTCTCTTGATGATTACAGTTGGTTACCACCAGTTACAATGGATTATAGCTCTGAAACTTGAATGCAACAGCGATGATAAGGTGTAGAATTGAATCTGATAGAGTCTTGGCGCTTCAGAATTCCCTTTCCCCTTTTCTGAGTGACCTGGGGCTCTATTTATTGATGTAGGAGCTGGTATTTCGCCTAAATTTAGGGAGACCACTTCTGGCACGTGAGGGGGCCCACGAGCCCAACCTCAGGGAATTTGGGCCCACTTTGGGATCAATTCGAAGTACGTTCGAATCGATCAAGAATTCATCCAATCGAGGTGAAACTTGGCGTGGACATTCTTCAACATGTATACAAGCTCCTGTGAAAATTTCATAGCATTTGGACTTGTAGATCGCGAGATATCATCGATTCGAATTAGCGTTTCCTGGACTTTTCTCTCCGTTCGAATCGATAAATTCGAATCGATTGATTCGAATCGACCCAAGCACACGCTAGTAGGTTGACGTGACGTGCATTCTTCGAGTCGATCCACATTTTTCGCCGAGTTGATAGAGTCTTCGCTTGAATTTCGTCGCTTTGACTTAATCGGTTCGAAGGCTTTACTTATGCATGGATTCGAACTGAGACTCGTTCGTATCGATCATATCTCACTTCAGCTGATCGATACGAAACAACAACACTGGTTGGATTCGAAGAGAGGTGTCTTCATGGATTCGAAGTTCAGCAACATCTATGGATTCGAAGCAGGGGGAACATGATGGATTCCATCATGTGTTACAGCGATGGATTCGAAGGAAGGTAATGGGATGGATACGAAGCCTGGCCACCTGATGGATTCGAAGGAAGGTTGGGCTTATGGATTCGAAGGACTTCCAAACTTGATGGGTTCGAAGTAGATGGGTACGAACCGATGGATGCGAACATGATTTCTGGCCATGGATTCGAACTAGGGTACATCTTATGGATTCGAACAAGGGTTATCTCCTCAATCTTGAATCGATCATATCTTGCGTGTATGAACTCGGATTGACTTGAAACTTGAAACGTTGGCTCTCGCGGCTTTGCCAGTCATGTCTTGTCAATTGTGGCCCGATCCGGACTTGGACAAAATTTATCGATATCCATAGCGAAGTGGAATGCAACCAATCTCTGAGACGGACTGTCTCTTATTTCTGACCAATCTTTCGGTATCACGGCTTTGCCAAAAAGCGGGATAACATTTGCCCCCTGAAACATGCCTTGCGGTAGGAAGGCGTATTTTATAATGCCATGAGCTGGACGTTCATATCCTGTTGATGTCCTACAAGGGAATTTATAGTTTTATGCGACCTCAAATAATGACCGTTCGGGATCGAAATATTTGAGACGAAGTGCGACCGTTCATGGTCAAGCGCCTGACTTCAAATGACGATTGTTCGGGATCAAGCCATTTGAGGTGAAGTGCGACCGTGCGCGGTCAAGTGGCGGACCTCAAACGACGACCGTTCGCGATCGAGCCACTTGAGGTGAGATGAGTTGTGTCGTTCGAGGCGAGTCGTTCCTGTTCAAGGCGAGTTGTGACCGTTCACGATCGTGTGCCGTTCGAGGCGATTTTGTGACCGTTCGAGGTCGGGTGCCGTTCGTGGCGAGTTGTGACTGTTCGAAGTCGGGTGCCGTTCGAGGCGAGTTGTGACCGTTCATGGTCGGGTGCCGTTCGAGGCGAGTTGTGACCGTTCGTGGTCGGGTGCCGTTCGAGGCGAGTTGTGACCGTTCATGGTCGGGTGCCGTTCGAGGCGAGTTGTGACCGTTCGTGGTCGGGTGCCGTTCGAGGTGAGAAAGTGTGCCCGGGAGGGCTTGGTATTGTTGATACCAGGTTCACGTTCGAGTGGGTCCCTGGATTATTTGTCATGGCGGTACATCGCCATCTCAGAGCATGCCTATGGACCGTTCGCGACCCCATACATGTGTAAGTAGCTTAGCCATTTCAGAATTACCAGAATTAAATATCTATTCAACAGATGAGTTTTAAAATAGAAATATCCAAACAAACCAAGTCTAAATGCCCAAATCAAAATGAAACAAAAGCAAAGCAAGGATGTCAAAGTGTAAATTCTCACAACGATAGGGTTAATAGCCATTCAAAGCATGCCTGTAGACCGTTCGCGATCTTGTACATGTGTAAATGATTAACCCACGTTAGTGAGAGGTTTACTACTTGTTCATCGTTATTTCAATTAATTGATGATCAAACGGTGTCCCGGTTCAGGGCCACCCCTGGCTGATGTAGACGGTGGTCGCTCCGGCTCCACCGCTGAAGCTCGCCTCCTCACATACTGAAGGAGCATACCGTTCCTGATATGCCCTTCCACCTTGTCCTTCAGATGCCTACAATCATTAGTGTTATGACCATTTAATTCATGAAATACACAAAACTTATCTGATCTCCTTTCGTCAGAAGTTGGATCCCTTCGCATCGGTCTACGATACGGAACCTGCTCTTTGGTATCCTGATAAATTCGCTCCAGACTCTCATTCAGCTCGGCGTAAGTGGTGAATCGCGGCTCCCTCGTTGTCGCTTTGACCTGTCATTATAATCCTCATCCTTTCGTTTTCCTTTATCCTTGCCTGAGTCCTATTCGAAAGGCTTTTTGTCTCTAAGCACATAAACTTCTATTTCCTCTCCTTCTTCTCTTTCTGCATTCGCATCCTCTAATCGTAAAAACTTTTCTGCCTCGTTGTAGAATTCCTCTAGATCCACGGGTGGATCTTTAGTCAATGAATTTTTGAACTTTGTGCCGTCAGCTACTCCGGACATAGCTGCCATCACCACCATAGATGGATCTGCTCGATCCACCGAAGCTGCTGCTGCATTGAATCGCGCTAGATAACTCCTCAAGGTCTCTCCGGCTTTCTGCTTTAGGGTTGCCAAAGTCATCACATTCTTGGGTCTTGTAATGTGAACCCTGAATTGCCACATAAATCTCTCAATTAAACCATTCCACATTCCGATGGATCCATTCTCCAATTGTATAAACCACAATGCTGCAATATCTTCCAAGTACAATGGAAAGTACCGGGCCATTACCTCCTCCGATGCCCCCAGCACTTCCATATGCCTCATATACTTCGTTAGATGAACCGTGGGGTCTGTTCTCCCGTCATACATGTCTGATGATGGTAACTTGAAATCCGGTGGGTTCCTAGCTTGTCTGATTGCTGGAGTAAAAGGACTCCTATTAACATCCTCCAAATCTTTATTTACCAAACCGCCTCTCATAGCACTTCTAACCATCTCCGCCAATCTGTCGTTGTCATCGAGATGCAATATTCGTCATTACTTTCAACTTGCCCCCCGAGTCCATGAGGGAGTTCTAGGATTTGCCCCCTTGACTGAGCGTTCACTCATCTGCTACTTCTAGCTTGGGTAGATGCATCTCTCTCTCTCAGGGATTGGATCAACATTCTCCATGTGCGCGTCCCCTAGTTCAGGTGCTACGCCGGATGGTCCTGCTCCATTCTGAACTCCATTCACTTCTCTATTCTGTGCTCCGAGTTGTCCTATTTGTTGGAACAAATTTTGGATCAGCTCCTCCTGTTTCTTCATCATTGTCTCCATCTCGTCCCTAGTGATGAAGATCGATGCTTCATTTGCTCCTGAAGAAGCCTCTTGACTTCCTTGGTGTTCACTTCTCTCTGGCCGTTGTTTCTTACTTGTTTGTCTCGTCATGGTTCTTAGATCTAAATCTTTAAGCCTTCAAATTCAAATTATCCTAAATCAGCTGTTCTCGGTGAAAGCACCAAAATGTTTGCGTCAAAATTGACCACAAACACCCAATAGCCGTGAAAGCACCCGTTCGCAGTCACAAGTCACAAATAACAAATTTGTAGATAACAAAAATGATGAACATTCAACAGAAACAGCAGAAAACAGGTAAACGAGTGGTTCGGCGATCTTGCCTACGTCCACTTTGAAGTTTTCTATCTTTATTTATATTCTCTTGATGATTACAGTTGGTTACCACTAGTTACAATGGATTATAGCTCAGAAACTTGAATGTAACAACGATGATAAGGCGTAGAATTGAATCCGGTAGAGTCTTGGCGCTTCAGAATTCCCTTTCCCCTTTTCTGAGTGACCTGGGGCTCTATTTATTGATGTAGGAGCTGATATTTCGCCTAAATTTAGGGAGACCACTTCTGGCACGTGAGGGGGCCCACGAGCCCAACCTCAGGGAATTTGGGCCCACTTTGGGATCGATTCGAAGTACGTTCGAATCGATCAAGAATTCATCCAATCGAGGCGAAACTTGGCGTGGACATTCTTCAACATGTATACAAGCTCCTGTGAAAATTTCATAGCATTTGGACTTGTAAATCGCGAGATATCATCAATTCGAATTAGCGTTTCCTGGACTTTTTGCTCCGTTCGAATCGATCAATTCGAATCGACCCAAGCACGCACTAGTAGGTTGACGTGGCGTGCATTCTTCGAGTCGATCCACATTTTTCGCCGAGTTGATAGAGTCGTCGCTTGAATTTCACCGCTTTGACTTAATCGATTCGAAGGCTTTACTTATGCATGGATTCGAACTGAGACTCGTTCATATCGATCATATCTCACTTCAGCTGATCGATACGAAACGACAACATTGGTTGGATTCGAAGAGAGGTGTCTTCATGGATTCGAAGGTCAGCAACATCTATGGATTCGAAGCAGGGAGAACATGATGGATTCCATCATGTGTTACGGCGATGGATTCGAAGGAAGGTAATGGGATGGATACGAAGCCTGGCTACCTGATGGATTCGAAGGAAGGTTGGGCTTATGGATTTGAAGGACTTCTAAACTTGATGGATTCGAAGTAGATGGGTACGAACCGATGGATGTGAACACGATTTCTGGACATGGATTCGAACTAGGGTACATCTTATGGATTCAAACAAGGGCTATCTCCTCCATCTTGAATCGATCATATCTTGCGTGCATGAACTCGGATTGACTTGAAACTTGAAACGTTGGCTCTCGCGGCTTTGCTTGTCATGTCTTGTCAATTGTGGCCCGATCCGGACTTCGACAAAATTCATCGATATCCATAGCGAAGTGGAATGCAACCAATCTCTGAGACGAACTGTCTCTTGTTTTCGACCAATCTTTCGGTATCACGGCTTTGCCAAAAAGCGAGATAACAATTTTTGAGATGGAAAGGTATATTTTGATAAATAAATGATGAAATAAAAATTGGATATTTCTATGATTAAAGGTTCACTTTGTGATAAAAGTAATGTAGTGAATAACTTTATAAAGTAGTCAAACTTGAATATTTAATTTGGAAATAAATGAATTTATATGTAATTGTAATATGATAAACTCCTTCTTGTTGAATCCATAGCCAGAAGAAAAAAGGTTTTTGAATGTATTTGAAGTATAAAAAAGGGAATTTATAAAAGTATGAAGTGATCCAAAGATTTTCAAGGTAATATCTATATATATATAAAGGATTTTATGAGAATGATGTTTGGGAAAAAGGTTTTGGAACCTATGGATGTTGAAAGGCTTTTGATTTTTGGGAAAATCAATTTAGGAAATTTAGAAAGCCAAGTTAGGAACTATCGATTTGAGTTATCGATTTTGTGTAAAGGAGATTTTGATGTGAATCATAAAGGGTATGATTTGAAAGATACTATAAGTGTATAGTATAAAGTGTTTTGAGATTGGCTCTAGAGAAAAAAGCACTCCTATTGAAATGAACTTCACTAGGAGATCCACGGGGTGGGTCAGCCTAAAGCCCTATGGGGAGGCTCTATAGTTGATCTTGTGAGGAAGTCTGGACAAATTGAAGTTCCTGAGGACTATGTGTAGTGGGTAGCAAAAGTCAAGGGCGCTGATTCCTACAGAGACATTTAGGTTATGCCGTAACGATAGTGTAACTCGATGTCACAGTAATCTACTGTGGACCATAGAGGAAGTCGTGTGTGCCGTGACATCCAATAGTCTACGTTTGATTTTACATCGATAGACTGCGACCGATGGTGATATAGTGACAGCCGAGAGGCCGTGAGAGCCTAAGGCTACATTGGGACTCAATTGATGTAGTCTTCGACCTATGTGGGAGTGGTGAAGTTTCATTTGGCATCGAAAATCGAGGGCATTATTGCCTACAGTTACATGGACTTTTGCCGTGATGGCAGTGTAACCGAGGATGTAACCGCGATCTGTGCGGGTTCCATGGCATAATCGAGGGGCGCGGGGTGCATATAGTTATCCATGGATTTTGCCGGGATGACAACGTAACCATCGGGTTAACTACGACCATGGAGGGGGTGATAATTTCTAGAGCATTCTCACCAAAGATGTTTCCTCTATTTTCAAAAAAGTTTTCTATATTTTCACTAAAATATTTTCCAAGTATTTTTACTGGGTGTTGAAAACGGGTCTACTAAGTACTTATAGATTTTAAGTCCTACACCCAATCAACTTATAACCGAATTTCTGTGAGAACAAGGATGGACTGGTTGAGATATCGAGTTATCAAAAATATTTTTATAAAGCTATTTTGATAGTATTATATAGATTTTAAAGTATTTCCTTTAGTTTTGAAAAAAGGATTTCATAGTTAAAAATGTTTAAAGGATAATTTGAAATTCTGGTTTCGCTCCTAGTCGAGGACGAAAAGATTAAAATAGGGAGAGGAATGTGATATCCCAGAATTTCAGGTAAATAAATATGTAATAGTCTTCTTTTATAAATCATTTATAATAATCTAAAATTTAGTCTTTTCCTAAGAAAATAAAATAAGTATTATTTTGAATATGTAAAAGTAGATTTTAAAGAAAATTTGGATTTGAAATTCAAATGTAAACATCTTAGGAATAAATTGGATTTAAAAATAATATGCATATACGATTTTTATTAGTATATGATTAGTTTTATATCATTGTCTTTAAAAGGTTTTTAAAGGATATATTAAACTAGTATAATTATTTTTAAGTGTATAATTGGAATTTTGTATCATTTTCTTTAAAATCAAGTAAAGGGAATTTTAAATAATAAAAACACTTAAGACATTAATAAATATAAGCTAAATTTAAAATATAATATAAATATATACAAAAACATATAAAACATGCTAATACAACATAAATACAAAGTGTAAGTTAGATATATAAATTACAAATGTAAGCGTAGGAATTCATCTAATTATAAGTGTAAGTTATTTCAACAAGTGGCATTATTTTCCTTTTATTTTTAGAAATAATAAATAAAAGATTAAGCCTGGCTATAAATTATCTTTACTCCACTCTTTCTTTGTTTTTTTATCAGTACATTTGCAAAACAAAACAAACAAAGCAAAACCTGTATACTTAAAACCAGAGAAGAAATTAAATTCAAAACTACATAAAGCTTTTGCAATCTAAAACCTGATGCTCAACATAATTCAGATTCAACTCAGATCAAAGCAAATCCAGATTCAATTAAGCAAACAAAATTCCAGTTTCAAGTAGTAGATCGAATTTCCAGCTTTCTCTGCTCTTAAGAAATAGGTGAGTAAACAAACTTTTCCAAAGCTAAAAACCTTTTAATCCTTAATGCATGTGATAGATCTGTATATTTGTATTATATAAATGTTTGTATAGATGTATGGATGTTAACGTACATATATTGGTAAACCTGTGAAATGTCTGTAAATAGGCACATGAATGTTCTTTGTTCTTATTTCAAGCTTAAGAATTAACTTCAAAAATTCATATCTCCTTATACAATCAGATTTAAGATTTGATCTCTGAATGAAATATGATTATTTCAAGGTAATATTAATTTTAAAAAGGGTTTCAAGATTTTATATTTAGCAATTTTTACAAAAACAAGGAAATACAGTGATGATCTAAAAATAAGTTAAAATCAATCGTGAAGATTTCAATTATTGATTATAGAATGTGATTCGTCATGGTGAATGATGAGTTTAGACATTAATATCTTGATTTTTAGGTAAGTAATTGTCGAGATAATCTGAGTTGATTAATTTTGTGAATTTTGTGAATTGCCGATGATCGGTGGCAAGTGGTGCGTCCGGTTTGGGTCTGGAGGTGGCCAGTGTGTTGACGCTTATAGGAAAAATGAGAGGGGATTTTTCTGACGGTCGAGGTGACTAGTTGGAGGTGAATTAGGGTTAAGGTTAAGTTTTTGTCGTCATTGATGTGTTGGGTCATTCGTCGTCGTCGGATCATAAGAGGCGATCGCGTAAGAAGGAAACGAGGCTGGGTGACGTGGCGGTGCTCTGGATGAGACGGCGTGGGTTTCTAATGGCAGGAATCATCATCGGCGAGGGATTTTTCCGACCAGGTCTGCGTTCCATATTTTGCTGGGTACTCAATTTCGTTTTTCTTTCGAATTCTTTCTTCTTGGTGGTCGGAGGAATCGTGGGAGTCGTCGGTGTTGTGTTGAAGCTGGTGCAGTTGTTCGGAGCGACGATTTTCGTTGGTGCACATGCGCTGTAACAACCTGCAAATTTTACGATTGAGTATTTAGATATTTTATTTAAATATTTCATCGTTAGTCGGATTTTTGTTAAAACAGCTAGACCACCTCTATTGAGTTCAAAATGACGTCTGCGACCTTTTTGAGTATAGACTTCGATGTGTTTGGAGTAAGTCGTATTTTGCTATTTGCTAAGTGGGCTTTTGGGTTTGGGTTTCACCCAATCTATACACCAATTCAGCCCTTCTCTTCTTCCATTTATTCATTTCCATTCTAAAGCTCAAGCACAACTGAAAATGGGGGAAGAGGATGGGAAATAGAAATCCCAAGCCCTAGTCCCAATTGCAAACTCGAATCCTTGCTCCAAATTCAAAGAGAAGCTATTGGTAAGCAACCTCTTCTTCTTCTCCAACTCTTTTTCCTTCCAATTTCATAAATTTCCTAAACCTAACTTAGGGAATGTTATTCTTTGAGCTTAGATTCAAGCTCATTTGGGGTTGTGTTAAAGAGTGGTTGATCCTCCTTTGTTTCCAAGCTTCTCCTTCCTTGTTTTTGTGTAAAAAGGTGAGATTTTTATCTCACATCTATATCTATATATATCCTTGATGTTAGGTATGAATTCGTAACACTTATTCATGTGCATTTGCTTTTGATTTGGACTGCTTTGGTGAATATTCCAATTTTTGGTGTTTTAAAAGCAAATTTTATGAAAATCCTATTATGGATATTTGGACATTGATATTCGAGGCGTATCGAAGAGCCTTTCAGGGTGGGTTGTCGCTTGGCATAAATCCTTAGTCGTTGTTTCTCGTCCGATCGCTTTCGATAATCCTTTTGGCCATCATGGGCCTAGGTTCAGGGAATGCCCTGAACTTCAGTTTTAGACGTCTGAAATGTAGGTTTGGATGTCTGAATATTATACTGGGAATTTTTATTCCCCAGTATTAAGACATCTGAATCAATGGTTCCAGACGTTTGAATTGGTTCGAACTGAACCGGAGAAGAAATAGGCTAAAAACTGGCATTTCCATACGTCTGAAATTATATATTCAGACGTTTGAATTATGTTCTAGAAAATATTTTATTTTCCAGATTCAGACGTCTGAATTATGTTCTGGAAAATATTTTATTTTCCAGATTCAGACGTCTGAATCATACCTTTCAGATGTCTGAATCTACTTGTTTTTGCCTGTTTTGCCTATTTAGCTTGAGTTTCCAAATTTAATCGATTTGTTTTGTTTCCCTTTTGTTGTTATCATCTATTATCGACTTTGATGACATTTTCTTCGGGATTTTTGGGAATATCCATTTTGATGGATTCGTATTGATTTCTTTGGATTTTATTCACGTCTTCGTATGTGAATTTTGGTGATTGATTGTTTCTACAATCATTTCTGTGATTTGTCACTTTAAAAACATAAAGATTTTCTATACTAGTAGTAAATATCAAAACTCTTTTATCAAAATGATTTCAACACTATTTTACTATAAAGCTCGTTTCTTAAACCGTTTTCCAATCTACTGGCATATACAAACCTTTACCTCACTTGTATGAGAAAACTAATTAAACGGCTTAGTAAAACAAGTGGTATGGAACGCTTGCGTTTACTTCGTCGGTTAATTCTTGGACTTGTTCGATTGAATCTATTGTGACAATTTTCTGGTGGAGATCTACAATTTGTTCGTAAGTATTTAAGTTATGCTAGCGGTTATGGGACATGAAGCTAAATTCACATATTTACTAGCTTTGTGTAGTTGACACTTCTTGATGATCATTAATGATCATTTATGCGATTTAGACTAGCTATATGCTACGTTTCTTTGTCCACGTAGGGGACGGTACCTCGTTTTATTAAGTTTCATCTCATTTCTTTCATAGGCGAACGACCTATGTATTCTTTGGAGTTTCGACTCAATTTTTATGAGCTAGCGACCCATGGTCTTTTATGGATTTCGGTTCATCGGACGTACCGTGTACTACATTGTTGCACCAGCTTATCAGGATCATCGGGCGTACCATTGTACTACGTCGTTGTTCCGAATTATTCGAGTTTCAGGTCCCTCGGGCGTAATGATATTGTACTACGTCATTGCACCGGCTCTATGGTTAGCGACCATGGGATAGCGTCCCGTTTGTGATACACGCGTTGGTGAGTTTTCATGCTCCCGTTTTATGATAGGCCTCTCCCCCATTTTATGATTTTTGGATTTGTAATAGATGATTTCTAGAATTTGTGTTTTACCATCTTTTATGATTGGCAGCGATATGATGTCAATATTTGTGGTTTAGTGAATAAAATGAAGAATATGACATTCTTTTTCATGTTATGAGACTCTTGAGATATTGTATGATTTTGGTAGATTTTCTAATGTATACTTTTCATAGTATGACATTATTGTTATCATACGTTTTTGTTATATCTCATATTCTATCTCAATATTTATCTGATATTTATAGCTAGACTGATGCGTTTATTAATTCCTTATTAAATAATTTTCGGGTCAGACCGAGATGTTACAGGGGCTCCTGCTTGACTCCTCATCTGAGAGTATTATCTGACTTTTGGCTAACTACATTACATTTGTAGTTTTTGTTGGTATACATTCGAGATAGAGACTCTTTGATGTATGCATATTCTTTTGTCTAGCACTTATGCCTATTCTTTTGTTATATTGTGGATCTTGTTTGGCCACCACTCTGATAAACACTTCTTAATGTTATATTCATATCTGTTTCAGCCTTTGTGACATGGATATTTGTGACTGATTTGTGTTATGCTTATTTCTATATATTTTTCCGAAGATATTCTAGTCACTAAGTAGTAGTTTTGAGATTGTATCGGTATGTCGGATTTCCACTCGAAATGAAATGCATGTTATTCTATTTCACATATTGGTCCTCGCACAAAACCATTACACGGATGGTCGCTCCTCAACAGCCTTATTCTTCGTGCTAGTTGACGGCATTACCCCGTAGTGTCCTTGGCTAGCGTGAGTATATAGGTGGGGTGTCATAGATTGGTATCGGAGCCAAACTTCGGAACAGTCTGAAATATTATAGCAAGGATCATCGTCCTAAGTCCATCTTAGGAGTCGTGCCTTAGGATTTTATTCGAGTCATTGGACCCGTTCTATCGTATTTTCTTTGTGATGCCTATTTTATCAATCATTACTATTTGATATTCATTCTGAAAATAACTTTTTCTTCTTCTTTCTTTCTTTCTTTCTTTCTTAAAGAAGAGAAATGGTTAGACCAGGCCGTCCTAGCACCGGTCAGTCTAGTGCTACTCCCCAGGATGGAGTATTTATGTCTACATAACAACTTCTTGATCTTGTAAAGAATGCTCAAGCTGTCGGACCCATTCCAGAGCCTACTCACCCAAAATCCGGATTTGCATGCCTGTGCAGTGATTGCACAAATTTGGGTGTAAAGCTGTTCAGGGGTTCTGGGCGTTATCGAAGTCCAAGCTTGGCTAAGAACATGCGATCGCATCATTTCTCGCATGAATCTTATTGATCTTCATCGAGTCCAAGTGGCTTTTAGCATGCTCCAAGAAAGAGCATTAGATTGGTATGAACTTCTTATTTCTGAAATTATTGAAGTGGATCTTACTTAGGAGCAATTCCGGGGAAGATTCGAATCAAAGTTCGTGCCGGAAGATGAAAAGGTGACTTTGGCCCGTCATTTTATTGACCTTCTTTAAGGTGAATCTTCTGTAACGGAATATGTCGCATCTTTGGAATCTCTTTCTAAATACGGGGTTGAGTATATTAATACCCCATTGAAGAAGAATCGGAGATTTGTTTATGGCTTGAATAAAAATCACAAAAAGCCATTATTTCTGAAATTGGAAGTTGCTTTGGATCAACTTATTAATATCCCCCTTCGACTTGAAGAGGCAGATAAGGAAAGTGATGTTGAATTTGTGGGTGCCAAACCAAACATCAACAAAAACAAGAAAAGGCCTATTAAATTCAAAGGCCCAAATCCCAATAAGAAAGGGAAGCAAGTAGCTTCGGTAGCAAGGACTCCTACCCTTAGTAGTGGGCAATGCTACAATTATGGTTCTAAGGACCATTATGCTAATAGATGTCTGAAACCTCTATTTTTCCATTATTGCAAAGGTTCGGGTCATCTTCTATCTTCATGTCCTAAATTTCAAGGCAAGAAGGAGGGAAATCTAAATGTTGTGCAAGCTCCTAGTAACACTTCTCGTGGTCAAGATATTTCTCATTCTATCCTTAATGCCATTATTATGTTTCATGATCAACCTATATGAGTTCTTTTTGATACGGGTGCGTCCCATTCTTTTATATCAAAAGAACTAGTTGATACTTTTTCTTTGAGTGGTATGGATTTAATGACTTCTTTGAGAATTGAGAATCCGTTTGGTGGAACTGCGACAATTAGCTTGCTTTGTAAAGATGTCGAGATTATTTTGTGTAATTTTTTTCCGAGCCGATTTGCATGTCATGAGTTACTTGGGCTTTGGAATAATTTTAGGAATGGATTGGCTAAATTGTTATAAAGCTCAAATCCTATGTCCTGAGCGGACAATTCATCTTCGACATCCTCAATCTATTAAGCAGACTTCTATTGTTCTTAAAGATTCGAATTCCAACTCCACAGCATCTTTATATTCTTTAAATCCTTATGATGACGATAATGATGATGAGGAAGATGTCATTTCTCTTATTCACATTGTTCGTGAATTTTCCGACATATTTGAGCCCGTTTTAGGATTACCCCTAAGCGAGCAATTGAGTTCATAATTAATCTAATTCCTGGAGCTTTACCTATTACTCGTCCTCCTTATCGTATGTCCAATAAAGAATATGAGGAAATGCGCAAACAATTATCCGAGTTAGAGACGAAGCAATTTATTCGTTCTAGTTCCTCTCCATAGGGAGCTTCTGCTATTTTTGTGAGGAAATCTGATGGTACACTTAGGCTTTTCGTTGACTACCGCAAGCTTAATGAACTTACTATTAAGAATAAATATCCTTTACCTCGGATTGATGATTTATTCGACCAACATAGTGGTGCTAGAATCTTTTCACAATTAGACTTAGCAACCGGTTTTCATCAGCTTCTTATTGCAGAGGACAGCATTCCTTTGACATCGTTCCGTACTTGTTATGGATCTTATGAATGGCTTGTTACGCCATTTGGTTTAACGAATGCTCCGGCTTATTTTGTTGACCTTATGAATTGAGTTTTCATAGACTTCCTCGATTAATTTGTTCTCATCTTTATAGATGATATTCTTGTTTATTCTAAAACCGAGGAGGAGCATGAAAAGCATCTTCGGATTGTGTTGGAAACTCTTAGGAGTAATCAATTAGAAGAAAAATTTTCTAAATGCCATTTTTGGCAATCTCGGGTGAAGTTTCTTGGTTATATTATTTTTGAATTCGGAATTTCCATGGATCCTTCAAAGATTGAAGCGATTCAAAATTGGAAGTGACCGGAGAGTGTGACGGAGATTCGTAGCTTTCTTGGATTGGCAGGTTATTACCGCCGGTTCATAAAGGACTTTTCTAAAATTTCCATCCCTCTTACTAGTTTGACAAAGAAGGGAGTTAAATACATTTGGTCAGATAAATGTGAAGCTTCTTTTCAGAAACTAAAAGAACTCCTTTTCGATGCTCCTATTCTTATGATTCCCGAAGGGAATCAAGATTTTATTGTCTATACCGATGCTAGTCGCATTAGATTGGGTGCCGTTCTCATGCAAAGAGAACGTGTTATTGCTCATGCTTCTAGGCAATTGAAGCCTGCCGAGACTAGATATGCCACTCATGATTTAGAGCTCGTGGCTATTGTTTCGCCCTTCGAATTTGGCGTCATTATCTTTTGGAAGAGAAATTTGTTCTCTGCACCGATCATAAATCAATGAAGTATTTATTTTCTAGAAAGGATCTTAATTTGCGTCAACAACGTTGGCTCGAATTCTTTGCATCTTATGATCTTGATATTCTTTATACTACCGGAAAGGAAAATTGTGTTGCCGATGCGCTTAGCCGAAAGCAACAAGCGGTTGTTTCCATGATGATATCCGAATGGAAGATCTCGAGACTTTATCCACTTGTGAGATTCAAGATCGTGTATCCGATTTATGTTCATCTCTTGTTTTATGTAGCCTTGAGGCTCATCCTTCTCTTTTTGACCGCATTGTTGAAGCTCAAAAGCTAGATCCCGAATTGGCTCTTCTTAGCCAAAGTTGTAGGGATAAAATTGATATTGAAGGTTTGAAAGACTTTGGTATTGATTCTCGTGGCGGTATTCGAAAATTTGGAAGACTTATCGTACCAAATATTAGTGATCTTCATAAAGATATTTTAAAAGATTCTCATCGTTCTAAATTTACCATTCATCCTAGTAGTGGAAAAATGTACGCGGATATGAAGCGACTTTATTATTGGGATGGGATGAAATCTGATATTGCTGACTTTGTTAAGTGTTGCATGACTTGCCAACTCGTTAAGGCCGAGCATCAAAGGCCCGGTGGGTTATTGCAACCTTTGGACATTCCGATTTGGAAGTGGGATCAAATTTCCATGGATTTTATTGACGGCCTTCCCCGTTCTCGTTCGGGTCATGATAGCCTATGGGTGATAGTTGATAGACTTACTAAATCCGCCCATTTTATTCCCCTTCTGTCCAATCAGACTGTACCTCTTTTGGCCAAAATATTTATTAAAGAAAATGTTAAATTTCATGGAGTTCCTACCTCTATTGTTGGTGATTGTGATCCATTGTTTACTAGTGGATTTTGGAAGAGTCTTCAAAAATCTTTGGGAACGAAGCTTAATTTTAGCATCGCTTATCATTCTCAGTCCAATGGACAAACCGAGCATGTGAATCAAACTCTTGAAGATCTTCTTCATGCATGTGTTCTTGATTTTGGTGGAAGTTGGGAAGATCATATTTCTCTTGTTGAGTTTTCCTATAATAATAGCTTTCAATCTAGTATTGGTATGGCACCTTTTGAGGCACTCTATGGAAGACCATGCTGATCTCCTTCTTGTTTGCTTGAGGCCGGTGAGAAGCTGGTTTTAGGTCCAGATTTTATTCGTGATTCCACAGAAAAGATTGACCTTATTCGTCATAGGATGAAAGAGCCCAAAGTAGACAAAAATCCTATGCCGATAACCGAAGAAGGAAGTTATAATTTTCTGTGGGAGATTTTGTGTTTATTCTTGTTTCACCTATGAAGGGTGTAGTACGTTTCAGTCTATAGGGAAAATTAGCACCTCGATATATTGGTCCATTTCCCATTAACGAACGTATTGGTTCCGTGGCTTATCACCTTTTATTACCGGCTCGGTTTTCTGCTATTCATGACGTGTTTCATGTTTCTCAGTTACGCAAATGCCTTCGAGATTGCGATTCTATTCTTAAGCCTGGTGTTGTGGGAGAAATAGAAGTTTCTCCTAATTTGACTTACGAGCAACATCCTATTCACATCATTGCATCAGAGGTTAAACGCCTTTGAAATAAAGATGTCCCTCTTATGAAGGTTTAATGGTCTTCAAATCCTAACGATTGCTCTTGGGAATCTAGGGAATTCATTGAGAGAACACATCCAGACTTAATCTCTCGTGCTCCTTGAGGTGAACTTTTTATTTCAAATTTCTTTTGTGTTGATATGCTTTTATGGTCGTTACTTTTTATTTTCTTCTTAAATATTGCATGGATGCAATTTCTTTAAGGAGGGGAGTCTGTAACAACCTGCATATTTTATGATTGAATATTTAAGTATTTCATCATTAGTCGGATTTTTGTCAGAAAAGCTACCTTTTGCAAACGATCGGCTTAGGACTCGAGACCACTCCATTGAGTTCAAAATGACGTTTGCGACCTTTTTGAGTATAAACTTCGATATGTTTGGGGTAAGTCGTATTTTCCTATTTGCTAAGTGAGATTTTGGGTTTGGGTTTCACCCAATCTATACATCAACTCAGCCCTTCTCTTCTTCCATTCATTTCTTTTTCATTCTAAAGCTCAAGCACAACTGAAAATGGGGGAAGAGAATGGGAAATAGAAATTCCAAGCCCTAGTTCCAATTGCAAACTCGAATCCTTGCTCCAAATTCAAAGAGAAGCTATTGGTAAGCAACCTCTTTTTCTTCTCCAACTCTTTCTCCTTCCAATTTCAAAAATTCCTAAACCTAACATAGGGAATGTTCTTCTTTGGAGCTTAGATTCAAGCTCATTTTGGTTGTGTTGAAGAGTGGTTGATCCTCCTTTGTTTTCAAGCTTCTCCTTCCTTGTTTTTGTGTAAAGGGGTGAGATTTTTATCTCACATCTACATCTACATCTATCCTTGATGTTAGGTATGAATTCCTAACACTTATTCATGTGCATTTGCTTTTGATTTGGATTGCTTTGATGAATATTCCAATTTTTGGTGTTTTGAAAGCAAATTTTATGAAAATCCTATTATGGATATTTGGATATTGATATTCGAGGCATATCGAAGAGCCTTTGAGGCTGGGTTGTCGCTTGGCATAAATCCTTAGTCGTTGTTGCTCGTCCGATCGCTTCCGATAATCATTTTGGCCATCATTGGCCTAGGTTTAGGGAATGCCCTGAACTTCAGCTTCAGACATCAGAAACATAGGTTCAGACGTCTGAATATTATACTGGGAATTTTTATTCCTCGGTATTCAGATGTCTGAACCAATGGTTCCAGACGTCTGAATTGGTTCGAATTGAACCAGAGAAGAAATAGGCTAAAAATTTGCATTTCCACGTGTAACATCCCGCATTTTCGCACACTTTAAACCGACACACGTGCCAAGTCAAAGCATACACAAGGGCGGATTGTTATGGGGTAAATAAGAAAAAAACAGAGAAGAAATAAAACAAAATAGAATCTCACAGCGGAAGGATAAAATATAATAATCAATATTCAGTTCATGATAACTGTTTACAAAATATTTATTTTACTTATACAATGAATATCAGAGTTACACATACCAATACAATCAATGCAGCGGAAATTTAGAGTGTGGTGCAATACTATAAATAATATAATACGGATTCTTCGTCTTCGTCCTCCAAAGCTAAAATCTTCGATCCTGAAACGCTCGGACTGACCCGAGCGAATTTGAAAAGACAAAAACACTCGAGTCAGAACTAAAAGATCTTATGTGAGTTAAATTAACAGAAATAAATATGAGTACAGTAACTCAAGAGATGCTCTGGATTTACATCTCCTAAGGATCCGTTAAACTATTTACTATGTAGTATATTGCGCTATTATAATAGTGTCTATTTATAAAATAAACTTACTTTTTAATAGCGTTAAGGGGTTACCCATATAGCCCTTAACACAAATAATGCCAATAGTCTATACAGTACCGTAATACCTCCTGATCGGGAAGCTACCAGAGGATACTCCATAGGTACGACACAAATAGAAACTCGTAGTAAAGGCTTGGTATGGTAGGTGACACGGCACAACTAGGCAATGCCAGGGTAGATATACCAATTGCTATCCAGGATGGTGGAAACGCGTAGCCGCAGTTACCACCCACCTCGGACTAACTCCCCAAAATCAAAATATAGAAGTGGCCACTGAATCAATCCAAAATCAAAGTATAATATCGAAGAGGAGGGTCCGATCAGAGGAATGACCTCATTGGCCTGAAAATCGCACCTGTTTTAGCCACCTTATGCCAACTCACGGGAGTCGGGTCCACGTATTTACCTTACAGGAAACGTCACCACCACCTACTTCATTCTGGAATCTCCACCGCGTACGCGGTTAGTCAAAGTGGTTTTCGGTATCGACAGAGAGTATGTCCATATCCGATCCCGGTCTCTTTGCCAACCCATCGTTATTATAACACCGCGGTCATTTAAAAATAGCTCATACTTTAAAACCAGAATAAACATTTCCATTTTAAAATTATGAATACGATATCATTTTAAAACCCAAAAAAAATATGATATCCTTTATCCCAAATATAAACCTTTTCAAAAATCCAAATGCTTAAAATTTATAATGTCTGAAAGCCAAATATCCTTTCAAAGCATAATATTTCGAAATTCATAATTTAAAAACCATAACTTTTAAAACTTTAATGGTTTGGATATTCAACGGTATATGAATTAAAAGGTTTAACTTAAATGTTACTTTGTAAAGAAAATAGTTCTCATGGCTTTACAAATACATTTCTTTATTAAAGTCTAAACCAAAATTTGTATTATCTCTCTCAAGTTCCAAAACCACTTCAATTTATATATATATATACGTATATCCATTTTGAGTAACCATATTTCAAACTAAAATTGGATTTTATTCTTTCAACAGATCAATTGCTCTATTAATTAGTCTTGAATATTCACATAAAATCCATAAATAATAAGACTTAAGTTTCTAGTAATAAAATATATATATTTTCCCAATTCAAATTATACTAGAATATTCATTTCAATTTATTTTGGGAAAAATCCAATTGTAAATATCATATCTTAAAATTTCCAAACTTAACATTTAAACATATGATATAAATTATTAAACTCCATTTTCTTAATCTTCTTCCATTTTTAATAAAGATTTTTATACACCTTTTAATTTCAAAATTTTCAACTTTATATGTATATATATATGGAAGAAAAATATTTATACAATATAAAATTTAAGATTATTATAAACCGTATTCCATCCAAACCATAGAAATCACTTTTAAAATAGTTATATATAGACCGCGGTGCCTGTATATAATTTTCTATCCTATGGTCAAGTGATACGGATATTTATCATTTCAATCCGCAATTTAAAAGATATAAAATTTTGCGGTTGTATATCATTTCAAACCACAATCCCGAATGAAAGGAAATATGCATGATAATTTGCAATTTAATGATATACAATAAAGCATCCATCAACATCACCCATCATCCAATCACAATCATCAAGCAATATCAATCAATAACAATTTATATTTGATAATATATAACAGGTAATAACTGGCAATTTTATTCAGATTAAATTTAACAACTATTAATCTAACAGTTTATATTCAGTAATAATCTATATAACTGTTAACTAGCAGTTTATAGGCAAACAAATAAATTCTAACTATCAATTAATACGCAATAAATAAATTAAATTAACAGTTAAATTTAATAAATGCAATTCAACAAATATGAGTGAAATAAACATGCCAAATACTCATAAATAAATTTCTATTCATTTCTAAAATTAATTTAACAAACATAAAAGCTTCTAGTAGTTGTGAGTGGGTTAAAACACTCACCTTTGGAATTTAAATCGAATTTAAATTCAATTTAAACTCAAAATTTTGACGGTCTCCAAATCCAACCAAACCCGCGTCAAAACGTCAGAAATTCCGATACGATCCCAGCAAAACAAACCGCGCGTGAATCCGAGCTCGTATGCAAAAGTTATGAAAATTTGAAAAATGGAAAATTCTGGTCCTGGGTCGACTTCGGGTTCGACTTCGGTGCGCCGCCTCAATTCCCCGGTGCTTGCTTGGAGTTTTCACCAAAACGACCCGGAGCGACCCGAGTCATTTTCTTCCTGACCCGAAGTTGCTCTAGGGTTTTCTCCCCTGAAACCCGAAGCGCGACCAGAAGCTGCCGCAGATCCGATTTTTTTTTTTTTCTTTAAATTTGAATTTTTTTTTTGAACTGACTGGATCTAGGGTTAGCACCCATTGAAGAAGAAGAGAAGCTTGAAGAAGATGAACGTACAGCAAATAGACAATAGAATGGAGCTAGGGTTTATAACTGTATATTTATAGGTAGGGTTGGATTAGAGTAGATAGACTAGATAGATGAACGTACGAAACAAACTAAGGCCCAAAAAGCCCGCTATGTCTCCGGAACGAAATTTCATAAATCTATATATCCAAATAGGTAATTTAAAATATTCTGAACGCGATGGAAAAAGTTTCACGTCCAAATTTGATCGTATGAAGAAGTTATGATGAAAACAAAATTTCCAAATTGATTTCAAATTGATTTTATTAAAATTGATTTCAAGGCGTTTCACGCCCGTACGATCAAACGACAAGCTCGATCGATACGAAACTTGAAACCCTATAATAATTCACCGATACGGATCCGATGAAACTGATTTCGTCGAAATCCGAGTCCGTGGCCAAAATGGCTATTTTTAATATTCATTAAATAAATTAAATAAATTATAAAAATCCAAATTTTATATTAAATTCTAAAATTGGCCAAATTTTATTTCTTATATGATTCGTAATCAATTGAAAAGATTTAACAGGCTTAGCTGTGAATTAAAAGTTGACAGTATATTAATTGCAATGTTAATTCCTACACTTTCTTATATTTAAGAATTTTATAAATTATATTCTCAAAACCCATACTTTAGATTTTTAAATCTTTATATTCTCAACTTTCACCTAAAATAAAGATGCCATAAACATTAGTTCCTGATTCACATCATTATTCTTTAAGTCTAATTTAAATCTCAATAACGTAGTATTTAACGTTAGAATCCATTTTATTATGCATAAATTCCAAATTTTACTGACCCAAATTTTCTTCTTTTCATTCCATATCAATTGTCAATCCTATAAGAAAAATTAACATTAGGTTCATACTTATTACAAATAACTCCAATTTCTTCCAAATAATAATTACATAACTATTAAATATTAAATCCATTTAATTGCAATAAATTCAATTGATTGCAATTAATTTCAAAATAAATTTGGATCTTTATTTGGTTATACAAAAAAAATCCGTTATCACTTACCTAACAAAGTTATTATTACTTAAGATCTCATTGCATCCACAATTTCACATTTTCATTTCCTGGTTTCTTTACTTTATTCTACATAAATTATTATAAATGGGATTTTTCTTGGTTACATCTTATTTGTATTTAACATTACTCATTCACCAATTCATTTCACTTTAACTGCGGTAAATTGGCGGATAAATTGAATTTGATTCACAAAATTTAAATTAACAAGCAACAAGAATAGGTAACACACAATAGTCGTTACGCTAAATTCTAGTCACCTAAATAAGCTTTTATTACTTTACAAAATGGAATAACTTTTAAACTCATAAATGTAATACCAAAACCGTTATAAATCCAATAAATTTCCAAATCGAAGTTTGTACACATTTTACACAACTATTATGATTTCTCACAGAACGTTGAATTTATTAAATGGCCATTTATTATAATTTAATTCCCTTAATTGAATCAAATGCTTATAATTTTTACATTCTTACCATTCCTTCCCATTATAAATTTATTAACGGATTTACAATCTCTATCTTCCAAATATTAAATAACCAAACTGATTACAACCACTGTTCTTATCAAATTTTCATAAATTTGTTCAAATCTATACTCTTTTTCCATATAAATAAATTTTATGTTACTACTAGATTTTTTTATCCACTACAGCCATTAAATTTTTACTATCTACACTTATTACATCTTTGTATTAATGAATCCCATTCAAGTTAATATTTATATTAATATTCACAAATTCAACATTTATATGTTTCTTAAAATTAACTTTCAACCAAATGTGCCAATTTACATTTCATTTCTATTTAATATATATTCATTTTATTCCGTTCATTCACGTACTGCATTGAAATATATTTATTCTCTAATACTAACGTTATTATCATTAAATTATGATTGGATTCCAAGTTTTTATTCAATACCTTGAACAATAACTTACATATTAACCAAATCCTTCTTCTACTTAATTCAAATTGGATTATGTTCCAATTCCTATAACCTAGGTCTTGAGTCACCATTTACATAATTAAATTTTTCGTTTATTTCAATCTTCGTTTATAATTTAAAGTTCTACTAAACTAAATTACAAAACTTATGAACTTTAACAAATTTAATCCACCAATTAAATTTTTCTGATGTTTATATATTGCAATTAAATTCAGTTATTATTTCATTAATACCATTTTAATCAACTAATTATGACTTATAACCACAACACAAATCTTCGTTATTCTACCTATTGCCATATAACATTTCAATTGTTAAATCTTTAATCTCAGTTACTATATCCAACTCCTACATTTATTATAAATTAGATTAAAATTATATTAAGTTAATCCATTTAATATTATCAAATTTAACTGGTCGTTACAATCTCCCCCACTCAAAACTTTTCGTCCCCGAAAAGGAAAAAGAAGGGAGAAGGAAGAGTAAAACAGTACATCTTATTTCAAACATTAACTTATTGACAATATTACTAAATTAATTCCCTTATATAAACATACCAGTTTTATAATCATTATATTCTTTTATACTTAAATTATTAAAGTTGGGAAAATATTTTCACAAAATTCTAAGTCCAAAATTTACGGAAAATTTTAACAGAGTCTCCTTTGTACGGAGAGACTCTGGAGAAAATATAATATCAAAATATACAAATATATTACATATATTATCAAAATATTATATCCCAACACGGGAAAATTATATAAAATAGCGCTAAAACGTAATCCGAAAACGTACCTATTTGTCGGGCAATATACGTTTATTATTTTGGAACCAAAAGCAGTAGCAGTTGCTTCCATCACCTGTATTCATTTATATAATCTAAAACGTTAAATATTTATATGAAAGTGAAATGTTTAGGTGGTTTCGACCATTAATCAACCAATCAAATGCAACAACCATAGATTTTTAACAAACAGCACACACCACAAACAAGCAACCATTAATCCATCAACCAATTTGTTGTTTGGGTTCAAACTTGAAATTTGTATGAAATGAAATTAACTATCAAGTGCATCCTTTACTCAACAGTCTTAGATGGAACAAGGATAGATTATTTATTCATCCAACAACTTCAAATTCCTTACCCAACAAACATAAATCAACAATAACAATTCAAACCAACAACCAAATTAACTTATTATACATTTATTTCATGCTTCAGTGGGTTGATTTTCTTTCTTTCATTCATGGAGGGATTTCTTTGTTTCTTACAATTTTATTTGCCATTTATTACAAAATTCATTATATTTGTATTCCAATTTATTGACTAAAGTATATATCATCTATTTATACTACTTACCTTTACTTATATAGTAAAATTTCCAATTTATCTTAAGCTTATACAATTAATTCTCATTACAATAGCAAATTAATAGAATACCTTTATTACCTCAAGCTTCACTTGTAAGATTTCTCCTTTCATTTTCTTAATAACATTGCAACTTTTATTATATGGTAAGTTATGTATGTTTTAAGAATGTAAGTGAAAATTTACAAGTTTCTTCTCAATTCCATTTTATTAATTTTAAACTAGTAGCTTTCATACCGTACTGAAGTTTATAACCCTCCACATCAATCCTTATTTAATAAAGAATTTCATTTTATCTACTTAAGCTCATATCACCTATTTATATTACTTATCTTTAACTTGAGATTTCAATTATAACTTAAGTTTATACCAATAATTTCTCATTTATAACAACGATTTATTGAATACTTCACTATTTCCAAAATTTCTACTTGTATAATATTCTAATCCAATTTCTTATTTAACATTTCAACTTTTATATTTGGTAAGTTAATTATGTCAAAGAAAAATGCAATTAAACTTATACAAGCTTTATCTCATCTTTTAATTAAATTTAATGTTAATCAATATTACTCTTTGTAACAATTTCAAATTTCTCTTTATAACTTTTCATTAATTCTCATACCTACATTAGAGGTTTCAATTAATTACTTACCTTTTATTTCACTAAAATAATTTAAAACAATTAATTAATGGAAATTTAAGAATTAAATACCGGGTCAAACCTCAAAATTACTTTAAAAATAATAGATAATTAATTTCTTACAACTTTTATATCTCTAATTATCTTTTAAAACAATTAAATTTTAAATAATTTCAAAACAAATCTGCAGTAGAATTTACTACAGTGGCCTTTCCCCTTCGAAACTCGAAAATGAAAGTCGATGATGCGGCCGCCATCACCGAAATTATTTTCTAGCGACAGAGAGGAAAGTACAAAATTTAAATTCTCCAAAATCTTCTTTAAAATAATTTTTCCGAATTATACTAAATATTTATATAAGAAAATACTTATAAACCAAATCCCTATATCCCATAAATCCATTGAAAACAGATTTTCAAAATCCCGGACTTAAGTTCTAAATCTCCAATTTGATTTATTATAATTTCAACTTTGCTTCAATTTATTACAAATATTTTTATATTACCTAACACCCAATCTATAGCAACCAGATATATATATATATATATATCTTTATAAAAATATTTTTATATATGGAAAATATAATAGGCAAAATTATTTCATTCACCTATGTTAAAACAAATATTATGTCGGTCTGTCCTAATTAAGTGTTTAGAAATCCCTATTGATGACATAGCGTCCCATGCATCAACCAGAATTTATAAATACAAAGTGGAACAGATTAACACAATTTCAAAATCTTTTTATAAAACTAACAAATACGCTCTCTCATATATATACTCTCAGCGACTCCCATAGGGTATTACTATCCTATTAATAAAGAGTCAAACCCCACAAAGCCAAGGTTTATCGCTTATCCCAAATATAATAATCAAAGCATACGCAAGGGCGGATTGTTATGGGGTAAATAAGAAAAAAACAGAGAAGAAATAAAACAAAATAGAATCTCACAGCGGAAGGATAAAATATAATAATCAATATACAGTTCATGATAACTGTTTAAAAAATATTTATTTTACTTATACAATGAATATCAGAGTTACACATACCAATACAATCAATGCAGCGGAAATTTAGAGTGTGGTGCAATACTATAAATAATATAATACGGATTCTTCGTCTTCGTCCTCCAAAGCTAAAATCTTCGATCCTGAAACGCTCGGACTGACCCGAGCGAATTTGAAAAGACAAAAACACTCGAGTCAGAACTAAAAGATCTTATGTGAGTTAAATTAACAGAAATAAATATGAGTACAGTAACTCAAGAGATGCTCGGGATTTACATCTCCTAAGGATCCGTTAAACTATTTACTATGTAGTATATTGCGCTATTATAATAGTGTCTATTTATAAAATAAACTTACTTTTTAATAGCGTTAAGGGGTTACCCATATAGCCCTTAACACAAATAATGCCAATAGTCTATACAGTACCGTAATACCTCCTGATCGGGAAGCTACCAGAGGATACTCCATAGGTACGACACAAATAGAAACTCGTAGTAAAGGCTCGGTATGGTAGGTGACACGGCACAACTAGGCAATGCCAGGGTAGATATACCAATTGCTATCTAGGCTGGTGGAAACGCGTAGCCGCAGTTACCGCCCACCTCGGACTAACTCCCCAAAATCAAAATATAGAAGTGGCCACTGAATCAATCCAAAATCAAAGTATAATATCGAAGAGGAGGGTCCGATCAGAGGAATGACCTCATTGGCCTGAGAATCGCTCCTGTTTTAGCCACCATATGCCAACTCACGGGAGTCGGGTCCACGTATTTACCTTACAGGAAACGTCACCACCACCTACTTCATTCTGGAATCTCCACCGCGTACACGGTTAGTCAAAGTGGTTTTCGGTATCGACAGAGAGTATGTCCATATCCGATCCCGGTCTCTTTGCCAACCCATCGTTATTATAACACCGCGGTCATTTAAAAATAGCTCATACTTTAAAACCAGAATAAACATTTCCATTTTAAAATTATGAATACGATATCATTTTAAAACCCAAAAAAAATGATATCCTTTATCCCAAATATAAACCTTTTCAAAAATCCAAATGCTTAAAATTTATAACGTCTGAAAGCCAAATATCCTTTCAAAGCATAATATTTCGAAATTCATAATTTAAAAACCATAACTTTTAAAACTTGAATGGTTTGGATATTCAACGGTATATGAATTAAAAGGTTTAACTTAAATGTTACTTTGTAAAGAAAATAGTTCTCATGGCTTTACAAATACATTTCTTTATTAAAGTCTAAACTAAAATTTGTATTATCTCTCTCAAGTTCCAAAACCACTTCAATTTATATATATATACGTATATCCATTTTGAGTAACCATATTTCAAACTAAAATTGGATTTTATTCTTTCAACAGATCAATTGCTCTATTAATTAGTCTTGAATATTCACATAAAATCCATAAATAATAAGACTTCAGTTTCTAGTAATAAAATATATATATTTTCCCAATTCAAATTATACTAGAATATTCATTTCAATTTATTTTGGGAAAAATCCAATTGTAAATATCATATCTTAAAATTTCCAAACTTAACATTTAAACATATGATATAAATTATTAAACTCCATTTTCTTAATCTTCTTCCATTTTTAATAAAGATTTTTATACACCTTTTAATTTCAAAATTTTCAACTTCATATGTATATATATATGGAAGAAAAATATTTATACAATATAAAACTTAAGATTATTATAAACCGTATTCCATCCAAACCATAGAAATCACTTTTAAAATAGTTATATATAGACCGCGGTGCCTGTATATAATTTTCTATCCTATGGTCAAGTGATACGGATATTTATCATTTCAATCCGCAATTTAAAAGATATAAAATTTTGCGGTTGTATATCATTTCAAACCACAATCCCGAATGAAAGGAAATATGCATGATAATTTTCAATTTAATGATATACAATAAAGCATCCATCAACATCACCCATCATCCAATCACAATCATCAAGCAATATCAATCAATAACAATTTATATTTGATAATATATAACAGGTAATAACTGGCAATTTTATTCAGATTAAATTTAACAACTATTAATCTAACAGTTTATATTCAGTAATAATCTATATAACTGTTAACTAGCAGTTTATAGGAAAACAAATAAATTTTAACTATCAATTAATACGCAATAAATAAATTAAATTAACAGTTAAATTTAATAAATGCAATTCAACAAATATGAGTGAAATAAACATGCCAAATACTCATAAATAAATTTCTATTCATTTCTAAAATTAATTTAACAAACATAAAAGCTTCTAGTAGTTGTGAGTGGGTTAAAACACTCAACTTTGGAATTTAAATTCAATTTAAACTCAAAATTTTGACGGTCTCCAAATCCATCCAAACCAGCGTCAAAACGTCAGAAATTCCGATACGATCCCAGCAAAACAAACCACGCGTGAATCCGAGCTCGTATGCAAAAGTTACGAAAATTTGAAAAATGGAAAATTCTGGTCCTGGGTCGACTTCAGGTTCGACTTCGGTGCGCCGCCTCAATTCCCCGGTGCTTGCTTGGAGTTTTCGCCAAAACGACCCGGAGCGACCCGAGTCATTTTCTTCCTGACCCGAAGTTGCTCTAGGGTTTTCTCCCCTGAAACCCGAAGCGCGACCAGAAGCTGCTGCAGATCCGAATTTTTTTTTTTTTTTTTAAATTTGAATTTTTTTTTGAACTGACTGGATCTAGGGTTAGCCCCCATTGAAAAAGAAAAGAAGCTTGAAGAAGATGAACGTACAGCAAATAGACAATAGAATGGAGCTAGGGTTTATAACTGTATATTTATAGGTAGGGTTGGATTAGAGTAGATAGACTAGATAGATGAACGTACGAAACAAACTAAGGCCCAAAAAGCCCGCTATGTCTCCGGAATGAAATTTCGTAAATCTATATATCCAAATAGGTAATTTAAAATATTCTGAACGCGATGGAAAAAGTTTCACGTCCAAATTTTATCGTATGAAGAAGTTATGATGAAAACAAAATTTCCAAATTGATTTCAAATTGATTTTATTAAAATTGATTTCAAGGCGTTTCACGCCCGTACGATCAAACGACAAGCCCGATCGATACGAAACTTGAAACCCTATAATAATTCACCGATACGGATCCGATGAAACTGGTTTTGTCGAAATCCGAGTCCGTGGCCAAAATGGCTATTTTTAATATTCATTAAATAAATTAAATAAATTATAAAAATCCAAATTTTATATTAAACTCTAAAATTGGCCAAATTTTATTTCTTATATGATTCGTAATCAATTGAAAAGATTTAACAGGCTTAGCTGTGAATTAAAAGTTGACAGTATATTAATTGCAATGTTAATTCCTACACTTTCTTATATTTAAGAATTTTATAAATTATATTCTCAAAACCCATACTTTAGATTTTTAAATCTTTATATTCTCAACTTTCACCTAAAATAAAGATGCCATAAACATTAGTTCCTGATTCACATCATTATTCTTTAAGTCTAATTTAAATCTCAATAACGTAGTATTTAACGTTAGAATCCATTTTATTATGCATAAATTCCAAATTTTACTGACCCAAATTTTCTTCTTTTCATTCCATATCAATTGTCAATCCTATAAGAAAAATTAACATTAGGTTCATACTTATTACAAATAACTCCAATTTCTTCCAAATAATAATTATATAACTATTAAATATTAAATCCATTTAATTGCAATAAATTCAATTGATTGCAATTAATTTTCAAATAAATTTGGATCTTTATTTGGTTATACAAAAAAAAATCCGTTATCACTTACCTAACAAAGTTATTATTACTTAAGATCTCATTGCATCCACAATTTCACATTTTCATTTCCTGGTTTCTTTACTTTATTCTACATAAATTATTATAAATGGGATTTTTCTTGGTTACATCTTATTTGTATTTAACATTACTCATTCACCAATTCATTTCACTTTAACTGCGGTAAATTGGCGGATAAATTGAATTTGATTCCCAAAATTTAAATTAACAAGCAACAAGAATAGGTAACACACAATAGTCGTTACGCTAAATTCTAGTCACCTAAATAAGCTTTTTTTACTTTACAAAATGGAATAACTTTTAAACTCATAAATGTAATACCAAAACCGTTATAAATCCAATAAATTTCCAAATCGAAGTTTGTACACATTTTACACAACTATTATGATTTCTCACAGAACGTTGAATTTATTAAATGGCCATTTATTATAATTTAATTCCCTTAATTGAATCAAATGCTTATAATTTTTACATTCTTACCATTCCTTCCCATTATAAATTTATTAACGGATTTACAATCTCTATCTTCCAAATATTAAATAACCAAACTGATTACAACCACTGTTCTTATCAAATTTTCATAAATTTGTTCAAATCTATACTCTTTTTCCATATAAATAAATTTTATGTTACTACTAGATTTTTTTATCCACTACAGCCATTAAATTTTTACTATCTACACTTATTACATCTTTGTATTAATGAATCCCATTCAAGTTAATATTTATATTAATATTCACAAATTCAACATTTATATGTTTCTTAAAATTAACTTTCAACCAAATGTGCCAATTTACATTTCATTTCTATTCAATATATATTCATTTTATTCCGTTCATTCGCGTACTGCATTGAAATATATTTATTCTCTAATACTAACGTTATTATCATTAAATTATGATTGGATTCCAAGTTTTTATTCAATACCTTGAACAATAACTTACATATTAACCAAATCCTTCTTCTACTTAATTCAAATTGGATTATGTTCCAATTCCTATAACCTAGGTCTTGAGTCACCATTTACATAATTAAATTTATCGTTTATTTCAATCTTCGTTTATAATTTAAAGTTCTACTAAACTAAATTACAAAACTTATGAACTTTAACAAATTTAATCCACCAATTAAATTTTTCTGACGTTTATATATTGCAATTAAATTCAGTTATTATTTCATTAATACCATTTTAATCAACTAATTATGACTTATAACCACAACACAAATCTTCGTTATTCTACCTATTGCCATATAACATTTCAATTGTTAAATCTTTAATCTCAGTTACTATATCCAACTCCTACATTTATTATAAATTAGATTAAAATTTATATTAAGTTAATCCATTTAATATTATCAAATTTAATGGGTCGTTACACCACGCGTCTGAAATTATATATTCAGACGTTTGAATTATGTTCTGGAAAATATTTTATTTTCCAGATTCAGACGTCTGAATCATACCTTTCAAACATCTGAATCTACTTGTTTTTGCCTATTTTGTCAATTTAGCTTGAGTTTCCAAATTTAATCGATTTGTGTTGTTTCCCTTTTGTTGTTATCATCTATTATCGACTTTTGATGACATTTTCTTCGAGATTTTTGAGAATATTCATTTTGATGAATTCGGTATCGATTTCTTTGGATTTTATTCACGTCTTCGTACGTGAATTTTGGTGATTGATTGTTTCTACAATCATTTCTGTGATTTGTCACTTTAAAAACATAAAGGTTTTCTATACTAGTAGTAAATATCAAAACTCTTTTATCAAAACGATTTCAACACTATTTTACTATAAAGCTCATTTCTTAAACTGTTTTCCAATCTACTAGCATATACAAACCTTTAACTCACTCGTATGAGAAATCTAATTAAACGGCTTAGTAAAACAAGTGGTATGAAACGCTTGCGTTTACTTCGTCGGTTAATTCTTGGACTTGTTCGATTGAATCTCTTGTGATGATTTTCTAATGGAGATCTACAATTTTTTCATAAATATTTAAGTTAAGCTAGTGGTTGTGGGACATGAAGCTAAATTCATATATTTACTAGCTTAGTGTAGTTGACACTTCTTGATGATCGTTGATGATCATTTATGCGATTTAGACTAGCTATATGCTTTGTTTCTTTGTCCACATAGGGGACGGTACCTCGTTTCATTGAGTTTCGTCTCATTTCTTTCATAGGCTAACGACCTATGTATTCTTTAGAGTTTCGACTCAATATTTATGGGCTAGCGACTCATGTTCTTTTATGGAGTTCGGTTCATCGGGCGTACCGTTGTACTACGTTGTTGCACCAGCTTATCAGGATCATCGGCGTGCTGTTGTACTACGTCGTTGTTCCGAATTATTTGAGTTTCATGTTCCTCGGGCGTACCGATATTGTACTACGCGTTGCACCGGCTCTATGGTTAGCGACCATGGGATAGCGTCTCGTTTGTGATACACGTGTTGGTGAGTTTTCATGCTCCCGTTTTGTGATAGGCCTCTCCCCCTTTTTGTGATTTCTGGATTTCTAAATGATGATTTCTAGAATTTGTGTTTCACCAGCTTTTATGACTGGCAGCGATATGATGTCAATATTTGTGGTTTGGTGAATAAAATAAAGAATATGAGATTCTTTTTCATGTTATGAGACTCTTGAGATATTGTATGATTTTGGTAGATTTTCTAATGTGTACTTTTCATAGTATGACATTATTGTTATCATATGTTTTTGTTATATCTCATATTCTATCTCAATATTTATCTGATATTTATAGCTAGACTTATCTATTTATTATTTTCTTATTAAATAATACTTGGGTCTGACGGAGATGTTACCGGTGCACCTGCTTGACTCCTCATCTGGGAGTATTATCTGATTTTTGCCTGACTACATTAGATTTGTAGTTTTTGTTGATATGCATTCGAGATAGAGACTCCTTGATGTATATATATTCTTTTTTCTAGCACTTGTATATATTCTTTTGTTATATTGTGGATCTTGTTTGGACACTACTCTGATAAGAACTTCTTAGTGTTATATTCATATATGTTTCCACCTTTGCGATATGGATATCTGTGACTGATTTTTGTTATGCTTATTTCTATATTTGTTTCCGAAGATATTACAGCCACTGAGTAGAAGTTTTGAGTTTGTATCGGTATGTCGGATTTCCACTCGAGATGAAATGCATGTTATTCTATCTGACATATCGGTCCTCGCACAAAACCGTTACACGAATGGTTGCTCCTCAACAGCCTTATTTTTCATGCTAGTTGACGGCATTTCCCCATAGTGTCCTTGGCTAGCGTGAATATAAAGGTGGGGCGTCACATGCATGATGTATTAGGTGGTGTTGAGGTTGGGAAGAAGCAAGGTAGCTCGGAGTCGATCTCGTGTAGTATCGTGTGTGACTCGAAGTAGAGGAGTTAGGAGTTAGCGAGAGACTCATGAGTTTGCTCGGGTTTTGTTGGGAATGGCTCGGGAAAATAAGCTATCTAGATTTAAAAGAAGAAAAGTATGTACAGTTCATAAAAGAAAAGAAAAGTTACTTTTTCTGGCTTAAGGAAAGCTACGATGTTTAAAAGTAAAACAAAAATAAAATGTCAACAAGTTTGACCAAGTTTTTAATGATTTAAATTGTTTAAAATTATCTATTGTTAAGCATAATTACATACTAGATTAATTATGTAATTGAATTCATAAGTGTTTTCAAAATATTATAAGATGATGTTTGAATTAAAATATAAGAGTATTAAACTTTAAATTAACGAAATTAATAAGTTTTCAAAAGAATATGAACTAAGTTTTCCCAAAGTAAATTTATTTAAACAAGCGATCAAAGCAAGTTTTCAGAAGATTTGATTTTAAACTTAAAAATATATTTAAAATTGTTTTGAGTTTTGAATAATTATATTGGGATGATTATTTAAAATATTCTTAAGTGTTTCAAACAAGAATTTTATGCTGTGAATAAGTATGTGATTAAGATAAGTGGATTATCTTAAGTAAATTATGGCCTTGGGTAATTATAGATCTAATTTATTAGTCCGTAATTAAAGATTAATTAATTGATGTAATTAATTACTTAATGAAATTGCTTAAAGGATTAAATGTGATTAATTCATTAATGTTGATTAATGAAGGATAATTTATGTAATTAATTAAAGGAGTAATTACTTATTGAAATTTGTTAAGGATAATCACTTAGTAGAAGTAATTAGAAGAATAATTACTTTATATATTTAAAGGATCATTAATTTATGACTAAAGGATAGTTAATTACTAAATGAAATTAATTAAAGGTTGATTTATATAAGTAATTAAGGTAGATTAGTAAAAGTGATTAATAAAAGGTTAATTTGTCAATGAGATTTATTAATGTGATAAACGAGAGACTTATTTATTAATGTAATTAGTTAAGGATAATTAATTAAGATGAATAATTGAGGTCGATTAATTATTTTCATTAATTAATATCTAATGGTTCGTAACTAAATCAATGTTAATCAAACAGAATCATAAGAGATTAATTTATTTGGTTTAAATCAAACTGATTTCAAATTATGTGATAAATTGATTTTTCTTATGGATGATTAAATTGTATTAAATAATTGGATTAATATCTATCTGATCATTTGTGATGTTCTGTTTTATGATATGTTTAAGTTGAACTGTGATAAGGTAGGTTATCTATTCGAGATGAATTGTTGAGTGATATGATATCCTGAATATAAAATGTGTTGTTTAAACTTAACATCTTGACTTAAAGAACAACATTGAATTCGAAGAGACGGGGGTGGAGTATCAGTAAATAACCGAAACCACTTCGATTTGTAATCTACAATAATTCTATATAGATTTGATATGCGAAATCAATAGCTGGAATGGAATAGTATGGACCTTTGAAACTAAGTAAAGATACTTAGGGATTTATTTGTGAAATAAGTGTTGACTATAACAAGTTGTGAACTTGTAAAGAAGTACGAGTTAACCCGGGTTTTAAATAAGTTATGCATTAGTATTTCATGTAAGATGGGTTTACTCACACTGATTTCTAGCCTAACCGTGGTGTTACTTTAATGTAATGCTCGGGTTAGACCGAGTATTACAGATTTTCATGTTAGGACGTTCTGGAGCTCAGAAGGCAAGCTAGATGGCAGGAACGTATGGAGTTTACCGCTGAGTATTATTGTTTGTATCTGGGACAAGTTAATTTTAACTGTCCAGCATTTGGGCAATGTTGTAACTCTGATGAATTGTATGTAAAGTAAAAGTTACAGCTTTTGTTCGTGTAAATGCTATTGTATTGTTATTATATTTTGATCCACTGCGAAACTTGAGATTCTGTGCTTTGTTTTCTGTCCTTTTTCTACCTCCTTTCTTCTTTCTTTAACTATCAAAAATTTCTGGCATTCGAAATTTTCGAGGTCGAAATTTCGGGTCTTTACATACGAGCTCGAAAGTTGTAAATTATGGATATCAATAGTGCGTAATGGAATCGCAATATATTGTCGAAAGGTGGTCATTTACTTCGTCATTATATGGAATCCATTATCCAATGCGAATCTTTTTATGATTTATTTGTAAACGTATTATGCTTTTGAATTTAACAAATATGACAATTCCATCTATGATTAATATGTTTTTTGAAAGGATTTTCAAAGAATGTCATTAATGATAGTATCTCTGATTTTGCATATAAAATGTTCTAGTTGTCATAAGGTAAAAAATCCTTCCATGTTTCTGTGTGGTGTGGTCATATGAGATACCATTGTTTTCAAATATCCATACTTTTAGTTTCTCACTAATCTTATGACTGACTAAGGAGTTTATTTTCTTTTTTCTTTAAACTATGTGTGCCCTATTGTTTAGGTAACCAAGTAGATAGGTAGCATGGAGCACTTCGGGAGAAGCATGGAGCACTTTGGGAGAAACATGAAGCATAAAGGTTCTTATAATGATAGTTATCTATTGTTAGTTTCCGTTGTATTTTATATTATGTATCAGCCCCTTTAATGGATAAACAGTTATAACTATCCCTAGCTGGGTTAGTACATATCGTACCTTTAATGATCCACTTAAGGGCTATTGTAAATACCTTCCATATGTATAACTATAAGTCGTTTTAAATATGATGTGAGATTCTATTTAGTTCCATATTTTATCATTATTTCTTTTAAAACTCTTTATAATCCATCTCTCGGCACTTGGATTCGTGGCACATGAATACTGTAGTTGCATTAGTGCTGATTTTTAAGAGTCGAGGGGGTGGGTCGCGACACCTTCAAACACCAGATTTGATGGCTATAGTCAAACAGATGGTCAAAGAAAGCCAAGGTTTGACTAACGATGATCAAGGACTCTCTACGAGTCATACTCCTTTTAGTAACAACATCCAACATGTAGAATACCCATAGAGATTTAGTATGCCCATGATGGCTGCTAACCATAAACTTAATCTAAGAATAAAGGCATGAAAGAAGGCACATAAAAAGTGTTAAGCTTGAAGAAAGAGTATCACCATCATTCGAAAACAGTGTTTCAAAGGCATTGAAATAGCTTTCGAAGAGGTTACGATGGAACCGCGAGCGCCTGATGCACTTACGAATGTCAAGTGAAACAAGAGCTTTCAAAAGAGTGGAAAAGAAGGCAAAGTTACCCTTCTGCCTTAGCTAGACCTTTCGACATAGTTGAATCCACATATATGAGAAAGCATAGTAAGGGTTCGAAACACCTTTCAAAGGTGTTGGACAATTGGCTCGCATATGCAAGCCAAACTCTTAGAAATTGGTGGTTTTGTCGTTGTTAATATTGCACTTAAGGACATTTTACCAATGTGCACCTTTCGAAAGTAAGAACAAGCCTATCAAAATGTTTGGAACCTTTTGAAAACATAATGAAGACTCCACATGAAGCCATGTAACCTTTCGCAGTGATCCAATCGTCGCCTATTGTTCCTTTGGAAACTATGTGAAAGTACTCCTTACCCACTCAAATAACCACTCATCATAATCACCAGGCCAAAGCAACCAAGGGACATATCGAAGGAGAAGAAGGGGTTGGAGGCACTGCCACTTACATCAAAATAATAAAATAAGAATCCTTGACACCTTCACTGCATACAATTCGAAGTTGTTGGAAGGTTTCAAAGGAACACGAAAGTAATATGGGGAGATTTTAGAACAACACCCATTACGAGTTACTATTGATGAGGGCAAAAGGGTAAACCAAAGAAAAGTAAGAAGACCCAAGTAACCGCCCTCAAAGCTGTGTAAGAGAAAGGATGAATGCGAAATGATGACCGCGAAAGGTTGGAAGAGAGAACTTTGGACAACTTTGAAAGGAAGGATGCAGAATGGGATCAATATTAATCTATAAATATGACCTTAGGGGTCCAAGTTTGGGGATGGAATTTAAATTTTTAATTCACTTTCTTATTTCATAGCAAAATTAAACTTTTGTAACCCTAAATCAATTTTGGGAAATATTATCTCACTTATAATCCAATTTAGATAAATGAAATAAGGGGATGCATGGATCCGACATCAATATTGAATATGAGGAATATCATTTCATCCATTAGCTTGACGAATGACCAATTGCACATGATGCTCACTTATACTCTTAACCCTTATTTGACTTATGCAATGCTATGGGATAAAATTAGAAATTGTGAATGTGAATCATGTTATCATCATGTATTGTGATATTAAGTGTTAAATTGACATGATGATGTTTCAATATTAATAAGTTAATCGAAATTATGTTATTTGCCGAAGACGTTATTCCATTGCATATTGAATTTAAATCTTATATATTATACATTGAGCCCCTTCGTAAGAATAAATACCCTTTTGACTGGATCGATAGGGGTTTCGAAAGGGACTCACTGTATGAACATTAAGTTGTGCTTGCAGCTTGGACATCTTTAAAAGGAGCTCTAATATTTCAAAACATATAATCCCTTCGAAGTAGTTCCTTCCATGGCTACTTTTGAAATCGAATTCTCCTTTTAAAGGCAAAATGGCCTTTTCGGCTTATACAAAAGGGGATATGAATGGTCCCTTCGATCCACTTAAAAGGAGATTGTAACACCCCATATTTTTAGTAACATTATTTAGGATATTTAACTAGATAAATAAAATAAAATAATGTAAGGTTATTAGTGGATTGAGATTTGTGATTAATTAGGGGAAGCCGTATCTATATGTATAATGAACTAAGGGACTAAGTGTCAATAAGTGTTAGGAAATAGGGGAGGCCAAAATGGAAATATAATAAGCTTATAACCTAAACCCTTAGGAAATCAAAACACAAGTTCATTTCATATTCTCCTAAGAAAAAACATTTCTAGTCCAGCCAACATAAACAAGAGAAAGAAGATAAAAGCTATGATTTAAGAGAATAAGTAAGTCAACTTATTCAGGATCAAATATCACATCTTTTAATCGCATAATTAAGGTGAATAATTAATACATCTCACTTTCCTTATGGTTTTCGGTTTTAATGATAATACAAAGTATTTTTGCATGATAATGTCATGTTTTGGATGATTAAATTTTTATATATACTTTGTGATGATTTATGCATGTTCGTATTGATTTGAAAACCCTATGAAATGGCATCCAAACGCCTTGATAATTTAAATATAGATCATAATTATATTTTAGAGATGAGTTTTAATTTTCATAATTTTTTGAATTATTGCGAATTCTATACTAATTTTCTAGTGAAGAAAATGATTAATTAGGTTTTAAATTGTTTACGACTAAATATATAGTCATTTAGGTCTAAAATTTATATATGTTTGAAAACATATTGAAAAGGATTTTCTGGAATTTTTTAGAATTTTCCTATGTTTTTTGATGAATATATAAAATTATTTAAAGTATGAGACTTAAATGTTTTATATATTTAATTAAGGAGAAGGGGCATTTGTAAAATAAAATCTTATTTTTTTAAAATAGTGACAGCACTTTGAAAAGGAGATTTAGCAACTAATGAAAATTTGACAAACAATAGCAGGTTAGTTTACAAGTTTTCTCCTTTAAGTTAAAAATAAAGTATACATGTTTTTAGCATGTTCCGCCACTTTCAACACCAAGGATTCCGACCTAGACATTTCGCCACCATTAGTTTCGAAACCAATATACATGGTACCAATACACTTAGTACGTAGAGAAATGGATAGAGGTAGAAGGTATAGGGTCGAAACATAGGGTTCCAAAGGGATTAAAGCATGCCTTTGTTTTAAAAATAAAGTAGCGCCTGCTTTGCTTTCGAAGAGTTAGTTTTCGACTTGGTTGGCTTCTGGCCTGCTCAAATGATTTTAAAGGATTTTTTATTTTAAGTAATTCTTTTGAAGGGGTTGAAACTCCTAGCTGCTGCCTTTCTACCTTTCAAAGCCAATGGTTTCGAAAGGTATTAGCTTTTAAAATTAGGAACTTCTCCAATGCTTTTGAAGGGATGGTTTCAACACCATCACTTCTTTACTTAGGGATAGCTTTTGAAAGGTAAGCTTTCAACTTAAAGGAATTATAGATCCTTCTGTTCCGATTGAAGTATAACCTAATGGTTTTGAAAGAGATGATTTAAATGGTTTCAAAAGGTGTTTTTCCACATATTTTAAGTTGAACCCAAGTGCTTTCGAAAGGTTTGAGTTTCTAAAAGTTTAGAGCTTTTGAAAGGTATTTAAAATGGTTTCGAAGGGATGGTTCCCATAAGGGTTTTGAAGTAGTCGAAAGGTAGTGTTTTCGATGGTTTTGAAAGGGTTGAAATGGAAGGTTTTCCAAGTGTTTCTAAAGACAATATTTTGAAATGTTTTAAGATATGATGTCTAAGGTTTCAAAGGTTTCAAAAGGAAGGTTTTTAAAGGTTTTGAAAGGATTTTTGGAATGGTTTTGAAAGGATGGTTTTGGTCTTTTGGGCTTAGACAAATAAAAGTGTTTTACTTGGTTTCGAAAGGAATGCTTTCAGTGGTTTAAGAAGGGTTACTTATAATGGATTGAAAAGTGGTAATTTCAAGTGTTTAAATGTTTTCATTAACTAAGGTTTGATTAAACTGTGTGTGTATTACATGACAAGGTGATTTTGAGTAAAGCATAGTATATGTGTTTTCCCCACGAGAGTTTGATTTAAGGGTTTTAAATCATTTTGAAAAAGTTTTCAAGGAAAATTATTGGAAGGGATCCCTAAGTAAAATGACTTAGATATTAGAATACCAGATGGGACTGGTATAGGGTCGTGCCCTATGCATTAGCTATTAGGCCAAGGTAATTTTTGTCTAAAGTACCAGTGTGTAGGACATTGTCATAGGAAAGACTGAAATTATGATTACACACAGAAGGGAATATATATTTGTAAATAGATAGGTTATTAATGAGCCCGCAAAACCACTAGGATCAGGTGACTCATGAAGATGTTAAGCTAGGGACAGACTATTAAGAAGAGAAGTATTTAACAAATAGTTAAGGACAGGCCGTCCAGAAGATGAGTGTCTAACAGATATTAAATAAAAAAAATTATATTGTCTAGTGGGTCAAAGTCGGCCAAAGGTTAATAATTAGCCAAACAAAACTAAAGTGTCTGAACATACCTGATATGTATGTAAACAATGATGCTTTATAGTATTTAACAAGTTTTTGTTATAGGCAAAGATTTGCAAAAGTAATCTTTTAAAAGGATGTTACTGAGGGGCAACTCGTTCTGCTAAGCGGCGTGGTCTCACTTAACATAAATAAGCGAGAGGTATAATATTATTCACATTAGGCTTTATGTTTGGCTTGAAATTTATATTTTCCCCATAAGCTCTTGGGTGCTCAAAATTGATTTTAGTAGGTTAAGGGTTAAGGTTCTTTCAAGTTTTAGTAGGATGACGAGTGAAGCAATCAGAGGCGAGCAGGAGGCTAACGCATAGCTATTTTGGAGTTGCAGTTCTTTGTTTTGTCGTTGTTTCCACTGTGTATTAAGATAGTTATGGATCTGATCATCCAAAGGGGAATCTTCATATGTCGCTCATGGCGTATTTTGTAATAAGTATATTTTATCATTGCCTAGGAAACGTTTGGGATTTTGTAATATGAATATGAAACATGTGTTTTGAAATGTAATTGAAATTTTTTGTTTTGAAATCTGTAATTTGTTTCATGTTCAAGTGCTTTTGATATTATATATACCATTAACATAACTGTATTTAGTCACTGGAAGTTAATACTATAGATGACTACATCATTTGTAGCACTTAACTTTTGGCCTCTACATAGGGGATGTTACAACTTGGTATTAGAGAACGGTTTATGAAATACTTCAACTAAAAAAAGATTTTTGAAAACATAATGCTTAAGAATAGGAGTTAAGAATAGGTTATGGGATAACGCTATAACAACGTACTTGTATTTTTATATATAAGTATATGCTATTTCTCTAGACTCCTCTATTTGTTAGGCTTTTCTTGTATATCTCACAAGTGTTGAATACAGATATGGACGGAAGAAAAGGCAGCATTAATCTAGGAGGAGACATCACCACCACAAATGGAAATGCCCGACCGAATGCTAGAAGAAATCAAGGTTAGACTCAGGATGAGAATGTTGGTGTTGGGTACCACAAGTGGATATGTGGGCCATGTATTAGTTTTTCATAAACATGATGCAAGTTGGAATTGCAACTAGAGTTGAGGAGGGAATGCAGCTGGAGGAGGAGTTCAGTAATCTCCGATAGTCAACCTTTATGCTAATTTGAGAAGAGATTATGCTAGGCTTAGAGGAATGCCGTTTATTGGAACTGAGGAGGCTATCGAGGTGGAAAACTAGCTGCTAAATTGCGGAAGGATTTTCGCTAACTTAGGACTCCATGACAAGCAAAAAAAATGACTAGCTTCGCGACAGCTTCGGAGAGCTGCTTTGTTTTGGTAGAATACTGCAACTTTTGGTGTGGATAAGAAGACAATGACTTGGGCAGAGTTCATGAGGAGGTTTCAACAAAGGCTCATGTTAGTAGTGGCGTAGTCTATGTTTGTTTGGTTGTTTTCTAAGCTTGAACATAGAAAGATGTCTTTTCTGGAGTACACTAGAAGGTTCAATAAGTTAGTCCGATATGGATATGCCACTGTTGACACGGTGATGAAAAGGAATGAGAAGTTTATTAGATGTTTAATGCTAGGGTTGGAAAGGCTACCTTACCGCATATTGGAGGCCCATGTGATGTGGTAGTGGAGTGGCATTAAGACATGAAGAGATGTTACCTTGTTTGGAGAAGAGGAAGGAGAAGGAGGTCCAGATTGGACAAGGCCAAAAAAGGAAGTTTTTCATTAAGAAGTATGCTCAGAAAGGAGGGGTAGCGAAGAAAGGAAAGTTTGAAGTGGTCAGTTACAAATGCGACAATAAAGGATATTACGCTCATGAGTGTTGTACTAGAAAAGGAAAAGGAATGTAGGTGACTGGAAAGAAGAACAAAAGGTGCTTTAATTATGATCAGATCGGCCATTACAAGAATCAATGATAGGAGCCCACAAAGGATGGAAAGGGTCAAGTGTATGCATTGGAGACCGTTGCTTTGAGGCCAGTAGTGCATGAGAAGGGAAAGGTAGTTCTAGGGGGCACGCTACAGATTCACGATTAGCATTCTGTTTGATACTGTGCATCACATTCTTTTATTTCTCAATGTTTAGTAGATAAGAATATCCAAGAACCCTCATATTTAGTTACTACCTTAAGGGTTGCAAATCCGATAGAAGGTATGCATCACTAGGGATGAGGTGCGACCATTTAGAGTTTGACTTGCTAGGTCATATATTTGTTTGTTGTTTGTTGTTTGCTATTTGCATGTGTTTGACTTTGTTGGGTTTGGAATTATATTGGGTAAGAATTGGTTAAGTAAGTATGATGCTAGGATATTTTCTCGTGGTAGGAAAATATCACTTAGACACCCTGACTGTAGTGATCGAATAGTTTATACCGTAGAAAACCCTAATTATAGGGTGAATGCTTTATTCAGTGTTGTTGAATTGGAAGACGGGTTGAATTGAGTTTTCATGGTTAGAGAATTTGCGGATGTCTTCGAGCCGGTAGTTGGATTACCACCAAAACGAGCCATTGAGTTTAGGATTGATTTGATGCCTGGAGCAGAATTGGTAAGTACGCCGCCAAGCATGATGTCACCTATAGAGATGAAAGAGTTAAAGGTGGAGTTGGTGGATTTAGAAGGGAAGAGTTTTATCAGGCCGAGTAGTTCGCCTTAGGAAGCAGCAACAGTTTTTGCTAAGAACACAGATGGATCGTTATAGCTATGTACCAATTATTGCAAGTTGAATGAAAGGATGATAAAGGATCAATATCCATTGTCGAGAATTGATGATTTGTTGGATCAGTTGAGTGGATCCAATGTATTATTTCAACTGGATTTGGCGATAGGTTTTCATCAACTCAGAGTCGCAGAAGATAGTATACCTTTGATGATGTTTAGGGCTCGATATGGATCGTACAGATGGTTAATTATGTCTTTTGGACTAACTAATGCACCGGCATTTTTTGTGGATTTAATGATTGGGATTTTCCAAGAGCACTTGGATAGGTTCACATTGGTTTTCATAGATGATATTCTAATATGCTCTAAGGACGAGAAGGAGCATGAAGTACACTTAGAGTAGTGCTTGAGATGTTGAGGGAGCATCAGCTGAAGGTAAAGTTTTCAAAGTTCCACTTCTAGAAGAAGGAAGTAAAGTTCCTTGGTCTTGTCGTCTCGAACCAAGGGTTGTCGGTTGATCTAACTAAGATTGAAGCGGTTAATAATTGGAAGAGACCCAAGATGTTGATTGAGATAAAGAGCTTTCTTAGATTAGCAGGATATTATCGAAGGTTTACAATGGATTTTTCACGGATAGCTGCACCGATGATGTAACGGCCTAATGTTTTGGATGATTTAAATCGACAATAAACAACACATGTCAACACAAACCATTCAAAAGAGGTTATTGTTAATGGGGTAAATAAGAAAATAATAGAGAAGAAGGACAAACAAAACGAAGAATATCGCAGTGGAATGACAAAATATAATAATCAAATAAACAGTTCATGAAGCTTTTTTATAAATGATATTTGACTACACTTTTGCAATACAAATCAGAGTTATACATACAGCAGAAATAAATAAATAATGCAACGGAACAAATGATGTAGTGGAATAATTAATAATAAATAGTAAACTCATCTCTGTCTTCATCCTTCAAAATAAAATGGTCTTCAATACATTGAAAAGCTCAAACTGACCCGAGTGTGATGAAAAGACAGAACACTCGAGTCAGGACTAAAAGATCTAATGTAAGTCACAAAATAAGTAGAATAGAAATATTACTGTAATGGCTTCAAATATGTTATGAGATTTTCATCTCCTATCAAGTGTACAACATGGATAAAATTATTTAAAAGATTTCAAACAATTCGAAATACCAATCTTAATCATTTAATTAAAATAAATTCGAAGTTTATATTTAAAACTTAAACCTTTCAATTAATTTAATTCCAACAAATAATCCAAATTCAATAAACTATATGGGTATATTTCATTTCAACTAGTGTCTAAAATCGAAATTTCCAAATCAATGGAAACGGCTTGGGTTATCATTTCAATCCATAGTGATAACAGAGCTATATACATACATAAACATTCAATCATCTAAAATGTCAACTAATAACATCAATCATAATCCAACATCCAAATAAGCCAATCAGTCACTATAATCAATCGATTATCATTATCAGGTGTTTAATTAGCAATTTATATTCAATATTAATTAAATGGAAATTCAATTCAATATAAATTCAAATTTAACTTAAATGACAATCTAAAAATACCAAACAGCAATCAATAAATTTCTAATCACATCATAAATTTTATTTAACTAATATAAGATAATTTAGTATTAATCAGTGGGTTAAAACACTCACCTTTGATAATTAGAATGCAAAAATCCAATTAAAGGTGCCTTTTCCAACTGTCTCCAAACTCAGCCAAACCTATTTCATATCTTAAGGAGTTCCAATACGAGTCCAACGGAAGAAACTATGCATGTATCGGAGCTCGTATGAGGAAGATATTCAAGTTATAAGGATATATTAAAAAAGAATATGTACATATTTAATTTTTGAAATAAGAAACATTAATAACTAACGTTTTCAAATTTGATGTACCCAAAACAAAGGCATGAAGTAGAAAGCCAATACATGAAAGCTAATTAACATTGTTTGTTCTTTGAAGGCTTCTTGCAAAAGAAGGCAAGGCGATGAGGAAAGGTGCGGATGTGGTTGAGGAAGAAGTAGATGCTCACACTTTTTTGTTTTTTTGAACATAGCTTCAGTAAAAATGAATTGACAGTCACTAAGTGGAGGTATAAAGCTACGTTGATATTGAGAGTTTGAGGAAAAAAATAGAGGCCCTGATGATTGAAAAGTAACTAAAACGACCTGCAAATCCGTACCCCTTGAGTTAACACTATTCTATAACAATCAACTCAAGTTGTACAGAAATACGAACCATTTGGCTTAAAGAAGAAGAGGTGGAAGGAGAAAATAGAAAACAACAGCAGAATCTAACCATCGCAGCGGCATAAAATATAATAGATAATGATGATCTTTACATAAAACAAAACTATATCTGTTTATACATACATCATCAGAGTACATCAATCACAGCTCAACATCAATAGCATACAACTAGATACACAACAACTCAACACAGCGAAATATATACATATAAAACAAGTACGAGAATACGCATCGTCGTCCAGCTCATCTCCTGAACTCCACAGCATCATATCCTATATCCTATAATACTCGGTCTGATCCGAGCATTACAGTTAAATAACACCCAAGTCAGTCTGGAATACCAGCATGAGAAAATCACACCCAATTGAATATTAAAGTTTCAAAACTCCTTTGAAAACAAAAGCATCTCGTAAGGCCATGCCACAAATAAACATGTCGGGTTTTTACCTTACGATAGCTAAAACATTTTTATTAAAGTCCTCTAATATTATAATAGTGTCTATAGAAAGTAAAATAGAATCTAGCTGAAATGCTTGCATCTCACGTTTCAGCAATAGTTGGGCACAATCAAAACCGTACGGGCGCGTATGGAAAATTGATTCCAACTAATGGCTAGGCACTGGGGTACCACCTGTCACACTACCTGGTCTAGATCAGCGTACCGAGGAGCCACCCTAACTCCCCTGCAACACAAGACCGGAACCATCCCTTACTGGACAGTCCCGAGCAAGATCACCTCGCGGTTGGGATCAGCAACCGCCCACTAAGCCGAAATAAAAGGGACATCTAGACAGGGATGACCTCACCCTCCAGTGGGGGCTACCCACGAAGCCTTGCTGCATATCCCCTGATTTTCAGCCATTCGCATTTGATGAGGCTTGAGGCTAAGCGTTACCTTTTTAGAATATATTCCTTAGAATGCCCATCGTCCACCTGACGATGTTTCGCAAGCATTCATCCATACAAGTCCGTCCCGGGTTCGAACGGAACCGAAGGCACTATTCCTACTACATCCATTTTGGAAATATCCTCAGGATTAGTAGCGACTAGCCCTTGCACTTCACTACTCCATCTTCGATTCCAAACTTGTTTTCTAGGAAACATGTAAACCGGATCGAAGTGGTTTTCAAGACATTAATCTCGATCCCAGTCTCTTCGAAACGATCAACGCATTTGGCCAATATTGATAGTCGGTTATTTAACTATCAATTAATATTCACAAACAACCATCAACCAATAATTTTCCAAATTATTTATTAATCCCTAAAATATCTTTACAAGATATATTTCTATTTTCTATCCTTTGAAAACAGTTTCAAAACCATCTTTCTTTTCAGAATAAACTTTCCCAAATATTTCTATCTCCTCTGAAATCACCAAGCACAAAACTAGATTTTTAAAATAATTTAAATCACTTTACTTAGAAATATACTATATAACATTTAAGTTAAAACTACTTCAATGATTTGTTAAAAATACATACTATATGAATATTTGAAAATAATGTTACTAAATAAAATATAAAACTAGATTTCACTTTTAAAAATAAAATACTAAGTCACTCTTTAAATAATTATTGCTATAATAGATTAAAATAATTATTGCTATAATAGATTAAAAGGAAATACTTACTTTAGAATTTAAATATTTAGAAATAGTAAATTTTTCAAAACATACTTCTTAAAACAACTTTAAACTTTTAATTTATATTTAAAAATTTACTTTGAAAACGTACTTGGTTATTCAAAGAGAAATTTCCAATCTTAATCACTTAAATCAATTTTTCAAATTGATTCCCAATTTATTCCATTTGAAATAAATTTCTTTACTTATCAGTTCATTTCAAAATTAATTAATTATGGACTTTATTATTATTTTCAGTTTGATTTTTAAATCCTTTAGCTGAAATATACAAATTTCAGGTTATTCCCAATTTCTTCTTTATTCTTCTTAAATCATTTAAATCCTAAATTTAAAAGAAATGTTTTGTCCTTTTAAACAATAACATTGAAGTTTAAGTTTCATTAACTTTCTGTTTATTTAAATTTTCCTTCCCATACTCATGATTTATTTATTAAAATTTTAAAGTCACTTTATTTCCTTTCCAGTTCATTCATAAATTTATTCAATTTTTCTATAATTATTTTACTTACAATTTCACTTCTTTTATTTTCATTCCCAAACTCAAATTATATAATTGGTAATTCATTATTGCCCGATTATAACAATCAAGCCATAGCATTCAATATTTCCACATAATTCATTACAGAATATCAAATATTCAGAACAGAGAATATTAAATAATTAAATAAAGTTGAGGGGTCCAGTTGGATCCCTTCAACCTGTTTTTCCTGCATCCACAGATGTTAGCACAATATAAAATGCCAATTCCAAATATATACCACACTACAGCACATAAATCAATTCAACCATTTCAAACAATTATTTAAATTTAATCATTTAAATTTAAATTTAACCGAGTGAGATTAACTCGCCTTTTTATTTTATTCCCATCCATTCAAATCCAGCTTGCCTCCTCCTCGATTTTTAACCTTGTATAAATATTTTGCAGTTTATTAATATTTGGATTGATCGAACTATTAATTATAATTTATTCATTTCATTTAAACCAACAAATGTTCTTTTAAACTAATAGATTAATTTTACCTTAATTTCCTTTTACTAAAATATTTTGGTGGCTAAAATAATTAGATGAGTTTATTTAATAAATTAATCTTCATAATACATTATTTTAAAATTAACTAGTACGTGAAAATATGTATATATATATATATATTTATATAGATAATTTACCTCTACACATATTTCCTTTGAAACCCACACTTATAAAATTAATTTATACATATACTAAACATTTTATTTCGATACAAACTCTTCAACAAAATCTCTATATATTTAGTTTTATTATAAATTGTTTTTCTTTCTGTGTGTATATATATATATATAAAACCATTGTAAATTTAATTTTAAAAGAATAAATCAATAGCTCTGCTGATCGAACTTCTTCACCAAACAGTGGCTGCAACTCCAACCACGGTGCACAACTCCTATATCCCCTCTGCCTGCATAGTTACATAACATCCTAAGTCGCATAACCCCATAATCGAACCCACCTCCATTCCCAATTCTTCGAGCCAGCAAAAACAATCGTCCCCCCTTGATTTGAAACCCCATCCAAATGAAACCCCAACCACCTCCATTCGCGACATCGACCACGACGTTGCCCTTCTCCGACCTTCGAGAACAATCGTGACAAAATGCGACGCCCACGTGCCACGCGACACGAACTCCCCGGCCCTAAATCGCGATTCGATTTCGATTTTTAAACGAAGAAGATGGGAGGGTACTCAGATTTATAACTGAAGACACCGATTTCCCTCTCCCCTTTTTTTTAGAATGAAGAACTCGGCCTCGTTTTCGAACTGAAAGGAGGAAAGAGGAATAAATCAAGTCGCGATTGATTTGGAATGAAGCTGCCATTACTGGGTTCATTTATTTTGATTTGGAGAGGAGATTTGTTCGAATATATTTCAATTTAAATTGAAGGAAAAACAAGGAGCGGACATTATAATTTCTTTGTTTAGAAGAACGAGAACACGAAAAGATGGTAGCGTGCTTTAAACAAGAAGAGGAGACAACTAGGTGGACGAAAATCAGATGCTAAGGTGGCTACTGATTTAACGTTTATATTTTATATTAAAAAAAATCTCGATTAAGTTTCAAGCGCATTTACTAATCGTATGCTCACACACCAACTCCGATCAATACGAAATTTGAAATCCAATAATAATTCAATATTACGGATCCAATGGCACTGGTTTCATCGAATTCTGAGACTGTGCCTTGGAAGGCTATTTTTAAATTCAATTTAACGATGGAATTTCAAAACTGAACAAATCACTGTTAAGTTTAAATTTTAAAACTTATATTATCTTCAGTACTATCAATATAAATTTTACGAACCTTCAAATTATTTTTAACAGGCTTAAAATTCTAGATTCAACATTTTACCCAACTTCAAATTATTTAATTCAACAGTTTAATTATCAAATAAATAGTGATATTTGAATTCAAATTAAAATTAGCTATTAAATATTTAAAATCAATTAAATATTCTGATTTCAAATTCTCAAAATTTCGAGTCGTCACATTCCTCCCCCCTTAAAAGAATTTCGTCACCGAAATTACTAGTTAGGAAGAATGGTCCATTACCCGTTTACGTACCTCCAAAACCAAACAATTCAACATCATACTAACCATCTTTTTATAAACGACCCATTATCATTCTTATTAACTTCTCAACTCTCGCATAGTTTCAAACTATACTATTTGTTTAATCATTCGAGTTTCAATTTCAAACCAAATTTTGAGTTATCAAAATTTTCTCAAAATTTTTCTAACTCCCTAAATTCCCGAAAAATTACGCCAGCGTCTCCTTTGCGCGGCAAGCTCGGTACAACTACAAAATGGCTCTACGGCCTCCCAAATCCAAAAAGAAAACAAAAGACCAAGTGGCTCGATCCAAATCCCAATCAAATTTCACACCAAATTTAAATACATACCTTTTTGTCGGGCATTTCAAATTTATCTTCTGAAATCAAAATCAATTCCCTTTACCTTTATATTACCTGCACATCTTACACAGCAATAGGTCCAATCACAATATTCAAAAACATTTATCGACCCACTTACAGATGTCAATATCTATTAAGTCACATACTAACTTAGATTATATTTGAAATATCCATTTCTTATTGTGAATGCCTCATCCTTACTTAAGCTAGTATAAGCATTTATGTGTTTCTTCTATTTATTTTCATCTTACAACTTTAGTTTATATCCATTTCTATTCACATTGATTATTTCATTTCCATGAATGCAATTTATCTTTAACTTTAAATATTGAATCTTATTTTCCATTTATAACTAATTCATGTCATTACTTTAAATTAATTTCATTTACAAATTTATTTCAATTTTCAGTTTGAATACGTTTGTCGTTAACAAAATTTTCCAAAAAATTTCTAACTCCCAAAATTTCTGAAATTTTTTGGCAGAGTCTCCTTTGTACGGAGGAGCTTTTGAAATTTGACAAAAGAGATAAATATATATACATTGACCCACCCGATCGGAAAAACCAAAAACAGTTCATATTTCCTATTTTTATTGCGTAGGCGTGCCTTATTTAGCATTTCAAGCAAGCGACTTATTTATTTAGCAGTTAATGCAACCCAAATCCATGCACACGGCTTCCAAAAACTTGTGCTTACTCAATTTAAACATGTAAGTGACAAATATACAAAGTTTATAGCATTTCACTTGATTTCAGTAGTTAAACACATGTATAATATAAACAATATACACTAAACACTTCCAAAAGCAAATTAATAAAGTTCCGATACAAATTTAGTTGTTTACAACTAAATCACCCATCAATTTAATTCTATTTAAATGGTTTACACTTCATTTCTTACATTCTATTCATTTTAATACAAACGAACACATATTTATCTCATTTGATTCAAAAATCAATTTAATTGCTTATATTAACTCATAGAATTTTATACAATCTCATTTGCTTCAACGACGACCGTTTTTATGCAAATTCAATGATGTTCACTTAATAGAATATCCATTCTATTTTATAACTACTTAAAATTAATATCAATTCAATTTATACTTTATTCTGTTTCATTTCCAATGTTCCAATATAATTCTTAATTGTTGACAACCAATTCATATATCATTCCACTTAATCCGAATGGTTAACAACTCACAAACTTACATTTAATTTATTATTAAGCAATCTGAACTCATATTTAATTCAATTGATCTCAAAATCAATTCATTTTACTTCCATTCATCCATGGCATTTTAATAACTTCCATTTACATCCAACAACAATTTATTCCATGCAATTCGACGAGATTTATGTGAATAAATAAGTATTTATGTTTATAACCAATTTAAATTGATTTCAACTCAATTTGTACTTAATTCTATTCCAATTTTAAATTCATTCACAATCCATATATTCTCATTTCCTTTTCATTTCAGATTGGAATTCATTCACTTGCATTTCATTTTATTAACCAAACTAGTTTATTCAAAACCATTAACAACTTAGGTTCATCTTCATTACCTATTAAATTTTATTCACAGTCCACTCATTTATACTTCGTTTCTTATCCACATTCATTTAAATCCATTCTATTAAATTTGAAACATTCTATTTTCTTATTGTCTCAAGTTATTTCAATTCCTTAATAATTTTAAATGGTTTACAATTATTTATTCTAGAATTTCATTCCGTTAATATTGTTTATAACTCACGGAATTTTATTTCGATTAAAAATGTAATTTCACTTGATTTAAAACCAATATAATATTATTAAACTTTGTTTTAGGTTGAATTCAATTCAACTCTCTTCCATTTGTTTAGTTTTAAGTTAATTTACTTCAATTTAAACAAATCCTTTTTTTTTGTATACTTAAGCTCATTTCATTTTGCAAATAAATTTCTCTTTTCAATTTAACTTGATTCTATTTTAATCCAATCCCATTTCAAACTACAAATTTATTTGATCAGTTATTATACATTTTAACCTTTTAGATTCAGCTTATTCAATTTATTACAAGACCATTTCCAATTTATTTCCACTTATTTGGATTTTATTTGCAATTTAACTATTACTATTTCAATCCAATTTCATTTTTACTCGATACATTTCAATTATATCTAATTTGTTAACACTTCAAGTTAAATTTTTAGTTATAACTCAAGTTCTGATCCCACCATTTACTTTTAATTTACCATCCAATTTATTAACTTATAATTCAATTTCATTTACTTTACTATCGATCCATGTCGAATTTGATTTATAACTTGAGTTTTATTTTCCAACTTCAACATAAACTCACAATTCAGCTTCTATTTAACTATAATAGGTTCCATTTACACATTTCATTAACAAATTAGTTCTTCCCTTATTTAAAATCCAACACATGAATTTTAATTCCAAATATCACTCTATTTAATTTACTTAGTTCATTTTAGTTTATAATTCATGTTTTGATTTTTATTTTATTCTCCAATTCATCAAACAATATTTATTTTGGGTTTTCTATCCCATTTTTCAATTATAAGGCATAACTTATTATTTACACAATCCCATTCATTCTAGGCTTGAATATATTCTTCTTTTATTTTTAACTCAAGCCTTATGCTTATTTACAACCCAAACATATTTTATTTTATGGATTTTTAATTCTTTTACACGTTATTCTTATTTATTTATTTCATTTCCAATCCATAACCCACTTATTTCCATTTGTTCAGGTAAGAATCTAATTCCATTTGATAACTTAATTGCATTTTTATTCCAATTCAATTTTATTATAACTCGGATTTATTTAATCTCAATTCAATTTCAACTTAATTCGAATACAACTGGATATTATTTTCAGCCTACTCAATTACTTCAATCCAGTTAAATTTTAGTTCCCAATCCAAGTTAATTTCATTTTTAACTTTTCCCTTTAAATTTAAATTCCAACATTCAAAGCTTATATTTCCTTCCCGATTTAAAACTCATCTCAATTTATAAGCTTACAATTTATCTCATCAGGATTTTTTAAACTCCCGCCTTTGGTTTCAAATCATTTTGAAATCTTCAACATCTCAAATCACAATTCTCAAAAGTTAAACCAATCCTGTTTTATTCCCGACAAATTTCCTTTGAAATTTCAAAAACAAACAGGTTTTTCCTGAACAAATCAATTTGGCAGCAATTCGTCACTTAGAAACTCGAAAATGAATACTGATGATGCTGGCAGTCATCACCAGGATTATTTTCCAGCGAATGAAGTGAATTTAATGCTATTTCCCTTCCCAAATTTATTTGAAACAATTTTCTTCCAGAAATATTTTTAAAACAATAATGCTATTATTGTCTTCAAAACACTTCGAAAAACATTTCCAAAATCTCCGGGGTTTTAAATTTCCAATTTAATTTGAATTCAATTTTAATTATAACCCAATTATATAATTTATGCCCATATAATTTATTTCCATTTGATCATACAAGTAATTCCAATTTTTATAATTTTATTTGTTTAAAATATGATCATCCAAACATCCAAGTGATATAATAATTTAAGAAAATATTTCCTTTATATCAAAATATATTTTGGGTAAAATTATTTCATTCACCCACATTTAAAACAATACCGTGTCAATTGTTCTATTCAAGTGTTTAGAAACCGCTTCGATACAGTTGTCCAGACTGTGCCAACGAAGGTTCATATGCCACTCAATAAACCAATCGACACAATATAAAACCATTTTTATATTCACTAACAAATACGCGCTCATATTTATTAATATGCTCAAACTCATGTTAGAGTACTACGAATTCTAATTGAGTAATTTCCCACCAGAGCCAAGGTTATCACCAACCTAAGCTCTGATACCAAGTGAAACGACCCTCAAATCCGTACCCTTGAGTTAACACTATTCTGCAACAATCAACTCAAGTTGTACAGAAATACGAAACATTTGGGTTAAAGAAGAAGAGGTAGAAGGAGAAAATAGAAAACAACAGCAGAATCTAACCATCGCAGCGGCATAAAATATGATAGATAATACTGATCTTTACATAAAACAAAACTATATCTGTTTATACATACATCATTAGAGTACATCAATCACAGCTCAACATCAATAGCATACAACTAGATACACAACAACTCAACACAGCGGAATATATACATATAAAACAAGCACGAGAATACGCATCGTCGTCCAGCTCGTCTCCTGAACTCCACAGCATCATATCCTGTATCCTATAATACTCGGTCTGACCCGAGCATTACAGTTAAATAACACCCGAGTCAGTTTGGAATACCAGCGTGAGAAAATCACACCCAATTGATTATTAAAGTTTCAAAACTCCTTTGAAAACAAAAGCATCTTGCAAGACCACGCCACAAATAAACATATCGGGTTTTTACCTTACTATAGCTAAAACATTTTTATTAAAGTCCTCTGATATTATAATAGTGTCTATAGAAAGTAAAATAGAATCTAGCTGAAATGCTTGCATCTTACGTTTCAGCAATAGTTAGGCACAATCCAAACCGTACGGGCCGTATGGAAAATGGATTCCAACTAATGGCTAGGCACTGGGGTACCACCTGTCACAGTACCTGGTCTAGATCAGCGTACCGAGGAGCCACCCTAACTCCCCTGCAACACAAGACCGGAACAATCCCTTACTGGACAGTCCCGAGCAAGATCACCCGCGGTTGGGATCAGCAACCGCCCACTAAGCCGAAATAAAAGGGACATCTAGACAGGGATGACCTCACCCTCCAGTGGGGGCTACCCACGAAGCCTTGCTGCATATCCCCTGATTTTCAGCCATTCCCATTTGATGAGGCTTGAGGCTAAGCGTTACCATTTTAGAATATATTCCTTAGAATGCCCATCGTCCACCCGACGATGTTGCGCAAGCATTCATCCATACAAGTCCGTCCCGGGTTCGAACGGAACCGAAGGCACTATTCCTACTACATCCATTTTGGAAATATCCTCAGGATTAGTAGCGACTAGCCCTTGCACTTCACTGCTCCATCTTCGATTCCAAACTCGTTTTCTACGAAACGTGTAAACCGGATCGAAGTGGTTTTCGAGACATTAATCTCGATCCCTGTCTCTTCGAAACGATCAACGCATTTGGCCAATATTGATAGTCGGTTATTTAACTATCAATTAATATTCACAAACAACCATCAACCAATAATTTTCCAAATTATTTATTAATCCCAAAAATATCTTCACAAGATATATTTCTATTTTCAATCCTTTGAAAACAGTTTCAAAACAATCTTTCTTTTCAGAATAAACTTTCCCAAATATTTTCTATCTCCTCTGAAATCACCAAGCACAAAACTAGATTTTTAAAATAATTTAAATCACTTTACTTAGAAATATACTTTATAACATTTAAGTTAAAACTACTTCAATGATTTGTTAAAAATACATACTATATGAATATTTGAAAATAATGTTACTAAATAAAATATAAAACTAGATTTCACTTTTAAAAATAAAATACTAAGTCACTCTTTAAATAATTATTGCTATAATAGATTGAAATAATTATTGCTATAATAGATTAGAAGGAAATACTTACTTTAGAATTTAAATATTTAGAAATAGTAAATTTTTCAAAACATACTTCTTAAAACAACTTTAAACTTTTAATTTATATTTAAAAATTTAAGTCGAAGACGTACTTGGTTATTCAGAGAGAAATTTTCAATCTCAATCACTTAAATCAATTTTCCAAATTTATTCCCAATTTATTCCATTTGAAATAAATTTCTTCACTTATCAGTTCATTTCAAAATTCATTAATTATGGACTTTATTATTATTTTCAGTTTGATTTTTAAATCCTTTAGCTGAAATATACAAATTTCAGGTTATTCCCAATTTCTTCTTTATTCTTCTTAAATAATTTAAATCCTAAATTTAAAATAAATGTTTTGTTCTTTTAAACAATAACATTGAAGTTTAAGTTTCATTAACTTTCTGTTTATTTAAATTTTCCTTCCCATACTCAAGATTTATTTATTAAAATTTTAAAGTCACTTTATTTCCTTTCCAGTTCATTCATAAATTTATTCAACTTTTCTATAATTATTTTACTTATAATTTCACTTCTTTTATTTTCATTCCCAATCTCAAATTATATATTTGGTAATTCATTATTGCCCGATTATAACAATCAAGCCATAGCATTCAATATTTGCACATAATTCATTACAGAATATCAAATATTCAGAACAGAGAATATTAAATAATTAAATAAAGTTGAGGGGTCCAGTTGGATCCCTCCAACCTGTTTTTCCTGCATCCACAGATGTTAGCACAATATAAAATGCCAATTCCAAATATATACCACACTACAGCACATAAATCAATTCAACCATTTCAAACAATTATTTAAATTTAATCATTCAAATTTAAATTTAACTGAGTGAGATTAACTCACCTTTTTATTTTATTCGCATCCGTTCAAATCCAGCTTGCCTCCTCCTCGATTTTTAACCTTGTATAAATATTTTGCAGTTTATTAATATTTGGATTGATCGAACTATTAATTATAATTTATTCATTTCATTTAAACCAACAAATGTTCTTTTAAACTAATAGATTAATTTTACCTTAATTTCCTTTTACTAAAATATTTTGGTGGCTAAAATAATTAGATGAGTTTATTTAATAAATTAATCTTCATAATACATTATTTTAAAATTAACTAGTACGTAAAAATATGTATATATATATATCTATATAGATAATTTACCTTTACACATATTTCCTTTGAAACCCACACTTATAAAATTAATTTATACATATACTAAACATTTTATTTCGATACAAACTCTTCAACAAAATCTCTATATATTCAGTTTTATTATAAATTTTTTTTTCTTTCTGTTTGTGTGTATATATATATATATATTAAACCATTGTAAATTTTAATTTTAAAAGAATAAATCAATACCTCTGCTGATCGAACTTCTCCACCAAACAGTGGCGGCATCTCCAACCACGCTGCACAACTCCTATAACCCCTTTGCCTGCACAGTTACATCACATCCCAAGTCGCAGAAGCCCATAATCGAACCCACCTCCATTCCCAATTCTTCGAGCCAGCAAAAACAATCGTCTCCCCTTGATTCGAAACCCCATCCAAATGAAACCCCAACCACCTCCATTCGCGACATCGACCACGACGTTGCCCTTCTCCGACCTTCGAAAACCATCGTGACGAAATGCGACGCCCACGTGCCACGCGACACGAACTCCCCGGCCCTAAATCGCGATTCGGTTTTTAAACGAAGAAGATGGGAGGGTACTCAGATTTATAAATGAAGACACCGATTTCCCCCCATTTTTTTTAGAACGAATAACTCGGCCTCGTTTTCGAATTGAAAGGAGGAAAGAGGAATAAATCAAGTCGCGATTGCTTTGGAATGAAGCTGCCATTACTGGGTTCATTTATTTTGATTTGGAGAGGAGATTTGTTCGGATATATTTCAATTTAAATTGAAGGAAAAACAAGGAGCGGCCATTATAATTTCTTTGTTTAGAAGAACGGGAACACGAAAAGATGGTAATGTGCTTTAAACAAGAAGAGGAGACAACTAGGTGGACGGAAATCAGATGCTAAGGTGGCTACTGATTTAACGTTTATATTTTATATTAAAAAAAATCTCGATTAAGTTTCAAGCGCATTTACTAATCGTATGCTCACACACCAACTCCGATCAATACGAAATTTGAAATCCAATAATAATTCAATATTACGGATCCAATGGCACTGATTTCATCGAATTCTGAGACTGTGCCTCGGAAGGCTATTTTTAAATTCAATTTAACGATGGAATTTCAAAACTGAACAAATCACTGTTAAGTTTAAATTTTAAAACTTCTATTATCTTCAGTACTATCAATATAAATTTTACGAACCTTCAAATTATTTTTAACAGGCTTAAAATTCTAGATTCAACATTTTACCCAACTTCAAATTATTTAATTCAACAGTTTAATTATCAAATAAATAGTGATATTTGAATTCAAATTAAAATTAGATTTTAAATATTTAAAATCAATTAAATATTCTGATTTCAAATGCTCAAAATTTCGTGTAGTCACAGTAATGAAGTTCTAGGGGAAAGAATGTGATATGATACGAAACAAAAGAATAAAAGGAAGTAACAAATGAAATAGGTATGGAAGGGACAAATAAAATTAAGCTATATGATCTAAGCAAATGCTTTGGGCAATAAAATAAACGAAACGGAAGAATGAGATAGGATGTGAGTTCACATTTCAACTACATCAGATAATTGCAATAAAACAAAAATGCGGAAATAGAGGTAGGTGTATTGAACAATAAGCAAAATGAAGGGACCACTTAGGATCTGATTAATTGCATATTCCACTCAATTAAATATATTAACACCAAATATATTTTTTACACCCGTTTAAACATAATTAACATACAATAAATAAATTTGAATATAACAACCAATGTAACGTTATACAAAATAAATGACGATCCGCAGCTCAAATTCAATTTTTTTTCAAAATAAAGTTTTTCTCATAGAGCAACCACGAAACCTAAAAAGTTAATTTAATTTAAATTTCAAGATTAGTGCTAAAATGACTTATATACAGCTTCAAATTGATTTTTAATGACTGTAAAATATTGATTTAAAATTCATTTTTTTCTTCTTTTTATAAAATTATTTTTACCTTCAAAATGAAAATGTTCGTTTTATTTCCATTAAAATTGTCTTTTAGTTTTAACAATAATGTATGTTTCTTTCGTTATATCCATAAATTAAAATAATGTTTCTTGTTTTTACTCTTTTAAATTGAAAGATTCCAAATCGACACAATAGTAATTAATTTCAAAATTACACTTTAAAATGGATCCAAACAAACGTACATTTCTTTCGTTAAACGACATTTATTTCAATTAATTCTCTTTCCCTTTTATTGAAAGATTCCAAGTCAAATTAACGCAATAAATTCTTTAATTAATTTAAATTCCAGTATATGTTTATTTTTATTTTCATCTTATTATTCAATCAATTATCATCTTATTGATACACTTAACGTTGGTTTACCATTTCATCACCTTAATCTTCTATAGTTATCACTTTAATTGATATTAACCGTAATAAGAAATTAGATTAATAGCAGTTGATTTTCAATTTAATTTCAATGGATTGAATAAATAGGTGATAAATGACAAATGTTACCCTTTACTTACTTAATCACATTTATAAGTTTATTATCAACAACAAATGTTATGACTACTTACACAACCCTGATTATACTCAATTTTCTATTAATTTCATATAATTTTCCCCTTTTTAGATAACATTTAATTCATTTCCTTATTTCAACTTATCATGAAATAAATTTACAATTATTATAATTACTGACATACAAATTCAACATTAGACCCAATATTCAATTGTCTTAATTCCGTTAATTACCCATTTAATATTCAAACAATAAATTAATGAGAAAATAATTAACGCAATCGTTTATAATAAAAATTCATACCCATCATCTTATTCTTTACAACCAAGGGCTATAATTTGCTTACCCAAAGAGGTTTTGCATTCAATATCGACGTATTTCAATTAATAACATACAAGTGCACCATTAATTGCATCACTTAATTTATATCATTATTTACAATTATAATCAAGTCAACCTACAATTTATTTCAATTGATTTGAAATTATATTAAATAGTTATCAATAGCATTCAAACAACGTCACTGATTTCATATTCAATGTTAGCCAATTCTAATTGATTACATATAATTTCAACATTCAATGTATTTCCTTATTTGTAGTTTATAACCAATTATAACTTTACAGTTACTTTAATTAATTAGAATTAAATTAAGATAGTTAGCAATTACCATATATTAACATTACTAACATTACATTCTAGTTATTACTCTCATTATTACATCACAAATATTAGTTTTCTTTCAATATAAAATTCTAAATTCTTATTTAATTAATATTTTAAATATCGAAAAATACGGGTCGTTACACTCTCCATCACTCAAAACTTTCATCCTCGAAAAGGGAAAAGGAGGAAATACGGATTCAATATATTTTCTTCTAAGTATTCAATTTATAAACAATCAATTTTCATAATTAAGTAATTTAAATTCAATACACAATTAATAACATGTAAATCTTCATATTCAATTCTACCAAAGTTTGAAACATTTCACTTTTCACAAAATTTCTTAGTTTAAAATTCACAGAAAATTTCATTAGAGTCTCCTTTGGACGGAGAGGTCCGGGAGAAATAATAATATCAATAATTACCATATATAAATAATATTTCAAAAATAAACATCCCAAACAACGCGAAACAATATAATATCGCTAGAAACCCATAGTCCAACAACATACATATTTGTCGCGCAAACAACGCTTAATTTATGGAACCAAAAGCAATAGCTATTGCATCCATAAACCTGTACTTCGCTTATAAAATCCAAAGAAGTTGATAATTACGTGAAAAGTGATATATTTAAGTTGTTTCAATTGATAACAAACAAATCAACACAACATACTAATAGTAACATGCAAATAAATAACACGACCATCATATGTAACAAAAGAATCAATCATACGTCCATAGCAACCAGACTAATGATTTGTTCAGGTTCAGAAACTTTTAATCATACAAGATGATAAATAAACTATCAAGTGTACCCTATGCTCAGCAGCCTTATATAAGTACTTGATAGATTATCTATACATTCTTATACAGTTAGAAGTATCCTTTCCTGACATCCCATAAGCCAAAACAACCAATAATTTCAACACAATATTTAAGTTTAGTCCATTGGTTTCTTTTTACATCTTTACTATTCATTTTTTCATATAATGTAACGTCCCACCTTTATGTACGCTTTAAATCGACGATGCTCCACACATGTCAGACTTAAACCATATAGAAGGGTGGATTGTTACGCGGTAAATAAGAAAAAGCAGAGAAAGAAAAAAACAAAACAGAATCTTGTAGCGGAACGACAAAATATAATAATCAAATATACAGTTCATGAAGCTGTTTTACAAAATATTCGATTATACTTATACAATACATATCAGAGTTACGCATACAAGAGAATGATAAATAATGCAGTGGAAAAGTGTGATGCAGTGGAACAATATAGTATATAATAATAATACTAAAATCTTCGTCTACGTCCTCCAGAAATAAGATCTTCAAACCCTGAAATGCTCAGACTGACCCAAGCGAATTGAAAAGACAAAACACTCGAGTCATAACTAAAAGATCTTACGTAAGTTAAATCAACAGTAAATAAGATGAGTGGAACGGCGTCAGAGGGATTTGACATCTCCTATCCAGTGTCTAACATGAGTGCAATAACTTAAGAGATGCTCGAGATTCACATCTCCTAAGGATCCGTTAAACTATTTACTATGTAATAATATTTTGCTATTATAATAATGTCTATTGTAAAATAAACTTACTTTTAAATAGCATTAAGGAGTGACCCAATATTCCCCTTAACACGTAATAGTCCCAGTAGTCCGTCCATCCAATATCATAGCCCCTCTGATTGGGAAGCCACCAGAGGATACCACGCGGGCTACGGGTGAAAACCAAACTCGTACAAGGCTCGCTAGGGTAGGTGACACGGCACAACTAGGCAATGCCAAGGTAGATATATGAACTACGCTTCCGGGACGGTGGTTACGCGTAGCAGGTAGTACCGCCCACCTTGAGCCACACCCCCAAAATCAAAAATACAAAGTGGCCACCGAATCAATCCAAAAGTCTAAGTATAGTATAGAAGGGATGTGTCCGATAAAAGGTGCAACCTTCTTAGCCCGTTAATCGCCCCTGTTTTAGCCACCTTATAGCAACTCACGAGAGTCGGGTCGACGTATTTACCTCAAAGGAAACACCGCCACCATCTTACTTCATTCTGGAATCTTTACCACGTACACTGTTGTCAAAGTGGTTTTCAGTATCGGCAGAGAGTATGACCATATCCGATCCCGGTCTCTTTGCCAACCAATCATTATCATAACACCGTGGTCATTTCAAAATAATTATGCCACAAAACCAGGATATAATATTCATTTCGAAATCATATAAATACGATATCACTTTTGTTATAAAAATTAAATCAATATGATATCATATATAAAACCCAAATCAATGTAATATCATTTTTATTTCAAATATATCCTTTTCCCAAAATCATAGCATTTTCAAATCATAATACCTTGAAACCCATAATTGTGAAACATAACTTCATATACTTAAATGGTTTAATATTGAATTACTTTAATAATAAATTAGCTTCTTTAATTTCACAAATCAATTCCAAATACAGTTTTGAATTCTCAAATAAACCATTTCAATTTCCATATATTTCAAAGCTTTAAATATTCCACCATTTCAAAATTAATTCTTTGATAATCTATATACATAAAATTCAATTACTATTATTTAGATTTGAAATATTTACGTAATAAGTCAAATGTCATTTAAGAAAACCTTTAACTTCGCATAACTGGATATTTTTTCAATTTATTTAACTTGATATATTCATTTAAATTAACTTTGTATTCATTTAAAGCACTCTAAACCAAATCAAGTTGTGAGAATCATACCCTTTAAAATCTCAATTTTTTTTTGAATTTCAAATAAAATTTACTCGAGTATAATTATCAAATAATTCAATTCAAACAAATTTCATGTTTTATCTTCCAACTTAATTTTTATTTAAGTCATTAGAAACTCTATATATACAATATCTTAAACAGGTACTTAACCATGTAATATAAAAAAATCAAACTCCATTATTAAACTTATCTTTAGTGCATATATATATATAGCTTAAATTCAAGAATTTAACTATATATATAATAATATTTATATAATATCAAAATTTAATATTTATTAAATTGTATATTTCTTTCCAAAACCATAGAAAATCATTTCAAATTATTTATATACATAGACCGACGGCATCTGTATATAAATTTTCTATCTTATGGTCAAGTGATACGGATATTTATCATTTTAATCCGTAATTTAAAAGAAAAATACGGTTATATATCATTTCAAACCGCAATCCCGAATGAGATAAAAATGCATAACAAATTGAAGTTTATAACAATATAAAATACAACATCCATTCACCCAATCAATCATCAACCATTTATCACAATCATCATCCAATTCAAACAATAACATCAATATAGAACAGATAATAAATAATAGGTAATTACTGACAGTTTTATATTCAATAATAAATTAATTTAACTAGCAGTTATACGTAACATAAATTAAATAACAATTAAATCAAATAAATTTAATTTAACTGGAATATTGATAAAAATATGCCATATAGTCATAAATAAATTTAAAATCACATCAGAAATTAATTTAACACACATAAGAAATTTTAGAAGTTGTGAGTAGGTTAAAACACTCACCTTTTGAATTTAAATCCAATTTAAACTCAAAATTTGAACAGTCTCCTCTTCCAAGCCAGCGTAAAATGTCTGGAATTCTAATGCAAACCTAGCGAAGAAAACCGCGTGTGATTTGGAGTTCGTATATAAAAGTTATTACATCAAAACGAGTTGAAAATCAAAATTGAATTAAAATAAAAATAACAGGCTAATACCTAAAGTTTGCCACGTCATCGTCCTATCTCTCTCCCTAGAATTGACTGTGAACAACACAGTGCAGGCACGCAGTTCACCCTCATCGTGATTTGTTGCCGCCGCCGCCGCCCTCAGTTCGAATGGCCCACGCCAACAGCTGCGCCGTGACCCCCTCACGGCCGACCTTGCCGCACGAGCGAGCCTCACTACATCGTACTCGAAAACGAACAGCCTCCGCCGGCTTATTGCAAGCCCTAGTGAATTTTGCAGCACAATCCAACCACTGATTCGATGAACAAACAATGCTGCTGCACTCCCCTCGGTCCTCTCACCCGACTGTGCCTTCAACTCCTCGATCGGACGAAGTTCATCAATGCGTGATGAATGTCCGTGAACAATCCCTCGAATTCCGAGCACTTAGAAACTCAAATCTAAAAACGAATCACGGATTTGACTTGCGCTCGTCGAGAGCTTCAAATCCATATAAAATTTGATATTGTTTGGAGAGTTTGAATTTTTGGCTTTGGATTTGATTTGGAATTTTATTTGGGAATTAGGGTTTGCGGCCATTGGAAAGAGAAGCTAATAGAACATACAGAAATGAGGAATAAGAAATGAATTAGGGCTTATAACAAGGTATATATAGGCAGAGTTGAAAAAGAATAGATGGATACGATTGGTTTACGCGTTGAACGATAAAATGCCCCGCAAAGCCCGTTCTGACTCCGGAATGAAATTGGGTCAACCCATATATCAAAATAGATTTTTTAAAATATTTAAAAATCAATGGAACATGTTTCAGTTCCAAATTCAATCGTATGAAGAAGTTATGCTAAAATCAATTTATTTCAAACTGATTTCAATTGATTTCAATTTCAATGATTTCAAGACGTTTCGAGTCCGTATGATGAAACGATAAGTCCGATCGCTACAAAACTTAAAATCCTACAATAAGTCACCGATACGGATCCGATGAAACTAGTTTCGTCGAAATCCGAGTCAGTGGCCAAAATGACTATTTTCGAATTAATTAATTAAATAAATAAATAAACTAATTAAATTAAATTCTCAATTTCAATTCTTTAATTGACAAATTTCATCATTTTTGATTTCTAAGTCATTTATAATGATTTAAACAAATTAAAATGTCAATTTAGAGCTGATAAACTTAACAATTTCAGTATTAACCTTAATCCCACTAAATTCAAAATTATAAATTAAATTTCCAAAAATTTTATTTAGTTTACTTTTCATTCTATTATTCAATTTATTATTATCAACAGGATGAAATTAACATTGGATTCAAAATCTATTACCTTAATATTCTCAGATTTCATCTAAATTTCTGTTAACGTAATAATTAAATGTTTAATTTCATTTATTTGCAATTAATTCAACTATTAAATTTTACACTTCAATTAAATTAATAAATCTTGCTTTCTATTCTTTAAATCAACCAATTGTCATATCACACATAGAATTAGCATTATTTCAAATTATTTCCTTAATTTATACTAATATAACCTTGAACTGAGATTCATTGCAATTGATTACAAACTTGATTTAATGGACTAAATAAATGATTACTTTATAATAATTGTTGCCACTAACCCTTAATCATATTTATATAAGTTATCATTTCCAAACAATTACATACAGAACATTGATTTTATTCAATCACTATATATTCATTATTAATTCATTGATTAATTCAATATTTACATTTATTTTTCTTATATTAGTTTATTACCAAATATTCCTGTTTACAATCAAATATAACCCAAACATTTGTTTCAATCAATTGGGATTGCATTGAATTAATTATTTATTAGCTTACAATAACATTCTTACAATTCATACACGTTATAAATTCACTAACGGATTACAATTTTTTATTCCTTCCAATATTAAATAACAAAATTTATTATATGACACTGTTCTTATCCAACTATCATTAATATTATACTAATTCATCAATTTGTTCAATATATACTCCTGTTTCCTTATACTCAATTCATGGTCAAGTATGACATCTGAATTATTTTAGAAAATTGGAATTTCATTGAAGTCGTAAATGATCAACTTTAATTGACATTATTACGTTTTATATTTTTATTATAACATTTAAATTTATTTTCATTAATTGGAATTTCCTTCCATTCATTTATTATTAACCTTTATTAGTATTGTTTATCTTGCATTAACATTATTTGCTTAATTTACATTCAGTTACTATTAATCAATATATTATTCCATTGGTTAAGTAAATGCTTACCTTTAATTACTTATTTTAAATTTTATACCCAAGTGCAATAATTAACACTCTTTCGTTACTGGGATTTCACTTCAATTGTCAACAATTAGTTTCAAATAACCATTGCTATAATTCATTGTTAACATTTACTTCAATATACATTATAAATTTTTTATTTCTTTCTAAATTTAATTACAAAATTTTTATTAACCAAATTTAATTATTGAAAATTTACGGGTCGTTACACTCTCCCCCACTCAAAACTTTTCGTCCCCGAAAAGGAAGGAGAATGGGAAAAGAAAGAATTAACAAATCCATATATCTTATTTAAAATATTAAATTTATAAACAAATAAATTTACAAAATTAATTAATTTAAGTAAAATATACCAATTTATAACCATTAAATCTTTTTATACTTAAATTAATAAAGTTTGGAAACATTTTCAAATATTTTCTAAGTCCAAAATTTACGAAAAATTTCGGCAGAGTCTCCTTTGCACGGAGAGGCTCGGGAGAAAATATAATATCAAATATAATAATATACAACATATAATTTCCAAATAATATATCCCAACACGGAAAAACAATATAATAACGTTATAAACCGTAATCCGAGAACATACCTATTTGTCGGGCAATTTATGCTTAATTATGAAACCAAAAGCAGTAGCATTTGCTTCCATAACCTGTATTTCACTTATATAATCTAAAAGAGTTAATAATTATATAAAATGAAATCTTTAAAGTTGTTTCAACCAATAACAAACAAATCAATCAACCATCACTTGCAACAAGCATACAACCATCATACAGAATCAACCAGACCAATTACCATTCATATTAAACAAAACAAATAGTTGTTCGGGTTCAAAAACTTCAAATCGTACAGAATGGAAGGTAAGCTATTAAGTGCACCATTTACTCAACAGTCTTAGTTGAAACTAAATAGATTATTCATACATCCAAATAATTTTAAAGTATCCTTGCCCAACCAACCATAAACCAAACAAACAACAATTTCAAACAATAAATCAAGTTAAATTTTATCAATTTCATTCCATAATATTTGTTTTTTGATTTCTTTTTTCATTCATATAACGATTTATCTTTTTAATTTACATTATTTCTTACCGTTTCATTTACCTTTATCATTTCTTACAAAATCTCATTTTCATTTATTTACAGTATTCATTTATTACTTAATTTCATTTATTCATTTATTTATAATACTTACCTTCAATTATACTTAAATTTATAACAACTACAATATCCAGTTCTTATTTATTAAAGAATTTCATTAAATACTTTCATTATTTCAAATTTTACTTGCAAAATTCCCATTACATTTTCTTTTAACATTTTAACTTTTTATAGTTGGTAAGTTATATATGTTAAAGAATGCAATTGACAATTATACAAGTTTATCTTATTTCTTTTAATTAATTTAATGTTAAAAAATCATATCTTTTGTTTTATAGGTTACAATTTCAACTCTCTTGTAATTTCATTCATAACCTAGCATTAAATCTCTTATTTCATTTAGAGGTTCCAATTATTAACTAGTTACTTTCTGTTTCACTACAATAATTGAACTATTAATTATCGGAAACTTAAGAACTAAATACCGGGTTAAATTTCAAAATCGATAGTATATATACGTATAATTTATATCCAATTATATTTAAAATAATTTAAATTTTATATTTGTTTATCAAAAAAATTATGTAGTAGAACTGCTACAGTGGTCTTCCCACTTTGAAACTCGAAAACGAATGTCGATGATGCATGCACTCATCAACGAAATCATTTTCCAGGGACAGAGAGGGGAGTACAGAACTTGTTTCTTTCCAAAATTTCTTTGAAACAATTCTTTCAAATTATATTGAAATATTTATACCAAAAGATACTTCTAATAATATTATTACTATATTGTAAAACCATTTAAAAGAAATTTTCAAAACCCCCGAACTTAAGTTCTAAATTTCCAATCTTTGATTTATTTATTTTTTTTCTTTTCAAATCTTATTTCCAACCTATGCTTAAAAATTTCACTACCTAGCAACCAATATGTTACAACCAAATATCACCTTTGTAAAAAATTTATTTTATATATAGAAAATATAATAGGCAAAATTATTTCATTCACCTATATTCGAAACAAATATTATGTCGGTCTGTCCTATTAAGTGTTTAGAAATCCCTATTGATGTCATAGAGTCCCATGCATCAACCAGAATTTATAAATACAAAACGGAACAAAATATCATAATATTAAAACTTATATAACACTAACAAATACGCTCTCTCATATATATACACTCAGCGACTCATCATAGGGTAATACTACCCTATTAGTAAAGAGCCAAACCCACAAAGCTAAGGTTTATCGCTAAACCAAATCTCTGATAACAGATGTAACATTCTGTCTTTTTGTACGCTTTAAATCGACGATACACCACATACGTCAGACTTAGACCATACGGAAGGGCGGATTGTTATGGGTTAACTAAGAAAAAGCAGAGAAAGAAAAAACAAGACGAAATCTTGCAGCAGAATGATAAAATATAATAATCAAATATACAGTTCATGAAGTTGTTTTACAAAATATTCGATTATACATATACAATACATATCAGAGTTACACATATCATAGAATGATAAATAATGCAGCAAAAAAGTGTGATGCTGTGACAGCCCGCAAATCCTTACCCCTTGAATCAACACTATTCTACCTCTATTAACTCAAGTGGCACAGAATTACGAACCATTAGGGTTAAAGAAGAAGAGATAGAAGAAGAATAAAACTAAACAATATCAGAATCTCACAGTCGCAGCGGAATAAACTATAATAATAAATATAGAACTTTACACAAAATGAAATCTATAACTGTTTTATACATCACATCATCAGAGTATCTCATACATCAACTATTACCAACCAAACATACCATACAGTTCACAGCAGCGGAATATACATATATATAGGTGTAGATAATACGTCTAGGACTCCAGCTCCTCTCCTGCTCCATACCAACCTGTCCTGAACATATAATACTCGGTCTGACCCGAGCATTATAATGAAATAACACCCGAGTCAGTCTGGAATACCAGCTGATACTAAATATGCATCCAACTTGATTATTAAAGTTTCAAAAATCCCTTGAAAAAAAAGCATCTCGTAAGACCACGCCACAAATAAACATGTCGGGTTTTTACCTTATGATAGCTAAAACATCTTTTATAAAAATCCTCTGATATTATAATAGGGTCTATTTACAAATACTTATAAAATAGCCGAAATTGTTACATTCATTAAATTCCAGCTACTAGCCACAAAAGTGGGTAATACAAACAAAACTCGTACAAGGCTCGTAGGGAGAATGGATTTCCATCAATGGCTAGGATACTGGGGTACGGCCCGTCACAGTACGGGGCCTAGATCACCGTACCGAGGATCACTCCCGACCCCCTGCTACACAAGGCTGGAACCATTCCTTACTGAACAGTCTCGAACAAGATAAACCCCGTGGTTGGCGCGACCAACCACTCACTAAGCCGAAATAAAAAAGGAACATCTAGACAGGGGAAATATCTTGTCCTACTTGGGCATGACCCACCTAACCTTGCTGCACCTCCCCTGTTTTAGCCATTCCCGGTTGATGAGGCTTGGGGTTAAGCGTTACCTTTTAAGAACGCATCACTTAGAATGCTCATCGTCCACCTGACGATGTTCTGAAAGCATTCGTCCATACAAGTCCGTCCCGGGTTCGAACGAAACCGAAGGCACTATTCCTACTACATCCATTTTGGAAATGTCCTCAAGATTAGTAGCAACTAGCCCTTGCACTTCACTGCTCCATCTTCGACTCCGAACACGTTTTTCCACGAAACGTACAAACCGGATCGAAGTGGTTTTCGAGAAATAAATCTCGATCCCGGTCTCTTCGAAACGATCAACGCATTGTCCAATATTGATAGTCGGTGATTTAACTATCAATTTATATTCATAAACATCCATCACACAATAAATAATTCCCACATTATTTATTTGCCTCAAATATCTTTAAAGGATATATTTCCAAATTTTCAAAACTCATTTGAAAACAATTCCCAAAGTCCTTCCTTTACAAGGTAAATCCTTTACCATTTATTTCCATTGGAAATAACCAAGTTCAAAACATTTAGATTTAAAAACAGTTGAAACATTTCATATTAAAATATACATTAAAATATGTAAATTTACTTTTAGTTACTTACTCAAAAATATAATTTCGAAATATTTAAAGTAAAACCATTTTATAAGATATAACTTGATTCAAAAATAAGGTTTTAGTTAAACTAAATTTGAAAATAGAGTTATAAAAGGTTTATATTAATTCCAAATAACTTAGGTCAAAACTAGCCTTTTAAAACAAATCCATTTGTAAAAAGAATAATTACTTTACTATTGCTAATTTATAAATAGTTACTTTTGAAAATAAAAATTTTCAAAACACTCCTTTTAAACAAGTTTGAACTTAAAACTTTCTTTTAATAAAATCTGTCTAAAACTCGAACTTGGTTTTTCCCAGGGAACTCATTTCCACTTAAACATTCCAGAAATTCTTCTCACAACTTCTGTCGATTTATTCAATTTAGTTTTATGGTTTAATAACATAAATTTACTTTCACATTTATCAAGTAATAATGTTTCTCTTCGTTTAGCATTCCAGATTTTATCAATTTCCAATTTTCGTTCCATATAGATTTCAAATTTTAATTCTTTTAAATTCATTATTTAACAATATCCTTTATTTCTCTAAAATTCAATTTATCCATTTATAATTAAATTATGGATTTATAATTTATCCATTAATATTCCAATACAAATTTATTTCAGTTTTTATCAATCACAACACACAAACAGATCACAACATCAACTATAAAAATAATTACTATAATGTGAGGGATCCAGTTGGATCCCTTCAACATGTTTTCCCTGCATCCACAAATATTAGCACAACAATATATATATCAATCCAGACTGATATAAATAAACATTTAAACCAATCACACAATTATTTAAATATTAACTACTTAAATCAGCTAACATTCCAGATGTGAGTGAGATAACTCACCTTGAGTTCGGCGAGCGTTCGAAATTCAAATTAAACCGAACGACGTTCGATTTAACCCAAATTTCTACTTGCCCGGAATGACTTCTGATCTACACCATCGCGTAGATCGTGTCACTGCGATTCCGGCGTCGCCAGTTTCGTCCGAATCTGATTACGTAAGTAATAGTTATTTAATTTTAAAAATTTGAATTAAATTTAAAACAACTTCTTTGATTAAAACTTCACACCCCCCCATCTCTACCGTTCATCAGGAACGAGATCCAGGCCGTCCCTAGGTTCTTCCTTCACGCGCGTGTACAGGGTTGTTCGAACCCATTATTCGCCAACTAGGGTTGAAAACTGCGGCCACCACGACGAGTTTGAGGACGATCAGCTTCTACCGCATCGAAGAGCACATCGCCCCACGCCCACGGCCAGAAGGCGGCCAAATTCGGCTCTCTCATCTCCTCAATCCTTACGCTCAAACGTGTGACGAACGCGGCCGTTCCAGATCTTCTCTGCTTCACTAAAATCGATCACACCCGTACGGATGGAGAGATCTCGTCGACCTCTACGATTCTCTAGTTGGACGTTTTGGATAATATTTCTTGGATCGAGGTGATTTAAGGGAGGAAGAGAATGAGTTTTCAGCCATGGATAACGAAAACGGCGGCTGAAGGGTTTGCTTAATCGTGCTTATATAAATGTTTATTAATAATATTTTAATATTAAATCCATTATAAAGCAACTTTTACAAACGAACTCCAAATCTCACGTGCCGCTAGGCGTTCCTAAAGTTTTTCCGCGTTCCGGACAAGTTCCGGTAGCTAATTCGGTCCCACGTGCGAGTTACAGAATTAAACGATCAATTTTAATCTAAACCGATTAGAACGATTTCGATGCGTTTTAAACTGCCGGAGTCAAACGACAACTCCTATTGCTGCGAAAATTGAAATCCGGTAATAACTAACTATCACGGATCCAATGGAACTGGTTTCGTCGAATTCCGAGACTGTGCCCCGGAAGGCGATTTTAACTCGTCTATCAAATCGAGCAATTTTCGAAATTGACGAAAACATTTAAAATTTTGCTTTTAAAATTTTATTAACTTAATTATAATTCATATTTAATTTATAATCACAATAAAAATCATTCTGGCACATTTCAGACCAAAATCTGATTAAATTGCATTTTAATAATATTAAATTCATTTTTAAATTAATATAAAATCCCAAATACTAATTTATCAACTTTAAAATTCTTCTAAAATTCCCACCACGCTATTTACACTCAAATAACTCAAAATAAACTTTCAAAACCATTTTTATCACTATTTACATTTAGATTTACTTTTATTTCAATTCCGAATATTTAAATTATTATTCTCCCATTATTCAAATTCAACCGGAATTACTATAATTAAAATTTTTAGTTTATTTCATTGATTGAACCCGAATCCATTCATTTCAAAATCAATTAAGAATCCACATTAAACATTTAAAACGAATTAAATGTTCAAATTCAATGGCTTAAAAACACGAGATGTTATAGATGCAGTGGAACAATATAGTATATAATACTAATACTAAAATCATCGTCTTCGTCCTCCAGAAATAAGATCTTCAAACCCTGAAATGCTCAGACTGACCCAAGCGAATTGAAAAGACAAAACACTCGAGTCAGAACTAAAAGATCTTATGTAAGTTAAATCAACAGTAAATAATATGAGTGTAACGGCGTCAGAGATGTTTACGGGATTTGATATCTCCTATCCAGTGTCTAACGTGAGTGCAATAACTTAAGAGATGCTCGGGATTCACATCTCCTAAGGATCCGTCAAACTATTTACTATGTAATAATATTTCGCTATTATAATAATGTCTATTGTAAAATAAACATACTTTTAAATAGCATTAAGGATTGACCCAATATTCTCCTTAACATGTAATAGTCCTAGTAATCCATCCAATATCATAGTCCCTCCTGATTGGGAAGCCACCAGAGGATACCATACGGGCTACGGTAGAAAACCAAACTTGTACAAGGCTTGCTAGGGTAGGTGACACGGTACAATTAGGCAATTCCAGGGTAGATATACCAATTACGCTTCCGGGCCAGTGGTAACGCGTAGCAGCTACTACCGCCCACCTCGAGCCACACCCCCAAAATCAAAAATAAAAAGGGGCCACCAAATCAATCCAAAACTCTGAGTATAATATCGAAGGGATGTGTCCGATAAAAGGTGCTACCTTCTTAGCCCGTTAATCGCTTCTGTTTTAGCCACCTTATGCCAACTCACCGGAGTTGGGTCCACGTATTTACCTCAAAGGAAACACCGCCACCCTCCTACTTCATTCTGGAATCTCCACCGTGCATGGCTGCCAAAGTGGTTTTCAGTATTGACAGAGAGTATGCCCATATCTGATCCCGGTTCTTGCCAACCAATCATTATTATAACACCGCGGTCATTTCAAAATAATTATACTTCAAAACCAGGATATAATATTCATTTCAAAATCATATAAATACGATATCATTTTCGTTTTAAAAATCAAATCAATATGATATCATTTATAAAACCCAAATCAATATAATATCATTTTTATTTCAAATATATCCTTTTCCCAAAATCATAGCATTTTCAAATCATAATACCATGAAACCCATAATTTTGGGACAAAACTTCCAATACTAAAATTGTTTAATATTGAATTACTTTAATAATAAATTAGCTTCTTTAATTTCACAAATCAATTCCAAATATAGTTTTGAATTCCCAAATAAACCATTTCAATTTCCATATATTTCAAAGCTTTAAATATTCCACCATTTCAAAATTAATTCTTTGATAATCCCATATACATCAAATTCAATTACTATTATTTAGATTTGAAATATTTACGTAATAAGTCAAATATCATTTAAGAAAACCTTTAACTTCGCATAACTGGATATTTTTTCAATTTATTTAACTTGATGTATTCATTTAAATTAACTTTGTATTCATTTAAATCACTCTAAACCAAATCAAGTTATGAGAATCATACCCTTTAAAATATCAATTTTATTTAAATTTCAAATCAAATTTACTCGAGTATAATTCTCAAATAATTCAATTCAAACAAATTTCATGTTTTATCTTCCAACTTAATTTTTATTTAAGTCATTAGAAACTCTATATATACAATATCTTAAACAGGTACTTAACCGTACAATATAAAACAATCAAACTCATTATTAAACTTATTTTTATTCAAAAAAATTATACATAGCTTAAATTCAAGAATTTAACTACATATATATATAATAATATTTATATAATATAAAAATTTAATATTTATTAAACCGTATATTTCTTTTAAAAACCATAAAAAATCATTTCAAATTATTTATATACATAGGCCGACGGTGTCTGTATATAAATTTTCTATCCTTTGGTTAAGTGATATGGATATTTATCATTTCAATCCGTAATTTAAAATAAAAATACGGTTATATATCTTTTCAAACCGCAATCCCGAATGAAATAAAAATGCATAATAACTTGCATTTTATAACAACATAAAATAAAACATCCATTCACACAATCAATCATCCACCATTTATCACAATCATCGTCCAATTCAAACAATAACATCAATATAGAACAGATAATAAATAACAGGTAATTACTGGAAGTTTTATATTCAATAATAAACTAATTTAACTGGCAATTATATGTAAAATAAATTAAATAACAATTAAATCAAATAAATTTAATTTAACTGGAATGATGATTAAAATATGCCAAATAGTCATAAATAAATTTAAAATCACATCTGAAATTTATTTAACACACGTAAGAAATTTTAGAAGTTGTGAGTGGGTTAAAACACTTACCTTTTGAATTTAAATTGAATTTAAATCCAATTTAAACTCAAAATTTGAACAGTCTCCAAATTCATCCAAACTAGCCTCATAATGTCCGGAATTTCAATATGAACCTACCGGAGAAAACCGCGCATGAATTGGAGTTCCTATGTAAAAGTTATTGCATTAAAACGAGTTGAAAATCAAAATTGAATTAAAATAAAAATAATAGGCTAATACCAAAAGTTTGCCACGTCATCATCCTCTCTCTCCCTCGAATTGACTGCGAACAACACAGCACACACATGCATTTCACCCTCGTCATGACTTATTGCCGCTGCCGCCGCCCTCAGTTCGAACACCCCATGCCAACAGCTGCGTCGTGACCCCCCTGTAACGTACGCGATTTTTCGTTGCTGATAAACCGAATAGTTAGGGTTTTAAAAAGAAGAAAAAGACAGAAGAAGAGAGAAAAAGATAGAAAATAGAACGGAATAGAAAACAACAGAACAATATCAGAATCTCACAATCGCAGCGGAACAACATATAATAGATAAATGAATAATCTTTAAACAAAGAACTATATCAGTTATTACATTTCATTTCATTACATCAGAGTGTACAACAACAAACAACAACAAACAGCGGAAAAGAAATACTATATACTAGTAATACGCCATGTCATCCAGCTTGCCTCCTGCAACTCCTGAATATCCAGAATATCCTGATAAACCTTAACTCTTGACTGCCCGTGTGGAAATTGGTGGGCACCCAGAGTTTAGGAAGGAAAACAATAAACTCCGAGTCAGTCATGTGACTGGTGTGAGAACTCAAAACAGTTTATTTATCTTTAAAATCAAAATAGAGGAATATTTTTAAAGTCAATTCGCAATGTTTTTGAAAATGTAACTACCATAAGACCTCCCACCACACACACAATGCAAACGCAGACTTGGAGGAGATTTCTTCTTATGTTAGTCAAAGATGCTTGATACGCATTAAAAAGAAACATTTGATATTATTATTAGTGCATAGTGTAGAAATATTTCGAAAGTAGAATATAAATCTTAGCCAGCATAGGTACCATTATATTATGCCTACTATAACTACCATATTAGATGGCAGGTTCTACAACTAAAACCGTACAAGTCTCGTATTGTTTCTTTGGGTTTCCAACAAATGGTCAAGCCAAGGAACTTCCCATTGCCACATGGAAACGCCTCTGGAAGGACGTCCCGAGAACCTAACCGGATCTCTGCCAACACAAGGCTGGGTTACCTTTCAAACTAGGTAACAACTAACACGAGTATGCCATCCCCCGGTCCTTTGGGACCTTTATCCGAGAGCTCTCTAACCAACATCACACCATAATAAATAAAGTGTTCAACATGAGTAAGTATCTGGGCTCCATACCATGATACCACCCTTTTCTAGAAGGAAATGCACATACCCTAAAGGGAGCTACCCCTCATAACCTTGCTGCGTCTTTCCTGTTTTGACCGTTCCGGTGTGTGAGGCTCGACGAAGTCTCGTCCACAAAGCCACGCTTTAGTACAAAGCCATGCTTTGGGTCAACAAATAATCATAGAAATGATCACAAAGATAATTGATCAAACAAATGATCATATCACAAATGATCAAACCATGATCATTTCACAGCAACACTCGACATGTCACATTACCAAATTGGGAATATATCGCTGATAACCATCAACTACATAACCTCTGAGCTCGTACGTCTTAGAGAAGGGTGTTAAGCTAAGAGAATAAATTCTCCGCCACCAACAGAAATATATTTGAAAGAAATCGGCTTTATATCTCAATTTGTAATGTCAGACATACTATCCATACAAGTCTGTTCCGGGCTCGAGCAGAACCGAAGGCACTTACAAAGAAGTCCTTGCAATCCAGATATCCATAATCCTGATCGGATTCCCCATCACATATGGAGAACTCTATACCGGAGCAACTCGGTGCAGAGTCAATCGACAGGTCATCCTATCGCTCTCGCAAATATCCGGTCTTCAACACCGGTCATCAAATGCAATCCATAACGACGTATCACATACTCGGAATGGGTTATACGACCCCAAATTCCTTTCCCGGCTAACCCGAATAGTGAGCGCTTATTCAAAAATAAGTGTGGCATTCAAATTCAAACAAATCACAACAAATACCTTTCAAAAGTAAATATTGATAGTCGGTTATTGAACTATTAATGGATATGCACAACATCACCAGATTCAAAATAATTTTCCAAATTATTTATTTCCCAAAAATATCTTTACAAGATACATAATTTCAATACTTCAAAAATAAATCAATATTTATTTTTAAACAAATTCCCCTTTCTTTTATAAATTCCATAGTGAATTTTCAGTCCAAAATATTCATGCATATACGATTTCAATTATTCATTTTAATTTATCATCAAAAAGATAAATTCACAAAACGTTTCATTTCACATTGGAAAAACATTTCCATACTTATTTAATCATAAGTAATTCACAAATTTTATTTATTTTCAACCTTTGGAAAATATTCAATGTACTTAAATCGAAATTAAGCATATATTTCATTCTTTAAGGAAATCATTCTCTTAAACATATTTATTTTGGCCAAAACGAATGTTCCGTAAAACATCGTTACGACAACCCAAAATCACTAGTATAGGGATTCAAAATTAAAATAGATATATAAATCCCAATACTGTGCAAAACATTTCCTTTCGGAAATCATTTACTATAACAACAGTGTTATAGTCCACCATTTCCTTCTATTTCTCGAAAACGCCTATTTCAACAATGAATGTTGAAATCTATGGTTTCGAATTTTAATGCATTTAAAACATCGTTAGATCGTTTTAATTCTACTTAAAACATCACATCCAATACATTTCCTTTAACATATTATTCACTATTCAAAACGTGAATATACTTCGTTAACAAATTTCATCATTTCTATTCATTTTATTTCAAAGGATTATTCACTGTCTAAAACGTGAATATAACTCCATAAATAAGTTACAACAATTTACTTATCAAAATAAGTCGTTTGCGGATTTATAAAACAACGTTTATAAATTCCTTTATTAACCTATTCAATTTCATATCTCAATTATATACTAAAAGTTCATATTATAAGTTAAACACTGACGCAGCGGATAATTAACAAAACGATATGGAACGATGAAAGTAGCAATCGGTGGATTGAAGATACTGAAATGCCCCAAATTCGTTGATCACAAAGATACCGAATTCTAGCTATCTTCGACACGTTGATCGCGCACGATACCGTGAGAGAAGATCTTCAATTCTTCAAGCGTTGATCAAGCGCACTTGATTCCGCGAATCGGCTTCAACAATCATTGATTCGAGCGCACTCGAATATCCGAAAGTGGAGATAGGAGATTACACTCAACTACCAATTTAGGATGAAAGCACGCAGCAATTGTTAACCCGCCTTTTTACCATGCCATGGACATGCGGGTTTAACTTAATCGGTTGCACGTTCTTCAAGGTTGGTGTAGACGGATTCAGTCGACTGGATGGATGGATGACGCAACGTGCTTAGGAGATGGAAATATGACTGGATAAAGATGGATCAACTATAGTTTGGGTCTAGGAAATATGGTTCGGCATTGGCGATCATTCGGCATGGTAGGTCGACCGGCACGTTGGATCGTTCGGCATTGGTAGGTCGCTCGGCATCAGGGATCGTTCGGCATGGTAGGTCATTCGGCAGGATGGATCGTTCGGCATCAGGGATCGATCGGCATTAGATGTATCGCTCGGCATCCTAGCAGCTTTCAGCATGAAGAGTTGTACTCGGCATAAGTGGATGCTCGGCATAAGGCCATTCAGCTCTTTACACGGCATTGAAGTACGCTCGGCCTTCCAAGGCTGTGCTCGGCATCGAAGGGGGTTCGGCAGACCAAAACTGTACGCGGCATAGGGTCGTCCGGCTTAATTTGCTCGGCACGATTGCTCCTTAAAGGAAGTTAGCTTGCTCGGCTTAAGGTCGTCCAGGATCCAGGCGATGGTTCGGCATTCAGCATCCTACACGGCAAGCTTTTCAACCGGCATGTTCTTCATCTGGCATTCCATCTGCTCGGCATATCCTTTGCTCGGCATAACCTTTGCTCAGCATGTCCTGTGCTCGGCAAAACCCTTCACACGGCAAGCCTTTCACTCGGCACCCACGCTTCACTCGGTATTCTAGCATTGTTCGGCCCGTCTCCTCCATTCAACAGAGAGATCCATCGACTTGGAAAGGAGGGCTCGACATGCCGACTGATCGGCCTGTTCCACTCGGCATGCAGGGCGCGTCCTATCTAGACCGAGCTGTCTGGCCGTCTGGCCCACCAGGGAAGTCCAACCCACATTCATCTATAAATAGGGAGGCAGGGGCATAGAGAAAGAGATCTTTTTTCTCCTTTGCTCTCTGACCTTCTATTTCCTAAGGCTAAGGCTAGCCTATCACTTTGTAACTGTAATCGATTGTTACAGCAATAAAAAAGAAATTACTGGAGTGGACATAGGCCAGAGTTAGCCGAACCACTATAAATTCCGTGTCTTTACCGCTTTCATTTTAATTTCTGTTATTCTTCATATTAAATATCCTCTACATACATCCTACCCATGAACTGTGATTGTTGTTTCGTACTTTCACTTAGATTTGGGTGTTAGTGACCAATTTTGGCGCTAACATTTTGGTGCTTTCACTGAGAACTGAAGCAGTCAGGAATTTTGGAGTTAGAAACTTGGATTTAAAAGAGCAATGGCTAGACCATCAGCAAGGAAGTAAGTAATGGAAAGGAGCAATCAGGAGGGAAGCCAAGAGGCTTCCTCTGGAGATGGAGCAGGTGGAGCATCCATTTACATCACTAGAGAGGAAATGGAGGCGACGATGAAAAGACAAGAGGAGATGATGCAGACTCTTCTCAGACAATTCGCACAAACAGAAAATGCAGGAGCTCAGATCCGTGGAGCTGGATCAGAAGCACTCAACCAACAAGCAGAGGGAATAGCCCGGCAGGGGGCAACCCCCAATCAGCAAACAGCTATCAATCCAGATGGATCTAGACTTGGGGGCATACCACCAGGAAATGTTGGACCAACCCATGGAGGGATACCAGACGATGTCGTGCAACCCGACACCAACATGAGTGCAGGAGTGCAAGATGAGGAGTATGTGCCAGAATTCCCTCATAAACTCGGGGGGCAGACCAGAGGCGATGGACAAGGATTACATCTTGGGGGCAACGACAGACTAGCGGAGATGGTTAGACGGGCTATGAGAGGTGGATTGGTAAATAGAGACTTGGAGGATGTAAATAGGAGTCCTTTTACTCCTACTATCAGGCAAGCTAGGAACCCACCCGAATTTAAGCTACCAAATTTGGAAATGTATAATGGGAAGGCGGATCCAACGGTTCATCTGACGAAGTACATAAGGCATATGGAGGTACTGGGGGCATCGGATAAGGTCATGGCTCGATGCTTCCCATTGTATTTGATAGATATCGCAGCTATGTGTTTTAGACAGCTGGAGAATGGTTCTATCGGCACATGGACGGAGCTAATTGAGAGGTTATGAGACAGTTTCGGGTCCACATAGTTAGACCCAAAAACGTGATGACTCTGACATCTATGAAACAATGGAAAGGGGAATCACTCAGGGAGTTCTTAACCAGATTCAACGCAGCGGTAGCCTCAGTGGATCGACCCGATCCGTCAATGGTTTTGATGACAGCCGTCTCGAGAATCACGAATAACTCATATTTCAAAATATCATTTGAACGGGACCCACCGAGGGATCTCGGGGAGTTCTATCATGAGGCGGAAAGGTTCTTGAGGCAGGAGGATGCGCAGGCTGAGAGAGTAGGGAGAGAGGCTGAAGCTTATGTAGTGAGGGGTGGAGGTCCATCCAGGGAGGATCTAAGTAAAGATGATAAAGGAAAAAGGAAAACGAATGGAAATGGTGGCACTTCGAAGAAACCTCGGAGGGAGTCAAAGTTTTCTTCTTACACAGATTTAACTGAGACTCTAGAAAGGATTTACTTGGACACTCGAGGGCGGCTCCAATACCGAAGGCCAGCAAAGAGAGAGCCTTCAGAATACGAACGGACATCGGGAAAGCATTGCCTATTCCATGAGATGGATGGGAAAAACACAAACGACTATAGGCATTTAAGGGATATCATTGAGGAGCACGTAAGGAATGGTCACCTACAGCAATATGTCAGGAATCGAGCTACGGCAGGGGAGCAAGAGCAGCCACCACCTACCTCTAGCAATGGCGGCATTGGGTCTGGTCAACATCGGTTTACTATCAACTAAACAGGTTCATGGTTTTGAATAAGTAATAGAACTCAAAGTAATACGGCTAGGTCACTTACACACGTACGGGATTGAGGACGGTCCCTAGGTGTGCTCTGAGATAACTGAAAACCGTACTACTTGAGTCTATGAAATCCTTCTTTCTTTCTAATTTTCTACAAACTTTGGTTTTCTCTTTCGTATTTCGGACATTTACTTTTCTTTGGTATGGTTTTGGAGTTTGGATTGAACTCCCGGTTTGGTTGGTTTTTTCTTGGTTTCCCATTCTGGTTTGGATGTTTGATTTTTGATATGGATTTCTAGTTTTATATTTGGTTTTGGATCAATGTAATAAACAGTTCAGGTTTTATAATTACTGTCCCGACCGGAGAGACAGGGCAATGATCACAAGTTACGAGTCCCTTCGCCGGAGAGCGAAGAAATGGACTCGGGCAGAATATAAAAAGTCCTTGACCAGAGAGTCAAGGCCGGAGAGCGAAGAAATGGACTCGGGCAGAATATAAAAAGTCCTTGACCAGAGAGTCAAGGCCGGAGAATATAAAAAGTCCTTGACCGGAGAGTCGAGGCCGGAGAATATAAAAATTCCTTGACCGGAGAGTCAAGGCCGGAGAATATAAAAAGTCCTTGACCGGAGAGTCGAGGCCGGAGAATATAAAAAATCCTTGACCGGAGAGTCGAGGCCGTAGAATATAAAAAGTCCTTGGCCAGAGAGTCGAGGCCGGAGAATATAAAAAGTCCTTGACCGGAGAGTCAAGGCCGGAGAATATAAAAAGTCCTTGACCGGAGAGTCCAGGCTGGAGAATGTAAAAAGCCCTTGACCGGAGAGTCGAGGCTAGTGAATATCAAAGTCCTTGGCCGGGGTGCCGAGGCTGGAGAATATCAAAATCCTTTGCCGGATTGCTGAGGCCGGTGAATATCAAAGTCTTTGACCGGAGAGTCGAGGCCGGAGAACATACAAGCCTGTGATGGAAAAGTCAAGGCTGGAACAGGATAACACGACCCGGCGAGGTCTACAAAATCAAGATTAAGCCCAGAGAGGTCATGGATTTGATGATATGGTTACAAAAAGGATGTGGACTTTGGATATCAGATTTGAGGCTATTCAAAAAACACCTTCCAATAGCAAGGCATGTTTTGGGGGGCAAGTGTTAACCCGCCTTTTTACCAGGCCATGGACATCCGGGTTTAACTTAATCGGTTGCACGTTCGTCAAGGCTGGTGTACGATGGATTCAGTCGACTGGATGGATGGATGACGCAACGTGCTTAGGAGATGGAAATATGACTGGATAAAGATGGATCAACTATAATTTGGGTCTAGGAAATATGGTTCGGCATTGGCGATCATTCGGCATGGTAGGTCGACCGGCACGTTGGATCGTTCGACATTGGTAGGTCGCTCGGCATCAGGGATCGTTCGGCATGGTAGGTCGTTCGGCAGGATGGATCGTTCGGCATCAGGGATCGATCGGCATTAGATGTATCGCTCGGCATCCTAGCAGCTTTCGGCATGAAGAGTTGTACTCGGCATAGGTGGATGCTCGGCATAAGGCCATTCAGCTCTTTACACGGCATTGAAGTACGCTCGGCCTTCCAAGGCTGTGCTCGGTATCGAAGGGGGTTCGGCAGACCAAAACTGTACGCGGCATAGGGTCGTCTGGCTTAATTTGCTTGGAACGATTGCTCCTTAAAGGAAGTTAGCTTGCTCGGCTTAAGGTCATCCGGCATCCAGGCGATGGTTCGGCATCCAGCATCCCACACGGCAAGCTTTTCACCCCGGCATGTTCTTCATCTGGCATTCCATCTGCTCGGCATATCCTTTGCTCGGCATAACCTTTGCTCAGCATGTCCTGTGCTCGGCAAAACCCTTCACACGGCAAGCCTTTCACTCGGCACCCACGCTTCACTCGGCATTCTAGCATTGTTCGGCCCGTCTCCTCCATTCAACAGAGAGATCCATCGACTTGGAAAGGAGGGCTCGGCATGCCGACTGATCGGCCTGTTCCACTCGGCATGCAGGGCGCGTCCTATCTAGACCGAGCTGTCTGGCCGTCTGGCCCACCAGGGAAGTCCAACCTACATTCGTCTATAAATAGGGAGGCAGGGGCACAGAGAAAGGGATCTTTTTTCCCCTTTGCTCTCTGACCTTCTATTTCCTAAGGCTAAGGCTAGCCTATCACTTTGTAACTGTAATCGATTGTTACAGCAATAAAAAAGAAATTAGTGGAGTGGACGTAGGCCAGAGTTAGCCGAACCACTATAAATTCTGTGTCTTTACCGCTTTCATTTTAATTTCTGTTATTCTTCATATTAAATATCTTCTACATACATCCTACCCGTGAACTGTGATTGTTGTTTGGTACTTTCACTTAGATTTGGGTGTTAGTGACCAATTTTGGCGCTAACAGCAATCAAACAAGAATTTTATTCCAAAAATCAACCACTTTACAAATGACTCAACCCCGCTAATTATAGAGTTTACATCCCACACACAACTCAACATTTGACAACACTTAGGTCGGCCACGGCCTAACACTTAGGTCGGCCACGACCTAACACTTGCGACTTAAACGAACACATCACAACATTATCAGCACATTACAACACCACCGACCTACCATAGGTCGTTAATGACCTATCACAAACATTCCCGGGTTAACACGTTTAACGACTTAACAAATAGAATACATCACAATACAGGCCTCACGCGACCTAACATATACACAAACGCGACTCAACTTAGGTCGTTGACGACCTAACAACACGCGACTCAAATCCATGACGACCTACGACCTAAGAAAACCCAGCAACTCAAGAGAAAACGCGACTTAGCCCAAACCCGCCTCCAATCCTCTTCATGCGTCCTAAGCTTTATGCGGCATACTGAGTGAGTAACTCGCTAGGTCGCTCATGACTTATCATAGGTCGTTCGAACGACTCATCCCATGGTTTCAGTTCGTTAGGTCGTTGGCGAGTTAAAATAGCGCCGTTAGGTCGTTTAACATCTTCAGAGCGTCCTAAAGAAACGTTAGGTCGCTAGCGACCTAATACTTTATCAATTGGCATTACATTATTAGGTCGTAACCCGTATGAGTTAGGTCGACTCGGTGCCACTTCCCTTTCTGGTCTCCAGTTAGGTCGGGAACGACCCAAACTTCCCTTTTTAGGTCGTGGACAACCTAGGCTTTCAACTTTTGGTTTCCAGTTAGGTCAGAAACGATTTAAACCTTGGAAACTGATAGCTTGCAATTCTTCGACCCTGGTCTGAGCTGCATCATCCTCCCCAGGTTGACAAAAATTCGCCCTCGAATTTGTAAATTCTTCCACATCAGATTGTTCATCTCCATAATATGGCACAAGATGCTTAACGTTGAACACGTCAGAAGTGTACACATCCTCCGGCAGTTTCAACTTATAAGCATTTTCATTAATCCATTTTACAACTTCTATAGGACCAATCTTTCGAGATTTAAGCTTATTGTATGCACCCACTGGAAAGTGATCCTTCGTCAATACAGCATAAACCAAATCACCTTCCTTAAATTCAACACTTCGTCGTTTCAAATCTGCAAACTTCTTATATTTCTCATTCGACTTCTCCAATCGTTCCTGAACGATTTTATGACATTCAGTTAACTCATCAACAAAATCAACGGCCCGTTTAACCGTCCCCTTCGGTTGTGGTACTACCGCCAAATCCAACGGTCCCCTTGGTAAACTTGAATATACAATCTGAAATGGACTGTAACCTGTGCTTCTATTAACCGCATGATTATGTGCAAACTCTGCTTGGCATAACTTCATGTCCCAACTCTTCAGATTATCCTTCACAAGACACTGCAATAAATTTCCCAATGATCGGTTGACAACTTCTGTCTGTCCATCTGTTCGCGGATGATAAGCGCTGCTAAATTTTAGCTTCGTTCCAACCATCTTCCACAAACTTAACCAAAAATGGCTTAAAAATCTAGTATCCCGATCAGAAACAATAGATTCTGGTAAACCATGCAATCGATACACCTCCTTAAAGAATAATTGTGCCACTCGAACCGCATCCGCTGTCTTCTTGCAGGCAATAAAATGTGCCATCTTCGAAAATCTGTCAACGACCACATAGATAGAATCATTTCCATGCTGCGTTCTCGGCAATCCCAACACAATGTTCATACTCACATCTACCCATGGTTTAGCTGGTACAGGTAACGGCATATACAACCCCGCATTCGGAGCTGTTCCCTTCGAAACTTGACAAATATGACATCTCTCCACAAACCTCTCTACCTCTTTTCTCATTGATGGCCAAAAATAAGATTGAGAAATTAACTGCAAAGTACGATCTCTACCCACATGGCCTTCTTCATGTAGCTCTTTGATAATCTTCATTCTCAAACTGCTCTCCGGAATACATAATCAATTTCCTTTAAACAGAAAACCATCAACCAATACAAATTCATCAGCACTTCCTTCCTTGACCCTTTCAACAAATTTCATAAAATATGGATCTTCTTCAATCAGTTCTGGAAACTATTCAAACCCGATCACCTCAACTGTCATTGTTGTTAATAAATGACTCCTCCTACTTAAAGCATCAGCTACCGATTTGTCACCCCAGACTTATGTTTGACAATAAAAGTAAACTGCTATAAATAGGCAATCCACGATGCATGCCTTGCTGAAATCTTGTCCTGTCCTTGCATATGCTTCAACGCCTCATGATCAGTGTACAGAACAAATTCTTTCTGAAACAAATAGTGTCTCCAATGCTTAACAGTCTGAACAATTGCATAAAACTCCATATCGTACGTGCTATACCTCATCTTCGCTCCTAACAACTTCTCACTAAAATAAGCAACTGGTTTCCCACTCTGACTCAATACTCCCCCAATTCCAACCTTTGAGGCATCAGTATGTAGTTCAAACAATAACTGGAAATCTGGTAAAACTAGAATTGGTGCAGACGTCAATAGTTCCTTTATTCTCTCAAAAGCAACCCCCGCTTCCTCTGACCACTCAAACTTCTTTCCTTTCATGCAATCAGTAACTGGTGCCATCACGCTACTGAAGTGTGGGATGAATCTTCGGTAGAATGATGCCAACCCATGAAAACTTCTAACTTCAGTGATAGTCCTCGGATGTGGCCAATTTCTAATAGCTTCCACTTTATTCCGATCCACCTGGATTCCTTCTCCCGATACAACATACCCCAGAAATAAAACACTCCTTGCCATAAACACACATTTCTTCGTTGCGGCATAAAACTGTTCCTGTCGTAATACCATCAACACTTCTTTCAAATGGTGAACATGCTCCTCCATACCCCTGCTATATATCAGAATATCATCGAAATATACCACCACAAATTTCCCGATAAAAGGTCTAAAAATTTGATTCATCACTCGCATGAATGTACTTGGTGCATTTGAAAGACCAAACGGCATGACCAGCCATTCGTACAACCCCTCTCTCGTCTTGAAAGCTGTCTTCCATTCGTCTCCAGGTCTAATCCGAATTTGATGATAGCCGCTCTTCAAATCAATCTTCGAAAAGATAGTTGCCCCACTCAACTGATCCAGCAAGTCATACAACCTTGGCATTGGAAATCTATATCTCACCGTAATCTTGTTCAATGCTCTACTGTCAGTGCACATCCTCCAAGTTCCATCCTTCTTTGGTACCAATAAGGCTGGCACAGCACACGGACTCAAACTCTCCTGCACTCGTCCTTGTTCAAGCAACTCTTCCACCTGCCTCCTCAACTCTTCATGTTCCTTTGGACTCATTCGATAATGTGGTCTATGCGGTAATACTGCTCCCGGAACAAGATCGATTTGATGTTGAATGTCTCTCAGTGGTGGTAACTCCTTAGGCAACTCTTCTGGAAACACGTCCTCAAATTCTTTCAAAACTGGCTTCGCTTCTTCTGGGATTTCAACCTCTTCACTACAATCTCGTCTAATTAACAAATAGACTTCAGGTTCCTCTTCAACCTCCTTGATAAACTCCTTCAAAGATAGTAAAGTTTTCAGTTCTTCGATCTCCTCTAGCTTGCTTTCCTTCTGTTGCTGCTTCTTGGGAACTAAAATAATCTTAGTACCTTCAAACATGAAACTGTAACTATTAGCACGACCATCGTGTTGTACTGCTCTATCCAACTGCCATGGTCTGCCCAACAACAGATGACGCACAACATGTCTACAACATCACACCAAATTTCGTCTTTGTATTTCTTCCCAATTGAAAAATTCACACAAGCCCTTCGTCCAACCTTCACTTCACCACCCTTCCTTAACCACGCTAACTTGTACGGTTTAGGATGCTTTTCAGTTTTCAAGTTCAACTTCCTCACTGCTTCAGTAGAGATAATATTGTCACAACTCCCAGCATCAATGACGAACTTGCAAACCTTTCCCATGATAGTGCATGTGGACTGAAATATGTTATTCCTCAACCAACTGTCTTCCTCTTCCTGTTTCGGTGCCAAATAACTTCTCCTCATCATAAGGTTACAACCCTCATCTCCGGATAATTCTTCTTCTTTCTCTTCATAAGATGAATTAGAACATTCAGCTTCCACATCCTCTTCTTCTATCTCTGCAACCATTGCTCTCCTCTTAGGCTTCGGACATTCATTGCTCTTGTGACCCAATTCCTGACAATTGTAACATTTGAAACTGCTATTAACCTTCGCCTTCTCAACCTCCTTCACAACTGGTTTTGCGACAGCTTTAGGAACATTAGAACTTCCACTAACACCCTTCATTTGATTGTTGGAATTGGTAAACACACCACCTCCACGCCTTCCCTGCTTCTCGCAAGCCAACGCTTTCTGATGTGCCTCCGCCACAGATCTTGGATCAAACATATTAACCATATCCTGAATCTACATTCGCAACCCTCCAACAAACCTAGCAGTCAACTGTTCTTCTGTCTCCATAATATCATTCCTAGCAATGAGTTGGTAAAATTCATCTGCATAATCAGTAACTGACCTCGTCCCCTGCCTTAGATTCTGCAATCTCTGGTACATGAGTGATTGATAGTTGTAAGGTAAAAATGTAGCCCTCATCAACTTCTTCATCTTCTCCCAAGATTCAATCTTTGACTTTCCCATTCTCTCCCGTGTAAGTTTAGTTTGCTGCCACCATGCTAAAGCTCTTCCCCTCAACCTAGTAGCAACAAACTTCACTCTTCTATGCTCAGGAACCTCCTTGAAATAAAAGATCTCTTCAACATTAGATAACCAATCAAGAAATTCTTCTGCTACCATTCCACCCTTGAATTCTGGAATTTCCATCTTCATACCCGATTCCCATCGACGATCATTGTAACAACCCGCATATTTATCGATTTTAAATTTAAATATTTTATCGTTCGTCGGATTTTGGTCCGAAAAGCTACTTTTTGCATACGGTCGAATTAGGACTCGAAACCACCTCCATTGAGTTCAAAATGCCGTTTGCGACCTTTTTGAGTATAAGCTTCGATATGTTTGAAGAAAGTTGATTTCTGCTACTTTTTACTTTGGGTTTGGTTTCTGGGCTCAACCCTATGTTAACTTATGCTCAAATCTGAGCCACTCTTCCCCACTCACCCTCATTCTCTTCTCATTTCAGTTTTTAGAGTGTTAATGGTGGAGAGGAAAAAGAATTAAAACTCCAAGCCCTAACTTCCTTAGCAAATCCATCTCCTTGCTCCAAACTCAAGAAGAACTACTTGGTAAGCATCTCCTTCACCTTCTCCAACTCTTTCTCCATTCAATTTCAGAAATTTCCTAAACCTAATTTTGGGAATGTTTCTCTTTTAAGCTTAGATTCAAGCTTCTAGTGTTGAGATTGAAGAGTGCTTGTTCTTGCCATTGCTTTTAAGCTTCATCTTCATAAATTTTAGTTCAAAGGTGAGATTTTTATCTCACATCTATGACTATAATTATCTTTGGTTGTTGGGTATGAATTCCTAACACTTCTTCATGTGCATTTGCTCTTGTTTTGGATTGATTTTGTGAATACTACAATTTTTGGGTTTTTAAGTCAAATTTGTGTGAAATCCTTTTATGGATGTTTGATTCATTTTTTTGGTGATGCACCGAGGTGCATATAGGGCCGGGTTGCCGATTGGCATAAACCCTTAGAGCCAATGTCCGTCCGGTTGCATTTTGGAAGAGTTTGCTCTTCATTTGAATAAGGTTGAAAAACAGCCCAGGCATGATTCAGTCGACTGAAAAACTCTGTTCAGTCGACTGAACCTGAAACCCGAGAGTTTCCAGGCATGATTCAGTCGACTGAAAAACTCTACACAGTCGACTGAAACTGGAAACAGAAAGTTTCCTGAACCTGGAAAATTTCCATGTACAGGGTCAGTCGACTGAAAATCTCTGTTAAGTCGACTGAACCTGCTGTTTGAGTCCAATTTGCCTTTTTGGATTGAATTTCCAATTTAAATCGATTCGTGATGATCCTATTTATTGTCATCATTTATTATCATCTTTGATGACTTATTTTCTTTGGGAATTTTAGATATATCCACTTCGATGGATCCTTTATCGATTTCATTGGATTTTATTCACATCTTTGAATGTGATCTTTGTGATTGATTGTTTCTACAATCCCCCTTGTGCTTTGTCACTTTAAAAATATAAAGGTTTTCTATACTAGTAGTAAATATCAAAACTCTTTCCTCAAACGATTTCAATACTATTAATACCAAATTCGTTTATAAAACCGTTTTCCAATCCATTAGTATATATAAACCTTTACCTCACTCGTATGAGAAATCTAATTAAACGACTTAATAAAACGAGTGGTATGAAACGCTTGCGTTTACTTCGTCGGTTAATTCTTGGACTTGTTCGATTGAACCTCTTGTGACAATTTTCTAGTGGAGATCTACAATTTGTTCGTAAATATTTAAGTTAAGCTAGTGGTTATGGGACATGAGGCTAAGCTCGTATATTTACTAGCTTATTGTAATTGACACTTCTCTTTGATCATGACGATCATTTTAGGTTTTTGACTAGCATCGTGCTATGTCTTTGTGATTTGGTTCATCGGACGTCCCGCTGTACGACGTCGTTGTTCCCTTTGATTGTGATTTGGTTCATCGGATGTCCCGCTGTACGACGTCGTTGATCCTTTCCTTGTGATTTCTGGATCTCGTGTGTTGAATTCTGGAATTTATGTTTCACCAACTTTTACGATGGGCATTGATGTATGTGTCATATATTGTGGCTTGGTGAATGAAATTAGGAGTATGACATTCCTTTTTATCTTGAGTAGGTTATTGTGATATTGATTAATCTCTTGTTGATTTTCAATTACTATTTTATCACAGCTTGGCATTGTGATTATTATATGTTTATGTCATATCTCTTATTATATATCACTTCATCTGATATTTATAGCTAGACTGATCCGTTTATTATTTTCTTATTAAATAATACTCGGGTCAGACCGAGATGTTACAGGTGCGTCGGCTTGACTTCTCTCTTGGGATTGATCCCTCTGACTTTTGGCTAACTACTTAGATTAGTAGTTTTTGTTGTATACATTTGAGATTTAGACTCCTTGATGTATACTTATACTTTTGTCTAGCACTTGTATCTATTCCTTTGTATTATTGTGGATCTTTTTAGATCACTACTCTGATGTACACTTTCTAGTGTAATATTCATATCTTATTCCGCCTTTGTGATATGAATTGTCTGTGACTGATTTATGTTATGTTTATTTCTATATTTGTTTCCGAAGAAATTATAGCCACTGTGTAGTAGCTTTGAGTTTGTATCGGTATGTCGGATTTCCTCTTGAGACGAAAAGTTATATTTTTATCCGGTATATCGGTACTCGCCCAAAGCAATTGTACAGATGGTCGCTCCTCAACAGCCTTATTCTCCGTGCTAGTTGACAGCATTCACAGTAATGTTCTTGGCTAGCGTGGGTATAGAGGTGGGGCGTCACAGCTTGGTATCAGAGCCAAACTTCGGAACAATGTAGAATAATTTAGCAAGGATCATGTCCTTAGTCTTTCTTAGGAGTTGGGCTTTAGGATTTTATTCGGGTCTTCGTACCGTTCTATCCTACTTTCTTTTATGATTCCTTGTTTTATCTATCAAGATTGCTTGATATTCATTTTGAGAATAACATTTTCCTCTTCTTTCTTTCTTTCTTAAAGAAGAGAAATGGTTAGACCAGGCCGTCCCAGCGCCGGTCAATCTAGTGCTACTACCCAGGATGGAGCATTTATGTCTGCTCAACAACTTTTGGATCTCGTAAAGAATCAAGAGTTTATCTATGCTTTGAGTAAGAACCCCGAAATGGTTCTACCTTTGAAACTTGAAGTTTCTTTCAATCAGCTTGTGGATGTTACTCTTCTTCATGGAGAGATTGGTAAAGGAAGTGTTTGTGATATTGGGACTTCCAAGAAGAGGCATATTAAGTTCAAGAGCCTTAATCCCAATAAGAGAGTGAAGCAAACTACTTTTGTAGCAGAGACTCCAATCCCTTATCGTGGAGGATGCTACAATTGTAATTCTAAGGAACACTATGCGAATATGTGTCCAAAACCCCATTCTTGTCGCTATTGCAAGAAACCGGGTCATCTTTTATCTGCATGTCCCAAACTTTTGAATAAGGACATGAGAAAGCTAAATATTGTGCAAGCCCCTAGCAACTCTTCTCTTAGTCAAGGTATTTTACATTTAATCCTTGATGACATTTGCTTTGTGATTATCTTGTTCATGTTCTTTTTTATATAGTTTCCATCTCACTATTTTATATCAAGAAGAACTTGTTGATTCTTTCTTTTTAAACATTTTTGGGCTTGATGACTTCTTTGAGGATTGTGAATCTGGATGGTAGATCCGCAACACTCAATTTGCTTTTGTTTAGATGTCGAGATTGTTTTATGTGACTTTTCTTTCTGAGCCGATATTTACTTTGGCTTCGGAATTGATTTTTTTTGAAAGGATCGGCTTAATCATTGTGAAGTCCATATCCTATTTTTCGGGTGGACTATTCATCTTCGACATTTTCAATCTGTTAAGCAGATTTCTATTTTTCCTTTATGATTTTGATTCCAACTTGATGGCATCATTTTATTCTTTAAGCCCACTTATAAGGAAAGTGTTATTTCTCTCATTCATGTAGTTTGAGAGATTTTCCGGTATTTTTGAGTTTGTCTTAGGATTATCACCTAAGAAATCTTTTGTGGGGTGTTAAGGTCTTTTCAGTTTGACCTTACCACCAATTTTCATTTGGCTACGAGTCGCGTGAGTTAGCATTCCACTTACGCACTCCGCACTCGTTATGATTCTATGAATGAATTATTATGTCATTCAAATTGTCCAGCTTGTTTCATCCGTTTTATAAATCCAATATTCTATGAAAATTTCGATGAGACCATTCTTGTATTTATTGATTTTGGATGAAAATAGTAATTTAAAATTTTGCAAATCTTTTTCATAAGATTTATTTATCCTATAAAATATGATTTTGTGATTGTATTGCCCGTTGAGTGCTTTAAGAATTTTGGTCGATGCGCTTGATCAACGTTATCGATAGAAATTTCCTAAACGCTTTGATGAGACAATCAGACTCAGTATATTAACTTGAAAATGTAAAATTTTTGTAGAAAGATTATTACATAAAAGTAAAAATGTAATTTTGGAAGTTTTAACTTTTCGGGAAAGAGAATTATATTAAAAGAAGTTCTTTCTTTTCGATACTCTTATTCCTTCTTGTGATTCCTGAAGGGGAACCAAGACTTTGCTATTTGTACCTATTGGTTTGGGATGCCATTCTCTTGCAAAGGAGAACGTTCTATCACTTGTGCTTCTAAATCATTATAGCTTCTCGGGACTAGATATGCCACTTATGATCTAGTGCTCTCGGCTAATGTTTTGCTTTTGGAATTTGACATCATCATATTTGGATGAGAAATTCATTCTCTATCTCGATCATAAATCTTTGGAATATTTATGTTCTCTTAAGGAACTGCTCGTAGACTCGAGTTCCTGACATCTTATGATCTTGATATTCCTTTTTATTCCCGAAAGGGAAATCGTGTTGCCAATGCGCTTTGTCGTAGGCAACAAGTAGTTGATTCTTTGATGTTGTCTGAATGGAATTATTTTTCTATCAAGTTCATCGGACGTTTTGGTATACTTCGTTTTATTGAGCTTTATCTCAATTCTTTTAAGGACTAGCGTCCGATGTCCTTTTATTGTGTTCGGTTCATCGGATGTACCGTTGTACTACATCGATGTCTTTTCTTTTGATTCATCGGATGTACCGTTGTACTACATCGATGTCTTTGCTTTTGATTCATCGGATGTACCGTTTGTACTACATCGATGTCTTTGCTATTTGATTCATCGGATGTACCATTTGTACTACATCGATGTCTTTGCTTTTGATTCATCGGATGTACCGTTTGTACTACATCGATGTCTTTTCTTTTGATTCATCGGATGTACCGTTTGTACTACATCGATGTCTTTGCTATTTGATTCATCGGATGTACCGTTTGTACTACATCGATGTCTTTGCTTTTGATTCATCGGATGTACCGTTTGTACTACATCGATGTCTTTTCTTTTGATTCATCGGATGTACCGTTTGTACTACATCGATGTCTTTGCTATTTGATTCATCGGATGTACCGTTTGTACTACATCGATGTCTTTGCTTTTGATTCATCGGACGTACCGTTTGTACTACATCGATGTCTTTTCTTTTGATTCATCGGATGTACCGTTGTACTACATCGATGTCTTTGCTATTTGATTCATCGGATGTACCGTTTGTACTACATCGATGTCTTTGCTTTTGATTCATCGGATGTACCGTTTGTACTACATCGATGTCTTTTCTTTTGATTCATCGGATGTACCGTTTGTACTACATCGATGTCTTTGCTTTTGATTCATCGGATGTACCGTTGTACTACATCGATGTCTTTGCTTTTGATTCATCGGATGTACCGTTTGTACTACATCGATGTCTTTTCTTTTGATTCATCGGATGTACCGTTGTACTACATCGATGTCTTTTCTTTTGATTCATCGGATGTACCGTTGTACTACATCGATGTCTTTTCTTTTGATTCATCGGATGTACCGTTGTACTACATCGATGTCTTTTCTTTTGATTCATCGGATGTACCGTTGTACTACATCGATGTCTTTTCTTTTGATTCATCGGATGTACCGTTGTACTACATCGATATCTTTTCTTTTGATTCATCGGATGTACCGTTGTACTACATCGATGTCTTTGCTATTTGATTCATCGGATGTACCGTTTGTACTACATCGATGTCTTTGCTATTTGATTCATCGGATGTACCGTTTGTACTACATCGATGTCTTTGCTTTTGATTCATCGGATGTACCGTTTGTACTACATCGATGTCTTTGCTTTTGATTCATCGGATGTACCGTTTGTACTACATCGATGTCTTTGCTTTTGATTCATCGGATGTACCGTTGTACTACATCGATGTCTTTGCTTTTGATTCATCGGATGTACCGTTTGTACTACATCGATATCTTTTCTTTTGATTCATCGGATGTACCATTGTACTACATCGATGTCTTTTCTTTTGATTCATCGGATGTACCGTTGTACTACATCGATGTCTTTTCTTTTGATTCATCGGATGTACCGTTGTACTACATCGATGTCTTTGCTATTTGATTCATCGGATGTACCGTTTGTACTACATCGATGTCTTTTCTTTTGATTCATCGGATGTACCGTTGTACTACATCGATGTCTTTTCTTTTGATTCATCGGATGTACCGTTGTACTACATCGATGTCTTTTCTTTTGATTCATCGGATGTACCGTTGTACTACATCGATGTCTTTGCTATTTGATTCATCGGATGTACCGTTGTACTACATCGATGTCTTTTCTTTTGATTCATCGGATGTACCGTTGTACTACATCGATGTCTTTTCTTTTGATTCATCGGATGTACCGTTTGTACTACATCGATGTCTTAGCTTTTGATTCATCGGATGTACCGTTTGTACTACATCGATGTCTTAGCTTTTGATTCATCGGATGTACCGTTTGTACTACATCGATGTCTTTGCTTGGGTTCATTGGGCGTACCGTTTTTGTACTACGCTGATGTCCCAAATTGTTTGAGTTTCTAGTTTCTCGGGCGTACCGTTTTTGTACTACGCCGTTGCACCGGCTCAATTTTCTGCTATTCTTGACGTTCCCCACGTCTTTTATCTACGGGAATGCCTTAGGGATTCCGGTTTTCATTCTTGAGCCCGGTATTATTGTGGAAATTGAAGTTTCACCAGGTTTCTTGCTAACTCTTTTGTGCACTTTATGGTGAACTTCCTATTTCAAAATTTTCTTTTGTGTTAATATGCTTCTATGGTTGTTACTTCATATATTTCCTTCTTACTTATTGCGAGGACGCAATTTCTTTAAGGAGGGGAGTCTGTAACAACCCGCATATTTATCGATTTTATATTTAAATATTTTATCGTTCGTCGGATTTTGGTCCGAAAAGCTACTTTTTGCATACGGTCGAATTAGGACTCGAAACCACCTCCATTGAGTTCAAAATGCCGTTTGCGACCTTTTTGAGTATAAGCTTCGATATGTTTGGAGAAAGTTGATTTCTGCTACTTTTTACTTTGGGTTTGGTTTTTGGGCTCAACCCTATGTTAACTTATGCTCAAATCTGAGCCACTCTTCCCCACTCACCCTCATTCTCTTCTCATTTCAGTTTTTAGAGTGTTAATGGTGGAGAGGAAAAAGAATTAAAACTCCAAGCCCTAACTTCCTTAGCAAATCCATCTCCTTGCTCCAAACTCAAGAAGAACTACTTGGTAAGCATCTCCTTCACCTTCTCCAACTCTTTCTCCATTCAATTTCAGAAATTTCCTAAACCTAATTTTGGGAATGTTTCTCTTTTAAGCTTAGATTCAAGCTTCTAGTGTTGAGATTGAAGAGTGCTTGTTCTTGCCATTGCTTTCAAGCTTCATCTTCATAAATTTTAGTTCAAAGGTGAGATTTTTATCTCACATCTATGACTATAATTATCTTTGGTTGTTGGGTATGAATTCCTAACACTTCTTCATGTGCATTTGCTCTTGTTTTGGATTGATTTTGTGAATACTACAATTTTTGGGTTTTTAAGTCAAATTTGTGTGAAATCCTTTTATGGATGTTTGATTCATGTTTTTGGTGATGCACCGAGGTGCATATAGGGCCGGGTTGCCGATTGGCATAAACCCTTAGAGCCAATGTCCGTCCGGTTGCATTTTGGAAGAGTTTGCTCTTCATTTGAATAAGGTTGAAAAACAGCCCAGGCATGATTCAGTCGACTGAAAAACTCTGTTCAGTCGACTGAACCTGAAACCCGAGAGTTTCCAGGCATGATTCAGTCGACTGAAAAACTCTGCACAGTCGACTGAAACTGGAAACAGAAAGTTTCCTGAACCTGGAAAATTTCCATGTACAGGGTCAGTCGACTGAAAATCTCTGTTAAGTCGACTGAACCTGCTGTTTGAGTCCAATTTGCCTTTTTGGATTGAATTTCCAATTTAAATCGATTCGTGATGATCCTATTTATTGTCATCATTTATTATCATCTTTGATGACTTATTTTCTTTGGGAATTTTAGATATATCCACTTCGATGGATCCTTTATCGATTTCATTGGATTTTATTCACATCTTTGAATGTGATCTTTGTGATTGATTGTTTCTACAATCCCCCTTGTGCTTTGTCACTTTAAAAATATAAAGGTTTTCTATACTAGTAGTAAATATCAAAACTCTTTCCTCAAACGATTTCAATACTATTAATACCAAATTCGTTTATAAAACCGTTTTCCAATCCATTAGTATATATAAACCTTTACCTCACTCGTATGAGAAATATAATTAAACGACTTAATAAAACGAGTGGTATGAAACGCTTGCGTTTACTTCGTCGGTTAATTCTTGGACTTGTTCGATTGAACCTCTTGTGACAATTTTCTAGTGGAGATCTACAATTTGTTCGTAAATATTTAAGTTAAGCTAGTGGTTATGGGACATGAGGCTAAGCTCGTATATTTACTAGCTTATTGTAATTGACACTTCTCTTTGATCATGACGATCATTTTAGGTTTTTGACTAGCATCGTGCTATGTCTTTGTGATTTGGTTCATCGGACGTCCCGCTGTACGACGTCGTTGTTCCCTTTGATTGTGATTTGGTTCATCGGATGTCCCGCTGTACGACGTCGTTGATCCTTTCCTTGTGATTTCTGGATCTCGTGTGATGAATTCTGGAATTTATGTTTCACCAACTTTTACGATGGGCATTGATGTATGTGTCATATATTGTGGCTTGGTGAATGAAATTAGGAGTATGACATTCCTTTTTATCTTGAGTAGGTTATTGTGATATTGATTAATCTCTTGTTGATTTTCAATTACTATTTTATCACAGCTTGGCATTGTGATTATTATATGTTTATGTCATATCTCTTATTATATATCACTTCATCTGATATTTATAGCTAGACTGATCCGTTTATTATTTTCTTATTAAATAATACTCGGGTCAGACCGAGATGTTACAGGTGCGTCGGCTTGACTTCTCTCTTGGGATTGATCCCTCTGACTTTTGGCTAACTACTTAGATTAGTAGTTTTTGTTGTATACATTTGAGATTTAGACTCCTTGATGTATACTTATACTTTTGTCTAGCACTTGTATCTATTCCTTTGTATTATTGTGGATCTTTTTAGACCACTACTCTGATGTACACTTTCTAGTGTAATATTCATATCTTATTCCGCCTTTGTGATATGAATTGTCTGTGACTGATTTATGTTATGTTTATTTCTATATTTGTTTCCGAAGAAATTATAGCCACTGTGTAGTAGCTTTGAGTTTGTATCGGTATGTCGGATTTCCTCTTGAGATGAAAAGTTATATTTTTATCCGGCATATCGGTACTCGCCCAAAGCAATTATACAGATGGTCGCTCCTCAACAGCCTTATTCTCCGTGCTAGTTGACAGCATTCACAGTAATGTTCTCGGCTAGCGTGGGTATAGAGGTGGGGTGTCACAATCATCATCTACATCTCGATATGAATTTCGAATTTGGTCTCGATCTCGATAATGAATGCTAGCTCTATCACCCTCTTCATTGAAATCAAATGTACGTCTATATCGATCTCGACCATCAACATCCCTTCGATCACGCATGTCCCTTCTACTATGTCTCTCTTCATCTCTATATGGCTCATCTTCTCTCTTCATGTCCATAGTCATGGTGATCTCTCTTTGATGAAATTGATGTTTCTCTTCTTTCTCTAAAAGATTGCGGTGATACCCTTCTCGCTTCCGTAACCGATGGCGAAACTCGGTTTCCTCCATGGTTCGAGATTGGTGATCTCCTCCTTTGATTTTGATTCAAATCATTCATCAACTTCTCTAACTTTCCAATACCTTCATCAAATTTCTCATTAATGCGTCGCTCCATTTGCTCGGCTTCTTCTCTTCTATACAACGCTTCAACATTCTGATGACGATTAGCTCTTCTCGGCGGCATGGTTAGATTTCACAACACTTCAACAAATGATATCAAAGTGATGCTTGAACAAGAAAGAGGATGCATGGCTCAATACTTGACACAAAGTTATGTTCGGCCTTCACTCAAACACTTCTCCAATTTTGATCCAAAATGAAATGGATCGAAAGCTTCTAACTTGTTGCAACTTCAAGATGAACACGATGAACTTCAACTTCAAATTCCTTGGCTCCAAGACTCGTCTTAGCTATGATTGGCTAAGTCAAGCTCTGATACCAAAAACTGACGCAGCGGATAATTAACAAAACGATATGGAACGATGAAAGTAGCAATCGGTGGATTGAAGATACTGAAGTGCCCCAAATTCGTTGATCACAAAGATACCGAATTCTAGCTATCTTCGACACGTTGATCGCGCACGATACCGTGAGGGAAGATCTTCAATTCTTCAAGCATTGATCAAGCGCACTTGATTCCGCGAATCGGCTTCAGCAATCGTTGATTCGAGCGCACTCGAATATCCGAAAGTGGAGATAGGAGATTACACTCAACTACCAATTTAGGATGAAAGCACACAGCAATCAAACAAGAATTTTATTCCAAAAATCAACCACTTTACAAATGACTCAACCCCGCTATTTATAGAGTTTACATCCCACACACAACTCAACATTTGACAACACTTAGGTCGGCCACGGCCTAACACTTAGGTCGGCCACGACCTAACACTTGCGACTTAAACAAACACATCACAACATTATCAGCACATTACAACACCACCGACCTACCATTGGTCGTTAACGACCTATCACAAACATTCCCGGGTTAACACGTTTAACGACTTAACAAATAGAATACATCACAATACAGGCCTCACGCGACCTAACATATATACAAACCGACTCAAAACAAACGCGACTCAACTTAGGTCGTTGACGACCTAACAACACGCGACTCAAATCCATGACGACCTACGACCTAAGAAAACCCAGTGACTCAAGAGAAAACGCGACTTAGCCCAAACCCGCCTCCAATCCTCTTCATGCGTCCTAAGCTTTATGCGGCATACTGAGTGAGTAACTCGCTAGGTCGCTCACGACTTATCATAGGTCGTTCGAACGACTCATCCCATGGTTTCAATTCGTTAGGTCGTTGGCGAGTTAAAATAGCGCCGTTAGGTCGTTTAACATCTTCAGAGCGTCCTAAAGAAACGTTAGGTCGCTGGCGACCTAATACTTTATCAATTGGCATTACATTATTAGGTCGTAACCATGAGTTAGGTCGACTCGGTGCCACTTCCCTTTCTGGTCTCCAGTTATGTCGGGAACGACCCAAACTTCCCTTTTTAGGTCGTGGACGACCTAGGCTTTCAACTTCTAGTTTCCAGTTAGGCCGGAAACGATTTAAACCTTGGAAACCGATAGCTTGCAATTCTTCGACCCTGGTCTGAGCTGCATCAAACACTTATAATTTATTTGTTTGCAAAAAACGTTCTTTTAAACTTCCCAAATTACAAATCTTACAACTCATAATATTCATTTATTTACCCAAATTTATTCTTTTAATAACTTCACAAATTTTATAAACCTACTGCTTATAAAATTCCATTTATAACTTCACCGTTTATAATTCTATAAATTTCATTCATTTACGAAATTCATTCACAATTCATTCTAACACTTATAAAAACTCGTTTTATAATCCCAGCATTTTTAATTTACAAATATCCATCTTATAATTCTTTTATATAAATCAATTTATATTATTCTTTAAAACGTCTTTAAACTCCTTTATAATTTCACCATTTTCTTTGATTTAAAAAATAATCAATTTTTATAAATCCTATATTTAAACTTTTATAATGAATTCAAAAAAAACCCGATTTAAACTATTTTATAAAATCATTAACCCATATTTTCAAAAATCAACTTTTAACTATATTTCTCAAAAATCATAATTTTATAGCTTTTAAAAGTATAACGTTTATTTATTTAAAATAAATCAATTTCCAAAAATATTTTATAACGTATACTTTCAAAAATCACTTTAAAATCATTTTAAAATTCCAAAATTTGGCCCAATGATGCTACACACCAAATAGTCAATCACGACTACAACGACATCATATATCGTATATGATAATCAACGAATATCAAAATATCCATAATCAAATAAATACTGTTGAGGAATCCAGTTGGATCCCTCCAACCTGTTTTCCTGCATCCAAAGATGTTAGCACAATACCAATTCCGTTCCAGTACGAAATTATCGCGGTATATGGGACTTAAAATATTATCTGCTTAATAGACGGCGCAATAGGGTCTTATTCGCTATAAAATGCGGGAAATCAACAACTGCAATATATACATATGCCAATATATATATATATATATTGCTATTATATATAATACCAATTTCACTGTTTATGAAATATTCGCGGTATATATTTTTAATAAATAACCTCCGCTTACTAACGGCGCATAATGTCTATTTTAACAATCAATAGATAACAATCATCATTCAAACACACATTCAAGAATTTTAAATATAACTATTTAAAATAAAATCGAAACCGATTCGATTGAGTGAGAAGTTCTCACCTCGATTTCAATTTCGTTTTAGCGATTTATTTCGAATAAAATTAAACGGACGTTTAATTTTACCCGAAATTCTCACTAACTCCAAATGAATCAAATCCATTTCCATAGCGTAGTGCTCGTCCATACGATTCCAACGCAACTGGTTTCGCACGTTTTCGACCTCGTATGAAAAAGTTATGAATTTTAGAAGTTACACGATTTTATAATTAAAATTTACAACATAAATTATTATTTTCTAAACCTAATATATCCAGAGCCGTTGATCCATCATCCTGCAAATCCAAGCCGTCAATTTGCTTCTTCCCACACGCGTGAACCTCCAGTACGCGTTCAACATGAAGAAACCCATAGCCACTTGAACTAGGGTTAATAACTACGGCCTCCACGAGCGTTTCAAAGTTGATCAGCCACCTCCATATTGAAGTCCATAACACGAGCAACCTTCGGCCCAAGTATCAAGGAACTCGGCCTCCATCTTGGCACGCATTTCGAGGCCGATCATGCTGCCTTCAAACTTAAATTTCCATCAATTCGCTTCGCCTACAACGATCTCCACCGTTGATCTTGTAGTACTCACAGCCCTCTACAACTTTCATGTTGAAAGTTTATCGAATTAGTGTTTGGATTTGAAGATTTTGAGGGAGAAAGGAAACTAAATTTCGGCCATTGAATCGTTTAAGGGGGTGGCAGCCTGCAAATGGACCTAGGGTTTCTAATTTTGCAAAAATGAATGTTAATGGGGGTTTTATAGAAAAAATACGCGACACTATTCATCCCGGATTTTCCGAACTCCAAACGAAGCGTGCCGGTTGGCGTTTATAAGGTTTACCCCGCGTTCCGAACACAATGGAATGTGTTTTAGGAGCTAATTCAGTCATCTGTGCGTGTTATGGCAATAAACGTTCAATTTAAAATTAAATCGATTAAACGATTTTCTAGGCGTTTTAGCTTGCATCGGACAAACGGTAAATCTGATTGACACGAAATTTGAAACCATACAATAATATCACATTATGGATCCGATGAAACTGGTTTCATCGAAATCCGAGACTTTTTAAAAAATGACTATTTTAACTCGCCAAATTAATATTAAAACAATTTCGATGCGTTTCGAGCTGCCACGATCAAATGAAAACTCCGATTGCTACAAAAATTGAAATCCGATAATAATAAACTTTTACGGATCCAATGGAACTAGTTTCATCCAATTCTGAGACTGTTCGAAAAATGGCTAATTTCACTAGTCGATTAAATATTAAAATATTCAATTTTCACAAAAAAACTTTAAATTCGATTTTAAAAGTTCTAAAATATCATTCTAACTCTAATATGATATAATAAAATTTCCCAAATCATTTTCAATCATATTAAACCCAATTTACAATTATTTCTGCAAATTCACATATTAAATTATCGATTTAATTATTCAATTAAATCCAATTATTCGAAATAAAATTTATCCGACTTATAAATTTCACTTATTAATATTTAAAATTAACTAAATATTCAATTTTTAATTAATAAAAATCCTGGGTCGTTACACCCCCTCACGGCCGACCTTGCCACGCAAGCGAGCCTCGCTACATCGTGCTCGAAAACGAGCAAACGCCGCCGGCTTATTGCAAGCCCTAAGGAATTTTGCAGCATGATCCAACCATTGATTCGATGAACAAACAATGCTGTTGCACTCCCCTCGATCCTCTCTACCCGACTGTGCCTTCAATTCCTCGATCGGACGAAGTTCATCAACGCATGATGAACGGCCGTGAACAATCCCTCAAATTCCGAGCACTTAGAAACTCAAATCAAAAAACAAATCGTGGATTTGACTTGCGCCCCCCGAGAGCTTCAAATCCATATAAAATTTGATATTGTTTGGAGAGTTTGAATTTTTGGCTTTGGATTTCATTTGGAATTTTATTTGGGAATTAGGGTTTGCAGCCATTGGAAAGAGGAGCTAATAGAACATATAGAAACGAGGAATAAGAAATGAATTAGGGTTTATAGCAGGGTATATATACGCAGAGTTGAAAAAGAATAGATGGACACGATTGGTTTACACGTTGAATGATAAAATGGCCCGCAAAGCCCGTTCTGACCAGAACGAAATTGGGTCAACCCATATATCAAAATAGATGTTTTAAAATATTTAAAATCAATGGAACAAGTTCCAGGTCGAAATTCCATCATATGAAGAATTTATGCTAAAATCAATTTATTTCAAATTGATTTCAATTGATTTCAGTTTCATTGATTTCAAGACGTTTCGAGTCCGTACGATCGAACGACAAGTCTGATCGCTACGAAACTTGAAATCCTACAGTAATACACCGATACTGATTCGATGAAACTGGTTTCGTCGAAATCCGAGTCAGTGGCCAAAATGGCTATTTTCTAATTAAATAAATAAATAAATTAACTAATTAAATCAAATTCTCAATTTCAATTCTTTAATTGACAAATTTCATCATTTTCGATTTCTCAATCATTTATAATGATATAAACAAATTAAAATGTCAATTTAGAGTTGATAAATTTGCCAATTTCAGTATTAACCTTAATCCCATTGAATTCAAAATTATAAATTAAATTTTCAAAAATTCTATTTGGTTTACTTTTCATTCTATTATTCAATTTATTATCATCAAATGGATGAAATTAACATTGGATTCGAAATCTATTACCTTAATATTCTCATATTTCATCTAAATTTCTATTAATGTAATAATTAAATGTTTAATTTCATTTATTTGCAATTAATTCAATTATTGAATTTTACACTTCAGTTAAATTAATAAATCTTGCTTTCTATTCTTTAAATCAAACAACTGTCATATTATACATAGAATTAGCATTATTTCCAATTATTTCCTTAATTTATACTAACATAACCTTGAATTGAGATTCATCGCAATTGATTACAAACTTGATTTAATGGACTAAATAAATGATTACTTTATAATAACTATTGCCACTAACCCTTAATCATATTTATACAAGTTATCATTTGCAAACAATTACATACAGAACATTGATTTTATTCAATCACTATTTATTCATTATTAATTCATTGATAATTCAATATTTACATTTATTTTTCTTATATTAATTTATTACCAAATATTCATATTTACAATCAATTATAACCCAAATAGTTGTTTCAATCAATCGGGACTACATTGAATTAATTATTCGTTAGCTTACATTAACATTCTTACAATTCATACCCGTTATAAATTCATTAACGGTTACAAATTTTTATTCCTTCCAATATTAAATAACAAAATTGATTACATAACATAGTTCTTATCCAATTATCATTAATTTTATACTAATTCATCAATTTGTTCAACATATACTCTTGTTTCCTTATATTCAATTCATAGTCAAGTATGACATCTAAATTATTTTAGAAAATTGGAATTTCATTGAAATCGTAAATGTTCAACTTTAATTGACATTGTTACGTTTTATATTTTTATTATAACATTTGAAATTATTTTCATTAATTGGAATTTCCTTCCATTCATTTATTATTACCTTAATTAGTATTGTTTACCTTGCATTAACATTATTGCCTTAATTTACATTCAGTTACTATTAATCAATATGTTATTGCATTGGTTAATTAAATGCTTACCTTTAATTACTTATTTTAAATTTTACACCCAAGCGCTACAATTAACACTATTTCTTTATTGGGATTTCACTTCAATTGTCAACAATTAGTTTTAAATAACTATTGCTACAATTCATTCTTAACATTTACTTCAATATACATTATAAATTTTTTATTTCTTTCTAAATTTAATTACAAATTTTTATTAAAATAACCAAATGCAATTATTGAAAATTTACGGGTCGTTACATATAATGTCCTATTCTTTTTCTTTCATGTCTTATATAAATTATTTCACAATATTAACTATGTTCATAAAATTTCTTGTACATCAAATTGTTATTTAGAAATAAATTCACTGAACACTTCCATTGCTTAAGTTTTACTTGTTTAATATTCTATTACATATTCTATTAATATTTCAACTTATTAAACATTTCTGGTAATATGTGTGTGTGTATATATTATATATGTATATATATTAGGAATGTAATTGAATGTTATATAAGTTTTTGGTATTCGCCCCTTGAAGAGAAAAGGAATTTTCAATATACCTGAAAATTCAAGTAAACATTTATTCTCATTCACTTAGTAAGAATATAATATATATATTTAAACATCTTCATAGCATTATGCAAGAATTCTCAAAAAGTTTAAACAATGTTAGAAGTTTACATCAAAAATTATGATGAGCCCCGCTTTTTTGTTACAAAGTTGCTTAAATCCGATAATTTATCAGACTCATATTTTAAAATAAGTGTAACCCTAGATTATTAAACTGAAACTAATATATATTGAAATCTTAAATTAAATATTCAAATCAAAGTATAAAATTTCAAATCTTCATAATTAATCTTACATACTTGTTTAAAATGAATATTTAAATCATTGGAAAACAATTACTATAGTTTAATACAAAAATTCAAATGGTGAATAAACCTATAAATTACTGTCAGTGCTTCGAAATCAAGTAAATATTTCAAACCATAGTTCCAGAATAGAGATTCAAATTTATTGGTAAGTATATTACTATAAATAAAACTTCGCAAATCAATTTTTTTCCATTTATATAATATCTTTAAATTGTACATTCAAAGAAACTTATATAAATTTTACTTGAAATATTCATTTGAAAACTTCATTTGCATATCATCATCTTTAGTGCTTTACCAAAAAAAATCCATCTGTAAAATTTCTTACTTCATTTATAAATACCACATAAAAAATTAAATAACAGTATGTGTAAACTATTTGAAAACAATTTTTTACATTACTACTTATATTTAAAAAGAAGTTATTGAAAACCTTATATCCATTATTTATAAATTTTATTAATTTTAAATCTCAAAATACATTTAAACATTATTAATAAATCAATAGTTATTAACTTTAAATATGTTTTATTTAATTAGTAACCTCTCACAATATTTACAACACTAATGATTTACTATTAAACCATGTTTTACATAAATAAAAATATTTTAAACATTTTTAAAGTTTTTAAAAATGAAAAAAATGACCAAAATATTCTTTATGTAGTACTTTTTCAAAATATTTTTATAACTCGAAGTTTTAACAAGTTTCTCCTAGTTCTTGCAGACTCCAGTCGTTCGTTGATCAGGCGCAAGACTAGAAATCTTCAAGTACTTAATAAACCTGTTTCAACACTTAGTGAAAAATACTAAAAAAACAGGTATGAGAAGTACCGCTCCAAATGTGATGTCAAATAATGTTGTTACAATAACAGTGGCTCATTACTGATCCAGTGTTTACCCAATGGACACAAAACTTTTTAGAAGATCCTTCAACCTTCCCATTCTAGAAAAACGTTGTAGCCATTTCGTAAACAAGGAACCATTGACCTTTGCTCCAATAGTAACTATTGATTCAATGATTACGCGATAGATGCATTTCCTTCCCGGAAGATCCATAAACAACAGATCATAGGATCGAAATTGCCTCAATTGTGTAAACTAAAGAACCATCTACCTTGGAAAAAAATGTGAAACTCTTGTATATAATTCCAGACAACCATATTAGTAAGAATCCATTTCTAACTTCACCTAAGTATAATAGGGTCTATCGGTCTAACCATTCCAAGATTCCCCAAGTCCATCTGGGTCGAAGAATATCATGCTATACCTCTTCTTGGAGGGTACTTCTCCATACCTTTTACTTCAAAATATAACATACCATATATAGTACCATTTCAAAATAATAACTTCGACTATCACACTTATATAAATTCCATTATATATAAGATTTCATTTTCGGATAGAGTACTTTCCAAAATTAATAGTCTCGAATATATTAAATCATTCTTATATAAATTTCGTTATCGATAAGATTTATCTCTTCAGATCGAATACATTCCAAAATCAATAGTCTTTAAAGTCACCTTATACTTATATTATGTCCATCTTATATAAGAATCAAATTTTTCTTTAAAAATCAATTTCGCTGCATGAAGGGCCTTATGGAAATGAACATCTTTGTTTTATAAAGGTTTCAAATTTACAGCAGTTTGGTACATAAAGTAGGTGTAAAATATTTATATATATATATATATATTTATATATATATATATAATAGTTTGTAAAATAGTTTGTATATAAAATAGTTTATATGTAAAATAGTTTGTAAAATAGTTTTGTATATAAAATAAAATAACATAGTTGAATAAGATGAAATGAAAGAAAGATAATTTTGTAAAATAATTTTAAATTAATAATGGTTTTGCATAAAAAAATTCCAATTTAAATTACAGATATCCAACCAAACAACTTTCAATTTTAGCATCAAAACTTTATGGTAATATCAAAACGTAAGATATACATATGTCATCGCCGCACAAAATCACATTCGATTGCCCGCTCGATCACACATGTTAGCTTTCGAACTAGTATTGTTCATTCGACTTCCCTAATGCGGATATCGATAAGGTTCATAGACTAGAACCATCCTTCTCCTTGCATGGCTATACACTATGACAGAGAATTCTAGATAAAGCCAAAATCCATATCAAATATTTGCTATCAAGTATTGAATGAAAAATCCTAATACGAAATGTTGTAATTCAACGCGAACTTGTGTACCTAAATCCGGACAAATTAATTACGTGAACAAAACAATATACGTACAACTTACGTATTTATTCCAAATTTATTTCCTCACAATTACATTTCAATTAAATTCATTATTAATCTCGTTGATTAACATAAATATTATTTCGTACTTTAACATTTGTTTCCCATAGGTTCTCCATTTAATATAGAACGTAAGTATATTCTTTCTCGTAACATTGCTTATGTTTCTCATCATTTTCGTAGCGACCCAACTTTTTATTACCATAAAATCGCATCACTATTTGAGAAAAGAAAGAGAAGAAAGAACAACAGCACATCAGAATCTCATAGCGTAACGAATGAAATATAATATATAACATATACATAGTATCATATACATCAGAGTACACAACTTACATCTCAATTTAGACAGTTCTAACACTTCTGTCTAATATACAATACAAGAATAACTATACAGAATAACACACAGCAGAAACTCTAACTATATATCTACACGCGGAAGCCTCCTGCTCCAAAGCTCCTCCAGAATTCGTCAAGGATAAACTGAATCACTTGACTACTCATACATAATATGAGTACCCAAGAGTTTAATAAAACAGAAAATAAACACTCGGGTCAGACATGGGTCTGGTGTGAGTAAATGGTTTAAGATTACTTAACTTTAGAAAATCATTTGAAAAGAAAAGGTATCACGTAAGACTTCCCACACATAAACATGGAAAAGTTTTTACCTTACGCTAACCAAAACATTTGATAGGAAATCCAGTGATATTATAATAGTGTCTAGGGTTTTCAAGTAAATATGAAATAGCAGAAGTTCTTACATGATTAAATTCCAGCTACTAGCCACAAAAGTGGGTAATACAAACAAAACCGTAGGGTCTCGTAGGAAGAATGGGTTTCCATCAATGGCAGGGCTACTGAGGTACCGTCTGTCACAGTACGTGGCCTAGATCACCGTACCGAGGAGCCACCCTAACTCCCCTGCAACATAAGGCCGGGACTATTCCTTACTGAACAGTCCCGAACAAGACCACCCGGCAGCTGGCTGCTGATCCAACCGCCCACAAAGCCGAAATAAAAAGGGACATCTAGACAGGGATGAATCTCTTCCTACTTGGGCATGACCCACTTAACCTTGCTGCACCTCCCCTATTTTAGCCATTCCCGGTTGATGAGGCTTGAGGCTGCGATTACCTTTATAGGAAACATTAATCTTAGAATGCTCATCGTCCACCTAACGATGTTCTAAAAGCATTCGATCCATACAAGTCCATTCCGGGTTCGAACGGAACCGAAGGCACTATCTTGTTGCACTCATTTTGGAATCACCCTTAGAGTCAACGACCATAGCCCTTGCACTCTGAATCACCATCTCGAACCTGTAAATACTATTTCCGTCAAACTCATCATGGAATCACCCCTAGAGTTATACTGACGTATAGTTTTTACACCTCGAGTCTTCACTTGCACTCCATTTGGATTCACGACCAAACGTTTATTTTGGATCGGTGTAGTTTTCAGATATCCAAATATGGAAATCTGATCCCGGTCTCACCGAAACCAAATGCCATTTTAATGTCCAAGTTGTATTTAAGGGATTAAACCGTAGATATTCAAAAATATCACTTAACATAAATGGATGATTCATAACACACAGATAGATAATCCATTATTATCACATTCATCTATACATATCACAAAGCAGCATATATATCACATCTCAGATATATTACATTCATATCATCACATGTCAACCAATGACATTCAATATCATCAAATATCATAAACTCATCCAATGATACTTATCAACCAATCATCCATCATCCATACACAAGTTTATCTAAACTTGGTTAATTTAATTCATTCTTAATTAAATTAATCCTTACTAAAACACTTGGGTTATCATCAATCCAGCTTAGTTATTTATTAATTAATTACAAATTAATTAATAAACATCACTTATTTATTCACCTTAATTAATCTCCCTTGATTAATTATCACTTAATTACTTTAAGTAAATATTTCTTAATTACAATTTAATTAATCATACTGATTAATTACTTCTTAATTATCCAAGTAATTCTTCCTTAATTACCCTTTAAATTAACCACACTTGATTAATTATTCCATAATTATTCTGATAGTTATTCCTTAATTACCCTTTTAAATTAATCATACCTGATTAATCACCCTTTTGATTAATCATAATTAATTAATTACCTTTAATTAATCCCCTTTGATTAATTACTCTTGATTAATTAACTTTAATTAATCACACTTGATTAATCATTTATAATTAATCATATTTAATTAATTACCTTTAATTAATCTTATTTAATTAATTACTTTTTAATTACATTTAGTAATTAAAACTAAAGTTTAAATTAGTTATCCTTAAATTATTAATTAACAATTAATTAGTTATTTCCATTAATTAATGATTACTTCATTAATTGAACTTCTTCCTTAATTAATTATTTTTAACAAGTAATTAATCACATAATTAACTACTCTTAATCCTTTTATTAATTAATCTTTAATTAAATAATTTAAACCTTTAATTAATTATATTAATTAATTCTTTAATTAATAACTCATGTGTTTAATCCTTAATCAAATCCGCTAAATTACTTTTATAAGTAATTATCTTTTACTTAATTACTTCTAGTAATTAAGCACTTAATTACCTCACCCAGTAATTATACTTAATCAACTCCAAAGTGATTATCTTTAAATTAATCACTAATTAATTACTTAATTAATTACTTAACTTAATCATTTAAATTTAATTAAATGATTCTTAACTTCTTATATTATAAAAATTCTTAATTAAGAAAACATCATCTTAATTAAATCATTTACATTAACCAATAACACCTGATTATTAATAATAATTGAACTATCTCAATTATTCTCATAATTATTTATCTTTAAATAAATCAAAATTCTAATTTACATAAGTTGAATCTTTATTATAATTGATTATCAAAATCTTAATCTTTAAACTTATTTAAAATAAATTATATTCGAAATCAATTATAATTAAAATAATTTTAATCATTCAAATAAAACTTTTGAACTTTTCCAAAGTTATTAAATAAAATTTCATATAAATTTTATTATTAAAATTTTACTTGTTTTATTCTAAAATTTTCGTATATTTCAAAATAAAAGAACTTTGTTTAAAAATTAACATTAAACAAATTTAGTTTTGTAATTAATACTTGTTTAACCTTTGGTTTCAAAACTTTAATTAATTACCAAAAATCAAGTTTCTTTGTTCAAACTTTTTATAACATTACTGCTAAAATTTAAAACTCCTCTGTACCAAACTAAAACAATATCCAACAACTCGAGCAACCTACAGCAACTCACGCGAAAACCCGAGTAAACTAAACAAAAACCCCGAATCTTCCCCTACCTTATGCCTGCTTCGAGCTCAACCAACATGAACCCGAGGTCAACTTCGAGCTCCTCCCACGACCCAATGCAGAGGAACGAAATCGTGCATGTAAACGTGCACGTCGCCGCCGGACATTGGCGAACACCACGTCGGCCTTCCCTAAGTCGCACACGACCTCTACCACCTATCGCGCCACCTAGAAATTTGAATAAGACCGAGAATCAAAATATGCCTATCGAACTCAACAGTTCGAACCACCATTGCCAGAAAATCCAACATCGCCGACGATCCTTGCCACAAAACGCCTCACTCTTCTCCCCGAAGTCTCGACGCAACTTTTAGAATCTACTGCAACACCCACGATCAACCCCGGTAGCCCCACGTCGACACTAAACCCAATGGAAAAAACATCAGCATCACAGCTTACAAAACCCTACTTGATCGAATTCTGGCCATCTTGATCATCAATAAAATACACAAGTATTTTTCTGATGATCTACAACCTTCCCTCAACCTCCATGATCAACGTCGTCGACCAACTCGCCGTGGTTTGCCGTAAATCGATCAATTTGCCCAAATCAGTCAAGCCCCAAATTCACACTAAAAACTAATCTAAAAATCATGATACGTTCATTAAAATTCATGATTTCTAGTATGTAATCTAGTTATGAAATCAAAACTTAAGATTGAAATAATAAAGATTTGACCCAAATTAAAAGTTTTACCGTAAACTCAAATTCAAGACTAATAACTTACTTTAAAAACCTATAATTATTTTTAGAGTATATCTTACTTGATTACAAAAAACTTCAATTCACAATTCTAAGTCATGTTCGAATTCATAAATTAGTTATTGAATTTATTCTAAAATTTGAAACTGCTTTTATAAATAGTAACATTTTTTTTAACTACACAGGTGTTCAAACCACATAATCAATCATGCAATTCAAAAAAAATATTCCATTAACAATAAAATATTCATCACAATATCATATTGAAACAGTAATTAAACTCTTTTAAACAAAATCATTTACTTACCTTTGAAGCAGAGGGTTAGAAACTGTTTCCAGGCTTAAGAAATTCACTGCATGTTCTTGAATTGATTTGCATGTTGATACATTAGTTTTCTTGCCTGCTGATTACTGAATTGTCTGTTGATTTTGAACTGCTTGATTGCATGAATATTGAATTTTCCAGTTTTACTTCTTTGTTTTTTGACTTCATGATTCTAAATCATCTTCTCTTTTTTTCAGATTTTCTACAGATTTCTTTTTTTCTTTGATCTTTGTTTAGCATTTCTTTTGTTATTGCAATGAAGATGAAGAAAATATTTTTAACTGAAAATAACCCTTCTTCTTATTTTACAAATTTTAATTTTTAAATTAAATATCAAGAGATATGCCATTTGTCTACCTTATGCTTCAATTTACTTACACATATGTCTATATGATTACAAGTGTTTTTAACATGTATTAAAATGTTTACAAGTGTTGTTTTAATGTCTAATTAATGTCTTATAAATGTTACTTTTCCTTTTATAATTTATTTAAGCCTTGCATGTAATGTGTATATGTAAGTAATGTGTATTCTATCTTATATAAATAAGTTTTTAGATTTAATAAATATACAAAAGTGAATTCATGTTAACAATTATAAATTATTTATGCTTTGATTTAATTTTAATGGTATTATATATTTATAAACTTGAGAAATTTATTTTAACTCTTTATATAGAAATCTTAAAACACTTTATCTTATGATAAAATTAAAATGAAAGAATAATAAAAACAAATGAACCTTCATTTTAAATCTCATTTAAAACAAAAAACTCAAAGTATATGTTTATAATAAATAAGAAATTAACTTTATTAAAATTTAAATTTCAAATATCATTTCACAAACATTAAATCAAATTAACATTTCAAATTACAAAATTATATATTTATTAAAGTTTGCAAATATTTATTAAATCCAAATCAATACAATTTTCCATTTCTATTATATACAAATATATACATATTTCAAATGGAAACACATTCTAACATTATATTTGAAAATTACTGTATTATATTTTATAACAAATCTTAAATCACAATATATACATTCATATATATTACAATTTGAATATAAAGTTTTATTACATTAAAAACTTCCTATTTATAAGATATATCAATATATATATATATATATATATTATAAATGGAAAATATTTTTGATTAGCCTTTCATAAAAAATAAATCTCACCAATTTTAAATTGCTAAACTAAATATTTCCAAATTAAAGTATTATAAATTTTCAAAAGAATTAAACTTGCCAAATTTTATATTGTTAGGAAAAATGTAGATAGATATTAACAAATTATTATTATTAATCTTTAAAAGAATTTTAACTTGTCAATTTATAATGTAAAATGATCAAATCAATTTAATTATTATCAAAGATTATTAAATTGAAATTTCTCAAAATTCCGGGTCGTCACATTCCTCCCCCCTTAAAAGAATTTCGTCCCCGAAATTTAAAAGTAAAGTTAACTTAATAACCCAACAAAGAATTTAAATTTCAAACAGCAATCACACAATCAATCGTAGCAACCAATTCAAACAAATAATTTTATCTATCTAGAAAAATTCTGAATAGAACTTCCTAATATTATTAAGAATTTTACAGGTACCTATTCTGGAATACTCGCTCTACAGAATCTTAAGTAACTATACTACTATAACCAAGAACTCCCACATCTGATCTTATAAATCTGATTAAGATATCAGACTAAACTAAAAATCAGCTCAACTACTAGATCCATTTGAACTGCTGATTCTATCACTCAATGAATCATACACATATTCCTCAAAAATATGTGAAATACAATGAAATCCAGTTATCCAAACTGGAAATTCAATCCTGTACATCAAAATCTAATCTTCAAAGAACACGGAAAACTCAAAATAATCCCGGAGCTAACTCTCCAGTTTTACCCAGTCTTATATCTCCTTTGATTAGATAAAACTAAAACAATATCCAAATTCCAACTTCTCATTCCAAATCTCCTAAATTCTTTACTGCATAACTCTTCCGATGCTCCTGAGTCAACTTCAACTTTCTTGATCAGCTTAATCCTTGCTGATTGCTTCATGAAACAAACTGGACCAAAATTAATCCAAATCTCCAGGTCCTACTCAACAAAATGGCTCTCCCGAAAATTTGCTGAAATCCAATACATAACTCTACTCCATAAGCATCAGTGGACTTCAGACCTACATCTCTTATCTAGAATAGCCAAACAGTTGCACTTGACAACCTTACCTACCAAATCCAGAAAATTTCTTTATACTTGAATTTCCTATAGCAATCCTTTAATCCTAGAAAACTACAACTCCCGGTTGCTCCCATACTAGAATAATTGCTATCTTGCTTCCGCTGCACAACTCTGATCTGGAATAGATAAGAATGCTATCAAAGAACCCAAGCACAATCTTTCACCATACCCTGTTTGTCCGACTCATAAAATCTTAGTGTCCATTCCATTTGGTCAAAACATCCCAGCATAATCTTAACTAGAACTAGATGATCAATCCCTCTCAAAAGAGTCATGAGCTGCCTCTCCAACTCTTCTCGCTCTAAGAGTCATCTCTCTACATGGTTGAACCATCAGAATTACTCCTGGAATCCAAATCGATAAGAAAACTCAATCTCCTATTCGGGTGAACTTTTGATTTCCTCAAAAACATATGGATAATCTCCGACTACTTTCATAGCCTTCACCTTCACTTGAGATGCCTCAATTCCCAAACCAAAGATTACTCAAAGATTTCCAAACTAATCGCATGTCACTTTTGCGAGCTCACACAGTTCAGATTCCAAAGAACTATCTCCCCAACAAGAACATCTTTCCTAATCAAGATCAATCCTTCTAGAATGGCTTATCTACCAGAAAAACTAATAGATCACTTGCAACAAATATCCTGCTCTCCTGAGCCTCTCGAAGAAATGGATAAGCCTTCACTACTGCCGGGACTGTCGATAGTAGAATCCCAAAGATTACCGAATCATCGATGGAACAGATCCACGCTACTATTTCCAAACTTCAATTCAATGCTACGATTAAGCCAAAATATCATCCTTAACCACAAACTCCTTGGAACACAAAACTATCACCCAATTCCACTAAAAATCCTTGAGATGGGAAGACATCTTCTCAAGAAACTCGGCTCCAAACCAAACACCAATCAATTATCTTCTAAAGGGAAACAAATGAGACCATGTCCGTAATGAGGTAACTCATCGACCTTAGTCTCATACTTCAATATAGATAAGACACCCTTACTTAAGATCCAGAAAATTCCTTAACATCCGAATCTTCCTTGCAGTAGGCATCAATGTCCCTCAACACTATCTAAATCTTGTACCAGAAGAACATCTTTAGAACCATCAATGGATATTGCATCTCACCACACAGCTATTCCCTCCTGAAGCTACCAAGATACCATCATCTGCATCTGCTTAGCTGACAAATTCAACTCTGGGAAACCCCGCTTACTCGAGAGCAAATCAACCTCACACTCCAAGAATATACTCCAATTCTTGCAAATACCTCTGAAATCAATGAAACCCTTTCACCCATCTACAGAGCTTATTCGAGATGGTATTAGGTCTACAATCTCGACAGACACTCCTCCAACCATAACATATAAACCTCTTCCATTAGTGGTAGTCGTCTTACACACACTCCTACCTTATCTACCTTTATAACCTATTAACTCCTCTTTTTCATGACCTAACGACCTAAGAGGTTCAAGGACATAGTGGGTTAAAAGGTCCAGCGACCTAATGGGTTAAAAGGTCCAGCGACCTAACGAGTTAAAAATTCCAGCGACCTAACGAGTTAAAAGGTCCAGCGACCTAACGAATTAAAAGGTCCAGCGGCCTAACGAGTTAAAAGGTCCAGCATCCTAACGAGTTAAAAGGCCTAACGACCTAAGAGGCTCAGCGACCTATCGACCTAAAGGACTCAGCGACCTACCGACCTAAAGGACTCAGAGACCTAACGACCTAAAGGAATCAGCGACTTAACGAGTTAAAAGGTCCAGCGACCTAGCGAGTTAAAACAGAGTAAAGCCGCTGGCATATAGGTCGCTCCCAACCTTAGATCTCTACCTCTTCTAAGTCGCTCCATATAAGTCATCTTCCACTCCCATAGGTCGCTACGACCTACCAGCAGAAGCAGTTGATCAAGCACAACCATTTTAAGCCATAGCCTGTGTCCCTTAGGTCGCTCATGACGTATGACCTAACCTTATGTCGCTCACGACCTACGACCTACTTCCAGATTTTCACTATAAATACCCTGCCTACTCCACCGGGAAAGGGACTTTTGGATCATTTCTAGAACGCCAATACTTTGCTGTTTTCTCGACTCCTTCAACACTTCAAACACCGAAGACGCTTCAACGAACTTTGGGAAAGATCTAACTCATTCAACATGAACTCAAGGAGCTTTTCTACATCGAAGTTCTAGCTATTCGTCTTAATCGTATTGTAATTGAAGAATCATTGAAAAAGTTGTAATCAAATCAGCAATAAAAGAGATTAAGTGGACATAGGCTTGACTCTAAGCCGAACCACTATAAAAACTGTTGTCTCTTTACTATTTCTCTGCTATTTTCTGCTTATTTTCAGTTTCCGTACCAACGGGTGGTGCTTTCACTATATTACAACTTATATCGGGGAGTTAGCGTACATTGTTAGCGTTAACATTTTTTGTGCTTTCACTGAGAATTGAACTCCGGGTGCTCTCATCATTGCTCCATAAAGATTTGTTGAAAGACTTTCTCTAAGAACCATAAGTCTATCTGAGATTATGGCTCCTGTAAGGAAAGGTAGATCTGGAAGTGCTTATGAGAATATCTCAGCTTCTCCCGTGTCAGATCAGAAGGCTCCTAGTGTTGGAATTACAAGGGCCGAGTTGGACGCTGCAGTGTCTGGGTTGTATCAACGGATGGAAGCCTAGAACATTTTGATGTTGGACAGGATAAATGCTTTACTTGGAGTAAACCAACAACCAAGAAACAATGAAGAAACCTTTGCTGAAGATGTTTATGATTCCCAGGGGAAAAGTATTCCTCAAATGGCAGCTGGCACCGCCGAAGGGGCACCTCCCCAAGCCGGAGGTTCAAGGCCACAGCCAACTCTTCTTGAACGTTTGTCCAGGCAAACTTCCGAAAAATAGCTGAGTCTGTCCTGCGGGGCCTCTAAATGATGAGGAATACCTCTCGGGAATGATTCGACAAATTATGAAAGAAAGCATGCAAAGGGAAGAAGATGAGAGTGACTGGGGTTTTGCTTCAAGTAAGACTCCTTTTACTGAAAGAATTCTAAAGGCAGAATTTCCAAAGAAGTTTGTTCCACCCACTATTCCAGCTTATCGGGGGACAAGCGATCTTAACCAGTTCTTGTACAAGTATGACTAGCATATGACAGGTGCCAGAGCATCAGATGAGATCAAGTGTAGATACTTTCCAGTGTACATGGAGGGAGTGATCCTGCTTTGGTTCACAAAGCTGCCAGTTCGATCTGTGGATCAGTTCTCCGACCTAACTCGAAAATTCAAAGATCAATTCAGGTTATATGCTTCGAAGGCTAAGGATATAATGTCACTATCCAGCCTCGAACAAGGCCCTGGAGAGCCTCTCAAATGTTTCTTATACGCTTTAATATAGCATTGGCCGAAGTTGATAATGCAGAGCCTCGAATGATTCTGACCTACTTGATGCGAACTATTGACAAATCAAGCGAATTTGGGAAATGGCTAAAGATGAAAGAGCCAAATTCACTTGAGAAATTCTACAAGAAGACCGATGAATTTATGCGCTTATAAAGCCTTCCAGTGCCGGCAAAAGTAGCCATGACTGAAGTTGAGAATAACGATGTTTCTCCTAACAAAAAGGAATCTGGTGGCCAGAAGAGGGAGAATGACGGTAGAAAAAAGTAAAAAGATGCGAAGAAAAATCACCACTTTAGACCTTCAGATTTTACTCCATTAACTGATACTCCAGAGAATATCTTTTTTGCAACCAAGGATGTTGTTGAATACCATAAACCACCTAAGTTGAGGCTTGGGAAAAATGTTGCGCATAATGGAAGATTCCGTCGATTCCACAATCAACCCGGCCATGACTCTAATGACGCAATTTAAAGAGTTTGATTGAGGAGCTGTTGAGACAGAATAAACTTCAATAACATGTGAAGAGAAACAAAAATGACCCAACCTCATCTACTCAGGGGCAACAAGTTGCTGCTTATCAATCCGGCTCAGGTGAGAGAGCTGTAGCGCAGGAATCCGAGAGGCCTATCATTAATGTTATCACAGGGGTCCTCACCCAGCGGGCGGAAGTTGGGGGAGATGGAAAGATATGCTCACGCTTTGAGATATGCCCCGGCTTGTTCTATGTCAAGTCAAGAAAGAGTCTCAGACTAAAGGAGGAAATATGTCTGCTTACTTGTCAAAGGCCTGGGAGCTTCTTGATGATTTTTATCATTGTTCAATAACCATATATCCCGGGAAGAGAACATAAAGGCAGATTCTCTCATAAAGTATTCAAGATCTAGCAAAGCTCAATTATTGGGATTGGTCCCTGTGAAAGTCTTGTCAGCTCTAAGTACTAATGAGATCTAATTCCGAGAGCCTGAAACAACGAGCACTTGCGTCCATATTTTACTTAAAAGCAATGCTTGATTTGTAAAATGGTTATGGATGTATCATTTTTGTATTGATTCACACTGATTTTACTATAAATCTTGTGTTCTTTATTACTATAAAATGCCTGTCTTATTTCGATGTGCATGTATCTTAAATATATTGCTAAAATGTCGATTTAATAATGCAGGCTATTAAAGCAAAGCTTACCTATTCAACACATCTCATGGCCAAGCGATTCCTACAAATCACTCAACAAGCAAATGTCAAGTCACAAAAATTCCTGATTCAATTCCTACATAAGGAGTGTTTCTCACAAACAGTTGGTGATTCCACCGGAGGGGCACCTTCCCAACGTGAAGGTTCCAGGCCCTTGCTAACTGATTGCGATCGTTTGTGCAAATGGACATTCGATCAAGTAGCTTGCGTCTGCCCCGTGGATTCACTTGACAATGAAATGCACTTCTTTGGAAAAAAAGCAAACAAATTGCAGAGGAAAGGAACATGTGCTTGGGAACGATAACAAGGAATCGCTGAGAGGCAGATGGTGGAAAGACATGGGCAAGCAGACAAAGAACAACCAAAATGGAATCTTGTACCTCAACCAAAAAGGTTAGTGGAACCACCAAAGGGGCCCCTTCCCAAAGTGAAGGTTCCAGGCCCTTGCTAGTTAATTGCGATCGTTTGTGCAAACAAACATCCAGTTAGGTAGCTTGCGTCTGCTCCGTGGATCCACTTAACTGTGAGATGCAACCCTCCAGGCGAACAACAAAGCCCTCTTTGGAGGCAAAAGCCCTTTTCAGAGGCCCTCTTCTCCTCTCAAGGGGTAAGAGCCAAAAAACCCTCTTCGGAGGCCCTCTTCTCCTCTCAAGGGGGGAAGAGCCAAAAAGCCCTCTTCGGAGGCCCTCTTCTCCTCACAAGGGGGGAGTGCCAAAGACCTCTTCGGAGGCCCACTTCACCAAGTTGAAGTGCCAAAGCCCTCTTTGGAGGCCCACTTCACCAAGTTGAAGTGCCAAAGCCCTCTTCGGAGGCCCACATCACCAAGTTGAAGTGCCAAAGCCCTCTTTGGAGGCACGCTTCCCCGCGTACAGGGAAAAAACAAAAAGCCCTCTCCAGAGGCACAAACAAAAGCCCTCTTCGGAGGCATGCTTCCCCGCGTACAGGGAAAAAACAAAAAGCCCTCTCCAGAGGCACAAATCAAAAGCCCTCTTCGGAGGCACAAAAAAATGCCCTCGCCGAAGGCACAAACAAAAAATCCCTCGCCGGAGGCACAAACCAAAAAGCTCTCGCCAGAGGCACAAACAAAAATCCCTCTTCGGAGGCACAAACAAATCAAAGCCTTCTTTGGAAGCCCGCTTTATCGAGTAGGAGAATCACTTCTCAAAAATAAAAGTGACCATCTCTGAAAGTTGAAGTGTAAAAACCTTTTTCCAAAAAAGAAAGAAAACTTCTCCAATACAAAGCACACTCTACCAGAGTAGAATAATATTTCCACAAAATGGAAGAAGTATTCTCCAAAGTAAGAGTACAAGTCTTCTCAAAGTGGAAGAATTGTTCTCCAAAGTAAGAGTACAAGTTTTCGCAAAATGGAGAAGATTGCAATAAGCCATGGTATGGGGGTAATGTAATATATCTGCATTAATAAAGCGACGCTCAAGCAACATACCACGAGCTCACTGCAATACCATACAAGGAAAATAAAGAAACTTGTGTGATAAAAAGGAATAAATGCATTTGTAAATACAGACAAAAGTTTGTACAAGTAAAAAGAATCATTTTATTCCATACTATAAAAAATCTGTATACATGTGCAGGTTTCAAAAGCGGGGGCCGGTACCCGCACAATCTTCGGTCAATACAAGCAAAAAGCAAAAAAGCAAAACAAGAAGGATAAAGCCGGACCATCACTTCTTCTTCCCTCCGCCTTTGGAGCCTTCGCCCGGCCTAATGGTTAACTTCTTAAGTCGGCTTGAACGGGTCGGGGAAAGAGGAGAAAGAGGCGCAATTGGGTCCTCTTCTGCTTTCTCATCACCAACAGAAGTCTCCTTCCTTTTCTTCGAAACTCCATGCTTTCCCCTCTTCTTTGAAGAAGATTCGCTGCCCAGAGCAATAAGATCAATCAACTTTGTATCGTCGGTAGTGAATTCTTCCGGGTCCTCTCACCCTCTTCAAGTTCTTCAGCCTTTTGTTCTTGTGAAGCAGCCGGGTCATCCAAGCCTTAAAGAGCTTCTATCTGTTCTTCTTGAGACCTCGGTTGAGAAGCAAGAGAAGGAGTAACTTGAAGAGATGAAGGAGCAACAGCTGGAGGAGGCGAAGCTTGTGCAGTACTTGTTGTTTTCACTACAGAAGAAGAAGAATTAAATGCCAGTATTTCCCGCAAAAAGAGGAGATAGTGGCACGTTAAGGTTTAAGTAATAATCAAGAAGTTCATCAAACTCATGTGAAGCAAACAAGTAGTTCACTCGAGCTAGATCAGTGTTGAAGTTACCTGGAGGAGTTGGCTTTATCACGTCAATTTCAAAATCGTGGGCTTCGATGCCTTCCTGGGCCTCGGTGTGAGCAGTTGTAATTTCGGTCTCGGCTTTGGCAGGAGGCGGAGAATGAGAACTAGAGCCAATAATGTCGACGTCAACCGAAGCCGAAGGATGAGTCGGGTCGGTCAAAGGTGCCTTCCCTAAATGCTCTCTTTCCGCTGCTTCGACTCGTTCTTTGGCGAGTTGTTCTTTCCCTCTGGCAAGGGCGGCTTGACCTTCATCATCCAAAAAATGAGCCTCAAGACCCTCCTCAGCGTAGCCAGCACCTTTAAGCATTTTAACTGCCACCTCCCACACTTCAACTAGGGTAATTTCATACTTTGGGCCCAAAAATGAGAGACTGCCATGCCCCAAGACGCTGTGAATGTAAAACTCAAATAAAGTAGAACTGACGTTGGCCTTCGTCTCCTTATGAGACTGTTCAGCTGCTGCTTTTCTAGCAATGGCCTCCTCACGCTATTTTTGAAATTTAGAAAGCTGAGATTTTAACATTTCAATCTCCATGTCCTGGGAGCTAGTCTTTTCCCGCAACTGAGCAACATCAGTGCGGTAGCTTTCCACAATTCTCTGCTGTGCCTCAAGTCTAGCCTCAGCATCTCGTTGACTAGCATGGGCATCTCTTACTTGCTTTAGAAGCACCTCTTCATTTTGAGTATAAGAAGTGGAAGAGGTAGCAAGGTCATCTTTAAGTTGCTTGACTTCAGCCTCGAGTTTCTCATTATATGCAGTGATGTTCTTTATCTCCGTATCGTGCTGATCACGAACTTTTTGCCATTCAGATTTATCACTTTCCATGGTTAGCATAGCTTCGAGATTTAAACGGTTCACTCGTTGAAGCTCATCGACTAGCTTTTGCCACCCGGACATTCTTTCATTGTCAAGCCTAACAGCATCAAGATTTCTCAGCATAGCATGTTTGTCAATGGGAACCAGGTCCAAATCAAAGCGTTCTCCTTTTAAACACCAGTTTGGAAACCGGCTTTGGAGTGCAGGCAGAGCATTCTCAACTTGATACGGAGGCCTATTAATGATGGTATGAATCTCATCTCTTTTGAGGGAAGGGGAGCTACAAGGAATATCTAAAGAAATAGAAGTAGCGGGCACTTTAGAGATTTCAGCTGAAGTTTTTTCGCTAGGCTTGGCCCGTTGCTGGACTCTTCAGTTTCATAACTCTTCTCTTTGTCGTCGTGAGACTTTCTTTTATGAGAATCATCATCCCTTTGGTGAGAGTCATGGCGGTCATCTCTTCTTCTATACCGCTCCTCGTAAGCCTGCCTCTCACGAGATTTCCTGGCAGCTCTTTCTTCATCGATTTCTCTGGGGGTGGGAAAATAACGCCTGGGGTCGTACGAATCACGCCTCCTATAGCATTGAAAGTCGTCATAATACGAACCGCTGCGTCCCATCGGAGAACTTGAAAGTGAAGAGATTAAATTTAGAAATCTTCAAAATAAAGAAGCTAAGTAAACATAATTGCCAAAATCCTAAGTGTGTGTGACGTGTGAACTACGCGCGTCAAGCTACAAACCACTCTTTAGCTTGGGAGTCAATTCTCGGATTGATAAAGTTGACCGCAAAACAGACGTTGCTTCAATTGATAGAGAAACGAGCTTAGAGGTGATGGTGCCATCTTTGAAAAGCTCTTGGGAAGTCACTATAAGGTCACTCAGTCCCTCAAAGACATCATCACCATCGTTCCCAACAGAATGGGTCATGCCCTCTTCGACACACTTTGCACTCTATGTAATGAGAGTTTCTTTCTCAGTTCCAGATTCTCCAGTAGCTTTCCCAGAACGTTGAGGAAGTTTCACTTCTTCAATAACTGGAAGAAGTTCAGATTTACCATATAATCCCTCACCGCCAACGGAACGGGAGCACTTCACTAATGAAGCCTCTACAATAGGTTCCTCCAGTGTGGATTCTTTCACAGAGACTGGGGCATCTAACACTTTTGCCTGAGAACTAGGGGCATCACGGGGCTGAATAGATCGGGAAGAGTGCAAAAGTTCGAACTGGTGCAAAAACTCGTCCTTCAGCAGAAATTTAATACTTCACTCCTTAGCAGCTACAGCACTCAATCTATCAAAAGTTGGGTTATGGCTAGAATCTCTTGATGAAGGAGGAATTATTGCAAAAGTAATGAATGAAGTTAATGCTTGGTGAATCGAGTTTTGAAAAGCTCGAAAATCAAGTAAACAGAGATAAGTAGTCTTATTTCCTACTCTCCAAACGCCGTAGAATCCCAGGGGGCAGCGAACAAAGAAGAACTGATTCAAAAACCCATGGGCACTTTCAGGAAGATAAGTAATCAGTTTACGGTTTCTTACGCCCCTCACAAGTGTAATAGAAGGATGATCTTTGTTCTTCGCAAATGTGCACAAATATCAAATCTCTTCAAAGCTTGAAAGACAGTCGAGCGTCCTTCTAAACAGTACACACAATCCCATCAAAATGGCGCAACCGTTGGGGTGCAGCTGGAATGGGGAGATAGTCAATCGAAGGAGGAGTACTCTAAGAAAATCATTGAATGGGGGGATAGCTCCGTTCAAGCACATTTGACGGTTGATGGCAACGAAGCTAGGAGGTGGCCTACCGGCAGTGTCGTTTACCCCTGGAAGCAAAGCATCCGTTTCAGCGATGCCGAATTGAGTGCATAGCTGATTGAAAGCCTGTTGGCTCAATGAAGTTGTAACTCTTTCTGGAGGATTCTCTAAGGGATCAGCTATTAGAAAGACCTCTTCGGCCCACTCTATTATCTCTTCTTGCGTTCGTTCAGAAGTCATTCTACACAAGGAACTGGATATTCGAATATGAAGGTGCACGTTTCCTAAATGTGTGAAGTGTTGTGCAATACTAATAAAATGACAAGCATATATAACTGGAACTAAATTAATTGGCATTTGTCGAATATAAAGTTTCAGGGCTTGTTATTTTAAGTCCAAGTACAGTGTTGATGCAAACAGATCAGCTTTAGTTGATTGTTTTAGATTTTACTTTAATACTTCACTTGGATAGTTGATTCACAGCACTTCATCTTTAATCGAATTCATATTATTTCACTTAAGTAAATGTTCTCTCTTTGATCTAATCCATCACTCGATGTGGGCAGTCGATGATGAGTGTATCCGTCCTATTTTTTCTACAAATGTTGTTTTTGACAGGTTGTTAGCTTAAAAGTTAATTCAATCTGTGGGAAAATGCAACATGTTCAAGTAGTTTATCCTGGGTAGTTCAAATTGAAAATTCAATTAAGTGTTGTCAAATTTTACAAGTGATCAAGTTCAAATGGCTTAGCATATGTCGAAGCTTCCTTAAGTCGCTCCGTGTGAGTCATGGAGTTTATGATTCATGCTCCTGCGAGTTAAAGTTATGCTACAAGCTATGGCATAAGGCTTTAGGTCAAGACAAAGCATATTTGTTTAAGTGCTAGCTCGTTCGAATACGCCAGCGACCTAAAGTTTATGACGCAAGAAGTTAAGTCGCCCAGATCGCAGTGCGACACAATAATAGGTCGTTAAGAGGGTTATCCCATCCAAAGAAGTATGCTGTGCAAGTTAATTCGCAAGTTCGAAAGTCGTTTAGCTTCCTTTAAGTCGCAAGGCTCTTAGGTCGTTCGATTCATTAGGTCGCTCTTGAAGTAGCTCGGAAATACCAAACTTTCGCCCATCAAAAAACCCTAAGGCTTGCTCTCCACTCACACGTTGCTAAGCATCCACTGCCCTTGCATCACCAATAGCGCCACGGGTTAACCTAAAATCCACTAACCCGTTAACCAAATATCCCTTCGTCTCTTCCAAGCACCTAAAGCCTCATCGTCTCTTCCAAATTTCCAGAAAACATCGTTAAACTCCACAAATTCAAAACACTCGCCAAATAACTCCATGAGATTCTAAGTTGATTCATTGTTAAGGCAATTGCCACCGGTTCAATGGTAAACAGAGGGCAAATCGAAGTATAATCTTACAATAAGGTAACAGAAATTGTGTAAAACCAATTATGGGAGATAGGACGGACAGATGATCGATTTACCTAAATTTTCTGTTTGGAATGACGATCGAAAGCAACGAGGAAGGGAATTTCGCTTTGATGTTCTTGATCTTAAGTACGGCAATGGCGGCTAAGTGTAAGCAATAAAGTGAAGAGGACAAAGCGGTTTAACAGCTTACATAGGAGAAAGAGGAGAAGACGAATAGGCGCGCGAGTTAACGAGCTACTTGAGTCGCTCACGACCTAGCAGAGTTAGATCGAAGCACACGACCCAGTCCCTAGGCGTATACTTCGAGGGGAAAGTGTTAACTCCTCTTTTTCATGAACTAACGGGTTAAAAGGTCCAGTGACCTAACGGGTTAAAAGGTCCAGCGACCTAACGGGTTAAAAGGTCCAGCGACCTAACGGGTTAAAAGGTCCAGCGAACTAACGAGTTAAAAGGCCTAACGACCTAAGAGGCTCAGCGACCTACCGACCTAAAGGACTCAACGACCTACCGACCTAAAGGACTCAACGACCTAACGACCTAAAGGAATCAGCGACCTAACGAGTTAAAAGGTCCAGCGACCTAGTGACTTAAAACAGAGTAAAGCCGCTGGTATATAGGTCGCTCCCAACCTTAGATCGCTACCTCTTCTAAGTCTCTCTATATAAGTCGCCTTCCACTCTCATAGGTCGCTACGACCTACCAGCAGAAGCAGTTGATCAAGCACAACCATTTTAAGCCATAGCATGTGTCCCTTAGGTCTCTCACGACCTACGACCTAACCTTATGTCGCCCACGACCTAAGACCTACTTCCAGATTTTCACTATAAATACCCTGCCTACTCCACCGGGAAAGGGACTTTTGGATCATTTCTGGAACGCCAATACTTTACTGTTTTCTCGACTCCTTCAACACTTCAAACACCGAAGATGCTTTAACGAACTTTGGGAAAGATCTAACTCATTCAACATGAACTCAAGGAGCTTTTCTACATCGAAGTTCTAGCTATTTGTCTTAATCGTGTTGTAATTGAAGAATCATTGAAAAAGTTGTAATCAAATCAGCAATAAAAGAGATTAAGTGGACGTAGGCTTGACTCTAAGCCGAACCACTATAAAAACTATTGTCTCTTTACTATTTCTCTGCTATTTTCTGCTTATTTTCAGTTCCCGTACCAACGGGTGGTGTTTTCACTATATTACAACTTACACAGAGATGTTAGCGTACATTTTTAGCATTAACATAACCTATGCTGGAAAATCCGAACAGAAAACCCAACAGATTAGGTAGATATATATATATATATATATATATATATATATATATATATTACATGTACGCTCTCTCAAGATAGACACCACTCCAGAGCCTAGGTATTCACTCAACCTAATGCTCTGATACCAACTGTAGCGACCTGACTTTCTATCACCAGAAATCGCATCACTATTTAAGAAAAGAAAGAGATAGAAGAAGAAAAGAAAGAAAAGAAAAAACAACAACACATCAGAATCTCACAGCGGAACGAATGAAATATAATATATAACATATGCATAGTATCATATACATCAGAGTACACAACTTACATATCAATTTGGACAGTTGTAACACTTCTGTCTAATATACAATACAAGAACAACTATACAAAATAACACACAGCAGAAACTCTAACTATATATCTACACGCGGAAGCCACCTGCTCTAAAGCTCCTCCAGAATTCGTCAAGGATAACTTGAATCACTTGACTACTCATACATAATATGAGTACCCAAGAGTTTAATAAAACAGAAAATAAACACTCGGGTCAGACAGGGGTCTGGTGTGAGTAAACAGTTTAAGATTGCTTAACTTTAGAAAATCCTTTGAAAAGAAAAGGTATCACGTAAGACTTCCCACACATAAACATGGAAAAAATTTTACCTTACGCTAACCAAAATATTTGATAGGAAATCCAGTGATATTACAATAGTATCTAGGGTTTTCAAGTAAATATAAAATAGCCGAAATTGTTACATGATTAAATTCCAGCTACTAGCCACAAAAGTGGGTAATACAAACAAACCGTAGGGTCTCGTAGGAAGAATGAGTTTCCATCAATGGCAGGGCTACCGGGGTATCGCCCGTCACAGTATGTGGCCTAGATCACCGTGCCGAGGAGCCACCCTAACTCCCCTGCAACACAAGGCCGGGACCATTCCTTACTAAACAGTCCCGAACAAGACCACCCCGTAGTTGGCTGCAGATCCAACCGTCCACAAAGCCGAAATAAAAAGGGACATCCAGACAGGGATGAATCTCGTCCTACTTGGGCATGACCCACTTAACCTTGCTGCACCTCCCCTGTTTTAGCCATTCTCGGTTGATGAGGCTTGAGGTTGCGATTACCTTTGTAGGACACATTAATCTTAGAATGCTCATCGTCCACCTAACGATGTTCTGAAAGCATTCAATCCATACAAGTCCGTTCCTGGTTCGAACGAAACCGAAGGCACTATCTCGTTGCACTCATTTTGGAATCACCCTCAGAGTCAACGACCATAGCCCTTGCACTTTGAATCGCCATCTCGATCCTGTAAGTACTATTTCCGTCAAACTCATCACGGAATCACCCCAGAGTTATACTGACATATAGTTTTTACACCTCGAGTCTTCACTTGCACTCCATTTGGATTCACGACCTAACGTTTATTTTGGATCGATGTGGTTTTCAGATATCCAAATATGGAAATCCGATCCCGGTCTCACCGAAACCAAATGCCATTTTAATGTCCAAGTTGTATTTAAGGGATTAAACAGTAGATATTCAGAAATATCACGTAACATAAATGGATGATTCATAACACACAGATAGATAATCCATTATTATCATATTCATCTATGCATATCACAAAGCAGCATGTATATCACACCTCAGATATTTTACATTCAAATTATCACATATCAACCAATGACATTCAATATCATCCAATATCATAAACTCATCCAATGATACTTATCAACCAATCATTCATCATCCATATACAAGTTTATCTAAACTTGACTAATTTAATTCATCCTTAATTAAATTAATCCTTACTTAAACACTTGGATTATCATCAATCCAGCTTACTTATTCATTAATTAATTACAAATTAATTAATAAACATCGCTTTATTATTCACCTTAATTAATCTCCCTTGATTAATTATTACTTAATTACTTTAAGTAATTATTTCTTAATTACAATTTAATTAATCATACTGATTAATTACTTCTTAATTATCCAAGTAATTATTCCTTAATTATTCCATAATTATTCTGATAATTATTCCTTAATTACCCTTTTAAATTAATCATACCTAATTAATCACCCTTTTGATTAATCATAATTAATTAATTACCTTTAATTAATCACCTTTGATTAATTACTCTTGATTAATTATCTTTAATTAATCACACTTGATTAGTCATTTATAATTAATCACATTTAATTAATTACCTTTAATTAATCACATTTAATTAATTACTTTTTAATTATATTTAGTAATTAAACTAAAGTTTAAATTAATTATCCTTAAATTATTAATTAACAATTAATTAGTTATTTCCATTAATTAATGATAACTTCAGTAATTAAACTTCTTCCTTAATTAATTATTTTTAACAAGTAATTAATCACACAATTAACTACTCTTAATCCTTTTATTAATTAATCATTAATTAAATAATTTAAACCTTTAATTAATTATATTAATTAATTTTTTAATTAATAGCTCAAGTGTCTAATCCTTAATCAAATCCACTAAATTACTTTTATAAGTAATTATCTTTTACCTAATTACTTCTAGTAATTAACCACATAATTACCTCACCCATTAATTATACTTAATCGACTCCAAAGTGATTATCTTTAAATTAATCACTAATTAATTACTTAATAAATTACTTAACTTAATCATTTAAATTTAATTAAATGATTCTTAACTTCTTATATTATAAAAATTCTTAATTAAGAAAACATCATCTTAATTAAATCATTTATATTAACCAATAACACCTGAATATTAATAATAATTGAATTATCTCAATTATTCTCACAATTATTTATCTTTAAATAAATCAAAACTCTAATTTACATAAGTTAAATCTTTATTATAATTGATTATCAAATTCTTAATCTTTAAACTTATTTAAAATAAACTATATTTGAAATCAATTAAAATTAAAATAATTTTAATCATTCAAATAAAACTTTTGAACTTTTATAAAGTTATTAAATAAAATTTCGTACAAACTTTATTATTAAAATTTTACTTATTTTATTTTAATTTTTTTATATATTTCAAAATAAAAGAACTTTGTTTAAAACTTAACATTAAACAAATTTAGTTTTATAATTAATACTTGTTTAACCTTTGGTTTTAAAATTTTTAATTAATTACCAAAAATCAAGTTTCTTTGTTTAAAGTTTTTATAACATTACTGCTAAAATTTAAAACTTCTCTGAACCAAACTAAAACAATATCCAACAACCCGAGCAACCTACAGCAACTCTTGCGACAAACCCGAGCAAACTAAACAAAAACCCCAAGTCTTCCCCTACCTTATGCCTGCTCGAGCTCAACCAATAAGAACCCCAGGTCAACTTCGAGCTCCTCCCACAACCCAATGCAGAGGCACGAAATCGTGCACGTAAATGTGCACGTCGCCGTCGGACGTTGGCGAACACCACGTCGGCCTTCCCCAAGTCACACACGACCTCTACTACCTACCGTGCCACCCAGAAATTTGAATAAGACCGAGAATCAAAATATGCCTATCGAACTCAACAGCTCGAACCACCATGGCCAGAAAATCCAACGTTGCCGACGATCCTTGCCCCAAACGCCTCACTCTTCTCCCCGAAGTCTCGATGCAACTTCCAGAATCTACGGCAACACTCACGATCAACCCCGATAGCCCCACGTCGACATAAAACCCAATGGAAACAACATCTGTATCACAGCTTACAAAACCCTACTTTATCGAATTCTGGCCATCTTGATCATCAATAAAATACACAAGTATTTTTCTGATGATCTACAGCATTCCCTCAACCTCCATGATCAACGTCGTCGACCAGGTTTGCCATAAATCGATCAATTTGCCCAAATCAGTCAAGCCCCAAATTCACACTAAAAACTAATCTAAAAATCATGATACGTTCATTAAAAATCATGATTTCCAGTATGTAATCTAGTTATGAAATCAAAAATTAAGATTGAAATAATAAAGATTTAACCCAAATTAAAAGTTTTACTGTAAACTCAAATTCAGGACTAATAACTTACTTTAAAAACTTATAATTATTTTTAGAGGATATCTTACTTGACTACAAACAATTACAATTCACAATTCTAAGTCAAGTTCAAATTCATAAATTAGTTATTGAATTTATTCTAAAATTTGAAACTGTTTTTATACACGGTAACATTTTTTTAAACTACACAAGTATTCAAACCACATACTCAATCATGCAATTCAAAAAAAATATTCCATTAACAACAAAATATTCATCACAATATAATATTGAAACAGTAATTAAACTGTTTTTAAACAAAATCATTTACTCACCTTTGAAACAGAAGGTTAGAAACTGTTTCCAGGCTTCTGAAATTCACTGCATGTTCTTGAATTGATTTGCATGTTGATACATTAGTTTTCTTGCCTGTTGATTACTGAATTGTCTGTTGATTTTGAACTGCTTGATTGCATAAATGTTGAATTTTCCAGTTTTACTTCTTTGTTTTCTGACTTCATGATTCCAAATCATCTTCCTTTTTTTAGATTTTCTACAGATTTCTTTTTTCTTTGATCTTTTTTTAGCATTTATTTTGTTATTGGATTGAAGATGAAGAAAATATTTTTACCTGAAAATAAACCTTCTTTTTATTTTACAAATTTTAATTTTTAAATTAAATATCAAGAGAAATGCCATTTGTCTACCTTATGCTCCAATTTACTTACACCTATGTCTATATGATTACAAGTGTTTTTAACATGTATTAAAATGTTTACAAGTGTTGTTTTAATGTCTAATTAATGTCTTATAAATGTTTCTTTTCCTTTTATAACTTATTTAAGCCTTGCATGTAATGTGTATATGTAAGTAATGTGTATTTTATCTTATACAAATAAGTTTTTAGATTTAATAAATATACAAAAGTTAATTCATGTTAACAATTATAAATTATTTATGCTTTTGATTTAATTTTTATAATTTATAAACTTGAGAAATTTATTTTAACTCTTTATATAAAAATCTTAAAACACTTTTCTTATGATAAAATTAAAATGAAAGAATAATAAAAACAAATGAACCTTCATTTTAAATCTCATTTAAAACAGAAAACTTAAAATATAAGTTTATAATAAATAAGAAATCAACTTTATTAAAATTTAAATTTCAAATATCATTTCGAAAACAGTAGATCAAATTAACATTTCAAATTACAAATTATATATTTATTGAAGTTTGCAAATATTTATTAAGTCCAAATCAATACAGTTTTCCATTTCTAATATGCACAAATATATACATATTTCAAATGGAAAATCATTCTAACATTATATTTGAAAATTACTGTATTATATTTTAAAACAAATCTCAAATCAAAATATATACATTCATATATATTACAATTTGAATATAAAGTTTTATTACATTAAAAACTTCCTATTTACAAGATATATCAATATATATATTTTATAAATAGAAAATATTTTTGATTAGCCTTTCATAAAAAATAAATCTCAAAAATTTTAAATTGCTAAAATAAATATTTCCAAATTAAAGTATTATAAATTTTCAAAAGAATTAAACTTGCCAAATTTTATATTGTTAGGAAAAATATAGATAGATATTAACAAATTATTATTATTCATCTTTAAAAGAATTTTAACTTGTCAATTTATAACGTAAAATGATCAAATCAATTTAATTATTATCAAAGATTATTAAATTGATATTGCTCAAAATTCCTGGTCGTCACAATTTTAAATTACAATCAATTTCACATGTAATATTTCTCATTTAACAATACATTTATTTTCAAATCATTTCATAAGAAATTTCCTTAAGTTTATAACCAATTTATAAAGCTTAACTTCCTTTATAAGACATTACACGAGTTTAGAGATATCACAACTTTATTTATAACTATTTCTCACAACATCCCTTTATTTCACAAGCAATTTACAGGTCATGACTTTATTTATAATCAATTCATTTATTTCATGTTTGTTTATTAAATTATTACTCAAGTTTACTTCCCAAATAATTTATAACACATTTCATAAATTGTTAACTAAGTTCACAATTACATCATTTCTATCATCATAATTTCAATGTTAAATATTCCAAGACTTATAATTATGCTCAAATATAACAAATTAACCTTTTTTCACTTGCTTTCAAATTAAGGTTATCAAATTCAACTATATAATTCAACCCAATTATTAAGTTTCAACTCGTATATTAATTCAGAAGTTTCGACTACCCAAAATATCCAGATATTTCATTTTATTTCAATAGTTGAAACTACCAATCAACAAATAGCAAGACTCACAACAAAACATTTCAATTTCATAAACAAATATCCTAATTATTCACTTTTGAATAATAATGCCATGATTTACAAAATATTAGGAAACCTATTTCTTAAACACTAGAGTTTTAGATCTCAAATTTTTAGTTTGAATTATCTTCACTAAGACTAAACATAGAAATCATATTCATATAATCATTCACTTTATTTCGTTTGATATGCCATTATTAAGCTAGTGTTAAGTCCATAAATTCAATCAACAATAATAGTCAATGCTTATAAACTGGTTTTGGTATTGGGAAAAATTATACACTTCATAACTCATATAAAACATTTTATAACACTAATAAATATGTGCTCTCGTATATTTACACTTAGACAACTCATTCTAGGGTATTACTACCCTATCTCAAACGAGTTAACCCCAACAGGCTAAGGTATGTCAAAACCTTACTCTGATACCAATTGAAATGACCCACCTTTTTGGATAGTTTAAATCAACAATAAACCACTTATGTCAACCCAAATAATTCAAAAGGGAGGATTGTTAATGGAATAAATAAGAAAATAATCGAAAAGAAGGAAAACAAAACACAAAATCACGCAGCGAGACGAAAAAATATATATCAAATAAACAGTTCATGGAGATGTTTTAGAAATGAAATTTGATTACACTTTTACAATACTATAAGAGTTATACATACAACAAAAATAATAAAAAATGCAGCGAAATACATGATGTAATGGAATAATTAATAACAAATAGTAGACTAATCTCCATCTTAGTCCTCCAAAATAAAATAGTCTTCAACACACTAAAAAGCACAAACTGACCCGAGCATAATGAAAAGCAAGAACACTCGAGTCAAGACTAATAGATCTTATATAAGTCAAATCAGAATAAGTAGAATAGAATATTACTGCCATGGCTTCGGAGATGTTACGGGATTTTCATCTCCTATCAAGTGTACAATGTGGATATAATTATTTAAAAGACTTCAAATAATTTGAAATACCAATCTTAATCATTTAATTAAACTAAATATGAAGTTTAAATTTAAAACTTAAACCTTTCAAATAATTCAATTCCAATAAATATTCCAAATTCAAGAAATTATGTGGGTATATGTCATTCAACTAGTATCCAAAATCCAAATTCCCAAATCAATGGAAACCGCTTGGGTTATCATTTCAATCCATAGTGACAACAGAGATATATACATAAATAAACATCCAATCATCCCAAATGTCAACCAATTACATCCATCACAAACCAACATGCAAATAAGCCAATAAATCAAAACAATCAATTGATTATCATTACCAGGTGTTTAACTGGCAATTTATATTCAATATTAATAAAATGGCAATTCATTTCAATATAAATTCAAATTTAACTTAAATGACAATCTAAAAAAATCAAACAGTAATCAATAAATTTCTAATCACATCATAAATTTAATTTAACTAAAATAAGATAATTTAGTATTCGTGAATGTGTCAAAACACTCATTTTGGTATTTAGAATGTAAAAATCCAAACAAAGATGCCTTTTCCAACAGTCTCTGAACTCATCTAAACCTATTTCATTTTGTCAGGAATTCCAATACCAGTCCAAGGAAGATACTACTATAACAACCTGCCTTTTTGGATAGTTTAAATAACCAATAAACCACACATGTCAGACTCAAACCATACAAAATGGCAGATTGTTATTGTGGTAAATATGAAAAAACTAGAGAAAGAACGAAACAAAAATAGAATCTTGCATCGGAATGACAAAATATAATAATCAAATAAACAGTTCATGAAGCTGTTTACAAATAACATTGATTAAACCTTTATAATACAAATTAGAGTTACATTAAACATGAATAAATAATAAATAAATGCAGCGGAACAACATGATGCAATAAAATAAATATAATAAAAGATAATAGTACAAAATCTTCGTTTTCGTCCTCCAAAAAGCATTCCTCGATAAACTAAAAAGCTCAAACTGACCTAAATGATTTATAAAGACAAAACATTCTAGTCGAAACTAAAAGATCTTATATACGTTAAATCAATAATAAATAAATATGAGTCTGACGGCGTCAGAGATGTTTATGGGTTTTGACATCTCCTATCCTGTGTCTAACGTGAGTGCAATAACTTAAGAGATGTTTAAGATTTACATCTCCTAAGGATTCGTTGAACTATCTACATACATAGTACAATACGCTATTATAATAGTGTCTACAGTAAAGTAAAGTATTAAAATAACATTAAAGCATTACCCATATCCCCCTTAACACATTTTATATATTCTCATACCGTATACAGTACCGTAGTTCCTCCATAAACTAGAGGCTATTAGAGGGCACTCCATAGGTATGGTGCAAACCAAACTTTTAGAAGGCGTGATAGGGCATGTGAACACGACACTCGAGGCGATGCCATGGTAGATATGCCAATTGTGGATCCAGACTGGTGGTAATGCATAACAGCTACTACCGCCTACCTTGGAACACACACCCATAATCAAAAATCGAGGGGTGACCATAAAATCATCACAAAGTCATAATATGGCATCGAAAAAATGTATCTGATCGGAGGTGCGACCTCACTTGGACCAGCATGGCTTTTGTTTTAGTCACGTCTAAGCTTACTCACGGGAGTCAGGGTCACGTAAATACCTCACACAAATCGTACACTAAGTCATCCTACTTTATTTTTGGAATCTCCACCACGTGCAAGGTTGTTAAAAGTCGTTTTGCTATTGGAAGAGAGTATGACAATATTCGATCTCGATCTCTTTAACCACCAAACGCGTATTTCACACCGAATGGTTCTTTTACATTTTTAAAACCATTTCATATTGATATTAAAATTCTATATTCAATTCAAACCATGCCACTTCCGAAATCATATTCACTTTTGAAATCATATTTTCAAAATAGGTTAAACCCACATTTCAAAATCTTCATATTTACTCAAACATGTCATATAATCCCAACTTATATTATAACATCTTTTAATCGTATTCTCCTTAAAATCGAGGATTTCAATATGAAAATTCAACTTTACAAAACCTGAAATTTAGACAATAGTTTAGATAGTTTGAAAATAGTTTTAAAATAGTTTGAATGGTTTAAAATAGCTTTTAAATGGTTAACATAATTTTATATATTGTTTAAATGGTTCTTAATAGTTTATAATAGATTAGAATAGCTTAGGTGGGTTTAAAATAGTTTAAATTTAATTTAAAATAGAATAAGTAGCTTTAAAATAGGTTAAATAGATTTAAAATAGACTACATAAGTTAAATTAGGTTAAAATGGATTAAAATAAGTTAAATTAGGTTAAATAGATTAAAACTAATTAAAATAGTTTAAATTGATTTAAAATAGTTTGCAATAGTTGAAATTTGATTTAAATTAGTTTAATAATTTGAAAACCTTAAAATCAGGATTTTAAAATAACAAATCTTTAAACATTTATGTTAAAAAAATTAATTTGGAATTAATATCAAAACTAAAACATTTCTTCCATTTCAACAAATCTGGACCTTATCCCACTTTCAAATTGAAACCCAATTTCAAAAATTAAAATATCAATTTTACGCTATTCACATTTCAGTAGATTTCAGGGTTATAATGTCACGACCCGAAATTCATCGTTCAGAAATTGACATCAAATACCTCACTTGTATTTGATTGCCGGAGATTCAAACGTTGAACTCCCATTCGGATGGAGCTTAGAACAACGTTAGATGAATATAAACAGTGGAAACAAAAGATGATCATTGATCATAACGCAGATACAACATTGATACAATATTCTTTACAACAACGATCACCAACATCAGAGTGCTACACATATAATACTACAATAAAACGATAACTCTACAGTGGAACAACAGAGTTTCATATAGTTTCCAACATACTTCAACTTCGATAGGGCCTTCAAAACTCCAAGCACTTCAAAAGATTTCCAAGGCCAAAAGCTTCCAAAATCTGACATCTACCAAAAGACTTCAAAATCCAAGCTAGCTCCAAAACACAGATAACCTGCTTCTAGGCTGCCCGTGTGGAAATTATGGGCAACTAGAATTTAGCAAGGGAACAATAAACTTCGGGTCAGTCATGGGACTGGTATGAGTAAACAAAAATAATTGTTTTGAACAAAAACAATTTATAAAAGAAAACCGTTCATGCTTTTAAAAAATGAAACTGCCATAAGACCTCTCGCCACACACACAATGCAATCGTAGAATTGGAGGAGGTTTCTTCTTATGATAGTCAAACATGCTTGATATGAGAAAACTCTTTTTAATATTCTTATTAGTGCATAGTGTAGAAAATATTTCGAAAGTATTATATTAATCTTAGTAAGCATACAACCACAATTATATGCCTACTATAGCCACCATCTTTTATGGCAGGTTACCGCCATGCTACATGGCAGGATATACAACTAAAATTTTACAAGGCACGTATTGTTTCTTTGGATTTCCAACAAATGGTCAGGCTAAGGAACTTCGTGGGCCACATGGTACGCCTCTAGAGGGACCCCCGAGAACCTAACCGGATCTCTGTGAATACAAGGCCGGGTTACCTCTGTAACTAGGTAACTAACTGTCACGAGTATGCCATCCCCTGTTCGTAACCGACCTTTATCCGGGCCCCCAACAACAACAACCACAAAGCAACATAATTGCAATATCAACATAAGTTAAGTATCTGGCTCCATACCATGATACCACTTCTATCCAGACGGAAATGCACATACCCTAAGGGGCGCTACTCCCAATAACCTTGCTGCATCCTTTCTGTTTCCACCATTTTCAGGTTGTGAGATTCGAAGAGATTTCGTCCACAAAGCTATGCTTTACACAAAAGCCATGCTTTGATCAACAAATGATCAACAACACATAGCAGCACTCAGCATGCCACACTACCAAATTGTGAGTATATCACTGATAACCATTAACTACATAATCTTCGAGCTCGTACGTCTCAATGAAGGGTGTTAAGCTAAGAGAATAAATTCTCCACCACCAAAAAAATGTATTTGAAAGAAATCAGCTTTATATCTTAAACTGTAACGTCAGACATACAACCATGCAAGTCTGTTCCGGGTTCGAACAGAATCGAAGGCACTTACAAAGAAGTCTTTGCAATGCGGGCATCCACAATCCCGATCGGACTGCCCATCACATATGGAGATCTCTATACCGGAGCAACTCGATGCAAAATCATTCGACAGGTTATACCATCGTTCTCGAAGACACCTGTCCTTCACCACCTCTTCAAATGTTATCCATTTCATCGTATCACATATTTATAATGGGTTGTATACACAAGGTCCAATTCCGGCTAAATCGAATAGTGAGCGCTTAATTTAAAAATACGTGGATATATCACTCACAAAGATTCACTTTCAGGGTTCGATGTGGGTTTCGGATAACCAATTGGAATTCGACTCCCTGTCGCATCGAAATCCAAATGTCGTTTTACGGGTCAATGGGTTTTCACATTCACATAGAAACAAATCACATATATCACAACTCAGCACAAAGTAATTCATATCACATAGATCACATTCACATATTAGAGACATCCATCAATGCAAAGCATTCAACAATAATCAATCATTTACAATTAAGATGAATTATTAGTGTGATTATAATTAATTAATCACATAACTATTTTCATTAATCATCCTTAATTAATGATTAATTATTCTTAATTAATAATTAAATAATCCTTAATTATTAATTTATTAAATCCTTAATTACCTTAATTAATTAATTAATTATTTCTTAATTAATTACCTTAATTAATTAATCCTTAATTGTTAATTAATTAAATCTTAAGTACTTTTATTAATTAATTATTTCTTAATTAATTAATTATTAATTACAAATTAATTATCCTTAATTATTAACATAATTAACTTTTAATATTAAGTAATTAAATAAGTAGTTGTCTTTAAGTAATTATCTTAACAAATCATTAATTATTTAATAAATAAAAAGATAAACCATTTTATCTATATTAATTACTTTAATTACAATTTAAACTTTGTTTAATAAGCCATCACTATCACATTGGTTAATTCAAGACCTTAAAGTTGGATTATTGTTTAAAAAACACTTCATTTTTCATAATTGTTTACTTAATTACAATAATTAAGTTTATTTAAAATAAACATTTAAAATTAAGGTTATATATGTATTAAACCCTTTAACATAATTAAACTAAATTATAAAAACCTTTACTAATTCAAATTTAACTTGAAAACAATATTTGGAAAACGTGGATTGAGAATGTTTTAAATTTTGAATTTATTTTAAAATTTTGAAAACAGTTTTCATTCGATCCCGAGTATTACCCGAGTGCTCCCCGAGTCAAATACCTGTATGCTTCATGTTTTTCCCAAAACCCACCAGTGTATATTTTTTTCCAAACTTAAAATTTATTTAAGTGTTAAACCCCATGCAACCCAAAAATGCTTCGAGCCTATACCCGAGCCTGTGCCCTGCTTCCCCGAAGACTACTTCGAGATTTCTTCCTTCTTTCCAAATTCAATATTACTGACACCACCCAAATTCTTTATGCACTTGCACAACTGTTTTGATCACCTCTGGTCGATGCTACGATCATCGACCATTCGACGATTATATACTCGACCTATCAAAACACCTAGCAATATGAATTGATGACGAATCTGCAATTTGATTACACGACTCAGATTTGAACAAAACTGAGCCACCAACAACCGCCTCGTCCTCCTACCTCCGACCATCAGAGGTCACAAGTCTGTGCCAAAAACTTCACTAACGTCTGATGCTTCGATCCCTCCATGTCCGGTGTCACTTGATACACCAGAGATGTTGTAGCCATTTGGTTTCCGACCTCAACTTATTTTAGGTCCTAAAACCTAAATCAATCTTGATCATCCTCCACACTGATCATAAATTATTCCGAGTATTTTTCCCAAACTCCCCAATCCCCAATGAGCCTCAGCCATGATCGCGACGATCCTCGCTTCACCGATAACCAAAGATTTTCAAAAATACTAAATCTGTTCAACCCCAACATACTCGATCAATACTTCAGTAGAAATTTTATTTTTTCTTTAAAAAAATCATTATTTTCATTAATCTTTCAGATGGTATACCTGATTCTAGGATTTACGATGTTTGAATTTTAACATAATTTGAATTGAGCCTGTATTTTCGAATTTCCAAAATTATTTTCATTTATTATTGCGTAAACCTATTGTTAAAACTTAAATCATGTTTAAATAAGCAACTTCTATTTGAATTCTAAAGTCTAATAATGATCGAAGACGAAGAAATTGAATTTTGAACAGGTTTGTATTATTGTAAACTTGGAACAAAGGAGATTCGTGCCTGTCACTGACATGCACAATAATCTTAACACACATATACTCATCTTTGTATGCATGTAAGAACTTTATAATTTTATTTCAAAACATGATTCAAACAATAGGTAGAATCTAGATTTAAAAAGTTTACTCACCTGTGAATTTGGAAAACAGAGAAGAAGTTTGTGTTGTCAAATTTGAAGACTGGGAAAAAGATTTTGATTGTTGAACCTTGATCAGGGCTTGATCTTGTTGTTTTAATGATGAAACTTGATTTGTTTAATTAAATCTTTGCTAAGTTAACTTTGTCTTGCAGGCTTGAGATGTCTTCCAGATTTTTGAATTGTTTTTGTTTACAGTTTTTGTTTGAATTCTTGCTTTCTTTTTGCTTGAATCTGATCTTTGTTTATTTCTGGTTTGAATTTATTTTTTTAGAGTTGCTTGATGATTTCTTTTTCTCTTTCTAGTTGAGAATTTTTTACAGGGATTTGTAAATGAAAAGAAATGAAAAGGAGGAAGATGCTATATTTATATAATCTTATTTCTTATTTTAATTAAATTTTCAAAAAGAAAAAAAAAGAAAATGACACTAGTCTTAAATCATCAACACTTATAAATTTATTTGCTTATAATTCTAACAGCTGTTCATATTTGTGTTAAATTTTAACGCTTGTATTATGCATGCATTTAGTATTTTATATTCATTTTTAAATTATATTTTTCTATTTTAAAAATACATTTCTCTTTTATTCAAATATATACAATTTAAAAGAAAATAGTTTGGAATTAATTATACATTAAATAAATTACCTATATATAATTTAAAATCCAAATTATTTTATTAAGACATTTATTTAAATTTTTAAATTTAAGTTCAAATTTCTGGGATTATAATTCAAATTTCATATATAAATTCTATATATAATTCTATTTGCCTATATAATTTAAGTAGAAATTTTTAAATTACCTATATATAATTCTATTTGCCTTTAAAAATTTCATATGAAATTCAAATTAAATCCCAGAAATTCAAATAAATTACTAATCTTAAATTGATAAAATTTGGGGATGTTACATACAATTTCCAACTTCTCAATAAATCAGTTCCGAAAAATTTCATTTATACTTCGAAACTCAACTTTAAAATTTCAATTTAAATCCTTTAGTTAATTCACTTAAAACAATTCAATTTATATCAATGATATTCTATTTTAGAATATAGTTTAACTGTATTCAAAGTTTAAAGATTTAAAATCATTTAATTTAATCAATCCAATGTCCGTATATAATTTTCTACCTATCGTCAAGTGATACGGATATTTGTCATTTCAATTTGCAATTATTTATATTTATGGATATATATCATTTCAATCGGCAATTCCAAAATAATTACAAATCCATGAAATCGCTTGAGTCTATCATTTCAACTCATAACGATTCCTCCCCAATCTATCAGATCGTTCGGATAGGTATCATTTGAACCTATAGGGAACTTGCAGTGTTATAACGATATAGGGATATAACATCCAGTTATCCAATATCAACAATCAAACATCCATCACAATCATCATCCAAATCAATCAATTAACATTAACAGATAACTGATTATCATTAACAAGTATAAAATGGCGAGTAAAAATTTAATATTTAATTAAATAACTGTTAACTCCTCAATTTCATGACTTAACGACCTAAGGAAGTAAGCGACCTAAAGCTGAAGTGGGTTAGCGAGCTAACCGATGAAGCGACCTAGCGACCTAACCGATGAAGCGGGCTAGCGACCTAACTGCTGAAGCGGAGTAACGGCCTAAAAGGTACCGCAACTTAACGACTTACAGAAGACAGCAACCTAATGACCTAACCTGTTAAAGGACTCAACGACCTACAACTTAACGGCTTAAGACTCTGGTGATTCCATGAGAGGTGCGACCTAGCGTAAACCAAGACAACTCCTTATGCCGTAGTACCTTAGGTCGCCACTCCCTCTCCTGGTACTCCTTAGGTTGCCCACGACCTAGAACATGGCCAACCTAACCCCTAGGTCGCCCACGACCTACGACCTAACCCCTAGGTCGCCCATGACATATGACCTAACTCCAAAAAACTCCTATAAATACCATGCCTACACCACCGAAGCGGTGATCTTTTGGCTCATTTCTAGAACGCCTATACTCTGCTGATTTCTCGACTTATTCGACACTTCAAACATCAAAGATACCTCAGTGAACTTCAAGAGGAAATCTAACACATTCGACATGGATTCAAAGAGTTCTTCCACATCGGAGTTCTAGCTATTTGTCTTGGTAGTGTTGTAATCGAAGATTGTTGTAAAGTTGTAATCGATTCAGCAATAAAGAAGATTAAAGTGGACGTAGGCTTAACTTGAAGCCGAACCACTATAAAACTGTTGTCACTTTACTGTTTTTTCTATGACTTTTCTACATACTTCTAATTCCCATATAGATGGGTGGTGCTTTCACTTAATCTCCACTTACACCGGGGTGTTAGCGTTCAATTTTAGCGTTAACATTTTTGGTGCTTTCACTGAGAACCCAACTCAGGCTACTTTTGTCATTGCTTCTCAAAAGTTTGTTGAAAGAATCTCTCTCAAAACCAGAAGTCTGTCAGAGATAATGGCTCCTGGAAGAAAGTGCATATCTGTTAGATCCGGTGATGTTCATGAGAATACAGCCACTTCTCCTCCGCTAAGTCAGACAGCTCCAAGTGTTGGAGTCACACGAGCAGAGTTAGAGGCTGCAGTTTCTGGGCTATATCAGCAAATGGAAGCCCAAAACACTTTAATGTTGGAAAGGTTAAACACCTTGCTCGGAGCTAACCATCAACCGGTGAATAATGAACAAAACTTTGCCGATGGTGTTCATAATGTTGAAGCAAGAAATATTCCTCAAAGGGCAGCTGGCCCCGTTGAAGGGACACCTCCCCAAGCTTGAGGATCAGGACCGCAGCCAACCCTCCGCGATTGCTTGTCAAGACAAACTTCCGAGAAAATGGCTTATGTCTATCCCGCAGAGCCTCTAAATGATGAGGAATACTTCTCTGGAATGGTACGACAAATCTTGAAAGAGAGCATGCAGAGGGAAGAAGATGAAAAAGAATGGAGATTCGCTTCAAGCAAGACTCCGTTCACTGAAAGGATTCTAAAGGTGAAATTCCCAAGGAAGTTTGCTCCCCCTACCACCCTGGCTTATAAGGGAACAAGCGACCCTAACCAATTTCTGTATAAGTATGACTGACACATGACTGGTGCTAGAGCATCGGATGAGATCAAATTTCGGTACTTTCCGGTATACTTGGAAGGAGTGGCTCTACTCTGGTTCAAAAGCTACCGATCTAATCCATAGACCAGTTCTCCGATTTGACTCGGAAGTTTAAAGAACAATTCAGGTTGTATGCTTCAGAGGCAAAGGATATTATGTCACTGTCAAACCTGGAACATAATCCTGGGGAATCTATTAGATCTTTCTTGAACCGCTTCAACATAGCTTTGGATGAAGGGGATAATGCAGAGCCACGAATGGTCTTGACATACTTGATGAGGGAAATCGACAAATCAAGTGAATTTTGAAAGTGGATGAAGATGAAAGAACCGAATTCGCTTGAGAAATTCTATAAGAAAGCTGATGAATTCATGCGCTTGGAAAGCCTTCAAGCACCGGCTAAGGTGGTATCAACAGAGGTTGGGAATAATAATGCTGCTCCAAATAAGAAGGAATCTGGAACTCGAAAGAGGGAGAACGATGGTGGGAAGAAGTAGGGAAATGCGAAGAAAAATCGTCCTTTTCAATTCACTCCCTTAACTGATACACCAGAAAACATTTTCTTTGCAACCAAGGACACTATCGAATACCCCACACCAGCTAAATTGAGGCTTGGGAGAAAAGCTGAGTAAAGTGGAAGATTCTGCCGATTCCACAATCAACCCGGTCATGATACTAATGAGTGTCGCCATTTGAAGGACTTGATTGAGGAGCTATTGAAGAAAATAAACTTCACCAGTATGTGAAGAGGAACATGAATGATCCAACTTCTTCAACTCAGGGGCAACAAGTCCCTGTCCATCAACCTAGCTCAAGTAAGAGGGCGGCAGCACATGAATCAGAAAGGCCTATTACTAATGTGATTACGGCAGGTCCTTACCCTGTAGGCAGAAGCTGGGGTGAGATGGAAAGATATGCCCGTGCATTGAAGTATGCACCAACAGAATAGAGTGTTTTTGTGTTGGAAGATGCTGCACCTTTGAAGCAGCAGAAAACTTTTAATGATGACATTGTGTTCAGAGCCAAGGACTCTATGGGCATTGAAGCTCCAACCATGGATCCCTTGGTCATCTCTGCAGGCATTGGGCCGGCTATTGTAAGGGGAGTGCTTGTTATTGCGGCGCTTCTTGCAATATTCTCTTCAAAAAGACATTCGATCAAATGAAAATTTCGATGGCTAATGTTCAAGCTTCATTGCAAAAAAATTGTTGGGTTTACTGGGGAACCGCAGCAGCCAATTGGAACTATAGACTTGTTCGTAGAGCTTGGAGAGGGACAGAAAAAGGTGGTTCGAAAACAGACTTTTGTAATTGTTGATGAATTTTCCGCCTACAATGCCTTCCTAGGCCGACCAACTCTTGCGGCATTTAAGGCAACTCTCGCCCCGTGGTGCCTTACTATGAAATTCCCCATGGATAATGGAGTTGGTGTCATTAAATGGGATCAGAATGCTGGACGAGAATGTTGTCTTATAGAGTTGCATGAAGCAAGGAAGAGAGAGATGGGAAAAGATGCAGCAGCCCCAGTCCGCATTAAAGAACCAACCTTGTAGCAATTACAGGGTAGACCCTGCACTGGCGAGCATAGTGGGGCACGAAGAGAAATGGATCCTAGAAAAGCCAATGCTGGGAGGAATAGAGTGGTGCTAGTGGAAGTAACGGTGCCAGTACCTGTTGACCCGAAAAATCCGAACAAAGTGGTGAATGTGGGTTCGCAACTTAGTGTGATGGTTCAAAATTCCTTGATATCATTCTTGAAAGCAAATCTGGATGTATTCGCTTGGACTTATGCTGATATGTGTGGAATATCCCCAGAAGTTGCAGTACATACTCCGAATATTGATCCGAAGTTTACACCGGTAAAGCAGAAAAGAAGAACCCAGGGTCCTGAAAGGTCAGCAGCATTGAAAGAAGTGGTAGATCGGCTCATGGAGAATGGTTTCATCAGGGAGTCTACTTATCCGAGTTGGGTTTCAAGTCCAGTACTGGTTAAGAAAGCTAATGGAAAGTGGAGAGTATGCATCGACTTTTCAGATTTAAACAAAGCCTGCCCCAAAGACTGCTTCCCGTTACCCAGGATAGATCAGTTGGTGGATGGAACAGTGGGGCATGAATTGTTATCTTTTATGGATGCTTACTCCGGATATAACCAGATCATGATGCATGAGACAGATCAGGAGGACACGAGCTTCATCATCGATGTTGGTCTCTACTGCTATAGAGTAATGCCCTTCGGACTTAAGAATGCAAAGGCAACTTACCAAAGACTTGTTAATGCTATGTTCAAACCGTAGATTGGCAAGACTATGGAAGTTTATGTTGACGATATGCTGGTAAAATCAAAGAAGGCAGTAGACCATATGGATCACTTGGCAGAAATGTTTGCAGTCCTCCGAAAGTACGGAATGAAGCTTAATCCTTTGAAATGTTCATTTGGGGTGGAGTCCGGAAAGTTCTTGGGTTTCATTGTGAGTGCTAGGGCATTGAAGCTAATCCTGCTCAGATTGCTGCCTTAAGAGAAGTCAAAGCTCCTAGAACGAAGAAGGAATTGCAAAGTCTCAGTAGAAAAGTCGCCACCTTGAGTCGGTTCATTTCCAAAGCCACTGATAAATGCATTCCATTCTTTGATGCTCTGAAAAAAGGACGGAAAATTTTTGACTGGACTCCTGAATGCCAGAAAGCTTTCGATGAGTTGATTCGTCATATGGAAACGCCTCCAATACTTTCTAAGCCCAACAATGGTGAAGATATTTTCGTATATTTGGCAATCTCATCTCATGCTCTCAGTGCAGCGTTGGTACGGGAAGACGCAAAAATTTAGGGCCCGATCTATTATATCAGCAAAAGATTCACTGGGGCAGAGATGAATTATTCAAAGTTGGAAAAGCTCGCCTATTGTCTACTGATTGCATCAAGAAATTAAGGCCATATTTCCAAGCTCATCCTATCAAAGTCCTCCTGATTAACCTCTGAAGCAAGTCCTGTTTCACCCTGAGACTTCGGGTCGTCTTCTGAAGTGGAATATTGAACTCAGCCAATACGACATTACTTATCATCCTCGGAGAGCAATCAATGGACAAGCTTTAGCAAATTTCATCGCAGAATGTACAGATAAAGGTGATAGCGAGGAAGAGGTGACTGATAATACCCCAATTCGATGGAAATTATATGTTGATGGTGCGAGAAACGATTACTGTTCCAGGGCTGGGTTGTGCTTGAAACCCCCGAAGGGCGATCATTATGCTACGCATTGAGATTGGAATTTCCTTCGACAAATAACGAAGCAGAATATGAAGCTCTTATTGCCGGCTTGAAGATTGCTAAAGAACTGAATGTCAAAGTATTACAGATCTTCAGTGATTCATGGCTTATTGTATGCCAAGTCAAGAAAGAGTTTCAAACTAAAGGAGGAAATCTGCCTGCTTACTTGTCAAGAGCCTGGGAACTTCTCGATGATTTCGATCATTATACGATAAGTCATATACCCCGGGAAGAGAACATGAAGGCATATTCTCTCGCAAAGTACGCAAGCACTAGCGAAGCACAATTACTGGGATTGGTTCCTGTAGAAGTCTTGTCAGCCCCAAAATTGATGAAATGGAGATTGATTGGATCATGACTGCTTCTCAAGAGCAGGAGTCGTGGATGACTCCAATCAAGGAATATCTGCTTAACGGATCCCTTCCAGAAAATTCAAAGGAGCGTCAGAAGCTATTAAGAAAAGCCTCTTCGGAGGCACAAGCAGGTTGAAGCCCTTTTTCGAAGGTCCACTTTACCACGAAGGAAAATTCACTTGCTAAAATAAAAGTGACTTTCCCCGAAAGTGAAGTGTGAAAACTTCGCAACAAAAAGGAAAGAGAGAAAGCTTCTCAATATGAGGCGCATTCTACTAAATCAGAAAAATATTTCCTTAAAACGGAAATATTATCTTATAAAGTACAGATGCAAACCTCCTTCAAATGGAAAAGTTGTTCTCTAAAGAAAGAACATAAGTCTTCTCGAAACAGAAGAGTTGTTCTTCAAAATTCTGCCAATGTGAAAGAGATTGCAATAAACCATGGTATGGGGGCAATATAATATAGTCACAAAAAAAAACAATGCTCAAGCAACATACCATAGGTTTACTGCAACATCACGCGGAGAAAATAAAGAAACTTGTATATATATATATATAAAAAAAAGAGAATAATTGCACTCTCAAATATAGACAGGAGTTTGTACAGGTAAAAGAATCATTTTATTCCATACTATAAATTTTTTTATATACATGTGTAGGTTTCAAAACAAAAGAAGGCGGGGACCGATACCCGCACAATCACCGGTCGACATAAATCTTTGTATATACAAGCTTAAAAGCAAAAAGCAAGGTGAAAAGCATAAGTCCTAAACCAATCACTTCTTCCTCCTACCACCTTTTGAGCCTTCGCCTGGCCGGATAATTAACTTTTTGGGCCGGCTTGTGGGGGTAGGGGAAGAAAGAGGAAGGGGCACAATCTGACTTTCTTCTATTTTCGCTTCGCCAGCAGAAGCTTCCCTCCTTCTCTTTGAAACTACACGCTTCCCCTTCTTCCTTAAGGAAGGATCACTGCCCGGAGAGAAAAGAGTGGATGATGTTATGTCATCAGAAGCAGTCTGCTCCGGAGTTCTCTCCCCTTCTTCAGGTTCTTCGACCTTTTGTTCTTAAGAAGCAACATGATCGTCCAAGTCATGGAGAGCTTCTATCTGCACTTCTTGCGACCCCGGTTGAGAGATAGACGGGGGAGTAATCTGAAGAGGTGGAGAAGAAATAGCCGGAGGAGGGGAAGTCTGAACGATACTTGGTGCTTTCTCAACAGGAGAAGAAAAGTTAAAGTTAGTATTCCTCATAAAAAGAGGGGATAATAGCTCATCGACACATAAGAAATAAGCAAGAAGCTCATCGAACTCAGTCGAAGCGAACAAGGAGTCCACTTGAGCGAGATCAACATTGAGGTTACCTGAAGAAATAGACTTCACTATGTCAATTTCGAAGTCCTGCGCTTCAGCGCTTCCTTGAGCCTCATCTCCCATATGGGCGGTGGTGCTTTCAATAACGGCTTTAGCAGGAGGAGGAGAATGGGAACTGGAGCCAGCAATATCGATATCGGCTGAAACTGAAGGAAGAACTGGGTCGGTTGAAACTGTCTTTCCTAAATGTTCTCCTTCTGTCGTTTCATCTCTCTCTTTGGAAAGCTTCTCCTTTCCCCTTGCAAGAGCGGCACATGCATCATCATCTAGATAATGCGCCATTAAATCTACTTTGGCATATTCGGCTCCTCCAAACATATCAAGTATGGCCTCCCACACTTTGGCCAAAGTGATTTCATATGCCGAACCCAAAAACTTAAGGCTACCACGGCCCAGAACGCTATTGATGTAAAACTCGAATAGAGTGGAGCTGACTTCAGCTTTAGTTGCCATATGAGACTCTTCGGCTGCAGCTTTGCCAGCAACAGCTTCATCTCACTCCTTCTCAACTTTGGTAAGTCGAGCTTTCAGCTGTTCAATCTCCAAGTTCTGGGCGTTGGTTTTCTCTCGAAGTTGAGCAACGTCAGCCCAGTAGTCTTCTATAGTTTGCTGCTGCGCTTCAAATTTGGCTTCAGCATCTCTCTGCGCCGCATGAGCGTCTCTTACTTGTTTTTGAAGCATTTCCTCTCTCTGAGAGTAGGAAGTGGAAGAAGTGGCGAGTTATTCCTTAAGTTTTTCCACTTCTGCTTCAAGCTTCTCGTTATAGGTGGCTATGCTCCTCATTTCCACGTCATGCTGTTCAAGAGTTTTCTGCCATTCAGATTTGTCATTTTCCATTGTTAGCATGGCCTCAAGATTCACGTGATTTACTCTCTGAAGCTCATCGACAAGCTTCTGCCAGCTAGACATTCTCTCGATATCAAGTTTCACAGCATCAAGATTGCGCAGCATAGCCTGCTTGTCTATCGGGACCAAATCAAGGTCAAAACGTACACCCTTCAGGCACCAATGCGGAAACCGACTTTGAAGAGTAGCCAAGCCTTGTCCAATCTGATATGAGGGCCTGCCAATAATTGTTTGAATATCAGTGCGAGCAAGGGCAGGAGATTGAGAAGGTACAGGAGCAGCGGGCTTTTCAGGAAGTTCGAACGCTGGTTTTTCGCCATGTTTGGCCCTTTTACTAGCATCTTCAGGGACGTGGCTTTTCCCTTTATCATCACGGGTTTTCCGTTTATGAGAATCATCTTCCCTCTGGGAAGAGTCGTGTCGCTCATCTCGTCTTTCGTGGCGTTCTTCATAGGCGCGCCTTTCACGAGCTTTCGTCGCAGCTCTTTCTTCGTCAGTTTCCCAAGAGGCAGGAAAATACCTCCTGGGGTCATAAGCACCGCGCTTCCCATAACGCTGGAAATCATCATAGCAAGAGCCACTTCTTTCCATTGGAGAATATGAAAATGGAGAAAAGATAAACTCAGAAATCTTGAAAGCAAGAGAATTGAATGCATATACATGCTGAAAAGTCCTAACTATGTGTAACGTGTAAACTACGTCCGTCGAATCACGAACCACTCCTGGGTTGAGAGGTGACGACAGATTTAACAGCTAGTGTCAATTTTTGAGCTGATGGAGTCTGTTGTAGAACGGATGTCGCTTCGACTACTGAACAAGTAACCTTAGCAGCAATAGGATCATCTTTAAAAAGCTCTTGCGAAGTAATCATCAGGTCGCTCAACCCCTCAAAGGTATCATCACCGCTGTACCTAGTGGGACTTGTTCTCTCAGCTCCTTCGCCACCAGATCTCCCGGATTGTTGAGGAGGCTCCTCTTCTTCGATGACCGAGGGAAATGCATGTTTGGCGGATGACCCCGCAACATCAATCGAAGTAGAACACTTTACCAAGGAAGCCTGAACAACATGTTCTTTCGGTGCAAGTTCTCCAACGGGGACTGGGGTATCCGATGTTTTTACTGGAGAGTTGGGGACTTCATGAGGTTGGGTAGAACGAGAAGGATGTAAAAGCCCGTACTGGCGCAGAAATTCATCTTTCAGCAAAAACTTAATACTTCTTTCTTCAACCGGCACGACACTTAATCTATCAAAAGTCGTTTTGTGACTGGGATTTCTAGAGGTAGGAGGAAGTGTTGTAAAAGAAAAGAATGAAGTTAGCACTTAACAATTCGGATCTTGAAAAGCTGAAACGGAAAAAACGGGGATGAGCAATCTTACTTCCTTTTCTCCAGATGGCGTAAAACCCTAGAGGACAGCGGACGAAGAAGAATTGATTCAAAAAGCCGTGAGCACTTTTGGAAAGATCAGTGATAAGTTTACGATTTCTAGCACTTCTCACGAGTATAAAGGAGGGGTGGTCTTCATTCTTTGCAAATGAGCATAAGTAGCAAATTTCTTCGAAGCTCGGAAGACGGTTAAGTGTCCTCTTGAATAAAACACACAATCCCATCAGGATGGCGTAGCCATTGGGATGTAGTTGAAAGGGAGAGATGGTTAGCCGGAAAAGGAGTTGATGAAGAAATTCATTGAAAGGAGGAATGGCACCACAAAGGCACATCTGACGGTTGACAGCGACAAAACCCAGAGGTGGCCTGTCGGCAGTATCATTTGGGCCAGGAAATCTAGCATCCGTTTCGGCGATCCCAAATTGAATACGTAATTGATTGAATGTCCGTTGACTCAGGGTAGTTGGAGTTCTCTCTGGAGGATCAACCAATGGGTCGACTATCGGGAAGACTCCCTCAGATTCCTCTATGATCTCCTCTTGAGAAGACATTCTACACAAGGAACTGGATATTCTAATGTGAAGGTGCACGTTTCCTAAACGTGTGGAGTGCTGTGTAAAACTAACAAAGTGACAAGCAAGTATAACTGGAATTAAATTAATAAACATTAGTCAATTGTAAAATTTCAAGACTTGTCACTTTAAGTCTAAATACAGGTGCAGTATTGATGCAAACAAATCGGCTTTAGTTGATTGACATTGCTTTACTACTTCACTTGAATTTGCAGCATTTCATATAATTTCTTTAAGTTGATTATCCTTTATCGACCAATCTGTCATTCGATGTGGGCAATCAGTGGCAGTATATTCGTCCCATTTTTCTGCAAATGTTGTGTTTAACAGGTCATTAGCATTAAAGTTAGTGTAGTCTATAAAGGAGTGCAGCAAAGTTCAAACGATTACAAATTTAGGTAATTCATTCCGACAATTCAAGTTGAGAATTCAAGTCGAAATTATGCTTCAAGGCAGGCAAAGCATTTTTAAACTAAGTGTTAGCTCGTCCACGACCTAAATGCTACGTTGCGAGTTGACCTAGGCCGTTAATTCTTTAAGTCGTAATGCACATGAAGGAAAAAGCCTCAAGTCAAAATAACGCAAATTTCTCTAAGACCTAGCTCGGCTACGACCTAAAACTAATGCCGTTGATGGTTAAGTCGTTTAGTTACTAGGTCGTTCTACTTTAAGCCCTATGTTGTTTAAACATGATAAGTCGCGAGGAAGGAAGGTCGCGAGCACGCTAGGTCGCAAGCGAATTGGGTCGCATGATTCACATCCAAACTTTTGAGCCGTAAGTCGCTAGACAGCTCTCCTCAACCCATTAAGCTTTTCTCCACTTACCAAACCGCCTAACTTCCATAACTCGCTAATCTGTTAACCCAGCAACCTGTTAGCCACTGTACACCAAAAATCCACCATCTCCCCATATCGTAAAATCACCCAAATCCAATACAAATCACTTTGGATCCATCGCAAACCCGATGTACTGTTGTCCTATCGTGAGTTACGGAAACAATGTGTCCAAAAACGATCACAAATTAATCATAACATGATCCATGGTGGAATGCGAAATGCAAAATCGGGAAAGGGTTGAAAATTAAGGGATTTAGGATTCGACGGCGATCGTAGATTGGAACAAAGGTCAATTTCACTTACACGATGTTATGGCAAGGAGGAATCGACGGCCTGATAGTTCGAGTTCACCTTTGAGGAGCTTGGAAGATCATTAATGGCGGAGTGAACTTTTGGAGCAGTTTAGTAAAGACGAATAAGCGAGCCAACGGTTTATATGAGGCAAAAGATAAGGAGGTGAACGGGCATGCGGGCTATCAAATCCCTTGAGTCGCTTACGACCTAACCAAGCCTTTAAGTCGCTTGCGACCTAGCGACTCGGGAGGAAACAAGTTAATAGATATCGAAGCACATGACCTAACTCTTAGGCGTATACTTCGAGGGGCAAATGTTAACTCTCTTTCATTAATTACCCAACGAGCCAAAGAGCTAGCAGGATAGCGGTCCTAGCGACCTAAGAATGAAGCGGTCCTAGCGACCTAATAATGAAGCGGTCCTAGCGACCTAAGAATGAAGTGGTCCTAGCGACCTAAGAAGATCAGCGATCCATGAGTTAAAACATAGAGCGGTTTAGAGCGGCCCCGACCTAAGAATCTATGACCTAACTACCTAAATGGGCTAAACGACTTACTTGTCCAACGACCTAACGAGTTAGCAATTTATGACCTAAAGGGTTATGGAAGTACAAGACCGCATGCCTCTTCATAAGGTCGCTCACGACCTAAACAAGGCCGAGACACCTCCATAAGTCGTTGCACCTTATGACATTCCTCTCCTAGGTCGCTCCAATCACTCAGAAGAGATCAGCGACCTATCCTAGGTCGTGTGCAACCTGCTGACCCGCTCAGGAGAAGCCAAGTGCAACTAGAATGGGCCGTAGCTCGTTTCCTTTAGGTCGCAACCTTCGACCTACGACCTACTTTAGCTCGCAACCCTTCGACCTACGACCTACTTTAGGTCACAACCCCTCGACCTACGACCTACGACCTAACTCCGAGCTCACCCTATAAATACGACACTAACTCCAACATGGATGGGATCTTTTGACTCATTCTTGGAACGCCGATACTCTGCTGAATTCTTGACTCACTCGACACTTCAAACACGAAAGGCATCTCAACTAACTTCAAGAGGGAATCTAACACAATCAACATGGATTCAAAGAATTCTTCTACATTGGAGTTCTAGTTCTTTGTCTCATCAGTATTGTAATTGAAGACTATTGTAAAGTTGTAATTGATTCAATAATAAAGAGGATTAAAGTGGACGTAGGCTTAACCTGAAGCAGAACCACTATAAAACTGCTGTCTTTTGCTTCTTTTTCTGTGACTTTCCTACTTGTTTTTGATTCCCGTGTTCACGGGTGGTGCTTTCATTTAATCTCAACACACACCGGGGTGTTAGCGTTCAATTTTTAGCGTTAACAGTGGCCAAAATGGTTATTTTCACATTAATTAGATAAATTATTATTAAATTAATTTTATCGCTTTTCAAATTCAAATTTTATAACTGACAAAATTTTATCAGTTTTGATTAACTAGTAATTATTATCTTCTAAAACAAATTTACCATGTCAAATTCAACTATTATTATTGTGCTAACTACAGCGTTCCAATTCCAATTCCAATAAATTCATTAATTATAATTTAAAACCCAATAATTTGATCAAACTTGATTTCAAATCTTTTTATTCAATCAGTTGTCATATTATGAATAAAATTTACATTGGGTTACATCTTATTGAGTTAATATCAAACAATTATCAATTTAATCTACATTAACTGCATTAATTAAGTGATTTAATTACAATTATTTTCAATGAATTAAATGGTGAAATTATAATTACTATTGTTATAACTTACCAATTCAAACCATTTATATGTTTATTGCTAGCAAACAAACTAATAAATTCACGTACGGATTAATTATTCAATTTTAATCAATTCAAATTAATTACACACAATTTCGCCGTTTAATATAACATTTTATTTATTTAGTAATTTATATTTTATACAAAATTTTAACTTTACAATCATTCAAATTAATTTAGATTTAATTAAAATAATTATCAATTGCCTTAAATTAACGTTATTAAATTCAATTAATTGAAATTGCATTAAAATGGTTATCCATTAACTTAAACTAACATTATTACATTTCACTCTAGTTATTATTCTTGTTATTAAAATTAAATTTTTTCACAACATTAAATTCCAAAACTTAATGAATAAATAAATTTAATTATCAAAATTATGGGTCGTTACACTCTCTCCCACTCAAAACTTCTCATCCTCAAAAAGGGAAAACAAGGGAAAAAGAATTAATTAATCAATATATCTTATTAAAAATATTAAATTTATAAACAATTAACTTACATAATTAAATGATTTAAAAAATTATATCAATTTATAAGCAGTTAAATCGTTTTATTTTCAAGTTCAATAAAGTTCGAAAACATTTTCACAAACTTCTCTAAGTCTAAAATTCATGGAAAATTTCACAGAGTCTCCTTTGTACGGAGAGGCCCGGGAGAAATAATAATATCAAAAATAATCGTTGTATATCACATATTCCAAAATAATATATCCCAAACCATGAGAAACAATATAATATCGCTATAAAACCGTAATCCAAGAATGTACCTATTTGTCAGGAAAACACTTACTTTGCGAAACCAAAAACAGTAGCTATTGCTTCCATAAACTTGTATTTCACTTATTTAATCCAAAATATGTTAATAATCATATAGAGAGAAATTTAAATTGTCTCAATGAATAACAAACAAAACATCACCATATAATAAAAATCATCTCCAAACAACAGTACACATCATTTCAACGAAGAAATCAGTCATCCATCCATGGAAACCAAAGCAAATGCTTTGTTCGGGTTCAAAACTTCTAATAATTAAAAATGATAAATAAACTATTGTAGCACTAGAATTGGTCACTAACACCCTTGAGTAAGCTTGAGTAGAGAGATTAATGAAAAAAGTAAAACAGAGCAGTATCACAATAGAATGTAGTTAAAAAAGTAAGAAATGAGAACACCAGATTTATAGTGGTTCGGCGTAACTACTTACGTCCACTGATAATGTTATCTTTATTGCTCTTCTCAAAGACTTGAATACAGATACGATCCGTACACCAACAACTTCAATACAAGTTTTAACAGAAAAGAAACGAGTCTTCCAAATGGTAGATTCTCCCCAGTCTTCTCCAAAAAAGATCCCTTTTCACTGTTCCCCTGCCCCTCTATTTATAGACGAAGAAAGGCTAGACTTCCTTCTCAGGCCTAGGAGCAAAGTGCCTTGGCCCATATATGGGAATCCCAAGTTGACTGAACCAGGCATGTCGTACGATATACCCCGATTGGCAAATGCCAAACCAGGATGGCCGAACGGTGGTCATTTGGGTAACTGACTCGAAGCGATCTCTCAATGGACTTGGGGTAGCTCGTAGTGGACCTCGAAGTAAAGCAGTGCCGGTTTTCGCATATTACTTGCGTCGTCAACTGAGCCACACGTTCCGCTCCAATCTAACAGAGCCATGTATGACTTCACTTCCCTTGGCCGAGCGGTACATGCCGGGCGACGACGACTCAACAAACCGATCGACACTTTCCGAGCAACCAGGACCGAGCGACGCGTGTCGATTGACTTGGACCGAGCGACGCTTGCCGAGCGACCTGGATCGAGCGATGTGTGTTAAGGACTTGGACCGAGCGGCGCTTACCGAGTGACCTGGACCGAGCGACCTATGTTGAGTGGCTTGGACCGAGCAATGTGCATTGAGTGACTTGGACCGAGCGACGTGTGTTGAGTGACTTGGACCGAGCGATGTGTGTCGATCCGTACTTATGGAACCGCACATAAATTCCAAAACATGTCGATTGCATCAAATCCGTATATCATCATACTCTTCTTAGTTATAATCTTGTCTTGTACTAACGATAATGACTTCAACTGTCGCCTTGTAGCCGGGCCAAGGTGCTGGGTAACATTTTCCCCCTAAAGTATGTCGTGTGGAGCTACACGACACGCTTTGAATCAGTGGTCCATTCCTTGCAATCCATTTGAAAGTGAAAGACTTACAGCCTTTCGATGGATGAATTATGATAATATTTATCTCTTCTTATTCATATCCCAGTCTTGTGCATTTGTTCTAATGTACACATTTCGTTTTATTGTCCACATTCTTATCATGTTTCTCAAATATAGGATGGCTCGGCGAAAAGAGATCGGTCCACAAAGTTTGTTCGCTTTATTAACGTTCGGCATGCCCACTTACCAACCGAGCAATGCAAAGTGACCAGGTCTATGGGAAGACGTCAGTTCGCATCTCCTTATGTTGTATATAAATCTTGGCCATTGCTCCTTCTTTCTCTTCTTTCTTTTATTCCACCCTTACGAGCCTGACTACCTATTTCTCTTCAATCCTTGTTTATCATCATACTCGTCCCTCCTCCTTTTGAAACTATATCTTTACCTTGCTACTTCAGACACCCTTAAACCGGAAAAAACTTCAACTCGAAGCCCCACAATTTCACAAAATTCTAATTTCCTTTATAGGAATGGGTTCCATCTTTAACTCATCTTCCTTAGCTCGAAAACTCGTTTGAGGACTAAGCACTTGGGTTCCTAGTTAAAATTTAGTAGGAAGCAGCAAATAGAGGATGAATTAGAGATAGGAGCATGCTCTAGGCTAAGTGTTTGACTCAGTTTTAATGGTACTAGGAAAAGTTATTAAGAGAAGCGGTCGTGGCTCTAACTTTAAAGTTGTGGACATAGAGAAGGAGAAGGCTTGATGATTCAAGGAAGTTGTTGCAAGCTTGTGGCATTCGGTTTATCACGTGATCGAGTGAGGACAGTCGGTAGCCCAACGTAGTGACGTTGGGTTTTTAGGAATTTAATTACAGGGTAGGTCGAAACTGTGAAAGGGAGTGTAGTTCGGCATACCGATCGAGAAAGTAGCTCGGTCTCAAATGTATTGATCGAGGAAGTTGCTCGATCTCGAATGTAATGATCAAGGAATTTGCTCGGTCTCGAAGGGGAGCACGGTTTAGTAGGAAGTTAGGCTGGTAGGTAAATTCCTGTTGGAGTAGTGCAAGGGTGAGTGTGTCATTCAGCCTAGAATAAGAGAGTGTGGACCGGCCAATCATGTGTTTAGCAATGTGGTTGCTCGGTGCTTGTGGAGTGAGAGTGGTCGTAAGAGTCTCCGGTTTAGAGAGTCGTTCGATCGCTTGTTTTGGGAGTCGCTCGGCTTCGAGCCTTGAGGTCGGCATTGACAGTCAAAATCATTCTAACTTGAACACAACATATGTCAAGTCCACTCATCTCCATGCCTAATCATAAGACAATGAACAAGGACAAGAACTTAAGCACACAAGCGTATGAGACTGATTTTGACTAATGACTCCATAATTATGATTACCATAAACGCAATTTCAACTTAACAAATGTAAATAACAACCTAAAACGTATAATGCCAATGTCTGATTTCAAGGCCCATGCTACCGAACATAGGACAACCTCTCGGAGACGGTGAGCGGTGACGGTTGCGACGACCCGGAATTTTCGAGCATTTAAAATCAGAATATTTAATTGATTTTAAATATTCAATAGAGTAATTTTAACTTGAATTACGAATATCACTATTTATCTATTAAATTTACATTGGAAATTGGGTAAAATATGAAATCTGGAATTTTAAGCCTGTTAAAATATAATTTGATGGCTTATAAAATTTATATTGATAACACTGAAGATAATAGAAGTGTTAAAATTGAATCTAACAGTGATTTTCTCAGTTTTAAAAATATACCACTTAAATTAATATTTAAAAAAATAGCCTTCCGAGGCATAGTCTCAGAATTCGACAAAACCAGTTCCATTGGGTCCGTAATATTGAATTATTATCGGATTTCAATTTTCGCGGTGTTTGCAGCTACCGTTTGGTCGTACGATTGGTAAATGCCTATGATAATCCAAGTGAATTTAAATTATTAGTCAAACCTTCTCTTATACGCCACTTTCCTCAACCTAAATTCGTTCACCTTATCTTCCCTTAGATGGGAAAAAAAGGAAAAAAAAGAGATAAGATAATGGTCGCTTGCCTTTCAATTCAAATCGAATCAATAAATAAAAAAAATTACTCGCGTCTTCCTTCTCCTGAAAGCCAAGCCGAGCCCTTCTTATTTAAATCACGCACCCTTCTTCTTCTCCTGAATTCGAACGAGTATCAGATTTTAAAAAAAAACGAGAAATCGAAAATCATGGCCGGTAGTTTTTTTTCCTTTTTACTTTTACTCGAATTCGAGCTCGAGAAGACGAATCGAACGAGATTTCGTTCGAATTTGGGATGTTTGACACGAAGGGGGAGGTCGCAACTTGGTTCAATTTGGATAAATTGATGCACGAAGCATGCGACATCGCATATGGTGGAGTCATGAACTTCAAAGGAGGGGAACGAACGCGAGTGCTATCGATTAGGGTTGGTCGAGGCTCGATTTTTGGGGCTTTGTGCTCATGTGGATCGATGGCGGCCTGGAGATCATCGCCGTAGGATGCAGCGGTGATCGACGGAGGTGGTGGGGACTGTCTCGTCATTTAGTGATTTGGTTTCTGCTTTTTTTTTCTTTTTCTATGCGAATTTTTTTAAAAAAAAAGAAAGAGAAAATATTTGCAATAATAAGTAAACACTTCTGTTCTTAACTTAATTTAATTTAATATATATATGTAAGATTATACGAAATATAATGAATAGTAAATGGTAAAGTTTATATAAAAATTTGATTTTTATTCCATAGATTATTTGGATAAATATATATATGAAGTTTCAAAATATAAAAAGAGAAAATAAAAGGGTACGCACATACACATTTTTAAACCTACTAGTTTAATTTAAAAATAATGAATTAGGGTAGATCTGTAGTTTAATTTTAAAGGAAATGAACTTGTTTAAAAAAAATTATATATGTATATATGATTTAAAAATGTTATAGAATTTTATAAAAATAGATTTAAAATCTGCATAGGTTATTTTATCAGTATTTTGTAATTTGAAGGGAAATTTAAAAGCAGTCTCTTTAAGTAAAGATATATATACATAAAATTTAATATATATATATATATATATATATGTATGTATGTATGTATGTATCTTTGATTCTGAAAAGATAAAAAAATTATGTATTGAAGAGTTTATTCAAAATTTGATTTAAGATCTATGTCGATATTTTTATAAGCACGTATATAGTTTCAAAGGAAAATAAATATACCTATTCATATTTTAATCTACCGGTTTATCTCAAAGTATTGTAGTTATGGTGATTAACTTGTCTAATAAACCTATTTAATTATGTGTCACTAAAAGTATTTTATTTAATAGAAAATAGCTTAAATAAAATTATTGGTTAATTAAATTTGTTAAATGGTAACTGACAATTCGAATAGTTCAAACGTTGATAAATCGTATAATGTTATACAAGGTCGAAAATCGTGGAGAAACAAGCCGGGTTGGATCGGATTGCAATATAATCAAAAGTGAGTTAATCTCACTCAGCTAAATTTTAATTTTAATTTAAATGGTTAAATTTAAACAATTAATTTATTGATTTGATTTGGTGTGTTATATTATATATAGTAGTATATAGTATATCTTGGAATGTTTGATTTCCCACATTAAATAGCGGATGGTTTTATATTTAAAACCCATATACCGTGACATTCCACCTCGAAGTGGAATTGGTATTTTATGTTGTACTAACGTCTGTGGATGCAGGGAAAACAGGTTGGAGGGATCCAACTGGATTCCTCAATATGTATTTAAATTATTTAATATTCTTTGTTGTGATTATTTGATATTCTATGATGAATTATATTGGAATATTGAATGTTATGGTTTGATTGAATATATTTGGGTATAATAAGCTACCAAAAATATATAAATTGGATTTTGGAAAGAAACAAAAGAAGTGAATTTGTACGCGAGACAATTATAGAAAACTTGAATAAATTAAGAATGAATTGAAAAAAAATGGCAGTGATATTAAAATACTAATAAATAACTTCGAGTATGAAAAGAAAAAAAGAGAATTTCGAATAAACAGAAATTAATGAATTGTAAAATTAAGTGATATTATTTTAAAGGAATAAAGAATTATTTCAAAATTTAAAGTTTAAATTTATTTAAAAGGATTACGAATCTAAAATTGGTATTTTCAGTTAAAAATATTTTAAATCATAATTTAGGATTTAAATCTGAAGTTAATGGAGTTTGGAATAAATGGGATAAATTGGAAATCAATTTGGTAATTGATTCAAGTGTTTGAAATTGAAAATTTAAAGAAGAATTTGAAGAGAAGTATATTTCTCTGGATAGCCAAGTACGTTTTCAAAGTAAATTTTTAAATATAAGATAGAGGTTTAATGTTTTTTAATAGTATGTTTTAGGAAATTTGTTATTTCTAAATGTTTAGATTCTAAAGTAAGTATTTTTCAAATCTATTATCGTAGTAATTCTTTAAAAGGTGACTTAGTATTCTATTTTAAAAGGTGAAAACCTAGTTTTATATTTTATAAGTAACCTTATTTTCAAATATTCATATAGTATGTATTTTTAACAAATTATTGAAGTAGTTTTTAATTTAAATGTTTTAAAATATATTTCATAGTAATGCATTTTAAATTATTTTAAAAATCTAAAGTTTTGTGCTTGGTAATTTCAGTGGAAATAGAAAATACTTGGAAAATTTATTTTGAGAAAGGAAGATAGTTTGAAAATATTTTCAAAGAGTTTGGAAAAGTGGAAATATATCTTGTGAAGATATTTTGGGATTAATAAATAATTTAGGAAATTATTTATTGTTTGATGGATGTTGTAAATACTAATTGATAGCTAAATCACCAACTATCAATATTGGACAAATGCGTTGATCCTTTCAAAGAGATCGGGATCGAGATTTATTTGTCGAAAACCACTTCGATCCGGTTTGTACGTTTTCATGGGAAAACGAGTTTGGAGTTGAAGATAGAGCAATGAAGTGCAAGGGCTAGTCGTTGCTAATCCTGAGGACATCTCCAAAATGGATGTAGTAGGAGTAGTTCCTTCGGTTCCATTCGAACCCGGGACGGACTTGTATGGATGAATGCTTTTGGGACATCGTCAAGTGGACGATGGGCATTCTAAGGGATATGTTTTTAAAAAGGTAACTCTTAGCCTCAAGCGTCATCAACCGAGAATGACTGAAAATCAAGGGTTATGCAGCAAGGCTAGGTGGGTAGCACCCATTCAGGATGAGGCCATCCCTGTCTAGATGTCCCTTTTTATTTTGGCTTAGTGGTACGGTTGTTGATCCCAACCGTGGGGTGATCACTCGGGACTATCCAGTAAGGGGTAGTCCTGGTCTTGTGTTGCAGGGGCTCAGGAGTGATCCTCGGTACAGTGATCTAGGCCACGTACCGTGACAGGTGGTACCCCAGTGCCTAGTTATTAGTTGGAAATCCATTCTCCCTACGAGCTTTGAACGATTTTTGTTTGTATTACCCACTCTGTGGCTAGTAGCTGGAATTCAATCATGTAACAATTCGGCTATTTTAATAAGTATTTGTATATAGACCCTATTATAATATCAGAGGATTTTAATAAGAAATGTTTTAACTATTGTAAGGTAAAAACCCGACATGTTTATATGTAGCGTGGTCTTACGAGATGCTTTTGTTTTCAAAGGATTTTGAAACTTTAATAATCATTTTGAGTGTGATTTTCTCACGCTGGTATTCAAGACTAACTCGGGTGTTATTTAACTGTATTGCTCGGGTCAGACCGAGTATTATAGAATACAAGATATGATGCTATGGAGCTTAAGAGACGAGCTGGATGGCGATACGTACTTCCGTATTTGGTTGTTATTCTGCTGTATATACAGTTGTATGTTATTGATGTGGAACTCTGATGATGTACTCTGATGATGTATGTATAAGACAAATATAGTTTCTTTTGTGCAAAGATCTATGATTATCTATTATATTTTATTCCGCTGCGTTGGATAGATTCTATTATTGTTTTCTATTTCCTTCTTCTACCTCTTCTTGTTTAACCCTGATGGTTCATATTTCTGTTCAACTTGAGTCGATTGATGTAGAATAGTGTCGACTCCAGAGGTACGGATTTGCTGGTCGTTACACTTGGTATCAGAGCTTAGGTTGGTGAAAACCTGTGACGACCCGGAATTTTAAGCAATATCAATTTAATAATCTTGAATAATAATTAAATTAATTCGATCGTTTTACGTTATAAATTGGCAAGCTAAAATTCTTTTAAAGGTTAATAATAATAATTTGATAATATCTATCAACATTTTTCTTAACAACATAAATAGGCAAGTTTAATTCCTTTGAAAACTAATGATTTGGAAATATTTATTTTAGCAATTTAAAAATTAGTAAGATTTATTTTTCAAAAGCTAATCGAAATATTTTCTATTTATAATATATATATAATATATATATATATATTGATATGTCTTGTAAATAATAAGTTTTTAATGTAATAAAAGCTAATATATTCAAATTGTAATATATATTATGGTTTGTATTTGTGTTTTGAAAATATTAATTAGAATTTAATAAGTGTTTTCAAACTTTATTATATATAGTTTGTAATTTGAAATATTAATTTGATTTAATACTTTTGAAAATGATATTTGAGATTTAAATTTTAATAACAAAGTTAAATTCTTATTTATTATAAACATATGTTTTAAACCTGAGTTTTAATTAAGATTTAAATTTAAAAGTTCAATTGTTTTAATAATCTCTTCGTTTAAAATTTTAACATAAGATAAGTATGTTTTAAAAAATTTATATATAGCGTTAAAATAAATTTCTCAAATTTATAAACATATGTTATATTGATTTGATCAAAAGCATAAGTTATTTGATAATAAATGTTTATATGAATTTGCTTTTGAATATTTATTAAAATCTAAAGCTTATTTATTAAAAGATAAGTACATTTTATAATCATGTAAATAATAAATAATTACATTCATAATTTAAATATATTATTAAATAAAATAACATTTATAAATCATTAATAAAACATTAAAGTAATATTTGTAGAACATTAATAAACATTAAATAACACTTGTAAGTATTTTGAACTTATTAAAGACATTTGTAAACTTTTGTGCATATGTGTAAGCAAACTAAGGCATTAAAGTGACAAGTGTTATTTTCTTGATAAAATAAAATTTAAAATTAAATGGTAAAATATGATGAAAAGAAGAGTTTTAATCTTCAGCTAATTCTTTTCTACATTCTCAACCAAAACTCAAACATAATACTAATCAAAGTAAGAAGAAAACATAAAACTGTAAAAAAAATCTGAAACAAGAAGAAACTTGGGAAAAAAAAAAATCTGAAGACAAAACGAAGATGATCTGGAAATTCAAATCTTCAAGTACAATCAGGCAAGGAAATTATCAACATGCAAGAACTGGAATCAACAAGCAATTCAGGAAATTCAACATGAAAGGATAGATTCAAATTAAAATTCAAGAACATGCAGATTTAAAATTTCAGAGCCTGTAACAGTTCTAATCCTCTACAATAAAAAGGTGAGTAAATGAAATTTAAAAACAGTTTTAAACTTGGTTTCAACTTGTTCTGATGAATGAATATCATGATGATTTCTAAAATATTTGAATTAATTTGATGTATGTTATCTTCTTGCATTTTGATTGTCTGTATAGTTAAAAATTTGGCTCTGTATGATACTAATAGTTTCAATTGTCACATTTAATTCGATAACTAAATTTTGAATTCGAATTTTCTTATGGTTTGTAAATAAAAGATGTTTGAAATCATGTAACTTTCCATCTAAAAATAGTTATAAGTTTTTAAAATGAATGATTGCTCGTATTTTTCAAATTACAGTAAAAAATCAAATTTGGGTCAAAATTTATGAATTCAAATTCTAGTTTTGATTTTATAATTGAATTACAATTGGGAAATTATGATTTTTAATGCTTGTATCATAATTTTTAATTAGGGAATTTGTGAGATATATGGGTTTATCTGTTTTTGGCATTTTGGTCAAATAGTGGCGAACGACGGTGAGTTTGACGTCGACGATGAGTGTGTTGGTCGAGGGAGTGTCGATGATCGTAGGAAAATTTCCTCGAATTTTATTATAGAATGTGTTGGCTAGAATTGTTCGAATGAGGGTTTTTTACTGTGAGTTCGTTGACGATGTTCAATTGGGATTCACGGCATCGATAGGCAACTGGAGTTGATCGCGTTTGTGCCGTAGACTCTGGGGTTGTGGCGTAGCTAGAGATGGTGGGTTTTCTCGAGGCTTGGATTGCTGTGGAGGGCTAATATTCTGATGAGGTGGGTATGAACTGATGGTTTCAGAGAGTCAATTTTTGATTTTCAATAGGAACGTGGTTGTTGAGTTTCGCGAAGCTATGTAGTGGTCAAGGTTATATCGTCGAGGTCGCGGTGATGGTCGTTGGTGACCGGAGGAGAGGTGCATGATGAACGAGTGAAATGATGTATCAGTGGATTTGGGTTTTTGGAAAGGGAGAAGGTGAAAGCTCGAAGCATTCTTCGGGTAGGTCATGGATTGGCTCGAAGCAAGGATAAGGTTGGGGGTGACACAGGGTTTTTACTTGATTACCCGAGATCGACGCGAGTTTTTGCTGTGGGTTGCTCGTGTTTTGGATTGTGCAGATTTTTGTTTTGGATCTGGAAGTTCTAAAGGTTTTAAAAATTTAACAGTAAAGTTTTAAAAATTTAATAGTAAGTTTTTAAAAGTTTTAAAACAAAGATAGTATGATTTTGTAAATCATTCAAGTTTTAAAACCAAAAGTAAACAACTTTTTATTTATAAACCAATTTGTTCAAAGTTGAGTTTTAAATAAGTTATATATATATAAATTATGGAAGTTTTTAAAATAAGATAAGTGGATTTTGAAATAAAGTTGTATTAAATTTTATTAAATAACTTTGGAAAAGTTTAAAAGATTTAAAAGTTTAATCTAAAAGGTGTTTAATTATAAATTGATTTCTAAAATGTTATATTTTATTTTAAATAAAGTGTAATGATTTAGAATTTGGAATCAATTATAATAAAGATTTTCTTAAGTAATTTAGAATTTTGATTTAATTAAAGATAAATAAATTTGTGGAAATAATTAAGATAATTCAATTATTGTTAGTAAATAAAGTGATATTGATTAATAGAAATGATTTAATTACGGTAATGATTTACTAAATTAAGAATCTTTATAATATAAGAAATTAAGGAATCGTTTAATTAAATTTAAATGATTAGTTAAATAATTAATTAAGTAATTAATTAGTGATTAATTGATGATAATGACTTTGGAGTTAAGTAAGTATAATTTCTTGGTGAAGTGATTAAGTAATTGATTTCCGGAGGTAATTAAGTAAAGGAAAATATTGATCAAAGTAATTAAAGGATAATTACTTTATGGGAGTAATTAAGTGGAGGTGATTAAGGGATTATCACTTGTGTTATTAATTAAAGAATTAATATAAGTAATGAAAGGTTTAAATTATTTAATTAATGGTTAATTAATAAAAGGATTAAGAGTATTTAATAATGTGATCGATTACTTGTTAAAGTAATTAATTTTAATTAAATGAAAGAATCGTTAATGGGAATAATTAATTGTTAATTAATAATTAAAGAATAATTAATTTATAATTAAGTTTTGATTACTAAATGTAATTAAGAAGTAATTAATCAAATGAGATTAATTAAAAGTAATTAATCAAGTATGATTAATTAAAAAATGATTAATCCGGTGTGGTTAATTAAAGGATAATTAAGGAATAATTATCAGAATAATTAAAGAATAATTAATCAGGTATGATTAATTTAAAAAGGGTAATTAAGAGATAATTACTTGGATAATTAAGAAGCAATTAATCAAGATGATTAATTAAATTTGAAATCAAGGAATAATTACTTAAAGTAATTAAGTAAAAATTAATCAAGGACGATTAATTTAAAGTGGATAATTAAGTGGTGTTTAGTTAATTAATTTGAAATTAATTAATGAATAAGTAAGATGGATTTATGATAATCCAAGTGATTAAGTAAGGATTAATTTAATTAAGGATCAATTAAATTAATTAAGTTTGGATCCAACTTGTTATGGATGATTAATGATTGGTTGATAAGTATCGTTGGATGAGTTAATGATATTGGACGATATCGTATGTCATTGGTTGATATGTGATGATATGAATTTGATATATCTGAGGTATGATATATATGCTGCTTTGTGATATGTATGGATGAATGTGATAATAGTGGATTATCTATCTGTGCAATGTGAATCATCCATTTATGTTAAGTGATATTCTGAATATCTATTGTTTAAAACCCTTAAGTACAACTTAGACATTAAAATGGCGCTTGGATTCGGTGAGACCGTGATCGGGTTTCCATATTTGGATATCCGAAAACCACATCGATCCAAAATGAACGTTAGGTCGTGAATCCAAGTGGAGTGCAAGTGAAGACTTGAGGTGTAAGAACTATTCGTCAGTACAACTCTGGGGTGATTCTGTAATGAGTTTGACGAAAATAGTACTTACAAGTTCGAGATGCTGATTCAGAGTGCAAGGGATATGGTCGTTGACCTTGAGGGTGATTCCAAAATGAGTGCAACGAGATAGTACCTTCGGTTTCGTTCAAACTCGGAACGGACTTGTATGCATTGAATGCTTCCTGAAGATCGTCAGGTGGACGATGAGCATTCTAAGATGGATGCGTCCTATAAAGGTAATCGCAGCCTCAAGCCTCATCAACTGGGAATGGCTAAAACAGGGGAGGTGCAGCAAGGTTAAGTGGGTCATGCCCAAGTAGGACGAGATGTACCCCTGTCTAGATGTCCCTTTTTATTTACCCTTTGTGGGCGGTTGGATCTGCAGCCAACTGCGGGGTGGTCTTTTTCGGGATTGTCAAGTAACGAATGGTCCCGGCCTTGTGTTGCAGGGGATCGGGAGTGGTCCTCGGTACGGTGATCTAGGATACGTACTGTGACGGGCGGTACCCCAGTAGCCCTGCCATTGATGGAAACCCTTTCTTCCTACGAGACCGTATGGTTTTGTTTGTATTACCCACTTTTGTGGCTAGTAGCTGGAATTTAATCATGTAGCAATTTCGGCTCTTTCTTATTTACTTGATAACCATAGACACTATTATAATATCGCTGAATTTCCTATCAAATGTTTTGGTTAGCGTAAGGTAAAAACTTTTCCATGTTTATGTGTGGGAAGTCTTACGTGATACCTTTCTTTTCAAAGGATTTTTGTAAAGTTAAGAAATTCTAAATCGTTTACTCTCACCAGACCCCTGTCTAACCCGAGTGTTTATTTTCTGTTTTATTAAACTCTTAGGTACTCATGTTATGTATGAGTAGTCAAGTGATTCAGGTTATCCTTGACAAATGCTGGAGGAGTTTTGGCGCAGGAGGCTTCAGCGTGTAGATATATAGATAGAGTTACCACTGTGTGTTATTCTGTATAGTTGTTCTCGTACTATATATTAGACAAAAATGTTATAACTCTCTAAATTGAGATGTATAGTGGTGTACTCTGATGTATATGATACTATGTGTATGTTATATATTATATTTCATTCTTTCTGCTGTGAGATTCCGATGTGTTGTCGTTCTTTCTTCTCTTTCTTTTCTTCTTCTATCCCTTTCTTTCTTAATAAATGATGCGTCTTTCTGGTGATAGAAAGTCAGGTCGCTACAGTTGGTATCGGAGCCAGGTTGAGTGAATACCTAGGCTCTGGAGTGGTGTCTATCTTAAGAGAGCATACTTGTAATTTATATATATATATATATATATATATATATATATATATACCTAATCTGTTGGGTTATCTGTTCGGATTTTCCAACATAGGTTATAAAGGTAGATAAGGTAGGAATGTGTGGAACTCGACTGCCATTAATAGAAGAGGTTCATATGTTGTGAGTGGAGGTATACCTGTCGAGATTGTAGACCTAATACCGTCTCGAATAAGTTTTGTAGATTGGTGAAAGTATTTTATTGATCCCAGAGGAAGTCTTTTTAAGGATTGGATTATATTCTTGAAGTGTGAGGTTGATTTACTCTCGAGTGAGCGGGATCTCCCAGAGTTCAATCTGTCAGCTGAGCAGAAGCAGGTGATGGTATCTGGATAGCTTCAGGAAGGAATAGCTGTGTGAAGAGATGCAGTATCCATAGATGGTTCTGAGGATGTTTTTCTGGAGCAAATTTAGATAGTGTTGGAGGAACGTTGATGCCTACTGCAGGGAAGATTCAGATATTTAGAGATTTTCTAGATCTCAAGTAAGGGTGTCTTATCTATATTGAAGTATGAGACTAAGGTCGATGAGTTACCTCATTTCGGACATGGTCTCATTGTTTTCCTTAAGAAAACTAGTGGTTGGTGTTTAGTGGAGCCGAGTTTATTGAGAAGATGTCTACCCCTCTCAAGGATTTTTAGTGGAATTGGGAGATAATTTTGTGTTTCAAGGAGCTTTTGGTTAAGGATGATCTTTTGGCTTAGCAGTATCATTGAAGTGAAGTTTGGAAGCGACAGCGTGGATCCGTTTCTTCAATGATTCTGAAATCTTTGGAACTCTACTATCGGCAGACCCGGAAGATAGTGAAGGCTTATCCATTTCTTTGGGTAGCTCAGCAGAGTAGGATATTTGCTGGGAGTGATCTATCAGTTTTTCTGGTAGATAAGCCATTCTTGAAGGTTGATCTCGATTAGAGAAAGCTGTTCTAGTGAGTGAAGATAGTTCTTTGGAATCTGAACTGAGTAAGATCGCAAAAGTGACTTGCGATTAGTTTAGGGAATCTTGGAGTCTTCTTTGGTTTGGGAATTGAGGAATCTCATATGGAGGTAAAAGCTATTTAAGTAGTCGGAGATTTCTAGATGTTTTTGGATGAATTCAGAAGTCTACCCGAATCGGGGATTGAGTTCTCTTATCAACTTGGATTCCAGAAGCAATACCGATGGTTCAACCACGTAGAGGGATGACTCTTAGAGCGAGAAGAAGTTGGTGAGGCAGCTCAGGATTCTTTGGAGAGGGATTGACCATCTAGTTCTAGTTAAGATACTGTTGGGAAGTTTTGATCAAGTGGAATGGTCACTAAGATTTTATGTGTCGGATGAACCGTGTATGGAGAAAGATTGTGCTTGAGTTCTTCGATGGCATTCTCATCTACTCCAGATCAGAGTTGTGCAGCGGGAGCGAGATAGCGGTTATTCTAGAGTGGGAGCAACCAAAAGTTGCAGTTTTCTTGGATGAGAAGATTTCTACAGGAAATTCAAGTATGACGGAATTTTCGGGATTTGAAAGGTAAGGTTGTCAAGTTCAACTGTTTGGCTATTTCAGATAAGAGAGGTAGGTCTGAAGTCCACTAATGCTTGTGGAATAAGGTTGTGTTTTGGATTTTAGAAAATTTTAGGAGAGCCATTTTGTTGAGTAGGACCTTGTGATTGGTTTGATTTAGGTCCAGTTGTTTCATGAAGCAATCGGCAAGGGTTAAGCTGATCAGGAAGGATGAAGGTGACTCGGGAGCATCAGAAGAGTTATGTAGATAGAATTGAGGAGATTTGGAATGTGAAGTTGGAATTTGGATATTGCTTTAGTTTTATCCGTTCAAAGGAGATATAAGGCTGGGTAAAATTGGAGAGCTAGCTCCGGAAGTATTTTGAGTTTTTCCTGCGTTCTCTGAAGGTTAGATTTTTATCTACAGGATTGAATTGCCAGTTTAGATAGCTGGAATTCATTATATTTCACATATCTCTGAGGAATATGTATATGATTCATCGAGTGATAGAATCAGCAGTTTAGAAGGATTTGGTAGTTGAGCTGGTCTTGAGTTTTGTTTGATGTCTTGTTCAGATTTGTAGGTCCAGATGAGAGGAGTTCTTGGTTATAGTAGTGTAGTTACTTAAGATTCTGTAGAGCGAGTATTCCAGTATAGGTACTTGGAAACTCTTGATAGGTTTAGGAAGTTCTATCCAGAATTTTGTTTGGATAATTAAAATTGTTTGTTTAAATTGGTTGCTATGATTGATAGTGTTTGATTGCTGATTGAAATTGAAATTCTTTTGCTGGCTTATTAAATTATCTTTGCTTTTAAATTTCGAGGACGAAATTCTTTTAAGGAGGGATTTGCTGGGTTATTAAATTATCTTTGCTTTTAAATTTCGGGGACGAAATTCTTTTAAGGAGGGAGGAATGTGACGACCCGGAATTTTAAGCAATATCAATTTAATAATCTTTAATAATAATTAAATTAATTTGATCATTTTACATTATAAATTGACAAGTTAAAATTCTTTTAAAGGTTAATAATAATAATTTGATAATATCTATCAACATTTTTCTTAACAACATAAATAGGCAAGTTTAATTCTTTTGAAAACTAATGATTTGGAAATATTTATTTTAGCAATTTAAGAATTGGTAAGATTTATTTTTCAAAAGCTAATCAAAATATTTTCTGTTTATAATATATATATATATTGATATATCTTGTAAATAGTAAGCTTTTAATGTAATAAAAGCTAATATATTCAAATTGTAATATATATAATATATATTATGGTTTGTATTTGTGTTTTGAAAATATTGATTAGAATTTAATAAGTGTTTTCAAACTTTATTATATATAGTTTGTAATTTGAAATGTTAATTTGATTTAATACTTTTGAAAATGATATTTGAGATTTAAATTTTAATAATAAAGTTAAATTCTTATTTACTTTAAACATATATTTTAAACCTGAGTTTTAGTTAAGATTTAAATTTAAAAGTTTAATTGTTTTAATAATCTTTTCATTTAAAATTTTAACATAAGATAAGTTTTTTTTAAAAATTTTATATATAGAGTTATCAAATTTATAAACATATGTTATATTGAATTGATCAAAAGCATAAGTTATTTGTTAATAAATGTTTATATGAATTTTCTTTTGAATATTTATTAAAATTGTTAACACCTCTTTTTGGCGACTTAGCGACTCAACGACCTAAAAGAATAAGCGACTTAGCTATCCAAGGAATAAGTGACTTAACTACCTAAGCGACCTAACTATCTAAAGGCATAAACGGCTTAACGAGCTAAAGACCCCTACGGCTCAAAGGGTTAACGACCTAGCGACTTAACAAGCTAAAATCATAAAGCGGCTCAACGTGGCACGACTCAACTACTTAAGGAGCTCCAGCGACCTAGCGACCTAACGACCTAACGAGTTAAGGCAGAGAAAAGCCGCGAGCATACTGTCTCTTCCATTAGGTCGCTCGTGACCTAAGAAAACCGAGATAACTCCTATGCTACACCTTCTAAGCCGCTCACAGCATGTATCTCATCTAGGATGGCTCCATTGAGTCGTTAACGACTTATGCTACCTCAGGATCACTTTTATGTCGCAATTCTTATGTCGCAGCTCCTTATGTCGCAACCCCTTAGGTCGCTCATGACTTATGACGAGCCTGACCTAAACCCAACCTCTCCTATAAATACCTCACATACTCCACACTTGAGAGGGGATTTTTCCTGGGATGCCGAGACTCTGCCACTTTTAAATTCAAGCAACTCATTCATTCTCCAAGTCCTATAACATCATAACAACTTCAGAGATCAATTCCAGAATGGATGAAACTTCTTCGCTGAATCAAATTATAGTGGATACACTCCACCAATGGTCTCTTACTCATGAAGTTGACTCATTCTACTTTGGAAGCTCAAGTCATTGAAGTTTGTTGTACCTGAAGTTTAGTTGTAACACAGTGTACTCAAAAATCATAATAAAAGATATAAAGTGGACGTAGGCTTGACTTTGAGCTGAACCACTAACAAAATTGTCGTCTCTTTACTTTTTTCTGCTATTCTCTGCTTATTTTTAGTTTCCGTACCAACGGGTGGTGCTTTCGCTATAACTCAACTCATACCGGGGTGTTAGCATATATTTTAGCGTTAACATTTTTGGTGCTTTCACTGAGGATTGAACTCGGGAGTGCTCTCATCATTGCTTCGCAAAGATTTGTTGAAAGACTCTCTCTAAGAACCAGAAGTCTATCCGAGATTATGGATCCTGGAAGAAAAAGTAGATCTACTAAATATGGAAATGCTTATGACAATACCGCCACTTCTTCCACGTCGAATCAAGCGGCTCCTAGTGTTGGAATCACAAGGGCCGAATTGGATGCGGCAGTGACTGGGTTGTATCAACAAATGGAAGCCCTGAACACTTTAATGTTGGACACGTTGAACGCTTTGCTTGGATTTAACCAGCAACCAAAAAATAATGAAGAAACCTTTGCTGAAGATGTTCATGATTCCCAAGGGAAAAGTATTCCTCAGACGGCAGCTGACACCGCCGAAGGGGCACCTCCCCAAGCTGGAGATTCAAGGCCGCAACCAACTCTTCGTGAACGTTTGTGCGCTTAGAAAGTATTCCTGTGCTAGAAAAAGCAGTCATGACTGAGGTTGAGGATAACAACGTTGCTTCTAATAGAAAGGAATCTGGTGGCCAAAAGAGGGAGAATGACAGTGGAAAAAAGCAGAAAGATGCGAAGAAAGTTCGCCACATTAGACCTTCAGATTTTACTCCCTTAACTGATACTCCAGAAAATATCTTTTTCGCAACCAAGGATGTTGTTGAATACCCCGAACCACCTAAGATGAGGCTTGGGAAAAATGTTTTGCATAATGGGAGATTCTATCAATTCCACAATCAACCTGGCCATGACACTAATGAATGTCTCCATTTAAAGAATTTGATTGAAGAGTTATTGAGACAAAATAAACTACAACAATATGTGAAGAGGAACAGAAGTGACCCAACCTCATCTACTCAGGGCCAAACTTGAAGCACTATAAATCTTGTGTTCTTTATTGCTATAAAATGCCTGTCTCATTTCGATGTGCATGTATCTTAAATATATTGCTAAAATGTCGATTTAATATTGCAGGCTATCGAAGCAAAGCTTGCCTATTCAACACATCACAAGGCCAAGCGATTCCTGCAAATCAATCAACAATCAAATGTCAAGCCACAAAAATTCCAGATTCAATTCCTACATAAGAAGTGCTTCTCACAAACAGTTGGTGATTCCACCGAAGGGGCACCTTCCCAACGTGAAGGTTCCAGGCCTTTGCTAACTAATTGCGATCGTTTGTGCAAACGGACATCCGGTCAAGTAGCTTGCGTCTGCCCCGTGGATTCACTTAACAATGAAATTCACTTCTCTGGAAAAAAGTAAACAACTTGCAAAGGAAGGGAACATGTGCTTGGAAACAATAACGAGGAATCGCCGAGAGGCAGATGGTGGAAAGACATGGGCAAGCAGACAAAGAACAGCCAAAATGGAATCTTGTGTCTCAACCAAAAAGGTTGGTGGAACCACCGAAGGGGCACCTTCCAAAGTGAAGGTTCCAGGCCTTTGCTAGTTAATTGTGATCGTTTGTGTAAAGAAACATCCAGTTAGGTAGCTTGCGTCTGCTCCGTGGATCTACTTAACTGTGAGATGCAACCTTCCAGGCAAACAAAAAGCCCTCTTCGGACGCAAAAGCCCTCTTCGGAGACACACTTCACCATGTTGATGTGCCAAAGCCCTCTTCGGAGGCAAAAGCCCTCTTTGGAGGCAAACTTCATCAAATTGAAGTGCCAAAGCCCTCTTCGGAGGCACACTTCTCTTCTCAAGGGGAAGTTCCCAAAAGCCCTCTTCGGAGGCAAAAGCCCTCTTTGGAGGCACACTTCATCAAATTGAAGTGCCAAAGCCCTCGTTAGAGGCACACTTCTCCTCTCAAGGGGGAAGTTCCAAAAAGCCCTCTTCGGAGGCACACTTCTCCTTTCAAGGAGGGAGTGCCGCAAAGTCCTCTTCAGAGACACACTTCTCCTCTCAAGGGGAAAGTGCCAAAAAGCCCTCTTTGGAGGCACACTTCTCCTCTCAAGGGACGAGTGTCAAAAATCTCTCTTCGGAGGCACACTTCTCCTCTCAAGGGGGGAGTGCCAAAAAGCCCTCTTCGGAGGCACGCTTCTCCTCTCAAGGGAAGAGTGCTAAAAAGCCCTCTTCGGAGGCATGCTTCTCCTCTCAAAGGGGAAGTGCCAAAAAGCCCTCTTCGAAGGCACGCTTCTCCTCTCAAGGGGGAGTGCCAAAAAGACCTCTCCGGACGCACCCTTCTCCTCTCAAGGAGGGAGTGCCAAAAAGCCCTCTTCGGAGGCCCACTTCTCCTCTCAAGGGGAAGTGCCAAAAAGCCCTCTTCGGAGGCACACTTCTCCTCTAAAGGAGGAAGTGCCAAAAAGCCCTCTTCGGAGGCCCCCTTCTCCTATCAAAGGGGAAGTGCCAAAAAGCCCTCTTCGAAGGCATACTTCTCCTCTAAAGGGGAAGTGCCAAAAAGCCCTCTTAGAAGGCACACTTCTCCTCTAAAGAGGGAAAAGCCAAAAAGCCCTCTTCGGAGGCCCATTTCTCCTCTCAAGGGGGAAGTGCCAAAGAAAGCCCTCTAACGAGGCACGCCCATAAAATGAAATGCTTTTCTCAAACAAAAAGTTTGATGGAACCACCGAAGAGGCACCTTCCCAAGCTGAAGGCACCGGGCCCTTGCCACCAAATTATGGTCGTCCGTACAAACGAACATCCAATTAGGTAGCTTGCGTCCGCCCCGTGGATCCATTTAACCAGGAAAAGTAACTTTCTGGCAAACAAATCAAAGCCCTCTTCGGAGGCCCGCTTCACCGTGTAGGGGAATCCACTTATGAAAAATAAAAGTGACCATCTCCCAAAGTTGAAGTGTAAAAAAAATTTTCCAGAAAGAAAGAAAACTTCTCCAATACAAAGAACACTCTACTAGAGTGGAATAATATTTCCACAAAATGGAAGAAGTATTCTTCAAAGTAAGAGTACAAGTTTTCTCCAAATGGAGAAGATTGCAATAAGCCGTGGTATGGGGGCAATATAATATAGCTGCATTAATAAAAGCAACGCTAAAGCAACATACCACGAGCTCACTACAATATCATACAAGGAAAATAAAGAAAATTGTGTGATAAAAAGGAATAAAAGTTTGTATATGTATAAAGAATCTTTTATTCCATACTATAAAAATCTGTATACATGTGCAGGTTTCAAAAAGCGGGGGCCGGTACCCGCAGAATCTACGGTCAATACAAGTCTTCAAATAAAAGAAAAAAATCAAAACAAGGAGGATAAAACCAGCCCATTACTTCTTCTTTCCGCTGCCTTTGGAGCCCTCGTCTGGCCTAATGGTTAGCTTCTTGAGTCGGCCTGAATGAGTCGGGGAAGAAGGAGAAAGCGGTGTAATTGGGTCCTCTTCCGCTTTCTCTTCGCCAGCAGAAGCGCCTTACCTTTTCTTTGAAATTCCACGCTTTCCCCTCTTCTTGGAAGAAGATCCACTGCCCAGAGTGATAAGATCAATCAGCTTTGTATCATCGGCAGTAAATTCCTTCGGGGTCCTCTCACCCTCCTCCAGCTCTCTTCAGCCTTCTGCTCTTGTGAAGCGGCCGGGTCATCTAAGCCTTGAACTTCTATTTGATCTTCTTGCGACCCCTGTTGAGAAGCAAGAGAAGGAGTAACTTGAAGAGATGGAGGAGCAATGGCTGGAGGAGGTGAAGCCTGTGCAGCGCTTGTTATTTTCACTACAGAAGAAGAAAAGTTAACATCAGTGTTTCGTGCAAAGAGAGGGGATAGTGGCAAGTCGGTGTTTAAGAAATAAGGAAGATGTTTATCCAGCTCATGTGAAGAAAACGAGTAGTCCACTTGAGCTGGATCAGTATTGAAGTTACCTGGAGAGGTTGGCGTTATCACGTCAATTTCAAAATCTTGAGCTTCAATGCCTTCTTGGGCCTCGGCATGAGAAGTTGTAATTTCAGTCTCGGCTTTGGCAGGAGGTGGAGAGTGAGAACTAGAGCCAATAATATTGACGTCAACCGAAGCCGAAGGACGAGTCGGGTCGGTCAAAGGTGCATTCCCTAAATGCTCTCCTTCCGCCGCTTCGGTTCGTTCTTTGGCGAGTTGTTCTTTCCCTCTAGCAAGGGCGGCTTGACCCTTATCATCCAAAAAATGAGCCTCAAGACCCTCCTCAGCATAGCCGGCACCTTAAAGCATTTCAACTGCTACCTCCCACACTTCAGCCAGGGTAATTTCATACTTTGGGCCCAAAAATGAGAGACTGCCATGCCCCAAGACGCTGTGAATGTAAAACTCGTATAAAGTGGAACTGGCATTGGCCTTAGTTTCCTCATGAGATTGTTCAGCTGCTGCTTCTCCAGCAATGGCCTCGTCATGCTCCTTTTCAACTTTATAAAGCCGAGCCTTTAGCATTTCAATCTCCAAATCTTGGGAGTTAGTCTTCTCCCGCAACTGAGCAACATCATTGCGGTCTCAGCATCCCGTTGAGCAGCGTGGGCGTCTCTTACTTTCTTTTGAAGAACCTTTTCCTTTTGAGTAAAAGAAGTAGAAGAGGTGGCAAGATCATCTTTAAGCTTCTTGACTTCATCCTCAAGTTTCTGGGTGTAGGCAGTGATGTTCTTCATTTCTGTATCATGCTGATCAAGAACTTTCTGCCACTCGGATTTATCACTTTCCATGGTCGGGATGGCCTCGAGATTTAAGCGATTCACCCTCTGAAGCTCATCAACTAATTTTTGCGAGCCATACATTCTTTTGATATCAAGCTTGACGGCGTTAAGATTTCTCAACATGGCCTGTTTGTCAATGGGAACCAAGTCCAAATCAGAGCGTACTCCTTTTAAACACCAATGTGGAAATCGACTTTGGAGTGCAGGCGGAGGTCTCTCAACTTGATAAGCAGGCCTATTAATGATTGATTGAATGTCAGCTCATTGAAGGGCAGGAGAGCTAGAGGAGATGTCTATAGAGGTAGAAGCATCAGGCACTTTGGAAACTTCAGATGAAGATTTTTCGCTAAGCTTGGCCCGCTTGTTTGAATATTCGGCTATATGACTATTCCCCTTGTCTTCATGAGACTTTCTCTTATGGGAGTCATCGTCATGTCAGTCATCTCTCCTTCCATAGCGCCCCTCATGAGCCTGCCTCTCGCGAGCTTTCCTATCTGCTCTTTCCTCATCAGTTTCTCTAGAGGCAGGAAGACAATGCCTGGGGTCGTAAGAATCATGCCTCGCATAGCGCTAAAAGTCATCATAGTATGAGCCGCTGCGTCCCATGGGAGAACGTGAAATTGACGAAAGGACATAATTTAGAAATCTTCGAAATAAATAGGCTAAGTGCACATAATTACCAAAAATCCTAGGTGTGTGACGTGTGAACTACGCACCAAAAATCCTAGGTGTGTGACGTATGAACTACGCGCGTCAAGCTACAAACCACTCTTTGATGGAATTGATCGCAAAATGGATGTCGCTTCGATTGTTGGAGAAGCAAGCTTAGAGGTGATGGTGTCATCTTTAAAAAGCTCTTGGGAAGTCACCATAAGGTCGCTTAACCCCCAAAGACATCATCACCATCGTGCCTAACGGAAAGGGTCACATCAGTAGTGCTTTCTTCAGCATGCTTTTCACTCTTCGCAACAAAACTTTCTTTCCCCGCTCCCTCATCAGCTTCTCCATTAGCCTTCCCAGAATGTTGAGGAAATTCTTCTTCTTCAACAACTGGGGGAAGTTTAGATAATCCCTCAACGCCAACGGAACTGGTGCATTTCACTAATGAAGCCTCTACAATAGGTTCCTTCGGTGCAGATTCCTTTACGGAGGCTGGGGCATCTGAGGCTTTTGCTTGAGAACTGGGGGCATCTCGAGATTGAGTGGATCGAGAAGAATGCAAAAGTCCAAATTGGTGAAAAAAATCATCCTTCAGCAAAAACTTAATACTTCTCTCATCAGCAGCTACAACATTCAATCTATCGAAAGTTGGTTTGTGGTTAGAATCTTTAGAGGGAGGAGGAAGTGCTGCAAAAGCAAAGAATGAAGTTAGCACTTGATGACTCGAATTTCAAAAGGCTCAGAAATGAGGTGAACAAAGATAGGTAGCCATACTTCCCACTCTCCAAATGCCGTAGAATCCCGGAGGGCAACGGACAAAAAAGAACTGGTTTAAGAACCCGTGAGCACTCTCGGGCAGATCCGCAATCAACTTACGGTTTCTTGCACTCCTTACAAGATTAATCGAACGGTGATCTTTGTTCTTCCTGAATGAGCATAAATAGCATATCTCCTCGAAGCTTAGGAGGCGGCTAAGTGTACTCCTGAATAGTACGCACAACCCCATCAAGATGGCATAGCCATTAAGATGTAACTGGAATAGAGAGATAGTAAGTAGAAGGAGAAGTGTTATGAGAAAATCATTGAAAGAAGGAATAACTATATTTAAACACATCTGACGATTGACTGCAGCAAAGGCAGGAGGCGGTCTATCGGCAGTGTTATTTACCCCGGGAAGTAGAGCATCTGTTTCAGCAATGCCGAATTGAATGCATAGTTGGCTGAAAGCCCGTTGACTCAATGAAGTTGAAACTCTTTCTGGAGGATTTTCTAGAGGGTCAGCTATTGGGAAATCTTCATCGGCCTGCTTTGCTATCTCTTCTTGCATTTGTTGAGAAGTCATTCTACACAAGGAACTGGATATTAAATATGAAGGTGCACGTTTCCTAAAAGTGTGAAGCGTTGTGCAAAACTAATAAAATGAAAAGCAAATATAACTGGAATTAAATTAGTTGACATTTGTCAATTATAAAGTGTCAGGGCTTGTTATTTTAAGTCCAAGTACAGTGTTGATGCAAACAGATCAGCTTTAGTTGGTTAATTTAGCTTTGCTTTAATACTTCACTTGAACTTGTTAATTCACAGCACTTCGTTCACATAATTCCTTTAAGTTGATTATTCTTTATCGACTAATCTGTCATTCGATGTGGGCAGTCAATGGCAGTATATTCACCCTAGTTTTCTGCAAATGTTGTATTTAATAGGTTGTTGACTTAAAAGTTAAAATAATCTGTGAAAGAATGCGACAAGTTTAAGCAGTTCATTCTCGCAGTTCAAGTTGGAAATTCAATCAAGTTCTGTCAAATTCTGGAAGTATTCAAGTCCTATTCATTCCTTAAGTCGCAGGAACGACTTAAGTTAGCTTGGGACTCTTTAAGTCGCCCAGATCATGCCCAAATGGCTTAACATAGGTCGGGCTTCCCTAAGTCGTTCTGTTTTAAATTCATATGTTATTCTGTCAAGTTAAGTCGCAAGTCATCTGGGTCACAGTTTCCTATGTCCCTCAAAACTTGGATGTTAAGACGTTGAGTTGTTAGGTCGTGCGATTCATATCCAAACTACTAAGCACTAAGTCGCACGAAGCTCCTAAGCCGGGTATTTCCTAACTCTCATTAACCCGCTAGCTCTTCTTCATTCAACAACAACCAAACTCACAAACCCGATAACCCATTATCATCTCCACAATAGAATCCATCATCTTTCCACACCGCCAAATCACCCAAAACCGATTCAAATCACCTCAGATCCATCATGGATCCAGTACGCTGTTGTGTTCTCGAGAATTACAATGACGACATGTCCATAGACGACCAGAGATCGATTGTAGCATGATTCGTGGTAAAACGCAGCATATGAAATTGGAATAGGGTCAAAAAATGGGGGATTCACGATTTGGTGATGGACGTGGTTGAATATTGATTGAATTAACTTACGTAATGTGGTGGTGAAGATGATCAACGGCTGATTAATTTGTTTTCGTCTTCGAGAGCTCGGAAATTTCTCAATGGTAAGTTAGAATGTTAGAGCAGATGAAGTGAAGAAGGAACGACATAAGCTACTTATATACCGGGGCAGTGGAACTCGAATCGGCACGAACAACCTAACTTTCTCATAAGTCGCTCACGACCTAGCAACTCAGAATGGTGTGAGTTAAGAGGTATCGAAGCACATGACCTAGCCCCTAGGTGTATACTTCGAGGGGTAAGTGTTAACACCTCTTTTTGGCGACTTAGCGACTCGATGACCTAAAAGAATAAGCGACTTAGCTTTCCAAGGAATAAGCGACCTAACTACCTAAGCAACCTAACTATCTAAAGGCATAAATGGCTTAACGAGCTAAAGACCCCTACGGCTCAAAGGGCTAACGACCTATTGACTTAACAAGCTAAAATCATAAAGCGGCTCAACGTGGCACGACTCAACTACTTTAGGAGCTCCAGCGACCTAGTGACCTAACGACCTACCGCGTTAAGGCAGAGAAAAGCCACGAGCATACTGTCTCTTCCATTAGGTCGCTCGCGACCTAAGCAAACCGAGATAACTCCTATGCTACACCAGCTAAGCCGCTCACAACATGTATCTCGTCCAGGATGGCTCCATTGAGTCATTAACGACTTATGCTACCTCAGGATCACTCTTATGTCGCAACTCTTATGTCGTAGCTCCTTATGTCGCAGCTCCATATGTCGTAACCCCTTAGGTCTCTCACGACCTATGACAAGCCTGACCTAAACCCAACCTCTCCTATAAATACCTCACCTGCTCCACACTTGAGAGGGGATTTTTCCTAGGAGGCCGAGACTTCCACTTTGAAATTCAAGCAACTCATTCATTCCCCAAGTCCTACAACATCATAATAACTTCAGAGATCAATTCCAGAATGGATGAAACTTCTTCGCTGAATCAGATTATAGTGGATACACTCCACTAAAGGTCTCTTACTCATGAAGTTGACTCGATTCTAATTTGGAAGCTCAAGTCTTTGAAATTTGTTGTACTTGAAGTTTAGTTGTAACAAAGTTACTCAAAAATCATAATAAAAGATATAAAGTGGACGTAGGCTTGACTTTGAGCCGAACCACTATAAAAATTGTCTTCTCTTTACTATTTTCTGCTATTCTCTGCTTATTTTTAGTTCACGTACCAACGGGTGGTGCTTTCGTTATAACTCAACTCACATCGGGGTGTTAGCGTATATTTCAGCGTTAACAAAAATCTAAAGCTTATTTACTAAAAGATACGTACATTTTATAATCATGTAAATATTACATACTTACATTCATAATTTAAATAGATTATTAAATAAGAAAATAACATTTATAAATCATTAGTAAAACATTAAAGTAATATTTATAAAACATTAATAAACATTAAATAACACTTGTAAGTATTTTGAACTTATTAAAGGCATTTGTAAACTTTTGTGCATATGTGTAAGCAAACTAAGGCATTAAAGTGACAAGTGTTGTTCTCTTGATAACATCAAATTTAAAATTAAATTGTAAAATATGATGAAAAGAAGAGTTATAATCTTCGGCTAATTCTTTTCTACATTATCAACCAAAACTCAAACATAATACTAATCAAAGTAAGAGGAAAACATAAAACTGTAAAAAAATTTGAAACAAGAAGAAACCTGGGAAAAAAATAAAATAAAATCTGAAGACAAAAAGAAGATGATTTGGAAATTCAAATCTTCAAGTACAATCAGGCAAGGAAATTATCTACATGCAAGAACTGGAATCAACAAGCAATTCAGGAAATTCAACATGCAATGATAGATTTAAATTAAAATTCAAGAACATGCAGATTTAAAATTTCAGAGCCTGGAACAGTTCCAATCCTCTGGAATAAAAAGGTGAGTGAATGAAATTTAAAAACAGTTTTAAACTTGGTTCAACTTGTTCTGATGAATGACTATCATGATGATTTCTGAAATATTTGAACTAATTTGATGTATGTTGTCTTCTTGTATTTTGATTGTCTGTATAGTTAAAACTTGGGCTCTGTATGATACTAACAGTTTCATTTGTGACAATTAATTCAATAACTAAATTTTGAATTTGAATTTGCTTATGGTTTGTAAATAAAAGATGTTTGAAATCATGTAACTTTCCATCTAAAAATAGTTATAAGTTTTTAAAATGAATGACTAGCTCATATTTTTCAAATTACAGTAAAAAAAAATCAAATTTGGGTCAAAATTTTTGAATTCAATAGTTTTGATTTTATAATTGAATTACAATTGGGAAATTATGATTTTTAATGCTTGTATCATAATTTTCAATGGGGGAATTTGTGAGATATCTGGGTTTATCTGTTTTTGGCATTTTGGTCAAATAGTGGCGAACGACGGCGAGTTTGACGTCGATGATGAGCAAGTTGGTCGAGGGAGTGCCGATGATCGTAGGAAAAATGTCCTGGAATTTTATTATTGAATGTGTTGGCCAAAATTGTTCTAATTAGGGTTTTTTACTGTGAGTTCGTTAAAGTTGTTCAATTGGGATTCACGGCGTCGATAGGCAACCGGAGTTGATCGCGTTTGTGCCGTAGATTCTAGGGGTTGTGGCGTAGCTACGGTGGAGATGGTGGGTTTTCTCGAGGCTTGGATTGTTGTGGAGGGCCGATAATTCTGATGAGGTGGGTTCGAACTGACGGTTTCAGAGAGTCAATTTTTGATTTTCGACAGGAACGTGGTTGCTGAGTTTCGCAAAGCTATGTAGTGGTCGAGGCTGTCTTGTCGAGGTCGTGGTGATGCTCGTTGGTGACCGGAGGAGTAGTGCATGATGCACGAGTGAAATGATATATCAGTGGATTTAGGTATTTAGAAAGGGAGAAGGTGAAAACTCGAAGCATTGTTCGGGTAGGTGATGGACTGGTTCGAAGCAGGGATAAGGTTGGGGGTGACTCGGAGTTTTTACTTGATTACCCGAGATCGACGCGAGTTTTTGCTGTGGGTTGCTTGTGTTTTGGATTGTGCAGATTTTGTTTTGGATCTGGAAGTTTTAAAGGTTTTAAAAATTTAACAGTAAAGTTTTAAAAATTTAACAGTAAGGTTTTAAAAGTTTTAAAAAAAGATATTATGATTTTGTAAATCATTCAAGTTTTAAAACCAAAAGTAAACAAGTTTTTATTTATAAACCAATTTGTTCAAAGTTAAGTTTTAAATAAGTTTTATATATATAAATTATGAAAGTTTTTAAAATAAGATAAATGGATTTTGAAATAAAGTTTGTACTAACTTTATTAAATAACTTTGGAAAAGTTTTAAAGATTTAAAAGTTTAATTTAAAATGTGCTTAATTATAAATTGATTTCTAAAATGTTATATTTTATTTTAAATAAAGTGTAATGATTCAGAATTTGGAAATCAATTATAATAAAGATTTTCTTAAGTAATTTAGAATTTTGATGTAATTAAAGATAAATAAATTTATGGAAATAATTAAGATAATTCAATTATTGTTAATAAATAAAGTGTTAGTGATTAATAGAAATGATTTAATTAAGGTAATGATTTACTAAATTAAGAATCTTTATAATATAAGAAATTAAGGAATCATTTAATTAAATTTAAATGATTAGTTAAATAATTAATTAAGTGATTAATTAGTGATTAATTGATGATAATCACTTTGGAGTTAATTAAGTATAATTGCTTGGTGAAGTAATCAAGTAATTGATTTTTGGAGGTAATTAAGTAAAGGAAATTATTGATCAATGTAATTAAAGGATAATTACTTTATGGGAGTAATTAAGTGGAGGTGATTAAGGGATTATCACTTGTGTTATTAATTAAAGAATTAATTAATATAAGTAATGAATGGTTTAAATTACTTAATTAATGGTTAATTAATAAAAGGATTAAGAGTATTTAATAATGTGATCGATTACTTGTTAAAGTAATTAATTTTAATTAAATGAAAGAATCATTAATGGGAATAATTAATTAATTGTTAATTAATAATTAAAGAATAATTAATTTATAATTAGATTCTGATTACTAAATGTAATTAAGAAGTAATTAATCAAATGAGATTAATTAAAAGTAATTAATCAAGTGTGATTAATTAAAAGATGATTAATCCAGTGTGGTTAATCAAAGGATAATTAAAGAATAATTATCAGAATAATTAAAGAATAATTAATCAGGTATGATTAATTTAAAATGGGTAATTTAGAGATAATTACTTGGATAATTAAGAAGTAATTAATCAAGATGATTAAATAAATTTATAATCAAGGAATAATTACTTAAAGTAATTAAGTAAAAATTAATCAAGGACGATTAATTTAAAGTGGATAATTAAGTGGTGTTTAGTTAATTAATTTGAAATTAATTAATGAATAAGTAAGATGGATTGATGATAATCAAGTGCTAAAGTAAGGATAATTTAATTAAGGATCAATTAAATTAATTAAGTTTGGATCCAACTTGTTATGGATGATTAATGATTGGTTGATAAGTATCGTTTGATGAGTTAATGATATTGGACGATATCGTATGTCATTGGTTGATATGTGATGATATGAACGTGATATATCTGAGGTGTGATATATATGCTGCTTTGTGATATGTATGGATGAATGTGATAATAGTGGATTATCTATCTGTGTAATGTGAATCATCCATTTATGTTAAGTGATATTATGAATATCTATTGTTTAAAACCCTTAAGTACAACTTAGACATTAAAATGGCGTTTGGATTCGGTGAGACCGAGATCGGGTTTCCATATTTGGATATCCGAAAACCACATCGATCCAAAATAAACGTTAGGTCGTGAATCCAAGTGGAGTGCAAGTGAAGACTCGAGGTGTAAGAACTATTCGTCAGTATAACTCTGGGGGTGATTTCGCAATGAGTTTGACGGAAATAGTTATTACAGGTTCGAGATGGTGATTCAGAGTGCAAGGGCTATGGTCGTTGACTCTGAGGGTGATTCCAAAATGAGTGCAACGAGATAGTGCCTTCGGTTTCGTTCGAACCTGTAACGGACTTGTATGGATTGAATGCTTTCAGAACATCGTCAGGTGGACGATGAGCATTCTAAGATAGATGTGTCCTATAAAGGTAATCGCAGCCTCAAGCCTCATCAACCGGGAATGGCTAAAACAAGGGAGGTGCAGCAAGGTTAAGTGGGTCATGCCCAAGTAGGACGAGATTTACCCCTGTCTAGATGTCCCTTTTTATTTCGGCTTTGTGGGCGGTTGGATCTGCTTTCCAACTACGGGGTGGTCTTGTTCGGGACTGTTCAGTAAGGAATGGTCCCAACCTTGTGTTGCAGGTGATCGGAAGTGGTCCTCGATACGGTGATCTAGGACACGTACTGCGACGGGCGGTACCCCAGTAGCACTGCCATTGATGGAAACCCATTCCTCCTACGAGACCCTACGGTTTTGTTTATATTACCAACTTTTGTGGCTAGTAGCTATAATTTAATCATGTAACAATTTCGGGTATTTCTTATTTACTTGAAAACCCTAGACACTATTATAATATCTTTGGATTTCCTATCAAAATGTTTTGGTTAGCGTAAGGTAAAAACTTTTCTATGTTTATATGTGGGAAGTCTTACGTGATACCTTTCTTTTCAAAGGATTTTTCTAAAGTTAAGCAATTCTAAATCATTTACTCACACCAGACCCCTGTCTGACCCGAGTGTTTATTTTCTGTTTTATTAAACTCTTGGGTACTCATGTTATGTATGAGTAGTCAAGTGATTTAGGTTATCCTTGATAAATGCTGGAGGAGTTTTGGAGCAGGAGGCTTCAACATGTAGATATATAGATAGAGTTTCCACGGTGTGTTATTCTGTATAGTTGTCTCGTACTGTATATTAGACCGAAATGTTATAACTGTCTAAATTGAGATGTATTGTTGTGTACTCTAATGTATATAATACTATGTATATGTTATATATTATATTTCATTCGTTTCGCTGTGAGATTCTGATGTGTTGTCGTTCTTTCTTCTCTTTCTTTTCTTCTTCTATCCCTTTCTTTCTTAATAAGTGATGTGTCTTTCTGGTGATAGAAAGTCGGGTCGCTACATACCTTGGCTCTGGTGGGGATTACTCATTAAATAGTGTCCGTAGTACTCTAAAATGAGCTTGAGTGTATTAATAAATATGAGCGCATACTTGTTAGTGAATATAAAATTGTTTTATATTGTGTTGATTTATCGGTTGAGTGTTTATGGATTCTGGTCGATATATGGGACGCCATGTCGTCGATAGGGATTTCTAAACTCTTAAACAAGATAAACCGACACAGTATTGTTTTAAATAGGGTAAATGAGATAATTTTACCCAAAATTACTTTGTATATAAAAGAAATGATTTTTCTTAAATTGTTATAGTTATATATGGATGTTTGGTTGTTAGAAAGTGATAATATTAAATTATTATCATTGTTGTATGAGAATTGAATAAGAAATTGAAATAATAACCAAAGATTAGGGAATTAATTAATAAATAAATGGGATTTGTCAATGTGAATTATAATTGAATATGATATTGGAACCATAATTAAAAACTAAGAAATCAATTTGTATACAAATGAAATTTGTAAATATAAACTAAATGTGAATTATAGTGTAATTAATTATTAAAATAAGATAATATTCCAGTGTAATGTTTGAATATAAATTTAAAGGATTTGGAATTTGAAACTTTGGAAAGTTAAATTCCTTTGAATTTGAAAATGATTCTCAAAAAGTTGGGAAAATAGTATACATTTGAGAAATATTTTGAATTGGATTTAAAATCTGGTGTGACTTGAAATTAAGAATATTTGAAATGTTTTAAAAGAGATTAAAGCATTGAACTCTTTACGGTCGTTGGAAAATAATTCCGATGATGATCGCGACATCATCAGTGTTCATTTTCGAGTTTTCAAAAGAGGGATTGCTACCGGGATGTTTTGGATTGATGTTTGTTTACAAAAGATAAATTTGATTTTAGAAATGCTAGGAATTTTGGATATAGGTGATTTCAAAGGGAATTTTGAAACGTTAAAAGACTTTTTAAACTTTGGAACTTTAACTAAGAATGTTTATGGCATATAAAAAGTTGATAACTTGTAAATTTGGAATTTGTTGAAATAAAATTCAACTTTGTAAGTAAGTAATGTAAAAACCGAATATAGGAATTTAAAATTGAATTGTTAAATTATGTGAAATGGAAAATAATTAGTCAAGTTGGACTAAATAAAACAAAGTTTTGAGATTTAAAATGTGTAAGTAGCTGAATGATTTATATGGTATGCAACTGAAATGAAACTGAATATTTGATGATGTTTGATTTAAAATTGTATAAAAATAAGTCCAGAATTAGTTAAAATGGACTAAAAATAATTAATGTTTGGAAATAAAATTTATTGGTTGGAAATGAAGTAGAGAATAAATAAATGAATTTATAATTGTAAGTGAATGAACTGGGAATTGGATATTGTAATGATATTAAATGGAATTAAGTTCTTGCTTAACAAAAATTCAAAGGAATGGTATTTAACAAGGTTTAACTGGGGTTAAGTTAAATAGAATTGAATTGGAGTAAAATTCAATTGAATTATGGGTGTTATTGAATGGAAATAGATTCTTACCTGAATAAATGGAAGTAAGTTGGAAAAAAAATAAGTTGGAATAAATAAATTGTGACGACCCGACTTTCTGAGCACAGAGAGTCGTATCATCTTGAAGAAAGAAAGGGGTGAGAAAATAGAAGAGATAGAGAAGAAAGAAGAAACAACATCAGAATCTCAACAGTGGAACGAATAAATTATACTAATCATATAAGAGAATACATAATATACAACATCATCAGAGTTACACAGATAATACAACACATACTAGACAGTTATAAACACCTTTCTAGCTAATACAACTCAAAAAAATAACTCAAAGATACCAACACAACAGAACTATATATATATCTACAACGCTGAAGCCTCCTACTTGATTGCTCCTCCAGAATTCGTCAAAGCAAACCTGAATCCCTTGGCTACTCGTAAAAATTTGAGTACCCGAGAGTTTAGGAAAAACAGAAATAAACTCCAGGTCAGACATGGGTCTGGTGTGAGTAACAGGTTAAAGTTGCTTAATTTTGTAAACCTTTGAAACAAAAGTATCGCGTAAGGCTTCCCACACATAAACATGGGTAAGTTTTTACCTTACGCTAACCAAAACATTTGATAGGAAATTCAGTGATATTATAATAGGTCTAGGGTTTTCAAGTAAATAGAAAATAGCCGAAATTGTTACATTTATTAAATTCCAGCTACTAGCCACAAAAGTGGGTAATACAATAAAATCCGATGGCACTTATTGGATTTTGGATTCCATACAATGGCAGGGCTACTAGGGTATCGCCCGTCACAGTACGTAGCCTAGATCAATGTACCGAGGATCACTCCCGACCCCCTGCAACACAAGGCCGGAACCATTCCTTACTGAAAAGTCCCGAACAAGATAACCCCGGCAGTTGTTGCAATCAACTGCCCATACAGCCGAAAAATAAAGGGACATCTAGACAGGGGTATATCTCATCCTGCTTGGGCATGACCCACATAACCTTGCTGCACCTCCCATGTTTTAGCCATTCTCGGTTGATGAGGCTTGAGGCTGCGATTACCTTTAGAGAATACATTTCTTCGAATGCTCATCGCCCACCTGACGATGTTCTGAAAGCATTCAATCCATTCAAGTTCGTTCCGGGTTCAAACGAAACCGAAGGCATTATCTTGTTACACTCATTTTGGAATCACCCTTAGAGTTAACGACAATAACCCTTGCACTCTGAATCTTCATCTTCACTTCAGATTCACGACCTATCGTTAATTTGGATCGATGTAGTTTTCGGATGTCCAAATATGGAAACCCGACCCCAGTCTCATCGAAATCCAAAACGTATCTTTTAAGGCCAAGTTGTTAAAAGTTAAAACAATTCAATTCAATATTATCTATATACACACAGATAGATAATTCACATCTCATAATAGATAATCACATTATCATCATAAACAGATAATTAATATTATCATACTTAAACCAAGCATCCATATCACATAGACATTACTCATCTCATATCTGAGATCATAATCGATCAATGAAATATCAATATCATCATCCAAAGCAATGATTTATTATCCACAATCTATAATTAATTTAAAATGAATTAAATTAATTAATTCTATTTTTAATCAATTTAAAGTAAATTAAATTAATTATTACATCTATAAACCCTGCTTATACAATCATTAATTTATTTATAAGTCAATTTATTAATTGTTCTCTAAATATTCATCTTGATTAAACACTTTTGATTAATCATTTTCTAATTACAAGAAGTAATTAGTTTTTAATTAATTTCACAAAATTAATTATCCTAAATTATTCATAGTAATTAACATTTAAATTACTTCGTTTATTAATTATTCCATAATTAAACAATTCTTAATTACATCATTAATTATATTAATTTATGATGTCTAACTTATATTTAAATTAAATTTCTTTATTTAAATTAATAACATTAAGTGATTAATCTTTAACTAAACCCAATTATTAATCACCTTGGAATTAATAACAAACCAGTAATTAACTATCCTTAATTACTTGTTAACAAATTAGTTATCCCATAATTAATTATCTCACTTAATTAATCCTTTGATTAATTACAAAAGTAATTCTCCAAATTACTTCATTACAAATCATTTTTAATTAATTACACCCAGTAATTATCATCTGATTACTTTCCTAAGTAATTACGCTCTATTAATTACACTAAGTGATTGCACATATCAAATTATCAAATGATTTCTTAAATTAATTAAACTAAATTAGTTAACTTAAATTAATCATATTATCAAAATTTACTACAATAAGTAATAAATCCCTTAATTACTTTTATCATGTAATTACTTAATAATTTTACAAATGATTATCTTAATTAATTAATCTAATTAATTATTAAAATTAATCACATTAATTAATTACTTAATAATTCTTAGTTAATTATCTTCATTAACTAATAACATTTCTTTAATTACTTTCTTAAGAAATCCCTAATTCTAAATCATTAATTAGAAATGAACTGGATAAGTCATCCTTTAATAAACTTATTAATAAATTAATTCACTTTAATATCTTAACTACCTCTAAGATAATTTATTCCTTTATTTATGACTTCGTTAATATTAAAGTGTATTAGAACATTACATTTTAAATTTTAAATTCAAATTCCATTTTGAATTTAAGATACAAAATGATTATTTATTTAACATTAACTAAATTTAAATTCAATTTAAAATCTTTTAAATAAATGTAAATAACATTTATTACTAACATTTGAAGTTTATATAAGGAAAAGACTTTTAAATTAAATTCTATGTAAAATCAATCCTTAAAATGCATTAATTATTTAACTTGCAAATTTATTGACTTTCCATTCAAAAACCCTTTTATAAAAGAATTTCTCAAAATCAAGTTAAACATTTATTTGAAACAAATTTACTTTTTAAAACTATTTTACTTTTAAAACATTCATATTTAAAATTGATTTAAATTTTCAGATTTGAATTCAAAGTAAAGTTGAATCCATCCATTTATCTTTGATTTTAAAATTCTTGATTTAAACTTGCCTTTAGAGACTTGATTTCTAAATTTTGATTCAAAAATCCAAATTTCATTTTAAAACCATAATATTCAAAGTTATTCAAAACTGAACTTAACCTTAGAATTCAAACCACTGTTTAAATTATATATTTCAGGTTTTACAACCTAGGAAACTGTCACGTTTTTAAATCTGAAACCCACTTTTAAACTTTTAAACTTTTATTTCATTTCAAATTTGAATTCGGAAATATAAATTTGAATTCAAACTTCAAACTGGATTTAAACTTTGTTTGAATCTGGTATGTGAACTTAAATTCCATTTAAATTTGTCCTTTTAAAAAAAACAAATTGTTGTCAGGTTTACAAAAACCAGGAACAATACTGACTCGAGACAAACAAAATTTTCTTCGAGTAAAAACCTAATCTACTACGAGTAAAAACTCGAATCACCTGAGAGTTTCTCAAGAAAACAAAACCTGGAACCACTGTTGTCTCGAGTGTACCTAGACTTGCTTCAAGTCTTCGCTCCCTCTGTTTCGAGTCACATACTCGAGTGACTCGAGTATTTCCCGAGTCAAAATACCCTGCACCCAACAAAAATTCCTCAGCACTACAATGGGCACGGTGCACGTGCACCGTGCCTCCGACCACCCACCAGAATTTCAACACGACTCCGACCATCACCAGACATGATCACGATCCCCCCTCCCCCCCCCCCGAAGCCACCCACTCGCTCGAATCAAAATCGAGCTCATCTTCTCAAACCTGGAAACTCGACATGGCCTATCACCCAAAACCTAGAACCACCTCATTTTCGAGCTTCCGACCATCTGAACCTCCACGATTCCGGCCATACCATCTCCTACCTCCCTACTTCCATCCCCTTGAGTTTGGTCACTCTCGATCAACCAGCGCCGACACCATGATTCAAAGAGTACAACCTGCTCAAACTAGGTTTACATACTTCAAACGATTGCCACCATCGCCACCGTGCTCAGACCAACCACCAGACATTTTTTCCATCACCACCTTAGCCTCCTCGATCACCACGAGCAAGCCTGACCACCCAGATAACAGTGATCACCCAAAAATCCCAAATTTGCTTTTACAGTTCATTTCAAAACTGCACTGTACCCCTATTTCTAAAAATCTTAACTTTTATTTTAAAATTCATGTTTTTAAATGTTGTTTCAGATCTTAACTCTGAACAAAAATTTATGAAGTTTAAATTTTCACTATTTCAAAGTTGATTCATCTGTTTAAAAAAATTCCAAAGATATTTACATATTATTTCTACTCAAATACAAGTTAAAACTAAAGTTTATGATAAGAAGACCAGTTTCATATGAAACTTAAATTTAAACAGAGACAAGATAACAAGATTTAAATTTTTAAACCAAAACTTGAGTACTGGAAGGTATAAGCAGAGGATACTCTGAAGGGACAACAGACATACTATACAAAAGTATATACACAGCAGATGTCATATGATCCACATTCATTTCAGATTAGTTAGTATGCATCCAAGTTCACCTGCTTAAGTTTTTTAAATGTGAATTTACTCACCATTACTTTGAGAATGAATAGACACTTCTTGTCTGAAACAGCTTGAAGTTTAAAAACCGAGATTTGTTTGCTTTGATCTTCGTAACCTTTTTGCTTTTGTTGTTGTAAATATTATTTAAGTTTGTACAAATGGAAGTATTTGTTATTACTTCAGGTTTGCTAAGTTTTTTGAACGGAAGAAAATAAGAAGACAAATATAAAGAAGTTTATAGGGGTAGGTGATATCTAGGTTAAGCAATTTGTAGGTACAAATAATCTCATTATTTGATCCGAGATCTTATTTTGGAGGCTGAGTAGATTTTTGGAACAATTCGAATGGACTTGTTTGCTGCTAGAGATGAAAGCATTTATTGTTTAAGTGCTATGTGTCTTACTTAGCTTATTTTATTTTTCATGTTAGATATTTTACTTTGTTTTATTTGCCTGCATATTTATTTTTACCAGTTTTGTTTTTCTACACTTCATGTATATTATAAAGTTGTTTTAGTCTTTGCTTATATGCCAACCTATTAACTTACAACATCAACATATTTTTACCTTTCTTTGTTTTTATACTTATTTCATTTTTGTTTTTATGTTCATAGATATTTTTGCTTTTTTACTTTGTTTTGCATTCTTTTCTTGCCTGCATCTTATTTTTACTTCGCCTTTTCTCCTAACTTTGCATTTTAAAACCCTACAGGCTACATATTTTTTTTTTACAAGCTACCTGCATTTTATTTAATTTTGTTCTTGCATTCAAAACCTTTACAGGTTACACACAAATATTTTCACTTGCTTGGGTATGCTTTATATCCTATGTACATATTTATATACCCTTGTTTTAATTATTGTTATAAACTTTTAACTTATGTTTTTAGTTTTAATCCTATACACGTGCTTATTTTATTCCTCTTTTATTTTAAACTCAAACTATAAAATATTTAATCACTTATTTTTAACAAGCTATATTTTAAGAGAACAAAACAAACTTTTGTTTAAATTTAGACTTAGGCTAGAATACTTTTAAACAAATAAACTTTTATCTTGAGTAATTAAAAATCATATGATTATTTATTTAATAGCTTAATATTAAATTAAATCAAATTTCCAAATTTACCAAAAATATTAGAATTAGAAAACATAACTTTATTTATTAAATTTAAAACAAAGATTAACTATTTACAATATATACAAATATATAGATATATATTGTAAATAGAAAACAATTAAATTAGCTTTTTTAAAAGATGAATTATCAGTTAGATGTTTATATTAAAAGAAGATTATTAATCAATTCAAATCTTATTTAACAAGTATTATCAAATCAATTTAATTTTTAATGCAGATTATTAAATTGATATTGCCAAAATTTCCGGGATATCACATTCCTCCCCCCCTTAAAAGAATTTCGTCCCCGAGATTTAAAGCAAAGGTAATTTAATAATTCAATTAAAGATTTAATTTTAAAACACAAGCATATGTCAACCGGATGCTAACAGTCATAGCAACCAATTTATCCAATCAAACAAATCTAACTATCCACACAAAATTCCGGATAGAATTTTCTCGAGTTTCCCAAATATAAATACCGGGATACTCGCTCTACAGAATCCAAACAATCAATCTACTAAGCTATAGAGCTTCCACTCATCTAGATCAACAAAACAAGATAGGATATCAGACTACAGACAAGTCTGAATCAACAACCAAAACTCCCTGAACTGCTGGTTCTACAACCAGAGATAGATCTTACACGTATTCCCTCAAAGATACGCGAAACACAACGAGTCTCAGTTATCCAAACTGGAAATTCAATTCTGAAGACCAAACACTTATCCAAAATCAAATTCCCGATCCCAGAATTCAAATTTCTCCGTCTCTTATCCACAAAACTCTTCGGACGATCCTGTGCTACCTACATCTTTCTTGATCAGCTCAACCCTTGCTGATGTCCTTAGAAACAAACTGAACCAAAGAAAATCCAACAAAATGATCTTTCCAATATCAGCCAAACTCAGAACACAAACTTTATTCCAAATCAGTAAAAAGAACTCACTTCTCTCATCCGGAAAAGATAAAACAGGTGCACTCCAATCTTGCCTCAGATCCTAAAAAATTTCCTATAGAACTCTCTAATACAAACATTGCAACATCCAATTGCTTCCAAACTAAAACAGCTGCCACCATGCCTCCATTGCGCAACTCTGACTGAGTAGACGAAAATGCTGATTATGAACTCAAGTACAGACTGGACAACACATTCCAAAAATAAGGTTCACAGATCGAAAAAGAAAGCTCAGAAGTTCCTCCAAAACCTGAGCTACTTCACCAAACTCAAAAACCATCCTATTACTAAGCTGGTCCGTCGGTACCACTTCTGAAATCCAGTCGATACCAAATTCAATCTTTAGATGTTAGCAAAACTCTGACTTCTTGAAGACATCTAGAAAAATTCTGAAACACAAGAGAACACTCAAACTATCGCAAGTCACTTTTGCGATCAATTCAACCTAATTCCAAAAATACTGCTCTCTCTTTACCAAACAGAACAGCTTACGCTTATGTGGCCGATCCATCGAAGAAACGGAACTACTATTCTGCTTCTGAAGTTACCCCAAGACAAAACTGCTAAGCCAGAAGACTTCCTAATCCAAAGCTCTTTGAGAAACTTGGACCTCAAACCGAACAGAAACACCCAGTTGAACACAGCCACAACACCGAAGCAGACACTCTTCCTTAACTTGTTCCAAAGAAATATCTTTGGAGACATCCATAGTCACTGTGTCTCATCACACAGCTACTCATCCTGGGGTATCAAGATGTCATGACTTGCTTCTGTCCAACCGACAGATCCAAACTCTAGCTCATCCAAACTTACAATTCAAAATGAACTCCGAACCTTAACAAATTTCCTTCAGAGATCGATGAAATCCTTATACCAGCAAAGCTCACTTGAGACGGTATTAGGTCTACAGTCTCGACAGATACACCTCCAACCTTAATCATTTTAACTCCAACCGTTGGTAGTCGTGTTACACACACCACTACCCTATCAACCTTTATAACTTATATTGGAAAACCTGAACAGGTAACCCAACAATAGGTAGGAATATATATACATTTATATACATACATACATATATATATATATATATATATCAAAATTACAAATACGCTCTCTCAAGAAAGAAATCACTCAAGAGCCTAGGTATTCGCTCAACCTCGCTCTGATACCAACTGTGACGACCCGACTTTCTAAGCACAGAAAGTCGTATCATCTTGAAGAAAGAAAGGGGTGAGAAAATAGAAGAGATAGAGAAGAAAGAAGAAACAACATCAGAATCTCAACAGCGAAACGAATAAACTATATTAATCATACAAGAGAATACATAATATACAACATCATTAGAGTTACACAGATAATACAACACATACTAGACAGTTATAAACACATGTCTAGCTAATACAACTCGATACAACTCAAACAAATAACTCAAAGATACCAGCACAGTGGAACTATATATATATATATATATATATATATCTACAATGCTGAAGCTTCCTGCTCCATTGCTCCTCCAGAATTCGTCAAAGAAAACATGAACCCCTTGGCTACTCGTAAAAATTTGAGTACCCGAGAGTTTAGGAAAAACAGAAATAAACTCCAGGTCAGACATGGGTCTGGTGTGAGCAACAGGCTAAAGTTGCTTAATTTTGAAAAGCTTTGAAACAAAAGTATCCCGTAAGACTTACCACACATAAACATGGGTAAGTTTTTACCTTACGCTAACCAAAACATTTGATAGGAAATTCAGTGATATTATAATAGCTCTAGGGTTTCAAATAGAAAATAGCTGAAATTGTTACATTTATTAAATTCCAGCTACTAGCCACAAAAGTGGGTAATACAATAAAATCCGATGGCACTTATTGGATTTTGGATTCCATACAATGGCAGGGCTATTGGTGTACCGCCTGTCACAGTACGTGGCCTAGATCAAAATATCGAGGATCACTCCGCTCCCCTACAACACAAGGCCGGAACCATTCCTTACTGAACAGTCCCCAACAAGATAACCCCGACAGTTGTTGCAATCAACCGCCCACACAGCCAAAAAAATAAAGGGACATCTAGATAGGGGTATATCTCATCCTTCTTGGGCGTGACCACCTAACCTTGCTGCACCTCCCCTGTTTTAGCCATTCCCGGTCGATGAGGCTTGAGGCTGCGATTACCTTTAGAGAATACATTTCTCAGAATGCTCACCGCCCGCCTGACGATGTTCTGAAAGCATTCAATCCATTCAAGTTCGTTCCGGGTTCGAACGAAACCGACGGCATTATCTCGTTACACTCATTTTGGAATCACCCTTAGAGTTAACGACAATAACCCTTGCACTCTGAATCTTCATCTTCACTTCAGATTCACGACCTATCGTTAATTTGGATCGATGTAGTTTTCGGATGTCCAAATATGGAAACCCTATCCTGGTCTCATCGAAATCCAAAACGTATCTTTTAAGGCCAAGTTGTTAAAAGTTAAAACAATTCAATTCAATATTATCTATATACACACAGAAAGATGATTCACATCTCATAATAGATAATCACATTATCATCATAAACAGATAATTAATATTATCATACTTAAACCAAGCATCCATATCACATAGACATTACTCATCTCATATCTGAGATCACAATCAATCAATGAAATATCAGTATCATCATCCAAAGCAATGATTTATTATCCACAATCTATAATTAATTTAAAATGAATTAAATTAATTAATTATATTTTTAATTAATTTAAAGTAAATTAAATTAATTATTACATCTATAAACCCTGCTTATACAATCATTAATTTATTTATAAGTCAATTTATTAATTATTCTCTAAATATTCGTCTTGATTAAACACCTTTGATTAATCATTTTCTAATTACAATAAGTAATCAGTTTTTAATTAATTTCACAAAATTAATTATCCTAAATTATTCATAGTATTTAACATTTAAATTACTTCATTTATCAATTATTCCATAATTAAAAAATTCTTAATTACGTCATTAATTAAATTAATTTATGATGTCTAACTTATATTTAAATTAAATTACTTTATTTAAATTAATAACATTAAGTGATTAATCTTTAACTAAACCCAATTATTAATCACCTTGGAATTAATAACAAACCAGTAATTAACTATCCTTAATTATTTATTAACAAATTAATTATCCCATAATTAATTATCTCCATTAATTAATCCTTTGATTAATTACAAAAGGAATTATCCAAATTACTTCGTTACAAATCATTTTCAATTAATTACACCCAGTAATTATCATCTAATTGCTTTCCTAAGTAATTATGCTTTATTAATTACACTAAGTAATTACACTTATCAAATTATCAAATGATTTCTTAAATTAATTAAACTAAATTAGTTAACTTAAATTAATCATATTATCAAAATTTATTACAATAAGTAATAAATCCATTAATTACTTTTATCAAGTAATTACTTAATAATTTTACAAATGATTATCTTAATTAATTAATCTAATTAATTATTAAAATTAATCACATTAATTAATTACTTAATAATTCTAAGTTAATTATCATCATTAACTAATAACATTTCTTTAATTATTTTCTTAAGAAATCCCTAATTCTAATTAGAAATGAAATGGATAAGTCGTCCTTTAATTAACTTATTAATAAATTAATTCACTTTAATATCTTAACTACCTCTAAGATAATTTATTCCTTTATTTATGACTTCATTAATATTAAAGTGTATTAGAACATTACATTTTAAATTCAAACTCCATTTTGAATTTAAGATTCAAAATGATTATTTATTTAACATTAACTAAATTTAAATTCAATTTAAAATCTTTTAAATAAATGTAAATAACATTTATTACTTACATATGAAGTTTATATAAGGAAAAGACTTTTAAATTAAATTCTATGTAAAATCAATCCTTAAAATGCATTAATTATTTAACTTGCAAATTTATTGACTTTCCATTCAAAAACCCTTTTATAAAAGAATTTCTCAAAATCAAGTTAAACATTTGTTTGAAACAAATTTACTTTTTAAAACTATTTTATTTTTAAAACATTCATATTTAAAATTGATTTAAATTTTCGTATTTGAATTCAAAGTAAAGTTGAATCCATCCATTTATCTTTGATTTTAAAATTCTTGATTTAAACTTGCTTTTAGAGACTTGATTTTTAAATTTTGATTCAAAAGTCCAAATTTCATTTTAAAACTTTAAGATTCAAAGTTATTCAAAACTGAACTTAACCTTAGAATTTAAACCACTGTTTAAATTATATATTTCAGGTTTTACAATCTAGGAAACTGTCAGGTTTTTAAATCTGAAACCCACTTTTAAACCTTTTAACTTTTATTTCATTTCAAATTTGAATTCAGAAATATAAATTTGAATTCAAACTTCAAACTGGATTTAAACTTTGTTTGAATCTGGTATGCACACTTAAATTCCATTTAAATTTGACCTTTTAAAAAAAACAAATTGTTGTTAGGTTTACAAAAACCAGGAACAATACTGACTCGAGACAAACAAAATTTTCTTCGAGTAAAAATCTAATCTACTACGAGTAAAAACTCGAATCACCTGAGAATTTCTCGAGAAAACAAAACCTAGAACCACTGCTGTCTCGAGTGTACCCAGACTCACTTCGAGTCTTCGATCCCTCTGCTTCGAGTTACATACTCGAGCGAACCGAGTATTTCCCAAGTCAAAATACCCTGAACCCAACAAAAATTCCTCAGCATTACAATAGGCACGGTGCACGTGCACCGTGCCTCCGGCCACCTCCGGCCACCCACCATAACTTCGACACCACGCCGCCATCGCCAGACATGATCACGACCCCCCCCCCCCCCCCCCCCCCGCCGAAGCCACACACTCGCTCGAATCAAAATTGAGCTCATCTTCTCAAACCTGGAAACTCGACTTAGCCTATCACCCAAAACATGGAAGCACCTCGTTTTTGAGCTTCCGACCATCTGAACCTCCGCGATTCCGGTCGCACCATCTCCTACCTCCCTACTTCCATCCCCTCGAGTTTGGTCACGCTCGATCAACCAGCACTGACGCCATGATTCAAAGAGTAAAACCTGCTCAAACTAGGTTTACATACTTCAAACGATTGCCACCATCACCACCATGCTCAGACCAACCACCAGACATTTTCCCCTCACCACCTTAGCCTCCTCGATCGCCACGAGCAAGCCCGACCACCCAGATAACAATGATCATCCAAAAATCCTATATTTGCTTTTACAGTTCATTTCAAAACTGCACTATACCCCTATTTCTAAAAATCTTAACTTTTATTTTAAAATTCATGTTTTTAAATGTTGTTTCAGATCTTAATTCTGAAACAAAAATTTATGAAGTTTAAATTTTCACTATTTCAAAGTTGATTCATCTGTTTAAAAAAATTCCAGAGATATTTACATATTATTTCAACTCAAGTATAAGTTAAAACTAAAGTTTATGATAAGCAGACCAGTTTCATATGAAACTTAAATTTAAATAGAGACGAGATAACAAGATTTAAATTTTTAAACCAAAACTTGAGTACTGGAAGGTATAATAAGCAGTGGATACTCTGAAGGAACAACAGACATACTATACAAAAATATATACACGGTAGATGTCGTATGATTCACATTCATTTCAGATTAGTTAGTATGCAACCAAGTTCACCTACTTAAGTTTTTAAAAGTGAAGATACTCACCATTACTTTGAGAATGAACAGGGCACTTCTTGTCTGAAATAGCTAGAACTTTAAAAATCGAGATTTGTTTGCTTTGATCTTCGTAACCTTGTTGCCTTTGTTGTTGTAAATATTATTTAAGTTTGTACAAATGGAAGTATTTGTTATTACTTCAGGTTTGCTAAGTCTTTTGAACGGAAGAAAATAAGAAGACAAATATAAAGAAGTTTACAGGGGTAGGTGATATCTAGGTTAAGCAATTTGCAGGTACAAATAATCTCATTATTTGATCAGAGATCTTATTTTGGAGGCTGAGTAGATTTTTGGAACAATTCGAATGGACTTGTTTGCTGCTAGAGATGAAAGCATTTATTGTTTAAGTACTATGTGTCTTACTTAGCTTATTTTATTTTTCATGTTAGATATTTTACTTTTACTTTACTTTGTTTTATTTGCCTGCATATTTATTTTTACCAGTTTTGTTTTTCTACACTTCATGTATATTATAAAGTTGTTTTAGTCTTTGCTTATATGCCAGCCTATTCACTTACAGCATCGACATATTTTTACTTTGCTTTGTTTTTATACTTATCTCATTTTTGTTTTTATGTTCATAGATATTTTTGCTTTTTACTTTGCTTTGCATTCTTTTCTTGCCTGCATCTTATTTTTACTTTTCTTTGTCTCCTAACTTTGCATTTTAAAACCCTACATGCTACATTTTTTTTTTACAAGCTACCTGCATTATATTTTATTTTGTTCTTGCATTCAAAACCGTTACAGGTTACATACAAATATTTTCACTTGCTTGGGTATACTTTATATCCTATGTACATATTTATATACCCTTGTTTTAGTTATTGTTATAAACTTTTAACTTTATGTTTTTAGTTTTAATCCTATACATGTGCTTATTTTATTCCTCTTTTATTTTAAACTCAAACTATCAAATATTTAATTACTTATTTTTAACAAGCTATATTTTAAGAGAACAAAACAAACTTTTGTTTAAATTTAGACTTAGGCTAGAATATTTTTAAACAAATAAACTTTTAACTTGAGTAATTAAAAATCATATGATTATTTATTTAATGGCTTAATATTAAATTAAATCAAATTTCCAAATTTACCAAAAATATTAGAATTAGAAAACATAACTTTATTTATTAAATTTAAAATAAAGATTAACTATTTACAATATATACAAATACATAAATATATATTGTAAATAGAAAACAATTAAATTAGCTTTTTTAAAGATGAATTATCAGTTAGATGTTTATATTAAAAGAAGATTATTAATCAATTCAAATCTTATTAACAAATATTATCAAATCAATTTAATTTTTAACGCAGATTATTAAATTGATATTGCCAAAATTTCCAGGATATCACATAAATAAATTAGAATAACTTATAAAAGAATTAAAAAATCCATAGAATAGAATATATTTGGGCTATAAATGAGCGTAAATCTTGAGTTAAAACTATAAGCTGAATATATTCAAGCCTAGAATGAATGGAAATGTGTAAAATAATAAGTTGTGACTTATATAATTTAAAAGTAGGATAGAAAAACCAAAATAAATATTTTTGATGAATTGGAAAATAAAACGAAAAATCCAAACTTGAATTATAAAATAAATTGCACTTAAGAAATTTAATGAAGAGATTCTGAGATTAAAAATCTAGTATTGAATATAAACCAGGGGAGAACTAATTAGATAATAAATTAGTTGATGAAATATTGAAATGGAACTCGAAATTATTAACTTAGAATTGAATTGTGAATAGATAATAGAGTTTGGAAATGAAGCTTGAGTTATAAATAGAAATTCAACTTAGAATTGTAAGTGAATTAAACATGAATTGAAGTTGTATAGAATTGGAATAAAATAAAAATGATTTGAGATGAAAACAAATCCAATTCAAGCATAAATCGAATGACCTTATTATTAATAAATTCAATAATGAATTGTTAATGTGAATTAAAATCTAATAATGGATAAAAGAATAAACTAATCGAATAAAGTAGTAAAATGGTTGGGATTTGATCAAAGGAAAATAAAATCAAGAATTTAAAATGGAAGTTGGCTGAATAAAATAAACTTAAGTTATTGGGTGGAATAGTTTGAAGAAATTGCAATGAAAGATTGTAAATAAATTAAAATGGGATGGAATCAAGTATAACTTGAGTAGGAATCAATTTAAATGGTTATAAAGCTTAACTAATTATTTAATCACATTACTATTGTCGAATTGCATTAGAAAATGGATCGTTCGATGTAAACGGGATTAGATAAAATCCTATGAGTTATTAGAAGTGAAATAGGATGATTTTGAAATCTATTAGAATGAATATGAGTTTGTTTTGCATAGAAGTAATTAAATATAAGCATGTAAGTTGTAAATCAATTAAGCTGAATGAAATGGCTTGTGAATTGGTTGTAAGCAATTGTAATAAGTGTCGGAACCCTATAAATGGCTTATAAATATTGTTTAACCTGCATTTGCTTATAGAAACTCGTATCTTGGCTAGTTAAATATGTTAAATGTTGTTAATTTCATGATTTTGGCATTTACATATTTAAATTAAGTAAGTACAGGTACTTGGAAGCCATTGGGCTGGATTTGATTGCGCAAAATGCTAAAATAAATAGGCTGCTTGCTTAAAAATGCTAAATAAGGTACGCCTACGCAATAAAAATAGGAAATATGAACTGTTTTTGTTTTTCGGACCGTGTGGGTCTATGTATATATATTTATATCTCTTGTCAAATTGCCAAAGCACCTCCGTACAAAGGAGACTCTGCCAAAAAACTTTTGGAAATTTTGGGAGTTAGAAAAAAAAATTTAAAAAAAAAATTAGTTAGCGAAAAAACGATTTCAAATTGGAAATTGAAATAAATTAGGAATAAAAAAACTTTAAAATAATAATATGAATCGGTATAAATGGAAGATAAAATTAAATATTTAGAGTTGAAAATAAATTAAATTCATATGGAAATGGGAGAACAAATTTGAATAAAAATAGATATAAACTAAGTGGTGAAGTGAAAATAAACATAAGGAGCATATTAAATGCTTATACTAAACTTAAGAAAGGAATGGCGAATTCTGAATTGGAAATTGATATTACAGATATATTCGAATGAATAAATATTAACATTTTGTAACGAAATCAATAAAAAAAATTTGAATGTTGTGATTGGATATTATTGGTGAGTAAGATATACAGGTAGTATGAAGTAAAAGAAAGTCGGTTTTGATTTCAGATGATAAATTTGAATTGCTCGACAAAAGGTATGTGTTTAAATTTCTGTATGAAATTTGATTGGGTTTTGGATCTAGCCACTTGGCTTTTGTTTTCTTTTGGAATCTGAAGGCCGGTAGAGTCACTTTGTAGTTGTATCGAGCTAGCCGTGCAAAGGAGATGCTGGCCAAATTTTCAGAAATTTAGGGAGTTAGGAAATTTTTGAGAAAATTTTGATAATTCTTAATTTGGTTTTAAATTAATATTTGAATAATTGAGCAAAAAGAATTGTTTAAAACTATAGGAGGGTTTGGGAAAGTTGGTAAGAATAATAATGGGTTTTTTATAAAAAGATAGTTGATAGGATGTTGAATTGTTGGTTTTGAGAAAGGTAAACGGCTATTGGACTATTCTGCCTAACTAGTAATTTCGGGGACGAAATTCTTTTAAGGGGGAGGAATGTGACATCCCGGAATTTTCGAGCATTTAAAATCAGAATATGTAATTGATTTTAAATATTCAATAGAGTAATTTTAACTTGAATTACGAATATCACTATTTATTTATTGAATTTAATAATTGGAAATTGGGTAAAATACGAAATCTAGGATTTTAAGCCTGTTAAAATATAATTTGAAGGCTTATAAAATTTATATTGATAGCACTGAAGATAATAGAAGTGCTCAATTGAATCTAACAGTGATTTGTTTAGTTTTAAAAATATATCGTTTAAATTGATATTTAAAAAAAAATAGCCTTTCGAGGCACGGTCTCGGAATTTGACAAAACCAATTCCATTAGGTCCATAATATTGAATTATTATCGGATTTCAATTTTCGCAGTGTTTGGAGCTACCGTTTGGTCGTACGATTGGTAAAAGCCTAGGATAATCCAATTGAATTTAAATTATTAGTCAAACCTTCTCTTATACTCCACTTCCCTCAACCTAAATTCATTTATCCTTATCTTCCTTTAGACGAGAAAAGAAAAGAAAAAAAAGAGATAAGATAATGGCCGCTTGCCTTTCAATTCAAATCGAATCAATAAAAAAAACAAAAAGAAGAAAATTTTACTCGCGTCTTCCTTCTCCTGAAAGCCAAACCAAGCCCTTCTTATTCAAATCACACACCCTTCTTCTTCTCCTGAATTCAAACGAGTATCAGATTTTAAAAAAAAAACGAGAAATCGAAAATCATGGCCGACGATTTTTTTCCTTTTTACTTTTACTCGAATTCGAGCTCGAGAAGACGAATCGAACGAGATTTCGTTCGAAGTTTACTCCTCGATCAATTACGGGATGTTCGACACGAAGAGGGAGGTCGCAACTTTGTTGAATTTTGGATAAAGCCGTGCTCGGAGCATGCGACAACGCATATGGTGGAATCATGAACTTCGATGGAGGGGAACGAACGCGACTGTGTTCGATTAGGGTTGGTTGAGGCTCGAATTTTGGGGCTTTGTGCTCGTGTGAGTCGATGGCGGCCTTGAGATCATCGCCGTAGGTTGCACGGTGATCGATGGAGGTGGTGGGGACTGTTTCGTCACTTGGTGAGTTGGTTTCTGCTTTTTTTTCTTTTTCTATGCGAATATTTTTTAAAAGAAAGAAAGAGAAAATATTTGCAGTAGTAAGTAAACACTTCTGTTCTTAACTTAATTTAATATATATATATATATATATATATGTAAGATTATGGGAAATATAATGAATAGTAAATGGTAGAGTTTATTTAAAAATTTGATTTTTATTCCATATAGATTATTTGGATAAATATATATGAAGTTTCAAAATATAAAAAGAGAAAATAAAAGGGTATGCATATACACATTTTCAAACCTACTAGTTTACATTAAAAATAATGAATTAGTGTACATCTGTTGTTTAATTCTAAAGGAAATGAACTTGTTTAAAAAAATTATATATATACGATTTAAAAATGTATAGAATTTTATAAAAATAGATTTAAAATCTGCATAGGTTATTTTATCAGTATTTTGTAATTTGAAGGGAAATTTAAAAGTAGTCTGTTTAATTTAAGATATATATACAAAAAATTTAACATATATATATATATATATATATCTGTGTGTGTGTCTTTGATTCTGAAAAGAGAAATTTTTTAATGTGTTGAAGAGTTTATTCAAAATTTGATTTAAGATCTATGTCGATATATTTATAAGCACACATATAGTTTCAAAGGCAAATAAATATACCTATTCACATTTTAATCTACTAGTTTATCTCAAAATATTGTAGTTAGGGTGATTAACTTGTCTAATAAACCTATTTATTTATGTGTCACTAAAAGTATTTTATTTAAAAGAAAATAGCTTAAATCAAATTATTGGTTAATTAAATTTGTTAAATGGTAATTGACTATTCGAATAGTTCAAATGTTGATAAATCATATAATGTTATACAAGGTCGAAAATCGTGAAGAAACAAGCCGGGTTGGATTGGATTCCAATATAATCAAAGGTGAGTTAATCTCACTCACTGAATTTTAATTTTAATTTAAATGGTTAAGTTTAAACAATTAATTGATTGATTTGATTTGGTGTGTTATATTAAATATAGTAGTATATAGTATATCTTGGAATGTTTGATTTCCCGCATTAAATAGCGGATGATTTTATATTTAAAACCCATATACCGTGATATTCCACCTCAAAGTGGAATTGGTATTTTATGTCGTGCTAACGTCTATGGATGCAGGGAAAATAGGTTGGAGGGATCCAACTGGATTCCTCAAGATTTATTTAAATTATTTAATATTCTCTGTTGTGATTATTTGATATTCTACGATGAATTATATTGGAATATTGAATGTTATGGTTTGATTGAATATATTTGGGTTAATGAGCTACCAAAAATATATAAATTGGATTTTGGAAAGAAATAAAAGAAGTGAATTTGTAAGCGAGACAATTAAAGAAAATTTGAATAAATTAAGAATGAATTGAGATGAAATGGAAGTGATATTAATATACTAATAAATAACTTCGAGTATGAAAAAAAAAAGAATTTTGAATAAACAGAAATTAATGGATTGTAAAATTAAGTGATATTATTTTAAAGGAATTAAGAATTATTTTAAAATTTAAAGTTTAAATTTATTTAAAAGGATTACGAAGTAATTTAAGAAATCTAAAATTGTTATTTTCAGTTAAAAATATTTTAAATCATAATTAAGGATTTAAATCTGAAGTTAACGGAGTTTGGAATAAATGGGGTAAATTGGAAATCAGTTTGGAAATTGATTCAAGTGTTTGAAATTTGAAATTTAAAGAAGAATGTGAAGAGAAGTATATTTCTCTGGATAGCCAAGTACGTTTTCAAAGTAAATTCTTAAATATAAGATAAGGGTTTAATGTTTTTTAAAATTATGTTTTAGGAAATTTATTGTTTCTAAATGTTTAAATTCTAAAGTAAGTATTTTTCAAATCTATTATCGTAGTAATTATTTAAAAGGTGACTTATAAAATATTTTTGGGCTATAAATAAGCGTAAATTTTGAGTTAAAAATAAAAGATGAATATATTCAAGCCTAGAATGAATGGAAATGTGTAAAGTAATAAGTTGTGACTTACAAAATTTAAAAATGGAATAGAAAACCCAAAATAAATATTTGTAATGAATTGGAAAATAAAAAAAAAATCCAAACTTGAATTATAAAATAAATTGCGCTTAAGAAATTTAATGAAGAGATTCTGAGATTAAAAATCAAGTATTGAATTTAAACCACGGGGAGAACTAATTAGAAAATAAATTAGCCGATGAAATATGGAAATGGAAGTCGAAATTATTAACTTAGAACTGAATTGTGCATAGATAATTGAGTTTTGGAAATGAAGCTTGAGTTATAAATAAACTTAAAATTTTAAGTGAATTAAATATGAATTGAAGTTGTATGGAATTGGATTAAAATAAAAATGATATGAGATGAAAATAAATCCAATTCGAGCACGAATAAATTAAAACGGGAATGAACTTAAGTTATGAAATGGTAGTGAATTGAAGTAAATTAACTTAAGTTTAAATAATAGAAGCATGGGATGATGTCGAGTATAACAAAATGGCTTTGAACGAAACCAATGTGAAACGGTATGGAATGCAACTATACGGATTGTAAATAATTTAGATTGGAATGGAATCTATATACATTGAGTTAGAATCAATTTAAATTGGTTATGAACCTTAAGTAATTATTTATTCACATGGATATCGTAAAATTGCATAGAATAAATTGTCGTTTGACGTAAACGAAAATAATTAAAATTCTCTGAGTTGACAGAAGTTAAATAAATTGATGTTGAGATCAATTGAATTAAATGTGAGTTTGATTTGTTTAAAAATAAATTGAATGTAAGCATGTGAGTTGTTAACCTTTCGGATTAAGTAAAACGATGTGTGATTCGGTTGTAAGCAATTAAAATTGGTAGCGAAATCTTGCATGTGCATATGAAAATTGTATAGCATGCATTGTTCATGGAATTCGTGTCTTAGCTATCTAAGTATAAGTGAAATGTTAATAAATCACATATATTTCATACTTACATGTCTTAATTTAGTAAGTAAAGGTACAAGGAGGTCGTGTGGCTGGATTTGGTTGCGCTACTAGCTAAATAAATAAGCCGCTTGCTTTAAAGTGCTAAATAAAGGTACGCCTACGCAATAAAAATAGAAAATATGAACTGCTTTTGTTTTTCCGACCATGTGGGTCGATGTATATATATTTATATCTTTTGTCAAATTGCAAAAGCTCCTCGTACAAAGTAGACTCTGCCAAAATTTTCCGAAAATTTTGGGAGTTAGAATTTTTTTTAAAAAATTTCACTAATGGCAAAGGATTTAAAATTAGTAAGCAAATAGATTTAAAAACTGAATATTGAAATCTAATTTAAAAGCGTGAAAGTAAAGTAAGGTGAGATTGAAGAAATTGTTTGAAGAAACGAAAGGAAGAAAAAGTTTGCAAGTAAACTTTTATTTGAGATTTTAAATAAATTAGTAAGCGGAACTAATAAAAGAAAAAAGGTTAATTACATATGGGTTGAGATAAGGCGAATACAATTTAATATTCAAAGTTAAAGACAAAATTGAATTCAAGTAGAATCGGAAGATGGAAATCTGAATAGAAATTTGGAAAAAATATTTAGATTTGAAAGAAATTAATAAATTGAAGCAAATTGGATTCAAATGGATTGTAAAGGCATAGTGAATAGAAATGGATATAAACTTCAATAGTGAAGTAAAAATAAATGAAGAAGCATATTAGATGTTTATACTAAATTTAAGAAAGGAATGGTGAATTCTTAATTGGAAATTGATATTACAAATATATTCTAAGTTAATATTTGAATGAATAAATATTGACATTTTGTAAGGAAGTCGATAAAATGTTTTTAAATGTTGCGATTGGACATATTGCTATGCAGGATATACAGGTATTATAAAGGAAAAGGAAATTGATTTTGATTTCAGAAGATAAATTTGAATTGCTCGACAAAAAGGTATGTGTTTGAATTTCCGTGTGAAATTTGATTGGGTTTTTGATCTACCCATTTGGCTTTTTGTTTTCTTTTGGGATTTGGAAGCCCGTGGAGGCCTTTTGTAGTTGTACCGAGCTAGCCGCGCAAAGGAGACGCTGGCGAAATTTTCCGAAAATTTAAGGAGTTAGAAAAATTTTGAGAAAATTTTAGTAATTCAAAATTTGGTTTTAAATTGAAACTTGAATAATTAAGCAAATAGTATTGTTTGCAAAATTATAGGGGAGTTTGGGAAGTTAGTAAGAATGATAATGGGTCTTCTATAAAAAGATAGATTGGTAGGATGTTGAATTGTTAGAAACTGTTTGGTTTTGGGGAAGATAAACGGGTATTGGACCATTCTTCCTAATTAGTAATTTCGGGGACGAAATTTTTTAAGGGGGGAGGAATGTGACGATCCGAAATTTTTGAGCATTTAAAATTGGAATATTTAATTAATTTTAAATATTTTAAAGTTAATTTTAACTTGAATTACAAATATCACCATTTATTTATTGAAGTTTAAGATTGGAAATTGGATAAAATAAATAATTTGAAGACGGGTAAAATATCGAATCTGGAGTTTTAAGCCTATTAAAAATAATTTGAAGGGTTGGAAAATTTATATTGATAATGCTGAAGATAATAGAAGTGTTAAAATTGAACTTAACAGTGATTTGTTCAGTATTGAAATTTTATCGCTTTAAATCGAGTTTAAAAATAACCTTCCGAGGCACAGTTTCGGAATTCAACGAAACCAGCTCTATTGGGTTCGTAATAGTGTTTTATTATCGGATTTCAAATTTCGTATTGATCGGAGTTGTTGTGTGAGCGTACGATATATAAACACGCTAGAATTAATATCGAAAATTTAATACTTTAATTTGATTCAAAAAGCTATCTTCTCCATACAATCGAATTAGGACTCGAAACTTTTTCCATTGCGTTCAGAATAAGGGTTTAACATTATAAACGCCTAGCGGCACGCCTCGATAGGAATTAGAAATTTTAAGTTGCTATTATCGAGACAATTTGAATTTGAATTTAAATTAATATATACAAATTCATATTACTTAACCAACTCCAGCTGAAATTCTTTCCCATCGTAATTTTTTTCGAATCATTGCAGCGTCATATCCTGTTCCCTTTTCCCCTACCCTACACGCAACCATCTCATCTTGTTCCCCTTTCCAACTTAAAACACGCGACTTCTTCTCCTGTTTTTCCAAACACTCGAGCATCTCGTTCAACTTAAAAACATGCTGCTTCTTTTCGAAATCTACTCGACAACTCCAAAGGAAATAATGGCCGACTAAACTTTCAATTCCCCTAACCTAATTCCAAACCTTTCTCTCCCAGCTCGAGATCAATGGCCGAAGTTCCATTTTCTTCTAATCAAAATTCGAATACTCTCCTCCTCAAATCTTCGAATTCGAAACCGAATTCGCTTAAAAAAAGAGAAAGAGGGGTGCAAAGCAGTGGCTCGAGTTCGAGGATGGCGTCGCATCTAGGCGCAGGCACGCGTGGCAATGGAGAGTTTGGACTACCCGTAGATGATGGGGTGGGCGTAGATGACGTGGTTTCGCGATCTGGAGCTCGATGGATACGCTCGTGTAAGATGAAGGGTGTTCGACCGAGAGGTGGGACCAGGCGCGAGTTGCTTCGAGTTGACGACCGACAGGTGGGATCTTGGAATGATTGATTTCCTGCATTATATAGCGGATGAGACCCTATGCGCCGCATAATAGCGGATAATATTATATTTAATCCCATATACCGCGATATTCCACCTCGAAGTGGAATTGATATTTTATATTGGGCTAACATCTGTGGATGCAGGGAAACAGGTTGGAGGGATCCAACTAGGTCCCTCAACATTTATTTAAATTATTTAGTGTTCTCTGTTGTGATTATTTGATATTCTATGATGAATTTTATTGGAATATTGAATGCTATGGTTTGATTGGATATATTTGGGTATAATGAATTACCAAAAATATATAAATTGGATTTTGGAAAGAAAATAAAAGAAGTGAATTTGTAAGCGAAATAATTATATAAAATTTTAATAAATTAAGAATGAATTGAAAAGAAATGGAAGTGATATTAAAATACTAATAAATAACTTTGAGTATGAAAAAGAAAAGAGATTTTAAATAAACAGGAAATTAATGAATTGTAAAATTAAGTGATATTATTTTAAAGAATTAAAGCATTATTTTAAAATTTAAAGTTTAAATTTATTTAAAAGGATTAAGAAAGAAATTTGAGAAATCTAAAATTGGTATTTTCAGTTAAAAGTATTTTAAATCATAATTAAGAAATAAAATCTAAAATTAATGGATTTTGGAATAAAAGGGAGTAAATTGGAAATCAATTTGGAAAATTGATTCAAGTGTTTGAAATTGGAAATTTAAAGTAGAATGTGAAGAGAAGTATATTTCTCTGGATAGCCAAGTACGTTCAAAGAAATTTTTTAAATATAAGATAAAAAGTTTTAATTTCCTTTTAAAAAGCATGTTTTAGGAATATTTCTAAATATCTAAATTCTAAAGTAAATATTTTTTTCAAATCTATTATCGTAGTAATTATTTATAAAAAGTGACTTTGTATTTTGTTTTAAAAGTGAAAACCTAGTTTTATATTTTATAACGTAACCATATTTTCAAATATTTATATAGTATATAATTTTAACCAATTATTGGAGTAGTTTTAACTTAAATGTTTTAAAGTATATTTCAAAGTAAAGTATTTTAAATTATTTTAAAAATATAAAGTTTTATGCTTAGTGATTTCAGTGGAAATAGAAATATTTGGAATTTATTCTGAGGAAGGAAGATAATTTGAAACTGTTTTCAAAAAGGTTTGAAAGTGGAAATATACCTTGTGAAGATATTTGCGATTAATAAATAATTTGGGAAATTATTTATTGGTTGATGGTTGTTTGTGAATATTAATTGATAGTTAAATCACCGACTATCAATATTGGCCAAATGCGTTGATCGTTTCGAAGAGACCAGGATCGAGATTTATTTCTCGAAAACCACTTCGATCCGTTTTGTACGTTCTCGTGGAAACGAGTTTGGATTCGAAGACGGAGCAGTGAAGTCAAGGGTTAGCCGCTGCAAATCCTGAGGATATTTCCAAAATGGATGTAGGAGAAATAGTGCCTTTGGTTCCATTCGAACCCGGGACGGACTTGTATGGATGAATGCTTTCGGAACATCGTCAGGTGGACGATGGGCATTCTAAGGGATATGATCTAAAAATGTAACGCTTAGCCTCAAGCCACATCAACCGGAAATGACTGAAAATCAGGGGTTATGCAGCAAGGCATGGTGGGCAGCACCCATTTCCGGGCGAGGTCATCCCTGTCTAGACGCCCTTTTATTTCGGCTTTGTGGTGCGGTTGTTGATCCCAGCCACGGGGTGATCTTACTCGGGACTATCCAGTAAGGGGTAGTCTGGTTCTTGTGTTGTAGGGGGTCCGGAGTAATTCTCGGTACGCTGATCTAGACTAGGTACCGGGACAGGTGGTACCTCAGTGCCTAGTCATTAGTTGGAAATCCATTCTCCCTACGAGCCTTGTACGAGTTTTGTTTGTATTACCCACTCTGTGGCTAGTAGTTGGAATTTAATGAATGTAACAATTTCGGCTATTTTAATAAGTATTTGTATATAGACCCTATTATAATATCAGAGGATCTTAATATAAAAATGTTTTAGCTATCGTAAGGTAAAAACCCGACATGTTTATTTGTGGCGTGGTCTTACGAGATGCTTTTGTTTTCAAAAGATTTTTGAAACTTTAATAATCAATTTGAGTGTGATTTCTCACGCTGGTATTCCAGATTGACTCGGGTGTTATTTAACTATAATGCTCGGGTCAGACCGAGTATTATAGGATACAGGATATGATGTTGTGGAGCTCAGGAGACGAGCTGGATGACGATACGTACTTTCGTACTTGTTTTATATATATATTTCACTATGTTGAGTAACTGTATATCCATTTGTATGTTATTGTTGTTGAATTATGATTGATGTACTCTGATGATGTAATATGTAAACAGATATATTGATTTTGTGTAAAGATCATTTATTATCTATTATTTTATTCCGCTGCGATGGTTAGATTCTGATGTTGTTTTCTATTTTCTTCTTCTACCTCTACTTCTTTAACCCTAATGGTTCGTATTTCTGTTCAACTTGAGTTGATTATGTAGAATAGTGTTGACTCAAGGGGTATGGATTTGCGGGTCGTTACAGTAGTAGGAGTAGTGCCTTCGATTCCGTTCGAACCCGGGACGGACTTGTATGGATGAATGCTTTCGGGACATCGTCAGGTGGTCGATGGGCTTTCTAAGGGATATGTTTTAAAAAGGTAACGCTTAGCCTCAAGCCTCATCAACCGGGAATGACTGAAAATCAGGGGTTATGCAGCAAGGCTAGGTGGGTAGCACCCATTTAGGGTGAGGTCATTCTTGTCTAGATGTCTCTTTTTATTTCGGCTTAGTGGTGTGGTTGCTGATCCCAACGTGGGGTGATCTCACTCGGGACTATCTAGTAAGAGGTAGTCCCGATCTTGTGTTGTAGAGGGTCGGGAGTGATCCTCGGTACAATGATCTAGGCCACGTACCGTGACAGGTGGTACCCCAGCGCCTAGTCATTAGTTGGAAATCCATTCTCCCTACGAGCCTTGTACGAGTTTTGTTTGTATTACCCACTCTGTAGCTAGTAGCTGGAATTTAGTTACGTAACAATTTCAGCTATTTTAATAAGTATTTGTATATGGACCCTATTATAATATCAGAGGATTTTAATAAGAAATGTTTTGGCTATCGTAAGGTAAAAATCTGACATGTCTATTTGTGGCGTTGTCTTACGAGATGCTTTTGTTTTCAAAGGATTTTGAAACTTTAATAATCAATTTGAGTGTGATTTTCTCACGTTGGTATTCTAGACTGACACGGGTGTTATTTAACTTTAATGCTTGGGTCAGATCGAGTATTATAGAATACAGGATATGATGCTATGGAGCTCAGGAGACGAGCTGGATGGCGATAGGTACTTCCGTATTTGGTTATTATTCTGCTATGCATACAGTTGTACGTTATTGATGTGGAACTCTGATGTTGTACTCTGATGATGTATGTATAAGACAAATATAGTTTCTTTTGTGCAAAGATCTATGATTATCTATTATATTTTATTCCGCTGCGTTGAATAGATTTTGTTTTTGTTTTCTATTTTCTTCTTCTTTAACCCTAATGGTTCGTATTTCTGTTTAAGTTGAGTCGATTGATGTAGAATAGTGTCGACTCAAGGGGTACGGATTTGCAGGTCGTTACAACGGTCTTCGAAGATGACAGTTCAATACTTAATCACGCTTCATCAACCTTTAAATCTTTAATTCTTTCAGACTCATACTAGAAAGATTGCACTAGTCCACACACCTCATGGGGAAAATTTTTTGTTGTTATATCTAATATCGATTGTCTTTCAAATATAGTTCAAACGGGTGTTTACCCAAATTCGACGCTTGTCAAGGATGTCTAAAAAGTTGATCTCCGCCACAGTTTCAGATAAATCTGAGCCAAGTTCTCAGCAGGAAGTAGTGGGAACTTCGAATCCACCGACAACTCCCACATAGGATATCCTAAACTCATCGGCGGCAACTATTGACCCGGCTCCTGATGTGATAGACAGAGCTGTTATTCTAGTTAATTCTATTGACTCCCAAGCTTCAAAAAACAATGAAACTGCTCTTCGCTAACTATGTTCGATTTATGGAATCACTTTCGACGACATATTAGTTCCATCGAGATGAGATCGTCCCCACTTGCCCCAGTTGGATATAGAGCTTGCAAAAAATTCATGTGTTGAATCGGTAGCGTGCCACCATTCAACTCCTTTCTCTGTTAAGTGATACAATATATCGGGATCGTACCATCATAGCTACATCCCGAAAGTCATGCATTCATCAATGGTACTTATATTCTCTTTGTGAGTGTTTTATTTAGGCTTCCTACTCCCTGTGACATCCGCTACATCTATTGCTTCAAGGGATAATTAGATAGGCCATCTTTCATATTCCTTGAGCCTCACTTTAATTGTCAGATATTGATGGGGGCTTGGAGTAAATTCACCTAATATAAGCAGGAATGGTTTTATGTGCGCTGCCCCCTGGACTTTGTGAGAAGATGGTTGAAAGGAAGTAAGCTTCATTTTCGGATTTATCATTTACTTAAGGCATGAAATGTATTTTTTCTAAACTTCTTTCGGTCTTTTTGTAGGCATCTCCAATGAATCGCTTTCAAAGTTCGGTTTGTTGGCGGAGGGTCATCGAACAAATCTTCCATCCGGTACCACTATAACCGGATCCGTGTCGAAGAAAGGTAAAGAACAAGTCGGACCTTCAGCGCCTCCTACAAGTGGCGCCCCCGATACATCAACGGAGGGTGAGACTAGAGAAACTGGGGTGTCAGAAGCATCGGGTGAGAATGTAAGTCCTGCTCCGGAACCGGTGGTTGAGGCACTTGGCATTGATGAACCACCTCCCCCTTCAAAGGGGGAAAAGAAACTAGCTTACAAGCTATGGAAGAAGATAGTGGGCAGAACCTCGAAAGTGACGATTACTCCAATAGAGAAAGGACAGTCTCAACAACACTTAGGGGGTTCATTAAAAGGCTTATCTGACCTTACCATTCTCAATGACTTTCTCAATTACGGCTTCGATGATCCATAACCCTAAAACTTCATTCACCCGCTAAAGGCGATGAAGGCGTTCAAGGCCATCACCAAGGAGAAAAAACTCCGATAATTAAAGCTAAAGAAACTGGTCCGTCGGGGGGAAACACTAGGACACACGCATTAACACTTACACCTCACTTTGCACTTAAACTTCAGCCACCATGTTATTCTTGCTAACTTGTCCTCACTTAATTTCTATGTAGGTGATACAGGATTCTCTCATGGATTCAGCCTCATCCACGGGTCCTCTATTTTCCATTATTCCAGCCGAGACTCGGGGTCCGGTAAACGCCGGGTAGAGACAACAACAGCGATCGAGACTACCGTCCTCGAGATTCATCATCGTCTCGAAGGAAAATTTACAGCCATTCTTCGTACCCCAACAATCCTCCTCTTCAACCAGAACAAAGCAGGGAGAAATCAGGTCAAAGGGGATCTCAATCTGAAGCTCCTCATGACCAATACTCTAGTTCATCAAGCACTAGGCAAACTTGTGAGCCTCACAAAATGTTCGTGGTTTCGGCTAAACAAACTTCTTCAATCCCTGCACACGATCCATCGATAGCAGAAAAGCTAGCCGAGCTTAAAGCCACATTCACAAAAATATGCTTCGATGAATTCAAATTTTTTTCCTGCATCCATCCTATTCCAGGGCACGTTAAACAGAGTGTTATTGCTTGCATCAACGATGACTACGTCCCATATGACGTGTTCGTTCATTTGGCTGAAAATTTTTATGAAGTTTCTACGGAGCACAAGCATGAAATCGATCGCCTAAAGCTTGAGGCCATCCATGATAAGGACATCATCAAAGCCCAGGATGAAGAGCTTGCCTTGTATAAATATCAAGTTGAGGCCGCTCAGAATAATGCTGAAGATACTGCTAAGGCAGTCAATCACTTGGAGGCCACACATAAAAGAAATTGATGAAGCGGTCGAACGTTGTGGTGCCTTAGCTTTAGAGAAAGACTCCGTTCAAAATAAGAAAGATGCTCTTGCTCAACGAGTCAATGAATTGGAAAAGCTAATTTTCAAAGAAAAGGAAGAAAAGACTACCACTTAGGAGGAGTCGCAACGATATTATGAAGAGATGATTGCTACACGACTCCTAAAAACAAAGTTTGATGAAGAGCTCTCCAAGGATGAAGCACTGAAGGATAAAGCCTGTGAGGAGGGCAAAAGAATGGCGCTCTTGGAAATCGATTCTCTCCTTGAGGCGGCTACAGAAGCTGGTAGCGAGGAAATCAAATGCATATTTGATCCACTCATAGCAGAGTACAATGCTCGAGTTCTCATGCATAGCGACCTAACATTTCTTGGCGAGGGTTACCTCAAATCTTTGGCCAAAGCATGGGTCACTTTAATAAAAATTAAAAAGATTGAGTTGGGAAACGAAGAGGTTGACAAGGATTCCCTTGTGAAAGAAGTGCTTTGCGAGAATGAGCGCACCGACCTATCTACGGCAAAGGCCTTCTACGGAAGGGACTCTTACTCACCAAAAAGGGAAAGAAGAAGCGGCCGGTCCATCCGAGATCGAGTCCTCGGTTCCTTCTCCTCTTTATCTGACTGGCTGCCCATCACTTGATCACTTCGAGCAGCATATCGGCTATGACCTAGAGGAGCCTGGACTTGATATCCACATTCTATCTCCAATTCCAGAGAGTGAAACTCCCCGAACAGTTGAGAGTCAGCCAAAAACTAGTACATAACTTTTCTTCGTAGAGTTCAAAGGGCTCTCATTTTTGGCTAGTAGTAAATTTATTTTAACACTTGTCCCTTATGATTTCGTGTAGGCCATCCTAATCTCGAGCCAGCTCCAAGAAGCGATGTCCCTATGGAGAAGGAGGAGAAAAGAGGAGAGGCAATTCAAACGGGAGAGACTCCTGGACCGACGCTCAAGTGATCGAGGCGCTTAACGAAGATAAATATGAAAATCCATCATCGTTCGAAGAACATGATGACGTTGAAATTACAGGTGCCTCCGAACACACTTCAAAACTGAGCATGGAGGAACAAGTTATCGAAGAGGGGAAGAAGAAAACTGAAATCAAGGCTGAGCCCCAAGTAGTGGAACTTGATAACCCACTAAACAGGCCTCTGAAGGTTATTCTCCCCGGTGGGGTTTCTTCACTGGAAGTTCCTCTCCCTTCCCCGGGCACAGCTTCCCTAGTAAGCAAGGTGCCCAAGAGAAAACCCCTAGGGGAGGAGTCTTCAGAGAAGCCGAGGAAGGAAAAGAAGTCAAAAAAGTAGCCATTATGCCTCGTTCAACTCAAATAGGCTTAGATCATGCAATTATTTCCATTTTTTTCATAGCAATTGTAGATAGACTTTTGCTCCATGTTCAGGAGAAGTTGTAGTAGAACTTTATTTTCGATTAATAAATAAAAAATTGTTTCTTTTCTTTCTATGACTTTCGTTGTTCATCTTACTATATAACTTGTGGCCGAAATTCAAAATCTTGTGAGCCACACAAGCTCCAGTTCGCTTCCATATGACTCGGAAATTTTTAAAATCATAGTTCCTCTATCCCACGCTTCGGGTACTTAGAATACTTTTAGTCCACACTCTGGGGACTTAAATATTTTTGTCATTTATACTCTAGTCCGCATTCTGGGAAATTAGAGTTCTCCAGTCCGTGCTCTGGGGACTCAGGGATTTTTGAGTCGTTTACACTCTGGTTTGTACTCTGGGGACTCATAGTACTCCCGTCCACTATCTGGGGGCTTAGTGATTTTTGAGTCATTTATACTCTAGTCCGCACTTTGGGGACTCATAGTACTCCAGTCCACACTCTACGAGCTTGGATATTTTTATGTCATTTATACTCTAGTCCACACTCTAAGGACTTAGAGTATTCCAGTCCGCACTCTGAGGACTTCAAGATTTTTGAGTCATTTATACTCTAGTCCACATTCTGGGGACTCAGAGTACTCCAGTCCACACTTTGGGGACTTGGAGATTTCTGAGTCGTTTATACTCTAATCCACACTCTGGGAACTTAGAGTACTCCAGTCCACACTTTGGGGACTTCGAGATTTTTGGGTCGTTTATACTCTATTCCGCACTCTGGAGACTCAGAGTATTCCAGTCTGCACTATGGAGACTTGGAGATTTTTGAGTCATTTATAGTCTAGTCCACACTTTGGGGATCAGAGTACTCCCTTCCGCACTCTGGGTACTTGGAGATACTAATTCGTTTATACTTTAGCCGGCACTCTGGGGACTTAGAGTACTCCATTCTGCACTTTGTGGACGTTGACATTTTTAAGTCGTTTATACTCTAGTCCGCACTCTGGGGGCTCAAAGTACTCCAGTCTGCACTCTGGGGACTTAGAGATTCTTAAGTCGTTTATACTCTAATCCGCACTTTGGGGACTCAGGATACTCCAATCCGCACTCTGGGACTTGGAGAATTTTTTAAGTCATTTATACTCTAGTCTTCACTCTAGGGACTCAGAGTACTCCAGTCTGCACTCTGGGGACTTAGAAATTTTTGAGTTTGTGTGTGTGTTCATATGTCAGACAGAATAATGTACTTTACTTTTTGTCACTAGATTGTAACATACGGAAACATCAGTAGTTAGTGGAAAAGATGGCTTCAAGCCTTTATTAATGAAAACAAACTGAATTGTCTTATTACATGCCAAAAACTAAGAACGATAAAATAAGCATAAATTGGAAATAATTGCAACTAAAGTGAGAAAGAAATAGACTTAGTGTAATAACGTCGTAGATGCTCATTATTCCATGCTCGGGGAAGTGTTGCGCCATCAACGGTCTCTAGCTTGAAAGTTTCCTCTTCAAGCTTCCGTTTAATGATGTATAGACCTTCCCAAGTGGGATTCACATGCGATGGGATCGAAAAAAACTCGCTTCAAAACGAGATCGCCCACATCAAAGATTCTTGGTCGTACTTTTTAATTATAATATCGAGCGACTCGGTGTCTATATACAGCAACCCTTATATCAGCTTCTTTATGTTTTTCCTCAACAAAGTCTAATGATTTCAGCTAGAGATCCCTATTCGTCTTGGGGTCATAATGAGTTACCCGATGTGAAGAAACTTCAAGTTCCACGGGTATAACGGCTTCCATGCCTTATGCCAATGTGAATGGAGTGCGGCCAGTCGCAAACTTATAGGTGGTTCTGTAATCCCAAAGTGTTGTTGGAAGCTCGTCTACCCACTTGCCTCTAGCAGTTTCCACACTTTTTTTAATATGGATTTGATTATTTTGTTCACGGATTCTACTTGTTCATTGGCTTTTGGATGAGCAACTGCTGAAAACCTTTTCTCAATGCCATACTTTTGACAAAATTCTTTGAACGCCCAACTTTCGAACAGAGTTCGATTGTCTGTAATGATAGTTCGTGGGAGGCCAAAACGGCATATAACGTTTCGCACAACGAAATTAATGACCTTTTTGGTGGTGATTGTAGCTAAGGGATCTACTTTCACCCACTTGGTAAAGTAGTCGACTGCAACTATTATGTATTTTGCGCCACCTTCGGAGATAGGCAAGGAACCGATTATATCGATTCCCCATATTGCAAATGGCCAGGGACTAACCATTTGTGTGAGTTCCGTTGGCGGAGCTCTCGAGAATTTCGCATTCTTCTGACATTTGTCACATTTTCTTACGTAGTCCGTAGTATCCCAATTTATAGTTTGCCAATAGTAACCATAGCAGAAGATCTTTTTTAATAGTGCCTGCCTCAGCATGGTCACCACATTCTCCTTCGTGAACTTCCTTTAGGACTCATCTTATCTCACCATGGGTAATGTACCAAAGTAATGGGACCGAGAATCCCTTTCGATACATTATTCCGTCCTACATTACATATCCGAAGCTTTGCGAATGACTTGTTGTCTTTTATTCTTTCTTTTGAGCAAGACCCCATGTAGCAGGTATTGGTTGAATGGGGTTATCCATGACTCCTTCTCAATTTCTGTCTCTAACAAAAAATCTATATCCATCTGATTTATACTTGGAGCATGTAAAATTTCAACGGGAACCAATCCCATCTGCAATGCATCACCAGTGCTTGCAAATTCTTCCAATGAATCAATTTCCCCATTTTGCTCACATGGGATGTGTGAAATATTATAATATTTGTGGTCTGCCACTAATTCTTGAACACGAGCTAGGTATGGGGCAAGTCTTTGACCCTTTACTTGATAGTCTCCCCACACCTCGAACACCACTAATTATGAGTTGTTAAAGATTTCAACCGATCTCACTCCAAGTTCCCTAATAAGTTTCAATCCAGCAATCAATGCTTCATACTCTGCTTCATTATTTGTAGTTGGGAAATCGAGCTTCAAAGCATAACAGATTGATCGGTTTTCGGGAGTCACAAGAATTATACCAGCCCGAAAACACCGGTCATTGGATGCCCCATTAGTGTATAGTTTCCATCGAATGGAGGGAATGACATCATCACTGTTTGTTTCGTATGATACTGTAAATTCAGTGATGATGTCCGCCAGTGCTTGCCTTTGTATAGCCCTCCATGGAAGATAGGTGATATCGAACCGGCTCAACTCAATATTCCATTTTAATAGCCTTCCAGAGGTTTCTGGTCATTTGAGTACCTATCCAGGGGTTGATCGGTATAAACATTGATCGAGTGTGCCAGAAAGTATGTACGAAGCTTGTGTGATGCAATCACCAAGCAGTAAGCTAGCTTCTCAATTTTAGGATAATTTTTTCTGCCCTTGTTAAACATTTACTGACATAGTATATTGGATTTTGAACTCGGTCCTCATTGTGGACGAAGGCTATACTGATGGCATGTTGAGATACGGCCATGTATACATACAACACTTCATGGTCTATAGGCTTCGACAGCACCGTGGGGCTTTCCTAGTGCCTTACCAGAGCTCGGAATGCATCCTTGCAGTTGGGCGTCCACTCAAAATTTCTCTTTCCTTTCTTTATTACATCGAAGAAAGGAATACACTTATCTGTATCTTTGGATATGAATCGACTCAGTGCGGCCACTTTTCCGTACAGGCTTTGTACTTGTTTTATAGTTCTGGGCACTTGTATGTCTCGAATAGCCTGAATCTTTTCTGGGTTAGCTTCAATTCCTCATGCATTAACAATAAAACCCAAAAAAATTCCAGACACAATGCCAAAGGAACACTTCAGAGGATTGATTTTCATTCCGTAATACTTGAGTATATCAAACATTTCTGCCAAGTCTTGAATGTGGTCATTTGACTATCATGACTTCATGAGCATGTCATCTACATAGAAGTCCATTGTCCTACCAACCTGGTCTTTAAACATCCTATTCACCAGACGCTGATAAGTATCTCATGCATTCTTCAATCCAAAAGGCATCACTACATAACAATATAGTCCAACGTCTCTGACCAAACTAGTGTGTTCTTGATCGGAATGTGCATCGGGAATCGATTATATCTCGAGTACGCATCCATAAATGACAATAACTCATGTGTTGTTGTTGAGTCGACCAGTTGATCAATTCTGGGTAAAGGGAAACTATCCTTAGGGCATGCTTTGTTCAGATCTAAGTAATCTACGCAAGTCCTCCATTTCCCATTTTCTTTTCTCACTAGCATGGGGTTAGAAACCCATTCAAGGTAGAAGGCATCGCGGATGAACCCTTTGGCTTTGAGTTTGCCCACCTCCTCTCTAAGAGCAGAAGACGTCTCCGGGTCCATGTCTCATCTTTTTTTCTTTATTGGTACGTACCTCGGGTCTATGTTCAACATATGACTCGCAATGGTAGAAGAAATCCCATACACATCGGAATGTATCCAAGCGAAAACATCCAGATTCGCTCGGAGGAAATCAGTGAGATCCTCGGTCATCGAGGGGTTGAGTTGTGGTCCAATCGTAAGTACCCATGATGGGTCATCACGGTTGACTGGAATGTCAATCGTAAGTTCAAGCGGTGCTGCTTTTGCCTCCCTAGGTTCCTCATCATCATCTCTCGGATCTATGTCTCTATAGATCCGATCATGTTGCCCGAGCCAAGGCTCAGGCATTACTTGTCAATCTTCAGAGACTTGGATGCGGACGGAGCTTTCCACAACCTTTTCTTTCCCTCTTCACTGGGCGTCTCTCAGCTCAGCCACATAACATGCACAACCAGTCGCCTGATCGCCATGCACAACAGCAACTCCTTTATCGGTCGTAAATTTCAAGGTTAAACACCACGGGGCCAAAGCTTCCTTTAACTCTGCCAAGGCCGGTCGACCCAGAAACACATTATACGGAGAATTGACATCCAAAACAACAAATGGTAGGATCCACCCTTCCTACATTCACCTTCTCCTAGTTTAATTGGTAATTCAACAAAACACATTACATCAGTAGCGGCACCATTAAAACCATGAATATGGGCTTTGGATGGTTTTAGGTCTTTTGTCTCCATCTTCATCCAGTCATATGATTTTTTGAAGATAATGTTAACGGAACTTCTACAGTCAATCCGTATTCTCCTCACAAATGTTGGCCCAATAGTGGCCGAGAAGACCATCAGATCAATGGTAGGTGCCTCTACTTGATCAACATCTTTGCTCCTGAACACTATATCATTGGTCATCATTCGCTGCTGCTTAGCTGGGGCCCCATCATCCGTGTTTGAACAACATTCAAAATCTGCATGCTTTAGAGAATTAGCATACTGCTCCATTTCTTGCCAATTCTTATCTGCAGGGTGAGGCCCACTGACTATCGTGTTTATGACTAGTTTACCTACAATTTGAGCAGGTTCCTCTGGATGGCGTGGAGCTTGCCTGTGACCAGGGTCCGATGTTCCTTGTCTGCCTTCCAACGGATTCTTGACAAACTCCTGTAGCTTTTTCTATCGAATCAGCTTTTCTATAGCATCGTGCAGGTGCCTACAATCCTCGGTATTGTGCCCGCAAGTTTCATTAAAGCGGCAATAATTCCAAGTCCTCTTCTGTTCCTCAATGGACTCTGGGCGTGGCCTACGATATTGAAAAACATTACAAATCAATAAGTAAATACTTTCCAGAGACGCGTTCAGAGGAGTATATTTGTTGTAAGTGAAATCCTTGGTTTCCACTTTCCTGCTTCCCATTTCTTTCCAGGATTTCCTCCTTCGAATCCTTTAGATTGCTCTGGCTTTTTTTGGACATTGACCTGGACTTTCCCCGAGTTATCACCATATTTTTTTACAGCAACATTGCTCTTCACACTTTACTTGCCAGGCCTTGGTGCATTGTCTTGCCTCATTTACCTGGCTTCCTCTCTTCTTATGAATAGATGTGCATTTGAACAAAAACATTCCAGAGTAGTCTGAGGCTTTCCTTCCATCCAATCGCCAAACTCCGAATCCGGATCTACTCGGATCACGATCATCAGGATGGCATGGTCATTTGGTTTGCTAACTTCAGTAGCCGCAACGTGAAATCTTTGTAAGTACTGCTTTAACGACTCCCCTGGAGCCTGAATCACACTTAACAAGGACATCACGTCCTCGGGACTAGTGGCATGAATCCTAAACTGTTCCATAAATTTCATCGCTAACTCATCAAAGTTGGAGATAGACCGCGAAGGAAGTCTGGTGGACCACATGGTAGCGATTCCAGATAGAGTTATTGGAAAGCATCTACATTAAGTTGCATCATTCGCTCTAGTTGAATCCATCATCCACTCATATCTCATTACATGCTGTCGGGGATCGGTCTTCCCTTCGCAGACCGGAATAGTTGGCATAGTAAACTTAATGGGGAACTTAGCATGTAGGATAGCATATGTGAATGGAGTATGGCTCCTAGATATTCCCCAATCATTATTAGAGAAGCCTTGATTTTCTCTCATCAGCTGTCTGACCATAGTTGATAGGTCTGCGGTTTGTATGGAAGATGGCAGGTTGGAATCTGCCCTACGAGACCGTTTTGTTTGGTGTCTCCTCTTTTGGCTATCTACCAAACGTGTATCCTGGGGACCAGCTTCATTAGCACCTTGGTGAGTCGGCCGTCCAACTTCCACTCGTGCTCCAGATCCTAAGTTTCTTGTTCCAGCTTAGGTGTGATTTCTTTGGTGTATGTGAAGGGCCATGGCTATAGGTAGGGAACCTGGACCATCTCTAGTTGATCGATTTGCATTAGCTGTTTGTGTTGTTTCAATTCTACGGCGTCTACGCCTGAGGGGTTTGTCGGACAAGGCAGAGCTGTCGGATGAGGAGTAGAAAGTGGAACTTCCTCTAGCATTCTAACGCTGTTGTTGAGTAAGCTGAGTCATGAGGTTGGCGTTAGCTTGAATCCATTTGTTAAGTTGTCTCCTGCTTCCATGAGTTCTCTCATCAACTCGTTTAACTATGTTTTAGTAACAATTTCCATTTGGTTTTGGGCATTGACCGTCCCTACGCCTGGATTAGCTTGTTGATTGTCGGGTCCTACTTATTGATGCTAGCAGTCTCGTTGACGTCTGCGTTTTGAGAGGCCGATCCGGTACAAGTCTTCCCATTATAGAGTTATTAGTAGGAACTCTAAGTAGAATCAATGGACCTCACGTGAATGACTTGGATCTCCTTCAAGGGATTTCTTCAATCCAGTAGCGACAAAGTAGATCCTAATAACCTGAGAATGCTGTTCTCAGAGAAAGCACCAAAATGTTAGCACTAGAATTTGTCACTAACACCCTTGAGTAAGATTGAGTAGAGAGATTAATGAAGAAAGTAAATTAAAACAGAGGAGTATCATAATAGAATGTAGTTAAAACGATAAGAAATGAGAACACCAGACTTATAGTGGTTCGGCGTAACTGCCTACGTCCGTTGCTAATGTTAACTTTATTGCTCTTCTCAAAGACTTGAATACAGATACAATCCGTACACTAACAACTTGAAAACAAATTTTAACAGAAAAGAAACGAGTCTTCCAAATGGCAGATTCTCCCCAGTCTTCTCCAAAAAGGTCCATTTTCACTGCACCCCTACCCCTCTCTTTATAGATGAAGATAGGCTGGACTTCCTTCTCAGGCCTAGGAGAAAAGTGCCTTGGCCCATATATGGGAACCCCAACTTGATCGAACCAGGCATGTCGAGCGATATACCCCGAACGACAAATGCCGACCTAGGATGGCCGAACGGTGGTCATTTGGATAACTAACTCGAAGCGATCTCTTAAAGGACTCGGGGTAGCTCGCAGTGGGCCTCGAAGTAAAGTAGTGTAGGCTTTCACATATGACTTGCGTCATTGACAGAGCCACATGTTCTGCTCCAATATGACCGACCTATGTGTGACTTCACTTCCCATGGTCGAGTGGTACATGTCGGGCGACGATGACTCAACTGACGGATTGATGCTTGCCGAGCAACCTGGAATGAGCGACGCATGTCAAGGGACTTGGACCGAGCGATGCTTACGGAGCGAACTGGACATAGCAACACTTGCCGAGGCACCTGGATGGAGCGACGCTTGCCGAGCGACCTGGACCGAGCGACGTGTATTGATTGACCTGGTCCGAGGGACGTGCATTGAGTGACTTGGACCGAGCGACGTGTGTTGTGTGACTTGGACCGAGCGACATGTGTCGATCCGTACCTACCGAACTACACATAAAAGGAAAAACATGTCGATTACGTCAAACCCATATATCATCAGACTCTTCTTTGTCAGAATCTTGTCTTGTGCTGACGATAATGTCTTCAACTGTTGCCTTGTAGCCGGGCCAAGGTGTGGGGTAACAACTATGAAGTAAACTATACACTCAACAGTCGTCGAAAAAACTTTATAGATCATCTATACATCCTTACATAATATAAGTACCTTTTCCCAACCAATCCATAAGCCAAACAAGCAAAGAATTTCACACATTTTTAAGTTTACTCTATTTATCTTTTTCGCATCATTTATCATTCATTTATTTTCTTTTCTTCTTTTTCTTTCATACAATGATTTTCTTTAATTCATGTTTGTTACTTACAAATTTTAATTTTCATTCATTCTTGCAAGGCTTATTTCATTAATTTACATTTCTTTACTTACATAAGTTACATCCATTTCAATTATTTGGATCATAAATGAATTCATTATTGAAGTATTATATACATTTTATATTATTTTACTTCACATTTACAATTTAGTTTGATTTTCCATTTTTTTATCATTTACTTTTCTTTTCTCATTGATATAATGTTTATTTTCAATAATTTACATTCTTTATTACTTATAAAGTTCATTTCTCTTTATTCATACAATACCATATCTTTCATTTTATTACTTTACATTCATTACTTAAATAAGTTATTTTTTCTTTTTCAATTATTGGATTATATGTTATTAAGTAAGTTTCTTTACAATTCAAGTCACCATTTATAGATTATTTCTTTTTCACATTCATTCGTCCATATAAAGTATTATTGAATATTAACTCCATTTCTGAATCATTTTCAATGTTCTCTGAAGTTATAATCATTCAATTTATATAGTACTCATTTTAATTAAAAATGGCTTAATTCAAGTTTATAATTATTTGCTTATAGTATTCACCTTTACTATTCAATCTGATTATAGATAGTTTAAATGTTAACTTAAGCTTATAATCATCCTTTAAATTATTCACTTTTATTACATTCAATTAGCAGCATTTCAAACCATTAACTTCAGTTTATAACAATTTATAACATTAGAATTCCTATTTATAGATGTAATTCCATTGAACACTTTCATTATTTTTTCATGTTTTACTTGTATAATATTGTATTACACATTCTTTTTAATATTTCAACTTTAGTAATTTGGTAAATTATATATCTATATATATATGCCTTTTATAATATAATAGAAAGTTACACAAGCTATTATATTTATTAACAGAATGTTCAATAGTTACATTTTCTTATTTTCATTTCCTTTTTATTTACAGTTTTCAAAATTTCAGTTTCTTATCTATTTCATTAATCGTCTTAACAACAAAAATTTTATTTTCATTTTAGAAGGTGTAGCGCCCAGCCCCTATACCTAGGCTACCAAGAGCAATGCTAAGCATTACTGTCAGAAGGCACAGGGAATGGGATTCGATAGGGAAAAATGGTGTACTCATTCCCCTGAACTAACACTAGGACGAGAAATTTTTTGACTTTTTTTTCTTTTTTTTTTAACTTTCCATTCGTGCTCAGTCTCGGTTCAAAGTAATGGTAGCAGATAAATTTTTCCCATGTTATATTGTACAGAATATAATAGAACATACAGTTTAGCACAATAGGAGCAGAAAAAATAATACATATCATAATAGTAATGTCCATAATACATAATACATAGTCCATAGTACATAATACCACTCCTAAAATACATAATAACATACATACCAGAATACATATACTAACTTCTCCAAAGTCCAAGCAGTAAAGCCCAAACCACAAAACATGGAAAATGATATGATTGCTGCTACAGTCCATGCAACGTAACCTGCAACCACAATCCTCAAACTGACCCCAGGATTATGAAACAAATCACATGGGTCAGACTATTTTTAGTTTGAGTGAAGTAAGACCTAAGGACAATGATTATCTCAACCAACAAAATGGAAAAGAAGTGCTGCATGTATAAGCCAACATGAGGCATATATGCGTGTGTGAACCAACATGTAGATTTAGTTTCCTAATCAATTCATTTAATCAAACAATGGTTTTAAACCAGAAATATCGTATGTAACCAATACGATACCAACCCAATTATCATATGTAAAGCAATATTATAATAAATAAGTTCACACACACATACTCCAAAGATACTAGTTTTATAAATCAACTTTAATATTTTCCATAAAAAAAATCATAAGATAAAAAAATTGCATTATGGGAATTATGGGATAAATATGACATGACTCATAAAATATTCCGAATAAACAAACGCTAACATTGTAAAATCACAGTGGTAGAGCTCAAGCGCGCGGAGACATCAGCACCATAACCCACTCATAACGCCATAATACACCTAGGGATCAACCTAGGATAACCAAGGCAGTCTAACTAAAGGGCGTATGCTACCCATTCATGAATCTACACGTGGGACACCCACGCCTCCATCCATTATATTCTGTGACCCGCTGACCGGAGATCCTGATCAAAAAATAAGATTAGCCCTTTGTAGCAGACCGTTGACCTTTGCTGGTAAAAGGGAAAGTGATATAACACCGATTCAGGTAGCGTTCCTGAACCAGGTCTACCAAGATGGAGTTTTGGTCCATTGGTACGATAGAGTCCAATTTATCCCCAACCAAAAATCAAAGGGATCTTTAAGTTTTATTATTCAAAAACATGCCATAATAATCCAAAAATTTTATAAATCCAATACACTTCTTAGAAATAAAATCAGTGATGGAAAAATCCTTTAATAAACCCAATATATGGTTTAAAAGCAACTAAATTTTAGTAAAACAATTATATATAGAAATAAATATAATTACATCTCTATTTTGCAATAATACACAATTACCCCATAATTCTTGTGTATTAAATGAAATAGTTTATTAATTGTGAAAAAAATCTTTTTTTCTCTTCTCCCATCGGGCTGCACAGTTGCCGCCTTTAGCAGTGGGCTCCACACAGTGCAGCCCCCTCTAGGTGGCACTACAGTGCAGCCGTGTGCTGCACTACAGTGCAGCGGGAGGCTGCACTACACTGTGACCGTGCGTTGCACTACAGTGCAGCGTCGGTGCAGCGCTACGCTGCACTACAGTGTAGCCCGCACCTTGCTGCACTACAATGCAGATGTCGGCTACGCAGTGCAGCAAAGGGTGCTGCGCAGTGCAGCCAGCAAGCTAAATTGTAGCAGTTCGTTTCATGTTTGTCCTATCGGACTACGGTTCAAATATTTTTTTATTTTTTTAGCAATTAAACAAACAACACACATGCATTTTAATTGTATGCATCGATTCTCATTTCTTCTTCAACCCAATATATCAATCAACAACATATAATTGGGGAATGAGCAAACAACCATTCTATCCAAAAATTTCACACTTATATTTGCATGTATACATGAAATGAAATAAAATAAAACAGATTATTTCACTCACCTAAAACTCTGATAGCAATCTTCAAGCTCTATATCAGCTAGTCGTTGGATTGCTTGTCTTTAACCTTCTGATTGCTAACAAAATCAGAAAAACCAAAATAGCTAATCATTGAAAAGGAAAGATGATAAAGGATTATAGGGATACTTACACTTAGAATTTGTGAATCTATCTCTTAGATTTGATTGCTACTTTATTTAGTAAGTCTTGGATGAGAGGATTAGAATTAGGTTTCAGGTTTCCTCCTTTCTTCTTTTTTCTTTCTGTTTCTCAAACTCCTGTACTTACTGTAAGTAGATATAGGAGAGGGAATGGTATTTTTATTATAAAACCCCTCCTCTAGAATGTTCTCCCAATTAACCCCTTAGTTTATTATTTCTCTCTTTTATTTTGTCTTATTCTAGATTTTTCTTTTGCTTAACATTATTTTATTCAATATCTAGACCTTTCCTACGTGACATTATAAAAATGATATTATTATTATTTTATTTTTTATTTTCCTTTTATTTTCCTTTTATACATAATTGTAAATCAACATAAAAAAAATTCCATCTAAACTTTTCATACGTAAAACACATTTTATCTCATGTAATTAGTTATCATTCTTTCATAAAAAACATATCATTCTCAATTTTGAACTTTTAAACAATTTGGGTTAATAAAATGGTTCATTTATTAAAATAAATTACATTACCACTAAAATGACATAATTTATAACGCCATATAAAAAGTAATGAATTCATTACCATTTATTTTCCTCTCAACCGTATTAATATTAAATTTCCATTTTTATTTTCTTCTGTTTTCATTTGTTTATTATTTCATTTTTTCCAATAAATATTTAATTGTTTGTTATTATTAACAGATTAATTATCAATTTATTAGTTGATTCCCAATTTAGTATCCCTAAAAATTGAGTTGTTACCGACTTCCCCCTTACAAAAATTGTGTCCTCGCAATTGTTATATAAAGGCTATATCTGTAACCTTAATAGTTGATCCGAACTTTAGAAGATAAGACATACCTTACTCGAGTGCCAAACAATTCAGGATAATGCCTCTACATCGACTCTTGTGTTTCTTAAGTGCAGTCATTTGGATTGCTCGACCACTGCACCTTGACTAGAGGAATCACCTTACTACGCAACTTCTTCATTCAGAGGCAATAATACGAATAGGCTCTCGAGTTTATGTCATACTGGGAGTGATCTTAATCTATTGCAATTGCTTTGCCTCAATCACTTCCTCGGAATCGCTCAAACACTTTCCCAAGTGTGACACATGAAAGACATTGTGCACGCTCGATAAGTGTTCAGGTAGAGCAACTCTATAGGCCAGTTTCCCAATCCGCTCAACAATAGGATAAGGCCTAATAAATCTAGGAGCAAGCTTACTAGTCTTGCTGAACGTCGATGCCCCCTTAAAGGAGTAACCTTCACAGATACATGATCGTCGACGCTAAACTCCAAGTCCTTTCTTCTTTTATCTACATAGGACTTTATTCTATCTTGTGCTTCTTTCATCGTTCTTCTAATTAACTCTACCTTCTCTGAAGCTTCCCATACAGTGTGGGACCAAGAACTAACTTATCTCCAGTCTCTCGCCAACATGTAGGAGATCTACATGGTCTATCATATAGTGCTTCAAAAGGAGCCATGCCTATACTGTACTAAAAGCTATTATTATATGAAAACTCTACCAAGTATAGGTGGTCCTCCCAAGGCCATCCAAAATCCATAATACAAAAGCGCAACAAGTCCTCTAATATTTTGTTGACTCACTCAGTTTGTCCAATGGACTAAGAATGATAGGCTGAGCTAGTATTCAACTTCGTCCCCAAAGTTGCTTGTAAGCTTCTCCAAAATCCACTAGTAAATAATGGATCTCTTTTACATACTATAGCGTTAGGTATACTATAGAGACGAACAACTTCCTTCACATACAACTTCGCCAAATAAGTTGCAGTCCTCATTGACTTGACTGGGATAAAATGGGCAGATTTCGTCAAACGGTCCACTACTACCCATATGCTATCATGCCCTTGCTTCAATCAAGGCAAGCCATTAATGAAATCCATAGATACCTAAACAAAGCATTAATGAATCACTAATTGGATCACATTAAAGGGTTTATGTAAGTGAACCATTATAAAATCTAAATTCACATATACCCGATCCCATTTCCACAATGGAATCTCCGATGGCTAAAGAAGACCGCTAGGCTTCTAGTGCTCGCATTTCACCAGTTGGCAAGTAATGCAATTCATAACATATGCACTTATAAGACTTGGTCACACAACTAAGCTAGCCAACATCCTCCTTGAGCTATGAGTGGGCATACTGTAATAGATCCCACTAGAAGCTAACATCTCCAGGTCATGCCATTCAGCTACCATCATCGATACAATTGCTTAGTGTTTACAGCTGAGGGCATCCACAACATGGTTTCCTTTCCAAGTAGTTTAATGAATATCAAAATCAAAGGCTGGAAAAAACTCCAACCACCTTTGTTGGCGCATGACCAGTTCCTTCTGGGAAAATAGGTATTTCAAGGACTTATGGTTGTATAGAGAACAAACTGATCACCCATAAGATAGTGTCACCACAACTTCAAAGCAAGGATCACAGCTGCTAGCTCCAAATTATGAACAGCATACCGAACCTCATTGGGTCTCAGTTGCCTAGATGCATAAGCTACAACTCACCTTTTCTGCATAAGTACTGCTCCCAAGCCAGACCCACTAGCATCCTTATAGACCACAAGATCCTGATTACCTTCTGGAATCACTAAAACTGAAGCATTACTGAGCATCTCCTTCAACTTTGAGAAAGCTTCTTCGCACTTATCTGTCTAGTCATACTTGACTCCTTCGCTCGTTAGCCTCGTCAAAGGGGTCACAATCTTAGAGAAATATTAAATAAAACACTGGTAGTAACCAACTAGTCCCAAGAAGCTCCGAATCTCGGTAACAGATTCTGGGTTCTTCCATTTCTATATGGTCTCAATCATAGAAGGATCCATGGCTAGACCGGCTTCGAAGACTATATGGCCCAAAAACTTTACCTCCTTCCGCCAAAAGTGGGACTTGGAGAACTTAGCTTTCAGCTGTGTTCCCTTAAGGTCTGCCAAACCATCCTTGAATTCCCTCTATGCTCTTGCTCAGATTTGGAATACAACAGGATGTCATCAATAAAGACTAGGAAAAATTGGTCAAGATAGCTTTTGAATATTCTATTCATTAGGTCTGTAAAGTATGCAGGAGTATTCGTAAGCCCAAACGGCATTACTAACCATTCATATGAACAATAACGAGTGCAGAAAGCAATAAGAGGAATGCTATCTTCCACTACTCTCAGCTGATGGAATCCGATGGCTAAGTCCAGCTGGGAAAAGACCTTTGCTCCGCTCAACTGATCAAAAAGATCATCAATACGAGATAATGGATATTTATTCTTTTTAGTCAGCTCATTAAGCTTTCTATAGTCAATGCATAAACGAAGAGATCCATCAGCCTTCTTTACAAATACAACAGCAACTCCCTATGGAGAGCAACTAGATCGGATAAACTGCTTCTCTTCCAATTCAGTCAACTGCTTAGGAAGTTCCTCCATCTCAACTCAAGGCATATGAGTAGGTGGTCGACTGACTGGTTGTGCGCCAGGGATTAGATTTATGCGAAACTCCATGGCCTTCTTTGGTGGTAAGCCTGTAACAGGCTCAAATATATCATCAAAATCTTTGACAATTCATACTCTGGCTATCTCATCTTCCACTCACGACTCCATGGAAAATAAAGAGACATAAGCATTAGAGCTCGGTATATTCAGAGTCAAATTAACAAGCCCTTTACAGGATGGATGCTTCAAGGTAACAACTCTATCTGAGCAGGAAAGCTATGCATCATAATGATCCAACCAGTCCATCCCCAAGATAATATCAAAGCTAAGGCACTCAAATACATGCAAATCATAGGGAGAAGAGAGTCCACAAAAGGAAAGCTCAAATCCCATACATAACATTCCAAGTGTTGCGGACCGACCGATGGGATTCGCAACCCTTAGAGATGTCACGAGGTATACAACTTCTAAAACATATATATCAACTAATTCCTTAGATATAAAAGAATGGGAGGCACCGATGCCAAAGAGTATACGAATAAAAGTATCTCTAAAAGGTATTGTACCTTCCATGACCGCCACATGCTTCCCCTTCCTCTGGCTCCGGCCCGGATCTCCTTCCATCATATTCAACTAACTGCTTGCTTCTTCTTCGTAAGCTATGGACAGTTGTTCTTCAAATAACCAACCTGGTGACACTCATAGCAATGCCTCTGGGGGCAATTATTAGCAAAATTCCCCATCACTCCACACTTGTAGAATTTCAATCCACTTTTATCTTGCTTCTGGGAGCCTGAAGCAGGGAACCAGAAGCTTGACTCATCTTTTGCTTCTTTTCAGGATTTTTCTTTTTCTTCGGGAAGAATGGAGCTTTCGTCTAGGCATAAAGCTCTATCAGTTTGGTGGTGCATCATTATATCATTCCCGATACAAGTCTTCATACCTCATGGCCAAATAAACTATCTCATCAAAAGTGAAGCGAAGCTGAGTCAAAATCGTTCCTTCATCTTCCTACGTAGACCATCCACATACTTCTGGTACTTTTTGAAGGGACTATTGACCAAATCGGTGCCATAATTAGAGAGGGAGTTAAAGGTATTGACGTACTCCTGAATTGTCATATCTATCTGCTTCAGCTCAATAAATCTATGACCGAGGATGGCCTTCTCTGCCTCAGGAATGAACCTTAGCTCGAATCATTCCATAAATCTCTCCCATGTTAGCTCCTCCTCGCCTATCTTGGAACTAACCACATCGAACCAGTCATATGCACCATCTTAGAGGAAGCTGGAAGCTATATGGACCTTCTGACGGTCCGTCACACCCATGTGCGCACAAACTCGTTCACAAGTCTTCAACCAAGCCTGAACTCCAACCACACCCTCATTTCCATGAAAGGGCTTCCCTCCAAGGCTCACAAAGTCCTTACACATATGAAAAAAATTATCTCTAGGAGCAGCATTAGGAGTCAACTCTAACCACTGCTCCATCCTCAAACGGGAAGGTCTTCCATCCATCTTTCTCACTACTTTGCATAGTGAGAAATGTTGCTAAGCTTGAATTAAAATAAGTCTAACACTAAAATGTTCAAAGATTTGGGGTTTTGGTTTGGGTATGTACAATTATTATTATATTATTGGAGTGATACTTATGGTATATAGAAATGTACAATGCTTCTACTGCTTTATGCTACCTTATATCCTAAATATATTCTATACTATTATTAACCTCGGTTCTGATACCAACAACTTAGCGCCTGGCCCCTATACCCTTGCCAACCAAGAGCAATACTAAGTATTACTGTCAGAAGGCACGGAGAACGGGACTCGACTAAATGCCGTACTCATTCCGTTGAACTAACACTGGCACGAGAAATTTTATGAATTTATTTTTTCTCTTTTTTTAACTTATCATTCATGCTCAGTCTCAGTTCAAAGCAATGGTATAAGATAAATTTTTTCCAGGTTACATGGTACAGAATGTAACAGAACATACAGTTCAGCACAATAGGAGCAGAATACATAATGCATATCATAATAGTAATGTCCACAATACATAGTCCATAATACCACTCCCAAAATACATAATAACATACATACGAGATAATGTATACTAGCTAATCCTAAGTCCAAGCTGTAAAGTCCAAAACCCCAAAATATGGAAAATGATAAGAATGCTGCTACAGTCCACGCAACCTAACCTGGAACCACAATCCTCAGACTGACCCGAGGATTATAAAACAAATCACACGGGTCAGACTATTTCTAGTTTGAGTGAAGTAAGATCTAAGGACAATGATTATCTCAATCAACAAAATGGAAAAAAAGCGCTGCATATATAAGCCAACACGTGGCATATATGTGCGTGTGAACTAACATGTAGATTTAGCTTCTAATCGATTCATTTAATCAAACAATGGTTTTAGACCAAAAATATCGTATGTAATCCAACACGATACCAACCCAATTATCATATGTAAAGCAATATTATAATAAATAAGTTCGTACACACTTCTCCAAATATATTGGGTTTTCTAAATCAACTTTAATATTTTCCATAAAAAATCATAAGATAAAAAAATTGCACTATGGGAATTATGGGATAAAAATAACATGACTCATAAAATATAACGAATAAATAGATGTTAGTATTGTAAAATCACAGTGGTAGAGCTCAAGCTCGCGTGGAGATAACAATACTGTAACCTACTCTTAACGCCATAATACACCTGGCGATCAACCCAGGATAACCGAGACGGTGTAAGGCAAAGGCCGTATGATACTCGTTCATGGATCTACTCATGGGACCCCCACGCATTCATCCAACATAGTCCGTGAACCATTGATTGGAGATCCCGATCAAAAAAATAAGATTAGCCCTGTGTAGCAGACCGTTGACCTTTGGTGGTAAAAGGGCAAGTGATATACCACCGATTCAGGTAGCGATCCAGAATCAGGTTGGCCAAGATAGAGTATCAGCCCATTGGTACAATAGAGTCCAATCTATCCCCACCCAAAAATCAAAGGGATCTTTGAGTTTCATTATTTAAAAACATTCCGTAAGAATCCAAAGAGTTTATAAATTCAATACACTTCTTAGAAATAAAATCAATGATGGCAAAATCCTCCAAAAATCCTTTAATAAACCTAGTATATGGTTTAAAATTAATTAAAGTTTAGTAAAATAATTTCCATAGAAATAGATATAATTACATCTCTATCTTGCAATAATACATAATTACCACATACTTTTGTGTATCTAATGAAATAGTTTATTAATGTAAAAAAATATTTTTTTCTCTTCTTCCATCGGGCTGCACGGTTGCAGCGCTTTAAGGGCTGAGCACAGTGCAGCACGTGGGCTGCGCACAGTGCAGCCTCGTTGTACAATAGTGGAACGGCTGGCTGCACCATAGTGCAGCCCCCTCCGGCTGCACTGATATGCAGCCCTACGCTGCACTGCGATGTATCCCGTGCTCCATCGTAGTGCAGCATAGGGATGCACTACAGTGTAGCCCCCACCAGGCTGTACTACAGTGCAGCTGTCGATTGCACAACATTACAGCCATGCGCTGCACTGCAGTACAGCGCTGTGGTGCACTACAGTGTAGCGCATGGTGCTGCACAGTGCTATCTGCACAGTGCAGCCAACAACCTGCATTGTAGCAGTTCGGTTCATGTTTATCCTGTCGAACTGCAGTTCAAATTATTATTTTCAACAATTAAACAAACAATATACTTGCATTTTAATTGTATGCATCGATTCTCATTTCTTCTTCAACCCAATAATTTAATCAACAACACATAATAGGGGAATGAGCAAACAACCATTCTATCCAAAAATTTCACATTTAAATTTGCATGCATACATGAAAAATGAAATAAAATAAAACTAGATTATAACTTCACTCACCTAAAACTCCAATAGCAATCTTCAAGCTCAAAATAAGCTAGCCCTTGGATTGCTTGTCTTTCACCTTCCAATTGCTAACAAAATCAAAAAACCCTAAATAGCTATTCATTGAAAAAGAAAGATGATAAGGGAATATAGGGATACTTATACTTAGAAACTGGGAATCTATCTCTTAGATTTGATTGCAACTTTATTTAGCAAGTCTTGGATGAGAGGATTAGATATTAGGTTTCAGATTTCCTCCTTCATTTTTTTCTTTCTGTTTCTCAAACTGTTATACGTACTATAAGAAAATAGAGGAGAGGGAATGGTGTTTTTATTATAAAGCCCCTCCTCTAGCATGTTCTCTCAATTAACCCCTTAGTTTATTATTTCTCTTTTTTTTAATAAATGTAATCATTTTGTTTTGTCTTATTCTAGATTTTTCTTTTGCTTAACATTATTTTATTCGATTTCTAGACCTTTCCTAGATGTCATTATAAAAATGATTTTTTTTTTGTTTTCCTTTTTTTCCTTTTGTACCTAATTATAAATCAACATAAAAAATTCCCATATAAACTTTTCATACATAAAACACATTTTATCTCATGTAATTAGTTATTATTCTTTCGTAAAAAAATATCATTCTCAATTTTAAACTTTTCAAATAATTTGGGTTCATAAAATAGTCCATTTACTAAAATAAATTGCATTACCACCAAAAAGACATAATTTATGATGCCAAATAAAAGTAAATGAATTCGTTACCATTTATTTTCCTCTCTACCATATTAATATTAAATTACCATTTTTATTTTCTTTTGTTTTCACTTATTTATTATTTCCTTTTTTCCGTAATTATTTAATTGTTTGTTATTATTAACAGATTAATTATCATTTTATTAGTTGATCCCCAATTTAGTATACCTAAAAATTGGGTTTTTATATAATTTTCCAGTTATTAATATAGTCAAGATTCCATTAACTACCATAGTTTCAATTTCTAATTTACAGAAACTTAAGAACTAAGAAATCGGGTTTCATTTCAATTATTTAAAATAATATATATACACACACACTCATAACTTATATAAATATATATATATATATACACACACACCAAATGAAACTTCGCAAATAAAATATATATTTATTTATCAAAACGGATGTGCAGTAAAACTAGTACAGCAGTCTTCCCACTTTGAAACCCAAAAATGAACGTCGATGATGCATGCACTCATCACCGAAATTATTTTCTAGCGACAAAGGGGGAAGTGCATAACTTATTTCCTTCAAAAATTCTTTAAACATTACTTTCAAATCATGTTGAAATATTTATACCAGAAAAGAAGTATTTTATTGCAAAACAATGCTAGGATTATATATCAAAATCATTTGAAAGAAATTTCCAAAATCTCAGAACTTAAGTTCTCAAATTTCAATTTATATTCATTTTGTTTTAAACATAAATTTTCAATTAATATTTATAACATTTCTCTACCTAACAAACAATATATTACATCCAACTATATCATTTTATAAAATTCATTATTTTATATACAAAATATATAATAGGAAAAATTATTTCATTCACCTATATTTCAAAATAATATTTTGTCGGTCTGTCCTATTATTTGTTTAGAAATTTCTATCGACGCCATAGCGTCCTATATACCGACTAGAATTTATAATTACAAAATGGAATAAATTAACATAATACAAAACCCTTTTATAAACTAACAACACGCTCTCTCATATATAAACTAAACGACTCATTCTAGAGTATTACAATCTTATTTTTAGTGAGTCAGACGCCAACAAGCTAAGGTTATCGCTAAACCAAAGCTTCCATACCAACTATAACGACTTGCTTTTCTGGACAGTTTAAATCAAAGATAAACCGTACATGTCAAACTCAAACCATACAAAATGGCAGATTGTTATTGGGATAAATAAGAAAAAGAAAAGAAGGAAACAAACAAAAACAGAATCTCGCAACAGAATGACAAAATATAATTATCAAATAAACAGTTCATGAAGTTCTTTACAAATAATATTGATTAAACCTTTAGTATACAGATCAGAGTTACATAAAATAAGAATAAATAATAAATAAATGCAGCGGAACAACATGATGCAATGGAATAAATATAATAAAAGATAATAGTACAAAATCTTCATCTTCATCCTTCAGAAAGCGGTCCTCGATAAGCTGAAGAGCTCAGACTGACTAAAGTGAATTGAAAAGACAAAACACTCGAGTCAGAACTAAAAGATCTTATATAAGTTAAATCAACAGTAAATAAATATGAGTGCAACGATAACAGACATGTTTACGGGGTTAGACATCTCATATCCAGTGTCTAATGTGAGTGCAATAACTTAAGAGATGTTTGTGATTTACATCTCTGAAGGATCCATTAAACTATGTACATACATAGTACAATACGCTGTTATAATAGTGTATATAGTAAAGTAAAGTATTAAAATAGCGTTAAGGCGTTACCCATATCCCCCTTAACACATTTCATATATTCCCATAGTCTATATAGTACCGTAATTCCTCCGTAAACTAGACGGTTTTCAGAGGGTACTCCATAGGTATGGTATAAACCAAACACGTAGAAGGCGCGATAGGGCATGTAAACACGACACTCGAGGCAATGCCAGGGTAGATATACCAATTGTGGATCTGTACTGGTGGTAACGCATAGCAGCTAATATCGCTCACCTCGAGACACACTCCCGTAATCAAAAATCGAGATGTGGCCACCAAATTGTCACAAAGTCATAATATGGTATCGAAGAAATGTGTCTGATCGGAGGTGCGACCTCACTTGGCCCGGCATGGCTCCTGTTTTAGTCGCATCTGAGCTGACTTGCGTGAGTCGGGTCACGTAAATACCTTATACAGAATTATACACGAAACCATCCTACTTCATTTCTGGAATCTCTACCACGTGCACAGTTATTAAAATGGTCTTGGGTATTGGAAGAGAGTATGACAATATCTGATTCCGGTCTCTTTAACAACCAAACGCTTATTTCACAACGGATAGTTTTACATTTTTAAAACCATTCCATATTGATATCAAAATACCATATTTAATTCAGACCATATCACTTTCCAAATCATATTCACTTCAGAAATCATATTTTCAAAATAAGTTAAACCCTCATTTCAAAATCATCATATTTACTCAAATATGTCATTTAAATCCCAACATATATTATAACATCTTATAATCGTATTCTCATTAAAATCTCGGATTTTAACATAAAACTTCCACTTTACAAAACCTGAAATTTAGAAAATAGTGTTGATAGTTTAAAAATAGTTCCAAATAGTTTAAATGGTTTAAAATAGCATTTAAATGGTTAAAATAATTTTACATATACTTTAAATGGTTTTTAATAGGTTAAAATAGATTAATATTGTTTAGTTAGGTTTAAAATAGTTTAAATTTTAATAGATTGTGTAGTTTTAAACTAGATTAAATAGACCTAAAATAGATTACACAAGTTAAATTAGATTAAAATAGGTTAAAATAAGTTAAATTAGGTTAAATAGATTAAAATAGATTAAAATTAATTAAAATAGTTTAAATTGATTTAAAATAGTTGAAATTTGATTTAACTTTGTTTAATAGTTTGAAAACCTTAAAATAAGGATTTTAAATACTAAATCTTTAAATCGTTTAAATTAGAGATATTAATTTGGAATTAGTATCAAAATTAAACCATTTCTTCCATTTCAACAAATCTATACCTTATCCCAATTTCAAATCAAAACCTAATTTCAAATCTTAAAATATCAATTTTACACTATTCACATTTCAGTAGAATTCAGGGTTACAATTTCCAACTTCTCAATAACTCAACTTCGATAAATTTCGTTTATACTTCAAAATTTAACTTTAAAATTTCTGTAACGACCGATAATTTTGCTCCTTCGAAAATGAGAGATTTCATTCACTTTAAATTTAAAAGAAATTTAAAAATTAAATGAATATGTTATATATAATAAATAGTAATGGAGAAATTTATCTATTCTTGTAGGTAATAAATTAAAAGGTATAAATTTGGATTTTAGAACAAATCAACAAAAGTTAAGTTTTGTTAAAAATAAATAAAAACTTAAATAAAAGGATTTAAATATTTACTTGAATACAAATCTTATTTAAAACATCTAATAAAGATAATGACAGTATATTAAAGATTTAAAAATATGTTAATAATCGTTTTGCAAAAATAACCAAGTTTTGTTGCATTTTGTCAGTTTTACATACACTGTAAAATTAGAAATTTTGATATTAATTATATATAATTTTAAAATATAAAGAGATATGTTTTAATCTATTTAAAGAAGTAAAAAGTTCATTTTAAAGTTCGGTTTACTTCAATATATAGCTTAACATAAACATCAAATTTTGAGTGTAAAATTTGTCGACAAAAATACCGTTTTCAACGAAAACAAGTTGTCATCAAGTTGTTGCAACTTGATACATTTTCTAACATATTAATACAAGTTTTACAAACTTTTGAAACACTTTACGTTTAGCACTAAAAGACAAAAGAAGTTTACTTTTGAAAACTTTAAATAAATAAAAAAGTATAAAAGTATTATTTGACTAATTCTATTTTATTTTAAATCTTTATAAACAACATCATTACACTCATTTCCATGACCACAATGCTTAAGTCATATCACTTATAGAAAAGGAGCAAAATGATTATTTAACATTTTAAGTTTAAGAAAAAGAGGCAAACATCATTTGATTAAGTGCATAAATCAAATCCTAACATCATTTCACATTTAATATCATTTCTTCTCCATTAAGCAAAGTTCAAATCAAGGATAAAAAAGGGAAATTGAAAATCAAAACGTAGAGAAGCGTATTGTAGTCATTTGCCATCCAAAGCTCAAATATAAATAAGCTTCCATATCTTTCATTTTGAACACTTCATTCTCTACCTTCCTTCTTCACTTTCTGCATCTCCTTCACCTCCATTTCCATGGATTCCCACCTCTTCATTGTCTTCCATCGTCTCTAATAAAGCTCCACCACGGCCCAACACCCCTTCCCTAAGCTGTACCCACCTCCTTTCCACCTACCCAAGCCCGCATACACTCCCATACCACGCGCTCCCTCCTACACACCAAGGCTGAGCCCCCTAGACTACCGACCCGAGCCTAAAACCCCACCTGCCCCTCTCCAAAGCCGCTTACACACCATCAAAACTCGCGCATACCTCCTCCACACTCCCCTCCAAGGCCGTACACTCCATACATTCCAAAAGCACGTTGCCATAATGAAAAAAATATAAAAGTGAAAAAAAAGAAGGAAAAGGAAAAAAGAAAAGAAAAAAGAGAGAAAGAAAAGAAAGTAGCGAATTCAAAGATGTTGGAAATAGCACGTTAGCTCAAGAGACGCATATCTCACGTTAAAGTTTGATGGAGTGAATATGAAGGTGAGAAATCCCCATCGCTTTTGAAATTATATTTTGGTTATGTTAAAACAATCACATTTATACCTTGATGGCATATGAATGCTTATACCAAATTGATTGTTAATATGGATGATTGGTAGTTTGGTTAGATAATTGGATTGTGATAATATATTCCGTTATGTTATTAATAGTGAATGTTGGATTTGAAATCATATGTTATGTAACTGGTTTAATGTGTGTTATATTAGTGATAATTATGGATATTGGTTATGTTCACTTTTAATTTAATAATCCATTTGTTAATAGGACTATATTTTAGTGACATGAAATACTTTGGAAAAATAAGTCTCTTTTCAATCAAAAATGAAATTTAAAGTTAAAATAAAAGAGAATTTAAAAAGGATAGTTAAATTGAAATTGAAATTGAAATTGAGATAAATAGTGAAACCGAAATCGATTTTGAAAATTGAAGTTGAGGTTAAGGTTGAATTGAAGTTTAAATTGAAATTAGATTTGAAATCAAAGTTTGAAATGAGTTTAATTTGAAGTTATAATTGAAATTGGAATTTAAAATTTAATATTAAGATAATAGGAATAAAATAATATTGTAATATTGTAACAGTGAAAATTAATTTTAAATACTTTAAAAAGTGGAAATGTTGATTTAAAATGATTTTATAAGTGATAAAATTCTATTTGAATAAACTATTTCAAGTGTTGAAAAATAAGTTAAAACTAGGTGCGTCGTATAACAGTAGTTCGCGATTTCGTGCCAAAAAGTTCAAATGAATGTATAAAGGAATATAGCTCGAAAATCTTCGAGATAAGAAAATTCTGGACTATTATATCCATATCTTCTAAACGAAGAATGGAAATCAAAATTTCTTTGAGTAATTTTGGATTAAATTCAAATCAATTTTCTAGAAAAATCGCGCTAATGTAATTAAGTGACCAAAATAGAAAATCTATTTAAATGAGCATTTCTAATTATGAAAAAATATGGAATAAATTTGATAAATCTATTTAAATAGTTTAAAAGATATTTGGATTGGAAAATATGAATTATCGAATGTTTAAAAGTTGTTTTAAATCAAATAAGCTTATATGGCACTTTCCGCATCACTTTTATGCTGCGAATTGTATAACTTTTTGAATATATGTTTAAACGCAACGATTTTTCCCAAAATCAATTTTGAATGTTTTAAAAGGAAGATTAAGCATTAAAAAGATAATTTGGAATCTTCATAATCAATTCCAAAATTAATTTGAAAGCCTGAGTATACGGAAATGACTAGTACATTTGTCCCGCTTGTGAGATCTGGGAAGTTAAAATAAGGTGTTTAACTAAGGTTAGGGATTGGGAGAAACTAGTGCCCTGAACTTACGTGGCCTATGTTTTCTTTTCTTAGACGAGGGTTGGAACATATCGAAAGGAAAGCCTGGATGCTCTTAAATAAACAGTTTTTATTAAGTTTCCAAAATAAAAGAAGATTGGTATTATCCAAAATTTAAGCAATCTCCAAAATAAATGATTTCTATGATCCTATTTACTCAAAAGGAATAAAATTTCCTAAGATTTATTTTTTGGTTTATCATAAACGATGTATTAAATAATCTTATTTTGGACCGGCCTAAAGTTAAGAAATTTGGATTAGGAAGTTAAGCAAGGAAATTTGAGATATTATCCAAAGCGAAAGAATGAATTACTTAGAATTATTCTAAGTCAAAGGAAAGAGATTTCAAAGTCATCAGAAAAGAATTAAAATGAAAATAGACTTAATAAATCATGTATACTCATATTCACATTTTATCGATAATTGAATTTCGATGGAACCAGAGTCGGATTTGGGTGATTCCTATCTGAAAACCACTTCGAACCTATGTATATATTCGAATGTGAAGACATGTTGAAGATGATGATTATTGAAGACCAGAGATCTTCATAGCATAAGGACTTCTTTTTGACTTGCTCTGGTTTGCATCCATTATAGAGTTATATATAGCAGCGGTCTCCTCGTTGTGGAGATTTTTCGGATTGCAAGGACTACCCGCCACTAGTGGTAGTAGACAAGTGCCTTCGGTTTGTCCTATTCCTAGACAACTTGTATGGATGTTTTCCTGACATTGCATTTCTAACGATTATGTACATTGGTTTTTACAAACGTACATTAGTGGCGGTGGAGAAGGCAACTTCTCTTAGCTTAACCCCCTCTTAGAGATGTACGAGCTCAAGGGTTGTATTTTTATGGAAGGCAATTAGTAGTTAACGGAAATGGCAATGTGGCATTCAAATTTGTGATATGTGCTATGTTAAAAGGCAATCGTTGCCTCAAGCCTCATTAAATCAAAAATGATCGAACAGGATTTGATGCAGCAAGGCTAAGTAGGTCATTCCTAATTAGGGCATGATCATCTCCTTCTAAATATATATCTTCCTGCTATGACGTTCGAGATGTAAATTAATGTAGTGTGTGGAAACGATCACTCAGTTAAAGGTCAATAACGACCAGGGGATGACATATTTGGTATTATCTAGTTATAGAGGTAGGTCGATCATGTGTTGATAGAGGAGCTTTGTGATGGTTCCTCGGGACATCCATCTAGAGGTGTACCCTTTCGGAAGGTAGATCCTTCACCATGTCATTTGTATGAAAATCCATTCTCCAATAAGAACCTGTTATTTTATTTGTATTGGCATAATGAATTGCCTCGAAATGCTATGTGGGTAACTATTTCGGATATGATTAATAAGTTTATTTGCAAATGTTTTTCAAAGAATGTAATTAGAAATAATATCAAAGGTTTTGATACAAAAGCGCTTAAGTTATCATAAGGAAAAAACCAGTCCATGTTTATGTGCGGGTTGTCTTATGAGATACTCTTTCTTTACAAAGAATTTTATTCAAAGGCTGTTATATGACACCGCCATTCATTATTGAGTATCAGGTTAGAGACAAGTAGTTTCAGGTTAGTCGAAGACGATTAAAGTTTCCAAAGGAGAGCTGGAGATATTCATCTACGTATGGACATATTTTATTATCCACGTTGCTTAGTTTGTTTTAGTTTGATATTTGTCAACAATTGTACGAACAAATGTTTATAACTGCCCAAACTGAATTTAGGTTAGACTCTGATATATTTATTTAAAAGTTTTCCACTATAAAGATATTTGTTCAATATTTTATGTCATTCCATTCGTTTGAGAATCTTTTCTATATTATTTTCTTCATTACCCTTGGTGTTCCGTATTTTCGTGCAATTTAAGTTGGACATGTGGTTTATCGTCCATTCAAAGGGTATGGAATTGTGGTTCGTGACATTTGTTATCGAAGCTGAAGGTTAAGCAAGAACCTTGGCTTTGTTATTGGTAAAGTCTCAACAGAGATAGGATTAGTATTATTCTAGGATGAGTAACTCATTGCAGATAGGGTTAGTAACACCCTAGAATGATTTGTGGGTGTATTATATATACGAGTGCATATATGTTAATTTTATAAAAATGGTTTTGATTTAAAGATGATGGAAAATAAAATAATTTTAGCTTGGGTTTATATTTTAAATATCAAAGAGGATATTATTATTTTTGGTTAGAAATTAAGGATTGATTGTAATTTTGCTCAGTCAAACTAAAATATGAATATCTTATGATTAGAATTGCACGATTTGACTATAAGATATTCCATATAGAATCAATTAGTTGGAAACTATAATTTAGAACATTAATCATATACCCCTAGACATTTAGTTATTAAGAAATAATGATTTAATGATTATCAAAATTAATGGATTTAAAAGCTAAGTACAAATACCTTGTGAAGTAATTCACAATTTGACTATAAGATATTTGATGATAATATTGAAGCTAGAAGTTGTAATTAGAGAAAGTAAAAAGAAAATGCACATTTAGAAAAATTCTTTTCAATAAGATATAAAAAGATAAGCCTAAATTGAGACTTTGGATAAATATAATAGAAAAGGGCAAGTTTTATAACTTATAAAGGAGATAAGATAATTTGAAATTTACACTCTTTGATTAAGTTAAAATCAAAGTGAAATTTAAGAATAAGAGATATAGGAAATATTATCCTAATATAAAACTTTGTATTAGTGATACATTTAGGGTAAAATTTGTAATTCAGAGTGAAACAAGATTAGAAGTGGATAGTTTTGAATTAAATGGTTAGTAGGTTGATTGTTGGATGAAAATGTTTAAATAACAAATACAATGTGAATTAAATTTCACAACTTGACCATAGGGTATTTTATGAATTTAAAGTTGAGAAATTTGATTTAGAAAATGGATAGGTAAATAAATTATGTTGATAATCATAAGAAAAAAGCGTACACTTAGTAAAGTTGTCTTGTTAATATATGAATAGTATTAGCTAAATTAAGAACTTAGGTAAATAAAACGAAGGATTAATTTTTATAACTTATTAATTTAAGATATAGTAGAATTCCACATTTGTTAAACACCCTAATTGAAGTAATGACAGTTTGAAGTTTTGGGGATATGTATACATACTCGTAGGAAGTAAAGGTACATTATACAAGTTTAAGTCATTTTTTTATGCTTAAGTAATAATGTATTTAGCAGAAAGTAAATGGTTGTGAAATAAACTTGGATTAATAGGAATTTTGAAAAAATATGTTAGGTAAAAATGAATGTGAATAAGTGCATAAGTTAAATGTAGATCATTTCAACATATAAATTTTGATCTAAGATTTAACTACAGAACTTTGAGGTGTTTACACCAATCCAAAAAAGGATTTATCACTCGCTTCTTGGCAGCGAACATTGATTAGAGTTTGTGATTATGTACTCAAGTTTTCTATCATAGTTGAGAGCCATGCAAGGAAAGCAAGGGTTTGTGATCAGGAAGTCTGATCAAAGTCCGCACTAGAAAATCGAGGGATCGATAGTAGTTCAGAAGTATAGTTGTGGATTTGAATAATAGATCGATTATATATCACATATAATATGATGTTTTGGGTTTATCTACATAATATTTGGATAGTTATCTTAAATAGTAGGCACTAAGATATAGGGCTAGACTTAAGTTTTGGTATGTATATATATAAACCACATGTGTGGTACATGCTCAGGTCAAAGAATGAGTTACATGGTTGTATTCATTTATGTTGATATAGTATCAGTTTGGTTTTTTAGGATGTATAATCTTGTTTGGTTGTTTTTTATGTTATCTTAAATGTGCAATACGCACTAGGATAGAAGCCTGATTTGATGCATGTGTATATAACCTTAAGTACGTGATAAGTACATAGATTAGTGTGGGGAATCTCTGTATGTCTGATTCGTATCATTTGGTTCAGTGCTGTTATGGTATTGACCGTCTTTTTATATATGCATTTTTTTTATTATCAATAAAATCGGGCAAAATGTTTGAAGATATGAGTATGAGATAGATTCCTTTATCTTACTTTCATTTCGAGGACGAAACTGTTTTAAGTAGGGGAGAATGTAACGGCCTATAATTTCGCTACTTCGGAAATAAGAGATTTCATTCTTTTTAAATTTAAAAGGAATCTAAAACTTAAATATATATGTTATATATAATAAATAATAATGGAGAAATTTTAAATAAATGAATTCAAATATTTATTTGAAAATATAAATCTTATTTAAAACGTCTAATAAAGATAATAAAAATATATGAAAAGATTTAAAAATATTTTAATAATCGTTTTACAAAAATAACCAAATTTTGTCGCATTTTATCAGTTTCACACACAGTAAAATTGAAGATTTTGATATTAATTAAATATAATTTTAAAATATAAATAGACAAGTTGTAATTTATTTAAAGAGGTAAAAAGTTAATTTTAAATTTTGGTTTACTTCAATATATAGCTTAACAAAAGCGTCAAATTTTGATTGTAAAATTTGTCGACAAAAACACCGTTTTCAACCAAAACAAGTTGTCGTCAAGTTGTTGCAACTTGATAAATTTTCTAACATATAAATACAAGTTTAGAAACTTTTTAAACATTTTACATTTAGCACTAAAAGAAAAAAGGAGATTACTTTTGAAAATTTTAAATAAATAAAAAAGTATAAAAGTATGATTTGACTAATTCTATTTTACTTTCATTTTTTATAAACAACATCATTACACTCATTTCCATCACCATTAATGCTTAAGTCATTTCACTTATGGAAAATGAGCAAAATGATTATTTAACATTTTAAAGTTTAAGAAAAAGAGGCAAACATCATTTCATTAAGTACATAAATCAAATCCTAACATCATTAACATTTAATACCATTTCTTTTCCATTAAGCAAAGTTCAAATCAAGGGTAAAAAGGGTAAATTAAAAGTCAAAAGGTAGAGAAGGGTATTGTAGTCATTTGTCATCTAAAGCTCAAGTATAAATAAGCATCCATACCTTTCATTTTACACACTTCATTCTCAACCTTCCATCTTCTCCATCTCCGTCACCTCCATTTCTACGGCTTCCACCTCTCCATTCTCTTCCACCATCTCCAACAAAGCTCCACCTCGGCCCAACACCCCATCCCTAAGTCGTATCTGCCTCATTTCCACTTACCCAATCCCATATACACTCCCATACCACACTCCCCCTCTTACAAACCAAGACTGAGCCCCTTATACCACCTACATGAGCCTAAAACCCACCTACCTGTCCAAAACCACTTACATACCTTCAAAACTCACACACACCTCCTCCACATTCCCATCCAAAGCTGCACACTCCATACCTTCCAAAAGCCCATGGGCATAAAGAAAAAAATATAAAAGAGAAAAAAAAAGAAAAAAAGAAAGAAAAGAAAAAAGAGAGAAGGAAAAGAAAGCAGCGAATTCAAAGACGTTGGAAATATCACGTTAGCTCGATAGACATGTATCTCACGATATAGTTTGGAGGATGGATATGAGTGTGTGAAATTCTCATCGCTTTTGAAATTATATTTTGGTTATGATAAAACAATCAAATTTATACCCTTATGACATATGATTGTTTATACCAAATTGATTGTTAATATGGATCATTGATAGTTTGATTAGATAATTGAATTATGATAATATATTCTGTTATGGCATCAACAATGAATGTTGGATTTTAAATCATATGTTATGTGACTGGTTGAATGGATTTTATGTTAGTGATAATTATGGACATTGGTTATGTTCATTTTTAATTTAATAATCCCTTTGTTAATAAGACCGTAATTTAGTGATATGACATACTTTGGAAATATAGGACTCTTTTTAGTTAGAAGTGAAACTAAAGTTAAAATAAAAGAGAATTTGAAATTTGAAGTGAAACGTGATTAAAAAGGATAGTTAAATTGAAATTGAGATGAATAGAATAATTGAAATTGAAATCGGTTTTGAAAATTGAAGTTGAGATTACGATTGAATTGAGGTTTAAATTGGAGTTAGATTTGAAATCTAAGTTTTAAATGAGTTTAATTTGAAGTTAGAATTGAAATTGAATTGAAATTGGAATTTAAAATTTAATATTAAAATAATATGAATAAAATAATATTATAGTATGGTAATAGTGAAATTTAAAATTTAATATTAAAATAATATGAATAAAATAACATTATAGTATGGTAATAGTGAAAATTCATTTTAAATATTTCAAAATTGGAAATGTTGATCTAAAATGATTTGTAATGATTTTATAAGCGATAAAATTCAATTTGAATAAATTATTTCAAGTGTTGAAAAATAAGCTAAAAACTAGGTGCATCGCGTAATGGTGGTTTGCGATTTTGCGCCGAAAATTTCAAATGAATGTATTGAGTGGAAAATAACTCGAAATTCTTCGAGATAAGAAAATTCCAAACTATTATATCCATATCTTCTAAACAAAGAAAGGAAATCAAAATTCTTTTGGGTATATGTTGAATTAAGTCCAAATCAAATTTCTAAAAAAAATCGCGCTAGTGTAGTCAAGTGACCATACAAGGAAATCTATTTAAATGAATTCTTCCAATTATGAAAAAATATGGATTAAATTTGATAAATCAATTTAAATAGTTTAAAAGATATTTGGATTGGAAAATATGAATTATCGAATGTTTAAAAGTTTTCTAAATCAAATAAGCTTATATAGCACTTTCCGCAACACTTTTATATTACGATTGTATAACTTTTTGAATATAAGTTTAAACATAATGATTTTTCCCAGAATCAATTGTGAATGTTTTTAAAAGGAAGAATAAGCATTTAAAAGATAGTTTGGAATCTTTGTAATCAATTCCAAAATTAGGTTGAAAATCTGAGTATGCGAAAACGACTAGAAGATTTGTCCTGCCAGTGAGATCTGGGAAGATAAAACAAGGTGCTTAACTACGGTTACGGATGGAGAAACAAGTGCCCTAAACTTACTTGGCATATGTTTTCTTTTGTTAGGCGAGGAGTGGAACAGATCGAAAGGAAAGCCTGGATGCTCTTAAATAAAAAATTTCTATTAAGTTTCCAAAATAAAAGAAGAATGGTATTATCCAAAATTTAAGCAATCTCCAAAATAAATTATTTCTATGATCGTATTTATGCAAAAGGAAAAATGTTTGCTAAGATTTATTTTAGCATTTATCGTAAACGATGTCTTAAATAACATTGTTTTGACCCACCTAAAAGTTAAGGAATTTGGATCGAGAAGGTAAGTAAGGAAATTTGAGATATTATCCAAAGCGAAAGAATGAATTACTTAGAATCATTCTAAGTCAAAAGAAAGAGATTTAAAAATCATCCTAAAAGAATTAAAGTGAAAAGAGACTTAATATATCTTGTATACTTATATTCACTTTTTATCGATAATTAGATTTCGAAGGAACCAGTGTTGGATTTGGGTGATTCCTATCCAAAAACCACTTTGAACCAATGTATACATTTGAATGTGAAGACATGTTGTAGATGATGATTATTGAGGACCGTGGATCTTTATAACATGATGACTGCTTGTTGACTTGCTCTGAGTCGCACATATCATAGAGTTATATATAATTGTGGTCTCCTCGTTGTGGTGTTTTTTTAGATTGCAAGGACTACTCGCTACTAGTGGTAGTAGGAGAGTGCCTTCGCTTTGTCCTGTTCCTGGACAACTTGTATGGATGTTCGTCTAACAATGCATTTATAAAGATTATGTTTATTGGTTTTTACAAATGTACATTAGTGGTGGTGGAGAAGGCAACTTCTCTTAGCTTAGCACCCTCCTTTAGATGTACGAGCTCAAGCGTTGTACTTTTGTGGAAGGAAATTAATAGTTAATGGAAATGGGAATGCGACATTCAAAGATTTGATATGTGCTAAGTGAAAAGGTAATCGTTGCATTAAGCTTCATTAAACCGGAAATGACCGAAATAGGATCAGATGTAGCAAGGCTAAGTGGGTCATTCCCAATTAGGGTATGATCATCCCATTCTAGATATATTTCTTCCCGCTATGACTTCGGGATGTAAATTAATGTTGTGTATGGAAAGGAGCGCTTAGTCAAAGGTCGGTAACAACCGGAAGATGACATATTCGGTACTATCTAGTTATAGATGATAGGCCGGTCTTATGTTGGTAGAAGAGCTTTGTGATGGTTCCTCAGGACATCTATCTAGAGGTGTACCCATTTCGGAAGGTAGTTCCTTCACCTGGCCATTTGTATGGAAATCCATTCTCCAATAAGAACCATAGGTTTTGTTTGTATTGGCTTAATAAATAGCCCCAGAATGCTATATGGGTAACCATTTCGGATAAGATTAATAAGTTTATTTGCAAATGTTTTCAAAAAATGTTATTAGAAATAATATCAAAGGTTTTGATATAAAAGTGCTTTAGTTATCATAAGGTAAAAACTCATCCGTGTTTATGTGTGGAAGTGGTCTTCGGAGATACTCTTTCTTCTTAAGGGATTTTATTCAAAGGATGATATATGACACTATCATTCATTATTGAGTTCTTCTTACGCTGGTTTATCAAACCTGATCCGGGTATTATCAATACTCGAGTCTGGTCCAAGTAGTTTCAAGTTAGTCGTAGACGGTTGAAGTTTCCAGAGGAGAGCTGGAGATTTTCATCTATGTATGGACATATTCTATTATCCGCTTTGCTTTGTTTTTTTAATTTGATGTTCGTCGGCAATTATAAGGATAGATGTTTATAACTGTTCAAGCTGAATTTAGGTTAGACTCTGATATATGTATTTAAACGTTTTCCGCTATAAAGATATTTGTTCAATATTATATGTCATTCCATTTGTGTGAGATTCTATTCTGCCTTATTTTTATTATTATCCATCATGTTCTATATTTTCGTGCAATTTGAGTTGAACAAGTGTGGTTTAAAGTCCATTCAATGGGTACGGAATTGTGGTTCATCGCAATTTCAATTTAAATCATTTAAGTAATTCACTTAAAACAATTCAATTTATATCAATTAAATTCTATTTCAAAATATCGTTTAACTATATTAAAAGTTTACAGATTTAAAACATTTAATTAACCAATCTGATGTCCGTATATAATTTTCGACCTTGTGGTCAAGTGATACAGATATTTATCATTTCAGTCCTCAGTTATTTGTATTTACGGATATATATCACTTTAATTCGCAATCTTGAAATAATTACAAATCCATGAAATCGGTTGAGTCTATCATTTTAACTCATAACGATTCCTCCCTAATCCATCATATCGTTCGGGTATGTATCATTTCAACCCATAGGAAACTTGTAGTGTTATAGCAATACAGAGCTATAACATCCAGTTACCCAATATCAACAATCAAACAACCATCACAATCGTCACTCAAATTAATCAATAAACATCAATAGATATCTGATTAAATTTAAACTGGCGAGTTAAAATTTAATATTTAATTAAATAAATATTAAATTCAATAAAAGCCATATTTAACTAGATGACAGTTTAAACATACCAAGTATCAACCAATCAATTCCAAATCACATCATAAATTCAATTTAACTAACACAAGTTAATTTACTAGTTGTGAGTGGGTCAAAAACACTCAACTTTGATTTGTCGTCGATTTAAAATCGAAAAAATAGCCCAAAATTTGACAGTCTTAGAATGCAGATAAATTACATCTAAAAATTCTGAAATTTCGACACAATCCCAACATAGAAAACCGTGCATGAATCTGATCATGTATGCAAAAGTTATTAACGTTAGAAGATTCGAAAATTTTGACTTCGGGTCTTACTTCGAATCGCCGTCTCATTTACCCAGTGCTTGCTCTGAGTTTTTGCGAAAATGGCCCGAGAGCCTAGTCATTTAGCTCCTGACCCGAATTCGCTCCAAGGTTTTTGGCTCTCGAAATCGAAGCGCGCCCAGATCCGCCTTGTTTGGCATGGAACTCTTTCTGACCCCAAGTCACTGCAAGAGTTTCGCCTCTGAAACTCAAAGTAAACCTCTTCCCAACTCGAAGTATACCGAGAGTATTTATTTTGAAATTTAACTTTAGAGTTTGATGTTCAGACGTTTGAGAAGGAGGAGGAACATGTACGTACGGAAATAATAAAATGAGAAACAGCTAGGGTTTATAATAGCCTATATATTGCAAGGTTGGATCGAAATGACTACGCGACTCAAAAGCCCATTCTGACCCCGAAACGAAAATAAGTCTAAAATATAGGTTTTCAATATTTTTAAACTCAACGAATATGTTTCAAGTGCTAATTCCATCATATGAAGAAGTAAGCTTTTAAAATTAGCTTATTTCAATTGAATTAAATTAAATCGATCTCTATGCGTTTCGAGCCCGCGCAATCAAACGACAAGTCCGATCGCTACAAAACTTGAAACCCTACAATATTTCGCTGTTATGGATCCGATGAAATTAGTTTCGTCGAAATCCGAGATAGTGGCCAAAATGGTTATTTTACATTAATTAAATAAATTATCACTAAATTAAGTTTATCGCTTTTCAAATTCAAATTTTACAACTAACAAAACTTTCTAACTTTCGATTAACTGGTAATTATAATCTTTTAAAAAAAAATTACCATGTCAAATTCAGCTATTATTATTGCGCTAGTTACAGCGTTCCAATTCCAATTACAATAAATTTATTAATTATAATTTAAAACCCAATAAATTGATCAAACTTGGTTTCCAATCCTTTTATTCAATCAATTATCATATAATGAATAAAATTTACACTGGGTTACATCTTATTGAATTAATATTCTAAAATTATCAATTTAATTTACATTAACTATATTAATTAAGTAAATTAAATGCAATTGATTTCCAATCTATTACCAATGAATTGAATAACGAATTTATAATTACTATTGTTATAACTTACCAATTCAAACACAATTCTATATTTATTATTAACAAACAAACTAATAAATTCATGTACGGATTAATTATTCTATTTTAATCTATTCAAATTAATTACATACAATTTCACCATTTAATACAACATTTGATTTATTTACTCATTTATAGTTTATACCAAATTTTAACTTTACAATCATTCCAATTAGTTGAGATTTAATTAAAATAGTTATCAATTTCCTTAAATTAACATTATTAAATTCTATTAATTGAAATTGCTTTAAAATGGTTATCCATCAGCTTATATTAACATTATTACATTTCATTCTAGTTATTATTCTTGTTATTAAACTTAAATTTTTTCATAAAATCATATTCCAAAACTTATTTAATCAATAAATTTAATTATCGAAATTTATGGTTCGTTACAACTGCGCTTGTATCAGAGCTCGTATGAGGAAGATATTCAGGTTATAAGGATATATTAAAAAAATACATACACATTTAGTTATTAAAATAAAAAACTTTAATAACTCATGTTTCCAAATTTGATGTACCCAAAACAAAGGCATGAAGTAGAGAGCCAAAATCATGAAAGCTAATTCTCATTGATCATTATTTTTGAAGGCTTCTTGCAAAAGAAGGCAAGGTGATGAGGAAAGGTGCGAATGTGGTTAAGGATGAATGAGATGCTCACATTTTTTTTCTTTTTTTGAACATAGCTTCAGTAAAAATGAATTAGCAGTAATTAAGTGGAGGTATAAAGCTATGTTGACATTGAGGAAAAAAATAGAGGCCCTGATAGTTGAAAAATAATGAATTTCTATGGGAAAGAATGAGATATGACATGAAACAAAAGAAGAAAAGGAAGTAAAAAACGAAATAGGTATGGAAAGGACAAATAAAATGAAGCTATATGATCTAAGCAAATGCTTTAGGTAATAAAATAAACAAAACGGAAGAATGAGAAAGGATGTTAATTCACGTTTCAACTACATCAGAGAATTGCAATAAAACCAAAATGTGGAAATAGTGGCAGGTGTATTGAATAATAAGGAAATGAAGGGACCACTTAGGATCTAATTAATTGTGCATTCCACTCAATTAAATATAATAATACCAAATATACTTTTTTGACACCCGTTTAAACATAATTAACATATAATAAATGAACACAACAACCAGTGTAATGTTACATAAAATAAAAGATGATCCGGAACTCAAATTCAAATTTTTTTTCAAAATAATGTTTTTCTCAGAGTGCAATCATGAAACCTAAAAGCTAATTTAATTTAAATTTCAAGATTAGTGTTAAAATCACTTTATATAGCCTCATATTTATATTTAATGACTGTAAAACATTGTTTTAAAATTCATTTTTTCTTCTTTTTATAAAATTATTTTTACCTTCAAAATGAAAATGTTCATTTTATTTTCATTAAAACATTCCCTTTATTGTAACAATAATATATGTTTCTTTCGTTAAACCCGCTAATTAAAATAATGTTTCTTTTTTTTACTCTTTTAAATTGAAAGATTCCAAATCGACATAATTGTAATTAATTTCAAAATAACACTTTAAAACCGATCCTAACAAACGTACATTTCTTTCATTAAACGCCATTAATTTCAATTAAATTCTTTTTCCCTTTTATTGAAAGATTCCAAGATTAACCACAATAAATTAATTAATTAATTAATTTAAATTCCAATATATATTTGTTTTGATTTTCATCTTATTATTCAATCAATTATCATTTTATAGATATACTTAGCGTTGGTTTACCATTTCATTACCTCAATCTTTTATAGTTATCACCTTAATTCATATTAACCGCAATAAGTAACTAGATTAATTGCAGTTGATTTTTAATTTAATTTCAATGGATTAAATAAATAGGTGTTAAATGACGATGTTACCTTTTACTTAATGTCATTTATAAGTTTATTATCAACCACAAATGTGATGACTACTTATACAACGTTGATTATACTCAATTTTCCATTAATTTCGCATAAATTTTCCCTTTTTATATAACATTTAATTCTTTTCCTTATTTCAACTTATCACCAAATAACTTTACAATTATTTCAATTACTGACATACAATTTCAACATTAAACCCAACATTCAATTGTCTTAATTCCATTGATTACCTATTCAATATTCAAACGGATAAACTAATGAGAAAATAGTTAATACAATCATTTATAATAATAATAATTAACACCCTTATCTTATTCTTTATGACCAAGGGTTATAATTGCTTAGCCAAAATGTTTTATATTCAATATTAACCTTTTCAATAAACTACATTCAAGTACACCATTTAATTTATATCACTGTTTACAATTATAACTAAGTCAACCAACAATTTATTTCAATTGATTTGAAATTACATTAAATAGTTATCAACGGCGTTCAAACAATATCACTGATTTCATATTCAATATTAGCCAATTCTAATTGATTACATATAATTTCAACATTCAATATGTTTCCTTATTTATATTTTATAACCAATTATAACTTACAGTCGCTTCAATTAATTATAATTGCACCAAAATAGTTAGCAACTACCTTATATTAAAATTACTAACATTACAATCTAGTTATTACTATCACCATAACATCACAAATTTTAGTTTTCTTTCAATATAAAATTCTAAAATTTATTTAATTAATATTTTAATTATCAAAAAATACAGGTCGTTATAGATGACTAAGCTTACACGAAAGGATGTGAAGTTTGTGTGGACCGGTAAGTGTGAGGAAGCATTACAGAGCTTGAAATGCTTATTGACCCATGCACCGGTGTTGGTTACTCCATATAGGAATCAAGATTTAGTTGTTTATACTGATGTGTATGGAATTGGTTTAGGAACTATGTTGATGTCGAGGTGTAAAGTTATTGCTTGCTTCTAGACATCTTAGACCGCATGAGGTTGGTAATCTGATGCATGACTTGGAGCTAGCTATAGATATTTTGGGTTTGAACGTCGGGAGGCATTAACTTTTGGGAGAGTGGTTTGAGCTATATACGAATCATGATTCATTGAAGTATTTGTTCCCTCAGAAGAAGCTGAATATGAGACAACAGAAATGGTTAGAGTTTACTGATGCTTATGATTTATGAATTGAGTACACACATGGAAAAGGAAATAAGGTGGTAGATGCACTTAGCAAGAAACATTAGAATGTAACGTTGGTGATGATTACTAAGTGGAAAGATTTGTAAGCACTGTCAGTTTGTAGAGTGCAGTGCATATCTGAGGCTTGGTCTAGTGGAGAAGGTGTTGTGTTGCTTTGTTTAGAAGTCCAACCGGTAATGATCGAGAAGATTGCTTCTGAAAAGAAGGAGGGTCCAATTTTAATGGAACGGATCAGAAATCTAAGGGAAGGAATGAAGAGCAATGACTTAAAGGATTACAGTCTTAACCAGAGTGGGTGGTTGAGAAAGAAAGGAAGGTTATGTCTTTCGAATATAGGGGAAATAAGGAAGGAATTTTTGGAGGAATACCATTGTTTGAAGTTCACTATTCATCCAAGAGGAACCAAGATGTATCAGTATATGAAGAAGAGTTTCCTTTGGGAAGGCATGAATGAGATATTGATTTATGTGTAAAGAAGTGCTTGAATTGCCAGTAGGAAAAGCTGAACCCCAAAAGCCAAGTGGATTGCTTCAGCCATTGGATGTTCCGATTTGAAAAATAGGATTCTATTTCGATGGACTTTATTGATGGGTTGCTAAGGTGTGGTAGGGGAAATGAAAATATATGGGTCATAGCGAATAGACTTACCAAGAGCGCCCATTTCATTCCAGTTAGGTCGACTAGGATGACATCTATTTTGGTGAAGTTTTTCACGAAGAATTTGGTTAGACCGCACAGAATTTCTAGCAGTATTGTTAGTCATAGAGATTTTTTGTTCACTAGTGAGTTCTGAACAAGTCTACATGAAACTTTAGGAACCAAGCTTAAGATGAGTACAGCTTACCATCCACAGACTGATGGACAGATGGAAAGAGTTAATAAGATCTTGGAGAATTTGTTAAGAGCTTTTATATTGGGTTTTGGAGGATCACAGGAGGACCATCTACATTTATTTGAGTTCTCGTATAACAACAATTATCAGACTAGTATTTGGATGGCACCGTTTGAAGTTTTTGTAAAGAAGACCATGAAAATCTCCCACATGTTGGTTAGAGACCGTGGATAAGTTGGTTCTTGGCCTAGATTTAGTGAGAGAAGCCGCAGAGAAGATTGAGTTGATTCGAGCTAGAATGAAGGAGGCTTAGTCTAAGAAAAAGTGTTATGTAGATAGAAGGAGGAAAGATTCAGAGTTCTCTGTTAGAGATTATGTATTTATTAAGGTTTCACCAATAAAGGGTGTGATAAGGTTCGTGAAATATAGAAAGTTAGCACTGTGACTTGTTGGACCTTTTTATATTATTGAGAGGATCGGGAAACTCGCATATGAAGTAGAGTTACTGAGTAGTTTTGCAGTGTTCATGACGTTTTCGATGTTTCTCATCTTAGAATGTGTGTTAATGACCTAAAAAAAACTATTACGCCGACTGTGTTAGAAGATCTAGTAGTAGAACTGGACTTGACCATATTTAGAAAGCCGATTATGATTGTGGCAAGAGATGAGAAGAGGCTAATGAACAAGACAGTCAGTCTAGTGAAAGTCTATTGGAGTAACGATGAGAGAGACTGTACTTGGAAGACTAAGAGCAGGATTAGAGAAGCTTATCCTGATTTGTTTGATGGTATGTTTTACCTTTTTTTTAATTTGATTGCATACCTTATTGAAATTTCGAGGACGAAATTCCTTAAGGAAGGGAGTCTATAACACTCCATATTTTTAGTAACCTTATTTATGATATTTAATTAAATAAATAAAATAAAATATTTAAGGTGATTAGTGGATTGAGGTTTGTGATTAATAAAGGGTAGTCGTGCCTATATGTACAATGAACTAAGGGACTAAGATGGCAATAAGTGTTAGGAAATAAGGGAGGGAAAAATGGGAAATATAATAAGCTTATACCCTAATCCCTTAGGAAATCAAAAAACATGTTCATTTCATATTCTCTCAAGCAAAAGATTTTTAAGGCCAACCACCATAAACAAGAGGAAGAAGATAAAAGCTTGGATTCAGGACAAGAAGTAAATCAACTTGTTCAAGATCAAATCTCACATCTTTTAATTACAAAACTAAGGTGAATAATTACTACATCTCACTTTTCTTATGGTTTTTGGTTTTAATGATAATTCGAAGTATATTTGCATGATAATGCCATGTTTAGGATGATTAAATATTTATTTATACTTGTTGATGATTTAAGCATGTTCATATTGATTTTTGTGATATGTTTGATATAAAACCCTATTAAATGACATCAAAATACCTTGCAAATTTAAATATGGATCAGAAATGATATTCTAGAGATGAGTTACAATTTTCATAATTTTCTAAATTATTGTGGGTTTTATATTAATTTTCTAGTGAACAAAATGATTAATTGGCTTTTAAGTTATTCACAGTTAAATAAATAATCATTTTTGTCTAAAATTTATATATGTAGAAACACATTGAATTGATTTTTTGGAATTTTTATAGAATTTTTCTATGTGTTTTGGTAAATATGTAAAATTATGTAAGGTATGAGACTTATTTGTTTTATATATTTAATTAAGGAGAATGAGCATTTTGTAAAATAAAATCATTGTTTATTTCTGAAAATATTGGTTGCACTTTCAAAAAAGAGATTAAACACCTAATGAAAGTTTGACAAACAATAAGAGGTTAGTTTAAAAGTTTTCTCTTTTATGTTAGAAATGAAGTATACATGTTTTCAGCATATTCCGCTACTTTAGTACCAAAGGATCCGACCTAGACCTTTCGCCACCATCAATTTCGAAACTAATGCGCATGGTATCAATACACTTGGTACACAGCGAATTGGATAGAGGCGGAAGGTATAGGATCGATACGTAGGTTTTCGAAGGCGTTAAAGCAAGCATTTGTTTTTAAAATGAAGTAGCACCTACTTTATTTTCGAAGAGTTAGCTTTCGAGTGGGTTGGCTTCCGACCGGGTCAAATGACTTTAAATGCTCTTTTGTTTTAAGTAATGCTTTCGAAGGGGTCGAAACCATTAGCTGCCGCCTTTCTACCTTTTGAATTTAATGGTTTTGGAAGTATACTTAGCTTTTAAAATTATCCATTTCTCCAATGCTTTCGAAGGGATGGTTTCGACAGGATCAGTTTTTTACTTAAGGATAGCTTTTGAAAGGTAGGCTTTCAACTTAAATGAACTATAGACTCTTTTTTTCTGATTGAAGTATAACCCAATAGTTTCGAAAGAGATGATTCAAATGATTTTGAATGGTTTTTTCACATGTTTTGAATTGAACCCAAGCGCTTTCAAAAGATTTGAGTTTCTAAAAGTTTTGATGCTTTCGCAAGGTATTCAAAATGATTTTGACGGGGTGGCTCCCCAAAGGGTTTCGAAGGAGTCGATAGGTAGTGTCTTTCTGAGGGTTTCGAAAGGGTTGAAATGGAAGGTTTTTCCAAATGTTTATAAAGACAATATTTCAAAGTGTTTTAAGATACGATATCTAAGGTTTTAAAGCTTTCGAAAGGAAGGTTTTCAAAGGTTTCGAAAGGACTTTGAGAATGGTTTCAAAAGGAAGGTTTTGGCCTTTCGGCCTAGGTAAATGAAAGGGTTTTACTTGGTTTCGAAAGGGTTGCTTTCAATGGTTTAGGAATGGGCACTTTCAATGCATTCAAAAGGGTTACTTTCAAGTGTTTAAATGTTCTCATCAATTAAGATTTGAGTAAACTATATATATTGTATGGTAAGTGATTTTAAGAAAAACGTAAAGTATATGTATTTTCCTTGTGTGAGTTTGAATTAAAGGTTTTAAATCATTTTGAAAAAGTTTTCAAGGAAAATTATGGTAAGGGATCCCTAAGCAAAATGACTCAGACATTAGAATACAAAATGGGATCGGTATAGGGTCACATCTATAAATTAGCCATTGGCCCCGATTAATTTTTGTCCAAAATTCCGGCGTGTATGGCTTTGTCCCGTGTAAGACTAAAATTATGATTACACACAAAAGTGAATATATGTAACATACCAAAATTTAACAGTTTTGATTAGTAAATGTTGAACTTTTATAATATAATTTAAAAAGTTTCAAAATAAATAAATAATAAGTGATAAATTAAATGAATAAAAAAAATCTTTTGAATTTAAAAAAAATTGTAATACAAAAAGTTTTAAAATCATTTAAATCTAAATTTTGATTCATATATGTGAATATATATGTATTAGTGCATATGTGGGTAGATTTGAAATTTATATATTGAATCTTATTTTAATTTGAATTTAAATTTTAAAATAAATGTTTTGTAAAATAATTTGATTTATAAACGTATATCTATGCAAATTAGTATAATATGTATTTAAAAATTCAAAAAACTCTCTTTTAATAATTTGCATTAATATAAAGCTAATATCTTAATGTATGTTTAAATGCAAATTAAAATAATGTAAAATACTTTGTTAATAAAAGAAGGAATTTTTTTTACAAGTGTTAAATTAATAATAACTATGGTGACAAGTGTAATTCAAGGGAAGAAAAGTTAAACAAGTGTCATTTGTATCATTTTCTTTTACTTAAAAATTTTATAGAAAAATAAAATAAAATTATACAAGTCATTTATCTTCTCCTCTTATTCATTTCAAAGAAAAACCTGTAAAATCTTACATCAGAAAAAAAAGGATATTCATCAAAAAACAAGCCTAACCTCCTCAACTTTGAAATTAAGAAAACACATTCCAGAAAAAATCTGTAACAAAAATCTTCCTCTAAATATCTAAAGCTAAAAGAAGAATTCATAGTTGAATTCAAATCATCAACATACGTTACAGAATCAAGCAAGTGAATTTCAAAAATTAAAGGGAGAATCAGGGATTAACTCAAGAAAAAAAGAAACAGCAATATACAAAGCTTAAGCTTAGAGGCCAACGAGTTCTTCCTTTGTTTCAACTAAAAAAATTTAATGTAAGTAATTTCATTTTTGTTACTTGTTGTTAATGTTATACGTCTAGTATACCAAAACAGAGAATAATCAAATATAAACTCGTCACACAAGTTTATAACTCAGATTTCCACTACACTGGAATTCTGTAGTAAATATAATAACAATATGAACGTTGTAAATGAATTACAACAACAATGTTATACTATTGTAAGAAATAGTACAACTTATAAATAGGAAAGATTACAGTGAATCTAACCAGTATATAAAGGAAATTCCATCTGAGGCTTGTCGTAACAATTTCCTTAAGAATTTTATTTCAAAACTCTCCCAAGATACAGCAGACGTAATCTGCACGAGATTGTAATGAGTATGTCGACTCTGTGATATATATATGGAATATAGAGCAACGGAGCAAAGAAGCAGAAGAAATTAGATTGGAATAGAATGAGAATGTGATCAGTATTCTCTCCTATTTATAATTTCGTCTGCAACCCTTCGAACAGTCGCGTCCGCTTGACGGGTCGCACCCGTTGCCTTTTGGTCGCTGCTGTTCGTTAACGAGTCGCACCCGCTCGCTACTGGCTTGCACCCATTCGTACCGCCTGGTACTGTTTCGCCTGCACTGCTTCAGTCAGGTCGCACCCGTTCGCGTTTGGCCACACCTGTTTACTTCTAACGGGCCGCACCCGCTACTGTTCGCCTCTAACGGGTCGCGCCTCTTCAGTTATTCGCGTCCGCTTATGAACAGTCGCATCTCCTCAGGAAAAAAAAACCCTGCGTCTGTTCACCCGCCCGCTTCTCTTTAAATTCCAGGCCCAGCCCAGTTTCAGACGAAGCCCAAAACCGTTAAACAATGGCCTAGTAAAAAGAATGGTCATTTTAGACCCGTACCCATACCCGAACCCGAGCCCGGCCCGGTTCGGTCGGACGGACGGCGGCGGCGGCGGCGCGCGCGCGCGTGTGGTGGTGATGCATGATCTCCCTCCTCACAACGAAGCATACATTTGGGAGCCCCAGGCCCCCAACCTCCTCATGAGAAAGCTATATTTAAACCAATATAGCTCTCACAATTTGGAGATGTGGGACTTGTATTTTTCATTCATTTTGCTTTTTAGGAATTCCAACAATCCCCCACATGAATGATAATATACATATCCCCCACACAAAGCGAAATATCATAGAGTACATATGGAATAATGCTTTACCGTGGATAAGTAGATATTTCACTTTGAACTTTCCCTAGTTAAAACTTATCGGATCTACTTGGCTAATCGGTGAATTATTTCATCTTGAACCGTCGACCTTTATTGTATATCTAGACAATAAGCTTTACGAAGCATTGATTCCCTTCTCATCCAATCTCTTGGTTGTGTTCATTTTGGTCCTGAACAATTTTTGGTTCTACGAGTGTTTTTAGAGAATAAAAGCCTTTGAATATTCTCATAGAGCCGACCCAGCTCACACTAACATAGGTGATCGCAACCATTAAGAGTATCCTACATATACCCCACTTGTTATTGTCAAGATATGGTCATCATTAAAAAACATAGTTTTAACCTTTAAACACCTCTGTAGGCATGCATTTATATTTTGCACCATAGGAATGGAGTTGGACTATGTCCACGTAAATGCATTACGTCTTGAGTTATTCAGAACTGGTTTGCCTATTGATCCTAGTCCGTGGGATCTCCATTCGCTAGGATAGGTTTCCGTATAAGATAACTCTTGATGGTTTAGGCTTTTAAGCCCATTCCCCTCGATGCGCAGTCAATTTTCTCTCTTGATAAACCTTTAGTAAATGGATCCGCTAGGTTATCATTTGTTCTCACATAATCTATGGAAATAGTTCCATTTGAGAGTAACTGCCTAACTGTATTATGGCGTCGACGAATATGTCGTGACTTTCCATTATACACAAAGTTTTGCGCTCTGCTTAGCGCTGCTTGGTTATCACGGTGTATGCATATGGCCGGTACAGGTTTAGGCCAAAACGGAATATCTTCTAAAAAGTGACGAAGCCATTCTGCTTCTTCGCCTGCTTTATCTAATGCAATGAACTCTGATTCCATAGTGGATCGAGCTATGCATGTTTGCTTAGTAGATTTCCATGACACCGCTGCCCCTGCTAGGGTAAAGACATAACCACTCGTTGATTTTGATTCCTCTGAATCTGCAATCCAGTTTGCATCACTATATCCTTCTAAGACGGCATGATATTTTCCATAATGTAAGGAATAGTTAGTGGTATTTTTTAAATATCCAAGCACTCTCATTAGTGCTTTCCAGTGTTCCTTCCCTGGATTGCTTATATACCTGCTCAATCGACTTACTGCATAAGCTATATCTAGTCTTGTGCAATTCATGAGATACATGAGACATCCTATTACACGAGAATATTCCAGTTGCATTACACTCTCATTAGTGTTTTTGTGCAGTACTTCTGATGGATTAAAAGGTGTATTTACTCCTTTAATTTCAAAATTTTGAAATCTTTCAATCACTTTGTCTACATAGTGTGACTGAGACAATTCAATTCCATTAGGAGTTCTTATTATTTTGATTCCCAAAATAACGTCTGCAATTCCTAAGTCTTTCATATCGAAATTGCTAGTTAACATTTTCTTTATGGTCTCTATGACTTGAGTATTTGGACCAAATATTAGCATATCGTCTACATATAGACAAATCAGCACATATGATTGTCCAATTTGTTTATAATAAACACACTTATCGCATTCATTTATACGAAAACCATTTCTTATCATGACACTATCAAATTTTTCGTGCCATTGTTTTGGAGCTTGTTTTAGTCCGTATAATGATTTTACTAATCTACAGACTTTGTTTTCATTTCCTTTGGAAATAAATCCCTCAGGTTGCTCCATGTAAATCTCCTCATCGAGATTTCCATTTAAGAATGCTGTTTCTACATCCATCTGATGAATCTCTAAATTATAGATGGATGCAATTGCTATTAACATTCTTATAGAGGTTATTCGTGTTACCGGCGAATATGTATAAAAAAAGTCTACTCCTTCTTTTTGACGATATCCTTTGGCTACTAATCTGGCTTTATACTTGTCGATAGAGCCATCTGCTTTCATTTTCTTCTTGAAAATCCATTTGCAGCCAATTGGTTTTATTCCTGGTGGAATACCAACAATTTTCCAAGTTTTATTACTTAGAATTGAATCAATCTCACTTTGGATTGCTTCTTTCCAACATGAGGATTCAGGAGATGACATTGCTTCCTTGTACGTTTGAGGTTCGTGTTCTAACATATAAGTTAAAAAATCCGAACCAAATGTTTTGGAAGTTCTTCCCCTTACGCTTCTTCTTGGTTCAACCTCCTCGTTGTCCTGATGAGTTTCATCTTTACATGTCTCATCTCTGTTATCTCTTGTCCTTTTTGGGACAGGATTTCCATCGTTTCTTTTATGTGGGAACACATCTTCAAAGAACGAGGCATCTCTTGATTCCATGATTGTATTTACATGAATATCATTTATATCAGACTTGAAAACCAAAAATCTGTAGGCACTACTATTTTGGGCTGGCCCAAGATAATAACAATCTACTGTTTTTGGTCCAAGTTTGACTCTCTTGGGAGGCGGAACAGGAACTTTTGCCAAGCACCCCCACACTTTGAGGTATTTAAAGCTTGGTTTGTGTCCTTTCCATATCTCATATGGAATTGTTCCCGTTTTATTGTGAGGAACTTTGTTTAATATGTGATTAGACATATTCAAGGCTTCCCCCCACAAGTTCGTCGGTAGACCAGAAGTTAAAAGCATGGCAGTAATCATGTCTTTTAACGTTTTGTTCTTCCTCTCGGCTACACCATTTTGTTGTGGTGAATATGGAGCTGTTGTTTGATGAATTATACCATTTTCGGTACAGAACTGTTCAAATGGTGATTCATATTCTCCACCTCGATCAGATCTCAATATCTTGATCTTTTTATTTAACTGATTTTCTACCTCAGCCTTGTATTTTATAAACGCTGTTATTGCTTCATCTTTACTATTTAAAAGATATACATAGCAATATCGCGTATAATCGTCAATAAAAGTAATGAAATACTTTTTCCCACCTCTTGTAGGTAATTATTTAAAATCACATAAATCTGTATGTACCAAACCTAATGGTTCGGTGCTTCTGTTAACAGATTTAAATGGTTGTTTGACCATTTTTGCTTCTACACATGTCTCACATTTGTATTTTTTATCTACATGGAACTTTGGAATTAATCCCAAGTTTGATAATGTTTTCATTTTACGGAAATTTATGTGTCCCAATCTATCATGCCAAAGTAAAATTTCGTGCTCAAGCAAATAAGAAACTTCAATTTTATTAATAGCACAATCAGAATACATAGTTTTATTGCCGATAACGGCTACATTTGCCTTAAATAGGCCATCACATAAATATCCCCTTCCTATATATATTCCAGCTTTGGACAGAACCATCTTGTCTGACTCAAATACCATCTTGAATCCCTTCTTTGATAGGACTGCACCAGAGATGAGATTCTTGCGTATGTCTGGAACGTGGAGCACGTCATTCAACTTGACAGTTTTTCCAGAAGTAAACTTGAGGATTACTGTGCCACTGCCTTCGATCATGGAAACTACAGAATTACCCATGTAGAGTTTTTCTTCGTGATCGAATTTCTGATATGTAGAAAACATGGTTTTATCAGAACAAACATGACGAGTAGCGCCCATATCTACCCACCATTGGTTAGGATTCTGAACCAGATTGCATTCAGATACCACCGCCGAGAAGTTGGACTCGTCTACTTCCATGTTATCCACTATATTTGCCTCTTTATTGTGTTCCTTCTTGTGTCTGCAATCTTTAGCGGCATGTCCAACTTTTCCACAAACCCAACATTCGCCATTAAACTTCTTGGTTCGTTTGTTGTCTTTTGATTTGTTGTCTTGAGCTTCTGGAAACTCTTTTTTTGTTTTTGGTCTTCGACCCTTCAGCCACAAATGCCTCCTCGCTTGATTTTGTAACTGCACGGTTGTCTGCCTCAACTTTTAATCGGACTATGAGATCCTGCAAAGAGATTTCCTTCTTTTTATGCTTTAGATAATTGCGGTAATTTCTCCGCGACAGCGGCAGTTTTCCCGTGATGGCTTCAACCAAAAATGATTCTCCAACCTTATGACCTTCCGCCTCGAGTTCATGAATGATGATTTGCAGTTCATGTAGTTGAGCGGTTACTGGTTTGGAGTCAACCATCTTGTAGTCCATGAATTTGTCTACAATAAATTTCTTAAGACTGATATTCTGCGTCTTGTATTTTGCGGTAAGTGCATTCCAGAGTTCTTTTGACGTCTTTAAAGGCTGATATACTTTGTATAGCACCTTGTCGAGACAATTCAGAATATAGTTTCTGCATAAAAAATCGGAATGCTTCCACATATTCACCTCTGCTTCCTTGCCTGGTGCAGGAATCGGTTCCTCCTCGTCGAGGTACTTTTGTAGACCGAGCGTGGTGAGATAAAACAACATCTGATTCTGCCATGTCAAGAAATCATCACCATCTCCCTTGAACGGTTCAGGTCTGTTGTGAGTAGTATTCTTTGAAAATTCTACGGTTGCCATCTCTGTTTTAGTAAGAAAACAGTAAAATTCCTAAGATGTTATACGTCTAGTATACCAAAACAGAGAATAATCAAATATAAACTCGTTGCACAAGTTTATAACTCAGATTTCCACTACACTGGAATTCTGTAGTAAATATAATAACAATATGAACGTTGTAAATGAATTACAACAACAACGTTATACTATTGTAAGAAATAGTACAACTTATAAACGGGAAAGATTACAGTGAATCTAACTAGTATATAAAGGAAATTCCGTCTGAGGCTTGTCGTAACAATTTCCTTAAGAATTTTATTTCAAAACTCTCCCAAGATACAACAGACGTAATATGCACGAGATTGTAATGAGTATGTCAACTCTGTGATATATATGGAATATAGAGCAACAGAGCAAAGAAGCAGAAGAAATTAGATTGGAATAGAACGAGAATGTGATCAGTATTCTCTGCTATTTATAATTTCGTCCGCATCCCTTCGAACAGTCGCGTCCGCTTGACGGGTCGCACCCGTTGCCTTTTGGTCGCTGCTGTTCGTTAACGAGTCGCACCCGCTCGCTACTGGCTTGCACCCATTCGCACCGCCTGGTACTGTTTCGCCTGCACCGCTTCAGTCAGGTCGCACCCGTTCGCGTTTGGCCGCACCTGTTTGCTTCTAACGGGCCGCACCCGCTATTGTTCGCCTCTAACGGGTCGCGCCTCTTCAGTTATTCGCATCCGCTTATGAACAGTCGCATCTCCTCAGGAAAAAAAACCCTGCGTCTGTTCACCCGCCCGCTTCTCTTTAAATTCCAGGCCCAGCCCAGTTTCATACGTAGCCCAAAACCGTTAAACAATGGCCTAGTAAAAAGAATGGTCATTTTAGACCCGAACCCGAACCCGAACCCGAGCCCGGTTCGGTCGGACGGACGGCGGCGGCGGCGCGCGCGCACGTGTGGTGGTGATGCATGATCTCCCTCCTCACAACGAAGCATACATTTGGAAGCCCCAGGCTCCCAACCTCCTCATGAGAAAGCTATATTTAAACCAATATAGCTCTCACAATTTGGAGATGTGGGACTTGTATTTTTCATTCACTTTGCTTTTTAGGAATTCCAACAGTTAAAAGATTAAGTAAGTAAAATAAATCAATGATTTAAACAAGTTCACACAAAATTTGTCGCAGCTAACAAATTCAAATCAAGCTAAGAAGAAAAAAAGGGAAAAAATTCCAGGTTTTGATTTTCAGAAAGAAACTGTCTCTGCAAAAAATTTCAGGTGAGTAAACATCCCTAAGATCTGATGTTTGATGTATTGTTTGAATGTAGAATTTTAAACAAGTTTGAATATTGGTTTGCATGCAACAAAATTGTGAATGAGTTATGAATTTGCCTGTGCATTTTACTAAACCTGATTTAGCTACAGGTTTTTAGGAAAAAACTGTCAAAAGAAAAAACTCCAAATTCTTCATCTCAGTTCTGATTAGATTGAAGGATCATAACAAAAAGTGTTTAAATTCATTTAAGATTGAGATTTAAAAACATTTAAAAGAATAATACTCAGGATATAGAGTCTGGAACAAGAAAACACAGTGAAACTCAATTTATAACTTAAAATTTAAATTCTTTAATTCTTCAATCTGATCATATAAACTAAATCACCTTTGAAATTGTTGAATTTTAAGACTAAAATCATGATTTTAAGTTACGTGTGGAGGGAGCATTTTGACATTGAACTGGGTAGGCATATTTGGGTTTTTCTAGCAACAGAGGTGATTTGGATGGTCGTGACTTGGCATGGAGGTGGAAGGGCCTACGATGAGTTGGGGAAAAATACGTGGAAGTGTCCTAGTCCACTGTGGTGACGGCGGCGAGGAGATTAAGATTTTAACCCTAACTTAGGCAATGGTCGAAAAAAATGGTCGCTGGACTTCGTGCGTGCATCGAGTTGCATGTGGATTTGGGAGGTGATAGCTGGATGGATGAGGGATTCGTGACCGGAGGCTAGAATTTTCTGGTGGTCGGCGTCGATAGTTCGAGGTGATTTTTAGGTGGTCGGTTTCATTCAAATGGGTTTGATCGAGCTCGATTTTGAATTTATTATCGTTTTGATGATCTGAGTGATTGCGTTGACGTAGAGAGAGGTTGTCGACTTGTTGGCAATGGCGGTGTTGATTGGAGTTGATCAAATTGATGGTGCACGTACACCGTGCATTTGCGTATGCCTGGGGATATTGACGATGGAAGATGAAGTAGACTCGAGGGAAGCTTCGGGGGATAGGGATTTAAACTCGAGTTTTGACTTGAAGTGAATTTGGCGGTTGTTCGTGTTGTACTTGGAAAAAATTTTGAAAATAAGAAAAATAACAGCTCGGGTCAAATTTTGTAGAAAGTCGAAGCAAACAGCAAAATCTTCCGGGGAAGACTCGAAGTGGCCTCGGATTTTATATACAAAACAGTTTTGCTTTAAAATGAAAATTTAACTTTTTGAACGATTTTAAATGCCTTTTATTAAATGATGATTTTATTTGAGCTTTAGCTAATTAAGGTTTAAACAAGACATTTTAAAGTAATTAAACTCAATTCAAATTTTGTTACATTTATTCAAGAATTTATTTATATAAATTAATAATGAAATTAAGGAAGGAAATCAAAATAAATGTTATTTAAGCAAAACTTAATCTTTTAACTAACTGATGTAATAGAGATAATTTATAATATAAGCTTTATAGAAAAATCAAAGTAATTAATTTATCTTTTGATTTATTAAATAATTGAAGATTTGATCATATAATTACTTGAGAAGTAATTACTTAAATTTAAGGTTTAATTAATAAATAAAAGTAATTAGGGTTTCATTAATTAACAATTAAGGATTTATTAATTAGGGTAATATTAAGGAATGCTTAATTAATGAAGATAATTAGAAATTTAATTAATCTTTAGGAATAACGAATCATTGATTAAAATTATTAATGAATTAATTTTTTGATTAATTAGTTTAATTCACACAATTTATTCATTGTAGTTGTATATGATTCATAACTATTGTATGATGAGTATTAATTGACATCTCTAATTGTAATCGTGATGCTATGTGATATGAATTGTTTTGTGCTAAGCTGTGATCCTATATTTTCTGTGTGAATATGAAACCCCTTTTTGCCCGTAACGGCATTTAAATTTCGATGCGACAGGGAGTCAGATTTCAGGATGTTATCCGAAACCCACATCGAACCTGTGAATCTTTGTAAATGACGTATCCACATGTTTTTTAAATTTACATTCACTATTCTGATTAACCGGGAGAGGAACTTTGTGTCATATAGCCCACTCCGAATAGTGATTCGACGAATGGAGAGCATTTGAAGACCTGTGGTGAAGACCGGGTGTCTTCGAAAACGATAGGACAACCTATCGATTGACTCCGCACCGAGTTGCTCCTGTATAGGGATTCCCTAAGTGATGGGAAGTTCGATCGGGATTGTGGACGCCCGAATTTGCAAGGGCTTCTTCCTTTATTGGACAAAGTGCCTTCGGTTCTGTTCGAACCCGAAACAGACTTGTATGGTCGTGTGTCTGACACTACACTTTGAGATATAAAGCCGATTCCTTTCAAATACATATTTGTCGGTGGCGGAGAACTTATTCTCTTAGCTTAACACCCTTCTCTGAGACGTACGAGCTCAGAGGGTATGTAGTTGAAGGTTATCAGCAATATACTCCCAATTTGGTAGTGTGACACGCTAAGTGCTGCTGTGTATTACTGATCATTTGCTGATCATTTGTTGATCAAAGCATGGCTTTTGTGAAAAGCATAGCTTTGTGGACGAGACTTCGTCGAACCTCACAACCCGGTAATGGTCGAAAAAGGAAAGATGCAGCAAGGTTATTGGGGGTAGCGCCCCTTAGGGTATGTGCATTTCCTTCTGGATAGAAGTGGTATCATGGTATGGAGCCCAGATACTTAACTTATGTGGATATCGCAAACATATATATTAATTTGTGATTATTGTTGTTTGGGGCCTCGGATAAAGGTTGGTTACAACCGGGGGATGGATACTCGTATCAGTAGTTACCTAGTTATAGAGGTAACCTGGCCTAGTGTTGGCAGAGATCCGGTTGGATTATCGGGACGTCCCTCCAAAGGTGTACCCACGTGGCCCGGGATGTTCCTTAGCCTGACCATTTGTTGGAAATTAAATAACCAATACGAACCCAGTACGGTTTTTAGTTGTATTACCTGCTATTTACTTATGTTGGTCACCACTGTTTAGATGGTAGCTATAGTAGGCATAGTTCGGAATGTCTATGCTGGCTAACATTAATATTATACTTTCGAAAATGTTTTCACACTATGCACTAATAATAATATTTAAAATGTTTCCTCGTATTAAACATTTTTGACTGTCATAAGGAGAAATCTCCTCCAAGTCTGCATTTGCATTGTGTGTGGCGGAAAGCCTTATGGCAGTTTCATTTTCAAAAAGCATTGAGAATTTCTTTCAAATTCTTTTGTTGCTTTCGATTTAAATAAACTTCTTTTATTTCAAACTACTATTTTGTTTACTCATACGAGTCCCATGACTGACCCGGAGTTTATTGTTCCTTTTCTAAACTCTGGGTGCCCATAATTTCCACATGGGCAGCCTAGTAGCAGGTCTTCCGTGTTTTGGAGCTAGCTGGATTTTTAAAGTCATATGGTTTGGAGGCTACTGGTTTTTGAAGGTTTTAACTTGGAGATATTTTTGAAAACTTTTGGATCTTAAAGATTCTCGTTTTGGAATTTCAATGTTGCCTTATATCTTTAAAGACTTTCTTGAAATGCAATCACTTGTGATTATATCATGATGGTCTATTTTGAAGTTGTGTTGTATATATAAAAAAAATACTCTGATGTTGGTGATGTTGTTGTAATGATATAGTGATGTTGTATCTGGGATATTAATGTTGGCTGTTTTATTTTTCGCTGTTTATATTCATCTAATGTTGTTATACGCTCCATCCAAACTGGAATTCGACGTTCGAATCTCCGACAGTCGAATACAAGTGAGGTATTTGATGTCGATTTTGAACGCTGAACTACGGGTCGTGACAAGTGGTATTGGAGATAAAGGTTGAGTAAGAACTTTAGCTACAAAGTATAACACGTTAGATGGCTCATTAGAGATAGGGTGAAGTATACCCTAGATGAGTACAAACCGAGACTGACACCTCAAATTTTCTTAGTCTATTTTCTTTAACTGCCGATATTCCTTAAGATATCTCGTCTGAATCTCTAAATCAAGTTTCTTACTAATTACAGATAGTAAGAATGAGCGAGCGAAGAGGTAGAGCTAGGGGTCAAGGGAATAATACAACAGCGATTCAAGTTTCCCCTTCAGCAGAAGCAGTTATGCCTACTCAGTATCAGCCAAATCTGGCTGATTTGTATAAGAGTTTCACAACACTGGGTGGTAGGCCGTTTACCGGCAAAGAGTCAATTATTGAGGCCCAGGCTTGGATAAGATCATGTGAAAAGATCTTTAAAGGGCTTAAGCTGTAAGATGATCAAATGCGTCTCATTGCTTCTTGGCAACTACAAGCTGAAGCCTCAGCTTGGTGGGAAACAGTTACAATAGATGAACCTGAAGAAGAATTTACTTGGAGTCGATTTAAGGAGGTATTTGAAAAGCGCTATATGCCATCGGCAGGAATTTCCCGAATGTATCAAGAATTTCTGGACTTAAAGCAAGGAGGCTTGTCTTTTGAGGAGTACTTAAACAAGTTCAACGAACTATCTCGTTTCAGTCCGGAGTTGGTGAATACGCCTCTAAAGAAAAATGAAAAGTTCATCCATGGAATGAACAAGAAGTATCACGAAAGGATGACAGCACACGTCAAAGAATCTTTTTCTGATCTTATTGATATGGTATATAGGTATGCCACTTTGGATATGCAGGAGATTCCAAGGAAAAGCGGGAATTCAAGTAATCGGAATTGGAAGAAAAGAAAGTTTGGGTGCAAGAAGCCACATCAGGGCAAGGAGAAGAGGAGCAGTCAAGGAAATTCGACTAGGAATGTAACTTGTTACAATTGCCAAGGGAACGAGAATTATTCAAACAACTGTAAAAACCCGAAGAAGCAAGTTAAGAAGGAACAACCTGCGAAGAATGTTCAACGAGTTAGAGAATGTTATAATTGTCACAAGCCTGGGCATGTTGTTAAGAATTGCCCGGTGATGAAATAAGAAAGGTGGCAAATGTTTATGCGATAAAGGAAGACCCTTCAACTTTGAAAGCTGATAAAGGAAAAGATGTTCTGGAAGGTAACCTTACTATTTATGATAAAGTTGTTAGAGTTTTATTTGACACGGGAGCTTCACATAGCTTTATCTCCCAGCAAACTGTAATTGAGTTGGAACTTAAAACTAAATTTGTTAACGACCCTATTTTCATGAAAAATCCGGTTGGAGGTCCCACAAATCTTTGTTTGTATTGTAGGAAAGTCCCTATTTCATATGCTTGTTGTCAATTTCCTATCAACCTTTATATCCTCGAATTTAATGAATTTGAAATCTCACTTGGAATGAACTGGTTATCGAGATACGAAGCTAAATTGGATTGTAATAATCGGACAATTTTAGTCAAAACAAACCTTGGAAATTTTATTGAAATCTCTGTGAGGATCCGAGTCCCAAGAGAGATAAATTAATGTATACTTTGGGATATCTTGAACCCAGTCTGGAGTTTATACCTGTTGTTCGGGAATTTTTCGACGTATTTGAAGAAGTGAAATCCTTACCCTCACACAGAGAAATAGAATTCTGAATTGACTTAGTACCCAATGCCCGTCCTGTCGTCCACGCAAGTCGCACGACGTCACCTAGGGAAAGAATTGAATTAGTCAATCAAACATGAGATTTTCTAGAAAAAGGATTGATTCGCCCTAGTGTTTCCGAATGGGGTTCAGCTATCGTGTTTGTGGCTAAATCAGACGGATCTTTAAGATTGTGTGTAGACTACTGCGATCTCAATAAACAAACTCTCAAGAACAAATTCCCTTTACCTAGAATCGACGAGTTATTCGATCAACTTCATGGCTCTCGATTCTTTTCTAAGATGGATTTAGCTCAAGGATTCCATCAACTATGAATAGCCGAGGATTGTGTTCATTTAACTGCCTTTAGGGGTCCTAACATGTTCTATGAATGGTTAGTCATGCATTACGGACTAACCAACGCTCTCGCGCACTTCGTAGATTTAATGACCTGTGTGTTTCGAGAAGTACCGAACAAGTTTGTCCTTGTATTTATTGATGATATCTTGATTTACTCCAAAACGGAAGGGGAGCATGCTGAACATCTTAGAATTGTTTTGGAGATATTGAGGAGGAATATCCTATTCGCTAAATTCTCTAAATGTCACTTTTGGGTCAAAGAAGTCAGATTTCTCCGTCTTATTATTAACGAAGAAGGGATTTTTGTTGATCCAAGCAAGATTTCTGCAATTCTGGACAGGAAACAACCCACTACTCCTAGAGAAGTTCGAAGTTTTCTGGGTTTAGCGAGATATTATAGAAAGTTTGTCCAGGATTTTTCTAAGTTGGCCAGTCCACTAACTAAGCTAACAATGAAGAATGCTAAATTCGATTGGACTCCAAAGTGTGATGAAGCTTTTCAGGAATTGAAAAGGAGATTAACTACCGCTCCCGTTCTCGCTATCATTAACGAAAACCAAGGGTTATTCGTCTATACTGATACTTGTGGAGACGGTTTGGCTGCGGTGCTAATGCAAAATGGAAAAGTAATTGCCTACGCGTGTAGACAATTACGGCGCATGAGAGAAATTACCCAACAAACGATTTGGAGCTTTTAGATGTTATTTTCACTCTGAAAATCTGGCGACACTATCTTCTGGGTAAGAACTTTTTCAGCTCTCTTAACGATATAAGAAATTTAACTTAACTAAATAAATATAATTAATGAACTCTCCCCGTTTTAGGTGAAAATTTTGAATTATTCACCGATCACAAATCTTTAAAGTATCTCTTCATCCAGAAAGATTTAAATCTACGGCAACAACGATGGTTAGAATTTGTAGCGTCATATGACCTAGATATTCTATATACTCCCGGTAAAGCCAATGTAGTTGCCGATGCATTAAGTAGAAAGCACGCTATTCTTGCTCATCTCGTTATCACTCCTACTCTTTTTAAGAGAATCGCAAGCAAGCAATATGAAGATGAGTTTCTTTGGGGAATTCATAAAAGAATTTACCAAGGAGAAGACACTAGTTTTAAGATGGATAGTAGGGGAGTTATAAGGTTGAAAGGAAGAATATGTGTTCCAGACTTCCCTGATTTGAAGCGTGAAGTTTTAGATGAATGCCATAAATCAAAACTCAGTATCCATCCAGGAGTTAATAAAATGTATAGAGATATCAAAAGAACCTTCTGGTGGAAGACAATGAAAAGAGATATATCTACATATGTGAGTCGTTGTGCTACCTGTCAGCAAATTAAAAGCGACCAGAAGAAGATGGCGGGTTTACTCCAGCCTTTGGAGGTGCCAAAATGGAAATGGGATCAGGTATCAATGGATTTTATCGATGGATTGCCATGAACCAAGAAGGGAAATGAAGCAATTTGGGTTATAGTGGACCGTCCAACCAAAACTGCTCACTTCATTCCAGTGAAATCCACTCGGACAACAGCAAGTTTAGCTGAGCTATATATCAAAGAGATTGTTCGTCTCCATGGTATACCGAGCAGTATAGTGAGTGATCGTGACCCGATTTTCACTAGTAGATTTTGGGAAGCATTTCAGGCCACGTTGGGAATAAAGCGAAACTTCAGCACTGCTTAGCACCCACAGTCTGATGGGCAGACTGAAAGGATAAATCGAATATTAGAGGATCTTTTACGAGCTTGTATTCTCGACTTTGGTGGTTCTTGGGTAGACTATTTACATTTGGTCGAATTTTCATATAATAACGGCTATCAAGCCAGTATCGAAATGGCTCCTTTTGAGGCTTTCTATGGACGACCGTGTCGATCACCGGCATGCTGGATTGAATCCGGTGATAGACTCGTCCTTGGACCAGACATGATTAGGGAAGCCACTAAAAAGGTTGATTTTATTCGAAAAAAGTTAATAGCTGCTCAGAGTCGCCAGAAGAGTTATTACGACCGCAGAAGAAGAGCTTTGGAATTTCAAGTTGGAGATTCCGTTTTCTTGAAAGTATCTCCAATGCGGGGTATGTTAAGATTTGGAGAGACTGGTAAATTGGCACCGCGATACATTGGTCCAATTCCTATTTTGGAAAGGATTGGCCGTCTAGCATATCGAGTGCAGCTACCTGACTGGTTATCTGGCGTACACGATGTATTTCACGTTTCACATCTTCGAAAGTACATGCACGATCCAGACAGTATTATCGAAGAGGCAGCGCAACAGGATCTAGAGATCACACCAAATTTAACAATTAAAAGAGAACCAATTAAGATTATGGATCGGGACGAAAAGCAATCAAGGAACAAAATTGTGGAGCTGGTTAAAGTGCAGTGGAGCAGTGATCCAAAGGACTGTACTTGGGAAGCAGAAGACAGTATGCAAAAGTCTTATCCCAAATGCAGAGTGGATATCTTGGCTTAAACTGGTAAGCCATTTCTCTAATCCTTTTCTGAATTCGTATATTCTTTGTTTGCTTTCCTCTCTCTTTCAAATTTCGAGGATGAAATTTTCTTAGGAGGGAGAAATTTGTAACATACAAAAATTTATCAGTTTGGATTGGTAAATGTTGAACTTTTGTAATATAATTTAAAAAGTTTCAAAATAAATAAATAATAAGTGATAAATTAAATGAATAAAAAAAATTCTTTTGAGTTTAAATTTTTTTTGAAATACTAAAAGTTTTAAAATCATTTAAATTTAAATTTTGATTCATATATGTAAACATATATGTATTAGCGCATATGTGGGTAGATTTGAAATTTATATACCGATTTTAATTTGAATTTAAATTTTTAAATAAATGTTTTGTAAAATAATTTGATTTATAAATGTATATCTATGCAATTTATGTAATACGTATTTAAAAATTCAAAACACTCTCTTTTAATAATTTGCATTAATATAAAGCTAATATCTTAATGTAATAAATGCAAATTAAAATAATGTAAAATAATTTGTTAATAAAAGGAGGATTTTTTTACAAGTGTTAAATTAATAATAACTATGGTGACAAGTGTAATTTAAGGGAAGAAAAGTAAAACAAGTGTCATTTGTATCATTTTCTTTTACTTAAAAAATTTATAGAAAAATAAAATAAAATTATACAAGTCATTTATCTTCTCCTCTTATTCATTTCAAAGAAAAACCTGTAAAATCTTACTTCATAAAAAAAGAATATTCATCAAAAAACAAGCTTAACCTCCTCAACTTTGAAATTAAGAAAACACATTCCAGAAAAAAATCTGTAACAAAAATCTTCCTCTCAATATCTAAAGCTAAAAGAAGAATTCAAAGTTGAATTCAAATCTTTAACATACATTAACGAATCAAGCAAGTGAATTTCAAAGATTAAAGGGAGAATCAGGGATTAACTCAAGAAAAAAAGAAACAGCAATATACAAAGCTTAAGGTTGCAGGCCGGAGAGTTTTTCCTCTGTTACAACTAAAAAAAAATTACTGTAAGTAATTTCATTTTTGTTATTTGTTGTTAAAAGATTAGGTACGTAAAATTAAATCAATGATTTAAACAAGTTCACACAAAGTTTGTTGCAGCTAACAAATTCAAATCAAGCTAAGAAGAAAAAAAGGGAAAAAATCCAGGTTTTGATTTTCAGAAAGAAACTGTCTCTGCTAAAATTTTCAGGTGAGTAAACATCCCTAAGATCTGATGTTTGATGTATTGTGTGAATGTAGAATTTTAAACAAGTTTGAATACGGGTTTTCATGCAACAAAATTGTGAATGAGTTATGAATTTGCCTATGCATGTTACTAATCCTGATTTAGCTACAGGTTTTTAGAAAAAAATTGTCAAAAGAAAAAACCCCAAATTCTTCATCTCAGTTCTGATTAGATTTAAGGATCAAAACAAAAAGTGTTTAAATTCATTTAAGATTAAGATTTAAAAACATTTAAAAGAATAACACTCAGGATATAGAGCCTGGAACAAAATAACATAGTGAAACTCAATTTATAAATTAAAATTTGAATTCTTTGATTCTTCAATTTGATCATATACAATAAATCACCTTTGAAATTGTTGAATTTTAAGACTAAAATCATGATTTTAAGTTACGTGTGGAGGTAGAATTTTGACATTGAACTGGAAAGGCATATTTGGGTTTTTCTAGCAACAGAGGTGATTTGGATGGTTGTGACTTGGCATGGAGGTGGAAGGGCCAACGATGAGTCGGGGAAAAATACGTGGAAGTGTCGTAGTCCACTATGGTAATGGCGGCGAGGAGATTAAGTTTTTAACCGTAATTTAGGCAATGGTCGAAAAAAATGGTCGTTGGGCTTCGTGCGTGCATCGAGTTGCACGTGAATTTGGGAGGTGATAGCTGGATGGATGAGGGAGTCGTGACCGGAGGCTAGAATTTTCTGGTGGTCGGCGTCGACAATTCAAGGTGATTTTCGGGTGGTCGGTTTCGTTCAAATGGGTTCGATCAAGCTCGATTTTGAATTTATTATCGTTTTGATGATCTGAGTGATTGCATTGACGTACAGAGAGGTTGTTGACTTGTTGGCAACGGCGGTGTTGATCGTAGTTGATCAAATTGATGGTGCACGTACACGTGCATTTGTGTGTGCCTGGGGGATGTTGATGATGGAAGATGAAGTAGATTCGAGGGAAGCTTCGGGGGATAAGGATTTAAACTCGAGTTTTGACTTGAAGTGAATATGGGGGTTATTCGTATTGTACTTAGAAAAAAAATTTGAAAAGAAGAAAAATAACAGCTTGGGTCAAATTTCGTAGAAACTCGAAGCAAACAGCAAAATCTTCCGGGGAAGACTCGAAGTGGCCTCGGATTTTATATACAAAACAGTTTTGCTTTAAAATGAAAATTTAACTTTTTGAACGATTTTAAATGCCTTTTATTAAATGATGATTTTATTTGAGCTTTAGCTAACTAAGGTTTAAACAAGACATTTTAAAATAATTAAACTCAATTCAAATTTTGTTACATTTATTCAAGAATTTTTTATATAAATTAATAATGAAAATAAGGAAGGTAATCAAAATAAATGTTATTTAAGAAAAACTTAATCTTTTAACTAACTGATGTAATTGAGATAATTTATAAAACAAGCTCTAAAGAAAAATCAATGTAATTAATTTATCTTTTGATTTATTAAATAATTGAAGATTTGATAATATAATTACTTGAGAAGTAATTACTTAAATTTAAGGTTTAACTAATAAATAAAAGTAATTAGGGTTTCATTAATTAACAATTAAGGATTTATTAATTAGGGTAATTAATTAAGGAATGCTTAATTAATGAAGATAATTAAAGATTTAATTAATCTTTAGGAATAACGAATCATTGATTAATATCATTAATGAATTATTTTTGTGATTAATTAGTTTAATTCACACAATTTATTCATCGTAGTTGTATATGATTGATAACTATTGTATGGTGAGTATTAATTGACATCTCTGATTGTAATCATGATGCTATGTGATATGAATTGTTTTGTGCTGAGCTGTGATCCTGTATTTTCTATGTGAATATGAAACCCCTTTTTGCGTGTAATGGCATTTAAATTTCGAAGCGACAGGGAATCGATTTCAGGATGTTATCTGAAACCCACATCAAACCTGTGAATCTTTGTAAATGACGTATCCACATGTTTTAAAAATTTACGTTCGCTATTCGAATTAGCCGGGAGAGGACCTTTGTGTCATATAACCCATTCTGAATAGTGATTCGATGAATGGAGAGCATCTGAAGACCGATGATGAAGATCGGGTGTCTTCTAAAACGATAGGACAACCTATCGATTATCTCTGCACCGAGTTGCTCCGGTATAGGGATTCCCTAAGTGATGGGAAGTCCGATTGGGATTGTGGACGCCCTGATTTGCAAGGTCTTCTTCCTTTATTGGACGAAGTGCCTTCGGTTCTGTTAGAACCCGGAACAGACTGGTATGGTCGTATGTCTGGCACTGCACTTTGAGATATAAAGCCGATTCCTTTCAAATACATATATGTTGATGGCAGAGAACTTATTCTCTTAGCTTAACACCCTTCTCTGAGACGTACGAGCTCAGAGGGTATGTAGTTGAAGGTTATCAGCGATATACTCCCAATTTGGTAGTGTGACACGCTAAGTGCTGCTGTGTATTAATGATCATTTGTTGATCAAAGCATGGCTTATGTGAAAAGCGTAGCTTTGTGGACGGTAATGGTCGAAAAAGGAAAGATGCAGCAAGGTTATTGGGGGTAGCGTCCCTTAGGGTATGTGCATTTCCTTCTGGATAGAAGTGGTATCATGGTATGGAGCCCAGATACTTAACTTATGTGGATATCACAAACATATATATATATATTACTTTGTGATTATTGTTGTTTGGGGCCCTGGATAAAGGTTGGTTACAACCGGGGGATGCCATACTCATGTCAGTAGTTACTTAGTTATAGAGGTAACCCGGCCTTGTGTTGGCAGAGATCCGGTTAGGTTCTCGGGACGTCCCTCCAGAGGCGTACCCATGTGGCTCAAGAAGTTCCTTAGCCTGACCATTTGTTGGAAATTCAATTACTAATACGAACCCAGTATGGTTTTTAGTTCTATTACCTGCTATTTACTTATGGTGGTCACCACTGTTTAGATGGCAGCTACAGTAGGCATAGTTCAGAATGTCTATGCTGGCTAAGATTAATATTATACTTTCGAAAATGTTTTCACACTATGCACTAATAATAATATTTAAAATGTTTCCTCCTATTAAACATTTTTGACTTTCATAAGGAGAAATCTGCTCCAAGTCTGCGTTTGCATTGTGTGTGTGGCGGGAGGCCTTATGACAGTTTCGTTTTCAAAAAGCATTGCGAAGTTCTTTCAAATTATTTTGTTGCTTTTGATTTAAATAAACTGCTTTTATTTCAAACTACTGTTTTGTTTACTCATACCAGTCCCATGACTGACCCGAAGTTTATTGTTCCTTTTCTAAACTCTGGGTACCCTTAGTTTCCACACGGGCAGCCTAGTAGCAGGTCTTCCGTGTTTTGGAGCTAGCTGGATTTTTGAAGTCGTATGGTTTGGAGGCTACTATTTTTTAAAGGTTTTAACTTGGAGATATTTTTGAAAACTTTTGGATCTCAAAGGTTCTCAGTTTGGAAGTTCGTTATTGCCTTATATCTTTAAAGACTTTCTTGAAATGCAATCACTTGTGATTATTTCGTGGTGGTCTATTTTGAAGTTGTGTTGTATATATATTAAAAAATACTCTAATGTTGGTGATGTTGTTGTAATGATATAGTGATGTTGTATCTGGGATATTTATGTTGGCAGTTTTATTTTTCGTTGTTTATATTCATCTAATGTTGTTATAAGCTCCATCCGAACTGGAATTCGACGTTCGAATCTCCGGCAGTCGAATACAAGTTAGGTATTTGATGTCGATTTTTGAACACTGAACTTCGGGTCGTGACAATATATAATCACATACTTATAGGTTAGAGATAGACCATCCAAAAGGAAAGTATTTAACGGAAAGTTAGAGATAGACCGTCCAGAAGATGAGTGTCTAACAAATGTTAGGTAAATTTTGTTTACATTGTGTGGAAGGCCCGAGTCAGCCAAAGGTTAATAGTTAGCTAAACAAAACTAATGTTTCTGAATAGATAGTTCTTTTATTACCTAATATGTATGTATACATAATTATGCTTTACAGCATTTAAGCATTTTTGATTATAGGAAAAGATTGGCAAAAGAAATGTTTTAAACGGATGTTAGTGAGGGGAAACCCGTTCTGCTAAGCAGCGTGATCTCACTTAAAACAAATAACCGAGATATATAGTCTTGTTCACACCTGGCTTTATATCTTACTCGAAGTCTATGTTTTCCCCTTAAACTCTTAGATGCTCAAAATGTATTTGAGTAGGCTAAGGGTTGAGGTTCTTTTAGGTTTTGGTAAGATGACGACTAAGGCTTCTGGAGGCAAGCAGGAGGCTAACGGATAGCTATTTAGTAAGCGGCATGGTCTTTAGTTAACACAAAAACCGAGATGTATAGTATTATTCACACTAGGCTTTATGTCTGACTCGAAGTTAATGTTTTCCCATTAAACTCTCGAGTTCTCAAAACTGATTTGAGTAGGCTGAGGATTGAGATTCTTTCAGGTTTTAGTAGGATGACGAAAAAAACAGCGGGAGGAGAGCCGAAGGCTAACGGATAGCTATTTAGGAATTGTAGTTTTTTGTTTTGTTATTATTCCCACTGTGTATTAAGTTAGTTATGACTTTGATCATCCAAGGGGTCATCTTCATATGTCGCTCTTGGAGTATTATATAATAAGTATATTTTATCATTGCCTGGGAAACGTTTTGGGATTTAGTAATATGAACATGGAACATGTAATTTGAAATGTAATGGAAAAATGTTGTTTTGAAATCTGTTATTTGTTTCATGTTTACGTGCTTCGGATATTATAGATAACATTAGCATAGCCGTATTTAGTCACTGAAAGTTAATACTATAGATGACTACAGCATCTGTAGTGTTTAGCTTTGAGCCTCTAGATAAGGGATGTTATAGAGATGTGAATGATCCTTCAACCCACTAGAGGCCATGAATTAGTTGTTGTCTTCCTAACTTTCGTTTCAAAGAGTTGATTGGTCTTCTTATCTACAGTTAACACTTCTGTATGGCCACTCATTCTGTCTAAAGCAACTATTCGAAAGGGGTTTCGAAGAGATTGATCACTTCTACAATTTTTCTTTGAGATGTTAGCAACATTTCTTATCAACTTAACTTCGATGTGTTGAAAAGATTTCTTGTCAACATTTTTCATGCTAGAACGAGGGATTGAAGTTCGACATTGAAGCTCTCTTATAAACTAATTATAGACTTTTTAATTTAATGTAGGAAAATGAAATCTAAAAGGCTTAGTCGAATTAATGGAGAACCAATACACTCCACAACTTTGGAGAAAAATATTGTTTCAACTTTCAACTTGGAGGGAGTTTTTCAAGGATACCCGTTAACCCCAGCACAACCTGACGACAATGCATTCAAGATAAAGCATTTGGAGCAACAATTGTTGGAAATGCTCTGAAAGCAGCTCTATCTCAAAATTCTTTCAAAACTGCAAAACCAATAACTAGTGATGAGGTGATCTCCCCAAGAAGACACTTAAAAAGCTTATATAAATGAAGGCAAGAGCAAGATAGATCTAACATCTTCAAAGAAAAAGAATGCCATCCGATTAAGTCGATCATCAAGGAAGGATGCTAGATAAATCTCTCAAGCAATCCGAAAGCCTGATATTAAAAGAATACAGCCCAAACCATGCTAAATGCAAGAGTGAAGTTAAAGACATGCTAAATGCAAGAGTTAAGAGAACTTTGGATGAGCGAGCAAATGATAATGAACGAATAGCTCTGTTCACAGATGAGATCATTTCAACAGTTATCCCATCTTATGTGAAGATTCCAACCATGAAATATCATGGTCCATTGATCCTGATGATCAATTGATAGCTTTTGATAGCCAAATGGATTTATATAATGCCATTGCATCAATCCGATGTAGAATATTCCTGTTAACACTTAAAGGGATAGCTGCAAAGTGTACTGAAAATATTGTGAGAAGACTATCCACTCATGGAAGTAGTTTTCTTATGAATTCTCCACCCAATTTTGTATATGCAAGGATACTACCATCGATTACACTATTCTAGAAAATATTATGCCCAGGCAACCGAATCACTAGGTGATTACCTCAAAAGATTCAATACAAAAGCACTGAAAGCCAAAGATATGAATGATAGGGATAAGCTCATAGCAATGCATTCTGGGCTGATAGAGAATACACCATTTTGGAAAGAAATCTTTATGCATAGGTGTAAGGATTTACAAGATTTGCACTTCCAAGATGAAAAATTCATTTGAATGGATGAATTATATTATGCTAAAAAGAAAGCTACTCCTAGGAAGGAAGGTGGAAGATTTGGATCAGATTAGGGACACAGAGGTACAAGATGGGAGGAGCTCAATACTACTTCAAATGCTTTAAACAACCATTGTCTTATATATATGCGATAACTAAAGAGAAGGTAAACTTCCTAACTTCATTCAAGGCTAAGAATTAATCCCAACAAAGAAAGGAGGACGACTACGGTGTCTATCATAAAGCGAATTTGCCATAAAACTAACGAATATCGAGTATTGGTCGAAACCATTCAGAAATTAACCCGTGAAGGGCATTTGATGAAATTCATCCAAGATAAGCAAAAAACACCTCGGACTAGTGACCGTCTGCGAAAATTTCCTAATAATGCTGAAAACATCTTAAAAGAAGAAGACCCCTTAAGCTTAATTACCCATTAAATAGGATTGATGTAATTCATGGGGGCCCACACCAGCAAGGACTGGTAGGTGAGCCAGAAACAGATACAATAAAGAAGCAAGAGTGGTAGTGTTCTCCATCCAAGAAGAGCCCCTACTTAAAAGTCCATGACTTAATATACTAATGCCAAATCTTATTGTTACAGCCCAAGAGCTGAAGAAAGGGATCCATCACCCTCATAATGACTCCTTCGTGATCACGGCCCAAATTGGACTTTCTATAGTGTCTAAGATTCTTGTGGACACAGGGATAAAGTTAATGTCATTTTCAAACATGCCTTTGATCAAATGGGCATTCCAAAAGACAAGATAGACCCTAGCCTTGAGCCTATCTTTTGGGTTCTATAACAAGGGATCAACTCCGAATAGACAAGTGAATTTGCTAGTGCAAACGAGAGTATCGCCATGCTGTAGCACTTTAGGAACTCTCTTTGTAATCATCAATCAATCATCATATTACACTGCTTTCTTTAGCCGACCCACGCTTGACGAAGTGGACGCCTTTGTTTCACCAAAGTGTCCAATGATAAAAATCTTAACTAAGAGGGGTTGGGGGACTATCCATGGAGAAAAACTCAGCTCCCGTGAGATTTACTATGCAATGCCTAATCAATATAAGAGAGGGTATTCTTCTTATATGATTCTTCTACCATTTTTCAACCTTTGGATGATTGATTTTTACATCCAACATTAAAAGTAAAATAATATCTAATAGAAATAATAAATGTATGTTTGAAAGGTACATTTCCCTCGAGAGCAAGAGAAAGAGGACCGATGTTAACTCCGTAGAGGAAGGCAAAATTATCAAGGAGATAGATTGCCATGGGGAAGCGGAAAGGATAAAACCTATAGAGGACATTGAGGAAGCATGTTTGGATCCAAATGATTCAACAAAAATAGTCTAAGTGGGAAAGGAGTTGGAAAGTTGCCTAAAGGCAGAATTAATTCAGTTTCTTAAGTCTAATAAAGATGTGTTTGCATTGTCTCATTTAGATATTGTTGGGATTGATCCATTAGTTTATGTGTGATGCACTAGATACTAATCCAAAAGCGACCCTCGTCCGAAAGAAGAAGAGATAGTTTGATAAAGTGTGATCTGACACCCTAAAAGAAGAAGTTAAAGGCCTACTCGAAAATGGATTCATTCGGGGAGTCTTTTACCCAGAGTGGCTAGCGAACCCTGTATTGGTAAAGAAGTCAAATGGCAAGTGGAGGACTTGTGTCGATTATACTGATTTAAACAACGCATGTTCAAAAGATTGTTACCAGTTGCGCCAAATAGACCAATTGGTTGATGCCATTAGAGGACACAAGTTGTTATCCCTCATCGATGCTTACTTGGGATAAATTAGCAGACACAACTTTCGGTTTATTAGGTGGCCAGGCGATAAAAAGATACAGAAGTTCGATACCCGTATTAGAAAAATTTGCTTAGAAAAATTTGCTTACTACTTGATATTTACAGCATGAAAACTTAGAGCATATTTCCAAGCGCATTCAATCAGAGTATTGAATAATTTTCTACTCAAACAAGCTTTCAAAAAGCCTGAAACTTCGAGTAAACCGTTAAAGTGGGGAACTAAGCTTTGCCAGTTGATATTGAATTTTAGTCATGGGCAGCAATCAAAGGGAAAGCATTATCAAACTTTAATAATGAATGTACAACATTGTTAAAGAGAAATCGAAGAGTGAAAAGGATCGAAAATCGATATGGCAGTAACTTGTGGATGGTGCATCAAGTGAACAAGGAGCCGGAATGGGATATGCTATATTGACACCAAATGGGCACCGCCTACACTACGCAATGAAGTTAGGGTTCCCCGCAACAAATAATATAGCCGAATATGAATCAATGGTGGCAGGATTAACTCTAGCATTAGGGCTCAAGATCAAGTCTTTAATGATTCACAACTAAAGTTAAACTAGATAAAGCAAGTATATCAGACTAAGGATGCCGAACTATCCTTATATATAAAGAAAATATTGAAAATGCTTGCCTTATTTAAAGATTTTCCTATACACCAAGTTCCAAGGGGAAAAAACCCTAAAGCAGATTTGTTAGCGAAGTTGGCTTGTTCAAGAAGAGCCTTAGAGACACGTATCAAACTAGTAGGACACCAATCAAATCCAAGCATCAAAGAGGTAATACTCAAAAAAGGGAAGGAATTGTTAGTTCTAACTACAAACCAAGCTATGGAAAAAGAAAGAGAAGGAATGGAAACTAATGGAGAAATATCATATGAGGGGATTAATCATCGAAGGACAGATGATTGCTATAGTGACACTTGGATGTCACCTATTGTCGAATATCTTTCCAAGAGGATATTACCATCTGGCAAAATTGGAGCTAGGTAAATCAAGCAATAGGCTCCAATTTTCATAATGATGGATCGAGTTTTTTACGAGAAAGGGTATGTCTTACCTTACTAAAGATGTGTGAGTTTGGAAGATGGGATGAAATTATCGGTGGAAGCACATAAAGGATTTTGGCCATTCTAATGGGGCAACGATGGCAAAGAAAATTATGAGACATTTTTTTATTGGCCTTGAATGGTAGGTCAAGCTATTAAGTATGTAAAGAAATGTTAAAAATCCAAAAATACTCAAAGATTTCTTGTTTGCCACCAAGTCGATTAACTCCAATTTCTAGTCCATAGCCCTTCGATATATGGATAATCGTCTTACTTAGGCCATTGCCAATTTCCAAAGGAGGATCAAAATATGTTGTAGTGGCCATTGAGTACTTTACTAAGTGGGTAGAAGCAGAACCACTCCTAAATTCACTTCGGCGAAGGTGCTTAAATTCATCACTAAAAACATTATTACCAGATTCAAGATCCGTTATAAGATTACATTTGATAATGGAATGCAATTTGAGTGTAAACAATTTTGTTTATTTTTCCATAAGAATATGATTATCAAAAGATTTTCTTCCATCACACATCCAAATACTAATGGAGCTGTTGAAGTAGTAAATAAGAATGCTAAGGTTATCTTGAAAAAGCGACTGAACAAAGCCAAAGGATATTAGGTAGAAGAATTGCTAATTGTACTCTGGGCCTATCAAACATCAACTAGAACTGCAATGGTTCATACCCGTTATTCTCTAACATATGGATGTGAAGCATTGTTTCCAATTAAAATTTAGATACCTTCACATTTAAGGATCACATATGCATTTGATCCAAACCAAGAATTGAAGAAAGAATCACTAGATTAAATACATAAACTAAGAAATTTGGACCATAGATTATCGTAGAAGAATCATGAAATATTATAACTCAAAAGTAAAAAACAAGATCATTTCAAGATGGAGACTTAGTACTATGAAGGTCGATAGAAAACACAAGAAATCCTACGGATGGACCACTAGGACCAAATTGGGTAGGTCCTCTAATATTATACAAAGTAATTCCCTCTGGAGCTTACAAATTATGTCCACCAGATGGTAATATGGTTCCTAGAACGCATAATGCGGAACACTTGTGAACATATTTTCTTACAATGAATGGATAAAGCACCTATTCCTTAAAGAAAAATCTACATTGTTGGGAGCAATGTTCTCCTTGTGTGACATCTCGGAATTTTTGACAATATCAATTTATCAATCAGTATTAAATATTAAATTGATGTGATAATTTTGGTTAATAAAATTTGAATTGATTTAAAAATCTTCTTTAATAAATATTTAATTGGTTGAATTTATCTTTTAAAGCGAATAAATTGGTTTCTATTTATAATATAAATATATGGTTTATATTGTAAATAGAGTAGATTTGTTTTAAATTTAATAAATAAAGCATTTTTCTAATTCTAATATTTTTAGTAATTTGAAATTTTTTTATTTAATATCAAACTTTTCAAAGTTATTAAATAAATAATCTTGGTTCAAATTTAATAAATGAATCTTGATTTAAAATTCTAATATATATATATATATATATTTAATAATTTAGAAATTTTGATTTAATTTAATATTAAGTTTTTCAAAGCTATGTAATAAATAAGTATATGATTTTAAATTTGTTACGATAGATGTTTAAATTTTTAAAATGATTTTGGCTTAAGTTTTAAATTTAAATGAATTAATAAAAAGGTTTGTTTTGTTATCTTTTTAAAATATAGCTTAATAAAATAGGTAATGTATTAATAAAGAAACAATTTCTTTTATAATTATTTTAATTTGATAATGAGTTATTTCTAAAAACAATATCAATAATGTATTGTTTTACAATTGGATTCTTAATAAAAATAGCATTGTTATTTCAAATTTAATTTGTATATATATATAACTTGATTTTTAAATATTGGATTTTAGAATTTGATTTAAATTTGAATATAAAGTTTTAAAATCCAAAGTATAGATTTTTAGTTGTTTTGATTTTTATATGCGTAAGCTTTTATTTATAGGTATAATTTGTTTTTATTTCTTTTAAAAAAAATTTCTATACATATTAAATACTAATTAACAAATTAATTAGGCATAACCTATATATTAACATTAAATTAAATACTAACTACTTTATTAAGATATGTGTTGTATTCCTAAGCATCATATAACAAATGTTAAAAGATAACCGTTCCAATTTGACAAATGTTAAAATTTTGTACGAGTGTCCTTGTTTATTTTTATTTTCTTTTATTTTATTAAATCACAAAATCCACTTATATAAATGCATTTGCCTCTCATTTTTTTCCTTTTTCTATCTTCATAGATCAAAAGTTAAGAAAAACAAATCTGAAAACATGAAAACCATTTTCAGATTCAAAATCTGTAATCAAGTAAATTTGTAATCCTCTTCAAATCCTCAGTTTAAAAATGTAGATCATCACCCTAAATCATTTTCCAAAATCTGTATATAACCCTTCAAAACCAAAATCTCTTACAGACTCTTCATATCAAAATCCAATCCCTGCAATTAATTTCAATATGCAAAGCCTGCATCAATTTTTTTTGTAAATCAGGAAATTTGATGTTGCATGCAAATCTGCACATCTTCAAACCAATTCTGCATCTTCAAATCAATGCACCTGCATTTTCAAAGCAAACTTCATTTTCAAGCACACAAGCTTTTATAGAAGCATGTCAGTTTAAAGGAGTTCAAAGTATCAAAAGGGGAAACTACAGTTTTAAAAGTTTCAAAAGCATTTCAAATGGAAGCTATGCCTTTTTCTAAGATCAGTGAGTAACTTTTAAAATTAAAAATTAAAAAAAAAATTGGTTGCATGCTTATATGTTGAAATGAATAAGTATTGCATGTGTTTATAAGTAAATGTCTGAAGTAAATATTATTTGTAAGCATGTTGTATTTTGTTCTGTTTTGTACCTAGGCTGAAATTTTTTATTTAAAATCCTTACCTCTTGATCTAGTTCTGGTAGAATTTGATTCACAAACAAATGTTGTTTGTTTTAGCAAAGGTTAATTTTTAAAAATTTAAGTAAGTTCAAATATAAGCATGTTTGCCTCTGTAAAACCAAAATAACTATGCACGTTAAATTAAGTAAAACTCAAACATTTTGATTTACAAATTCAATATCATAAATGGAATACATAATCAAAAATATGATTTTTAAAACAAGAATCTTAGTTTTTAGGTTTGGGTTGAAGGTACAGTTAAGAGATGAACTGGAATGGGAATATTGGTGTTTCCTGGTGATCTATGTAACTGGAGGGAACAGGGTTCTTCCAGGTGGTAGAGGAATGTTAGTAGATGCTAAAAAAAATTGTTGATGGTGATAAAATTCATCAGAGAGGTTGCGGCAGTGAAATTTCTTATGGAACCCTAGTTAAAATGGGTTAGGTTGATCGATCAACCACGTCTTCTATAATGGATCGAGTGATTCAAGTTTTTGGGAGATGGAAGCTTAGACATATACAAGTTCATGGCCGGAGTTATTGTACTTCTGATGGTCGGAGGATTAACGGCGAGGCATTTCCAGGTTTGGGGTATTTGTTGTTCCAGTGTTCCCAGGTTTGGGATTTAGTACTCGAATTCAATTTCGAGAATTTGAGTTCCATCTGATGATCGAGTTGGGGTGATGGAGTGTTTTTGGATGTGGGACGATCATCTTTGATGATCGGAGGTGACTGGGGGAGATGTGCATGTGCATGGCCCTGTTATCTGATGAAGTTTGGTGGTGATGATTTGTGCTCGAGTAGATTTATGAGTTACTCGAAGTAGTAGGGTAGTTTGCTCGGGGAGGTTGAGCGTTGAACTCGAAGTAAAAGGATGGTGTCTCGAGTTTATCAAATGTTACAGGTTTTATCTCAAACCTGTAATGTTTGTTTAATTTTTTTTTAAACTGCAGTTTTTGAATGAAAGCTAGTGTTTAAAACTAAGTTTTAAATTCAAGTTTGAAATGTAGTGTTCAATTTAAGATTCAATCTTAGTTTTAAAAATAATAATAATAAAGTTTTAAACTTGAAATTGTTAAACTACTTTAAAATGGTAAGTAGATTGAATTTTTAAAAATAAAGTTTTAAAATATGAGTAAGTTTTAAAGTAAAGTTTATTCAGGAAATCAAAGATTTAAATTTGTATTTCAGTTTGAAACAAAAGAATTTCTAAATTTTAGAAAGATTTAAAAAAAATTGTATGTTAAAGTGTATATTTGAATTATTTGAATTTAGAAATGAATTTAGTTTAAACGGTTATAAATTTCTTTTATAAGACAAGCATTTCTTTTCCATGTAATTTAAAAAAGTTTTAAATTGTTTAAAACTTTGTTTAAGTTAAATTATATTCATTTTAAATCTCATATTTGAAATGAAATTTTAAAGTAAATTCTAAAGTAAATTGATTTCAACTAAATTTGTTAATGACAATTTAGTCATGTTTAAGAATGTTTTTATCTTAAAATCTGATTAAGATTAATGATTTGAAATTAATTAAAATTAATGAGGTAATTAAGGAATAATTAGTTAATTTAATTAATTAATGATTAGAGATTAATGAATAATTGATTAAGTGTAACAACCCGCAAATCCGTACCCCTTAAGTCAACACTATTCTATCTAAATCGACTCAAGTTGTACAGAAATACGAACCGTTTAGGTTAAAGAAGAAGAGGTGGAATAAGAAAAATAGAAAGCAACAACAGAATCTAACCATCGCAGCGGAATAAAATATAATAGATAATAATGCTCTTTACATAAAACAAAACTATATATGTTTATACATACATCATCAGAGTACATTAATCACAACTCAACATCAATAACATACAAATGGATACACAACTACTCAACACAGCGGAATATATATATATATAAACAAGTACGGAAGTACGTATCGTCATCCAGCTCGTCTCCTGAGCTCCATAGCATCATATCCTGTATTCTATAATACTCGGTCTGACCCGAGCATTACAGTTAAATAACACCCGAGTCAGTCTGGAATACCAGCGTGGGAAAATCACGCTCAATTGATTATTAAAGTTTCAAAAATCCTTTGAAAACAAAAGCATCTCGTAAGACCATGCCACAAATAAACATGTCGGGTTTTTACCTTACGATAGCTAAAACAATTTTTTTCAGAAATCCTCTGATATTATAAGAGGGTCTATATACAAATACTTATAAAATAGCCGAAATTGTTACATGATTAAATTCCAGCTACTAGCCACAGAGTGGGTAATACAAACAAAACTCGTACAAGGCACGTAGGGAGAATGGATTTCCAACCAATGCACTTCACTGCTCCATCTTTGAATCCAAAATCGTTTTCACGAAACGTACAAACCGGATTGAAGTGGTTTTCGAGAAATAAATCTCGATCCCGGTCTCTTCGAAACGATCAGCGCATTTGGCCAATATTGATAGTCGGTTATTTAACTATCAATTAATATTCACAAACAACCATCAACCAATAAACAATTTCCCAATTATTTATCCATCTCAAAATATCTTTACAAGATATATTTTCACTTTCAAATTCCTTTGAAATAGTTTCCAACCATCATTCTTTTCAGGATAAACTTTCCCAAATATTTTCTATCTCCAATGAAATCACCAAGCACAAAACTAGGTTGTCAAAAATAATTTAAAATAATTTATTGAAAAATACATTTATCGTTTAATTTAGAAAAATTACTTTAATACTTAATTTTAAATAATACTAGAAATAATTAAAACAAGGTTACCTTATAACCAAACATTGGATTTCTTCTTTAATCAAAATACCAAATCATTCTTTAAATAATTATTGTTATAATAGATTAAAAGGAAATACTTGCTCTAGACTTTAAATATTAGAAATAATAAATTTTACAAAACATAATTTTTAAAACAACTTCAAAATCTTTTAACTTATATTTAAAAATTTACTTTGAAACGTATTTGGTTATTCAGGGAGAATTTCAAATCTCAATCACTTAAATCAATTTCCCCAATTGATTTCCGATTTATTTTATTTTATTTGAAATAAATTCTATTACTTATCAGTTCATTTCCAAAGTCAGTAGTTATGGACTTTATTATTATTATTATTTTATTTCTTCTTTACTCTTTCAATAATCCAAATCTTAAATTCTAAATAAATGTTTGTTCTTTTTAATTAATAATACTGCATTTTAAAATTCATTAACTTCCTGTCTGTTCAAATTTTCCTTTCCATTCTCAAAATTCATTTATTAGAATTTTAAAGTCACTTTATTTCTTTTCCAAGTTATTCTTAAATTTATTCTATAATTATTTTACTTGCAATTTCACTTCTTTTATTTTCATTTCCAAAATCAAATTTATATTTTGGTAATTCATTATACCCAATTATATCAACCAAGCCATAGCATTCAATACTTCCACATAATTCATTATAGAATATCAAACAATCAAAACAGAGAATATAAAATAATTTAAATAAAAGTTGAGGGGTCCAGTTGGATCCCTCCAACCTGTTTTCCCTGCATCCACAGACGTTAGCACAACATAATACACCAATTCACAATATCATACTATATCACATCAATCAATTCAACCATCCAACAATTTTTTAAATTTAATCATTTAAATTTAAATTTAAACTGAGTGAGATTTACTCACCTTCGTTTTGTTTGCAATTCCATTTTCCATCCCAGTACGTTTCCTTTGCAATTTTGACCTTGTACAAACAATTATATGATTTTATTAATATTTTCGTTTAAGAATTTAATTTAGGCTAATCAATCCTAATTTCCTAGCTAACGATTTATTTCTATTTCCAAACTGCAAACAAAATAATCTATATTGGTTTTAAAATGTAACTTTATATAAATCCTTATATGCTTTTCAAAATCTTATATTCAAATATATTATAATTTCTGCATATACACGTAAATTTTTCTGCTTCCTAACTTATGTATACGTACACATATATTGAACTCAAAACTACAAATACGTTTACCTTATTGTTTCAAATTAAAACATGTATGGGAATATAGTTATATGTGTATGTTGATATAATTACAAAATCATTTTATACTTTACTGCAGTTATTTCTATTTACAGTTAATATATTTTTTTTTCCTTTTCTGCAGTTCCTCAAATTTTTACTTTCAATCTATACTAATTTGAATTAAGGATGAAATCAATATACCTCAATACTCAGACCCGAAGAAACGCAGCTGCACGCCACGAATTTCCCAAAACTCGACTGCAGTCATCACTCACGAGCCACCCTCCCCTCGAGCGTTGCCCGTACAGTCGCGATTGAGCTCCATTACCCTAAATTGCAGATCGCTGCCTTTCACTTCCAACAATTACAAGCCGTCGCCGCCTTCGACCATCCAACACCAGCAAATGACGAAATCAGCCCCCCTTTCTCCCTCGAACCCGCGATACTCGGCGCGACTTCCCAGAGACGACGACCCACCCACAACGCGACAACCCCAAATCGTGATTCCTCGATTCGACCGATCTGCAGCGCCACCCAGTCTTCGCGAAATCGATATGAAGCAGCTACGATTTGTGGAGGAGCTTTAGCTCGGCCATTAAAGCTGATTTTGGGGAAAAAAGTTTCGCGATTCATAAACTATATTTCGCGATTTTTTTTTAATACATATAGAAGAGGAGAACGATACTCGGCTGTCAAATGAAATAGAGGAGGAAACATTGCCTGCTTTGAAAAGGCAGGAGGCGTGCTATTGAAGACAAGGTAGGTAGTAGGGTGTCTGCATTGATTTGACTTGGAAAGGTGCGGATGTGAAATGAATTTCAGCGGAAGGAAAAGGGGTTCGAGGCCAAACCAATCGTATGGAGAAGATAGCATTTTAGATCGAGTTATTATATTAAATTTTGATATGAATTATAGCGCGTTTATATATATCTTACGCTCACTCAACAATTCCAATCACTACGAAGTTTGAAATCCGACAATATTTCAATATTACAGATCCAATGGAACTGGTTTCGTCGAATTCCGAGACCGTGCCTCGGAAGGCTATTTTTAAATTCAATTTAAACAATATAAAATTTCAACGCTGAACAAACCGCCGCTAATTTCAATTTTACAACTTCTATTATCCTCTGTACTATCAATATAAATTTTACAAGCCTCCAAATTATTTTTAACAGGCTTCTAACTCCAGTTTTAGCATTTTACCCAAGTTCAACTTATTTAATTCAATAATTTAATTATCAAATAAATTGTAATATTTGAATTCGAGTTAAAACTTAACTTTTAAATATTTAAAATCGATTAAATATTTCGATTTTAAATGCTCAGAAATTTTGGGTCGTCACATTAAGGGTAAATCAATTTGTAATTAAAGATCATTAAAAATTTATATTTTAATGATTAAAGATTTATTAATTAAGCATTTAAGTTATAATCAAGCTTAATTAATCAAGTAATTAAGGATTAATTAAGTTACAGTTAACACTTAGTTAATTAAATAATTTGAGATTAATTAATGGCTAATCAAAGATAATTTAATTTGTTATTAACAATGGTTAATCTAAGATAATTACTTAAGGAAGTAATTAAAGAATGGTTAATGATGGTCATTAGCTAGGATTATTTAACAATTAATTAATGCGGTTAATTTTTAGTAATTAATTAGATTAATTAATTTAATGATAATCATTTGTGTATTGTTTAAGTGTAACCACTTAATGGAAGTATTGTATCAATTAATTACTTAATGTAATTAATTGAGTTTAATGGGATTAGTTTGAATTAATTAATCAAGTTTAAGTAATTTTAAACACTGAATGATTTGATGATAATTTCTTAATGTAATTAAAGGGATGAAATTACTTAGTAAAGTAATTGATCGGTAATTACAGGATGTAAATAATGAAAGATGTTTTAAGAGTGGAAGTAATTTGAGTATAATTACTTTGTAATTAATTAAGGGATTAATTAAGGATAATTAAATAGGAAAAATTAATTCATTTAATAAAGCAATTAAGGTTAGTTAATTATTGAATGTGATTAATCTGGAATGATTAATAATTATGGTTAATTATTTATTGTGATTAATTTAAATAAAGAAATTAATTAAAATGTAATTAGGGATCATTAATTAATATAATTAATGATGTAATTAAAGTTGATTAATTAAGATTAATTTATAAATGATAAGCGATTAAAGGTAATTAATTAATGTAATTAATTAAGGATTAATGTAATTAATTATAGTTAATTAATTAATGAAGTAATTAAAGGTTAATTACTGATTTTAGGTAAGGATAATTAATTTGTGAAATTAATTACATGAATGTAATTAAGGATAATTAATCAAGGGTGATTAGTTAGGTTGATTAATTTGAATGCTTAATTAATTGACTTGTAATTAATTAATGGTTAGATAAGCAAGATTTATAACGATGAACTAATTAATTTAATTTATTTTAAATTAATTAAAGATGAAGTAATTAATTTAATTCACTTTAAATTAATTAGAGATGGAAGTAATTAATTTAATTCATTTTAAATTAATTATAGTATGATGAAGTAAATCATTGCTTATGTTTGAATAGATGATATTGATTGCCTTGAATGGTTGTGATCTCAGAAATGAGATAAGTAATGCTATGTGGTATGAATGCTTTGGTTGCATTGTGATGATAATATGGATTATCTATTTGGATGATAGTATGGATTATCTGTTTATAATGGTAATATGGATTATTTGTTTATTATGATAATGTTGATTATCTATTGTGATTGTGAGTTATCTATCTGTGTGTATATAGATACTGAATTGAATTGTTTTAAACTTTAAAACAACTTGGCTTTAAAAGACACGTTTTGGATTTCGATGAGACCGGGATCGGGTTTCTATTTTTGGACAACCGAAAACCACATCGATCCAAATTAACGATAGGTCGTGAATCTCAAGTGAAGATAAAGATTCAGAGTGCAAGGATTATCGTCGTTAACTCTGAGGGTGATTCCAAAATGAGTGTAACAAGATAATGCCTTCGGTTTCGTTCGAACCCGGAACGAACTTGTATGGATTGAATGCTTTCAGAACATCGTCAGGTGGACGATGAGCATTCTAAGTAATATGTTCTATAAAGATAATCATAGCCTCAGGCCTTATCAGTCGGGAATGGCTAAAACAGGGGAGGTGCAGCAAGGTTAAGTGGGTCATGCCCAAGTAGGACGAGATTTTTCCCTGTCTAGAGATCCCTTTTTATTTCGGCTGTTTGGACAGTTGTGAGCTCCAACTGTCGGGGTTGTCTTGTTCGGGACCGTCCAGTAAGGGATGGTTCTGGCCTTGTGTTGCAGGGGATTGGGAGTGATCCTCGGTACGTTGATCTAGGCCACGTACTGTAACGGGCGGTACCCCGATAGCCTTGCCATTGTATGGAATCCAATCTCCAATAAGTGTCGTACGTATTAGTTGTGCCCAACTACGTTGGAATGTGAGATGTAAGCATTCCAGTTATTTATGTATTTTACTTGAAAACCTTAGACCTGTTATAATATCACTGGATTTCCTATCAAATGTTTTGGTTAGCGTAAGGTAAAAACTTTTCCATGTTTATGTGTGGGAAGCCTTACGTGATACCTTTTGTTTTCAAAGGTTTTTGAAAGTTAAGCAACCTTAACCTGTTATTCACACCAGACCCATGTCTGACCCGGAGTTTATCTTCTGTTATTCTTAAACTCTTGGGTACTCAAATTTTTACGAGTAGCCAAGGGATTCAGGTTAGCTTTGATGAATTGTGGAGGAGCAATGGAGCAGGAGGCTTCTGCGTTGTAGTTATATAGTGTTCCGCTGTGTTGGTTTCTCTGAGTAGTTCCTTGTATTATATTGAGTTGTATAACTAGACAGATGTTTATAACTGTCCAGTATGTGATGTATAATTTGTGTAAATCTGATAATGGTTGTAAACTATGTAATATTTATGTTACAAATATAATTTATTTCGTTCCGCTGTTGAGATTCTGATATTGTTTCTTCTTCTTTCTTTCTTTTCTCTTTTCTATCCCTTTCTTTCTTCAAGATGATGTGATTTTCTGTAGTGAGAAAGTCGGGTCGTCTCACCTTGAATTTCGAAACAACCTTAGAAGGTTAAAGCCTTTGTCCACGCCGAGTTGGACAAGTCAAAGTGCCTCCTGGAGGAGGTTAGAGTAAGCCTTTATCCATGCCACATGTGGCTAGGATAAAGCATCAACAAGCCCTTGATCGCACCGTGCAATGACAAGATCAAGGCGCCTCGTGAAGGGAGATTAGAATAAGCCTTTATCTGCGTCACACTATTGCCAGGTTAAAGCATCAACAAGCCCTTAATAGCGATATGGTATGGCTAGGTCAAGGCCGCTCCTAGAGGGAGCATGAAGTAAATCCTTTGTCTCGCTACGCTATGGCCAGGCCAAGGCACTTAACTAGCCTTCAGCCTCACTTATAATGCCTGGCTAGAGCGCCTCCTAAAGGGAGGTTAGGTAAGTCTTTGGGTCCTACTTATCGATAAGCTAACCAAGCGCACCTGAGAACAACGGACTAAGTCGTCTAAGTCCAAAATGCAGCATATCAAATATTGAAAACAAAGGACTAAGACGTCTGAATGCGAGAATCAGCATATCAAATATGACAATAGTAGACTAAGACATTCAAGCCTAAGAAGCAGCGTATCAAACAATGACAACCTACAAGGCCTAAAGGGTAGCACATGTCAAAAGAATCAAATCCCAAAGAGCAGTGCAGAGTTGAAGGCTCAATTAAGAATTTACAGTCTCCGACAAGTTTCCGAAAGAAAATTGTAGAACTTCATTTACTAATATCCAAATCTTAGTTTCGAGTCCATTACTATTATTTTTGGTCTTCATAATACTCAAACCTGGGTTTTGGGTCCATTAATATTGATTTTGGAACTTCACTTATAAATACCCGAACCTGGTTTTTGGGTCCCTTAATATTAATTTTGGAACTTCACTTAAAAATACCCGAATTTGGGTTTTGGGTCACTTATTATTCATTTTGGGACTTCACTCATTACTACCCAAATCTAGGTATCAAGTCTCTACATACTGACTTTTAGACTTCACTTATAAATACCTGGGTTAGGGTTTCCATTCTCTTATCATTAATTTCTGGACTTCACTTATTAATTCTCGAACGTGGAATTTGGGACGCCCATTACTAAAACCTTCATCGTGGGATTCTATATAGCATGTAGTTAATACTCTAATTTGGGCTTCAAGTCTTTACTATTAGTTTTTGGAGTTCATTTATTAAACCCCAAATCTGGGTTCCAAGGCAATTGATATTGGGATCTCAATAAACTTCTTCTCTTCAATAAAAGCTTTGAGTTTTTCAAACTAATACGCAAGTCAGGGTCACTATTTATTACTACAGACTCTCGAGCAACACTTATCAACACCTGAATATCGGTTTCAGGATTATTTTTGTTTCCAATAAGTGTTCCTAAATACCCATTATCTACACCCAGACAAGGATTCAAGGTTTTCAATGAATTATTTCCATATGATAATCTATAGCTTTTTATTACCAAGTGCATGTTATTATCAGAAGAAAATTCATGGACTACGATTAATGAAGTTAGATTTATAAACTTCGTTTGTTATTGCCAAAGTTGAATTGTGGGAATTCTATTATTTCCAAACAGAAGTTTTTAGTCTCCAATCATTTATAATTGTGGATTTCATACCACTTATTAAATCCAGATGATGGTTAACTAATTTTTGTTGCTTCCAGACTTAGATTCATGAATTCTAGAATACTAATACTATCTTTAATTATATTACAAACAAATCACTAAGTGTATTTTTATATAAATATTGAACTAACAAAAGAAATGTTATTTACTGTGAACTTTATAGGAAATGAGGTCACTAAGAATGGAATAGTGCAAAAGGAAAGCTGTTAAATTTTTGTCCGAAAGAACAAAAGCTTCTTCTTACCCGGGGGCAAATGTTAACCATAAAATTCATCAATGAATAAAGGAATGAAAAAAGGCTCATAAAAAGTGTTAAGTTCAACGAGAATTAAAGACAAGCGTTTCATCATATTCAAAAATAGTGTTTTGAAGGCATTGAAATAGCTTTTGAAGAGGTTAGGTTGGAGTCGCGAGCGCCTGATGCACCTACAATTGTCAAGTGAAACATGAGCTCTCGAAAGACTAGAAAAGAAGGCAAAGGTACCCTTTCACCTCAGCTATACCTTTTGATATAGTCAATCCACATATGTGAGAGAGCTTAGTATGGGTTCAAAACACCTTTCGTAGGTATTGGACAACAAGCTAGCACACAAGCACCAAACCCTTCGAAATAGGTGGTTTCGCCATTGTCGATATTCCACTTAAAGACGTTTTTCCAATGTGCACCTTTCGAAAGCAAGAACAAGCCTTTCAAAATTGTTAGAATCTTTTGAAAACATAAAGAAGACTCCAAATGAAGCCAAGTGACCTTTTGCAGTGATCTAGTCGTCGCTACTAATCCTTTCAAAACAATGCAAAAGCAATCCTTACCCACTCAAATTATCACTCACTATAGTCATCAGATACCAAAGCACCCAAGGGAAATTTTGAAGGAGAAGGAGTCGGGGCACTTCCTCTTACATCAAAACAATATGATAGGAAACCTTGACCCTTTCGCTACATACCCTTCGAAGATACCGAAAGGTTTTAGCGGAACATAGAAGCAATTAGGGAATTTTTGAACAACATCCACTTCTAGTATGCTATTGACAAAGGTGAAAGGGTTAACCTAAGAAAAATAAGAAGACTCAAGCAGCCACCTTTAAAGCTACGAAAGTGAAAGGATGAAGGAGAAAGGATGAATGCACAAGGTTGGGAGAAAGAACTTTCGACCACTTTAAAAGGATGGATGCGGAAGGTGGTCAACCTGCATCTGCAAATATGACCCTAGTTGTCCAGGTTTAGGGATGGAATTTGAATTTTGAATTCACTTTCTCACTTCGTAACAAAATCAGTATTTTGTAACCTAAATCAATTTGGGAAAAATTCTCTCGCTTGTAATCTAATTTAGATAAATGAAAAGGATGGGATGCATGGATCAATAATCGACTTTTAATATGAGGAAGATCATTTCATCCATTAGCTCAACTAATGGCCAATTGCACATGATGCGTACTTACGTTCTTAAACCTTTTTTGACTTATGCAATGTTACAAGATTAACTTAGACATTGTGAATTCGAATCAAATTATCATAATGTTTCGTGATATCAAGTGTTTAATTGACATGATAATGATGTTTCGATATTAATAATTTCATTGCTCTTATGTTATTTGTCTAAGATGTTATTCCATTGCATATTAAATTTCAATCTTAGATATTGTACATTGATCCCCTTCGACGGAATAAATCCCTTTCAACCTGATCGAAAGGGGTTTCGAAAGGGACTCATTGTATGAACAATAAGTTGTGCTTGCTGGTTGGACATTTTTCGCAAGGAGCTCGAATATTTTAAAACGTATAACCCATTCGAAGAAGTTCCTTCCATAGTAGTAGAAACTGTACTTTTGAAAGTGAGGTCTCCTTTTAAAGGCAGAATGGCCCTTTTGACTCATTCGAAAAGGGATTTGAATGATCCTTTTGACCCACTAAAAAGGAGATGTGAATGACCCCTTCGACCCACTCGAAAGGGGTCATGAATGAGCTGTTCACTTCCTAACTTTTGTTTCAAAGAGTTGACTGGTCTTCTTATCTACAATTAGCACTTTTATAAGCCCATCATTTGAAGGCATCTGCCCAATCAACTCATTCGAAAGGGGTTTCAAAGAGATATATCACTTTTTAAATTTTCCTTTAAGGTGTTAGCAACATTTCTTGTTAGAAATTTATCTTTGAGATAATGACAAGATTTCTTGTTAGCAATGCCTATTTATGAGCAAACATCGACCCCAGATAGCATATTATGAGGTACGAATAGCTTATGGACTCAGCGTGAGCCGATGATGCGGTCACGTGTAGATGTTTTCCCATCTCGGTTGGCGGGATTGCAACCATGCGGTTCACTAGGTTGCTACCATGTTCAACGTCCAAATTCGATGAGTTAGTAATGAAGTTCGTGGAGCAGTTCTAGATGCATACTACTGCCCTTAAATTCGTTATGTCCCTTTCTAGTGTGATTCGGGCTCTAGAGGAATCACTTAAGGATTATTTGGAAAGATTCAATATCGCCGTCATATAAGTCAGTAACCTGAACGATAACTCGATACTGATGGCACCGACCAAAGGGATTAACCTTGATTTCGATTTAGAAGATTAACTGGCTAAAAAAAATCCCCTCAACGTTGGACAGATTTTACGCAAAAGCCGCTCGATACTTGAGGAAAGGAGAGGTAAAGTAATCAAGAAGGAGAGTCCGTACTAGTCAAAATATTGAAGGGGTTCAAAACAACATAATGGTGAAGCATTCCGAAAGGTGTTCCGAAAAATTAGTAGTCAATGTGCAGAATAAACCTAATGCGTAGAAAAAGGACAATGATAGAAACCACTATGAGATATGGGATTATAGGAGAAGAAAGCTGAGAATTTTGTTGTTTGAGACGTACACGTTGAACATGTTGTTGGAGAATGTCTATCTATCGACTTGCAATATTATGCAGTACAGGAAACCATATCTTCGAGAGTCATGGAGAAACAAAAGCATAATGGGAAGTATTATAGATTCAACAAGTGCTGCATCTATAATACGAGCGAATGTTGACACCTCTGATACGTTACTGATAAACTGATTCGTGAAAGAAAGTTACAGCAGTTTATTATAACCCCCTAAGATGACGAGTAGGGGACAACCGATTCCAATTGAGGACAAGTTCTGTCTAGTGCTGAGGAACCTAGGAGAAATCGTGGAAGATTGGTTATCAACACCATAGCTAGAGGACCACATCCCGTAAACAAAAGTTGGCATTGAAGTGTTATGCAAACACAAACAAACTTGTTAATTTTGAATGCGGTTCAAACTCGAAGGAAGGAGATCCAGTGAAACGATTTCATACTTTGGCAGTTGACATAGTATTCCATAGTAGAGATGATGATAAGGTGGAGGCTTGTATGATCGATCCGATGGCTATCTTGGCCATGATCGTCCTTGCCTTGGTGAGGAAGATTCCGATCGACTGGGGTAGTTCTATAAATATAATTTTCAATAAGGCTTACGACCAGATAAGGATGGAAGCAAAGGAATTATAGCAATGTAATGCCAGCTTTCATAGTTTTAGTAGTGTTGCAATGGAAGCAGTAGGCTATGTCAAGCTATCGGTGGAACTAGGAGAAGGCGACTGCAGGACAGTATGGGTATTACCGTTGTGCTAGAAGTGGGCTCTCCATATAATATTTTTCTTGGTCGAACGAGCCTTGCTGATTTTCGAGAAGATATTATCTTGATTTCTTATCTTAAAATTCCCAACAAATAATGTCATGGAAGTTGTGTATGGAGATCAGGCAACTGGACGTCCCTGTTATGTGGCTGAGCAGACGATCGACATCACGGTCGGTCAAAATGGCTTATCACGTGTCCTGATGATCAGATCACAGTTAAGCACAGCATTGGTAAAAGAATTAGATGGCTTTCTTTGAGCGAATCTTCATGTGTTTTCTTGGACCTATTCTGATGTATGTGGGATTTCGTGTTAGAACCTCAATTGTTGGATTTTAATGACAACAACTATACAATTATGTCAAAAAATCTCTAAGCTAATTTGCAGGTACATGAGCATCAAAAAGAGATAATCAAATACGTTCAAAATAAAGATACAGGGTACAAAAGGATGAAATAATGTATATGGAGATACAAGAAGAGATATACACGATAGAGACAAGACAAAGGTGACAAACAAAGTATTATTAGTCATATAGTGTCGTGTCTAGAGTTTAGAAATTTTAAGATCTTCTCCAAAAGGTATATATACATATACATTCATATTTTAAATGAAAAATCAAGTTTTCAAAAATTACATGGAACGAGACTCGAACTCAAGTCACTAGTTCAGAAGGCAAGTGCTCTAACCATTTGAGCTATGGTAATTTTTTGTTACAAGCTAAATTTAGACGACAGAATAATGTCATTCAGATGTCTGAATGCTGAAACAAAATTATGCTTCCACAATATTCAGATGTCTGAATGAAAATATTCAGACGGCTGAATATGGCCAAAACTAGCCTATTTCCTTGCTGTTTGCGTTTCAACTTAATTCAGAAGTCTGAGAAAATTCAAGATTCACTCTTTGACAATTCTCAACTCGCTCTATGAAGTCAAGAAATAGAAGCTCAAAAAGAAAAGAATAATGCTCTAGCATTGGAGAATCATGAGTTAAAAACAATAATTAAAATTGTTGAGTTAGATAACACTAGTCTCATAACTAAGCTTGATGGAATTACTAAAAATATTTTCAATTTTAAAAAAGGGAGAGAAAATTTATCCAGGATTATTGAAAATTCTCATCTTGCTTCAATTAAGATGGGATTAGGTTATGTTAAGAATTCAAAAGCTCACAATGATAAAAGTTGTTTAGGATATAATAAAACTGATCGTAGAAATACCACTAGATTTGCTTTCATGTATAGTAAAAATGTTAGTGCTAGTATTAAAATTAAAGTAAAGTCTAAATCCAATTTTTATAGAAATTCAAATACTACTATCACCAATAATGTTTATAATTTCTCGAGAAGTACAAAATCATTGAATGGAAATATGAATCAAAATTATCTAAGTATTTGGGCTCTTATTAATTGGAAAAATAGAGAAAAATACATTGATGATTATTTTGATAGGGTAGTTAATAATGAAAATTATATTTATAAAGGTTCAACCACACCCAAATGGGTATGGTTTCCCAAGACCTAACCCCCCGGACCTAAACATAATAAGTGGGTATCGAAAATGATTATTATTCATTACAGGCACTCGGAGAAACAAAAGGAAAATGATAGATTTTTGAATTTTAAAGAATGTTCCAAAAGTTTAATAGAATTACATGCTCACAATGAAATATGGACTTCAGCAAATATGGTAAAATCTATTTTATTTTTCCTTCATAATCAATAATGAGTTTATCTCGTTATTTATAAGATATTTTATATAATTTATTATATTCCCTCATTCTTTTTTATAATGACAAAGGGGGAGAAATTCATATGCATATTAATAGAGGGAGATATTATACTTAGGGGGAGAAGTTATACTTAGGAGGAGCTTTAAACATATTAATATCATTTTTTATATAGAATGATATTTTTTAAATTGTATAGTTGTCATCATCAAAAGGGGGAGAAAGTTAGAACCTCAATTATTAGATTTTAATGACAATAACTATATAATTATGTGAGAGAATCTCTAAGCTAATTTGCAGGTACATGAGCATCAAAAAGAGATAATCAAATACGTTCAAAATGAAGATACACAGCACAAAAGGATGAAAGAATGTATATGGAGATACAAGAAGAGATATACATGATAGAGACAAGACGAAGGTGACAAACAAAGTATTATTAGTCATATAGTGTCTTGTCTAGAGTTTACAAATGTTAAAATCTTCTCCATATGGTATACACACATATACATTCATATTTTAAATGAAAATTCAAGTTTTCAAAAATTGCATGGAGTGGGACTCGATCCCGGGTCACTAGTTCAAAAGGCAAGTACTTCAACCATTTGAGCTATGGTATTTTTTTGTTACAAGCTAAATTCAGACGTCTGAATAATGTCATTCAGATGTCTGAATGCTGAAACAAAATTATGCTTCCATGATATTCAGACGTCTGAATGAAAATATTCAGACGGCTGAATAAGGCCAAAAATAGCCTATTTCCTTGTAGTTTGCGTTTCAACTTAATTCAGAAGTCTGAATTATTTTAATCAGAAGTCTGAATATTCTTAACGACTACTTTCTTGAAAAGTCACTTCTCTTCACCGAAGAGAAACATCTTCAAAATCAATGGTTGCACCTGTTCTTTTCATATAACTTTTTATCTATAGTTGCAACTCTTCATACACTTCATAGATTACAGAATTCAACAAACAATTAATCGAAACCGAATTTACTTTTAGCACTCTTGAATTCTCATTTATTCTCAAGCTTTCAAAATGCATTGAAATTGCTTACATACTTTGATCCTTAATCACTTTATCTTCCATAATTCTCAAAGCACATCACACTATATATCACAAAGGAGAAGATTATAGGAAGATTGCACTCGGTTGAATTATCGGTGTTTTTTAAGAACACTCTATAGTTAGTTACATTTGTCATTTGTAAAGAAGTTCTGTTCGGTTGCTCAGGCAGTTGAAGTCCTAATTGGTTGCTTAGGCGGGTGAAGTCCTGTTCGGTTACTCAAGTAGTGTAAACCTGTTCTTTCGGGTTAAGTGTAGGTTGTTGTAGTTGAAATTCCAGAAGATGTCTGGGACTGGACGTAGAACGGGAAGTTCGAACCAGTATAAAAATTCATGGTGTGCTTCTTTTATTTTACTTATTCACTTTGCTATAGTAACTTGTTTATTTCCACACTAGTATAATATAATTCCATATAGCATGATCTGCAATGTCTTTTCATTTGGTACCAGAGCATAGTAGTTTTTTTTTCATTTAGTATCAAAGCCTGGTATTCTAGAGATCGTAACAACATCCTAGAATGAATAGCTACAAAGAGATCTAATCAAGGCAATAAGAAGAGGAAGAGAAATAAAGAAAAATCAAAGGAGCGAACAAGCAAATGCTTCATGGCAAAAGATAACGAGGTTAGTGATCTAACTTTTGATGATATGATAGAAAGAAATTCAGAACTTCTAGACATTTTAAAAAGTCTCAAAAGAAAATACAAGGAAGCTTTGGAAAATCAAAAGAAAGCAAAATTCGAAAGAGATATGCTTAAAGATGAGAAGAAAATATTAGAAGAAGAACCTGAGAAAATTCAAGATTCATTCTCTGACAATTCTCAACTCGCACTATTAAGTCAAGAAATAGATGCTCAAAAAGAAAAGAACAATGCTCTAGCTTCTGGGAATCATGAGTTAAAAACAAAAATTAAAATTTTTGAGTTAGATAACATTAGTCTCAAAACAAAGCTTGACGACATTACTAAAAATATTTCCAATTTTAATAAAGGGAGAGAAAATTTATGCAGGATTATTGAGAATTCTCAACCTGCTTCAAATAAGAAGGAATTAGATTATGTTAAGAATTTAAAAGCTCACAATGATAAAAGTGGTTTAGGATATATTAAAACTGATCGTAGAAATAGCACTAGATATGCTTTTATGTATAGTAAAAATGTTAGTGCTAATACTAAAATTTGAGTAAAATCTAAATCCTATTTTTATAAAAATTCAAATACTGTTATGACCAATAATGTTTATAATTTCTCTAGAAGTACAAAATCATTGACGGGAAATATGAATCAAAATTATCTAAGTATTTGGGTTCCTATTAATTGGAAAAATAGCGAAAAATACATTGATGATTATTTTGATATGGTAGTTAATAATGAAAATTATATTTATAATGGTTCAACCACACCCAAAGGGTATGGTTTCCCAAACCTAACCCCCTCGGACCCTAACATAATAAGTGGGTATCGAAAATGTTTATTATTTATAGCAGGCACTCGGAGAAACAAAGGAAAATGATATATTTCTGAATTTTAAAGAATGTTCCAAACGTTTAATAGAATTACGTGCTTACAATGAAATATGTACTTCAACAAATATGGTAAAATCTATTTTCTTTTTCCTTCACAACCAATAATGAGTTTATCTCGTTATTTACAAGATATTTTTTATAAGTTATTATATTCCCTCGTTCTTTTTTATAATGACAAAGGGGGAGAAATTCATATGCATATTAATAGAGTGAGATATTATACATAGGGGGAGATGTTATACTTAGGGGGAGCTTTAAACATATTAATATTATTATTTTTATATAGAATGAATATTTTTTAAATTGTATAGTTGTCATCATCAAAAAGGGGGAGAATGTTAGAACCTTAATTGTTGGATTTTAGTGACAACAAATATACAATTATTTCAAAGAATCTTTAAGCTAATTTGCAGGTACATGAGCATCAAAAAGAGACAATCAAATACGTTCAAAATGAATATACATAGTACAAAAGGATGAACGAATGTACATGGAGATACAAGAAGAGATATACACGATAGTGACAAGACGAAGGTGACAAACAAAGTATTCTTAGTCATATAGTATTGTGTCAATAGTTTACAAATTTTAAAATCTTCTCCAAATGGTATATACACATATACATTCATATTTTAAATGAAAAATCAAGTTTTCAAAAATTGCATGGAGCAAGACTCGAAGCCAAATCACTAGTTCAGAAAGAAAGTGCCCCAACCATTTGAGCTGTGGTAATTTTTTATTACAAGCTAAATTCAGACGTTTAAATAATGGCATTCAGACGTCTGAATGCTGAAACAAAATTATGCTTCCACAATATTCAAACGTCTAAATGAAAATATTCAAACGGCTGAATAAGGCCAAAAATAACCTATTTCCTTGCTGTTTGCATTCCAACTTAATTCAGAAGTATGAATTATTTTATTCAGAAGTCTAAATATTTTTAACGGCTATATTATTGAAAAGTCACTTCTCTTCACCGTAGAGAAACATCTTCAAAATCAATGGTTGCACCTATTCTTTTATGTATTACTTTTTTTCTATAGTTACAACTCTTTATACACTATATATAGATTACAGAATTCAACAAAAAATTAATCGAAATCGAATTTTGTTTTAGCACTCTTGAATTCTCATCTATTCTCAAGCTTTCAAATTGCATTCAAATTGCTTACATACTTTGATTATTAATCACTTTATCTTCCACAATTCTCAAAGCACATCGCACTATATATCAAAAAGGAGAAGATTATAGGAATATTGTACTCAATTGACTTATCAGTGTTATATAAGAACACACTATAGTCAGACACATTTGTCATTTGTAAAGAAGTCATGTTCGGTTGCTCAGGCAGTTGAAGTCCTTTTCGGTTGCTTAGGCATGTGAATACCTGTCGGTTTCTTAGGCAGTGTAAACCTGTTCCTCCGGGTTAGGTGAGATTTGTTGTAGTTGAAATTCCAGAAGGACTCTGGGATTGGACATAGAACGGGAAGTTCGAACCAGTATAAAAATTCCTGGTGTGCTTGTTTTATTTTACTTATTCACTTTTCTATAGTAACTTGTTTGTTTCCGCACTAGTATAATATAATTCCATATGGCACGATCCGCACTGTCTTTTCATTTGGTATCAAAGCATAGTAGTTTTTTCATTTCACCAGCCATCGTGAGCCACGTGTTAAATATCGATCCATTGCTTGTTCTGGTGAAGCAAAAAATGACACGACATGGATGTAGAGAGATCTACCGTGCTTAAAGAAGAGGTGGATAAACTCAAAAGCAATGGGTTCATCCACTATCCGTTCTATCCAAAATGGGTCTCCAATTCTATGGTTGTGAGAAAGGCAAACGGAAAGTGGAGAACATGCGTTAACTAATTAGATCTAAACAAGGCATGCTCAAAGGAAAGCTTTCCACTTCTAAGAATCAATTTGCTGGTGGACTCGAGCCTTGGATGTGAATTAGTTTCATTTATGGATGCGTACTCCAGATAAAATCAAATCCTAATACATGTATCTGACTAGAAGCACACCAGCTTATAAATCTACTTAGGATTATACTAACATGCTGTGATGCTGTTTGGAATAAAGAATGTTAGAGATACTTATCATAAATTGGTTAGCCACATGTTCAAACAAAAGATTGAGTGAACGATGGAAGTGTACGTGGATGACATGCTAGTGAAGTCACAATGATCAAACGACCTCACTGATGATTAGTGGAGATATTTAGTGTTCTCTAGAAATATGGAATAAAACTCAATCCCTTGAGATGTTCTCTCGGTGTTGCATCAGGTAAATTTTTGGGTTTCATCGCCAACTCTCGTAGAAAGGAAGCTAATACCGAGAAGATTCAAGCAATTTGGAACATTTGAGCACCGAAAACAATCAAGCAGGCACAAAGCCTAAATGGTAATGTCACTGTACTAAGCCGATTCATCTCCAGGGCTACCAACAAATGTATTCCTTCCTTCGATTTGATTCGAAGAGGGAAGAGAAACTTTGAATGGATATCAGGATGTTCCGATATATTTTAAGCTCTGATTGAATACTTAGAAAGTCCTCTCTCTTATATAAGACAGTAGACCACGAAGAGTTATATATATATCAATTTAAGGTACACATCATAAGTGCTGCACTGTTGCACGTAGAGAATCGTATCTAAAGGATAGTGCATTATGTAAGCAAGAAATTGGCAGGAGACAAGAGAAATTACCCAAAACTGGAAAAGCTCACATATTTCCTGTTGATTCCATTATGAAAGCTCTACCCTTATTTCTAGGCTTACGCTATCAACGTTTACACCGACAGCCGTCAGGACAGGTCCTGCAGTGACCTGAGATGTTTGGAAGGTTACTCTAGTGAAATATCGAATTAAGACAATTTGACATCACTTATCTCTCTTGGGAAGCCATCCAAGGAAAAACATTGGCAGACTTCATAACCGAGTTCACTACACAAGATCACTCTTCGAGGAGCAGTGAAGAGTCGACCATTCGATGGAAGATGTATATGACAAAGTGTCCAATGATCAATGTTCCATCACTGGAATTATGTTAGTGACCCTTGAGGAACGATTGTTCTGCTACACTCTAAAATTCAATTTCCCTGTAATGAATAAGAAGTTGAATACGAAGACTTTATTATCGGGTTCAAACTTGCTAGAGAACTAGGAATGAAATCCTTGTAAATCTTGGGTGACTCCCAGTTGGTCGTGTGCCAAGTCGGGCGGGGACTGTCAGGCTCAAGGGTTGCTCCATATCTCGGCCGAGTCTAAGAACTATTGACCTATTTGAGTATTATACCAGCACACACTTCCCCAAGTAGCAAAAGGAGAAAGCCGACTTGCTGGCCTAGCTAGCTAGTTCTGGGGATGCATAGCTAACGTGCTTGGTCCAATTTGAAGTACTTAATGCTCCAATTATTGACTAGATGGATATTGACTAGTTCTTGGAAATGGAGCTAGAAAAGGAGTCATGGATTACTCCTAGCAAAAACTGTCTAAAAAGAGTGGTCCTTACCAAACAGAGGCATGAAAAACCACATGTCATCCACAAGGCATCGTGCTACATCGTCCAATAAGAAGTCATGTACAGATAGGGTTTCTCTATTCCCCTACTTTGGTGTATCGCCTATGATGAAACTCGGCGAGTACTATGTAACATCTTCTATCTTAAGACCCAAACCTAAGCACTATAGATGTTGCGGTAATCTATAGTATTGACTTTCGGCGACAAAATACTGCAATGTTAATGGTATCTATAATATCAGAAACACATGAATATGAAACAAAATGACAGATTTAAAAACAACATTTTTGACTACGTTTCCAAAACATGCTCCATATTCAAATTACATAATTCCATAACGTTTCCCAGTTTCAGATAAAACGAAATTACTACAAAAATACGCCAAGTGCAACATATGATGATGCCCCCTTTGTTGACCAAAGTACTATGTAGTCGTAGATGACTTAATACAACATAGAGGAAACAAATGAACATAAACCGAAACTCCTAAATAGCTATTCTTCAGTATCATGCTCATCTCTGGTAGCTTTATTCATCATCCTACTAAACACTTGTAAACCTCAACCCTCAGCCTACTCAAATCAATTTTGGTCACCTTTTGTCCGAACACTATAGTTTCTTTTGCCTAACTACTAACCATTGGCTGAGTCGGGCCTACTTGACAATATAAACAAAAATAATCTAATATTTGTTTGATACGCCTCTTCTGGACGGTCTCTCCCCTAATTTAACTTCTTCCAGGGTCACCTGATCCTAATGGTTGTGTGGGCTCAGCAATAACCTATCTCTGTACATATATATTCCTTTCTATGTGTAACATCCTTTCGGTCTTATTTGTGACAAAGCCCTACACACTAGTCTTATTTGTGACAAAGCCCTACACATTGGAATTTTGGACTAAATTAGCCAGGCGCTAATAGTAAATGTATAGGGTACGACTTTATACCAGTCCCATCAAGTATATGAATATCCGAGTCATCTTACTTAGGGTAATCTTCCCTTCAATTTTCCATGAAAACCTTTTCTTCTCAAATTGATTTTAAAACATTTAAACCAAACTTAAACAAGGAAAATATACACTCTTTGCTTTATTCAAATCACCATGCCATGTTATATATACTCTACACAAATCTTTGTTGATGAAAACATTTAAACCTTTGAAAGTGCCCCTTTCGAATCCAATGAATGTACCACTTTCGAAACTAATTAAACCCTTTATAACCTAGACAGAAAGGCCAAAACATTCCTTTCAAAATCATTCATAATCCCCTTTCAAAAACATTGAAAAACCTTTCCTTCAAAAGCTTTAAAACCTTAGACATCCTATTTTTAAAAACTTTAAGCATGGCCTTTCGAAAATAATGGAAACCTTCCTTTTAAACCTTCCGAAACTATTGGGGAACCACCCCTTCGAAACCATCATTTAAACCTTTTGAAAGCATTGAAACCTTTACAGACAACAAACCTTTCAAAAGCATTTGCTTCAATTAAAACATGTGGAAAATTTTGAAAATATTTAAAATTATATTCTTCAAAACCTTTGGGTTCTACATTCAACAGAACAAAAGTGTCATAAAACATTTAAGTCGAAAGCATTCTTTTGAAAGAAATTCCTAAGTAAAGAAGTGATGGTGTAGAAACCATCCCTTCCAAAAGAATTGGAGAATTGGCTTGGATTTTAAAAACAAAGTTATCCTTTAGAAACCATTTGCTTCAAAAGTTAAGAAAGCAACAACTAGGAGTTTCGACCCCTTTGAAAGTATTTTACTTAGAACAGAAGGAGTAACCCATTTCAAAACCATTCCTTTAAAAAAAATTCCTCGGTCGAAAGCCAATCAAGTCGAAAGCATACCCTTTGGAAGCAAAGTATGCGCATTTTCTTTTAAAAGCAAAACAATGCTTCAATCTATCGGAACCTATTAACCTTCTACCATCTGCCAAAGTCTAGTTCACTATGTACTAAGTAATTGATACTATGAGCATTGGTATCGATGGTGATGGAGGAGGAAGTACCCAAGAAAAACCCAGGTGTCGAAAGAAGCTAAATAGGTAAAAAGCCTATTTAAGCCAAATTTTATCTTTTTAAAGTAATCTTTTCAACTAACCTTCTTATTTGCAAAAATATTATTAGTTGCTAATTTTCTTTTCTGAAAGTGCTCCCAAAATTTTAGAATCAATTAATTGAAACAATTTACAAAATACCCCTTCTCCTTTTATAAATATATAAAACATTTAAGCCTCATACCTTAAATAATTTTATATATTCATTAAAACACTTAGGAAGATTCTACAAAAAGTCCAGTAAATCAATTTTAATATGTTTATAACATATATTAACTTCAGACCTGAATCATCTATTATTTAGTAGTAAATAATTTTGAACCCCAATAATCATTTTCTTCACTAGAAAATTAATATCAAATCCATATTAATTTAGAAAATTATGAAATTTTAAAACCACCTCTAAAATACCATTTTTAATCTAAATCTAAAATTGAAGGGCATTTGGATGTCATTTAATAGGGTTTTCACATTAAAGCATATCATAAAACTTATATGAATAAGGATAAATCTTCAACAAGCATATATAAACATATAATCATTCAAAAACATGACATAACCTTGAAAAATAATTTGGATTAACCTTAAAACCAAAAAAATTATAAAAAATGAGATGTAATCATTATGCATCTTAGCTTTGAGATTAAGAAGTTGAGAATTGATCTTGAGTTACTTGCTTAAGCTTCTTTCATTGATTGCTTTCTCTTTCTGTTGTTCTTGCTAACAGCGACTGGCCCATTGTTGTTTAGATTTTGAAATGAACATAGGAAATGAATTCCTATGGGTTTAGGGTGTAAGAATATTACTTTTCCTATTTTACCTTTACTTATTACCCTTGCCTATTTAATCCATGTTAGCATATTTTATTTTATTCATTGACACTGTATGGCTACCCCTTTGTGAACACAAATCTCAATTCCCTAGTCATCACATTACTTTATTTGATTTAACTAATTAAATGTCCTAAATAATGTTACTCTAAAATAGGGTCACTACATACTAAGAGAGGTCTATGATGGAGATGCAATGATCAAACTGAGGGGGCAAACCCTAGCAAAGAGGATACTCCACTATTGGTATTACTTGCCGGCTGTCAATCGAGTGCAGCTGATCACACTAGACGACGTGATAAATTCTAGATGTTTGCAAAAATTTCAAGAGGCCAACCAACAGAAATCACAAAATTTTCAATCCATTGTCGTTGGCTACTTAGGGCATTGACATCGTCGACTCCTAGTTGATCTCTAAAGGTGGTGTCAATGCCCTAAGTAGCCAACGACAATGGATTGAAAATTTAGCCACGATTACTAAACAGGGTGAAGCCAAAACTTTAGCCACGATTACAACAAAAAAACTAATCAACTTTATTGTTTGAAACACTATCTACCATTTTGGTCTTCCCTTAACAATTATGACCAACAATGGGACCTAATTCTATAGTGCTTAATTTAAAGACTGCTGCCGTCGACATCACGTTGAGAAAAGATTTATGGTAGTTGCTCACCCGTAAGCTAATAAATAGGTCGAAGCTATTAAAAAAATTATAAAGTCATTTCTGAAGAAGTGTTTGGAAAAGGCAAGAGGCAAGTGGGTTGATGAACTCCCAATAGCATTACGCCCCTACAAAACCACCCACTAGTCCGTAATTGGCCATGTACCATTTTCCCTTATGTATGGCTCTAAAGCTGTCATTCCAGTACATTTTGAAGTACATTCGCATCGAGTGACTCATTACGACCCCAGAATAAATAGAGATCTCCTTATGGTATCTCTAAATATGGTTCATGAGAAGCGTGAAGAAGCTGACTTGAGGCTAGCTGTACAATGACACCAAGTCATCTGATAGTACAACACAAAAGTCCAATCTAGTACCATTGAAATTTGCGACCATGTCTTCAAACGGGTCTTTCCTTTCCCTACACAAATGGGTCCGACATGGGAAGGACCATGTTTGATTGAGTAGAATCTTGAGATGGAACTTTCAATCCAGCGACTGTTGATGGCGTCACACTTCCGAGAGCAAGAAATAATGAGTACTTATGATGCTATTTCAGTTAGTGTATTTTTTCATTCAATGGCATTTATTTTCCGAGTTTTCTTTTGAATTTGAATTCAAAGTCATGTACTAAGATAGATTTTATTGATTCTTTTCAATTGGCAATAAAACTTAAAGTTTCTTCCATATCTGTGAATTGTCAGTTCATCATATAATAGTTATGATATATGACCAACTTACAACAGGTACCTAGGATTTGGTGCTAACCAATTACTCAAGTTTATAATAAAGTAAGCAAAATGAATGTAATTCGACCAACTTTCCATCCATATCCAAATCATTCCACTTTTTGATGGGGCAAACACGAATCAAAGGTGATTTTGTTACGGTCGATCACTAATCAAATCTAACCCTAGATTAGGGGGAAAAACAGTCAACAAAGAAAAATTTGGTTCAATGATTTTTTGAAATACCTCTAAGTCCCTAAAGTATAAACATTGACGATGAGCCCTACCGACTAACTTTGATCCATAGAGTGTAGACATCAGTATAACCAAATAAAGGAGTGCGATTTGACCAGTCGACGACTAACTTTGAACTGGATTTGACAAGAGGGATATAAACTCACTAAGGATGGAGTCCGACCGTCCACTTATTAACTCCGCTAACCCGCGACTGGTGGAAGATGTATACTCACTTACCGCTGGATTCGCCAGCGTAACGCTAAGACTCATACATAACATTTGGTACGATCGAGGCCGCGAATATATACAAACCTTAAGGTGGATTTAACATTTTAACACTTGAATCGATGGGTGGTCAAATCTCATTACAGTTCACATAACAAGCAATAAAACTATAAGTACACTGAGTGGAAAACATAGTAGCTAAAACACTTAAACAAATTCACATAGATGTAAAGTCAAAGCAAAAAAGTTTTATTCACACTAAACTTAGGAGTGAAAGTACAAGTTTACACAAAAGAAAGAGATCAAAAACGAGGGGACATACCCGCACAAACACGACCAATAAAAAATAGCAACAGAAGATATTTACAACCTAAGCCAATACAATGGTTATTTCTACCTATCCCTCCTGGGCTTCTTTAGAGTAGTTTCTCTAGAGCTTTCCCCTTTGTTTTTCCTCTTTGAATTTCCACTGCCCTTACTACCTTTGAGAGGAGTTCTTTCAAATGCTAGAGGGAGTTCTTCTTTATGAATCGACTCGCCAGGTGGAATAACTTATAATGGAGCAATGTCAACGTCAGCGGTTTCTGCATCAGTAGGCTCATTCTTAGACTTCTACTATAGCGACTCCTCCTTATCGATATGCTCCATAAGGTTACGCTCATTAGTGTACTTGGATTCATCAGTAAGGGCCCTAATCATTTGTGCTTCTATGCTTGGAGTCTCAGTTGAAGGACCATCAATAACCACCAGTGATGTGGTGACCACTGTAGAATGGGTGATCAACGACCGTTGCCCTAAAGAAACATCATCACCTTTTGTTAAGCAGAAACAAGTAGACCTATGGGTTTACGAGAACCGAAAAATAAGTCCAAAACTGTAAGGAGTGGAGTATAAACCTTATCAAGCACTGGAGAAGTAAGTGATATACCTTCTTTCAGTTAGCTTTCAGTTATGGCCGGAGTGCTGCCTCTCGAAATTAGAGTTAGCATAGTAGATTTGAAGCCAGGCTGCTCCTGATCATAGTCCGCGTCCTCACCCGGACCAAGAGAGATTGTTGCACCAGTGAGCAGAATTAAGGAGGATTTTTAGAACCTAATCCCGAAGCTTCGGCATTGTCTTTCCCTTTGTCTACGGTTGTAAAGACATCTTTCCAACTAAGTCTAGCAGCGATGAGATCTAAAGGTTCTTCATAACGCAGAATGTCTCACAAACTACTCCTTATAAATAATAGCACCATCAAGAGCTCTCCTCCTCATGTCAAAAATATAGTCCCAGGACTCAACCAAAGATTTAAGATAGCCTTCTCTGAGGAAATAAACGTTGTAGTTTATGACGACCTTTGCATTGTACTCTACTATCATAGGATCAAATTAGTCCTTTCTCTCATTCCTACCAGCTTACTCAACCTCCTCCTTAAGGGATTCAATCTATCCTCTGATCTCATTCCTATCGGCTTCCTTCCCTCTTCCTTAAGGGCTTCGATCTGAGTGAACGCCTGATCGCCTCTTCCTTTTGAGCCTCAAGCTTTACATCCTTTTCCTATTGGAATTATTCCTCGAGTTGCTTAACATGAAGAGCTAGGGCATCTTCATCTTTTTGGAGGACATCCGTCTCGAGAGTAAGCACACAACTGCGATGGATGACAGTATCCAATTATTTTTCATGTGCCACTTCTCGGCAGTCAATCGCTTTAGAAGTCTCTTTAGCCCTCTTTTCCACGTTGTTTTCTATTGTGGTCAGTCCCTTGTCAACTTTGTCTAGATGTCTAATTACATCCTTGTCGTGGATCGCCTCAAGTTTTAGGCAATCAATTTCATGTTGTCTTTGCCCTAATAACTCATAAATTTTCTTTGCCAAATACTGAAATGCTTCATGCTGAATATAAATGTCGTTGATGCAAGCTAGCGAGTTTGCCTTAGCATCTCGAAGAATCAGGTAGATAGGAGGAACGAGCTTCAACCCATCAAAGCATATCTTTTGGAACTCGGCTCTATTTTTGGCCATGTTTTATGTTCTGGTAGCATCATGAGCTACAAAGATTATGGAAGGATCAAGAGCAATAAGAGAATTCTTGCATGGCTAGCATTCGAAAGATCGATGAGAATCCAAAGAGTTCGACTAATGCTCGTGCAGAACAGTTGAGGTAGGAGCATAGGATGATTCCTTGTCACCACTATAAATGATAGGATGGGTATGATCATCCTAGCTATGAGATGATAGGGATTTTGATTTATTTTTGGACAATGAATCTCTCATGTGATAGCTTTTCCCCGATCAACGCCCATATCGGAGCGACTATAGGAATCTGAGCCATGGTAAGGCCCATATTAAGGAGCAAGGGGTATTGATAAAGCTATGAAGTAACTGTATGTGTAAGAGCATACCATGCTACCTGCAAATCAAAAAAAGGTGTATCATAAAAATTAAGTGGAAAATCAACAAATGTCATGTAATAAATGCATGTCAATGTGTGTGTTCTGGTGATACCACCGAGGGACCATTTGCCGGAGCTTTTCTTATTGGAGTAATTTCTCCCCTTCTAACAGGAGGAATATCAACGTCAACTCTAAAAGGGGATTTTAATCCCTCAAGGCTAACATTGGGAAAATCAAAAGTCTTAACATATATTGTTATTGAAATGTTCGACAATTCCTCATATATGTTTTCTTTAGGCAAAGAGTTAGACTGATCATTAGTAATAATGGTTGACTTCGGCTTTATGGAAACCTACCCTATGCGAAGATTAACGACGAGGCTCTTTCTTCTCCTTTTCCCTGAGGAAGTAAGCTATGGGCCATAGGAGGATCCTGCCACATGCTCGTGTCTTGATTCACATCATCCTGACCTGGCTCATCAGCATCAACACTAATTTTTCACTTCTCAACGCTGTCCTGAGCCTCCATGATGGGGACATGAAAGGCTTAACACCAACGAAGGGACAATGGGTTTACCACCCCTGGGTATGCACCAATAACCTAGTGCTTAGCCCTTGCTCTAGTAGGTCAAAAGAACTCATTATTGAGAAAATTTGATATCCTTATCCACCATCAGTATAACTCTATGCACTAAACGGTTACTGAGTAATGGTTGTCGTCAAGCCTTGTAAGGACGTCTGCAAGATTCAAAATACGGCTTAATCCAAAGCATAGTTTGGATTAAAACTATTAAATTTGAGAAAAATGAAACTTATGTTCTTCCAACCATTCCGCAATGCCAAGCTAGCAGCACACATAAAACCACTCATTCTCGAAAGCACTAAGCTTATTCCAAGTGCCCGTTATGAGCTACAATTAGGGTATGCTTGAAGGAAAATATAGGAGAGGCTCTGATTCCATCGTTTAGAAGTACGGATGAGTCTAATATCTTATAGAATCAGCCCACAAGGTAAAAACTGAAGAAACAGCATGCATATATAGTACAAAAAACCATAGCCATTTAGATGTAATTAGGTTGGTGTTATTCTCAAGTAATTCAGCATTTTCCGAATGAATGGGTTGAAGAGTGGTATGGCTCCTACCCAAAACAAAAATTTATTATATGCAGTGTATCCCTTGGGGCGTATGTGAGCTTTATCATGATGAGGTAGGAGCCACACATCCTTGAACAAGAGCCCATGTTTGACACAAAGCTTGTAGGGAGAGGCCTCTTCGTCCTTTAAAGCTAAGAAATCTTTTGGGTCATTCAAAAATATGGCATCTTCTCGGATGTGAAGTCTATGACTTCTTCTTCGGACCTTACGAGAACTTCTAGCACTTGTGTAGAAGTTTCAAGCTGTTCTGGATTATTGTAGCGAAGCTCGATTTCGCTCGGATCCATCTCTTGCAGCAATTTCCTCGAAAGACATTTCAATCAAATGCCCCAAGCATCCAACACCCATAGCTATCACACTCAACTGATAACCGTTGTTATAAACATAACTTGTTACCCCCTTTGCGAAGTGTAAAATAGTGTGGTGTGACAAGGTATTGTGCGATGCAATGATAACGATTTGGAATTAAAAACAACAACAGTGATGAGTGTTAACCATAAAATCTGCTCGAAGGTAGAAGTATGAAAGAAGGATAATAAAATTGAGGTTTTGATGAAGAGATAGGCCAAATCATCATGAAAGACATAAAAACAATGTTTTAAAGTTCTAATTACTTGTACAGTGTAAAAGCCCTCGACTTAGGTGAAAACCAATAGAACCCTCGCTATAACCAACCTTTCGACATAGATGAGGAAGTAAATATGACTTCGGACCCACTTTTCGAAAGCAATCAGTGTGGTCCCTCAACTACACATCAAACCTTTAAAAGTCAGAGGATTTATTCTAAATTGGCCTTTCCGAAAGCACTGTAAGCCTTTCGAACCAGTTAAGACACATACAGGATACCTTACGACAACGTCGAAAGGTGTTATGAAGAAAGCAACAATCATAAGTCAGCAAAAGCAAAGAAATGAAAGAAAACCTTTCGATAGCTTGAAGGGAAATACAGCTCTCGATAACAGCAAGCTAAGAAAAACCTCTCGTCAAGGTCGAAAGGTTCGTAGAATTATGTACATGGCAAACCTTTCGACAAAGTCGAAAGGTCGACAAAGGAAAAAGGAAGGAAAAACCTTTCGACGTTGTCAAAAGGTTCCAAACAACATATTGAAGACAAAACTTTCGACAATTTTGAAAGGTTCAAGACATCATAGAAAAAGGGTTCACAAAAGCATACAAAGGGGAGACCTTTCGATAAGAACAAAAACAAGGAAGCACAAGGAATAAACCAAGAAACACAAGAAACCCATAACCTTTCGACACAGTCGTAGTGTTCATAACCTTTCGATAAAGTTGAAAGGTTGAAGATGGGATATAAAAGGGGAGCCTTCCGACCCAGTCGAGAACGTAGAGTCAAAAGAGGGATGTCTGCATCTATAAATAAGACCCAAGGGTCCAGTTTTGGAGAACGAACTCTGAAAACTGAATTCATCTTCTTTTCTCTACTTTCACATTGATAATTGTACTTGGAAAAACCTTAAATTTAATTAGGGAGATAGCTCAATTTTTTGTAACTCATTTTGGATATGGATAAAATGGAGTTGGCTCGTTCATGATGGATATTGGCAATAAGGAGAGTCATTAAGATCAATAGTTAGACTAATGATCAATTGCACATGATTTTAACTTTTTCTCATAATCTCTTTTGATCTATGCTCTCTATATATAAGATTGACTTATATATTCCCCATCGAAGCACATCATCATTAAAATCCATACTTAATGTAAAGTGATGATTACATGTTGCATATTGTAAATGCATGGTTATGGGAATAACTAAATTGATCTTGTACAGGAAAAGTAAGGGGTTAAAGATATAAATTGGCATGCTTCGAAAGGAGGAAAACCTTTTGACTTAGTCGTAAGGTTTACTTCCTAACGAAATCCCATGTTATATATCTTATAGTGCTCATGATGGACTTAATTCGAAGGGAATCTGCATCTTTAAGCATCAATAAACCTTTCGAATCGATTCCATAGAAAAAAATTGGACATCAATGGGGCTAAAAGCAACTATGGTTGGCAATGAGCTTTTCATCTCCTTACAACAACGTCGAGAGGTTTCACACTTTACCTTTCAACACGTTTAAAAAAGAAGTAGTGGACGTCGCCCATAACTGCTTTTGACTCTAAGGGGAGACATAACTCATAAAATTACTAATTTCTTGAAGTTAAATGACTAAGAGTTACATCAACCTAATCGAAAGGTTGGAGAAGTCTTGTCACACCTTTTCGACAAAGTTAAAAGGTTTGGCAACTTACATCTATTCCAACTAAGTCAAAAGGTTGGGATGATCTAGTTAACAACCTTTAGTCAAGGTCTAAAGGTTTTAATTCCCTCCATCCCAATTTATACGGAAGGTTGGGATGGTCATTCCTATAACCTTTCGACAAGGTCAAAAGGTTTGACAATCTAGTATATTATCAACCTGGTCGAAGGGTTGTAGTAGCCTCATTAACCTTTCGACAAGGTCGAAAGGTATGACTAATCACCATTCTTTTCTCCCAAATTAATTTTTCTAAGACAATTTATTCAAAGATACACTTACAGTATTGAGAATTATCTCGACCACATAGTTATGTCCAAACAAAATTATCATATTAAAGCATTGGGGAAGTTGACAAGTTTTTTTGTTAATATTTTTGGCGCTAGAAGGAGGGCTCGAACCTCTGACCTTATCATTATATATTGACTAATTATGGTGCATTTCTCTTGCCTAGGAAAAATGAGATCAAAACGTCTAAGTGGACTCGAAAAGGGAACAGTGCACACTTCCAACCTAGAGGAGAATGTTGCTCCAACTTTTTACCTGGATGGGATCATCCCATGTCATACTTCATCACCAACGCAATAGAATGAGAATACAAAGAAAATCAAGCATTTGGAGAAGCAGTTACAAGAAATGCATCTGTTAAAAATGGCTTTATCTCAAAGATCATAAAAAATCCAAGGCAAACTCAAGGAGAAGAAGTAGTTTCTGCTAAAAGAATTTCGAAAACCAGTTCCATGGAATGCAAAGATAAGATAGACTTGACATATTCAAAGAAGAAAGAGCTTCAACATGCAAAAATCATCAAGGGAGAATTCTTAACAAGTCATTAGAGTAATCTGGCAGTTCAACTTCTAATGAATATTACCCAAGTCATGAAAATTATGATAATGTTGAAGCTTTCCTTAAAGATGCTACTGAGAAGGAAAATGGACCTATGAATTCAAAAGGCAAAAGAAAAACGGACGCAAATGTAAATGGCAACAAAAGGGTGCCGCCATTTCGAATTAGATCACGGCAATAGTAATTCCTCCGTCAGTTAAGATCTCGTCTATAAAATACCAAGTGAATATGGATCCTGATGACCACCTTATGGCTTTTAACAGCCAGATGGACCTATACAATACTTCTGGGGAAGTCCGGTGCCGACTGTTCCCCGTCACTCTCCAAGGGGCAGCGGCTAAGTGGTATAGACAGTATAGAGAGAAAACATCTACTCTTGAAAATAGTTTTCTTATGAATTCTAAACATGATTATATATTTGCAGTGGTCGAATCGTTGATTATATAGTCTTGGCCAACATAAACCAAAGGCAGGGTGAATCTTTAGGAGATTATTTTAGGAGATTCAACGTAGAATATCTGAAGGCTAAGGGCATGAATTCTTGAGACAAACTTAGAGATGTCCATTCTTGTCAAATTAAGAACACTCCTTTTTGGACGCAGTTACTTGTCAATGGATGAAAAGACCTTCAAGACTTCCATTTTCAGGTAGATAAATTCATCCGGATGGATGAGATTTACTATTCCAAGGGAAAGATACTTCCTAGAAAGAATGGAGGAAAATTTGACTTGGATCGCAGCCATAAAAGGGTCCGGTAGGAAGAACCAGTTGCTTTAAACATGCCACTGTCTTACATACCTGCTACAACAAAGGAAAGATTCAAATTTTCAACCTCCTATAAAGCTAATAATAATCTAAAGTAGAAGAAGGGAGGAGACTTTTGTTTCTATCATAACGCAAACGGCCATAAAAAAGATGAATGCAGAGTGCTGGCCGGCACAATTTAAAAGCTGATCCGAGAAGGCAGTTTAAAGAGTTCATCCAAGATCGGCACAAAGCCCAAAGAGCTGAAAGTGCTCCCTAGAAGCGTCTGAGCAACGATGTAAATGTTCTAAAAGATGAAGACCCCCTCAGCTTAAGCCCGCCAATTAACAGGATTGATGTGATCCATGGAGGGCCGAATCCGGCAGGGAATAGTAAAGGAGCTCGAAGCAGGTATATCAAGGAAGCTAAGGAGGGAGTTTATTATGTTCATGAAGAGCCTCCAACAAAGAGCCCTCGACTTAATATTCAAATGCCAAACTTGGTGGTCACTCCACAAGAGCTACGCATGGGAGCCCATCACCCACATAACGACCCCCTTATGATCCCTACACAAATCTAACTATTAATTATCACCAAAATTCTAGTTGATACAGGAAGTATAGTCAATGTCATCTTCGAACACGCTTTTGATCAAATAAATATCTCAAAGTAGAAGCTAGAGCCAAGCTCTGAATCGATTTTTGGGTTCAACAACAAGGAATCGACTCCAGTGGGGCAAATAAAGCTACCAGTACAAATGGAGGTGCCTCCCACATGTCGAACATTTGAAACCATCTTTTTGATAATCGACCAACCCTCCTAATACAATACTTTCTTCAGTAGGCCAGATTTGGATGAAATTGATGCTTTTGTCTTGCCAAAGTATCTTATGGTGAAGTTCTTGATAATGCAAGGCTGGGGGACTGTGTGGAGAGAACAATTTAGCTCCTATGAAATGTACATTGCCATGCTTGATCAACATAAAAGGGAGTATTCTACTTATTTTGATTCTTCTACTACTTTACAGCCATCGGCTGATGGATCTTTACATTCAGCATTCGAAGTAATGATTAATGATAAGAAGTGTAATAAGCATGTGTATCAAAATTAAATTTATGTAGGAAACAAGAGAAAGAGTGTTGACACTAATTCAGTAGAAGAGGCGTCAAGTCATAGAGTTTGATTGTCGGGGTGAGGCAGAGAGAATAAGGACCATAGAGGACCTTGAGGAAACCCATACAAATTCTAAGGATGTTTCTGAGTGGTCAAAGTGGGAAATGATCTTGATGGCGAGTTAAAGAAAGATCTGATTCAGTTCCTCAAAGACAACAAGGATGTGTTTGCTTGGTCACATTCCAATATGGCAGGGATTAACCCGACCATTATTTGCCATGCCCTTAACATCAACCCAGGAGAAACCCCTATAAGACAAAGAAAGAGGCAATTGGATAAGGTTCGAACGTATGCTCTGAAAGAGGAGATTGATAGGCTCCTAGAAAATGGATTAATCCAGGAAGTATATTAACCCAAATGGTTAGCCAACCCGGTTCTGGTGAAAATTTCAAATGGAAAGTGGAGAACATGTGTCGATTACACAGTTTAAACACAGCATGTCAGAAAAACTGTTTCCCGTTGCCACGAATAGATCAACTGGTAGATGTGACAAGTGGACATAAGTTGCTATCTCATGTGGATGCTTATTCAGGGTACGATCAGATACCGATGTTCGAGCCAGATGAAGATCGTAACAGCTTCATAAAATAATAGGAAATTTATTGTTACAAAGCCATGCCATTCGGCCAAAAGAATGCTGGGGCCACTTATCAAAGTTTGGTTAATCGAATGTTCAAAGAAAAGATCGGTAGAAATACAGAAGTTTATGTTGATGACATGCTAAAAAAATCTAGCGAACTTGGAAGACATCTCAAGGATCTAGAGGAAATTTTTGTGATATTACAAAGGTATCAAAGGAATTAAATTCGCAAAAGTGCTCCTTTGGGGTCCATTCTGGAAAGTTCTTAAGCAACTTGGTAAGTGCTTAAGGAATGGAGACAAGTCTTGACCAAATTCAAGCTATAAGGGATATGGTTGAACCAAAAACTAGAAAGAAGTTGATGAGCTTAAATGGGAGAGCAGCTGCATTAAGATGGTTTGTCTCCAAAGCTACCGATAAATGCATACGCTTCTTCGATGTAATTAAGAAAAAGAAGAACTTGGAATGGGGAGAAGATTGTAGAATAGTTTTCTTGGAATTGAAAAGCCATTTGGAGAAACCACACCAATACTCTCAAACCCCGAGAGTGGGGAAACATTGTATCTATATATGGCAATATCGGAACATACAGTCATTTCAGTGGTCATTTGGGAGAATAAAGGAGCACCTCTCTCGGTATACTATGTAATCGAGCGGTTAAAAGATGTGGAAATTTGTTACCCAGTTGAAGGAAATTAGCTTCTTGTTTGATTCTTATAGCTTGAAAGCTCAGAGCATATTTCCAAGCACATTCAATTAAAGTTTTAACAAATTTCCTCTTAAACAAGTTTTCAGTAAGCCTGTGACTTCAGCGAGATCGGGAAAAAAAGGGATTGAACTCAGCCAATATGAAATAGAGTTTCAACCAAAGGCTACAATCAAAGGCCAAGCATTAGCAGACTTTGTAAATGAATGCACCAGTTTTATAAAGGAATAATCAAAAAAGGAGAAAGACTAAAACGTATGTAGCAATTATTTTTGGATGGGGCATCAAATGAGCAAGGTGCTGCAGTAGGATATGTGATTATAACCCTAGATAGACATCGATTGCACTGTGCCATGAAATTGGGATTTCCTGTAACCAACAATGTGGCAGAATATGAGTCAATGGTAGTGGGACTGACTTTGGCATTAGAATTGAAAATTCCCCAAATACGGATTTTCAGTGAATCACGGCTAATGGTCGATCAAGTGAAACAGATATATCAAACAAAGGATCCTAGACTATCTTTACATATGAAGAAGATATTGCAAATGCTTGCCTTGTTTGAGGATTTTTCAGTAAATCAAGTACTAAGGACAGAGCATGCACAGGCATACTCTGTAGCAAAATTTGACAGATTGAGGGGAGCCCCAAAAACACGAATTGTTCCCGTTGGATATTAGGAAAAGCCGAGTGTTGAAAAAGAAACATCCGAACAGGGAAAAGAGTTGCTTGTGATGACTAGATCTGAAGCCAAATCTCAGAGGTGAGATAAAGAAGAAAATAGTCAAGAATTAGCAAATGAAAGGATGAATCAACCCAGTCTGAAAAGTACATATAATGGTACATAGATAGCGCTTATTGTTGAGTATTTAATTAGAGGAACATTACGATCTGATAAAGAAGAAGCGAGGAAAATCATTAGGCGGGCTCCAACCTTTATCATGATAGATGAAATCCTCTGTAAGAAGGGATATGCACTACTTTATCTTTTGTCTGTGAGCATAAATGATGGGATTAGATTAATAGCCGAAGAATATGAGGGGTTGTGCGGCGATCATTCAAATGGAACAAAGCTTGCAAAGAAAGTAATGAGGCAAGGATTTTATTGGCTGCACATGGCAAGCCAAGCTATAAACTATGTGAAAAGATGTGATAAATGCCAGAAGTTTTCAAAAATACCCAGGTTGCCTCCAAGTCAATTAACTCCAATCACATGTCCATGGCCCTTTGATGTTTTGGGAATAGATTTGATCGGCCTATTGCTAATTTCAAAAGGAGGAGCTAAATGTGCTATAGTGGCAATCAACTATTTTACCAAATGCGTTGAGGCAGAACCACTTCCAAAAATCACTTCGGGAAACGTATTGAGATTTGTCATTAAGAATATCATAAGCAGATTTGGAATTCCGTAAAAGATAATCTCTGATAATGGAACACAATTTAAAAGCAAATAATTTTTCAATTATTCCACAAAAATGGAATTATTAAAAGTTTTTCATCTGTCGCATATCCAAAAGCTAATGGAGCAGTTGAAGTTGCAAATAAGACCTTAAAAGCCATCATGAAAAAGCAACTAAATAAAGCAAAATGAAATTGGGTAGAAGAATTACCATTAGTGTTATGGGCCTACCAAACATCCACTAAGGTGGCAATGGGAGATACCCTGTATTGACATATGGGCGTAAGGCAATGCTACCAAATAAGATTGAAATACCCTCACACCGAGGGATTGCTTATGCATTTTATAAGAATCAAGAAATGAAAAAAGAATCATTAGACTTGATATATGAGCTAAGAGATAAAGCAGTAGTGAGAACCGTAGAATATCATAGCAGAATCTCAAAATATTATAACCCAAGGGTAAAAGCTAGTTCTTTTCAAGAGGAGGATTTCATACTCTGCAAAGTAATGCCAATGCTAAACATCCTACAGATGGACCCCAAGGACCAAACTGGGAGTGGACATTAATCATTTGCAAAGTAATCATATCAGGAGCTTACAAATTATGTTGCCTAAATGGCAATATGGTGCCTGGGACATCGAATGTTGAACATTTAAGGCCATATTTTCCGAAGATGTATTAATAAAGAACTTCTTTTTGTAAAGAGAAAATGTACATGGTTGGGAGTGAAATGCTTCTCAAATTTTAATACTACCTAAGATGGTAGCCTACATAAGATGGTAGAAAAGCCTCTATCCACGCCGAGATGGTCAGGGCAGAGTGCCCCCTAGAGGGAGGATGGAGTAAGACTCTATCTGCACCTAAGATGGCCAGGGTAGAGCACGGAACAAGCCTTTATCCACGCCATGCTATGGCAAGCTCAAGGCACCTTCTGGAGGGAGGACGGAGTAAGCCTCTATCTATGCATAAGATGGCTAGGGTAGAGCACCGAACACTCCCTTGTCTGTGCCATAAAGTGGCCAGCGCAAGGGGCCTCTCGAGGGATGTTGGGTAAGTCCTTGGTTCTAGCCTCTAAGATGAGCTAACCAAGAGCACCAGAAAATAATAGACTAAGATTTCCAGGCCCAAGAAGAGGCTCAATCAATAATGGACTAAGAAGCCCAGGCCAAAGAAGTGGCTCAATCAATAACGGACTAAGAAGCCCAGACCCAAGAAGAGGCTCAATCAATAATGGACTAAGAAGTCCACGCCCAAGAAGAGGCTCAATCAATAATGGACTAAGATGTCCAAGCCTGAGAGGAGGCACAATCAATAAAGACTAAGACATCCAAGCTCAAGAGGTAGCTAATCAAATTATTTCTATGCAGAACCTGAAGGGTTCTTACATATATCGGAAAGGACAAAATCAAAGGAGTAAAATGAATCTCCATTGATTATTACCTGAATCTGGGTTATGGGACTTTCTTAATATCATCTATTGATACCCAAATCTAGGTTTTGGAACTTTCTGGACAACATATATTAATGCTTGAATCGGTGCTTCAGGTTTCTCACATATGAATTTCAAAATATAATACCTAAATCTGGGTTTTGGGATTTTATCTATCACTATCTTTACTAACCCAAAATCAGGGTATGAGAACATTGTTGGTTACTACAATTCTTAATACTCGAACTGAAACACCCCACACCCCTTAGTATACCCAAAAGCATACACTAGAAGACGTGGTGTATTATATATATAAACTAAAACTAGCAGAGACCAAGATTTACAAGATAGGAATAGGTAAAAACAGAAGAAACAACTTAAATAATAACTTATTTAGAACAGAACTTCATAATTGCTTTAAAAACCAAAAAAGTCACCAAATACCAAATACATCACGTGTCAAAATACCATACATATATGGCTTATGAGATCAAAGAAAACCATAGTCTCAAAAAGAAGAGTATAACTATTCCCCAACATGTGCCAGTACAAGTAAAAAACAAAAAGATGAAATAAAAGAAGTGGAAGTACATAGTGGAATCTCCTTCAAAGAAAACTCCAAGCTACTGCAATATACTATCCTCTTCCTTGATCGCCTATGGGGAAAGGGGGAAAATATAGGAGTGGGTGAGACTAAAAGTCTGATGAATGATAGTAATTACTAGAATCTTTAAGTAAAGTAAAGTAAAGGTAATAGGCTTTACAACAGTTCTAGTATAAAAAGAAACAAAGGAAATAGAAGAAGGAATAAGCTAGAAATAAATATGAATTAACTATTAAATATGATTGATTAACATTGATTGTTTGCACTTGTCCTTGATAACTGCTGTGATTAAGCTGAATTCCTAATCATATAATTAGACTGAAATCCTAATTCTACCCTTTGATCGGCTTACAACTCCATAGTCCCTACTACGGACTAGATGCTATATAACTCCTTACACATAAGGTAATGGCATCTATGAAAGACGCATAAAGTACAATGGTGTCTACCAAAGACGCACAAAGTATCTACCATGGACTAGACGTTATATAGCTCTCTACACATAAGTCAATGGTGTCGACGAAAGACACATTACTTAAGCGCTTGGAACTCATAATGATTTATGAGCCATCAATGGAAGTCGCACATGTGACCACCACTAAACTCGCATTACCTTTCATTCCACCTATTGGGTCTTATTATTACCTCAAGCTCTAGTAAAAGCACGCCCCTCGTCTCACTTCAGGATTATGTCAAACACCATATCCATAGAAATAATAGGAGAAATGTTGTTGGTACTGGCCCTTCATCCAAACAATATCTAGTTGCGCCCCTTTTTCCACATCCCCATGATTTGGACTTCTACTTATTGACCAATTACTACCATTATTAGCGTAAGTATGCCCCTCGTCTCACTTCAGGATTACGTGAAACGCCGTGTCTATAGTATTAATAGAGGAATGCTACTTGATACAGGTCCTACTTCACTTCTTCGCTTATTAACATAGATAAATTATTCAATATGCCTTTATTGTTGTTCTTACTATCTATGCTTATTGATTTATCCTAAGTCTTAAAATAAGTCTCATTTTATTCTGTTTTCTTATTACAACCTATGTTATAATCATGCTTACTATTTAACTAAGGTCTAAGTGTGAAAATAGGCTTCTTTCATCGTTTACTCTATTTAGTTATAATTCTATGTTATAACTAGGCCTATTAACTTTAAGTAGTCCAATTCTTACATTAATATCATAATTAGGCTCAATTTCAGTCTTAATTCGACCATTATTACAGTCTTTACAATTTATATCTTATCTTCCATTATTTCAGTATTCCTATAATCTTAACCCTTTTCTTGTTTAATCTATTCTAATCCATATGCGAAGGAGAAGTAGAAATAAAAGAAAATTGAAAATAGAAGGAAATCCAAAGCGTAGGAAAAAGATGCAAATAATGTATAAATAAAAGTAAATAAATTAGAATACTATAAATAAACCATAAATAAATGGAAAATCTATAATTAACAGAAATAGACTGAAATTAATTGAAAAGAATAGCTAAAAAATAGATCGAAAATAAATTTAAAACTGAAAATAACTGATAAAAGGTATTTCCAAAATCGTAGGAAAACTACAACTATTGGAAACCCTATTATTTTAAATTTCTTAAAAATCTAAAATAATTCTGGTCATCTCGCCTGTGGTCCTAAGCTTTTCCCTTTTGATCTTCCCAAATCTACTTGAGGTATTAAAATATTTTTATTAAAAAGATTCTCTCCTTGAAAAATTATTCATTTTAGGTTCCTTCCTAAAAAGGTGAACCCAAGCGGAGAAAATCTAGAATGAGTAAAAGTGTTAGGCCTAGGGTTTTATTTATAGGTGTTGAAGTGGATCTCAGATCGTTGGATTTGGGGATTGAATAGGATGCAACCATGTCATAGGCTGGATAGGAGCCATTGGATGGAAGCACGGAAGGACTAGATTAAACAATTAAATGCAAAATGAGGTGTTTGAACGTTACTAGAACGAAGGAACAATTCCTTCGTTCAATTGCGGAGGCGAGTCAACCTACAGGTCGATGGCCCATATAGTCAGGTCCACCGGCCAGTTGACCAAGGTTGTGGAATGGTCGACCTCTAGGTCGACCCTCCAATATTTTTTTTATTTTCTCTTATTCTTGTTTAATTCGTATCTTGTTCACTTTAGCTTGGATTCTGACGTTCTATATACAAAAATTGACCAGAAAATTACCACGGATTCAATGGTTCCACTCCCATGGCTTAATTCTGATAATTTTACAAAGTTATTTTATCATTTAATTAGTTCGTTAATTAACTATTATGGGTTGAATTTCGGGTTGTTATATTCTTCCCTCCATAAGGGATTTCGTCCTGAACTCTCTAATGATAAAAGAATGAACTAGATGTTTTCATCTAAGTTCTACAACCAACTACTCAACCATCAACCATTCATCAATTGTCCTTAAGTTTTTCTAATGCAATTTATGACACTTCTGCAATTAGCGATGTGTCAATGTCCCTAACTAATGCAAAAGATTAGGTGGTCCACTGATTCAGTTGACCTCCTTTTATGAAATTATGTATGTACCATGTATCCAAATTAATGCAAAATCCCTAATGATAACTGATAGTTCTACATGAGTGCTACAAACATAATCCAAATGCAACAATCATGTCAAAATCATCCATTTATAGCAATCATGGAATATAAAATAAAAATGTGCACACAAACTTATGCTTGTGCTCTAGTGTCCTAGTTAGGCTGACCCCGAAGAGATAATAGTACCTAGTGTAAGTATATGCGCCCATCGCATCCACTAGCAAACATTTGCAACCACTAGCATACATCATTCATAACATGCTCTAATAACATGTTTACATCAAATCCTTCCATCCATATGTTAAATCCTGAGTTCTACCCTCCCAAAGGATAATAAAGGAAAGAACTTATTCAAAACTAAAGATGAAAATCGGAAATTCAAACACTTATCAAAGAGATGCGGATATGAGATACGAACTTTCTCCAAATTAAATTTAGTCTTCTTCGAAGTCTCTTCAACCTCTATAGACTCTATCCAACACAAAAGCGACTTGTGCGGTCTTCCATAAAGAGCTACGAAAGGTGTCATTCTAATGCTTGCTTGAAAACTACTATCATGTAAGAATTCCACTAAAGGAAGATGCTTTTCCCAAGTTTCTTCAAAATCAAAAATACACATCCTCAACCATGTATGCCTTACAAACTTACTAATTTCACTTTACTATTCTTCTTTAGCCTGCTCACATGAATCGACACTCCTAGGCTCTCACTAGTGCCCTATATGCTTTAAGGGAAACTCTATTATTACTTCCAAAAGTAATTACTATTGTCTCCTTTATATCCTTACACCTTTTCCATCACTCCTTAGGGAATGATTCCGATCTTTTCAACTTTTAAGAGTTTGGTTTGGTATTTATCCTCTCATTTCAAAAACTAAGGCTTTTCAAATCCGAAAATCTTTGTCCTTAAAAGTGTTATCTTTAAGTTCTTCTTAAATTCAAAAATACTCGGCTGCTTAACATTTTATATTTCTAGATTTGCATCCTTACATCATTTTGAATTTACATTATTTCACAAACCTAGAGGGGAAAAATTTCAAATTCTAAGTCCAAAACTTATAACTCGCATTGTTTTAAAGACTTTTACATCTTTTCATAAAAATTGGAATGTTATAAAATTTATTATTAAGTTCTTCACTTCCAAAAACTTGTCTACTTTTTCACCAAACCATTTTTCTTTTAGACACTTTTAAAATGTCCTTAAGTGTTTTCAAGCCATCTTCTAATTACACCTCACGGTCTCACACTTTAATGTATTGGAACTACTTTCTCTAATGAGAAATTATTAATGCTAAAATCTTCTATGAACCTTTTAAAAGAGGTATTCATGTTTATGTGGAATTACATGGAACTTATTTTATATTTTTTGAATTAGGCTATACAAAATATGGTGCTTCCCATACCTTGTATATCTCTTTCACATATTCCTTATAACTTCATAAAACATTTTTATCGGTTCTATAGAAAATTATACCATTATCATTTTCATTCCAATAGATTAAAGTAGGCTTAATTTATAATCTCTTATGATAGAAATTTTCTAATATCTAACTTACACGCATTTTTTCCAGAAAAACTCATCTTCAAACTATTTTAATATATCCATAACTAGAAAATATTTACATTTACTTATTAAAACAATAAGTGTACTTTAAAAATCACTTTATCTCTATTCTTAGAAATTATCTTTTTTTAAATACATATTCATTTAGGTTAAAAAAGATGTTGCGTAAAACACCATTACTACAACCCAAAAATAGTAGTGTGTGGATTTGAATAAATAATAGTAAATCTCATATAATGTGTAAAGACATGTACTTTGGGAGCCACCTACTATAACAATAGTGTTATAGTCTGTGCTCCCTTTATTTTCCATGAAAACGTCTATTACAACAATAAACGTTGTAATCCAAATTTTCGATACTTAATACATTTTAGGTTTTTATATTTAAAATCTCTATTTACTTACAAAGATACTAGTGAGCTATATATGTTCTGTATTTCTTCAAAAAGAATTTCACTTTTAAGAAAAAAATTATCATATAAAAACCAATTTAAATTTCTTACCATATTCCCAAAAAAAAAGTATTTACTTTTCTTAAAAATATTGACAACTATTCTTTTCAATTCTAATAATCTCATTTTATTGGGTTAGACATAAAGTGGATTTTTCTACTTACTACCCTAGGAGTATCCTTTCTAAACTTTGGAAATCTCATTTCCCTACTTAAAGACTTCTGTTCATATAATTTATTTTAAGGTGCTACCATTAAATCCACTTATATGAAACAATTATAATTTCTACAATTATCTACACATAGGCTTTCTTATTTCCTTATCAACTGAATCAATTGTACATCTCCAATCTATGCTTACCTCTCTTTGGATTTTCACAATCCGAACCTAAATGCACAAAATCATTTCTCAAACTCTTTCCATGTGTATAACTTCTATATGCTCCAAGAAACACGCTTCCTTATGTCAAAAGTGATACTTCAAGAACTTTGCTTTTAGCTGAAGAATGCGAAGTGTATGAAGAACCTCCTCTATAATCTTGGAAAACACCAAAATGTCATCCACGAATACCACGATGAATTTATTTAGGATATTTCTATAAAAACTGCTCATCAAATCTATGAAATAGGCTGGGGCATTGGTTAGCCCTAAAGGCATAAACAATCACTCAAAGAATCCATTGAGTGTCCTAAATGCGGTCTTATCAATGTTGTCATCAACTACATTAAGTTGATGAAATTCAGAAGCTAAATCGGGTTGAGAGAATACATAAGAGCCAACTAATAGGTTGAAAAGATCATCTATCTTGGGAAATTTATAATGTTTCTTTTTGGTGAACTTTTAATACGCTATAGTCCATGAAAAGTCGAAGATAACCATCCGCCTTGGTAGCAAAGACGACTGGCGCTCCCCACTACGATATGCTCCTTCTTATGAAACTGTTCTCCAAAAGCTCACGGATTTGCTTGTTCAATTCCCTCATCTCCCTAGGTCCATGTTCCTAATGGGTAATGCTACTAGTCTAACATTACCAGTCAAATAAATCTTGAAGTCAATCTCTCTCTTAGGGGGTAGTCCCCTAACCTCCTCGAAGACATGTGGAAAATCACTGACGATAGGAACCGAATCCTACTCTGATGATGATGAATCGGGAGAATAAAGGAAACTCCACATGATTGACCCTAGCCGGTGGCCAAAAACCTCGAGAGTCCTACTACTGCATGTCTCTAGTCTAACGACTCTCTCTCGCAGTCTAATATAGCTCCATATGTGGATAGCCAATTCATCCTTAAAATCATCCCATACCGCGAGAATCCCAATACATTGGCGTCACAATCAAATTCTATGCCTAGGATAACAATTTCAAACCCCTGCAAACCATAGACAAGTGTGTTGATCCTCCTATGGGGTTTGAAAAACAATAAGGTCTACTACTAAAGAGATGTCTACATGCAAACAATCTACTAGAGAACTAGAGATGAAATAGTGTGATGCTCTAGAATCTAAAAGAGTCTCAATAGGAAAAACCAAAATAGAGATCAAAACCTTCTATAGAGACTTTCATACCTCGATCCGGCCTACTACTATAAGGTGTTGTATCCAAAGCCTACACTTGCATTGTAGGTGTGCCTGCTCTCTGCCTCGTCCTCTATAAATGAGCTCTACTAAGATGATCAGGCTACCCATAGTTCAAACACCTCCCCTTCATCATTTTATTCCTCTAGTCCTTTGCGAAATGCCCAACCAATCCTCAATTATGACATTTCCCGCTTCACTTGATCCGCTTTTGGGGTCCTCTTCCTTTACTCTTATCCTTGTCCTCCTTCCACGATGGTTCCTTAGAGCTTTCTAATCTAGGAACTACTTTAAGCTCTCCCTTAAGTTATAGGCTAAACTCTTTATCGGTCTAATAGCCTAAACCTTCGCTCTATATCCTCCAACCTAGCTTGGGTCTCCTAGGAATCCACTGTGCCAGAAAACATTATACCTCTTATACTAGCAAAGTCTTTGCACAACTTAGAAAATTCGACTAGTGTAGGTAGATTAAAGGGATTTCCACCTGTCGGTGTTGTATTAGGCGCTTGTTTATGCACCTCTGGTACCATAGCGCTACGAAGCCAGTCAGTCATACTATGCAAAGAAAAGAAATTTTAGGCTCGAAAGAATGAAAGAAGGTTGAACTGGACTTTGAGGAGAATTTTATAAAAACACTCTTTCATACTTGAAAACTATTTCTGTAATAGTAGTTTCTTCCTGAAAAATACTTCTAGTTTGAGGACCTTCTATTCCTAAAATAAGTTACTTTTGGAAAGGTACTTTATTTTTAAAACAAATTTTTAGAAGTCCTATAACCTTAGGCTCTGATACCAAGTGAAACACCCCCACACCCTTTAGTATACCCAAAAGGAAAAATAGAAGGCATGGTGCTTTGTATATATAAACTAAAGCTAGTAGAGACTAAGATTTACAGGACATAAATAGGTAAAAACGACGGAAACAATTTAAATAATAACTTATTTTGGACAGAACTTCATAATTGCTTTAAAAACCAAATAAGTCACCAAATACTAAATACATCACGTGTCAAAATATCATACATATATGTCTTATGAAATCAAAATAAACCATAGTCTCAAAAATCAGAGTATAACTATTCCGCAACATGTGCCAGCACAAGTAAAGAATGAAAAGCTGAAATAAAAGAAGTGGAAGTACATAGTGGAATCACCTTCAAAGAAACCTCTAAGCAACTGCAACCTACTGTCCTCTTCCTTGATTGCATATGGGGGAAAAGTGGGAAAATAGAGGAGTGGGCAAGACTAAAATTCAAGTGAATGATTGTAATTACTAAAATGTTTAAGTAAATTAAAGGTAATAGGCGTAATAATAGTTCTAGTATAAAAAGAAACAAAGGAAATAGAAGAAGGAATAAGCTAGAAATAAATATGAATTGACTATTAAATATGATTGATTAACATTGATTGTTTGCAATTGTCTTTGATAGCTGCTTTGATTAAACTGAATTCCTAATCCTATAATTAGGCTGAAATTCTAATTCTACCCTTTGATCGGCCTACTACTTCATAGTACCTACTATGGACTAGATGCTATATAACTCCCTATACATAAGGTAATGGCATCTACGTAAGATGCACAAAGTACAATGGTATCTACGAAAGACGCATAAAGTATCAAATGTGGACTAGACGTTATATTGCTCCCTACACAGAAGGCAATGGTGTCTACGAAAGACACACATACTTAAGCGATTGGAACTCGTAACGATTTATGAGCCATCACTGGAAGTCGCACGCATGTCAACCATTAAGCTCACGTTACCTATTGTTCCACCTATTGGGCCTTCTTATTACCATAAGCTCCAGCATAAGCGCACACCTTGTCCCACTTCAGGATTATATGAAACAACGTGTCCATAGAAATAACAAGGGAAATGCTATTGGTAATGGCCCGTCATCCAAACAATATTTAGTGGCACCCCTTGTCCTAGATCCCCATGATTTAGACTTTTACTTATTGACCAATTACTGCTACTTTTAGCATAAGCATGCCCTTCGTCTCACTTCAGGATTATGTGAAACACAACGTCTATAGAAATAATAGGGGAGTGCTATTTGGTACATGTCCTACTTAACTTCTTTGCTCATTAACTTAGATAAATTATTCAATAATCCTTTATTATTGTTCTTACTAATTGTGCTTTATACTAAGTCTTAAAATAAGCCTCATTTTGTTCTATTTTCTTATTATAACCTACGTTATGATCATGCTTACTACTTAACCTAAGGTCTAAGTGTGAAAATAGGATTCTTTCATCTTTTACTCTTTTTAGTTATAATTTTAAGTTATAACTAGGCCTATTAACTTTAATTAGTCCACTCTAACATCAATATCATAATTAGGCACAATTTCAGTCTTAATTCCATATTTATTACAGTCTTTACAATTTACATCTTATCTTCCATTATTTTGGTATTCCTATAGTCTTAATCCATTTTCGCGTTTAATCAATTCTAATCTGTCTGCGAAGGAGAAGGAGAAATAAAAGAAAATTGAAAATAGAAGAAAATCAACAGCGTAGGAAAAAGATGTAAATAACACATAAATAATAGTAAATAAATTAAAATACTGTAAATAAACCTTAAATAAGTGGAAAAACTATAATTAATAGAAATAAACTAAAATTAACTAAAAAGAATAGCCAAAGAGAAATAAACTGAAAGTAAATTTAAAACTGAAAATAACTGATAAAAAGGTATTTCCAAAATCGTAAAAAAACTACAACTATAGAAAACTCTATTATTTTAAATTTCTTAAAATTATAACACTAACTTGTGGTCCTAAGCTCTTCCCTTTTGGTCTTCCAAGATCCATTTGAGGTATTAAGATACTTTTATTAAAAAGATTCTCTCTTGGAAAATTATTCCTTTTAGCGTCCTTCCTTAAAAGTTGAACCCAAGCGTGGAAAATCTAGAGTGAGAAAAAGTGTTAGGCCTAGGGTCTTATCTATAGGTTTAGAAGTGGATCTCAGACCATTGGATTTGGGGATTGAATAGGATGCAACGATGTCATAGGCCGAATAGGGGACATCAGATGGAAGCACGGCAGGACCAGATTAAACAAAAGAATGCAAAATGAGGTATTTGAACGTTACTGGAACAAAGGAATAATTCCTTCGTTCAATTGCTGAGGCAGGTTGACCTATAGGTCAACTGCCTATATTGCCAGGTCGACTGGCCGGTCGACCTAGGCAGTGGGATGGTCGACCCCCAATATATATATTTTTTTCTTTCGATTTTCTTTTATTCCTCTTTAATTCGAATCTTTTTTATTTTAGCTTCGATTCTGACGTTCCATATATGCAAATTGACCAGAAATTACCATGGACACAATGGTGCAACTTCCGTGGCTTAATTATGATAATTTTACAAAGTTATTTTATCATTTAATTAAATCGTTAATTAATTATTATGTGTTAAATTTGGGGTTATTACACGAACTTGAGTTTCGAAATTATTATCAGATTTTGCCAAAATACCTTAATCTATGTCCATGGCATATGTTATAAAAAATATTTTCATGAACTTCTAGTTATTCAAAATATTCCCTAAGGTGAGCAAGGGAATTCTATTTAACATCCATCCGCCTATACAAATATGTGCCCTAATCTGGGCCGAAAATTCTTTCTGCAAAGATAATAGACTCAAAAACGTCTTGATCTTGACTTGAAGTTCAATTTGAGAATCATACTACTAATTCTCATTTAGATGGCCATAAAAACCTGAATCTAGGTTTGGAAGTGCCATGTAGAAAACTATTTATGGTATATGTTATCAGGATTTTGAATATCGCGTTATCAATCTCTAAACTTCACAAGTTAATACCTTAATCTAGGTTAGATTTCATGAATGATATAATGTAATTGGGTCTATTGCAAGAAACTAAAAATCTCACACCAGTCTTCTTAATGCCAAAACTAAAAGCTGGTATCTTTGAATTTCAAATGATGCTAATCAGGCAGATAAAAGGCATTAATATGCTGATCAACTACTAAACGTACATATAAGTTTGATGATAACAATGGTACTTTTAATGTTGATTTTTGCAGAAGGGACGAGATTATAAGGAGAGAAAAAGCTATGAAAACATTGTCCTAAACAACAAAAGCTTTTTCGTACTAGGGGAAAAATTTTAACCAAAAAATCTACTCGAAGGCAGAAATATGAAATACAGATAATAAAATCGAAGTTTTGATGAAGAGAAAGGCCAAATCATCATGACAGATTTGAAAAGAATGCTTCGAAGGTCTAATTACGTATACGGCGTAAAAGTCTTTGGCTCAAAGGTACACTAACAGAACCCTCCACCACAACCAACCTTTCGACATAGATGAGAATGTAATGATGACTTTAGACCCCTTTTTCGAAAGCAACCAGTGGTGTTCCCTCATCAAAATTTTCAAAGTTAGAGGATTTATCCTAAAGTGACCTTTTCAAGAGCATTACAATCCTTTAGAACCGGTTAAGACACATCCAGGATACCTTCCGACAATGTCGAAAGGTGTCATGAAGAAAGCAACACTCATAAGTTAGCAAAATCAAAGAAATGAAAGAAAATCATTCGATGGCATTGAAGGGAAATATAGCTCTCGACAACAGCAAGTAAAAACAGACATTTCGTCAAGGTCGAAAGGTTCGTTAAATTATGTACAAGGAAAACCTTTCCATAAAGTCGATAGGTCCACAAAGGCAAAAGGAAGGAAAAACCTTTCGACAATGTCGAACGATTCTATACAGCATATTGAACAGAAACCTTTCGGCAATGTCGAAAGGTTAAGAACAGCATACGAAAATTAAACGTTTCGACCATGTTGAAGGGTTCATAACAGCATACAAAGGGGAGATCTTTTGATAAGGACAAAAATAAGGAAGCATAAGGAATAAACCATGGAACACAAGAAACACATAACCTTTCCACATGGTCGAAGGGTTCATTACTATTCGATAAAGTTGAAAGGTCAAAGGCAACATATAAAAGGGGGACCTTCTGAGTCGGTTGAGAGCATGAAGTTAAAAGTGGGCTGCCTACATCTATAAATAAGACCCAAAGGGGCCAGTTTTAGGGGCCGAATTCTGAATACCAAATTCATCTTCTTTTCTCAACTTTCATAATGATGATTGTACTTGGAAAAACCATAAATTGAATTGGGGAGAGGGCTCAATTTCTCATAACTCATTTTGAATATGAATAGAATGGAGTTGGCTCGTTCATGTTGGATATTGGCAATGTAGAGAAACATTAAGATCATTAGTTAGACTAATGATCAATTACACATGATTTCAAACTTTTTCTCATAATCTCTTTTGATCTATGCTCTATACATATAAGATCGACTTAGATATTCCACATCGAAGCACGTCAATCATGATAATCCATACTTAATGTAAAGTGATGATCACATGTTGCATATGCTAAATGCATGGTTATGGGAATAAATAAATTGATATTATATAGGAAAAGTAAACAGGTTAAAGATATAAACTGGTCTGCTTCAAAATAAGTAAAACCTTTCGACTTAGTCGAAAGGTTTACTTTCTAATGAAATCCTAGGTACATATATTATAACCACTCATGATGGATTTAATTTGAAGGGAATCTACTTCCTTAAGCATTAATAAACCCTTTAAATTGATTCCATAGAAGGAAAATGGACAGCAATGGTGATAAAAGTAATTAACATTGGCACTTAGTTTTGCGTCTCCTCACAACAACGTGGAGACGTTTCATACTTTACCTTTCGACATGATTAAAAAGTAAGTAGTTGATGCTAACCATAACTACTTTTGACTCTAAAGGGAGATGGAACTCATCAAATTACTGATTTTTGGAAGCTAATTGACTATGAGTTACATCAACCTAATCGAAAGGTTGGAGAAATCTTATCACACCTTTTTGACAAAGTCGAAAGGTTTAGCAGCTTACATCTGTTTCAACCTAGTCGAAAGGTTGGAGTGATTATGTTAACAATCTTTCGACAAGGTTGGACTAATTCCCTCCACCCCAACTTAGATGGAAGGTTAGAATGGTCTTTCCAATAACCCTTCGACAAGAACGAAAGGTTTGACAATCTAGTATATTATCAACCTAGTCCAACGGATGTTGTAGCCTCAGTAACCTTTCAACATGGTCCAAAGGTATGACTACTCACCTTCTTTATTAATTTGATTAAGACAATTTATTCAAAGATACACTTTCAGAAGTGAGAATCATCTCAACCTCATAGTTATGTCCAAACAAGATTATCTTATCAAAGCATTGGGGATGTTGAAAAGTTTTCTTGTTAACAACAAGATACTAGGATTCATCCGGAGTGACCATCGTCGTTGGCTAACTTAACCACTATTCACATCGATCGGTTGTAGATTTCATATAGGGACCGATATCGAACATCATCATATCGAAATGTAGCATTTTCAATTCAAGTTTAAGTTAAATTCCAATTCATATATTATACATGTAATATACAAGTTCATGTTCATGCACTCATTAAGTGCAAAATTATCTACCAAATGCTGATTTATATGCATTCGATTCAAGTCCAGATGATCAATGTATAATGTTGTCTATTCGATTTCTTGTCTTAAGTTCGATTTTGATCACGCTAATATGCAAGTGGGAGCTCATATTCGAAGTTGATGCGCTTGTTCAAGTTCATATGTCTTGGTATGCTAATGTTTATGGTCGAATTGGTTGAAATATGCGAGTGTGCTTGAGTGAGGCGAAAAAATGGCTAAGTATGCCTAAATGCAGAGCTCGCATATAATCCATCATCAAGGCAGCTTTGCTACATGATCGCTGATCCCTCAACCTAATTAAATGTGCAATCCATCACACTCCAATCCCTCCACATCTGCTATGACCGATCCCTCTCCACCAAACACTTCAACAAATCTTTATGCTTAGCTGCTATCGATCTCCTGGACTTCACTAACCCCAACGATTAAAACGCTGCCTCAGTTCACCTTCTTCGATTCACCACTAAACCATAGATTCATGATTAGCAACACAAACGACCCCGAATTGCATGCCAAATTCATCATTAAATTGCCATTACATCTTATCGTTCATGCATATAGCAAAAGCAAAACCCTATTTTGAATTGCATACTAAGTTGAATCACATACAAATCAAAATCGAGACTTACCTATGTAACTTAGCAATGTATGGAGAATGCGATTGGTATAGTTTGATTCAAAAGTCCAAAATTAGATCTGGACTGTAAACCAAGGGTTAGTGTGATATGGATCAAACTAATGGCGAGTCAATCAAGGAGAGTGGTGAGCGTGGAGGCGCAGGCATTTAAGAGATTTAGGGTACTGGAGACGATGCTAAGATCAAAGGAAAGTTTCACGAGTTCATGCTTTTAATCGTAAAAGAAGGGGGAAGGTTCGGGTCGACTGAAATGAAATGAAGCAAGATAAAGGAAAAGAATTTAAGGCCATAGCATATATATTGAAGCTAGCTATGTTACTTTAGCTTGAAGAGGTAAGTAAACATAGCCAAAAGGGATCAGGTACGATCTCTTCTACAAGGGGTCGATTCCAATCCCTTTTTTTAAATGTTCATGAAAGATAACAATAAAAATTCCAATATCATTGCAATTAAATTCAACTATTAAGAATTAGCAATGACCTACACGTGTTTTAATGCATTAGGGAGCCAAAAACAAAACGTGTTAGTGAATGTCCATATGTTCATACCCAAAATTCCAATTTTTGAATCAAAAAAAATTGAATGCATTCTGTTGCTCAAAAAATTCACCTTCCGCCTAAGCTAGGAGGTCTCAAGCAAAGGACGAAAGGAAAAATGTTCGAATCAAACCTTCCAAAGGAGTCGAAGGGATGAAGTCAACAATATGAAGTAGTGTAAGACCTTTCAAAGGGGATGGTGGGTTTCATTCCACAGTATTCAAGAAGCTCTTGCCCTCCGAAGAAGGCAAAGAAGTATGGACAAGGGCAGGCAACTCAATAACAACCATTTCGAAAGCTTGATAAGCCTTTCGGGCCGGCTGGAACACCTGTTAAATTTCTTTCGACGGTATCAAAAGGTTTATGATAAATATAACATTCAAAGAAATCTCGGCTCATGTTAATATTCAAGTAAAAAGCAACTTTCCGAAAAAGCCGAAGGGTTCACATACCATAAAGATAACAGGTCGACAAAGACAAAAGATCCATGGAAGCATATAAAAGTATAGACCTTTAGGCAACGCTTAAGGATCCACAATAGATTATAAAAGGGAAGCCTTTCGACGAAGTCAAAAGGTTAACAACCACGTACAAAAGGGAAACCCTTCAACTCGGTTGAAGGCACGAGGACAAAAACACAGCCGTCGACGTCTATAATTATGGCCTAGGGGCTCCTATTTTGGAGGTGGATTCTCTCTCATTCTCATAGTGTAACTTCTTAATCACAGCTTTGCAACCCTAATTGTATACTAATTTGCAGAATTTAATATAGTAACGTCTTTTATTGGATAAAAGGGGAAGTCATAAGCCTTGTGAATTACTTTACTGTTTACTTAAATCTTTGCTGGTTAACTCCTATTTTCAGGTTTCGTCTCTACAGAAGGTTCTTCTCGACGAAGATAATAACATTCTTTTTTGGACAATCTTTATATTCCTTCGGGGGTCACTACCCTACAATCTAAACCTTTCGTCTGCAGGGGAAATTTATTTAAGTCAACATCCTAAAAAACCTTCCGAAGTCATAGGGGCTATGGGTAAAACCTTTCGATAAGGTTCGTAATATATCATATTCTGACAACCTTAGAAACCCTCTGAATCCTAAGCAGTTATTTGCCTATCCTTCTAGCTAGATTCAGTATCCACTCTCCTTGTGGAACGAACTAAGGAAATTCCATCCTAAGAAAGGAGATAAGAAATCTTATAAGAAATTCAACTAAATCAGTGACCATTTTACATTAACCCAGCATAGCCGAAAGTTTTCTTCAATCTTGTGCCAAGATCTTTTTTACCACATTGAAAGGTTAAATTCGATGTTTACCCCTAAGTAGAGATACAAAGATAATCCCGAAGGTCATCAAACTTTCGGTATAGATTGTCCCAATCCCAAATTTGGAGCAATTCTGAAGTATTAATAAGACATTTTCTAATCTTCATAGAGATTCTACTTTCCACCACTTTTCAGTAACTTCACCTACTTGGAATCTTTGGGGTGTTGACCATAAATTTGGTTAACATTTTTGGTGCTAGAAGGAGGGCTTGAACATCCGAATTAATTAATTCCCTAACATAACAATTCTCTGATTCTCATTGGATCAATTTCACATCAAATTCACTTATTCTAGTTTGATCATAGCAAAAAGAGTTCAAAGGTCTGAACAAGGGTCTTCTGAACCACACTTGACAAAATACCCTCAGGTTAATATTAAACATTCCTATCAGGATTAGGAACAGAGATTAAGGCTCGAAGCCCTAAAGATCATAAACAAATAGAAGGCAGAATCTTATGATCCCCAGAAATGAAGCATAAACCCCTTTCATGTAGGGCCAACCCCGATTTTTGCACTTGCAAAAAGCATAAGTTGAAATGACAACATTTTTAATCAGATATCCAGTCATAATCCCAAGGGACAATATTTAAAAAAAGAGATGATAAAGGACTATGATAGTTTTACGTACAAATGGGGTAAGATTATAAATGAGGCTTGCCATTTAAGGAAAAACTATGGACATTGGAAAAGTCCACAGTTGAAGAAATAAGTATGATAAAAGAACTAACTAGTGGAAACATAAAAATTACCAAAGAATTTCCCATCGAAACCTTAAGATCGAAATAAGTTACCTTGAAAGAAGATCAATGGGCAACGAAAAGGAAACCTGCTCCTTAAAAAAAGTATTTGAACCAAGCTACAAAAGAATTAGACGCTAGTCAAAGACGGCTCAAAAGTCGAGACTTCTTGGGGAATATAATCTTACAACATCACGAAAACATTTATATTAGGACCAAAGAGGAACTGAATTATTGGCCTTCTTAGAGGAAAAATCCAGGGTTTAAAAGAAGATCTAAAGGATCGTATTGCAACTTTCATCTCATGAATGGACATGATACCAATCAATGTAAGGTACATGGGAAAATGGTCCTACACTTTCTAGGATAGGGAAAACTGAAGCAATTTTTAAAGGATATAACAAATTATGGAATAAGTATTCTATTCATAAAATAAGAAGTCAACATGGTCGGGAGTAAAACTCTCTTTAAACTTGGACTATCTAAAATGGTAGGCTACCAATAATGGTAGAAAGCCCTTGGTCATGCCAAGTTGGCCACATCAAGGCACTTCCCGGAGGGAGGGCATAAGCCTTTATCTGTGATAAAATCAAAAATGGCCAGGTTAAAGCAGCGCAAGCCCTTATCTGCGTCATGATATGTCCAGGATAAGGCACCTCTTGGAGGGAGGACAGGTAATCCCTTGGCCACGCCATGCAATGGCCTGGAAAAGGTACCGAAAAAGAACTTAACCATGTCACACTATTGCCATGTTAATTCGCCTCCTCGAGGGAGGACGGATAAGTCCTCAAGCCCTGCTTCATAGTACGCTAGCCGAGCATAGCAAAAACCCGGATGAAATGTCTAGCAGACTAAGAAAAGTCCATGCCTGAAATGGGCATCACCAGAAAGCGGCATCACCTAAAATGGCAACCGCCGAAAGATTGGCAATGTATGAAATGACATATGCCTGAAATAGGCTCTGCTTAAATAAACACAAAATTGGACTAAAGAGACCCCGCCAAAAATAGGCCAAAACAAATGATAAAGAGAACCCAGACCTGAGAAATCAAAAGCATGCAAAACATCCTAAAAGCTGAAGATGGCACATTCTATAAAATGAATCAGAAAGAATTCTCTAGCTTCCCTTCGCGAACATCTGCCAAATAGGCATTTGGTCTTATATTATTAAATACTAGAAATGGTATTCTAATCTTCTATTATTAATTACCAGAAATAGTATTCTTGGACTTCTATTATTGATTATTAGATATGATGTTCAGAAAGTGGCATCCTGGATTTCTATCATAGGTTATCTAAAAAATGTTTTGGACTTCTATTACCTAATATTAGGAAAGGATATTCTCGTCATCTATTACTCATTACCAGAAACGGTTTTTTGGACTTCCATTATCCTTGCGAAATTGAATTTCTGGTCTTCTATTACTTATTGTCAGAAATGGAATTCTGCCCCCTATTACCAACTGCCAGAGTGGTGCTCTGGTCATTTATTATTAATCATCGAAAAATGAGGTTCTGATCCTCTATTGCTTAATTACCGACTATCTGAACTTTTATTATTAATTATAGATTAAAGATTTCAGTAACTTATCAGCCATGAATTTTTGTCCTCATCACGTCTATCATCATAAATGATACAGTGGGCTTTTATTGCTTATTACCAAGGAAAGGAATTAGGTATTCTAATATTCCTTTTTGCTAAAACCGATAGTCTAACTCTACATTGCTTATTATCAAAAAGTACCGAAAAGTGATTTTCGACTTATTATGATATATTCTACTACTCGAATCTGAGCCCGAAGATACATCATAAAATTCTATCATTAATACCAAAGTTTTGGATGTCTTGGCTAATATTTATTAAAAACCCTAATCTGGGTACAAAATCTTTGGCATTCTATTCATCCCAGGTAATTTGACCTAAGTCAAAGAATATTATAAGAAGAAGATCGCTGCTAAAAGGATCTCTGAATGAGAATTTCTACTTTTCATTCTCAAATTCCCTCAGTAACGAAGGTTGGAACAGAGAACTACCATATCAAATCAAACATTTATGTCACATCAGGTTCTTTATTGAGTAGATGTTCAATTTCGATAGCTATGTGTTATTTATTACTAACTAATTTTAGGCACACCAAACAAGAAAAAGTAGCTAAATCTACAATCGTTGCACATCAGGGATAAAGATAAGATCTTAAAATTTTAGATGGATTACTTTTCGTACAACTGGCGAAATAATTTGCCAATGTAGGAAAATGATATGTTTAGTTTAATATGTTAGTTCCGAGCTAACAATTTAGAGTATATGTCCTACATGCTTCTCAAAAAAGTCAGAATGACAAGGAATCTAGATCCATTTAATCAAGAAAGGAGTCATAAACTAAAATGGAAAGTCGAGAAACAAATCAATCTCTAAGAGGCATATCCAAATCAAAAAATAAACAAGGTGCAAACAAAAGCGACGAAACATGTAGTATTTACAATATCATAAAACATCGCATTGCATCATGCTACATTACTAAGGTATGAAAAATATCCTATATATATTGAGATACTTATGACTTGATCAACCGTTCTTGCAAAACCCAAAGATATTTTAGGACCAGCACTCGAAACTGGTTTCCTGAATATGGATTTCAAAGACTTGCATAGTTCCTAACTACCTTTTAATTTTATTTCCAAGACATTTATCCTCTCATAAAACTTGGTTATTCTGGGTCGAGATTGATGCAAGTATCTTCTCCAATGAATTTTTTTGAAACTTTAATACCTCAGTCCCCTTTCTTAAAGTTTTAACTTGAAATTCCCAATTTCCTTAGAGAATTCTTGAATAATGTAGTAGTGGAACGGATACATTTTTATTCTACTCCTTTGCGATAAGGTTATCAATAAGCTTAGAAATAAATGGTTCTTTGAGAAATCAACTATGTTTGAGCACCACTCTTAATCTATCCATGATCGTTGCAAATTTCGATAAAAGGGCTTCGTAAAGTAAAATTAGTCTTGCTTGAGTCTCCCATATGAACAAAAAAAAATCAAATTTCTTTATTTCAACAAAAAGAATACATATTAAAGTGTGTTTCTTGTTGATACTTCCTGTTGATAATAAGATATAATAACCCCAATCAAAATGATAACTAGTGCATATTTACTATAAATTCCATTTCTTGGCTAGAAGGTTATCATAACATGGCCACTAATAAATATCGAATAAAATATTTTAACTTCCTTTAAATCAAATTTCCTTCTAATTTTTTAGGAAGCCGAATAAGCAGTGAAGGTTTTCTATGTATAAAAATTGTTAACCACAAGATCTTCAATACCGAGTCATCTTTGAAGAGAGCCTTCCTTTATATAGCCTATTTGCTTAGTTGATCTCCTAGGACGGCATGATTTAAGAAACAGATAGTTTGGAAAAACATAATATAGACAAGCTAAACATAAATATGTAACGAGAAACATATACTAACAGTATAGTTGCTTGTTAACTATTTGTGATCACTCCCCTAGTTCATACGAAATGGACTTAGAAAAATTAAAAAATAAATTTATACTTATAACGCTTGAACCATTTAAGGAACTTTTTTGAGAAATCAATATGATTCAAAGAAAATTACAACATGCACCAAGATTTAGGCTAAGTCCTAATTTACATAAATATAGAAACACTTAAATAAACTCTCGCTGAAATTTACCCGAATATAAAAGTTCCAAGGCTAAGTGTCAAAAGGAAGCTTTATACGGAATTAGTCAAAATGACTCTCTCTGCCTTTCAATCCAGAGAAGGGTTGAGAATTCATTGTTCTTTTTCAAGAAGCATCGTACCAAAGCTGTCTTAGGAAAAACCTCACCATATAATTCTTAGCCATCGTTTGCTTTCAAATCAAAATGTAAACTGTAATTATGCAAAACGAAAAAAACATTTAATGGCCATCTCTAGAAATACGAGAGAGAATGTCTCAATTTTCCCACCAAAATCCTGGTTAAAATCCATTCATCTTCTCCCTACTCTCTTCCAATTATTATTATATAAACATTTATCTCTACCAAAAAAACAACAAAAGAGAAAAGCATCAATGGCAACTAGTAACCTCCATCAAATTCAACCTGATTTTATCGACGTCGAAGCGCTAGATTTTTGTTGCTGCTTTGCATAAAGATTATTGAACCAACCGCAAGAAGCGGAGGAAGTCAATAGTGCTCAGTCCTGCAACACCGTTCATCCGCTGCCTAATCTATTTAATCCTCACATAATAACAACATACTCTTGGCTTTTGATTTAGCCATAAATACGGTTTGGATGGATTTGGCCATCTAGGATGTTTACTTAGAGGATCTTGCACTGATAACATACTCACCTTATCAGCCAATTTGGGTTGAATCCATCATCATCAAACTACTCAATTTTGCTCCAGACCTACCAACTTTTTTAAATGAGCTATAAGAGGGGAAAATCATCTTACCGTTTTTGCTAGTCGCCTTCGATGTTTAATCCTAGGATGTTAGTGTCATTTCGAACATGTATATACTGATAAATCATTTTGGAAAATGTAACACAAAATAATATATAATAAATATTTTGGAATTTAAGTTTGGTTAAATTTCTGAAGTGATGTCATGCAGCTGAAAATGTGTTCGTTTGTCGGCTACTTCGTTATATGATGTTTGGCTATATAGGAGGGAATCGAAAGGTTTGGAAATCTTCGACCTCAATGAAAGCCTGTTGTCGAAAATTCTAACCACTAAATTATTTATATCTTCTGACAATAAAGAAAAGTTGAAGTTAGAACATCTTTTAATCTTGCCAAGAGGTTCAAAAAGGGAAATTCACCACTGCAGCCTTGATTCCCTTTGGAAGGGTAGAAAGAACATTTTAAATTCCCAAAATAGTACTTAGATGGTTCCAGGTTGCCCTATTAACTTAATAAAAATGTAGTTTAAAATACCACCTAAAAAAAGATTGAGTAGGAAAGAAAAATTAAAGTTTTAAATCGTACTTAAAAAGTGGCCTCTTCATTTTAAAGAAGACAAGTTGTTTGGGAGAATCCTTGTACTTATACTTAATATTTATCTTTGCAGGAAAAAGAATGGAAACTTTGTAGCTTTCGGAGAAGATGACTTGGAAAGTCAAGAGCATCCCTTCACATAGGGAGGCAAATGTTACTCAAAATGTTCACCTTTTGCCTAAACTAGGAGGTTTCAAGAAAAGGATGAAAGGAAAAGATTCCAAATCAGACCTTCCGAAGGAGTCGACGCGATGCAGTTGACGGTATGAAGCAACTCAAGACCTTTCGGGGGAATAGAGGGTTTTATTCCATAATATTCAAGAAGCTCTTACCCTCCAAAGAAGGCAAAGAAGTGAGGATAAGGGCATGCGACCCTATAACTACCTTAAGCATGATAAGCCTTTCGGGCGGTTGGAACACCTGCTAAATTCATTTTGACAGTATCGAATGGTTTATGATAAAGACAACACTCAACGAAAGCTCGGCTCCTGTCAACATTCAAGTAAAAAACAACCTTCTGACAAAGCCGAAGGGTTCACATACCATAAAGATAACAGACCTTCCGACAATAACAAAAGATCCCTATAAGCAAATATAAGAATAGACCCTTCGGTAACGCTTAAGGATCCACAATAGATTATGAAAGGGAAACCTTTCAACAAAGTCGAAATGTTAAAAACCACATATAATAGGGAAACCCTTTGACCCGATCGAAGGCACGAGGATGAAAGCACAGCCGTCGGTGTCCATAAATAAGGCCCGAGGGGTCCCATTTTGGAGGCAGATTCACTCTCATTCTCATCTTGTAACTTCTTAATAACGGCTCTATAGCCCTAATTGGATACTGATTTAGGGAATTTATAGTGAAGTATTTTCCTGGATAAATAGGGAAGTCTTAAGCCTTGTGAATTACTTTATTGTTTATTTAATCTTTACTGGTTAAACTCATATTTTCAGGTTTAGTCTCTCCGAAAGGTTCTTGTCGACGAAGATAATGAAATTCCTTTTTGGACAATCTTCACATTCTTTTGGAGGTCACTACCCTACAATCCAAAACCTTTGTCTGTAGGGGAAATTTATTCGAGTCAACATCCTTAAAAACCTTCCAAAGTCATAGAGGCTGTGGACAAAACCTTTCGACAAGGTTCATAACAAATCATATTCCGACAACCTTAGAAAACCTCCGAATCCTAAGTAGTTATTTGCCTATCCTTCTGGACATGAATCATTATCAACTCTCCTTGTTGAACAAAGTAAGGAAATTCCATCCTAATCAAGGAGATAACTTTTATGGGAAATCTTGTAATGAATTCAACCAAATCAGTGATCATTTTACATTAACCCAGCAAAGTCGAAAGGTTTCCTTAATCTTGTGCCACTGCCTTTTTCCCTACGTTGAAAGGTCGAATTCGAAGTTTACTCCTAAGTTGAGATACAAAGATAATCCCGGAGGTTATCAACCCTTTGGTATCGATTGTCCCAATCTCACATTTAGAGGAACTCTGAAGTATCAATAAGACAATTTCCAATCTTCTTAGAGATTCTACTTTCCATTACTTTCTAGTAACTTCACCTACTTGGATTCTTTAGGGTGTTGACCATGAATTTGGTTAACACATTCTTACCTAGAATTGTCGTAATAAGATCTTGTTCGATGACCAAGGCCTACAAACTTGATCAACAAGTTCAGTGAAATCAAACGTAAACAAAAAATCAAGAGATTCTATCCCAATTATATACCGATAGATATCAACCAAACAACTCAAGGGATACGACTTCTTCGAAAAACAATTAATAACTTGACACACAGATAATGGCTTTTTAGAAAATTGAATGAAATCTTTTCGAATACTCTAATTTGCTTTGATTCAACGCATATATGTTCAATATATGACGTACTTTAAGGGGCAAATGTTATCCTGCCTTTTGGCTAAGCTATGTTTAGACTAATTTAGCAGGGCAAAGAGTCTGGAGATCGAATGCAGATGGCAATATGAAGTAATGATCAAGTGAAACCAAGAGAAGGGCTATTCAAAACATTCTATGTATGAATGTGTCTTACCTAGACAAAGGGATCAGATATGATCCTCTCCTTAGGCAGTGGATCGAATCTTATTAATCCAACAGTACAACCCAGTGGAAATCGACGATATCTTAAAATCCAAAAGGAGAATATGCATACAATTTTACGAATAAGAAGCTAACAAGTAGGGAACCACTAGAGGGCTCGTAGTGCATTATGTGGCCTCTAGGACAGGTTGGGACCAACCCAATTTGTATGGAATTAGGCCTTGCAATTTATGGTGTGCCCTCGTTTACATCTCAAGAGTCATTTGTCAAAATTTTAGGAAGATATTTATTCATCTACAACTATAAATTCAGGGTTATTTGTTCATTTTAAGGATTTTTTTGCGCTGCTATTTTATTAGGGCTCCTTTGTAATTCAGACATCTATCCAACTTCGTGTATTAAGAATTCAAAGTGATTAATAAAGTTATTTCATCAAAGTGGATGTATGCAATCAACGTCGGACCACTATAAATTGTTGTGTGCTTCTTTTTCCAATTATATTCTATTAGTTTGTTGCTATTTTCCTCTGTTTTCATTTAGTTTTCTTCATTTACTTCTCTACAAATCCTCTATTGGATGTTTGTTTCAACTTCTTGTGTAAATAATGCATACATTATCAATCAAGTTTGAATTTTATTATACATGTGTATAGATATATATGCATAAACATATACTAAGCTAATACTACATTTTATATAAATAGAATTAAAATTAAAACTTGTGTAGACATGATATAACATTAGGTGTAACATAACGTACATATTAAATGATGTTGGTTTAGAGACTGGTATGAGGGGGACAAGGTTTAGGTGCATGAAGAAGGAGGGAACAAGATGAGGGGGCAAAAACAAAATGGATGACATTGTACAAGGGTATTTTAGTAATTTTTTAAGTGGTTTTACATAAAATAAAATTTTCTAATTAATTTTTCATTCTTGTTTTCAATTTTCTACATTTCAAAACTTTCATTTTGTAATGAACTGAAATTTAGTCGCTAAGTAAGTGAACATTTTAATATATTTTAAATATTAAATAAATGAGTTTTTATTAACAAGTAAAACTATTTTAAATAATAGCTAATGATGATAAAATCATTTTTAAATTTTATTTACCAATATATATAGTTCATAGTGAAATAGAAAATGTGATCGAAAATTATTTTCCAAAGTATTGATTTCTCATCGGTTAATAGTTATCTATAATGCACTACTGTAAACACATATATACTTACAGGCTATTTTAACCTGACGAATACATGTATATACAAATGTACATACTTGCTCACCTATGTATACAATTATATAAGATAAAAGGAGATTTTATTTATAAAAAACTATGTATATATACATATATATTAACATATTAAAATATCTTTTCCAACCCAAAGTAAATAAGAATATAGAATGAATAGATGTATGAGAGGGAGGGGTACATGAAGTGGATGGAATCGTGGGGGGAAGGGAATGGAGTGCATGATGTATGCATATTATATTAAAGTACTTATATTTTTTTAAACAAATTTTCTAAGCCCAAATGTACTACTCCTCTTTCATGATTCCCATTTTACAGTACCCTTTTTTGCTTTAAAATTCCTAAAAGCTAGAGAAAACGTATCCAAGGCTTCTCTTCATATTTTCTAGTTTGAGGAAATCCGTTCATTTCCAATTAAAACACTTCCAATTCTTGCTAAAAAAATTCTACATATACTACAACACCTCACTTCCAAAATAAAAGCATCCATCACCCTAGAGCCCTAAGGCCGAGCCCAAACATCGATTGGCCGAACCCAATCTTGGTACTTAGTCACTCAATGCCGCTAGTTTTGCAAGTTAAGATCAACTTCTAGCTTATATTCAATTTTTAGCAAATTTTTGCTTTGAATTATTAGGCTACGGTTAGTAAAACTCTTTTTTTGGAAAAGAAAACAACTTGACTTTGATGAGCTATATGTTGTGAAAATATAGCTTTTGATGTGTTGAAATATCTTGTTGTTTTGATGGCATGTGATTACAAGTTTGTGGTTGAGTTTGGATTTGTGATTTGGATGTTAAATGATATGTTTGGATATGGATATATGAGTAGTTTGTTATAATATGATGGTAGTTTGTTATAATATGATGGTAGTGTGTTTATGAAACAAAACCAAGTGTATGTGATGTAAATGTTGTGAAATTAGCACCTTGAAAAGTAGCAAAGGACTTGAGATCCGATTTCAAAACAAAAGTTTGATTTTATTTCTGGTTTTTGCATTTATTAAACATTTTTTCACCTTTTCGCCTTTTTTTAAGTTTTCAAAACTCTTCCATTTGTGTTTCAAATATGTAGTGGCTAGAGTTAAAGTGCGGCTTTGACCTAGAAATAAATTAGAGCGAACTACGCTCTTGGCAATAGTCTCTATGGATGCTGTTAACCATAAAATATAAATGAAGATCAAGAAGTCCCTTTAGAAATCTTTCGCATGGAAAAAGAGCAGCGGGAAATGTCACCTTATGATGGAGTTGAAAGGATTGTTCAATGCTAAAAAAGAAGCGCATTAGGAATTTTGGAACAAGCCTTCCGCAAGTATGAAGGAAAGAATTACTAAGGCACAACAAAGCAGCTTGGCGTAGAACCACCAAACACCTTTCGGACGAGATAGGAGAATAGCTTCACAACCAGTCATCATAAAACAAAGGCTAAAGAAAAGGAGTCAAAAGGATGTTGTTACACTAAAAATCAACCTCTCGACCAAGACGAAAGGTCTATCAGCAAGAGCAAAGGAAAAGAAACACAGCCCAAACCTTTCGATTGAGTCGAAGGGATGCGGTCATCAAATTTCATTAGCATCAAACCTTTGGAAGGAGTTGAAAGATTCCGTCTCTGGTATCCAAAGTGATCTTACCTATCGACGGGGATGAAGAAATAAAATCAAGTGTGAGCAAGTACTTAGTGACCTTTTCGAAAGCATAATAAGCCTTTTGAATCAGTGATAGTAAAGGATCGGGAAAAGAGCAGGACCACTTACGCAATATAGTGGAAAAGATGGGTTGTCGATCAACTAGCTTGGATTCGCCTTCAGAAAGGTGAGAAGTCGTTAATGGCAGAAAGGGATGATAAAACAGTAAAGTGAGAAGGAAGAGACGACTGGACGACTTATATAGACATAGGGGAGAAGATTGAAAGACGAGCAAGTTAACAAGCCTCTTTGAGTCGTTCACGGCTCGAGAACTAGATCGAAGCACACGACTCATGACTTAAGCGTGTATTTCGAAGGGTAATTGTTAACTCCTATGCTCAACGACTCAAAAAGAGCTCACGACTTAAGGAAACTCAGCGACTTAAAAGGATGTCGACCCAACAGCTTGCCGACTTAACTGCCCTAAGAGAATAGACCGACTCAATACCTTAAGGAAGTTGCCGACTCAGAGTACTTCACGACCTACGACTCAAGGTATGGACGACCTAATGGTTTAACGAGTTGAAGGACTTGATGACTTACGACATAGAGAAGCCTACGACTTAACAGTTTAAAAGAGAAGGGATGCTTCACGACCTAAGGCAACCACGACTTAAGGTTTCTACGACTTAAGGGAGTATACAGTCTACGACTTAAGGAAGTCCACGGCTCAAGGACAGGATGACTTAACGATTCAAGAGATGGCACGACTTAAGAAGGAAATGAGTTAACGACTTAAAGCTATCCGCGACTTACGACCTTTCATGCGTCGTGGGCGACTTAGCGAATGAAGCGTTGCTCCTTACTTAACACGGTGGCCTCTTAACTCGTACACGATTCAGGATTTGGGTTATTATCTGAAATAAACAAGCTTACCAGTTAAGTGATGGCTCACGACCTAGCTTGAGTCGTCCACGACCTAAAGTTACTAAGTAAAAGTCTGATGCCGCGTTACTTATACAAGAGGATGTTGACTCGTGGGCGACTTAGGACTTATACAAGTGAACCTTTGTGAGACCATGGGGCATGGCCAAATAAGTCGGCCACGACCTACCATAAGTCGATCACGACTTACGACCCAAGGGGGAAATTTCCCTATAAATACCAACCTACCTCAAGCATGAAGGGGACTTTTGGACAATCTCTTCAAGCGCCGATACTCTGCCAGTTTCTAAACCAACTTTATACTTGAAGTTTCGAAGAACACTACAAGCTACTTTGAAAGACTTTCACACATCGGACATGGATTCGAAGACTTTCATCTACATCGAAGCTTAGGCTACTCGCTCAAAGTGTTTTGTAACTAAAGAGATTTGTACTTGAAGAGCATTGTATCGTTTTGTAACAAGATCAGTAATAAAGAAACTTAAAGTGGACGTAGGCTACTCCTTAAGCCGAACCACTATAAAATCGCTGTTTCTTGCTGTGTTTTCTGTTATTTTAGCTGATATTCTATTCTCGAACCGTCGGGTGGTGCTTTCACGTTCACACTTCACACACCGAGGTGTTAGCGTTCAATTTTAAGCGTTAACAGGAAGACAACCCATCAACCTTCCGACAAGGTCGAAGGGTTCACAAAATCAAGTAAAGAGAAACCTTCCGACAAGGTATGTGATGACCCGCAAATCCGTACCCCTTTGTGCCGACGATATTCTCCATCATATCAACTCAAAGTGGATAGAAATATGAACCATTATGGTTAAAGAAGAAAGAGGTAGAGGAAGAAATAGAAACAACATTGGAATCTCACAAACGCAACGGAAAAATATATAATAGATAAATGATTGATCTTTAAAACAAAGAACTGTATCTGTTTTATACATTACATCATCAGAGTACAACATAATCAATAGCAAATACAAGATAGTTATATTAAATTTTCCTTACAAAGCTGAATATACAGCTTACACTGCATAGCGAATATACATCAAGTACGTGACACGTCTCGCCATCCAGCTCATCTCCTAAGCTCCACAGGATCGTATCTTATATCTGTAATACTCGGTCTGATCCGAGCATCATAATAAAACAATACCTGAGTCAGTCTGGAAAACCAGCGTGAGAAAACACACTCAACTGGATTATTAAAGTTTTCAAAATCCTTTGAAATCAAAGGTATCTCGTAAGACCACGCCACAAATAAACATGTCGAGTTTTTACCTTACGATAACCAAAACATTTCTTATCAAAATCCTCTGACATTATAATAGTTTCTAAGTACAAATACTTATTCAAATAGCCGAAATTGTTACCATTATTAAATTCCAGCAATACTAGGTTCTACAATCAAAATCATAAAGGGCACGTAGGAAGAATGGATTTCCATCAATGGCAGGGCTACTGGGGTACCGCCCGTCATAGTACGTGGTCTAGATCACTGTACCGAGAATCCACCCTGATCCCCTACTACATAAGACCGGAGCTACCCCTTATTGGATAGTCCGAATAAGATCATCCCGCGGTTGGGATTAGCAACCGTCCACACAGCCGAATAAAAAGGGACATTTAATCAGAGATGACCTTACCCTAATTGGTTCTAGCCACTTAGCCTTGCATGCACCTTCCCTGTTTTAGCAATTCCCGGTTAATGAGGCTCGAGGTTATGTGTTACCTTTTTAGCACACATTCATTTGGAATGCTCACCATCCTCCTCACGATGGTATGAAAGCATTCATCCATACAAGTCCATTCCGGGTCCGAACAGAGCCGAAGGCACTACTCCTACTACATCCATTCTGGAATCACCCTCGGGATTAGTAGCGATTAGCCCTTGCACTTCACTGCTCCATCATTGGACTCCAAGATCTTGTCTTCCTTACGAAAACATTTAAACCGAATCGAAGTGGTTTTCGGAAAATTAATCCCGATCTCGATCTCTTCGAAACGATCAGCGCATTGTCCAATATTGATAGTCGGTTAATTAACTATCAAATAACATTCACAAACAATCATCAGGCCGTAATAATTTCCCAAATTATTTATTTATTTCAAAATATCTTCGCAAAATATATTTCCACTCTTCAACCCTTTGAAAAATAGTTTTCAAATAGCTTTTTCTCTCGCGGAATAAATTTCCACATAATTGCTTTATTTCCACTAAAAAGCACCAAGTCTTAATAACATAGATTTTAAATAATTTAAATCACTTATCCAAAGATATATACACTTTAAAAATACATTTAAAATAAAACTACTTAAAGGACTTGTTCAAAATAAAAGTTACAAAATTCTATACTAATTCCCAAAAAAAACTTTAGTTAAACTACTTTTTAAAATAAATCAATTTTATAAAATATAAATATTAATAATTATCTTTTAAATCACAATACCAGTTTAAACTTTAAAATAATTTACTATATAATTAACTTAATAAATATTTACTTTTAATTTTTTTTAAAACCACTAAATAATATTTTCTTTCAAAAACATTCTTTTAAAACCACTTTAAAACCTCTAACTTATACTTGAAAATTTGCTTTGTAAACATACTTGGATTTTCAGGAAAATTCACTTTCCATTCCAATATAGTCCATCTAATCCTTTATAAATCCTGCTCGATTATCCCAATTTAATTTAGGTCCCAATCCCGTAAATTTCCTTTTACCCTTTTAAAATAAAACCACTTTTTATTTTATTTAAACACATTTCCCATCTCCTTATGAATTCCCATCGTGAATTTATACTTTCAAATTTATCCACTGATAAACATTCACTTTATTTATAAGCCCCGTTTATAAATTTCACAATCTCATTCTCCTTTAAACACAGTTTCAACCCTTAGTCGGTTTTCTAATTGATTTCCAAAACCAACTCCATTTTAAAATAAATTCCTTTACTTGTCCAAATTTATTACAAAACCCATTAATTCCATATTCACTCCTTTGTTTAGATTTTAAACAAATCTTATTTAAATCTAAAATATTAATTTGATAGTAAATTTCAAAGTTCTCCCTTTACTTTTTCCAATCATTTTAAATCTTAAAATTTAAAAAGAAAATCCTTTAATTCTTAGTAATATCACTTAAGTCTCCAATACCCTTTTAATTTTATTTATTTAAAATCCCTATCTTTATTTCCATACTCAAAATTTATTTAATAGAATTAAAAAATCAAACTTTCATATTTTTTCCAAATTCAATCTTTAACTCACCCAAATTCACTATATTATTTTACTTAAAAATTCCCCTTTTTATTTCCTTTAAAATCCAAACTTATATATTTTTCATTCTCCCAAATACCAAGAAATATTCAATCAGGCCATAGCATTCAATAATTTCAATTCCTAATATAATCAATAAAATCATCACAGATTATCACATAAATCACATCGCTGAATATAAAATAAATTCAATGTTTTGAGGAATCCAGTTGGATCCCTCCAACCTATTTCCCTGCATCCACAGATGTTACCACGATATAAAATACCAATCCCACTTCAAGGTGGAATATCGTGGTATATGGAGTCATCCGCTATTATGTGGGGCGCATAGGGTCTCATCTGCTATATAATGCGGCAATCAATCACTCCAATATATACATATATACTACTATACATAATATTCTACATCCAACTGATATTAAATTATCAATTCAGGCAAACAACCAATAATTTAAATTTAACTATTTAAATTTAAAAGGATATCCAAATGAGTGAGATTAACTCACCTTTGCTTTTTGTTTGCAAATCCAATCCAATGGGCTAGTTTTCTCCACGATTTCAGACCGTGAATAAACATTTTATGGTTTATTAACATTTTGAACTAATCAAACAATTAATTTCCATTTAATATATTTAATTAACTAATTACTAAAATTTAAACTAATTTCTTTTTAATTATTTCTTAGTAACTAAAATAATTTGGATAAGTTAATTAAAAAAATTCAATCTCCATAATACGTTATTTTAAAAGTAGACTAGTAAATGAAAATAGGGGTGTGTGTGTGTATAAACTATACATACTAAAGAACAAGCTATAGATATTTTAAAAATATATATTTTATAAACTCTACAACATTTGAAATCCTTTTCTATTTTCAAACTCTTGTCTATATAAAATAATTTATATATATATTTAAAACTTGTTTTCTTCTTCTTCTTTTTTTAGTAAACACAACATTAATTTGCTTTATTGTAATAATTTTATATATACAAATATACACATATAAATTTAAGAAATATAATGATACATCACTGCCAAATACAACAGAGAAACCAAACTCCACTTCCAACGTCAAAACCCTAAAACACACCCTCTGACCCAACACCGCAGCCACCGATCTAAGCACTCTCTATCGCTTTTCCTACCATCGAGATTCCTGTCTGAAAGTTGCCACTCGTCGCCCCGTCCCACGAGCTGCTGCCCAATCTCGTACCCACTGGAGCTTGCGGACACCTCGCCTTCGCACTGCTTCCCAATCCATGGCATGCTCCATTGCATCCATCCCAAGCGATTTACTCCTCACCTCGACCACGAGCAGATGCTCGATCAAGATATATGCTTGCGAAATGAAGTATTCTGAATTGAATAGGAGGAGAGAATGCGTTTAATTTGAAAGCGGCTTTGATTTGATTCCATTTTTTCGAGGAGGGGATTCTATTGAATTGAATTCGATTTAGAAAGAACACAGCCATTTTTTCTTTGTTGATTTATGTTTTTTTTTCTTTCAAAAAAAATGCTCAGTTGAAATTTTGAAAAGGAAAAAAAATCAACACGTGTCAAACCAAGGAGAACACATGCTATAAATTTCTACACGTGTCTATAAGGGTTTGCCATAATATTTTAATGCAATAATAACATTTAAATTTAAATTTAAATTCAAATTTAAATTTAAATTGACTTCAATTGGAAGCTTAAAACTTTACATCATATCGAGGCATGCGCCAGGTGTTTATAATGTTATACCCCTATTTCGAGCACAAGGGAAAAGGTTTCGAGTCCTAATTCGATCGTATGGAGAAGATAGCTTTTTGGACCCATTTATTATATTAAATTTCCAATATAAATTTCAGAGCATTAACTTACCATACGATCATACGACAACTCCAAACACTACTAAAATTGAAATCCGATAATAATACGCTATTACGGATCCAATGGAACTGGTTTCTTGGAATTCCGAGACTGTGCCTCGGAAGGCTATTTTTAAATATCAATTTAAATAATATAATTTTTAAAACTGAACAGAACATTTTCAAACTCAAATTTAAAACCTCTGTTATCTTCAGTATCATCATTATAAATTTTATAAGTCTTTAAAATATTTTTTAACAAGCTTAAAATTTTAGATTTAACCATATATCCAATTTCCAATTATATAATTGAACAATTAAATCACTCAATAAGTAGTGGCATTTGAAATTCAAGTTAGAAATTAACTTTTAAATATTTAAAATCAATTAAATATTCCAATTTCAAACGTCCAAAATCCTAGTTGCTCACATTCCTCCCCCTTAAAAGAATTTCGACCCCGAAATTAATAGTTAAGAAGAATGATCCATAACCCGTTCACTATTTTCCCAATCCAAATGGTTTTTAACAACTTCCCAAAACCAAACAATTTTGACACCACCAAAAACAATCTTTCGATTAAAGACCCACTATCGTTTCTACTAACTTTCCAATCTCATTTATTATTTCATAGACATTCTTAGTAAAACTCCCAGAGTTTAATCAATTTCTTATACTTTCAAAAATATTTTTGAAATCATATATGTACCCAAATCAAATTATTTCTTTGAATTTCAAAACTAAACTCAGTTTTGCAAACACTACAAAACATTTAGGTAGTAATTCCTCACTTGGGAACTCGAAAATGAACATCAATTATGTTGCAGTCATCACCGAAGTTATTTTCCAGGGACCGAAAAGAGTTCAATGCTTAAATTCCTTCAAAAACATTTCAATTTTTTTAAACTCCAAATCTCACCAATTTCAAATCCAATTCAAAAATATTTCTCAAATAAAGTTACTATTTTTCCTCCAAAACTTTTGAAAATCATTTTCAAACTTAAAGGAATTTAATTTCCCAAATTTCGAATTCAAAATCCTATCATTTCATATTCAAATATTACTTTGGAAATTTTTATTTCATTTTCAATTGTAAATCACATTTATAATTTACATTTACAAATTCCATTTTATTATCTGAATTTATTCCTTAACCTTTGGTTATAATTTTAATTCCTAGCTCAATTTCTACACAATAATGATAATAATTTAATAATACCACTTTCTAACAACGAAGCGACCATATATAACTATAATAATTTAAGGAAAATTATTTCTTTTATATACAAAAATAATTTAGGTAAAATTATTTCATTTACGCTATTTTAAAACAATATTGTGTCGGTTTATCTTGTTTAAGAGTTTAGAAACTCCTATCGATGACATGGCGTCCCATATATCGATTAGAATCCATAAACACTCAACCGATAGGTCTACACAATATAAAAACAATTTTTATATTCACTAACAAATACGCGCTCATATCTATTAATACACTCAAACTCATTCTAGAGTACTATGGACTCTGTTTTTAATGAGTAACCCCCACCAGAGCCAAGGTTCTCGCTTAACCTTCAGCTATGATATCACTATGATGACCCGCAAATCCATACCCCTTTGACCCGACGATATTCTCCATCATATCAAATCAAAGAGGATAAAAATACGAACCATTAAGGGTAAAGAAGAAAGAGGTAGAGGAAGAAAATAGAAACAACAATAGAATCTCACAAATGAAGTGGAACAATATATAATAGATAAATGACTAATCTTTAGAACAAAGAACTTTATTTGTTTTATACATTACATCATCAGAGTACAACATAATCAATAGCAAATACTGGATAGTTATATTAACTTGTCCTTACAAAGCTGACTATACCACTTACACTGCACAACGAAATATACATCAAGTACATGATACGTCTCGCCATCCAGCTCGTCTCCAAAGCTCCACAACATCCTATCATGTATCTGTAATACTCGGTCTCACTCGAGCATCATAGTAAAACAATACCCGAGTCAGTCTGGAAAACCAGCATGAGAAAACACACTCAACTGGATTATTAAAGTTTTCAAAATCCTTTGAAATCAAAGTTATCTAGTAAGACTACGCCACAAATAAACATGTCGGTTTTTGCCTTACGATAACCAAAACATTTCTTATAAAATCCTCTGATATTATAATAGTATCTAAGTACAAATACTTATTCAAATAGCCAAAATTGTTACCGTTATTAAATTCCAGCAATACTAGGTTCTACAATCAAAATCGTAAAGGGCACGTAGGTAGAATGGATTTCCATAAATGGCAGGCCTACTGGGGTACCACCCGTTAGAGTATGTGGTCTAGATCACCGTACCGAGGATCCACCCTGATCCCCTGCTACAAAATACCGGAGCTACCCCATACTAGATAGTCTAAATAAGATCGCCCGACGGTTGGGATCAACAACCGCTCAAACAGTCGAATAAAATAGAACATATAGACAGAGATGACCTTACCCTAATTGGTTGCTAGCCATATTGCCTTGCATGCACCTCCTTTGTTTTAGCCATTCTTGGTTGATGAGGCTCGAGGCTATGCATTACCTTTTTAACACACATTCACTTAGAATGCTCACCATCCTCCTGACGATGTTCTGAAAGCATTCATCCATACAAGTCCATTCCGGGTTCGAACGCGATTAGCCCTTACACTTCACTACTCCATCATTCGACTCCAAGCTCTTGTCTTCCTCACGAAAACGTTCTAACCGATCGAAGTGGTTTTCGAGAAATTAACCCTGATCCCGGTCTCTTCAAAACGATCAGCACATTGGCCAATATTGATAGTCGGTTATTTAGCTATCAAATAACATTCACAAACAATCAGCAGGCCTTAATAATTTCCCAAATTATTTATTTATTTCAAAATATCTTTGCAAGATATATTTGCACTCTTTAACCCTTTGAAAAATAGTTTACAAATCACTTTTACTCTAGCGGAATAAATTTCCACCCAACTGCTTTATTTCCACTGAAAAGCACCAAGTCTTAATAACTTAGATTTTGTATAATTTAAATCACTTATCCAAAGATATATATACTTTAAAAAAACATTTAAAATAAAACTATTTAAAGGACTTGTTCAAAATAAAAGTTATGAAATTCTATACTAATTCCCTAATAAAAACTTTAGTTAAACTACTTTTTAAAATAAATCTACTTTATAAAATATAAATATAAATAATTATATTTTAAATCATAATACCAATTTAAATTTTAAAATAATTTCCTATATAATTAACTTAATAAATATTTACTTTTAAAATTCTTAAAAACCATTAAATAATAATTTCTTTCAAAAATGTTCTTTTAAAACACTTTAAAACCTCTAACTTATACTTGAAAATTTCCTTTGAAAACATACTTGGATTTTCAGAAAAATTCACTTTCCATTCCAATATAGTCCATCTAATCCTTTATAAATCCTGCTCGATTATCCCAATTTAATTTATGTCCTAATCTCGTAAATTTCCATTAACCCTTTAAAAATAAAACCACTTTTTATTTTTTTTTAAACACATTTCCCATCTCCTTATAAATTCCCATCGTGAATTTATACTTTTAAAATTATCCACTGATAAACATTCACTTTATTTATAAACACCGTTTATAAATTTCATAATCTCATTCTCCTTTAAACAAAGTTCCAACCCTTAGTTGGTTTTCAAATTGATTTCTAAACCAACTCCATTTTAAAATAAATTCCTTTACTTATCCAAATTTATTACAAAACCCATTAATTCCATATTCACTGCTTTATTTAGATTTAAAAAAATTATTTAAGTCTGAAATATTAATTTCATATTAAATTTCAAAATTCTCCCTTTATTTTTTCCAATCATTTTAAATCTTAAAATTTAAAAATAAAATCTTCTAATTCTTAGGTAATATAACTTAAGTTTCCAAAACCCTTTTAATTTTATTTATTTAAAATCTCTATCTTTATTTCCATATTCAAAATTTATTTAATAGAATTTAAAAATCAAACTTTCATATTTTTTCCAAATTCAGTCTTTAATTTACCCAAATACACTATATTATTTTACATAAAAATTTCCCTTTTTATTTCCTTTAAAAATCCAAACTTATATATTTTCAATCACCCAAATACCAGTATATATTCACCAAGCCATAGCATTCAATCAATTCCCAATATAATCAATAAAATCATCATAGATTATCACATAAATCACATCGTTGGATATAAAATAAATTCAACGTTTTGACGAATCCAGTTGGATCCCTCCAACCTGTTTCCCTGCATCCACAGATGTTAGCACAGTATAAAATACCAATCCCACTTCGAGGTGGAAAATCGCAGTATATGGAGTCATCGGCTATTATGCGGGGCGCATATGGTCTCATCCGCTATATAATGCGGGAATCAATCAATCCAATATGTAAATATATGCTACTATATATAATATACTACATCCAATTGATATTAAATTATCAATTTAAGAAAACAACCAATAATTTAAATTTAACTATTTAAATTTAAAAGGTTATCCAAATGAGTGAGATTAACTCACCCTTGCTTTTTGTTTGCAAATCCAATCCATCGGCTTGTTTTCTCCACGATTTCAGACCTTGAATAAACATTTTATGGTTTATTAACATTTTGAACTAATCAAACAATTACTTTCCATTTAATAGATTTAATTAACTAATTATTAAAATTTAAACTAATTTCTTTTAAATAATTTCTTAGTAACTAAAATAATTTAGATAAGTTAATTAAACAAATTCAATCTCCATAATACTTTATTTTAAAAAATAGACTAGTAAAAGAAAATAGGTATATATATCTTTAAACTACATATACTGAAGAACAAGCTATAAACATTTTAAAAATCTACTTTTTATAAACTCTACATCATTTAAAATCCTTTTTATTTTCAAACCCTTATCTATATAAAATAATTTATATATGTTTATTAAAAAACTTTTTTCTTCTTCTTCTTTTTTTAGTAAACAAAAAAGTAATTTGCTTTACTGTAATAAGTTTCGGTATACAAATATACACATATAAATTTAAGAAATATAATGATACCTCACTACCAAATACAACAGAGAAACCAAACTCCACTTCCAACATCAAACCCCTAGATCGCACCCTTTGACCAAACACCGCGGCCACCGATCTAATCCCCCTCTGTCGCTTTGCCTGCCATCGAGATTTCTGCTTGAGCATTGCCACTCATCGCCTCGTCCCACGAGCTGCTGCCCAACCTCATTGCCACTCATCGCCTCGTCCCACGAGCTGCTGCCCAACCTCATACCCACTCATGCTTGTGGATGCCTCATCTTCGCCCTGCTTCCCAATCTACGGCGTGCTCCAGCACATCCGTCCCAGGCAATTTACTCCTCGCCTCGACCACAAGCAGATACTCGATCAAGATATATGCTTACAAAATGAAATTGGCTGAATTGAATAAGAGGAGGGAAAGCGTTCAATTTGAACATGGCTTCGATTTGATTCCATTATTTCGAGGAGGGGATTCGATTGAATTGAATTCGATTTAGAAAGAACACGGCCATTTTTTCTTCGTTGATTTATGGTTTTTTTTTAAATGCTCGGCTGAAATTTAAAAAGGAAAGAAAAAATCGACGCGTATCAAACCAAGGAGAACACGTGCAATAAATTTCCACACATGTCTACAAGGGTTTGCCACGATATTTTAATGCGATAATAACATTTAAATTTAAATTTAAATTTGAATTGACTTCAATTGGAAGCTTCAAATTTTACATCCTATCGAGGTGTGCCGCTAGACGTTTATAATGTTATATCCCTATTTCAAACACAATGGAAAAGGTTTCGAGTCCTAATTCGATCGTATGGAGAAGATGGCTTTTTGGACCCAGTTATTATATTAAAATTTCCGATATAAATTTCAGCGCATAACCTACCGTACGATCACACAACTACTCCAAACACTACGAAAATTGAAATCCAATAATAATACACTATTGTGGATCTAATGGAACTGCTTTCGGCGAATTCTTACTATGCCTCGAAAGACTATTTTTAAATATCAATTTAAATGATAGAATTTTGAAAACCGGACATAACATTTTCAAACTCAAATTAAAAACTTCTATTATCTTTAGTATCATCATTATAAATTTTATAAGTCTTTAAAATATTTTTTAACAAGCATAAAACTTCCAATTTGACCATTTACCCAATTTCAAATTATATAATTGAACTATTAAATCACTCAATAAGTTATGGAATTTGAAATTCAAGTTAGAAATTAACTTTTAAATATTTAAAATCAACTACAACCGTATAATATCCCAGGTCGTCACGAGGTCGAAGGGTTCACCCTAGTCAAGTGAAGGGAAACCTTCAGACCAGGCCAAAGGGTTCACAATAGCATATAGAAGGAAAATCATTTGACAAATATGAAAGTTTCATGAAGGTATAGAGAAGAGCAAACACTCCGACAATGATCAAAGTTCCATAATGGTGTACGATGGGAAAATCTTTCGACAAGGTCGAATGTTTACAACTGCATATAAAAGGTGACCTTTTCGACCCCAACGAAAGCATGAAGCCAAAAGGAGGGCCGCTTGCATGTATAAATAAGACCAAGGGGTCTAGTTTTGGGGGCCGATTCTTCCCATTCTACAATCATTCTACAACTTCTTCTTCCACTCATTAAGTTTGTAGCCCTAATTTAGAAATCAAATTTGTGATTTTCGTTTTAATCGTTGTATTAAGCTTCTTCATGAGAAAATAAAGACGATTATGGCTTGCGATCAACATTGAATTTGGAGAAGATCATGATCAAGCGTTAACTAGATATTAAGGCTGATCATACATGATTTATTTTTTATCTTCTCTGTTCATTTCGAGTATATTTTATGAAATAATCATGGGATATCACCACGGGTTCTATTTCCTTATATATGAAATTCATGGGAAATTCAATTTGTGACTCAATATATATGTGATGCCAAATCCCGGATATGGTTTTATGGCATATCATATCGGCTCTTACTTTTATTTAAACATGATCGAATGATACATGCCTTTCGAAGGGATTCCACAAGAGAAATATCAATCCAAAAGGTCGAAGCAATAAAGAATAATAAAATAGAGTAAGCATCTCCTTTTGACAAGGTCGAAAGGTCTTGAATATCACCTTTCAACATGATTGAAAGGAGATGAAAGATGTTGATGATTGATTGCTTTCAGCCTCAAAGGGAGATAAGACTCGAAAAAGTGATAATGTAGAAAGCTATATAATGGTGAATAACTTCAAGAGACAATTACTTTTATGTCAACCTAGTTGGAAGGTTGAAGTACCCTCAAACCTTCTGACAAGGTCGAAAGGTTTAAAAATATTCTATTATCCATACCATTATGAATTGTTAGGATGAAACCTTAACCCTCTGACATGGCCGATGGGTTAGTTAATCTTCTATTATGCTATCCACGTCAATAAAGACTGAACGAATTCCTCAACCTTTTGACAATGTCGAAAGGTTGACAATTTGCTACTCTTTTCGACTAGGTCATCTTAGTTGAAAGTTGGGGCCGCCACCTCAAATTCTTTCGACTTAGTTATTCTATTCAAAAGATATGCCTTCAAATACATGAATTCCCTAAACCACATGGTTGTGTCCATATAAAATAATTTTATATAAAGCATTGGGGATGTTGACAAGTTTTCTTGCTAACATTTTTGGCGCTAGAAGGAGGGCTCGAGCCTCCGACCTTTTTGTCTTAATACAACAAATTGTAGAAATTTGGTTTGCTATAGGAAAATGAAATTGTAAAGACTTTCCACCATAAACGAAAGGACTGAAAATGCAACTTTTCTAGAAGAAAATGTTTCACTATCTTTCAACATTGGGAACAGGGAACAAGGGCAGTCTTTCGCACCAGCTCAACCAATTCCACCACGGCTCAAATTCATCTATCTCCGTAATTGGCTTCAGCTTAGAATTTTCAACCAGAGGATCATATTGCTAAAATTACACACTTAGAGCAATAAATGATGGACATGAAGAATCTCCTAGAAGAAGTTCTATCCCACAAGTGTTTCATGAAAGCTGCCACGGCAGAGGAGAAAGTTGTCTCTCCTTGGAGAGACTTGAAAATCAACACTAATGTTGTGAAGAGCAAAACTAACATTACCCTAAAGAAGGACCGTCTCCCACTAAATGTGAACTATCAAGGAAGGATCCAAGAGGAAGACAAGGACTTTTTTGCAAGCTCTACCTCAAATGGCTACAAACCAAATAGGAAAGACTACTTAAACAATGAAGCTTACCGCAAAGACATAATAGAGAAGGCCGTGAAGGACCTGTTGAATACTAAGTTTAAGGGAACAGCAAATGAGAGATTAAATGATAATGAGAGTAACACCCCTTTCATCGATGAGTCAGCACCCACTCCCTTTCATGTGAAGGTCCCTACAATGAAATATCATGGTACTTCTGATCCCAACGACCATTTGACCACATTCGACTGTTAAATGGATTTATACAGTGCTTCTGGTGTCATTAGATGCCGCTTTTTCCAACTACTCTTCAAGGAGCTGCTGCTAAGTGGTACCGGCAGTATCGTGAGAACACAATGTATTCTTTGAAACAATTCTCTTATGAGTTCTCGGCTCAGTTTTGTATCTACAAAGACCCATCAATCGACTATATAGTGCTCTCCAATATAAGACAGAATCACGAAGAGTCATTGGGAGATTACTTGAAGAGGTTTAATGCTAATGCTTTGAAAGCTAAAGTAATGACGATAAGGACAAACTTATTGCTATCCATTCAGGCCTTATAGTCAATTCACCTTTTTGGAAGGAATTGCTCATCCACGGTTTCCGAGACTTGTAAGACTTTCATTTTCTGGCCGACGAGTTCATTTGAATAGAAGAATTATACTATTCTAAAAAGAAAACTAATCAGAGGAGGGATGGTGGAAAATTCAGCTCAGACAGGATTAACAAAAATTCTAGATGGGAAGATACTAATGTTAACACGGTAGCGTTATAAACAGACAGATCTCCTATATTTATGCAATGACTTAAGACAAGGACAATTACTCTACCTCGTTCAAAGCTCAAAATTATCCAGAGCAAAAGAAAGGAGATAGCTACTATGCTTATTACAAGGCAGACGACCACAGGACCAATGAGTGTAAAGTGCTAGCAGGGATAATCCAGAAACTAATTCGAGAAGGACATCTAAAGGAGTGTGTGAAAAACCCACAACAAACATCTTTGCTAGAGACTGAGACAAGAAAACCTATTGGTACCACTTTCAATATGATTGAAGATGACGATCCGTTGAACCTGAGGCTACCCCAAAACAGAATCGACGTTATATATGGCAGACCCCATTCGTCAGAATGCCAAGAATAGATACATTCGTGAAGCTACAAAGGGTGTATTTTCTGTGCAAGAAGAACCACCGCTCAAGAACCCAAAATGTAATGTCAATATGCACACTTTAGTGATCAATCGCAAGGAGTTGAGAAGGAGAATCCATCACCCCTACAATGACCTATTGATGATCACGGCTCGGATAGGATCCTCAGTGGTTACAAAGATCTTGGTTGACATTGGAAGCGTAGTAAATGTCATCTTTCGACATGCATTCGATCAAATGTGGATTTCTAAAGACAAACTAGAGCCTAGTCCCGAACCCATCTTTGGGTTCAACAACAAAGGAACAACTCCACTAGGACAAGTGAAGCTCCTGGTACAATTGGAACTCCCTTCGTGCTCTCGTGTTTTTGAAACAACTTTTGTAATCATAGACCAGTCATCATTTTACAATGCTTTCTTCGGACATCCAGCGCTAGATGAAGTGGACGCTTTTGTTTCACCCAAATATCTACTGCTCAAATTCCTTACTAAGAATGGCTTAGGGACTATCCGAGATCAGCAGTTTGCATCAAGGGAAATGTACTTCGCAACTTTGGAATAATATAACTGGAATTTTATTTTTTACTTTGATTCTTCCATTACTTTATAGCCTTCGGATGATGGGTTTCTACATCCATTATTCGAAGCAAAGAAAAAACATCTAACAGAACTAATGAACATATTGCCAAAAGATGTTTTGCAGTTTATGGAAAGAGGAAGAGAATGGATACCCACTCAATAGAGGAAAGCAAAATTATTACAGAGCTTGATAGTCGAGGAGAGGTTGGAAGAGTTAAGCCGGTTAAGGAAAGTAAGGAAATTCCTATAGGTCCTACTGATTCTACTAAAATGGTCAGAGTAGGAAAGGACCTCGAGGGACATTTAAAATTGAAATTGGTGGAATTCTTAAAACCCAATAAGGATATTTTTCTTGGACCTACTCCGACATATTGGAATTGACCAAACGATCATGATTCACTCCCTAAATATCAATCGAAACATCCCTCCGGTCAGGAAAAAAAGGAAATTCGATAAGGTAAGGACTCACGCCTTAAAGGAAGATGTTAACCATAAAATATTCAAAAGAACGAAGGTATAAAAGATAGGACACAAGAGCAAGAGGAAAGATTAGAAAGCACTAATTCTGGATAATCATTCCTTCCGACAAAAGCATCCGGCAAAGTCTAAGTCTATCTTTCAAAGTCCATAAGCAAGGTGATGCTCCAAGAATCAACATTTCGACTAGAGTGAGAGGAATTTCAACAAACACAAAGGGGAAGGAGCTCAAACCAAACCATTTGAAGGAGTCGAGAGGATAAGCCATCAAGATTTAATAGCATCAAACCTTCTGAAGTAGTCGAATGGTTCCATTCAAGGAGTTCTTACCTTTTGAAGAAGATGAAGAAATCAAAGCAAGTAGGTGCAACATCGTAGCAACCTTTTCGAAAGCATAGCAAGCCTTTCGAATCGGTTGGAACACATCCAGAATAACTTTCAACTAGGTAGAAAGGATTTTATAAAGAAAGCAATGCTCAAATGTCAGTAAAGAATGGTAGACGAATGTTACTCAAAAATCCACTTTCCGCTTAAGTCAGAAGAAACCAAACAAAGGATAGAAGAAAAGGAATCCAGATCAGGCTTTTCGAAGAGGTCGAAGGGATGCAGTCAACAACGTGAAGCGGCTCAAGAACTTTTGGAGAAGATGGAGGGTATTGTTCCACAATATTCAAGAAGTTCTTACCCTCCGAAGATGGCAAAGAAGTCAAGACAAAGGCATTCGACCGTATAAAAACCTTTCCAAAAGTATAGTAAGTCTTTTGAGCTAGTTGGAACTCCTATTGAATACCCTTCGACGGTGTCAAAGGGTCGATGATGAAAACAACATTCGTAAGTCAACAGAGAACGTAAAGCAAACTTCCAACAAAATTGAAGGAATGCTCGGCTCTTGGCAACATCCAAGTAAAAAAGCAACCTTCCAACCAAGTCGAAGGGTTCATTATAGTCAGGAACCTTGTGGCACCTCTGAAGGGTTCACATATTGTATAGATGACAAACCTTCCGACAAGGGCAAATGGTTCCTAAAAACTTATGAAAGAAAAGACCTTTAGCAATGTTTAAGGATCCATGATGACATGTGAAAGGAAAGCCTTTCACTGAAATCAAAAGTATAAAAATTATGTATAAGAAGGGAACCCTTCGATCCAACCGAAAGCACATGGACGGAACCATGGCCACCGGCATCTATAAATAAGACCCAAGGGGTCCGGTTTCGGGGGCAGATTTTTTGCTTCATTCTATACTTGTAACTTCTAAAATAATAGCTTTGTAGCCCTAATTGGGTAGTGATTTGGGGATATTTAAGAGAAAATAAAAGTCTATTCAAGGATCAAAGCGAAGTCTTAAGCTTTGTGCATTTTATTTACAGTTTTCTTCAATCTTCCCTGGCTTGATCATAGTTTTTAGGTGCTGTTATTCCAAAAGGTTTATATCAACAGAAATAAAGATGTTCTTTCTTAGGCAACCTTCGCAACCTTCTAGAGGTCTAAGATCTACAACTTAAATGCTTCGGACTCAAAAGGAGCTTATCTGACCTTAACGACCTTCTAAATCCTAAACAGCTGATGTCCTAACCTTTAGACAAAGATCTAGGTTGACTTTCTATACAAAGTATACCAAGGAAATTCAAACCTACGTAAGTAAATTCAAACCTACGCAAGGAGGTTCAACCACATCGAAAGGTTCTTGTCGATAAGGTCGACGACACTTTTGAACAATCAATAAGTGCAACCTTTCGAAGTCTTAAACCTTTCAACCTAGACCTTTGGATAAGGTCGACAGCCTATTTGGATTAAATTTCACCGAAACCTTCCGAAACTGCCGACTCAACTGTTTTTAACCTCTCGGCACGGTTGAAATCTACTCAATATAAGTGATCAAACCTTTCGCCAAGGTCGGAAGATACTACATGCTCACTAATGTAATTGATTTCCTTCCCTAATGCAACAAAGATAGTCTCCCTAACCTTTCGATAAGATTGAATCCGACCTTTTGAGGACTCAATTTAGGAAAACCTAATCCCATCAAAAGAAAAGCCTTTGTGGAAATCTTCAACCAAGCTCAACGAAGCCGGAAGGTCACTTAGCCCAAGCTTTAAACCTTCAACATCCACAAAAGGTCCGATTCGCAAGATACTTAAGAGTGAGGATAAAAAAGCAATTCTTAAAGGAACCACACCCTCTGTACTCACCACACTACTTGGAATAATTTTGGGGTGTTGACCATAAATTTGGTTAAAAATTTTGGTGCTAGTAGGAGGGGTTGAACCTCCGATCTCCAATAACTTTCATCCTCGATCAATTATATAAATAGCCTTGACCAAAAAAAGAGTATGGACATAACTAAAAGTAGTAGCAACAATCCAAATGCAGAGGCCACATCATAGTCAACCTTCATAGCTCACATAGTTTCAAATCCTAACTTAAGCAAAATAGAAGTTAGGCAACCATCAACCCTAACAAAATTGGAAAGTAATATGATCAAGGTTCAGAATCAACAGCAACAAAAGATCATAATAAATGAGTATTTGGAAAGAACTCCAACCCGGTAATCAATAAGGATTATGGAAATGGAGAACAAAGTTCAACCTCCAAATGAAATAGAGGATCAAGGGTTAAACCGAGATAGTTAAGTAAATAAATCTCTTGGGAAATCAAATAGCCTTATCCTAGAATATAATAGGAGATGTTATAGAAATGAAACCAACCAAATTGACAACCTACACCATATAGTGGTTAATGCACATAGGGAAAAAGAAATTTATGATCCTGCAGAATATGTTACCCTGCAAAAGGCCCCCTTTTTCGAAGAAATAATGGCAACAAATCTTCCTCCATATGTTCAAATTCCTTCAATAAAATATAATGGGACAACTGATCCAGATGATCACCTTGTCGTGTTTGAAAACTGGATGGACTTATACAATGCTCCGAAGGCAGTTCGCTGTAAACTTTTCCCATTACTTTTTAAGGAGCGGCGATCAAACGGTATATGAGTTACCAAATGGGAACTATCTATTCTTGGTTACAATTTAATTGCAACTTCGTGGCTCAATATTCTATGTTCAAGGATACAACTATGGATTTTAGCTTACTAGCAACAATCAAACAAAAGCCAAGGGAGCTACTTAGAGAATATTTAAACAGATTTAGCACAAAAGCATTAAGGTCAGAAAGTACAACTGATAAAGAAAAGCTTATTGCAGTTTGATCAGGGTTAATTCAGCAAACCCCATTTTGGAAAGACCTTTATATCAATGGTTGCAAAGATCTGCAATATTTCTTTCTCTAGGCTGATAAGTTTATTCAATTGGATCAGATACGCCATGCTAAGAATGAATTCCATCGAGAATCTAAGGAAGAGAAATTCGATTTTAGGCGCCTTGAGAAGAGGCCCAGGGAAAGTGAAAACTCAAAGGGAAGTCGAAGGAAGAGTTCTAAATGAATTATGCAGTCCTGAGCAAACCACTCTCCTACATATATGCTATGATAAAAGGAAATGAGATTTTTATTGCGCCTTAAAAATTTCGAAGTGCCCTAGAGCTAAATAAAGGAGTAAATTACCGCGAGTACCACAACGAAAATGGACATGAAACTGATGAATGACATGTCCTGTCCGAAAAAATTCAAGGCATGGTTAGGATGGGATTTTTACAAGAGTTCGCTAGAGAAACTTGAAAGACATCTTATTCAAAAGAAGAGGAAAACAATTCAGCAACTCTAAAATGCAGCTTCCTATTAAATCACGAGGACTCACGACATCAGTTCAACTATGAACTTTCGCACTTTCTTTTCATAGCTCTTTAACTTGATACTTAAATTTGTGTTATGTACTGATCATTAAAATTTTAGTGCTATTATAGGTAAAAACAAAATTAAACCAAAGCACTCAACGACCCTGAGAGCATGGAAGACTCTAGAATATTTGATGAGGACAACTCAGACGCCTGACATGGTAAAATTGACAACAGTCCAGTCAACACAACGCTAAGGCTTCCATGTAAGAATTGTTAACTCGCTACTAAACTCAATTTCGATTTAAGAGAAAATCCACATATTCCCAATCTAATCTTAGCAAATAATTTCAAAAGAAAATTTCTTAAATTATACTCTCTTGAGAAAACTATTTTCAGTCACCCCATGGCAGGGGTAAACAAATACTTATTTATCCCAAAAGCATAATTATGCGACTAATTTGAGATGTTATATAACATTAATAAATGCACCCAAAAAGACTTCAAACTTAGCAATTTCCATATTTCAAAGTTTACTAAGATCCTGGCAGAGATAGCCCATTCGTACTTTTTCAAAAAAGATTTTGAAAATGTGGAGCTTATTGGAACTCAAACTAGAGAACCCTATTCTCGACTAAAAGGCTATTGGTCCATGAATCATGGCCTCCTAGTCTCCTATTGAGATTCGTGTCTCTATTATGAGAACAGTAAAAAAGTTATTGTGGAAGACCATATTAAGGGAAAATTCTTTTACTAAAAGGATTCATGAGTCCAAACTAATTTTTCAAAAGATAAGCCCTTAATATACTAAAAGGGGTAATTATAAAGTTATTTTTCTTAATGGAGAATCCATTTTAATTGGCTAAAATTTATTTTCCTATATAAGTACTCAAGCCTACGATGTTTTTCCGTAGCACCTCCTAGAGGGAGGGACATAAGCCCACGACGCTATTCCATGGCACCTCTTAGAAGGAGGGATATAATCTTACGATGTTATTCCGTAGCATCTCCTAGAGGGAGAGATAGAAACCCTAACGTCCAAAAGCACCTCTTAGCAGATGGGTCCGGGTAGCACCCATCAGCGGCCTTCTAGAAGAAGGTCAACTAAGTATATATCCCTTTAAGATAAGGGAAGCTAAAAGAATGGCTCATCAAAGAATGGACTAAGATGTATAAGCCCAAGGAGTGGTTCATCAAAGAATGGACTAGGATGTTCAAGCCTAAAAGAGGTTCCAAATAATAGAATAAAGACAAATATGTCTACAACTGATGAAGAAAGTCAAAACCCAAGAATGTTAAGGGTTAAAGAAAGAAACCTATTTGTCATCTGACACAAAGTTGGAATCCTAGAAAAGGATACACACAGAGGCAAAGGATATGCTAATGCATTACCGATCTTCCAATCGTAGGAAAGTGATTCCTGCATTAAAGGATTAAGAAAATTTCATACCACACAAAAAGCATGAGACCAAAAAATGGAAGAAGGGATCCATAACTTGGAAATAAAAACAAGGACTGATAGAAATCTAAAGGAAAGGAATAGATAATAAATTTTTAGTCATAAAGATTTATGTACTTCACTCCAAGATCAGGTTAAGAAAGCCACTCCCGAATCCTAAGAGATAAAGTGAACGATTGGACAGAAGAGTCTATTATATCTGTGTGTATGTGTATATATATACATACACTGTTAACTTATAGGCACTTTACGAGCAACACATTTATTAACAGGAAAGTTTCCTATGAATAACCTTAGAACTAAGGTTAGATCAACTTAGTTATCTTTTATTTGAAATCTAATAATATGCTATTATTAGATATATTTATGGCTTCGTAATTATATCGAATGGAGCTTTGGATATTTAATCCGTCAGATGACATCTTGAGGGGACTTTGGATAAGTTCTTTATTTCGTGAATTTTTGAGTTTCACCATTTCTATTGATGCAAATTTTAGTTTGGATTTCATGAATTTTGAAATTCCATATTGCTTTTTATGACGATTTATAGACTTCATACTCATGTTTACCTTGTCAAATTTCCATGATAACTAATTGAATTCCTTATTTCATGAATTTTGAATTTCCCTATTGGTCTCTTATGATGGTTTGTGAATTCCAGATATTGAGTTTCTCCTCCATTAAATTTTATTGATGGTTTCTTATTAGCTACTTGTTTTAATGAGTTCTTGATTTCCTTGGTGAGTTTTAAGATGATTTGATGTTTTCCCGTTTCTAGTCTCCTTATTGAATTTCTAATTTCTAGTTTCGTGAATTCTGGATTGCTTTGTCGATTTTCATAATGATTTAGGAATTTTGTATTTCTGGTTTCCTTATTGAATTTTTGGTGATCTTGTTGGTTTTCGGGTTTAGTGGACTCTACTCATCCTATGGATTTTAGTGATGATTTGCTGATATTGTATTCATGATTTCTTTATTAAATCACAATGGTGATTTCCTGCTGAATTATTGGTTTAATGAATTTTCCTACTAATTTCTATGATGATTCATGAATTTTACTGGCAATAATTTCTCATTGAATTTTCACGAAGAGTTCCTTTTGATCACTTGTTTCATGAGTTCATGATTTCTTGGCTCCCTTTTATGAATTTTATGATGATTTATAAATTTTCCATTGAATTCAAAATAAAGACCTTCATGATACCAAATGGAAACATTACTGAACTACTTTATACTTTATCACTAAATGATAATTTCCAATCAATGGTTTAAGGTTGAAAATGAAAGAAACTTAGAGGAGAAAGGAAAGGTCCCTAATAGCATGAAATTGATTTCCACAGGTTGAAGAGGATTAATTCGAGAAAGAAATATCGAGGGTGTGTAATAGATATTCTCCAAAGGTTCATTTATTTGAACCAATATCCACAAATCAGGTAATATTGCTCCACATTCTTATGGAAGTTTAATTATGGTCATTACAAAGCAACTTATCTAGAAATATAACTCTAATTACATCTTGAATATTAGCTACTTAATTTTGAGATTGTTCGTCAAGATTTTATAACAAACTGGCAACCTTATTAGAAGTTACAATCTATTTTGCAAAAAGAAAAGAAGGAAGTTCATTGGAGTTTAGTCTTAAAGAACAAAAGCTTCTTTCATACGGGGGGTGGGGGCTAATTGTCAATAAAAAATTCAGAAGAACAAAGGTATAAAAGAAGGGTCACGAGAGAATGACTAAAGATCAAAAACTACCGAGATGTTATGGATAATCAAACTGTAAAAGCCCGCAAATCCGTACCCTTTTGAGCTAGCAAATTTCCACAACAACTTTGCCAAAGAGGAACAAACCTACGAGTCTTTAGGATTTAAAGATTGAAGAGGTAGAAGAAGAACAAAAACAATAATAGAATCTCACATTCGCTGCGGAACAATATATAATAGATAAATGAATAATCTTTAAAACAAAGAATCATCTCAGTTAATACAATACAACATCAGAGTTTACAACGACATCATACATCACTGACAGTTATTATAACTTGACCACTAACCATAAGCAACGGACACTAGATAATAAAGAGATAAGTCTCGCCATCCAGCTTCAACTCCTGATCACCACAGCAATTCTTTTCTAACTTCGCTCCCGAATAACTGATAACCTAACTCTAGGCTGCCCGTGTGGAAATTTTTAGGCACCCAGAGTTTAGAAATGAAACAATAAACTCCAGGTCGGTCATGGGACTGGAGTGAGATCTTAAAACAGTTATTCTTTTACAAAAGAAAACAAAGGAATTTAAAAGAAATCCGCAATTCTTTTTTAGAAAATGAAACTACCATAAGGCCTCCCACCACACACACAATGCAAACGCAGAATTGGAGGAGATTTCTCCTTATGATAGTCAAATATGCTTATTATGCAAAAAAAATTATATTATTATTAGTGCATAGTGGAAAACATTTCTAAAGTATAATATTAATCTTAGCCACCATAGGTGCCATTATATTATGTCTGCTATAGCTACCTCCTGAGGAGGCAGGTTATGCAATTGCAATCGTAAAGGGCTCGTATTGTTTCTTTGGATTTCCAACAAATGGTCAGGCCAAGGAACTTCCCATTGCCACATGGGTACTTCTCCGGATGGACGTCCCGAGAACCTAACCGGATCTCTGCCAACACAAGGCCGAGTTACCTCTGCCAAAAATAGGTAAATACTACACGAGTATGCCATCTCCCGGTTGTAAACAATCTTTATCTGAGGATCCTTAGCAACAACAATCACAAAGTAATATATATTTGCGTATCCACATAAGTTAAGTATCTGGGATCCATACCATGATACCACTTCTATCCAGAAGAAAATGCACATACCCTAAGGGGCGCTACCCCCTATAATCTTGCTGCATTCTTCCTGTTTCGATCATTCCGGGGTGTGAGGCTCGACAAAGTCTCGTCCACAAAGCTAGGCTTTTCACAAAAGCCGTGCTTCGATCAACAAATGATCAGCAGCACTTCGTATGCCACATTACCAATTTGGGAATGTATCGCTAATAACCATCAACTACATAACCTCTGAGCTCGTACGTCTTAGAGAAGGGTGTTAAGCTAAGAGAATAAATTCTCCGCCACCAACAGAAATGTATTTGATAGAACCAGCTTTACATCTCAAAGTGTAACATCAGACACACATCCTTACAAGTCCGTTCCGGGATTGAACGGAACTGAAGGCACTTCAAAAGAAGCCAGTGCAATCCGGATATTCACTAATCACGTAGGGAATCCCCATCACAAAGGGTGATAAAATCTCTATACCGGAGCAACCCGATGCAGAGACATTCGACAGGTAATCCTTTCGCTTTCGAAAATACCTGGTCGTCAACATCATCTTCAATTGCAATCCCATTTCGTCATATCGTTATTCGGAATGGGTTTTATGACACAAGGTCCTCTCCCGGCTAATCCGAATAACGAGCGCTTATTTTTAAAAGTAAGGGATTCAAATTCAAACAAATCACAACAATTTCACTTTGATCTTTTAACAAAAGATCCATCACAATCACAATGGTTCGATGTGGGTTTCGAATATCCATTTGGAATTCGACTCCCGGTCGCATCGAAATTCAATTGCCGATTAAGGCCAATATTGATAGTCAGTTATTTAACTATCAATCATCATTCACAACAGTCACTGGATTTCAAATAAATTTTCCCCAATTATTATTATTATCAAAATATCTTCGCAAGATAAAATTTCACACTTCAATCTTTTGAAAATAAATTTCAAATCAATTTCCAAACATTTATTCATTTCCACTGAAAATCTGCCGATTTCAAATATTTTAAAACAATATAAAAATACTTATTCAAAATATACTTGGAAACATTTAAAATAAACTATTTTAGAAAATTTTCTTAAATATTAGTTATGAAGATTATTATACTAATATCTCATAAATAAAAAATTTAGGTCCAAAACTAATTTTAAAATAAAAATTTGTAAATAGAGTATAAATATTTAAATAACTATTTTCTAAATCAAAAATCAATTTAATCTTTTAAATAATCCTTATATAATTAATTAAATAAAATTTTACTTTAAACAATTTCCAAAACTAATTTCTCCAACAATATTATTTTAAAACCAAATCCAAAACTTTCAATTTTATTTCAAAAGCTATTTTAAAAATATACTCGGCTTTCCAGGGAAGAATTCTTTTCCCATTACAAAATGGTCCATTCAAATAAACTAATAAATCTTCTTGATTTATTTTAATTTACATTTTAAATCTGTAAATTCCCTTCCACATTTTAAAATAAACCAATATTTATTATTAAACAATTTCCCTTTTTTTACAAATTCATGTTGTGAATTTACATTTCCAAAAATCAACTGATATACAAATTTTAAATCGATTTCCAAATATCACCTTCAAACCAAATCAAATCCCAAATTGATTTCCAGTCTATTTCAAGTAAAAAAAATCAAATTCCAATTTGATTTCCCAAATTAATTTTCCAATATCAAATCAATTTCAAATTGATTTCCCAAGTTATTTCCAAAACACCTAACCGAATTTCCAAATCGATTCCTAAGATTTATTCTAACTCCAATCCCGAGTCGATTTTTAAAATAAATTTCAACTCTAAATTAAATTCCAAATTCAATTTCTATATTTATTTCCTTTTGAAATAAATGTCTTTAACTCTTTCAATTATTTAAAATACATATCTTAAATAAATCCTTCAATTATTTAACAACGTTACTCGAAATTCCTTTATTAAAATATTTTCCTATATTTTTGCAATTAATTCGATCGAATTATCATAATCAACTTTAATACTTTGATTTTAACGATCTAGGCTTTTCTACTTAAATTTTCAAAGATCCAATTTCATATTTATGGTATCCTATGATACCAAAAATATACTTGGCTAAATTACAGCCTTCACGGTTTCAATCACAAATAATCACACGGATTAAAAATAATCAACACACAACATACGAAACAAATTAAATATTTGAGGAATCCAGTTGGATCCCTCCAACCTGTTTTCCTTCATTCACAGACATTAGCACAACAATTAAATACTCATTCCACTTCAAGGTGGAATATCTCGATATATGAGATTTATAAAATATTATCCGCTATTATGCAGTGTAATAGGGTCTCATCCACCATATAATGCGGGAAATCAACAACTCCAAATACATATATAATACCAATTCCACTTCAAGGTGGAATATCGCGGTATATGAGTTTAATATAATAACCTCTGCTATTATGCGGCGCATAGGGTCTAAACTAATATAACTAATAATAAATTAATTATCCAAACACACAATCAATCAATTTTAAATTTAACTATACAAATTAGATCAGCGATTGAGTGAGAATATCTCACCTTTGCTTATGCATACAATCCATTTCCCATTCTGACTCGTTTTCTCGATTCATAGACCTTGTATAAACAATTTATGTTTTTCATTAATATTCGAATCAATCAAACAATTAATTTCCGTTTAATAGATTAAATTTCAACTAATGATTCAATTTGAATAAAAAATTAAATTTTAAACTAACTTGAATAATTTATTACTACTTAATAAATTAAATTTTCTAATAATTGGATTTAAACTGATTTCCTTTAAACAAATTATTTTTAGTGCCCTAAGTAAATTAAATACATTTATTAACAAATCAATTACTAATATACATTTTTTAAAAATAAACTAGTAGATGAAAAATCGGTATATGTATATTTATTTTGTCAAAACTATATATATACTTAAAAGAATCCATATAGATTTTAAAAATCTAATTTTGTATATATATACACATACTTTTCAACATTTTTAAATTCCAACTATATATTTTTTTTCAATCCCTTATCTATCTATATATAAATATATAAAATTTAACAAAATAACTGAAAATTCCTTAATGTTAATCTAATTAATATATTTTTTGTAATAGCCAAAACGGGTAAATCTTTTTACTGTTAAAATCATATGTACAAAATTAAATACACAAATCAATAGCTTTTTCATGTTTACTGCCTACTTATAATTCTAACCAAATATATTTATTATTCAATATATCAATTGGAAAAAAATAAAACATTAAACGAGAGCACCTTACTGTCGAATTTTTTTGCGTCCAACTCCTCGGCGAGCACACCCACAAAATTGACACCGAATGCTCCCCAGATATTCGCACATGCCTTAATCGAACTCCCAAATCGTCGCATACCCATGCCTGCGCAAGCGTGCGCGGCCCCCGAGCTCGAAGTCGAGCGCCTACCTTCCATCATCAATAGCCCCTCGATGTAGCCGCGACCACACCGTCTCGCCTCATTTCGCTCGAACGCGATTCGATTTCCCCTCTTATATTTTTTTTCTCAAACTGAATTGTGGTTTTGAAAAGCAGAAAAGGGTTCGGCCATTAAAATTTTCTTCACTCTGATTTTTTAGTTTAAAGGGGAAAGGAACGAGATTCGTTTGTTTTTTTCTTTTATTTTGAACGAAGGGTTTTGTATATTTTCTTATTTTGAATGAGATATTCATCGACGACGCGTGTGAAGATAATCAGAGAAAAAGGAACATGCATCAAAATTTTCTCTACGCGTCTGAGCATGTAATTATATTATTTATTTTCAAATTTAAATCGTCCCGATTCCGCAACTTAAAATTTCGACTTCCATCCTAGGCGTGCCTCCAGGCGTTTATAATGTTAAACCCCTATTTCGAACGCATTGGAAAAGGTTTCGAGGCCTAACTCGATCGTATGGAGAAGATAACTTTTTGAAACAGTTAAAACATCGAATTCGCAATTTAAATTTCAACGCGTTTGCTTATCGTATGGCCAAACGACAACTCCGAATACTACGAAAATTAAAATCCGATGATAGTACCATATTACGGATCCAATGGAACTAGTTTCGTCGAATTCCGAGACTGTGCCTCGGAAGACTATTTTTTAAACATCGATTTAAACGATAAAAATACAATACTGAACAAAACAATTTCAAATTCAATTCTGAAGCTTCTATTATCTTCAGTATTATTCATATAAGCCATCAAATTAAGACTCAAAATTGAAGATTTAAAACTTTACCCAAATTTTTATAATTAAATTCAATAATTAAATTGCTATTTTCATAGTTAAAATTGAAATTCAAGCTTAAATTAACGATTCAGATATTTGAAATTCAAGTTAAACTATCATTCAAACATTTAAAATTAATTAGATATTTCAATTTCAATGTTAAAAATTCTGGGTCGTCACATCCTTTCCTCCTTAAAAGAATTTCGTCCTGAAATTGTTAATTAAGAAGAATGGACCTTAACCCGTTTATTATTTCCAAAAACTAAACAGTTTTATCAACCTTCCAAAAACAAATCTTTTTATTTAAGATCCATCATAACTTCAACTAACTTTCCAAATTCAATTGTAAGTTTCAAACAACATTGTTTTCTTAGCCATTCGAATTTAAATTCAAATTTTAAATTCTCAAAATTTTCTCAAAATTTTTTTTAACTCCCTAAATTTTCGAAAAATTTCGCCAGCGTCTCCTTTGCGCGGCTAGCTCGGTATGACTACAAAATGGCACCATAGCCCCTAGATTTCAAAAAGAAAAGAAAAAGCCAAGCGGCTAGACAAGAAGATCATCAAATTTCATACCGAAATTCAAACACGTACCTTTTTGTCGAGCAATTCAGTTTTATCTTCGAAATCAAAATCCCAATTCCATTTCCTTTAATACACATGTATATCCTGCTAGCTATAATATCTAATTACAACATTCAAAAATCAATTTGCATATTTCTTTACAAAATCTTCAATATATACTTCTTATACCATTTTTACTTTACTATTGAAGTTATATATTCATTTTCATTCTATCTTGCATTTTCACTTTCATTTGAATTCAACTTACAATTTCAATTTGGATTCAGTTTAACTTCTGAATATTGAATTTTTCCGTTATCTTTCATTCACAATTGATTCATCTTACTATTTCAAATTAGTTTCATTTACTAATCACTACAAATTCCAATTCATTTTATCCCAAACCGTTTTTGTTTCACCTTTATTATCTTTAGTTCACTTCAAACTAATTTTATAACTTCATTTTATTTTACACAATTCAAATTGTTTTCAATATTCAGTTTCAATTCTAGTTTTATTCTTTTGTTCATTTTTTTAAAATTTATTTTCAATTCACTAATATGGTTTATAACCACTTATATTCAAACTCGATTTCAAATTCCGTATGAATTTAATTTATCTTTCTTTTATAATTATTGAATTCAAATCATTTCAACCCATATTAATTTGTCATTTCTTCCATTAATTTCACTTACTAATTTCATTTCGATTCTTCGCTTTGTTTATCAAAATCAAAATCAATTCCAATTCTATTCTATTTGCTTACAAACTCGAAATGAATTTCAACGTTCAATTTCGCTTTCATTTAATTTGCAATTGTAAATTTATTTATTCATTCACAATTTAATTTTCCACCTTAATAGATTTTATTCCAAACTTTTAGTCCAGAAGACTTCTCAAATTCACATTCATAAAAAATAACTCAAATCTTCAATTTCAATTTCATTTTTGAATCCATATATACCTTTATCTAGCTTCTCTTTAAGTTAGATTTTTATTTTAACAACTTCAAACTTTACAAGTTATCAACTTAATGATATTCCATAAATATTTTATATAGTATTCCAGAATTTTTTCAACCTTTCGAAATTCATTTTTGAAATCAATTCAAATTATCTTTTGAATTCAAAAATCTAAACCAGTTTTGCAAACAACTTTCATTTAAAAGCAATTTGACAGCAATCCCTCTTTTGGAAACCCGAAAATGAACTCCGATGATGTCTCGATCATCATCAGAATTATTTTCCAGTGACCAAAAAGAGTTTAGAGCTTTTTATCCCTTCAAAACCTCTTTTCAAACCCTTGAAAATCATTTTCATGCTCGATGGAATTTAATTTCCAAAATTCCAAATCCTTTCATAAACATTTCCAAAAACTTCTCTGGAATTCTGTTTCTAATTATAAACCACATTTACATATATAATTCTCATTTGTATATAAATTTTATTTCTCAGCTTTAAGTTATGATTTCATTTTCTTATTCAATAATCAATGATAATAATTTAATATTATCACATCCTAACAAACAAGCAGCCATATACTGCTATAATAATTTACGGAAAAAATTTTCCTTCATATACGAAAATAGTTTGGGTAAAAAAATTCATTTACCCCACTTTTAAAAAATATCGTGTCGAATCGTTCTATACGAATGTTTAGAGATCCCTATCGATAGAGTTGTGAGGACTATATCGACCAAAATCCATATACCACTCAACAAACCAATCATCACAATATAAAACAATTTTATGTTTACTAACAAATACGCGCTCATATCTATTATTACAGTCAAACTCATTCTAGAGTACTGCTGACTCTATCGCTAATGAGTAACACCCAACAAAGCCAGGGTTGTCTCTTAACCAATTGCTCTGATACCACATTGTAAAAGCCCATAAATCCATACCCCTTTGAGCTGGCAAATTTCCACAACAACTTTGCCAAAGAGGAACAAACCTACGAGTCTTTAGGGTTTAAATAATGAAGAGGTAGAAGAAAAACAGAAACAATAACAGAATCTCACATTTCGCAGTGGAACAATATATAATAGATAAATGAATAACCTTTAAAACAAAGAATCATCTCAGTTAATACAATACAACATCAGAGTTTACAACGACATCATACATCACTGACAGTTATTATAACTTGACTATATGAAAACTGATTTGCACTAACCATACGCAACGGACACTACATAGTAAAGAGATACGTCTCGCCATCCAGCTTCAACTCCTGATCACCACAGCAATTCTTTTCTAACTTCGCTCCCGAATAACTGATAACCTGACTCTAGGCTGCCCATGTGGAAATTTTTGGGCACCCAGAGTTTAGAATGGGAACAATAAACTCTAGGTCAATCATGGGACTGGTGTGAGATCTTAAAACAGTTATTCTTTTACAAAAGGAAGCAAAGGAATTTAAAAGAAAACCGCAATGCATTTTTAGAAAATGAAATTACCATAAGGCCTCCCACCACACACACAATGCAAACGCAGAATTGGAGGAGATTTCTCCTTATGATAGTCAAATATGCTTACTACGCTAAATTCTTCTTTTATATTATTATTAGTGCATAGTGGAAAACATTTAGAAAGTATAATATTAATCTTAGCCAGCATTGGTATCATTATATTATGCCTACAATAGCTACCTCCTGAGGAGGCAGGTTATGCAATTGCAATCGTTAAGGGCTCGTATTGTTTCTTTAGATTTCCAACAAATGGTCAGGCCAAGGAACTTCCTATTGCCACATGGGTATGCCTCTGGATGGACGCCCCGAGAACCTAACCAGATCTCTGCCAACACAAGGCCGGGTTACCTCTGCCAAAAATAGGTAACTACTACACGAGTATGTCATCCCCCGGTTGTAAACAACCTTTATCCGAGGATCCTCAACAACAACAATCACAAAGTAATATATATTTGCGATATCCACATAAGTTAAGTATCTGGGCTCCATACCATGATACCACTTCTATCCAGAAGGAAATGAACATACCCTAAGAGGCGCTACCCCATATAACCTTACTGGATTCTTCCTGTTTCAACCATTATGGGATGTGAGGATCGACGAAGTCTCGTCCACAAAGCTATGCTTTTCACAAAAGACGTGCTTCGATCAATAAATGATCAGCAGCACTTCGTATGCCACATTACCAATTTGGGAATGTATCACTAATAACCATCGACTACATAACCTCTGAGCTCGTACGTCTCAAAGAAGGGTGTTAAGCTAAGAGAATAAATTCTCCGCCACCAACAGAAATGTATTTGATAGAAAGCAGCTTTACATCTCAAAGTGTAACGTCTGACACACATCCATACAAGTCCGTTCCGGAATCGAACGGAACCGAAGGCACTTCAAAAGAAGCCCTTGCAATCCGGATATTCACTAATCACGTCCGGAATCCCCATCACAAAGGGTGATAAAATCTCTATACCGAAGCAAACCAGTGCAAAGACATTCGACAGGTAATCCTTTCGCTTTCGAAAATACCTAGTCTTCAACATCATCTTCAATTGCAATCCCATTTCGTCGTATCGTTATTCGGAATGGGTTTTATGACACAAGGTCCTCTCCCAGCTAATCCGAATAACGAGCGCTTATTTTTTAAAATAAGGGTTCATTAAAATTCAAACAAATCACAACAATTTCACTTTGATCTTTTAACAAAAGATCCGTCACAATCATAAAGGTTCGATGTGGGTTTCGAATATCCATTTGGAATTCGACTCCCGGTCGCATCGAAATTTAATTGTCGATTAAGGACAACATTGATAGTCAGTTATTTAACTATCAATCAACATTCACAACAGTCACTGGATTTCAAATAAATTTTCCCCATTTATTATTATTATCAAAATATCTTTGCAAGATAAAATTTCACACTTCAATCTTTTGAAAATAAATTTCAAATCAATTTCCAAACATTTATTCATTTCCTCTGAAAATCTGCCGATTTCAAATATTTTAAAATAATATAAAAATAACTATTCAAAATATACTTGGAAACATTTAAAATAAAATATTTTAGAAAATTTGCTTAAATATTAGTTATGAAGAATATTATACTAATATCTCATAAAAAAATTAAAAAATTTCAGGTCCAAAACTAATTTTAAAATAAAAATTTGTAAATAGAGTATAAATATTTAAAAAACTATTTTCTAAATCAAAAATCAATTTAATCTTTTAAATAATCCTTATATAATTAATTAAATAAAATTTTACTTTAAACAATTTCCAAAACTAATTTCTCCAACAATATTATTTTAAAACCAAATCTAAAACTTTTAATTTTACTTCAAAAGCTATTTTAAAGATATACTCGGCTTTCCAGGGAAGAATTCTTTTCCCATTACAAAATGGTCCATTCAAATAAACTAATAAATCTTCTTGATTTATTTTAATTTACATTTCAAATTCCTGTTGTGAATTTACATTTCCAAAAATCAACTGATATACGAATTTTCGATTTCCAAATATCACCTTCAAACCAAATCAAATCCCAAATTGATTTCCACTCTATTTCAAATAAAAAAAATCAAATTCCAATTTGATTTCCCAAATTATTTTTCCAATATCAAATCAATTTCAAATTGATTTCCCAAGTTATTTCCAAAACAACTAACCAAATTTCCAAATAGATTCCTAAGATTTATTCTAACTTCAAATTTATTCCCGAATCGATTTCTAAAATAAATTTCAACTCTAAATTAAATTCCAAATTCAATTTCTAAATTTATTTCCTTTTGAAATAAATTTCTTTATCTCTTTCAATTATTTAAAATACGTATCTTAAATAAATCCTACAACTATTTAACAACATTACTCGAAATTCCTTTATTAAAATATTTTTCTATATTTTTGGAATTAATTCGATCGAATTATTAAAATCAACTTTAATACTTTAGTTTTAACGGTCTAGGCTTTTCTACTTAAATTTTCAAAGATCCAATTTCATATTTCTGGCATCCTATGATACCAAAAATGTACTTGGCTAAATTACAGCCTTCACAGTTTCAATAACAAATAATCACATGGATTAAAAATAATCAACACACAACATACGAAACAAATTAAATATTTGAGGAATCCAGTTGGATCCCTCCAACCTGTTTCCCTGCATCCACAGACGTTAGCACAACAATTAAATACCCATTCCACTTTAAGGTGGAATATCGCGATATATGCGATTTATAAATTATTATCCGCTAGTATGCGGCGCAATAGAGTCTCATCTGCTATATAATGAGGGAAATCAACAACTCCAAATACATGTATAATACCAATTCCACGTCAAGGTGGAATATCGTGGTATATGGGTTTAATATAATAACCCCCGCTATTATGCGGCGCATAGGGTCTAAACTAATATAACTAATAATAAATTTATTATCCAAACACACAATCAATCAATTTTAAATTTAACTATACAAATTAAATCAGCGATTGAGTGAGAAGATCTCACCTTGCTTATGCATACAATCCATTTCCCATTCTGACTCTTTTGCTCGGTTCATAGACGTTGTATAAACAATTTATGATTTTTATTAATATTCGAATCAATCAAACAATTAATTTCTGTTTAATAGATTAAATTTCAACTAATGAATCAATTTGAATAAAAAATTAAATTTTAAACTAACTTGAATAATTCATTACTATTTAATAAACTAAATTTGCTAATAATTGGATTCAAATTGATTTCCTTTAAACAAATTATTTTTAGTGCCCTAAGTAAATTATATAAATTTATTAACAAATCAATTACTAATATACATTGTTTAAAAATAAACTAGTAGATGAAAAATAGGTATATGTATATTTATTTTATCAAAACAATGTATATACTTAAAAGAATCCATATAGATTTTAAAAATCTAATTTTATATATATATACAAATACTTTTCAACATTTTTAAATTCCAACTATATTTTTTTCAATCCCTTATCTATCTATATATAAATATATAAAATTTAACAAAATAATTGAAAATTCCTTAGTGTTAATCTAATTAATATATTTTTTGTAATAGCCAAAAAGGGTAAATCTTTTTACTTTAAAATCATATGTACAAAATTAAATGAACAAATCAATAGCTTTTTCATGTTTACTGCATACATATAATTCTAACCAAATATATTTATTCTTCGATATATTAATTGGAAAAAAATAAAACAATAAACGAGAGAACCTTGTTGTCGAATTTTTTTGCGTCCAACTCCTCGGCGGCCACACCCATGAAATCGACACCAAATGCTCCCCAGTATTCGCGCATGCCTCAGTCAAACTCCCAAATCGTCACATACCCATGCATGCGCAAGCGCACGCGGCCGCGAAGCTCAAAGTCGAGCACCTACCTTCCATCATCAACAGCCCCTCGATGTAGCCGTAACCACACCATCTCGCCTCATTTCGCTCGAATGCGATTCGATCTCCCTTCTTATATTTTTTTTCTCGAACTGAATTGTGGTTTTGAAAAGCAGAAAAGGGTTCGGCCATTAAAATTTTCTTCGCTCTGATTTTTTAGTCTAAGGGGGAAAGGAACGAGATAGTTTGTTTTTTTTCTTTTATTTTGAACAAAGGGTTTTGTTTATTTTCTTATTTTGAATGAGATATTCATCGAGGACGCATGTGAAGATAATCAGAGAAAAAGGAACACGCGTCGAAAATTTCTCTACTCGTATGAGCATGTAATTATATTATTTATTTTCAAACTTAAATTCAAATTTAAATCGTCCCGATTCGCAGCTCAAAATTTCGACTTCCAATCTAGGCGTACCGCCAGGCGTTTATAATGTTAAACCCCTATTTCGAACACATTGGAAAAGGTTTCGAGGCCTAACTCAATCGTATGGAGAAGATAGCTTTTTGAAACAGTTAAAACATCGAATTTTCGATTTAAATTTCAACGCGTTTGCTTATCGTACGGCCAAACGACAACTCCGAATACTACGAAAATTAAAATCCGATAATAGTACCATATTACGGATCCAATGGAACTGGTTCCGTCGAATTCCAAGACTGTGTCTTGGAAGACTATTTTTTAAACATCGATTTAAACGATAAAAATTCAATACTGAACAAAACAATTTCAAATTCAATTCTGAAGCTTCTATTATCTTCAGTATTATTCATATAAGCCATCAAATTATTTTTATCAGGCTCAAAATTGAAGATTTAAAATTTTACCCAAATTTCTTTAATTAAATTCAATAATTAAATTGCTAATTTCGTAGTTAAAATTGAAATTCAAGCTTAAATTAACGATTCAGATATTTGAAATTCAAGTTAAACTACCATTCAAACATTTCAAATTAATTAAATATTTCAATTTCAATGTTAAAAATTCTGGGTCGTCTAACAAACCTTCTGACAGGAGCTTCCGGCGAAGTCCAAGGCTATCTTTCAAAGTCCATAGGTAGGATGATGCTCCAAGAATCCACATGTCGACTAGATCGAGAGGCCTATCAACAAGGACAAGGCAACAGAAGCTCAAAACAAACCTTTTGAAGGAGTCGAGAGGATGTAGCCATCAAGATTTAATATCTTCAAACCTTCCATAGTTGTCGAATGGTTCCATTCTGGGAGTTCTTACCTTTCGAAGAATATGAAGAAATCAAAGCAAGTAGGTGCAACTCCATGACAAACTTTTCTAAAGCATGGCAAGCCTTTCGAATCGGTTGGAGCACATCCAGAATACCTTTCAACTAGGTCGAAAGGTTTTTATAAAGAGAGCAATGCTCAAAAGAATGGTAGATAGTTGTTACTTAAAAAATTCACTTTTCGCTTAAGATAGAAGATATCAAACATAGGATAGAAGAAAAGTAATCCAGATAAAGCCTTTCGAAGAGGTCGAAGGGATGCAATCAACAATATGAAGCGGCTTGAAACCTTTCGGAGAAGATGGAGGATATTTTTCCACAATATCCAAGAAGCTCTTACCCTCTGAAGAAGGAAAAGAAGTCAAGACAAGGGCATGCGACCCTATAACAACCTTTTTGAAAGCATAATAAGCCTTTTGGGCCGGCTGGAACGCCTACTGAATACCTTTCGACGGTGTCGGATGAAGCCAGATTCGTAGGTCAGTAGAATGTAAAGCAACCTTCCAACAAAATTCAAGGAAAGCTCGCTCTTACCAACATCCAAGTAAAAAAGCAACCTTCCGACCAAGTCGAAGGGTTCACAATAGCTAGGAGCATTCCGGCACCTCCGAAGGGTCCATATACTGTATAGAAGACAAACCTTTGGACAAGGGCAAAAGGTTCCTGAAAAAAATGAAAGAAAAGACCCTTTGGCGGCGTTCGAGGATCCACGATGACATGTAAAAGGAAAGCCTTTCATTGAAACCAAAAGGTTAGAAATTGTATATAAGAAGGGAACCCTTCGATCCATCCGATAGCACAGGGACGGAAGCATGGCCGTCGGCACTATAAATAAGACCCAAGGGGTCCTCTTTTGAGGGAGGATTTTTTTTCTTTCATTCTATACTTGTAACTTCTAAAATCATAGCTCTGTAACCCTAATTGGGTAGTGATTTGGGGAAGTTTAATAGAAAAGAAAAGTTTATTCGAGGATCAAAGGGAAGTCTTAAGCTTTGTGCATTTTATTTACATTTTTCTTCAATCCTTCCTGGCTTGATCGTAATTTTCAAGTGTTGTTGGTTTATATCAACAGAATGAAGTTGTTTATACGTAGGCAATCTTCGCAACCCTCTAGAGGTCTAAGATCTACAACTTAAACCCTTCGGACTAAAAAGGAGCTTATTTGACCTTAATAACCTTCTGAATCATAGATAGCTGATGCCATAACATTTTGGCAAAGATCTAGGTTAACTTTCTATGCAAAGAAATCCAAGAAAATTCAACCTTGCATAAGGCGATTAAACCTCATCGGGAGGTTCTTGTCGATAAGATCGACAACACTTTTGAACAATCAATAACTGCAACCTTTCGAAGTAGTAAACCCTTCAACCCAAACCTTTCGACAAGATTGACATCCTATTTGGATTAACTTTACTGAAACCTTCTGAAACTGCTGAGTCAACTAATTTAACCTCTCGGCAAGGTTGGAATCTACCCAATATAAGTGATCAAACCTTTTGTCTAGGTCAGAAGATACTGCATTCTCACTAAAGTAACTGATTTCCTACCCTAATTAAAGGAAGGCAGTCTCCCTAATCTTTCAATAAGATTGAATCCAACCTTTTGAGGACTCAATTCAAGAAAACCTAATCCAATCAAAATAAAAGCCTTTGTGGAAGTCTTTAGGTGAGCTCAATGAAGCCAAAAGGTCATTTAGCCCAAGCTCATATCGTTCGAGGTAAATGGAAGGTCTAATTCGCAAGATACTTATGAGTGAGGATACAAAAGCAATCCTCAAGGGAATCACACCCTTTGAACTCACCACACTATTGGGAATTACTTTGGGGGTACTTACCATAAATTTGGTTAAAAGAAGACGTCAGGAATTTCAACAATTAGTTTATCCATGAAGTCTTCTACTTTTCGCAAATCCGATTTTGGTAAAGAAATCTAATGGGAAGTGGCGAACTTGCATGGATTATATGGATCTAAATAAAGCTTGTCTAAAGGACTGTTACCCACTACCAAGGATAGATCAATTCGTCGACTCAACTAGTGGATATAAGCTGCTCTCTTGATGGATGCATACTCCGGATACGATCAGATCCCTATGTTTAAACCAAATGAGGAACAAACCTGCTTCATTACAAATGAGGGTACCTATTGTTACAAAGTTATGCCATTTTGTTTGAAAATTTATAGGGCAACTTGCCGAAGGTTGGTTAACCGGATGTTAAAGGTGAAATTGGAAGAAATATGGAAGTTTATGTAGACGACATTTGGTGAAATCCCAAGAGGCAAAGGATCATCTTGAAGATCTAGATGAAATGTTCAAAGTACTCCAAAAGTATCGAATGAAGCTCAATCCTCAAAAATGCAATTTTGGTGCGCATTCGGGAAAATTCTTGGGCTATATTATCAGTGCACATGGAACTGAGGCTAGTTTGGAAAAGATTGAGGCCATTAAGGATATGGTAGAGCCTAAGACAACTAAAGATGTTATGAGTTTGAATGGGAAAGTAGCAGCACTAAGTAGGTTTATATCAAAGTCCACCAATAATTGCATTCCATTCTTTGAGGTAATAAAGAAGAGAATAAACTTCGAACGGGGCGAAGATTGTAGAAAAGCATTTCACGAGTTGAAATCACATTTGGATAAAACTTTGATCTTATCTTGCCTGGAGGGTGGGGAGGATCTATTCTTATACATGGCAATCTCGGAACACGCGGTAGGCTCAATATTGATCAGGAAAACCAAGGAATTGCAATTTCCAGTTTATTATGTGAGCAAAAGGCTAAAGGAAGCCAAAATCCGATATTCGATCATTAAGAAACAAGCATACTATTTAATTCACATAGCCCGAAAGTTAAGATCTTACTTTCAAGCGCACCCAGTAAAGCACTTGTCCAACTTTCCATTAAAACAAGTCTTTAGTAAACCAGAAACCTTGAATGACTTATTAAGTGGGAATTGAGCTAAGTCAATATGATATAGAATATCAACCTAGAGCGGCTATAAAAGACAAGCATTGGCTGACTTCAATAATGAATGTATGGAATTCGTTTCAGAGCAATCCAAAAAGGAAAAGGACTTAAAACCGAAGTGGCGACAATTTATGGATGGTGCCTCAAATGAACAAGGAGCTAGGGCAAGATACGTAATAATTACCTCCGATGGACACAAATTTCACTATGCTATGAAATTGGTGTTTCCAGTAATTAACAAAGTGGTAGAATATGAATCTACAGTCGCAGGATTGATCCTTGCCTTACAACTCAAAATCTCGAGGATTCAAGTATACAATGATTCCCAATTAATGGTCAATCAAATCAAATAAGTATACTAGAAAAAAGTTCCCAAACTCAGTCAGTATGTGAAAAAGGTATTAAAAATGCTCAAATTTTTAGAAGATTTAAGGTATTAAAAATGCTCAAATTTTTAGAAGATTTCTCTGTACACCAAATACCAAAAGGAGACAATTCCCAAGAGGACTCATTGGATAAGTTGGCAAGTTCAAGAGGAGCTCCTGAGGCTCGAATTGTGCTTATAAGATTTCTAGCTAATCCCGGTATTGAGGAGAATAAATAAGAGAAAACTATTGAGCTACTGGTATTGACCCGATAATAGACTATAGCACAAGAAATGGAGGAATCAGGTCAGGAAAGGCCAGTAAAGAATCCGTAGCTCAAATAATGGAAGAACACTATAAAAACACTTGAATAGCCCCGATTAAGAGTAATATTGTCAATGAGACACTACCTGTAGAAAAAACAGAGGCACGAAAGCTAAAGTGGCAAGCCCAAAACTTTACCATTGTGGATGGAGTTATATACAAGAAAGGATATGCCCTTCCCTATTTGCGATGTGTAAAACCCGAAAGCGAGTTGTGGATATTGAAGGAAGCCCATAAAGAGCTTTACGGAGATCACTCCAAAGGTATCAAATTGGCCAAAAAGATAATGAGACAAGGGTTTTATTGGCCATAGTTAACCATATAAGCAATCGAATATAATAAACAATGTGAAAAGTGCCAACGCTACTCGAAGATACCACGTCTTCCTCCGAGTCAACTAATCCCCATCACCATCCCATGGACATTTGATGTTTGGCGAATCGATTTAATCGGACCGCGTCCAATCTCCAAAGGTGGAGCAAAATATGCTCTAGTGGAAATTGACTACTTCACAAAATGGGTCAAAGTAGAATCAGTTCTAATCCTTTGGGAAGGTGCTAGGATTTGTCATTAAGAATCTTATCACAAGGTTTGGGATACCCTGCAAAATAATCTCCAACAATGGAACCTAATTTGAAAGTGAAGAATTTTCACGATTTTTCCATAAGAATGGAATCATAAAATGCTTCTCTTTTGTTGCTCACGTAAAGGCCAACGGAGCCAATGAGGTCGCCAACAAAAAAAAAACAATCTATAAAAAGGGACTAAATAAGGCAAAGGTAAATTGGATAGAAGAATTATCCCTAGTTTTATGGGTTTACAGAACATCCACAAGAACTACAACGGGTCATACCCCTTATTCACTAACATATGGCTATGAAGCAAAGTACCAGTAGAAATTGATGTACCTTCTTATCGAAGGATTGCCTATGCCTTCAATCCGAATCGAGAACTAAAAAGGTATCGCTTGATTTTATTCATGAATTAAGAGATGAGGAAGCCTTGGGAATAGCTAAATACCAAAGAAGAATATCGAAGTAATATAACTCAAAAATAAGGCCAATGCGGGAAACCCATCAGATAGGCCATTGGGACCAAATTGGGAAGGTCCACTAATAATTTTCAATGAAATCCTCCAATGGGGCTATAAGTTATGCCATCCTTGTGGCAATATGGCACCAAGAACTTGGAACGCAGAATATTTGAAACCATATTTTACAACTCTGAATGAATAAAGCATTTTCAAAAATGTCTCTACTATGATTCACTAAGAGAAGCCTACATGTTCAGAAGTAGAATTCTCCTTAAATTTGGACTACCTAAAATGGTAGATTACCAATAATGGTAGAAAGCCCTTGGCCAGGCCAAGAAGGCAAAGTCAAGGCAACTCATGGAGGGAGGGTGTAAGCCTTTAGCCGTGCCAAAGTCAATAATGGCCCAATTAAAGCAGCATAAGCCCATATCTGCATCATGCTATGGCCAGGATATGGCGCCTCTTGGAGGGAGGACGGGTAATCCATTGGTCCCACCACACTATGGCCTGGCTAAGGTACCGATAAGCCCTTAGCTGCGTCACGCTATGGCCAGGTTAAGGCCCTTTCTAGAGGGAGGTCGGGTAAGTCCTCGGGCCCTGCTTGAGTATAAGCTAACCGAGCGCACCGAAAACCTGGATGAGATGTTCAGAGGACTAAGAAAAGTCCCTACCTAAAATGGGCAAATGCCAAAAATCGACGCCGCCTAAAATCGCAACTTTTTAAATAGGCTCAAAAATTGGACAAAAGAGTCCTAGCCTGGAATAGGCTAAAAACAAATGGATAAAGAAAAAATTGGGCCCAAGAAAGAAAAAGCATGAAAGATAACATCAAAGCCTAAAGATGGCACATTTGACAAAGAATCGGAAAGAATTCTCTGACTTCATGAAAATTTGCCAGATTGGTTTTCTGGTCTTCCGTTACATATTGCCAGATTGGTTTTCTGGTCTTCTATTATTAATTACCAAAAATGCTAATCTGGTCTTCTATTATTAATTACCAAAAATGGTATTCTGGTATTCTATTATTAATTACCAGAAATAGTATTCTGTCTTCTATTACTAATTACCAGAAATAGTACTCTGCTCTTTTATTACTAAAATACTAGGAGTGGGTATTCTGGTCTTCTATTACTTATTGATAGAAATGTTTTTCCGGACTTCCATTATCAATGTCAAATTGACTATTCTGACCTTCTATTGCTCATTACTAGCTATGAATTTCTGATCTTCTATTATTTATTCAGATATAGGTTGCTGGTCTACTACTGTTTATCACCAAAAACAGGCTTATAATCTTCTATTACTTTATGACAAAACAAGTCATTTGGACATTTAACGTTTATAACCAAAAATAATCTCCTAAAATTTCATATCAGAATGGATGGTCTGATTGGTATTCTGGTCCTCTCTCACTATTACCAGATTGATGTAGGATTTTTTCTTTCTATTATGATGATCAATAAAATTCTGGTCTCCCTACTATTATTTGATGTATTGTTACAAGATATGAACTTCTAAATTAGCTATGCATGGTCTTCTAATATTCTATTACTAAGAATAAATTTCTGAACACCTATTCTTAGTAGTAAGATCCATCCATGGTGGAAGTATGGGTCCTTTATTATAACTTTAGGAACTTCCACCATTCATGACAAACTGCGAAATAATTACTATGTGGCAAGAAACTGATGACTTTATACTTATGATCGTTACAGATTCTGAATGTTCAGAGGATGAATCTTTTGCTAAAATAAAATCGGAATTAAAGGTCAACCAAACTGAAAAGATACTTGTAATGTGAACTAACCATGCGAATATTATTAGATGTATTGCAGGAATATAGGGGCAATTCGGCAACCTTGGATTTTTTTGTCCCAAAGAACAAAAGCCTTATTTATACAAGGAAGGGGGGCTAAATGTTATCCACAAAATATAAATGAAGATAAAGAAGGCCCTTTAGAGAGCTTCCGCATGGATAAAGAGCAACAATAAAAGTCACCTTTCGATGGAGTCGAAAGGATTGTTCAATGCTAATAAAGAAGTGCACGTGGGAACTTTGGAACAAGGCTTCCGCAAGTTTGAAGGAAAGAATTACTAAGGCATAATAAAGCAGCTAGGCGTAGAACCACCAAAGACCTTTCGGTTGAAATAGAAGAATAGCCCCGCAACCAGTCATCATAAGACAAAGGCTAAAGAAAATGAGTCAAAAGGATGTTGTCACATTAAAAAACAACCTTTCGCCTAAGATGAAAGGTCAATTTGCAAGATAAAAGGAAGAGAAAAATAGTCCAAACCTTCCAAATGAGTCAAAGGTATGCAATCATCTTTCGTTACCTTCAAACCTTTCGAAGGAGTCGAAAGGTCCGTCTCTAGTTTACAAAGTGTTCTTACCTTTCGAAAGGGATGAAGAAGTCAAAGCAAGGGTGAGAAAGTACTTAATAACCTTTTCGAAAGCATAATAAGCCTTTCAAACCGGTTGAAGGACATCCGGGATACCTTTCAACAATGATGAAAGGCTTAAGAAGAAGGTAGCATTCGTAAAGAATGGAAGATAACCCTACGACAAAGTTGAAGTGAAGCACAGCTCACGTCAATAATCAAGTGAAGAGCAACCTTCCGACATTATTGAAGGGTTCACAATAATCAAGTAAAGAGAAATCTTCTGACAAGGTCGAAGGGTTCACACCAGTCAAGTGATTGGCAACCTTCCGACAAGGTTAAAGGGTTCATAATATCATATAGAAGGCAAACCTTTTGACAAAGATGAAAGGTTAACGAAGGCATAGAGAAGAGCAAACCCTTCGACAATGTTCATAGGTCGGCAAACCTTTCGACAAGGTTGAAACATTTACAAATGTATATAAAAGATTACCTTTCGACCCCGATGAAAGCATGAAGCGGAAACGAAGGCCGCTTACATCTATAAATAAGCCCTAAGGGGTCCAGTTTTGTGGGCCGGTTCTTCCCATTCTACACTCATTCTACAACTTCTCCTTCCACTCATTAAGTTAGTATCCCTAATTTAGAAATCAAATTGCAGATTTGCTTCTTAAACATTATATTAAGCTTCATGAGAAAATAAAGACGATTGTGGCTTGCGATCAACTTTGAATTTGGAGATGATCATGATCAGGCGTTAACTCAATATTAATAACAGATCATACATGATTTATTTCTTATCTTCTTCATTCACTTCGAGTATATGCTAGGAAATCATTATGGTATATCACCACTGGTTCTATTTCCTTATAAGAAATTCATGGGAAATACAACTTATGACTCAATAAACATGTGATGCCAAATCTTTGATATGGTTTCATGACATATTATATCAGCTTTTATCTTTATCCAAACATGATCGAATGATACATACCTTTCGAAGGGATTCCACAGGAGAAATATCAACCCAAAAGGTCGAAAGCAATAAAAAAATATAAAATAGAGTAAGAATCTCCTTTCATTGCATTTGTTATTGTTTTGTTATTATATTTACTTCTTACAAAATAAATATATTCACATGATAAAGGACCCATCATTGCATCCTAAAGATAAAGGGGTAGAAGAACCAGCTTGGTTAACCTAGTCGTGGATATAAATTTAGAAAACTCCTGAATGAGTAGAGTTGCATCCAGAAAGTTAGGGAGATCATAATATAGGTTGCTTAAATCGTGAAGTTGTTTGGGAGATATGTTCAGAGTAAACCGATGAAAACTATGATTTGGAAGTTATTGGGGGTAACCAATAGGTTCATAGTGATCCCATGAAAACTATGTATTAAGGATGATTGGCAGAGGCCAATTGGTTTGTAGTGAACACATGAAAACTATATCCAGATGAGGTGTTGACATCAGTTAATAGGTTCCTAGTCAACCCATGAAAATTAGGATAAGAATGAAGTTTTTAGAGACAATACTTGGTTCCTAGTCAACCCATAAAAACTGGGACAAGAGTGGAGATATTGGAATGACCATAAGTTTAGGGAACCCATGAATTAATTAAGTTAACTTGTAGAAGCCTATAGGTTCTTGGCGATCCTATGAAAACTATGAAATAGTACAGGGTGTCCATGAGTTATAAAAAGATTATTAGTAAACCCATGAAAACTAATAGGTTAATAGTGACCCTAGAAACTATAAATTATGATAGTGAGTCAATTAAACCGTGGATGGGAAATCTAAGATGTTTATATGTATGCATATCTTCATAAAATTTTGAAATGTTATGTTTTAACCATTGTGGATCTAGGAGTACGGTATATGGTTTATAAAAGGTTTTAGAATACTAGTGGGAGGAAAACCCTTTCCGCTAAGCGGCGTGATCTCACTAGATATCTAATTGGTTGATATGTTAGATTATTATTCATACCAGGATTTATATCTGACTCGAAGTTTTTGTTTTCCACTTAAACTCTCGAGTACTCAATTAATTTTATTTTGTTTGAGGTTTAGGGTTTTCAATTTTTCTTCTTAGACGAATAAAGCTTCTAGAAGCATGCAGGAGGTAGTTAGTTATTTAGAGTTACCTTTTCCACTGTGTATTTTGGATATAAAGGCAGAGTTATTAGCCTTATTATATACTCTAATCAACCAAGGGGGCATCTTCATATTTCGCACTTAGCGTTTGTGTAATAAATATATTTTTTTGATCGTGGTTAACTTTTGTGGGATTATATAAGGAACATCAAATTTTTGAATGGAATATGGAAATGTATTTTTAATTTGTTAAATTTTTTCCATATTCTTGTGATATGTGTATCAATTTATTTAGCACTGCCATATTTGGTCGCCGAGGGTTGATAACAGTGGATGACTGTAGCATCCGTAGCCATTCTTTTTAGGCCTCTAAGTAGGGGGATGTTACAAGTTGGTATCAGAGCATTGGTTTATGAAACTTTAAAGGAAAAAGTTAAATCTAAATGCTTTTTTGAAACATAGTCCAATAAATCTAAAATATGATCGGAGTTTGAGTTAATGCTATAGTAACGTACTTGTTTTAGATTTACAGATATATCTAAGTACGTGATCGTTCTTTTATATCTAACTAACGCTCAAATGTAGATTTACGAGAAAGAGGATATGAAAGCAGGAAATGGAAGAGGAAACATAGGTTGAGGAAGCACCACAACCAATGGAAATTCTCGACCTAATACCAGTAGGAACTAAGGTCGACAGGCTAATGCTAACCCAAATGCTGAAGCCATCATAGGTGTGGTAAATCCACCGGTAGATGTGAGAATGGCGTATCAGTTGTTGTCTAATCTTTTGCAAGCAGGGGCTACTGATAATGTTAGAGGAGCTAATCTTGTAGCTCCATTTGGATATAAATATGCTAGGCTGAGAAGAGACTATATTAGTTTGAGTGGAAAGCCGTTTGTTGGAAAGAGGATGCTTTGGAGCTAGAGAATTGGCTTTTGAACTAGTAGAGGATATTTACTGATCTGGGCTTGGATGTTGGTGAAAAGAGAAGGCTAGCCTCTAGGCAGTTGCGAGGGGCAGCACTTCACTGGTGGAACAGTGTGACCACTGGAGTTCCCGAGGAATAGCTGACATAGGCTGATTTCGGAAGGAGATTTGAGCAGAGTTTTTTATCTGAGGTTGCCAAATCGGTATTGATGAGGAAGTTTATGGAACTTGTTCAGTGAGACATGTTAGTGATCGAGTTAGCTACTAAATTTGACGAGCTATCTCGATATGGATATGCTACTATAGACACTAACATTAGAAGGAATGAAAGGTTCATTCAAGGATTGAGACCTAAGCAGAATGACCATGACACATATCAGAGAACCATGTAATGTGATGGTGGAGATGGCGATTCTCCATGATGAGATGCTTACTGTTTCAACTAGGGAGAAGCCAGTTGAGTCCCAAGATCCTCAAAAAAAAAAGAGGAAATTCTTTAAGAAGAAGGGAGCCCACAAAGGGGATGCTGATAAGAAGGCAAAGGCTGATTTGGTGTGCTTCAAGTGTGACAAGAAAGGTTATTATGCTCACGAGTGGCTGACGGGCAAAGAAAATAAGCCTGTAGAGAAGAAGAATGTGAAATGCTTCAAATGCGACCAAGTTGGACATTATAAGAACAAGTGTCTGGAGCTAGTAAGGGCTGACAAAGTGAAGGCTTTTGCTATTGGACCACCATCTTCTTCTAGGCCTATAGCAGTGAGAAAGGGTAAACTGTGATGAAAGGTAAGCTATTGATTCAAAGTATACCAGTTAGCATACTATTTGGTACCGGTGCATCACACTCATTTATATCACAATATTTGGTTGATAGATTGTGCATAGAACCTGCTTACCTAGTTACTTCCTTAAGGGTTGCAAATCCAATAGGAGGGTGTGCAACTTTAGGGATGAGATGTGACAAATTAGAACTTGATTTGTTAGGTCATAAGTTTGCATGTAGTTTGTATGTTTTAATTTCGTAGATTTTGGGATCATTTTGGGGATGGATTGGTTGGGTATGTGTAAGGCTATGATATTTTTCCAAGAAGGGGAAATATCATTGAGACATCTAAATAGTCATCACCTAATCATCTTCTCAATGGAGAATTCCAGCAGGATTGTTTGTTCTTTGTTAAGTGCAATGGAGGTTAGAGAAGAGTTAAGTTAGGTTCGAGTAGCAAGAGAGTTTGTAGACATCTTTGAGCGATTTACATAATTACCATCGAAACGTGCTGTGGAGTTTCGTATAGATCATGTACTAGGAACTAAACTTGTGAGTAGACCACCTAGTAGAATGAACCAACTGAGATGAAGGAATTGAAGGTGTAGATAGTGGATCTAGAAAGAAGGAATTTTATTGGACCAAGTAGTTAGCCTTAGGGAGCAGCCGTGGTATTCATGAAAAAACTAGATGGGTCGTTAAGAATATGCATTGATCATCATAAGTTAAACAAAAGGATGATCATAAATAGGTACCCTCTGCTGAGAATATATGATCTGTTTGATCTGTTGAGTGGAGCCAATGTGTTTTTCCAATTGGATTTGGCAACGGGGTTCCATCAGTTGAGAGTGGCGTAGGACAACATTCCTTTTACGGCATTTCAGGCTAGGAATGGTTCGTATGAGTGGTTAGTGTTGCCATTTGGATTGATGAATGCACCTGCTTTCTTCGTAGATCTGATGAACCATATTTTCCAAGAGCGCTTGGATAGGTTCATATTGTTATTTATAGATGACATTTTAGTGTACTCGAAAGAAGAAAGAGAGCATAAGATTAATCTTAGAGTATTCCTTGAGAAGCTGGGGTAGAATTTGTTGAAGGCAAACTTCACCAAGTGTTAGTTTTGGAAGAAAGAGGTTAAGTTTCTTGGTTATGTTGTTTTAGAGAAGGGCTTGTCAGTCGATCCAGTTAAGACCTAATCTGTCAACGATTGGAAGAGTCTAGAGACTATAACAAAACGAAATGTGGGTTGTACCAGTACAATTAGAGGACTAGGTGTTTTCTTGGATATTTTGGCTATTACTGGAGATTCATTAAGGATTCCTCTTCGGATAGGAGCACCTTTGACTTAGTTGACAAGGAAAGATGTGAAGTTTATTTGGTCCGACAAATGTGAGGAAGTGTTCATTAAGTTAAATCATTTTTTGACCAATGCACCAGTGTTAGTAGTTCCAAATGGAAACCAAGGATTGGTGGTATACACTAATGCATGTGGGACTGGATTGGAAGCAGTATTGGTGCAGAAGGGTAAAGTTGTTGCATATGCATCTAGACAGTTTTAGACCGCACGAAGTTAAATATCCTACTCATGATTTGGAGTTGGCTGTGGTGATCTTTGTCTTGAAGATTTGGATGCATTCTCTTAGGGGAGAGATTTTAGGTGTATACCGATCATAAGTCTTTAAGACACTTATTCTCTTAAAAGGAGTTGAATATGAGGCAACAAAGGTGGCTTGAGTTTTTGGTTGCTTATGAATTCGGTATAGAGCATACTCTTGCGGAAGGAAATAAGGTGGCTGATGCTCACAGTGGAAAACATCAGATTGTGGTGTTAGCTACGTTGGCAGAATGGAAGGACCTTGAAGCTTTAGCCAGTTGTGGTGTGCAGTTAAGATCCACTACTACTTCAACTTAGGGTACTGCCATGTTGTCTTGTTTAGAATTTTGACCAGTGTTGATCAAAAGGATAGCTTCCAAGCGGAAAGAAGATCCAAGTTTGGCCGATAAGACTACAAGGCTTAAGGTAGGATCAAAGATCGACGATCTAATGGATTTTCGTCTTGACCAAAGAGGATGATTGAGAAAGAAGGGCCGATTATGTGTTCTAGATATTGAGAACTTAAGGAGAGAATTTCTTGAAGAATGTCATCGATCGAAGTTTACGATTCATCCTGGAGGGACCAAGATGTATCAGGGAATGAAGAGAGCTTCTATTGGGAAGGCATAAAAAGGAATGTTGGCATGTGGTTTAGGCAGTGTGTAAACTGTCAGCAAGTGAAGGCCAAACATCAGAAGTCGAGTGGATTGCAACAGCCTTTATAGGTTCTAGTATGGAAAGGGGACTTGATATTGATATATTTTATAGGTTGTTTTCCAAGGTCACAAGGGGGAAATGAAAGCATATGGGTTATAATAGATTGGTTGACCATGAGTGCCCATTACATTCCATTTACGTCAACTATGATAGCACCTATTTTGGTAAAGTTGTTCGTGAGGAACATGGTTAGAATTCATCGGATTCCTAGTAGCATAGTCAATAGTAGAGAAGCATTATTCACTAGCGAATTTTGGAAAAATCTACAAGAGGTATTAGGTATTAAGCTCAAGATGAGTACAACATATCACCCACAGACAGATGGGCGGATAGAGAGAGTCAATAAGGTACTCGAGGATTTATTGAGAGCTTGTGTATTGGACATTGGATCTTAGGAAGATCGCCTACATTTGATTGAGTTTTCATAAAATAATATTTATCAGACTAGTATAGGAATGATGCCTTTTGAAGATTTGTATGGAAGGCCATGCAATCGCCAGCTTGTTTGTTGGAGATAAGAGATAGATTGGTCTTAGGTCCGGATTTAGCTAGAGAGGCGTCATACAAGAATGAGTTAATCTGAGAATGAATGGAATAAGCTCAATCCAGACCAAAGAGTTACACAGATAAAAGGCATAAAGACCTAGAGTTCTTAATGGGAGACATTGTTTTCATTAAAGCATCGCCAATGAAGGGTGTGGTACGGTTTGGAATGTAGGGGAAGATGGCTCCGCGATATGTTGGTTCATTCCAGATTTTAGAGAGGATTAGAAAGCTCGCGTACAGAGTAGAGTAGCCGAGCAGTTTGGCAGGTGTCCATAATGTATTTCATTCGTCTCATCTTTGCATGTATGTGCATGATCCAGAGACTACTATTTATCCAATTGGGTTGGAAGACTTCGTAGTAGAGATTGATTTGACCTTTGTTAGACAACCAATTTGGGTTGTAGCAAGAGATGAGAAAAGAATGAGTACTAAGACAGTCAAGTTTGTGAAAGTTCAATGGAGCGACAACGAGAAAGACTGTACTTAGATGACAAACGATAGGATTCGAGATGCTTTTCCTGATCTGCTTTGATGGTATGTCTATAATAGACTTATATAAATTAGTTGCTAGTCGGGTAGGCTAGTATGGATGTTAAGAGTTGTTATAGATGATTCCTAAGTTTGATATTTAGTCCTTACTGAATTTCATGGACGAAATACTTTAAGGAGGGGAGCCTGTAACACCCATAACTTTTAATAACATTATCCAAAAGATTTGATTAAAATAAATTAAATAGAATAACATAGAGTGATAAGGAGATTGAGATGGATAAAAATATGTAGTGGCCATGCTTACTTAAAATGAATGGGTAATAAATTGTTAAGTGTTAACTAAATAAACATAAGGGCATTAGAGAAAATAGCCACACTTGTTCCCACCCTTATACTATTATCCCTTAGCCATACACGCTCATTTTATTATAAGAAATTTTTTAAACTTATGAAACAGAAAGGGGAGAGCCTTCCATTAGGAAGATGAGAACAAGGAAAAATCATATCTAAAGCTTAAGTTCAAGCTAGAAGAAATCAATCTTCAATTTCCTTATCCAATCTAAGGTGAATAATAATCACTATATCTCATTTTTTGTTTTTTATAATTATATGGTTTTGGATTTAAAGGTAAATTTGTTTTTATGATATATTGGATGATGATATGCTTGATTTATAAATCTTTTATTAAACAAGGTTATTTGAAAAGGGAGTATACATGGTTTTGGGGAAAAACCGAGACTTTATGATGCACAAACGTCATGGGAAAATTTTATGTTTGAGAAACATTATTTTGGAGTTAGGTTTAAATTTTTATAATTTTTCAAGCCATGGAGAATTAATTATGATTTTTCAAAGGAAAATATGGTTATTTAGGTTATAAATTTGTTTCAAAAATTTTATTGAGGATTTGGATCTAAAGTTTTGATATGTTTGATAACACGATTAAAGTGAATTTCTGGATTTTTTTTGGGATTTTTACTAAGTGATGTAGTATGGAGATTAAATTAATTTTGAAGGAGAACCAAATTGATTTAATTGCTTTGTTAATGGGAAGGGCTTAATCGTTAGAAGTTATTCATTGTTAGATCTAAGAAAAATGCAGCAAATAGTAGCAAAATATTTGAAATTTCAATATACCCAATCATGTGTTTCCAAGTGGGCAACTTTGTTTCAAAAAGTTTATTTAATAAAAACGGCCTTTTGCTAAAAAAAATGGTTCCACCTCCTTTGGTAGGAGCTTTCGACCCAAAGCTTCTGCCTCCGACTTAGTTGAAACCTTCTTGGTCGGAACCAGTAAACCAATACACATGATATCATTTAGATGGTATGCGGTGGATTTGAGAAAGGCGGAAAGAAGGGTGTCGAAACGTAGCTTCAGAAGGTGTTGATTCTGGTGTTTTGTTGTAAAAGAAAAGCGCTTGCCTGTGTACCAAAGAGGTTTCGAAGTAGTCGAAACCTATGGTTGTGAAAGGGTATTTCAAAAGAAGTTTTCGAAGGAGAGCCGTCGCCTTTGTTTTAAAGAAGTAGGTTCTGAGGAGTTACTTAAATTTTAAATTTGAAGCTTTTGGAATGGGTAGTTACGACGAAGTTGAAACCCTTTTATGATTTGAAGCCTTTCAATGTTATTGAAGACATCAATGCTGTCGACAGGTACAGTTTATTTTATAAATATAAGCCACTTCCTACTGCTTTTGACAAGGATTAGTGGTTTCGAAGGCAATGGTTTTGAAAGAGGTTTCAAAGCTAACCCTCAATTGTTTCACCCAAATGTTTTAATGCTTTCGAAAGGACGGTTTTTCGACACCTTCAAGTTTCCCAAATGCTTTTATGAAATAAAGAATGGTTTTTGAAATAGGTGCTTTCGCTTATTTTCACATTGACCTAAAATGATGTTTTAAATATAAACCCAATGATTTCGAAAGGGGGACTTTCAATGGTTTCGGAGGGGTAACCACCAACGGTCTAGAAAGGGGTACTTTCACTTGGTTTTGAAGATATGCTTCTAAAGTTAATGGCTAATGCTTTAATACAATTTGAAAGGTTTCGAAAGAGAAGTTTAAAGTATTTGAAAGGCAAGAGCCTAACGTTTAAGGAAACTTTTTAATGCTTTTGAAGGAGATCACTTAATGAGGTCGAAAGAAAAGTTTTGAAGGTGTTGAATGGTTATATCCTAAACTCATTTTTAATGGAAAAACCCATGGTTAAATAAAGAAGTTTGAAAGGATTTCAAGTATGTAAATTTAAACTAGTATTTCCGTGATAAAAATATATAGGCTAAAGGGATTAACTATGAAAAGTATTTCAAGGACTATAAGCCCAAAAGAGTGGTATTGTTTTGTTACTATATTTAATTCTTCTAACATAAATATATTCACATGATAAAGGACCCAGTGCTGTGTCCTAGGGACAAAGGGGTAGAAGAACTAGCTAGGGTAACCCAGTAGTGGATATAAATTGAGTAAACTCCTGAATGAGTAGATTTGAATCTTGGAAGTCAAGGAGATCGGAATATAGGATGCTTAGATCGTGAAGTTGCATGGGAGACAGGTTCATGGTAAACCCATGCAAACTATGATTTGGAAGTTATTGGGGGTAACTAATAGGTTCGTAGTGATCCAACGAAAACTATGTATTAAGGATGATTGGCAGAGGCCAAATGGTTTGTGGTGAACCCATGAAAATTATATCCGGATGAGGTGCTGACATCAGTCAATCAATTCCCGGTCAGCCCATGAAAACTAGAATAAGAATGAAGTTTTTGGAGACAATAGTTGGTTCCTAGTCAACCTGCGAAAACTAGGATAAAGTGCGGATATTGGAATGACCATAGGTTAAGAGGAACCCACGAACTAATTAAGTTAAGCCTATAGGTTCTTAGTGACCCCATGAAAACTATGAAATAGTACAAGGTGTCCATAAGTTAAAAAAAGGTTATTAGCAAACCCATAAAAACTAATAGGTTAATAGTGACCCTAGAAACTATAAATTATGACCGAGAGTCGATTAAACCGGGGATGGGAAATCCAAGATATTTATATGTACGCATATCATCACAATATTTTGAAATGTTATGTTTTAACCATTGTGGATGCAGGAGCACTTGGTGTCTATGATTTGAAGCCTTTCAATGGTATTGAAGACATCAATGCTTTCGAAAGGTATAGTTTGTTTTTATAAATATAAGCCACTTCCCTCTTCTTTCAAAAGGGGTTAGGGGTTTCGAAGACAGTGGTTTCGAAAGGGGTTTCGAAGCCAACCTCCAATTGTTTCACACAAATGTTTTAATGCTTTCGAAAGGTTGGTTTCAACACCATAAAGTTTCTCCAAATGCTTTTATGAAATAAAGAATGGTTTTGAAAGAGGTTCTTTTGCATATGTTCACTTTGACCCAAAATGACATTTTAAATATAGACCCATTGATTTTGGAAGTGAGGCTTTCAATGGTTTCAGAGGGGTAACCTCCAACAGTTTCAAAGGTGTACTTTCACTTGGTTTTGAAACTGTGCTTCTAAAGTTAATGGGTTACTTTAACACAATTGAAAGGTTTTGAAAGAGAAGTTTAAAGTATTCGAAAGGCAGGAGCCTAAATTTAAAGAAATTTGTTCATGCTTTTGGAGGAGATCACCCAATGAGGTCGAAAGCAATGTTTCGAAGTTGTCGAAAGGTTAATAACCCAAACTCATTTTTAATGGAAAAACCCATTGCTGAATAAAGGGGTTTGAAAGGATTTCAAGTATGTAAATTTGAAGAAGTGTTTCCTTGATAAAAATATATAGGTTAAAGGGATTAACTATGAAAAGTATTTCAAAGACTTTAAACCCACAAGAGTGTTATTGGTTCGTTATTATATTTACTTCTTGAAACATAAATATATTCACATGATAAAGGACCCATTACTACATCTTAGGGATAAAGGGGTAGAAGAACCAACTAGGTTAACTCGGTACTGGATATAATTTGAGTAAACTCCGGAATGAGTAGAATCGCATCTAGAAAGTCAGGGAGACCGGAATATAGGATGCTTAAACCGTGAAGTATTTTAGGAGACAGCTTCATAGTAAACCCATGTATACTATGATTTGGAAGTTATTGGGGTAACCAATAGGTTCATAGTGATCCCATGAAAACTATTTATTAAGGATGGTTGGTAGGGGCCAAATGGTTTTTTGTGAACCCATGAAAACTATACCTGGATTAAGTATTGACATCAGTCTATAGGTTCCTAGTCAATCCATGAAAACTAGGATAAGAATGAAGTTATTGGAGACAACGGTAGGTTCCTAGTCAACCCATGAAACTTGGATAATGGTGGAGATATTGGACTGACCAATAGGTATAGAGGAACCCATGAATTATCTAAGTTAACTTGTAGGGGAATATAGGTTCCTAGTGATCCCATGAAAACTATGAAATAGGACATGGTGTCCATGAATTTTAAAAAGGTTATTAGTAAACCCATGAAAGCTAATAGGTTAATAGTGACCCTAGAAATCATAAATTATGACAGGGAGTCAATTAAACCAGGGATGGGAAATCCAAGATATCATAATATTTTGAAATGTTATATTTTAACCATTGTGGATGCAGGAGAACAATATATGATTTTGAAAAGGTTTTAGGATACTACTGAGGGGAAAACCCATTCCGCTAAGCGACAAGGTCTTGTTAGGTATCTAAATGGTTGCGATGTTATACTATTGTTCATACCAGGCTTTACACATGACTCGATGTATTTGTTTTCCCTTTAAACTCTCGGGTAGTTAATTGATTTTGAGTAGTTTGGGGTTTAGAATTTTTAAGTTCTTTTCTCAAATGAATAAAGCTTCCGGAGGCATGTAGGAGGTAGTTAGTTATTTAGAGTTATCGTTTCCTCTGTGTGTTTTAGATGTAAAGGCGGACTTATTAGCCTTATTATATACTCTAATCAACCAAGGGGGCATCTTCATATGTCGCTCTTGGCGTCTGTGTAATAAATATATTTTTCTGAACATGGTTAATGTTTGTGGGATTATGTAAATAATATCAAATGTTTAGAAATCTAGAAGAAATGAATCGAGCGTTATCTATTTAATTAATATGGAAAATAATAAATGTAGAAGGAATATGGGCGGACCTTGTGCAAAGTAAATATATTGGTCATAAAAGTTTTTAGGAAATTAACCAACGAGTGGACGACTCGGGAGTGTGGAAATTCATTTTGAAAAATAGACAAGAAGCCTTGAAATGCCTAACTCTTAACATTGCCGATGGTAAAACTACTTCTCTTTGGTACGATCCATGGTTGAACGGAAGTTCGATTATGGAACGTATTGGCAGGGACACAGCTTTCAGAACTGGTACGGAAAATCAATTTCTTAGTAGGATTTTAACGAATGGTGAATGGAAGTGGGACTCGTATAGTTTTTTATTCCAAATACATGCAGATATAGAAGGCGTCAAAATTCACAAAGAAAGGGATAGGGACTTTTGGTCTTGGAAGTGTTCTAAGGATAGTTTATATCAGTTCAAAAACGTTTGGAAAACGATCAGAACTAGTTTTGAAACCAAAAGTTGGTCGTCCATGGTCTGGAATAAAATACACGTTCCAAAAATGGCGGTATGTGTTTTTAAAGCCATAAATGTCTATTACTGACAAAAGATAGATTACTTCAAAAGCAGATAGTGGTGGATCCCTTATGCGTTTTTTGTAAAAATCACATTGAAACTATAGATCACCTATTTTTTCAATGTAATTATACAGAAAGAATATAGCTTTGGAGCTGTAAAAAAAAATTAAATCACCGGAAAATTTGTTCTCCTTTTCTCTGAAGGAAGATTTACAGAAAATTGTTTCGCACTCAAGAGTTAAAAGCCTCAATTCAGATTTGTTTCAACTCTCATTATCGGTTTGTGTTTGGCATATATGGCGAGAAAGAAATAACAGGATTTTCCAAAATCGATTCACAGGAAACACGCAGATATGTACAAGAATTTACCAGACAATAAACATAAGGATGGAAAAATCTAAACATTTTAAGAATATCACTGACACAAATGAAATAATAGCAATGAAATGGGGATATACCTCCCAACGCTGAATTAGGGCACAGTCTGCATTATCATATGTTGCGTTCTTCTGCGATCTTCCTGTATCTCTGTTCCTTGGATCAGGTTATCTTGTTCCTGTATTAATTACATTGCCCTCACCTTCCCTCTTTTAATTTACAAAATAATTTACAATTAACGATATGAATTAATCTAGTTTTTCTAGTTGCATATCACAGACTCTCCAAGACCTATGCTAGACTAAGTTCTACTTTGCCTTCAAACTGCTGTCACGAGCAATCTAAACACACGGATAATTTGTTAGTTTCTCATTTTCTCAATCAAATAATTCAGGGTACAAGAGACTCATCTTGCAAAAATATTGCCTTTCTTGAGGAGGGTCTGATTTCTGGCTTTGGGTTCAATTTCAATCAGAACTGGTAGTAGAAGATGATGCTTTGAGATACACTTGACTTCGGAAAGCGTCTACGCTCCTATGTAGTAGTCTCGAGCATCCTAATCGCAAATACCTCAATTAGCATCATATATAAAGTATAAAGACATTTTCTTTAGGTGTCAGGGACTTATCTAGTTAGATCTGAGTTTGTTTCCAGGAATAAAGCCTGGAATAAGCCCAGATCTGGCCACAGGAGACGATGCTTATAGTCTCTCTTCTGATCATCAGCACTACAAAGAAAATTTAGTTAGTTTCTCTCATAAAGTTCAAAGACTTCAACTTTTGGGTTTCAGTTACTTATCTTGCTCAGATCTGGGATGGACGAAATGAAGTTGACTGACTTCTAATTTAGCTCTCTCTGGTCTGCTATGTGCTCCGACCTGGTAGTAGAAGTACAAGAGTTGAGTAAAAGTTGTTGTAGTAGAGCAAAACGAAAAGATTTTCATTTTCACTCTCAAGCCGCCATTAAAGGAATTTTCGGAGATGAATTAAAGAAAGAACTGGAAGAGTCGAACTGCTTTATTTGATTTGAGATTCCTCTCGAAGCCTCCGCAGTTTGGGCTTTTCTTATTATGTTTAAGTAGGCCTCGATCAATAACAATGTTAAAGAGATAGGCCTGTTTTGTTGCAATCAAAGTGCAGTTGTAATCTTGTTGTAAGGCATTTGTAAACAAAATATTTAAAGTTTGTAATAGAAAAGTTTGAACCCGATTTCAAAAAAAAATATCAAATGTTTAGAATGGAATTTTGAAATGTGGTTTTAATTTGTTAAATTTTTTCCATATTCTTATAATTAGTGTATCAATATATCTAGCACCGCCACATTTGGTCGACAAGGATAAATAATTATGGATGACTACAGCATCCGTAGTCTTTAGTTTTGCACCCCAAGTTGGGTGATGTTACAAAATGGTATTTCAGTTGACCCAGTGAAAGTGGAAGCTATTCAAGAATGGTGTGACCATGGACTCCTACCAAGGTTTGTGGTTTCTTAGCTTTGTTGGATGTTATATGAGGTTTATTCATGATTACTCAAAGATCTCCACTCGTTTGACTAAACTGACTAAGAAGGGGGAGAAGTTTATATGGATTCCAAAGTGTGAAGATCAATTTTAGGAATTGAAGAAGAGATTAAACAGTGCAGTAGTTTTGGCTGTTCCAGATGGAAGTAGTGGATTCACAGTTTACATAGATGCTTGTGGGGTGGGCCTAGGTATTGTTTTGATGCAGCATGTTAGAGTGATTGCATGTGCAAGCAAATATTTGAAGCCTCACGCGAAGAACTATTCTACGCATGACTTGGAGTTGCTGGCTGTTTTCTTTGCATTGAAAATGTTGAGGCACTACTTGTTGGGTAAGGATCTTTTATTTCTCTTAGTTTCTTTCTTAGCTTTGGAGATTCTAGGAGTAAATTTCTATCTTTGATTAGGTGAAAAATTCTAGCTCTTCACGGATCATAAATCCCTGAAGTACCTTTTTACTCAGAAGGACCTGAACCTGAGGTAGCAAAGATGGTTAGAGTTTCTTATGGCTTATGGCTTGGATATTCTTTATACATTAGGAAAGGCTAATGTGGTGGCAGATACCTTTAGCAAGAATGCTATTTTTACTCTCTTGAAGTTTGCTCTACACTTCAGGAAAGGATAATGAGAAGTCAGAGGAAGGATGAGATACCAAAAGGGTTAATTCAAGGTGTTAAAGAAGGTAGATTTTCAAACATTGAGACGGATAGTCGTGATGCTTTAAGGATGAATGAACGATTGTGTGTTCCAGATGTGGATGGGCTAAGGTAGGAAGTTTTGTCAAAATGCCACAAATACAAATTGAGTATTCATCTAGGAGTTTTTAAGATGTATAAAGACATGAAAATAGTATTGTTAACAAGAAATTTTTTCAACATCCCAAAGTTGTGTTATGGAACGAGGTTTATCCTCTAAGTAGATGGAGATGAGTAGAAGGTGGATATTCTTCTTGAATTTTCTTTCGAATAGACTTTTATAGAAAAAAGTTTCTCAGGTCGACCATTCGATTCGGTTTAAATGGTTGGTTTCTTTACTTAATGACCTTTCAACCTTTTTGAAATAGTATGGATTCTCCTTCGAAAGCTCTCCTTTCGATTCAGTTGAGATACAATGAATAAGGTTCGCCTTGTTTGGTTTCAACCTAGTTGAAGGCTTTATGGGTTGTGTGGTTAGGTCTTTATCCAAGAATTTGAGACTGAGGTTTTGACCTTGTCTAAAGTGAAGTCGTTAAGATGTTAGGACTTGAACTAAGAATCAGAAGTTGGGGTTTCAACCTTGTCAACAGCTGGATTTTGAGGCACCTTGTATCAGGTTAAATTTACCATGGTTGAATGGATGGAGTATAAGTTTCAACCTTTTCGAAAGCTAAAGCCCAAAGAAAGTTAGTTTGGAGTATATGACTAATGTTATTTGAATATGTTAGGCTTCGATTGTGTCGGAAGGATCCTTCGATATATATGACTCTTGAACAAGGTAAAATCTGATAAAAGATTTAAAAACAGTAAAGCAATCTAAAAGACTTAAGACTTCCCTTCGATAAGCGAAAGAAGATTTTATTACTCAAAATCGCTAAATCAATTTAGAAGTTATGGTTTATAGCTATTTGAATTAAGAAAATACAAGTTTAGAATGACAAGATTCGGATCCCTCAATCCTGACCCCTTGGGCCATATTTATAGACGAGGGTCAGCACCTTTCGACCCTAATTCTTTCGACTTGTTCGAAAGGTGACTGCTAAAATAACTCTAGTAGAATCAAAAGGAATGGATGAGCTTCTCTTTTTTGTGTTGCCTTATGAGAGCTTTCGACTCTATCGATAGGCTTTGATTAGTGGTTTCGATGGTGTTGAAATGTTGATTGTTTCGACGTAGTTGGTTGCTTCTGATCTACTTTTTGTGACTTAATGCGAAACCACACTAGATGATAATGGCCGACCGACTCGAAAGCCTTGGTATAGCTTTCAACTAGGTTGTTCAAGATGATACATTCTTTCGAGTTATTTGAATGAAGGCGAAACCTTTGGTTTTGAAAGTTTTGGCACATATACAAAAAGCTATTCTTTATTGTCTTCGAAAGGTGTTACTTTGACTCATTTGAAAGGACTTCATGCATATGGAATCACCTAGTCGAAAGGTGGTTATTGAAGGCGGAAGGGCTCCTTCAACTCCTTTGAAAGGTAGAAACCCATTAAATCTTGATTGTAGAAACTTTTCGACACCTTTGAAAGGTTTTGAAGCTTTTGGACTTTGGCTGTAGCATCCCTTCAACTACTTCAAAAGGTATGGATGGAACGTTTTTCTCTTGTTCTTCATTGACCTCTGCTCAAGCTGGTTTCGACTAAGTCGACGGGATATTTTTGTAGTAACATTTGCCCCCCTTATGAAGGGATGCCTTTGACTTTCCAAGTCAACTATGCTGAAACCTAGAAGTTTCCCACCTCATGACGTTCTCGCGTAAATCTGGGCCATCTATTTAAATCTAATCTAATGGCTGGTAGTTCTTGATGACTTTTCTTATAAAGTATGCTCTTCTTCCTCTTCCCCTTTCACTTTTCTATAAACTAAATTTCAAGTACAAGTAAAAGAACTCTAAAATCCTTAAGCTTTCTTTTTCCTGAATCAAAGAATAACTAGATCTAATCGTAAGTTGAAATTATTTCTGCTTTTAAAATATTTATCTCATTTTCTCTGTTTTTTCCTTTTACATCTCATGGTGAATTTTAATCTTTCGGATCTGATAATCGGGATTTCAATTTGAAACTGTTTGAATTTTGATTTTGTTAAAAAGCTTGTTTGATCTGATTTTTCTGAGATTTGTTGAATTTTAAGATTCAATTCATCCGAGAGACTCGGGTGATTCAATTTCACGAATCGATGGGAGTTATTTCTTGTTTCGATTCCTAAATTCAAAGTTTATGGTTTCTGTTATTCTTTAGAAAATCTGAATTTATGTCTTATAATTCTTGAAATTGAAAATGGTTAATTCATGTTAAAATCTGTTTTCTTAATGGGTTTGATATATTTGTTTAATAATTTTTAAAAAAATGGGATCTGCAATTGGGGTTGGGAATGACAGAAGCTTCTGTTTTCTTTGCCTGAAACCTTCGAGTGCTACAAATGTAAAATTGGAACCACTAATTCACCTTTCTACCCCTTCGAAAGGGTTAAAGGCAGAAACATTAATTTTGATTTCCTAGCCTCTTTCAATGGGGTCGAAAGATATTGTAGCACGAATTTGACCAACCTTGTTGAAAGGTTGTATTGTGAAACAGAATGGAGTCACCCCTCTTAAAGGCAAAAAGTTTCGACTCGGTAAAAACCTTTTGTGCTGATTGAAATCCTTTCTCTTTAGTATGCCTTCGAAACCATATTGCCCCTTTGACCTTTTTGAAACCTTTTAAATCTAATGAGTCGATGCCCTCTATAATCATTTTTCTCCAGCATTGTAAAAAATTCCTAGTTCATGTAATTTTAACTTAGCACCTTTCAGGTTAATGAGTATATAGGGTTTTGACGCAATTAATATTTTTCTTAGGAAACCAAAATTATAGGTTTCTACAGTGTTGAAAGGTCTTGTTATTTTGTTTATGAAATACTTGTTATATGTATTTGGTTCAGATTTTCAAGTTAGTTTTAACTATTTCCTTTTAACAGTTAGGTTCCTATTGAGCTTTCGGCGTTGTTGAAAAGTGTCATGTGGACATATATTTCCATCCTACCTTTTGACCTTGTTGAAAGCTCTGAGAGTACTTGTATTTAGGCTTTCGACGTCGTCGAGAGTTAATTGCTAAATGTTAATTTTCCTTTCCCTTTTGACTCTATCGAAAGCTCAATATATTTGACTTTTAACTTTAAAATTCTTTAAGAATTTTAAGATCCGCATTTGGTTTTGTGTTTAATTTTTTAATTTTGTTTTTTACCAATTCTTGAAAGAATTTTAAGTTCATAATAAATTGAAATTTTTAACTGAAAGGTTTTCACCTTGCAAAACCATGAGCTCTCTGAAGAAACTCGATTCCATTTCAAAGCACTCACTAATATCCGCATAGGATGAAGTAGATGCCATTCATAAAGACTACATAATAAATGGTGTAGAAGCTATCCCACCCAAGGAATTTGATACAATAAACAATTGTCCCAAAGGATTTTTGCTTATACTTCCATCCATATATGGAATGTGGGGTTTCTACCTTTTCCAGAGTTCTTGTCCAGCTTCTTTCTCATCTCGGGATCGATCAAATCACACTGTCCCCGAACTTTTACACCTACCTCTTGTCTCTGGAGTTAATGGCATTAGATTTTGACCTTCCTTCTCAAAAGCTAGAGTACTGAATTACTTAGTCAGACTTGTCAAGCTTAGCAATCTCAACCATCAAATCTTCAGAGCAAATGCCTTGAAGAAGCTAATATTAAAGGGGATTAACAAGTTCAAAGATTGAGAGAACCACTTTTTCTTCGTTAAATGCTTCCCAAATATAAGTTTAACCTTTTCTACTCCCCATAAGTACAGATTTTCACTATTTTCCATCTATTTAATAGTTTTCCTGTCTAATTGTTGTCTTATGTCTGGTGCTCCTGCCAAAGAACTTAATGGGGATGCTAAAAGGATGGTGTAGTCTTTAATCGCGGCTTTTGATAAGATAGGGAACCAATTGAAGCTGGTGATCCCTTCTAACTTGATGACTCATTCTCTCCTCACCCTCCTGGTCAGTGGGTTTTGGAGCTACCCCCTTTGATCTGGCTTATATCAAAAGGGAAATGCTTCCTCTCTTTAGGGAGATCTGCACATTTCTGTCCCATGTCACCTATTTGCTCTGACTATTTCTATAAGTTATAAACATTGTCTTTATTTCCTATTTCTTTATCATTTTCCAAATTATCTTGTTGACTTCTAATCTGTATAAATTCCTTACAACTACTTCTCAGGTTACAAAACCAGTTGGTGGTGCTGCTCCCCTTTTTATAACTTCTCGAGCACCATCTGTCGTATAATCTCTTGTAAAAACTAAGATAGTTGTAAAAAGGAAGCTGGCACAACCAACTAAAGTGGAACCTCCTTTAAAGGTAGCTAAAGTTGTTGATATAGAAGAGGAGGAATATTCATCTTTCAAAAAAGCCTTGGAGAGCCCGATCATTGGAGCTCCTCAAGAAAAACCGAAGCAAACTCCTACTACCATCGTTCCTCTCTTACTTATTATTGTTTCTAGCTCTCTGGCTGTACTCAAACAAATACAACAAGCTTTGGAGATGACTCCCACTCTAAAGTACACTCTTAAAGGCCAACATCTTCTTCTTCTTCCGTTAATTTTAAAGAGATAACCCAGTCTACCTTTAATTCCAAGTTTATCACCTTCATCCACTCACCTTCTACTTTATCTTATTTGGCGGGTCATTACTGCTCTTTGATAGAGCAACAATTCTTGGTAAGTCTCTTTTCCTTTGATTTTATCATTGTTGGTCCTCTTTAAATCTCCAACTTGTGCTGCATTTCATCTTTCTGATTTCCAAAAGCTCGTTAGTTTTACATGAGCACGTACCCAGATCCTCTGTGAGTCTCCAAGTTTCAGGAGGAAATTTCTACTCTGAAGAATCAAGTGTCTTCTCTATCAACGGCAAAAGATGAAGCAACCTATGAACCGGAGTGACTGAAAACTTCTCTCGCCCAGTTTGAATCTATTGTTATAGAGGAAAGAATGGCTCGCTGACACCTTGCTGATGAGAACTTTTCTACGCAGCTATCTATAGAAGAATCTGACTTGGAAAGGGCCCGCATGACAACAAAGAAGCTTCTTTAAAAGATAATTGAAGAAAAACTAGGCTTCTCTGAAACTTTCCATTGACACTATTTCTGATGCTAAACAACAAGTGTCATAGTTTCTCAACACTACACTTAGGGAGATGATGTTGAACTCTTTTGAAGATCCCTTAATGTTTGCATATGTCGATAATATTAACAAATTCCAAGAGCTTAGTTTTCTTACACTCGATTCTGCCCTCATAGATAGACTTATGGTCAAGATAAATCATACGAAGCTGGGAGCTGAGGCCTTTGAAAAGGAAGAGATTGATGTCTCCAAATTCTCTCTTTCGATATCCCCACTTTGAAGTTGAATTTGACTTAGAAGTGAGGGTACAAGGATGACACAGCCAGAGAAGAGGGCGACAAAAATGATGGTGATGACCATGACGATGATAATGATGATGACGATGATGACAATGTCGATGGTTGTCAAGGTGCAGGTGGTGATGGAGAAGGCTATATTGAAACCTCTAAAAAGGATGGTGATGATGACACTAGAGCTCCTAAGAATGAGCCATCTCCCCATAAAGAAGTACCGCCTAAATCTGTCGGGCCCTTTGCTTCTCAAAAAGAAGAGCCTGCTTCCATTAATATTAAAGAGCCAAGAGGAAAAGAGCAAGCTTCTTAGACTCCTATCCCGATATCTCAGGTATGGGACACTCTGTTTAAATATCTTTTAGTTTGAAGATTATAATTGTGTGAATCATTCATTTTAGATGGAAGAAATCCATCCCCCCTTATAAAACCAAACTTGAAATAAAACAAGCTGAGATAAACAAATTATATAGGGAGTTAGATAAGCAAATAAAGGAGCGCAATGTACTTTCAAATAAATATAATAGGCTTAACAGAAGTGCATCGGTGTTGGCTTCCTTTAAGCATCAAGAAGCCGACCCCTACTAAGGAGAGCACGCCTCTGCTATGATGCCCTCTTAAAAGAAAACCTAAAGTTAATCACCTTATTTTGGTTGTTGATTAAAGAAAAGGACATTTCGGTCAAATTTTGTATAAGACCTACTGTAGACACCTAATTGTTAACCTTTTATATTTAGGCGAATTTAGCAAGGGTCTACTTAGGTGCTTTCGTAAGAAGTACTTGGATGAATTCAGATATGACCCGCATCATAGGGCTTGTTGGAATTTACCATGGGTAAGATCCATTCCCCAAGATCTTCCACCAGAAAAAATTAAGTATTATAAAGATAAATCAGTCTCTGAGTTATTTAGTAAGTCCATTTTGTATGAACTAGATGAATATTTGTAAACATGTAATAACTATTTGATTTTGTCTTGCTTTTTACACTTAGCTTTATTTCATTATGTTATCACAGAGTGATTGTCTATTAGGCCAACTTGTTTCTAGAGATCATTTAATTCAATATGTTAAATTGCAAAGATTTTATCTTGAAAAAGGATCGATTTTAGAGTCTTTAAAATTAGGAAGATATTGTTTTCTTGGAGACTTACAAAAACTTTATATGGAACATCCCTGACTCCATTTTGATTTCCTTTGTGATGAAAAAGATAATCTACTTAATGAAATTTGGGCATTCCATACTAAGTTAATTTATGGTCGTGATAGTCCTCAAGCAGGGGGTGGGATTATAACAAATGTCCCCCAGTGATAACTCCGAATGGACTAAACATTCCTTTTGATTCTATAGTTAATCTTTCTTCCAATTCTTTAAATAAAGTTAGATGATGTACCACATCTTTGAGTGTACATCCACTGTTTAATGTATCTTTTAATTTCACTGTCACTTGAGTTGTAATCTTCTGTTATGATAATAAAGAGATTCTTCGTTCTTGATTTTGACTTAATTTTGTTTCTTTTTTTCTTAAATAAGAGTTACAATTATCTATAGATCCTCTCTCTCTTGATTTAACATCACGGCTGGCTAGTCTAAGAGATAAATTGTCAAAAGAATGTAGAAGGAGTGAACCCCTTGATGATATCTTACTGGCGTGCTTCCAGGGAAATTCCGAAGACATGAAATGGCTTAAAAGATATTTGCTTCAGAAAATCATCATCAGTAATCTTAAGGATCAAATTTTCTATCTAGAGGCCGACCTTTAAAGCAAAGATGAAATGATTTCTTTACTGAAGCGACAAATAAAGTCAAACCCTTCAATCGATTTCGATCATAAGATGTCTGAACTTACCGACAAATTAGTGACTTGGAATTAAAATTGAAGGATAGTCAAGCACAATGCGAATCATTGGAATATATTATAGTAGATAAGATTTTGAGCATTGATTTACCAGCTCCTCGCACTACTCCCTCTATTTCTAGACCTATAAGGTCCACTTCCCTTGCTGTCTAGAAATTCCTCACATGATCAATCCTCCTCCTGGCTTGACGAGAACGTTGTAGCTGAATGGCATAGGAAATTTAAGTTTGAAATAGTTAGGTATTTTGATGAACAACAAAAAGTGAAATATTCATAGAGTGTCAATTAATATGCCGCCAAGGTTCATAAGCTTGAATGTGATAATTACTTTCTTCAAAAGCACACGGCGGAATTAGAATTGGAAAACAAGGCCCATAGGTGTGCAAACAGAGCTTTCAACCACGCTTTAAAGACCAACGTTGATGCAAACGACGAAGCAGAAAGATAAGGAAGAAGGAAAAGAAACTTAAAGAAATCCTCTGCGCAACAACTCATCACATCGTTGATCCTTCGATTGTTGAGAATCTTAGCGAAGTTACCCAAGGCTTATGATGTATCTGTATTCTTGAAATGTATAGACTTGTCTTATATATATGTGAATAATTTCATAATTTTTGTAAATAATTTCATGAGTTATTTAAACCAAATAAACTTGGAAGTTATCACCTAATTTGTGATTCCTTTGTTGTAATGTCATTCATGAAGTGCTTGTTTGATAGATTATACATTGACTTTTGTACTTGCTGAATCTTTCATTTCTCTTTGTTGTGCTGGTTTCCCTAAAATGTATGAAGCAAACAATATTTTCAATTATTAGCTTGGAATTAATGTGCAAGTCTATATATATCATTTGCATAGATCAATAAATCATCTTGTTGATTGCATGAAAAGTAGTTTATATCAAATGTCTAAATCCCATATTTAACCGTGATGACAAATAATGAAGTTAACTTCACCCATTTGATGGGAATTCCTAAATTCCATTAATAAGAAATCTCGCCCTAAAGTAGGGGTATAAATGTTGGAGAGTAATTTTCAAGAGATAATTAATAAAGAACTATGTCTAGAAAACATTATTTGAAATATTAGTAGTAGAAACCCAATGACCCATTCTAAGGTATTGATGAAATTTGAAAACATAGAAATCCAAGACCCAGATTCGGGTATTAACGGAAACTTATAATAATGATCTTCTTGAGAGTACTCTTTGACCCAGATTCGGGCATTTGAGATGCATGGATAGGAGTCCATCGTTGAAATCTCATATCCAGATTAGGGCATAAATAAGTAATAGCTTCAAAACCCTGATTCGGGTATGATCAAGACAGTTGGCGACTGATAAAGACCCAAAACCCAGATTCAAGTATTAGTAAATGAAGTTCTGAAATAAATGTCCCAAACCCAGTTTCGGGTATTAATAAGTGGAGTTCTGTTACACTCCTTTTTTCCGTCCTCTTTGGCATGTATGAACCCTTCAGGTTTTGTTTATATAGGAGTAATCTGATTAGGTGCCTCTTGAGCTTGGCGTCTCAGTCCATAATTGGATATGTTGTTTCTTAGGCTTGGACATCTTAGTCTCTTGAAGATATGTTGTTTAAGAATCAAGACATAACATATTAGGGTATTTAGGACATTTACTAAAATGTTGCTTAAGAATCAAGGCTTTCAACCCTATAAATAGCACCACCATTCCTTCACTTCTACACATCTCGCTCTACATTTACTCTTTTCTTTCTTTCAAGCTTCTTCATCTCCTTCATATCCTTTTTAATGGTTTCCAAGCCATAGGAAAAACTTAGAAAGAAATAATGTTAAAATACATACAAACTATATAAAATCAAATCGATATCTATTCGCCTCAAAACAAAACTCACTATTTTTCATATTTTACATCTTCTTCTCATAGCCATAACTTTCTTAAAACCGAACCAAATAGGTAAATTCTTTTTCTAAAACATGTATAATTCCAGTGGCTACAACTTTCTGATTAACTGCTTCTTCTTATTTCAAGATTAGCCATACATAAAACTCCTATTTCAAGTGCATTCTCGAGCATAGTTTTTAAGCCGAGAATACCACTTTTTCATTTGAGCATATCTCCTCCAAAATAGATCATGATAAAGTAATTATTTTTGAGAAATACATAAATTCTAGTGACTATAACTTTCACATTTATTAGTTCTTCTAGTTTTGAGCTGAACTATGTCAAAATTCCACTTCTTTACAGGGCATTTTCAAGCTTCATTTTTGTCAATTCTAGAATACCTCTTCTTCATTTAATCATATCTCCCTCAAAAAACGAGAAATTAAAATTCTTTATACTAAATTCAAGAGAAAAGAATTTGCAACAACTTTCCGTTTAACAACATTTTCAAATTTTGAGAGTAAGAGGGTAAAAAACTAGAGAGAAGGTGACCTATTTTTTGGATCTAATTTTGAGAATTCAAGGTCAAAAATCCACCACTTCTTCTCTATACTTTGGACCAACTTCCATCTCAGGCCTTGGCTGAGCACTTGGAAGGAAGATGAAGTTATTTGGTAATGTTTAAATGGAGTATGAAGTAGTTTGTGAAGCGTGATTAGTTTGAATGTTAATAGGAGGTGAAACGGTTTGGATAATTGTGAGAACTGTAACTTTAAACCATTATGAGTAGTTATAAATGTTTAACTTGACTATTTGGATGTTAATGAGGTTTGAATGTTTGGTTGATGAATGTTTGAAAAAGTAATAACAACATATAACTAAAACTGAGAAAACTCCTAAACTATAGTTATATATATTATTGCATGATATATATGTTTGGATTTGGTTGTCAATGATGGTTGTTTATTATGTTTAAATATGATAATATGGATGTTTTATATGCTTGTTGAATATATATACAAGTCACGCTAATACACATCGATAAGCACAAAGGAAATCCTTTCCTTTATTCAATGAAATCGTGTGTATGGAATGATTAAACCTCTTCAAACGGTTTAATATGGTAAATGTTTTACAAAATTTAAAAGTTTTTTGGTGAAATTTAAATGAATATGGAAAATTAGTCAAAATAGACGCTTCGTGCAACGGTAGTTCACGATTTCACGCTTTAAAAGTAAAGTAAATATATATAATGGACTATATCTTGGAATTCTTTGAGATAAGAAGTTTTTGAACTATTATATCCATAGTTTTCAAACAAAGAAATGAAACTGAGATTTCCATAAGTATATTTTTAAATATGAGCAAATCAAGTTTTCAGGAAAATTATGCTTTTTTGCAGTTAAGTGACCAAAGTCTAAAATTCTTTAAAATGAATATTTTAAATGTTTAAAAATATGACATAAATTTGATAAAAATATGGATTTTCTTATAACATAAAAATTATTTTAACTCGAATAAAAATTGTAACCACTTTTCAAAGCACTTTTCTGCAGCAGTTTTAATAAACTTTAGAAATATAGATTTAAACTAAACTATTTTTCCCAAATATTTTATAAATGTTTTTAAATAAATGGTCTGGTATTTTAAAGATGAATTGGAATTTTTAATAAGAATTTAAATAAATGCCTAAGAGAAATTGTTTATTTAAACAATAATTGGAATTTTTCCTCAAAAGTATTGAACATAATAACAAACAAAATATGTGGAAACGACTAGTACATTTGTCCCACCTTTGAGCTCGTGAAAGATAACCAAGGTGTGTAACTACGGTTAGGAATGGAGTAACTAGTGCCCTGAACTTTCCTAGCCTCTGCTTTTTTTTTAGGCGAGAGGTGGCACAGATCGAAGGGAAAGCCCAGTTGCTATAAAAAGATATCATTTAAGTTTTTCCAAAAGTAAGGAATTATCAAAGGACTTAATTAAACCAGATTTTAGTATTATAAGGAATACCCTAGTCAAACTTTGCATCAAGGTCCAAGGAGGGAAATTGTACTATTCGCATGAATTTAAAAAATGTTTTCACTATTATTGCACCCATAGTACTTGTTGAATATGGAAATTAGTATTGAGTATAAATTGATATAATTTCTATGAATCCATTTAACCCATATACTATAATTTGAATTTACAAAGCAAGATAACATGGTTTCAAGTAATTAAAAAGTATATGATTTTGAAAATAAGAAATCTTTGTCAAAGATTCAAATAAACATTTTGGAAACAAGATGTCTTAAATTATGTCCTTTTTCGACTCTGTATTAATTTGTTTGGGTTTATTGGAAACGATGTCTTAAATAATATTGTTTTTAACCCATTTGAAAGTTTTGAAATCATTGATTAAGATTAAAGAAATGATTTGGAAATGTTTTCCTGAGTAAAAGGTGAAATTATTTGCGACTGTTCCAAGATTTAAAGAGGGGTTTTATTGACAAAATATTCGATAAATGAGGCTTAATAATTCCATATACTGTTAAAAAGATAGGTGGAATAATTTAACATAACATGCCTCTCTGAAATATTCATGAATGAATAAAAATATAAATTAAATTAGATGATAATCACATATAGGCTTCAAGGATTTTTATCGGTGATTGGATTTGAAGGGACCAGGGTCCGATCTGGGTAATTCCTATCCAAAAACCACTTCAAACCAGTGTTTTAAGTGAAACATGTTGAAGACAAAGACAATTAAAGATGAAGATCTTTATGATGTAGGGTTGTTTGCCACTAAACACTTGGGTAAATTACCATACCATATATTTATGGTAGCAGTAGTTCTCTATTATAAAAATCTTTGATTTTCAAGAACTAATTGCTACTGATTCTAAGGTCGATTCCTAAAAACGAATGCGGTAGGAGAATTGCCTTCGGTTTGTCTTGTTCTTGGAAATTTGTGTAAATTAATGTTTGATATTGCATTTTAAAATCACGTTGATTGATCTCTATAAACGTATCTTCTGTTGGGTGGCGGAGAAGGCAACTTCTCTTAGCTAAACCCTTTTCCTCAGACGTAAGAGCTAAGGAGTTGTATGTTTATAGAAATCAGTTGCTTGATTATGGAATGGCAATGTGACATTCAAAGTGGAGACTTAATGTTTTATGTGAAAGGTAATCGCTACCTCTAGCCTCACACCTGGAAATGACTAAAACAGGGTAGATGCAGCAAGGCTACGTGATTCAAAACCAACAGGGTATGATCATCCATTCTAGATATATTTATTCCTGCTATGACTTCGAGTATTAAACTAATGTGTTGTATGCGAAGAGGCTCTCGGATAGGTCGTTAACGATCGGGGTGATGACATATACGGTACTACCTAGTTAGAAGTAGGTCGGTCCTCTGTTGGTAGAGGACTAAAAGTTGGGCCTCGGTACATTTCTCTAGAAATGTATTACCGAAAGGTAGTCCCTTCATTGGTCATTTGTTGGAAATCCATTCTCCAGTACGTATCTTTCATTTTGATTATAGAGCCTAGTACGCTAGAATTAAAAATGGTAACAATTTCGGCTATCAATAATTTTATTTGTAAATATTTTCAAAAAGAATGTCATTAAAAATAATATCAAATGATTCTACATAGCAAATGTCTTTAGTTTTCATAAGGTAAAAGCCCATTCCGTGATTATGTAACCATGGTCTCATGATAAACCTTTTCTTTTCAAAACATTTGTATGCTGAGTTTCTCACACTAGTCCCATGACTGACGCGGAGTTTATTTTACCTTTTTCCTTAAATCTGGGTGCCCTTATTTTCCTGGGCAGCCTAGTCATTCAGGATTAGCTTGAAGTATTTGGATGGAGCTTAGAGCTGAAGATTTCCTCTAGATAGTTATTGGTTCCTATTTCCACGTCCATAATATTAATTTATTTATTTTTCCACATTTGTAAGGAAAGGTATTTATAACTGTCCAGCTGAGCTTAGGATAGACTTTGATATATGCATTTTAAAATTTTCTGCTGTAAATATTATTGTTCAACAATATATGTTATTCCATTCAAGTGAGATTATGTTCTGTCTATTGTTCTTTCTTCCCTTCAAAGATACATCTTTTTTTCAATTCAGTTGGACATGTTTGGTTTATAGTCAACTCAAATGGTACGGAAATTTGGACCTTTACATGTACTTTATGTATAAATCTTGTTTTTATTCTCCTACGAAAAATGATAAGGAAATATGTTCACTCAATGATTAAGAGGTGATTTCCACTCTTATTTATTACCTTTTTATTTCCTAAAGAACCAGGTTTGAGTTTACCAGAAACTATTGAAAGTTGTTTCGAAGAGACCGAGATCGGAAAAGTATAAATTATTCGAAAACCACTTTGATCCAATTCAAGTGGTCGAATTGAAGACATCTTGAAGATGACTGAAGATGGAGATTTTGAAGTGAAAGTTCTAGTTGCAACTAATCTTAAAGGTATTTAAAAAATTGATGTAGTAGAGCTGGTACCTTCGATTTCGTTTAGACCCAGAACGAACTTGTATGGACGAATACTGGCATTGCATTTCTGCCTAAGGGCTCTGTTAACATTCTAAGATGATTTGATAATAAGGGAGGTAAAAGCATAGCTTCAAGCCTTATAACTGGTACATGACTAACGTGAGGACATGCAGCAGGGCTATGTTGGTCGCTCCTAATAGGGTATGATCATCCCTTACCTACATCTGATACCTTTGTATCCTTCAGGGCCCATTGTATTGTTGATCAACCAAGGGGTGATCATATTCAATACTATCCAATAAGGGGAAGTTCAGTCTTAAGTAGCAGAGGTGCATTGTTTTATGGTCTCCGGTACATTTTATTTAGAGGTGTACTGATTAAGTGGGTATCCCCTTACCTTCTCATAGTTGAAATTCATTTTCCAATATGTGCCTTCGAACTTGATCGTATTCCTATTATGCTGGAATTTAATAATTTAACAATTTCGACTATGATTCCATATTTATTTTAACCTTCGACATATGATAATATCAGAGGATTTTACATAGAAATGTTTTGGTTATCGTAAGCTAAAATCCATCTGTATTTATTTGCGACTTGGTCTTACGAGATACCTTTTATTTTGAAAGGATTTTCAAATATAGAAAACCATATGATTTGATTGAGCATTCTTAGGCTGGTTTACCAAACTGATCCAGACATTATTTTCCTATAATGCTCAGGTCAGCCTGAGTATATTTTGCAAATTTAGCTGAATGCTTTGGAGCTTTCAGGCGACAAGTTGGATTTTCCAAGATGTATCCACGTATCTTATATTCTTCCACTTTTTTGATCTTCTTGATTTCTACCTATATTTATCAGAAATTGTAAGGACGGGCTGTTATAACTGTCCAGACTGATAATAGGTTAGTGTACTATGATATTTTGTATATAATAAAGATAATTTCTCTTTGTAAAGATTTGTGTATATCATGATTAGAGATTTTGTTTTGTATTTTCTTTCTTTAACCACAAATGATCTATCTTATGGACACTTAATGGTGACGCAGCGGATAATAACAAATCGATATAGATCGATGAAAGTAGCAAATGGTGGATTGAAGATACTGAAATGCCCAAATTCGTTGATCACAAAGATACTGAATTCTAGATATCTTCGACACGTTGATCGCGCACGATACCGTGAAAGAAGATCTACAATTCTTCAAACGTTGATCAAGCGCACTTGATACCGTGAATTGGCTTTAACAATCGTTGAATCGAGCGCACTCGATTAACCGAAAGTGGAGATAGGAGATCACACTCAACTACCAATTTAGATGAAAGCACACAGCAATCAAACAAAGTTTTATTCAATAATCAACTACCAAAAAGTTACAACACACTCCCTATTTATAGCACTTTTGACCCAGACCCTTAAGTCGTTGCCGACCTAGTTTCCTACGACTCACGACTCATCCTTAGGTCATACGTGACCTAACACATCACATACATACACGACTCAAAGAAATTACATCACAACAGCCTTCGGCCGACTCAACACTTGAACGACTTAAGGAAACACACAAATACACAACACAGTGGCTCAACATAGTCAACATAGGTCGTGAACGACTCATCACATACAGACCACATGACTCACGACTTAAGTTCAACACAGCGACTCAAGTTTCTTGCGGCATATTCTTCAAACGACTTACGGCATAACTCTTCAAACGACTTAACTAGGTCGTGACCGCTTCCGACTTAAGGCCTTTAATTATTTGAACTTTCCTCTGCTTCATGATAAGTCGTGGTCGACTTTTAGTTGTGTCGTTAGCTCGTATCTCCCCCTCACATGACTCCTTAGCTCCTATAGCTATAAGTCGTATACAACTTAGAAAGCACGAACGACTTAAGCCTTTGCTAAGTCGTAACTCCTTCCCATGTGACCTGTTAGGTCGTGTCCGACCTTTTTTAACCCGTGAACGGCCTAAGCCTTCCTCCTTAAGTCGTGTACGACTTATGTAGGATCGATTTCACCCTAGAGGGGGGGTGAATAGGGTGATAGTGTAAATTATAAAAACTTAATTGCAGAAGTTAATTAATATTAACACGGATCACAGAATAGCAGCACAAATATAGCAGAATATAAATAACAGGACAGAACAACACAGAATTTACCCAGCTTCGGCAAAAACCTGCCTACGTGCTGCCCCCAAGGTTTCTACTAGAAATTAGATAGTCCCTCGCTTACACACGTAAACTCGCTATACCCGCTATTGACTAATCTAACTCTACGCTCAAAACCCTGACCACAACTCAACTACCGAGTTGCGAATTCTCAAACTACACACCGTAGTTTGTACCCTAGTCACACGACTAGAAAATTAAACGGTTTAAAAAAGAAATTACAAATTTAAAAACAATTTAAAAATAAAATAAACCCTAATTGTAATCTAAAAGCCCTTTATAATTATAAAGTCCAATGTTAGAATTAACGGCCAGCCCTCTTTTTCTTCTTTTATAATTTTTGGCCCGGTCCTTCTATGTTCGAGATAATGGTGGCCGTGTCTTTGCAAATTAGGGCTTCGTTCGATCTCTTTCCTTTTCGCTCTTAAATTAGGGATTTTGAGAAATTGAAGCGCCGCTTCGATGATTCGAGTTTCTGATCTTGGATGCTTGCTTTGTCGAATAATCATCTCTTCGATTTTGCATGTGGCTGCTTCTCTTTCGTCGAGTTCGATTACTTCGGTATGTATTTTGTGCTTTTTGCTTCTTCTATTCTTTCGTACTTGAACTCGATCTGATTCGAGATGAATGATTATTATTCTCAGTTTTGCTTGAACTCGAATCCTTCAATTGCCGATGATGTTAATCACTTTTATAGGGTTCGACCCCCTGTATTTTCGTCGTATATATTTTATTTGAATTTGTCAATTATTCATCTCTGCCACTTGATTTTTCTTCAACGAATGTGATGACTTCTGACTTCTTCAATTTCGAATATTTCGTGTTTACTTGGTTAACACGGTTTGATTCAATTTCGTGATGACCACGGTATTTTGATTTCTGGAATTTATACTTTGTTGACTTGTTCAACATTGACATGGCGATTTTACTATGACTTCGGCCTTGACACTGATTTCGACTTCACTGAGAACTATAGTCTCTGGCCATCTTCTGATCGGTTTAACATGAACTGACTGCACTTGCTTGATATGAAATTCTGGTGGCATTGTCATCTTTTCACTGTTACAATTTGTTCATCTCTGTAGTATTGATTTTCACGCCATTGTCTTTAGGTACTCTGATTCGTATGTATGCTGTGCATTTGTAGTTGGTTTGAAAACTTTTGTGTTGTAGCTGTCTTGTATAACTTGAACTTGATCTGTGCCTTGTCCATTCTCATGTGTTCATCCCTGTAATATATGCTACTGATACATTTGGAGTTGGTTCATGTTGCATTGACTTGTTTTGTACTGGTGCATACTGTTGCGGCCTGTACTTGTTATTTGCATCATTTTGATACTCCATTTCTTGACCTGTCTCATTTCAGTTGTGTCTGCATTGTCACTGTTTGGTTGATGTCACCTGAACTTGATATTTTGGTATCGTGTAGCTGTGACATTGTTTGATTGTTGTTTGTTCTTGCTTTTGATGTATTCTGTTGCGGCCTTTAACGAGCTTGATTCATGCTGTTAGGATTGGCGTGAATCTGTATTCATGTTGCTGTGTTGCTCACTGATGCATTGTTGTAGCTGGTTTATTGATGCATTCATTGTAGCTTGTTGTTGTATATTTGTGACATTCATGTTGTTGTTGCTTAGTATCTTGAAACTCGGCCTATTGTGTACTTCATATAGTTGGTTCATGTTGTTGCTTATGTTGGTGGCCATCTTCAAGTCAGTTTGCATGATCAACTTGTTGAAGTTAATGGTTGCTGTGCACTTTTGTGCTTGCATTTTGATGCAGTCTTCCTTAGCATGCTACTGATTGGTGTTTCATTTCTTGTGATATCCATGTTGCAACTGTTTTTGACATGTTAACTGCCCTGTGTTGAATCCAGTTTCAAAAACTCGGGTTTGACCTTGTGCTCGTGTCGAAATTTTGAATATACTGCACGTGAGTTGAACCCGGCTTTTCATTTGGGTTTGACCTGTGCTCACCTGTCCCTGTAAATCAATCAAGTGTATATCGGTGTGCACGGCCTTGTGGCATATACAGTAATACACTGTGTATGTCACAAGTTGTTCGTGTATGATGAATTCGAATTTAAATTATGACGAACAACCCAAATAACTGAGGCAAATCATATTTTCAAAAATTCACGTTTTATTTTATATTGCAAAAATATTTCTTTTTCAATTTTACTGCGTTAGTGAATATTTTTGCAGATTGCTCAGATGCTGGATTCAAACTGGAATGCAGTTGAAGATAAATACGAGTGTGAGTGATATGTTGTGAGGTGAACTGTAAATATGAAATGTGATGTAATTGTAATCAAAGTTGTATAGTTATAGTGAGAGCTTGAGATTGTACTATTCAAAGTTGTAATAAATATTTATTTGAATAAAATATTCGTTTAAATTCAAATTTTGTGTTATTTAACTTTATTCAACAAATATTTATTTAATCTGTGAAATATAAAATAATACATTAACAAATACATTTAAACGAATGTATATATGTTTATTATCATCAAACAAAAATCATATAAGCGCATATTCAACAATCTCCCCCTTTTGATGATAACAACATATATTTAAGATTTTGAATGTATTAAATGTATTTGATTGTTCAATTTGCTCCCCCTATTTGAATGCTTCCTCTCTACATGATACTCCCCCTACATATATGCATACAAATAGAAATATATAAATGAGCCTATATGCAAATGGAAAATTATTTGACCCTTGCTTGATTTTATTTAACAAAATCTTAACTTTTCTCTCCCCCTTTTGTTATCAGCAAAAGAATAACAGTGTTATAAAAATAGGGATGAAGTGACAGACATGAATCAAACATTTAACTCAATTGAATATAAATATCAAATTTCAATAAACTTCAAAAAAATCATAATTACCCATGTCAGACGCATATTCCACTTTCAGAAATGATGGGGATAAATTCATAAAAATCATACAGTTCTGTCTATTTGTGGTATATTTATTTCGGGAAATTTGAATATCTACTAACCATGCATAACCGTTAGGACTTTTAAATGAGATTAGTAGTATTCCAATTTAATTTTAAAAATGAAATCAAGTATCTTCTAACCACGCATGACCGTGAGGACTTTTAAATGGGATTAGAATCAACCTGTCTATTTAACCAACTAATTTTGATATGCGTTCCATACATGCATAACCGTGAGGACTTTTAAATGAGCATGGAAGCACATAATCAAAAATCCAAGTAATTCACCCATGCATAACCGTGAGGACTTTTAAATGAGAGTGAATACTTTGGATATTTATTTTTATTGAAGAATATAATAAATTGAAGCACAGATAATTTCCTTTATGAATCTGAAGATAAAACAAATTGAAGAACGAATAATTTCCTTTGTAAACTACCACAAATTTACATACTATATATGATTTTGATGAGTGATGGTCGATAGAAAGATGATAGAAATAGAAATGATCATGGAATTTTTACCCAACAAAAAGTTTTTATAACTTTTGTTATGAAATTCTAAAGAAATTTTTCTAAATATATTGTCTTGAGTAATGTATGACAAATATCGACACTCATCACTTTTTCAATCACTATTGATCTTTTCGATAATCATTAGGGAGTTAGATTAGTCAAAATAGTCATTTAAAATCAAATCCAAAAATTATAAAATTAATTTTTCAAAAATGACTAATCTGTAAATATGGTCAAACATGATTTTCTCGAGGGGGTTTTATAAGAAAATTTTCTGCTATTTGAAAATTATTTCAAGTGAAAAATATGCAGATATTTTCTTTGAAAAATGATGCAGCAAATGAATGCTTCAAAAATTAATCACGTTACACTAATAATTTTTCTATCAACTATATTACCAGTGTAATCTGCATCTGAATTTAAATTTCACTCAATATTCACTCGTTGAATGTCAAAGACCAGATTGTGAAATTTCAACAAATTATCTCATAATTGTTTTCAACAATTTTTAAATGAAATTTGAAATGAAGCCATGTTATCACTCAAACAAATATCATAGTGTTAATTTCAGAAACCTTAGGATAAACAGTTATATTCATGAGTAATCAACAGTCAATCAACATCATTATTCTTTAAACAAATTCTTGAAGTTTCAACAATTTCTCAAAAAAAAACTTTTTAACATCTTTCACATGAAATTTGAAATCGTGCAAATTTATAAGCAGTGACAAAAATGTCAAAACCAATATATCTACGTGTAGCATGAGTAATCAAATACCATCATTTGGCCGAAAAAATTTATATGGATTAGTTCAATGTTGAAAATCTGATTGGTCATCATTTAAGCATAAATCAATGTCATAAATAAAAACAAGTCAAAAATTTCTTAAAATCCTTTTTACAATTTTTTAAATAGAATTCATTAGGATTTTAAGTTGAAGCCATGTAAATAGAAGAAACCGTGAATATAGATTTAGCCAAAAATATTATCGTCAATCAATAAAAGCACCATCAGCAATCCAAATTAATCGATATAAAGTATTTCAAGGATTGTAGTGTTTTTGGCATAAAATCATAATTGGCCAACAATTTTGAAAAAATCAGAATCAAAATCATCATCTTTTATTCATCTCAATATTGGCTGAATTAATTCAAAATACGGTGCAGATTATCACAATTAATATATCGTTTAAAACATACCATACCTGTTTTACCTTTACGATATTTTTCGTTGTTGTCCGTTGTGATTCTGTCACCTTTATACAAGGCTAAGGAACTTAGCTTTGTCGCCCGTTGTGTTTCTGGAACAGCCAAAATCCAGAGAACACTATTGTTGTTCCTTAGCCTGCCACCACACCTACACGGAAAAGGATTTATGTGACCTATTTGTTTTTATAGGTCCATGGTTGTTAGTGGCAGAAAATTTTGAAAAATAATTTTGTGTAGACCCAAAACTATTTATAATTGTTCCCTTTGGCACCCAAATTTGTTTAACTTTGAGAGATTTTATATTTGTGCCTTTTGGAACCCAAATCGGTATAGTTTTCACATGTTTGGGTCTATACCAACAATTATTGTGACCGTGTCCAAATTTTCTACAAATTGTGCACATAGAATTAACTTGATTAATCTTGTTTTCAACAATTTTCGAATTATTATATCCAAGTCCTTGTCTAACCGTATTAACAGTTTGCTTTCCTGATAGCATATTCAACGATTTTTCACTTTTTGAAAATTTATCTAAAGTCGTTGACAATTGTTGGACTTGTGATTTGAGAGATTCATTTTCGTTTAACAACTGTGTGCACTTTTTAATAGAATTCTCTCTCCTAGTATTTTCATTCTCCTTTAAAATCAGAATTTCATTTTCAAGCAATTTTATTTTAATTTCTGATTTTTTAATTTCTTCATCAAATGTCGGACACTTATCACACTTAGGGATCCTACTTTGATAGGTTTTAACTAATTGATCAAGTTGTTTATTACATTCTATCAAAGTATCTTTTTGAGATTCAAGTTTGGCGTATTTTTCCCTAAGTCGTTCAAAACAACCGTTTACTTCATGAAAATATATAAGCAACTCAGAATGGGTAAGTTTTGATACCTCACTTGGCTCGTCATCGTCACTGTCAGTTGTATCACCTCGAAGACACAATTCTGCCTTTTCGCTTTCACTGTCAGTGCTTTGATCATTCTCGTCTATTTCATCCCAAGTGGCTGCAAAACTTTTCTTTTTCTGTTTCTTTCCGTGGCTGGATTTAATTTGTGGACAATCGGGCTTGATATGGCCGGGTTTGTTGCAATTATAACAAATAAACTTTTGTTCTTCTGAGTAGTCTAGTGCTTTGGCTATTCTGCTTTTTGCTTTTTGAATTCGAGCTGAATTTCCATGTTTTTGATTCCATTTTTTTGAATTTCCTTATTAACAGCTCCAATTCTGCTGCTCCATCATCTTCATCGTTATCATCATCACTTTCGATTGTTCCTTTGAGAGCTATTGATTTCTTTTGAGTATCACCTCCTTCACGCTCTTCCTTGAATTTCATTTCTAGCTCATAAATGGTGAGATTTCCGATGAGTTCTTCAACTTTAAGTTGTTTCAAATCTTTTGATTCTTGAATGGCAGTCACTTTCGCTTCAAATTTTCGTGGGAGGACTCTGAGGATTTTTCGGACTATCTCCAACTCTGTATATGATTTTCCAAGAGCTTTTGATTTGTATACGATATTGGAAAGTCGTCCATGCATCTCTTTGACATTTTCTTTTTTCGCCATTGTGAAGTTCTCGTATTCGCTGCTTAGCATGGCAAGGCGAGATTCTTTGACTTGAGATGTTCCTTCGTGAGTCACTTCTAGTGTTTGCCATATTTCCTGCGCAGTTAGACAATGTGAGACACGATTAAATTCAAATTGATCCAATGAACAGATAATAGAATTCATAGCTTTGGCATTAGTATTTTGTAATTTATTTTCTAGTTCTGTCCATTGTTCCTTTGGTTTCTCTATTTCCTGATTATCTACAGTTATAGTTGGTATTCTATAACCTGTCTCAACAATATTCCAAGCGTCAATGGTTTTCAGAAAAATTTGCATTCTATTTTTCCAGTAAGCATATTCACCATTGAACATTGGTGGTCTAACTATGGATTGACCTTCTGCAAAAGCATTATTAAAAGAAGCCATTTTAAAAATTCAAATTTTTAAAACAAAAACCGATTTTTTTTTTTTGAAACACGAATTTTTAAAACAAAAATTGATTTTTGAAACACTAATTTTTAAAACAAAAATTGATTTTTGTTAAATCAAATTTTAAAACAAAAACGGCTTTTGTTCCTAGCTTTGATACCACTTGTAGGATCGATTTCACCCTAGAGGGGGGGTGAATAGGGTGATAGTGTAAATTATAAAAACTTAATTGCAGAAGTTAATTAATATTAACACGGATCACAGAATAGCAGCACAGATATAGCAGAATATAAATAACAGGACAGAACAACACAGAATTTACCCAGCTTCGGCAAAAACCTGCCTACGTACTGCCCCCAAGGTTTCTACTAGAAATTAGATAGTCCCTCGCTTACACACGTAAACTCGCTATACCCGCTATTGACTAATCTAACTCTACGCTCAAAACCCTGACCACAACTCAACTACCGAGTTGCGAATTCTCAAACTACACACCGTAGTTTGTACCCTAGTCACACGACTAGAAAATTAAACGGTTTAAAAAAGAAATTACAAATTTAAAAACAATTTAAAAATAAAATAAACCCTAATTGTAATCTAAAAGCCCTTTATAATTATAAAGTCCAATGTTAGAATTAACGGCCAGCCCCCTTTTTCTTCTTTTATAATTTTTGGCCCGGTCCTTCTATGTTCGAGATAATGGTGGCCGTGTCTTTGCAAATTAGGGCTTCGTTCGATCTCTTTCCTTTTCGCTCTTAAATTAGGGATTTTGAGAAATTGAAGCGCCGCTTCGATGATTCGAGTTTCTGATCTTGGATGCTTGCTTTGTCGAATAATCATCTCTTCGATTTTGCATGTGGCTGCTTCTCTTTCGTCGAGTTCGATTACTTCGGTATGTATTTTGTGCTTTTTGCTTCTTCTAATCTTTCGTACTTGAACTCGATCTGATTCGAGATGAATGATTATTATTCTCAGTTTTGCTTGAACTCGAATCCTTCAATTGCCGATGATGTTAATCACTTTTATAGGGTTCGACCCCCCTGTATTTTCGTCGTATATATTTTATTTGAATTTGTCAATTATTCATCTCTGCCACTTGATTTTTCTTCAACGAATGTGATGACTTCTGACTTCTTCAATTTCGAATATTTCGTGTTTACTTGGTTAACACGGTTTGATTCAATTTCGTGATGACCACGGTATTTTGATTTCTGGAATTTATACTTTGTTGACTTGTTCAACATTGACATGGCGATTTTACTATGACTTCGGCCTTGACACTGATTTCGACTTCACTGAGAACTATAGTCTCTGGCCATCTTCTGATCGGTTTAACATGAACTGACTGCACTTGCTTGATATGAAATTCTGGTGGCATTGTCATCTTTTCACTGTTACAATTTGTTCATCTCTGTAGTATTGATTTTCACGCCATTGTCTTTAGGTACTCTGATTCGTATGTATGCTGTGCATTTGTAGTTGGTTTGAAAACTTTTGTGTTGTAGCTGTCTTGTATAACTTGAACTTGATCTGTGCCTTGTCCATTCTCATGTGTTCATCCCTGTAATATATGCTACTGATACATTTGGAGTTGGTTCATGTTGCATTGACTTGTTTTGTACTGGTGCATACTGTTGCGGCCTGTACTTGTTATTTGCATCATTTTGATACTCCATTTCTTGACCTGTCTCATTTCAGTTGTGTCTGCATTGTCACTGTTTGGTTGATGTCACCTGAACTTGATATTTTGGTATCGTGTAGCTGTGACATTGTTTGATTGTTGTTTGTTCTTGCTTTTGATGTATTCTGTTGCGGCCTTTAACGAGCTTGATTCATGCTGTTAGGATTGGCGTGAATCTGTATTCATGTTGCTGTGTTGCTCACTGATGCATTGTTGTAGCTGGTTTATTGATGCATTCATTGTAGCTTGTTGTTGTATATTTGTGACATTCATGTTGTTGTTGCTTAGTATCTTGAAACTCGGCCTATTGTGTACTTCATATAGTTGGTTCATGTTGTTGCTTATGTTGGTGGCCATCTTCAAGTCAGTTTGCATGATCAACTTGTTGAAGTTAATGGTTGCTGTGCACTTTTGTGCTTGCATTTTGATGCAGTCTTCCTTAGCATGCTACTGATTGGTGTTTCATTTCTTGTGATATCCATGTTGCAACTGTTTTTGACATGTTAACTGCCCTGTGTTGAATCCAGTTTCAAAAACTCGGGTTTGACCTTGTGCTCGTGTCAAAATTTTGAATATACTGCACGTGAGTTGAACCCGGCTTTTCATTTGGATTTGACCTGTGCTCACCTGTCCCTGTAAATCAATCAAGTGTATATCGGTGTGCACGGCCTTGTGGCATATACAGTAATACACTGTGTATGTCGCAAGTTGTTCGTGTATGATGAATTCAAATTTAAATTATGACGAACAACCCAAATAACTGAGGCAAATCATATTTTCAAAAATTCACGTTTTATTTTATATTGCAAAAATATTTCTTTTTCAATTTTACTGCGTTAGTGAATATTTTTGCAGATTGCTCAGATGCTGGATTCAAACTGGAATGCAGTTGAAGATAAATACGAGTGTGAGTGATATGTAGTGAGGTGAACTGTAAATATGAAATGTGATGTAATTGTAATCAAAGTTGTATAGTTATAGTGAGAGCTTGAGATTGTACTATTCAAAGTTGTAATAAATATTTATTTGAATAAAATATTCGTTTAAATTCAAATTTTGTGTTATTTAATTTTATTCAACAAATATTTATTTAATCTGTGAAATATAAAATAGTACATTAACAAATACATTTAAACGAATGTATATATGTTTATTATCATCAAACAAAAATCATATAAGCGCATATTCAACAACTTATCCCTCCTTCTCTGGCCTGAGCTGCATCATCCTCCCCTGGTTGAGAGAAATTCGTCCTCGAATTTGTAAATTCTTCCACATCAGATTGTTCATCTCCATAATATGGTACAAGGTGCTTAACATTGAACACGTCAGAAGTGTACACATCCTTTGGCAGCTTCAACTTATAAGCATTTTCATTAATCCGTTTCACAATTTCTACAGGACCAATTTTTCTGGCTTTCAACTTGTTATAAGCGCCCACTGGAAAACTATCCTTCATTAACACAGCATATACCATATCTCCTTCATTAAACTCAACATTTCTTCGCTTCAGATCTGTGGAATTTTTATTATTCTAATTTGCTTTCTCCAATCGTTCCTGAACAATTTTATGACATTCAGTTAATTCATCAACAAAATCAGCAGCTCGTTTAACCGTCCCCTTCGGTTGTGGTACTATCGTTAGATCCAACGGCCCCTTCGGTAAGCTTGAATACACAATCTGAAATGGACTAAAACCTGTACTACGATTCGCTGCATGATTATGAGCAAACTCTGCTTGGCATAACTTCACATCCCAACTCTTCAGATTATCTTGTGCAAGACATCGCAATAAATTTCCCAGCGATCTGTTAACAACTTCTGTCTGTCCATCTGTTTGCGGATGATAAGCGCTGCTAAAGTTCAACTTTGTTCCCATCATCTTCCACAAACTTAACCAAAAGTGATTAAGGAAACGAGTATCCCTATCCGACACAATAGATTCTGGCAATCCATGAAGTCGATAGATCTCCTTGAAAAATAACTGAGCGACATGAACAGCATCCGCCGTCTTCTTACACGCAATAAAATGTACCATCTTCGAGAAACGATCCAGCACAACATATATAGAGTCATTCCCCCTTTGAGTTCTCGGCAATCCCAACACGAAATCCATGCTAATGTCTACCCATGGTTTTGTAGGAACAGGTAATGGCATATACAATCCCGCATTTGTAGCTGTCCCTTTCGAAACCTGACAAACATGACATATACGCACAAACCTTTCAACTTCCCTTCTCATTGACGGCCAATAATTAGACTGAGAAATTAATTGCAAAGTACGATCTCTACCCACATTGCCTTCTTCGTGCAACTATTTCACAATTTTCATTCTCAAACTGCAATCTGGTACACATAATTGATTCCCTTTGAATAAGAATCCATCTATCAACACAAATTCATCAGTACTCCCATCCTTGACTTTCTCAACAAATTTCATAAAGTAAGGATCTTCTCCAACCAATTCTGGCAATAGCTCAAATCCTGTCACTTCAACCTTCATCGTTGTCAACAAATGATTCCTCCTGCTCAATGCATCAGCTACATGATTCATCACCCCTGATTTGTGCTTTACAACAAAAGTAAACTGTTGTAGATACGCGACCCATGAAGCGTGCCTAGCTGAAATTTTGTCCTAACCTTGCAAATGCTTCAAACCTTCATGATCAGTATAGAGAACAAACTCCTTCTGAAACAGTAAATGTCTCTAGTGCTTCACAGCTTGAACTATTGCATAAAACTCAACATCATACGTGCTATATCACAACTTAGCTCCAGACAACTTCACACTGAAATAAGCAACTGGTCTTCCTTTCTGACTCAAAACTCCACCAACCCCTATCTTCGATGCATCAGTATGTAATTCAAACAACAACTGAAAATTCGATAAAACTAGAATTGGTGCTGTCGTCAATAGTGTTTTGATCTTCTCAAAAGAAACCCCTGCTTCCTCTGACCACTCAAACTTCTTTCCTTTCATGCAATCGGTTACAGGTGCCATCACACTACTAAAATATGGAATGAACCTTCGATAGAAAGATACCAATCCATGAAAACTCCTCACTTCAGTAATTGTCTTTGGCTGTGGCCAACTCCTGACAGCTTCTACTTTACTTTCATCTACTTGAATCCCTTCCTTCGATAGAACATATCCCAGAAATAAAACACTGTCTGTCATAAACACGCACTTCTTTGTTGCAGCATAAAATTTCTCCTGCCGTAGAATCAACAGTACTTCACGCAATTGCTGGACATGCTTTTCCATACTCCCACTGTAGATCAAAATATCATCAAAGTAAACTACCACAAACTTCCCAATGTATGGTCTGAAAATCTGGTTCATCACTCTCATAAAAGTACTCGGAGCATTTGATAAGCCAAACGGCATAACCAACCATTCGTATAAACCTTCCCTTGTTTTAAAAGCAGTCTTCCACTCATCACCCGGTCTAATACGAATCTGATGGTATCCACTCTTCAAGTCAATCTTTGAAAAAATAACAGCTCCACTCAACTGATCAATCAAATCATCAAACCTTGGCATAGGAAATATGTACCTCACAGTAATCTTGTTCAGAGCCCGACTATCTATACACATCCACCATGTTCCATCCTTCTTCGGTACCAATAAGGCTGGCATGGCACATGGACTCAAACTCTCCTGAATATGCCCTGTTCTAACAACTCCTCCACCTACCTTCCTAGTTCTTCATGCTCCTTCGGACTCATCCTGTAATGTGGTCTGTGTGGTAATACTGCCCCTGGCACAAGATCAATTTGATGTTGAATATCCCTCAACGGCGGTAACTCTGTTGGTAACTCCTCAGGAAACACATCACTAAATTCTTCCAATACCGGCTTTACTTCCTCTGAAACTTCTACAGATTCAGTGGCTTCATGTCCAATCAACAAAAATACCTCTGGACTCTCCTCTACTTCTTCAATAAATTCCTTCAAAGTCAATAAAGTCTTCAGCTCCTCAATCTCTTCTGACTTGCTTTCTTCTTGTTGTCTCTTCTTTGGAACTAAAATGATCTTAACACCTTCAAACATAAAGCTGTAGCTATTGGTCCGACCGTCATGCTGCACTGCTCAATCATACTGCCATGGTCATCCCAGAAGCAAGTGACAAACATCCATCTCCACAACATCACACCAAATCTCGTCTTTATACTTCTTTCCAATGGAGAATGGAACTCGAACTCGTCTGTCCACCTTCACCTCTCCTCCTTTTCTCAACCACGCTAACCTGTAAGGATTAGGATGTTTCTCCGTTTTCAACTTCAACTTCCTCACAGCTTCAGTAGAAATGATATTGTCACAACTTCCTGCATCAATCACAAATTTACGAACTTTTCCCAGAATAGTACATGTCGACTGAAAGATGTTACTCCTCAACCAACTAGCTTCTTCTTCCTGTTTCGGTATCAAACAAGACCTCCTCATCATTAGATTACATCCTTCATCTCCTGACGCAATATCCTGTTCATCCTCCTCAACTGGACTAATTTCACCTTCAATAGCATCCTCGCTTTCAACTTCAGCAATCATAGTTCGTTTCTTCGGCTTTGGACATTCATTACTCTTGTGACCCACTTCCTGGCAATTGTAACATTTGAAACTGTTGTTGACCTTTGCCTTCGCAACTTCATTCACAACTGGTTTACTGACAGCTTTCGAAACATTGGAACTCCCACTAGCACCTTTTTTCTGAATATTGGAACTTGTAAACACACCACCTCCACGTCTTCCCTGCTTCTCCCAAGCCAACGCCTTCTGATGTGCTTCTGCTACAGTTCTAGGATAAAACATATTCACCATATCCTGAATCTGCATCCTCAACCCTCCAACAAACCTAGCCGTCAATTGTTCCTCTGTCTCCATAATGTTATTTCGAGCAATCAGTTGATAAAATTCGTCAGCATAATCATTAACAGTCTTCGTCCCTTGCCTCAGATTTTCCAATCTTTGATACATGAGTGATTGATAATTGTAAGGCAAAAATGTAGCTTTCATCAGTTTCTTCATCTTCTCCCATGATTCAATCTTCGACTTCCCCATCCGTTCTCGTGTAAGTTTGGTTTACTGCCACCATGCCATAGCTCTCCCCCTCAACCTAGTAGCAACCAACTTTACTTGACGATTCTCTGGAACTTCTTTGAAATCAAAGATCTCTTCAACATTAGACAACCAATCTAAGAACTCTTCAGCTACCATCCCACCTTTAAATTCTGGAATTTCCATCTTCATACCTGATTCCCATCGACGATCATCATCTATATCCCGATAAGAATTTCGAACTTGGTCTCGATCTCGATAATGAATGCTAGCTCTATCACCATCTTCATCATAATCAAATGTACGTCTATATCGATCTCGACCATCAACATCCCTTTGATCACGCATGTCTCTTCTACTATGTCTCTCTTCATCTCGATATGGCTCATCTTCAAACTCACGTGGAGTTCTTCTCTCTTCATGTCCATAGTCATGGTGATCTCTCCTTGATGAAATTGATGTTTCTCTTCTCTCTCTAAAAGATTGCGGTGATACCCTTCTCGTTTCCGTAACCGATGGCGAAACTCGGTTTCCTCCATGGTTCGAGATTGGTGATCTCCTCCTTTGATTTTGATTCAAATCATTCATCAACTTCTCTAACTTTCCAATGCCTTCATCAAACTTCTCATTGATACGTTGTTCCATTTGCTCGGCTTCTTCCCTTCTATACAACGCTTCAACATTCTGATGACGGTTAGCTCTTCTCGTCGGCATGATTACACAATCACAAATACTTCAAAACTTCACAAATCTTCAACTCAAACTTGAACAACAAGTCACGGCCTCCCACTAACTCGAACAAACTCTTTAGCTCGGTTCAACTCAAGCACTTCAAACTCTTCTCCGAAAATTCAAACACTTTCCGGACTTTGATCCAAAATGAAATGGATCGAAAGCTTCTAACTTGTTGCAACTTCAAGATGAACACGATGAACACCAAACTTCAAACTCCTTGGCTCCAAGACTCGGCTTAGCTATGATTGGCTAAGTCTAGCTCCGATACCAAACTGACGCAGCGGATAATAACAAATCGATATAGATCGATGAAAGTAGCAAACGGTGGATTGAAGATACTGAAATGCCCAAATTCGTTGATCACAAAGATACCGAATTCTAGCTATCTTCGACACGTTGATCGTGCACGATACCGTGAAAGAAGATCGACAATTATTCAAACGTTGATCAAGCACACTTGATACCGTGAATTGGCTTCAACAATCATTGAATCGAGCGCACTCGATTAACCGAATGTAGAGATAGGAGATCACACTCAACTACCAATTTAGATGAAAGCACACAGCAATCAAACAAAGTTTTATTCAATAATCAACTACCAAAAAGTTACAACACACTCCCTATTTATAGCATTTTTGACCCAGACCCTTAAGTCGTTGCCGACCTAGTTTCCCACGACTCACGACTCATCCTTAGGTCGTACGCGACCTAACACATCACATACATACACGACTCAAAGAAATTACATCACAACAGCCTTCGGCCGACTCAACACTTGAACGACTTAAGGAAACACACAAATATACAACACAGCGGCTCAACATAGTCAACATAGGTCGTGAACGACTCATCACTTACAGACCACACGACTCACGACTTAAGTTCAACACAGCGACTCAAGTTTCTTGTGGCATATTCTTCAAACGACTTACGGCATAACTCTTCAAACGACTTAACTAGGTCGTGACCGCTTCCGACTTAAGGCCTTTAATTATTTGAACTTTCCTCTGCTTCATGATAAGTCATAGTCGGCTTATAATTGTGTCGTTAGCTCGTATCTCCCCCTCACATGACTCCTTAGCTCCTATAGCTATAAGTCGTATACGACTTAGAAATCACGAACGACTTAAGCCTTTGCTAAGTCGTAACTCCTTCCCATGTGACCTGTTAGGTCGTGGCCGACCTTTTTTAACCCGTGAACGGCCTAAGCCTTCCTCCTTAAGTCGTGTACGACTTATCCCTCCTTCTCTGGCCTGAGCTGCATCAAATGGTCAGCATATGAATATCGAGGATGTATTAAGTGTCATCTTTAGGTATAAGAAAGGCATATCATTACATAAGTTAAGTAATAAAATGTTGAAGTCAAACGAATCATTATTTTTTGTGTTTATTGAGTCTAGTATGCAAGTGAGAAGAGCTGGTAATTTTAATGCAGATCGGCTAGAAAATTGGTTCTAGATTAATTTGTTACATTATAATAATTATTTTAATATGCTTGAGATAGTTGTAATTATACTTTATTTTTTATGCATGAAAAGCATATGCCTATGTATAGGTACATTCGATATAAATTACTTTCTACATATATTCCTTCCACATCTATCAACTCTCAATTATTACCTCTTTCTACTAGCCTCTATATCCTAAATAAAAAAGTTCCTTTCTCTATGCTTAAGATAAGAAAAGGAAGAATTTTGTATCTTAACCATTTCATCTCTAGAACTTAAAAAAATTCAAATTCCATGGTACTATTCTTATATATTTTATTAGTTAATATTTTTTTAATATTATATTATCCAACGTCAAGAAATTACAGTGTAAAATTTCTAGAAGATATATGAGCCCTAGTCCTCGTGAGTGGAAGATCACTGAACCCTTGAAGATAACAGAGAAGCATGTACTAAGATATTGTAAGCAGTTAATTTTCCTTTTTAGCCTTTGTTATTTTAAGTGCATGGAATGGAACTAAGAAAAATCCTATCATGTGTATGCCATATATCTTTATCATCGTATTTTTAATGTTTATTTCTAAATTGAATCAATATTGTAATTTACCTTTCTTTTATACTTTGTGATATGTGACAATATATTTTTAACATGTCTATTTTTGGAACACTTCTCAGAGTACATAAGGTAAATTATACGTTATTTCCAATACTTAATTTTTTATTAAGTAAAACTATTATTTGACATATGGAAATTTGAATAGAATGTTATTGATAGTTTGTGTATGGTTTAAGGTACAACTTCCTTATTGTTTATTTAACTTAATGGTCCTATGGCTTTTTGAATATGCTTATTTACAATGAACTACTCCTTTTCCAAAATTTATCCCTACTGTGTCAGTTGTTATCCTGCCTATTATAATATATTTTCTTTCATAACCACTTTTACATTTGTTGACTCCTTTTCATTTAATGGTACTATTGTTGCTTGAAACCGTAGATTTGGTGCCAGTTTAGATTCATTATCGGATTTTGTGTCTTATGCGGTTGGTGTTGGAATTGCCCCTCCATTTACTTCAAAGTTTATGTGGTATGAATTTTATCTTATAATATCTTATAATGTGTTACATTCATTAACACCACTTCATCCACTATTCCCACCCCGGTATCTAGTAAACAAGAATCATATCCCCCTGATTTCTTTTCACATCCCACCTTTTGAAAATTTATCCTTCTTCTTCTCCTATTATTCCCTTTTACCATTCTTCCTCATTTAATTTCTTTACTCTACCTTTATACCATCTTCAATTCATAAAGTGAAAATTGCTAGCTTTTAGTAAATACTTGAACTTACTCTCTGGTATGGGATAGATAGATAATGCTTATGATTACTTAAGTGATAGCAATTAACACTTAGAGTTGTATTTTCTATGGGAATTCGAATTTTGTTGGTGTGTCGATAGATTCCTCAGAGATAATAACTCCCTTTTTTATCGACTCCCGTCGATAAAATCTTAAATTTTAGTAGGCAAAACAATATTGTTTTGGATAAGTTTGTGATGGTGTATTATCTGTTTGTTCTGGATAGATATTTACATGCATCGTGGTCTTTATTGTTCTGGATAGATAAACACTCTTTATATTAGGCAATATCGACATTATATATATTGTTCTGGATAGATTAATACGCTTAGTCTATATTGTCTGGATTTTGTTTATATAGAAGATAATATCTATATTGTTTTGGATAGATATTTCTACATGTTTACAACTTGGTATCAGAGATTTGTTCAGAACATTATAGAATATACATTGATACAGAGTTAGATCTTGATCTAGATTACCTAGAAGTCCCATCCTTTAGTGTGTAGTAGTTACAAATTTTTATTAACTATTAGGGATAGGGATATAAATTTATTATTCGGAGAAACAATTGGGTTGTATTTTGAAATTTTATAAAGAATAAAAACATTTTAGTAAATTTCAGTTGATTGGCTATTAGTAATTAAATACTTGGTTGTGTTTGGATGTATCAATGTTATTATAGACAAATAATTATACCAAGAAAACTTGTGAATATTTACTGTATGACTTATCTGGAGCTTATTTAAGAATTTTGATGGATATATGGGACGCAATGTTATCGACGGGAGTTCTCGAACATCGAGTAAGACATTTTGACATGAGAAATAATTAATTTAGAAAACAATTAAATTTAAAATAATGTTTAAGCCATCGAATAAATTGTGAAAAGTGGAAATTTCGGAGAGGCAATGTTGATATTTTGGATAATCAACTTTGTACCCAAATGACGAAACGAATCACTAAAATATCATGGCCTAATATTATTTTATATAGTGAAATAAGATTTAGGAAATTGTTTCAAATTCGGCATTTGTTATATTAAAAATTTAATGGACTAGGGTTAAATTTAAATTTTTTTGAAGGAAATACTAGGATATAAAGGACTAATTTTTATAGTAAAGATTTAAGAGAAAAATTATACTATATATTTGTTTTATTAAGAAATTGCGAGGGCACAATTTTCTTAAGGAAGGGAGTTTGTAACAACCCTGTTATTACTCAATTAATTAATAATTGTTTAACAAAAAAATTAATTATGAAATTAAAGATTTAGTAAATGAATAAAATCTAAATTGAATAATTGGTTCGAATTTGTGTATATATATTAATAAGGAAAGTTATTCAAAGATAGACAAAATTCGATATTTACAAGCTAAAATATTCTTTCTAAACATGAATGATTAATAAATTTAATTATGGATTTAAGTATTTAACTGAAAAGCTTAGTTAAAAAAAATTATAGTAAAATAAGTTAATTTAATTTCTCAATGGAATTTAGGCCTTATTCTTTCTTAAGCTGGTTAGCCTTATTCTTTCTTATGCCGGTTAGCCTTTCAAAACCCTTATTCCTTAGCTTATCCTACTCACAAACTTTTTCTGGTCATGCAATTACGTTGATAACATTTGTAGCAAAAGGAAAGCAATCAAAACTTAATTCCTCCAATTTCTATAACCTAGCCAAACCCTAGGTTCATCCATAGAAACTCAAGGAAAATATTGCAAATCATATGGAGACAAGGTATAGTATACTCATCTTCTATTTTATGTTCTTAGGCAATCAATTTAGGGTTTGAGTTGATATTAATTTATGATTTCTATAATTTATAAGGGCTGTTGGAAGTTGAGTAATCACAGTAAAAGTTTTGAGGCAATAGAAGAAAAATTTAAAGTTTAGTTTTATCCCTTCCATTCTATTCTTCTTCTGTTTGGATTAAAGGTGATAAAAATCCCCCACTAATATATCTAAAAATTTGAAGATGTTTATTGCTTTAAATCAAGTTGCTAATAGCTAAATTGGTCAGTAAAATTTTAACATATAAAATTATGCACTGCCAGTTAACTCTTGAACTGTTTTATGCCAAATTGTTGTGGTTGCAATATATTTTCCTTCTTTATCCCTGTCAACTTGCTTTTATCCTTGCCTATGCTAATTGGGGTTTGCAATTCATTTTCTTGCTTTTTCCCTATCAATTTATTTTTTCGGTCCCTTGCTGCAAAGAAAAGTCACACACTACAACATTGCTTTCATTTTATTTTCGTTCCTGTCAAGTGGAAATATAAGCACGCATTTTCCTTGCTTTGAATTTATATGTCATGTTGCCTTGAAACTATGGACAGCATTTCTCAATTTGAGAAATGACCCTTAAAATACACTTGATTGCATTGTTTTGAATTGTTTTCCATATCATCTTGTTCGTATGGTTTCGCCTCTGTAATGACCCAATTTTTCGATTTTCGAAAGTTGACATCAATACGTCCACTATATCAAATGTCAATAGTCGAATGTTGGAAAACCGAACCATTAGGGTTAAATAAGAAGAAGATAAAAGAAGAAACAGAAACAATAACAGAATCTCACATTTGGCAGCGGAACAACAAATAATAGATAAATAAATAATTTTTAAAACAAAGAGTTATATCTGTTATTACAATACAACATCAGAGTATATACAATACAACACAACAATGTTAATCATTATAACTTGCCCACATGAAACTGAACTTGCACCAACCCAAACTCAGCCGATAATACATAGTAAAGAGACACGCCTTACCATCTAGCTTGCCTCCAGATCTCCACTGCAACTTTCTGACTTCGCTCCTGAATAACTGATAATCTGACTCTAGGCTGCCCGTGTGGAAAATTATGAGCACCTAGAGTTTAGAAAGGGAATAATAAATTGCAGGTCGGTCATGGGACTGATGTGAGATCTTAAAATCAGTTATTTTCACAAAGGAAAAGAAATCCTCTATGCTTTTGGAAAATGAAACTACCATAAGTCCTCTCGCCGCATACATAATGCAAATGCAAAATTAGAGGAGATTTCTCCTTATGATAGTCAAACATGCTTGATAAGCAAAATTCTTTTTAATATTATCATTAGTGCATAGTGCGGAAAACATTTCGAAAGTATAATATTAATCTTAGCCAGCATAGAGATTTCGCCCTTATGCCTACTATAGCTACCATGTTCAATAGCAGGTTACGGCCACATTCCACGGCAGGTTATACAACTAAAACCGTATAGGGCGCGTATTGTTTCTTTGGATTTCCAACAAATGGTCGGGCTAAGGAACTTCCTTTTGCCACATGTGTAAACCTTTGGAGGGACGTCCCAAGAACTTTACTAGCTCTTTGCCAACACAAGTCCGGGTTACCTCTGTAACTAGGTAATTACTGACATGAGTATGCCATCCCCCGGTCGTTACCGACCATTATCCGAGGACCCTCAACACCAAAAACCACAAAGTAATAAATTTGCAGCAAGCACATAGGTTAAATATCTGGGCTCTATACCATGATACAACCCTTTTCCAGAAGGAAATGGACATACCCTCAGAGGGCGCTACCCCCAAATAACCTTGCCGCATCCTTCCTGTTTCGACCATTTTCGGGTTGTGAGGTCCGACGAGGTCTCGTCCACAAAGCTACGCTTTTCACAAAAGTCATGCTTCGATCAACAAATGATCAACAGCACTTCATATGCCACATTACCAAATTGGGAATGTATCACTGGTAACCAACAACTACATAGCCTTTGAGCTCGTACGTCTCAGAGAAGGGTGTTAAGCTAAGAGAATAAATTCTAAACCACCAACAGAAATGTATTTGATAGAATCTAGCTTTACATCTCAAAGTGTAACGTCAGACACACATTCATACAAGTCCATTCTGGGATCAAACGGAACCAAAGACACTTCAAAGAAGCCCTTGCAAATCCACATATTCACTAATCACGTCCGAACTCCCCATTACAAAAGGTGATAAAATCTCTATACTGAAGCAACTCGATGCAGAGACATTCGACAGGTAATCTTTTCACTTTCAAAAATACCCGGTCTTCAACACCATCTTCAAATGCAATCCCATTTCGTCGTATCATTATTCGTAATGGGTTTTATGATACAAAGTCCTCTCCCGGCTAATTCAAATAATGAGCGCTTATTTTAAAAATAAGTCTTACATTCAAATTTCAAATAAATCACAACAAACTTCCACTTTGATCTTTTAAACAAAAGATCCATCACAAAGATTCGATGTGGTTTTTGAATAACCATTCGGCATCCGACCCCCAGTTGCATTGAAATTCAAACGCCATTTAAAAACCATTTCAAATGTTCAAAATTCTAGGTCATCACATTTCCCCCCTTAAAAGAATTTTGCCCCGAAATTACTAGTTAAAAAGAATGATGCTTAACCCGTTTATCATTTTCCCAAAACCATACGGTTTTATTAACTTGCCAAAGCAAATCATTTTATTAAAGATTATTACTTGAACCAACTTTCCAAAATATTTCATAGTTTTCAAACCACATTATTTTCTCGTCAAATCAAATTTAAATTCAAATCAAAATTTTAAATTTCCAAAATTTTCTCAAAATTTTTCTAACTCCTTAAATTTTTGAAAAATTTCGCTAGCGTCTTCTTTGCGCGGCTAGCTCAGCACGACTATAAAATGGCACAACGGGCCCCCCGATTTCAAAAGAAAACAAAAGGCCAAGTGGGGAGATATGAAAATCATCAAATTTCATATAGAAATTTAAATAATACCTTTTTCGAGCAAATTAAATTTTCTTCGAAGTCAAAATCCTAATTAATCTTTTTTCCTTTAACACATCTGTATATCCCGCTTATCATTTTGCACATTCCTTTGCAAAATTTTGAATATTTCTTTCTTTCAAATCCGTACCATGCACTTATATCATTCGTACACAATATCAAACCCCGATCGCTCACTCGATCACACAATTTCACTTCCGAACTAGTATCGTCCACCCGACTTCCTAGTGCGGACTTAGATCTTGTTTCTTGATCAGAAAATGTTATTCTCCTTGCATAGCCGTAAACTATGATAGAGAATTTCCAGAATCAACCAAAAATCCATATCCAGGTTCGTCTTCGAAAATCGAGTGAAAAATTCCAACTCGGATCGATATAACAGTCTCAAAATTATGTGCTCGAATTCTGGATCAAATCGCTATGCGAATAAAATAATATATGTACATCCTACGTATTAATTCCAATTGAATATTAGATATATCAAATTCTTTTATTCACATTGATCTTTCATTCCCTTATTCACAATTACCATTTCACAATTCCAGTTTAATCTTCATTCACTTTTTAATTAGAATATTTTCCTCAATTCCAAATTTTTACTTAAAAATTTCACCATTTGTTTCTTAAGTTCGATATAAGTATTTTTACATACTTCTTATATTTATTTTCAATTCACCACTTTGGTTTATATCTACTTATATTTAAACTGGATCTCAAATTCCATATGAATTAAATTTGTCTTTCATTTATAATTATTGAATTCAATTCATTTCAAATCATATTAATTTTTCATTCCTTCAATTAGTTTCACTTACTAATTTTATTTCAATACTTTGCTTTGTTTATCACAAATCAATTTCAATTCCAATTCCAGATCTTTTTACTTACAAATTCAAAATGAATTTCAACATTCAATTTCACTTTCATTTACTTGCAATTGTAAATTCATTTATTTGTTCAAAATTTTATTTTCCATCTTAATATGTTTTATTTCGTAACTATTTTTATCAGATTCCAGAGTCTTTCCAATATTTCAAAATAATTTTTGAAATTAATTATATCCAAAACCCTTAGTATTTCCAAAACAAACCCAACTTTTGCAAAAAAAAATATTCTAAAACTTTTTGGCAGTAATTCCTCTTTTGGAAACCCAAAAATGAACACCGACGACGTCGCGATCATCAGCGGAATTATTTTCCTATTTTATCCCTGTCAACTTGCTTTCATCCTTGCCTATGCTAATTGGGGTTTGCAATTCATTTTCTTGCTTTGTCCATATCAATTCATTTTTTTCGGTCCCTTGCTGCAAAGAAAAGTCACACACTACAACATTGCTTTCATTTCATTTTCGTTCCTGTCAAGTGGAAATATAAGGCACGCATTTCTTTGTTGAGAGAGTGTTCTTACTTTGAATTTATATGTCATGTTGCCTTGAAACTATGGACAGCATTTCTCAATTTGATAAATGACCCTGAAAATACGCTTGATTGCATTGTTTTGAATTGTTTTCCATATCATCTTGTTGGTATGGTTTCGCCTCTGTAATGACCCAATTTTTCGATTTTCGAAAGTTGACATCAATACGTCCACTATATTAATGCCAATAGTCGAATGTCGGAAAACCGAACCATTAGGGTTAAATAAGAAGAAGATAAAAGAAGAAACAGAAACAATAACAGAATCTCACATTTGGCAGCGGAACAACAAATAATAGATAAATGAATAATTTTTAAAACAAAGAACTATATATGTTATTACAATACATCATCAGAGTATATACAATACAACACAACAATGGCAACCATTATAACTTGCCCACATGAAACTGAACTTGCACCAACCCAAACGCATCGGATAATACATAGTAAAGTGATACGCCTCGCCATCTAGCTTGCCTCCAGATCTCTATAGCAACTTTCTGACTTCGCTCCCGAATAACTGATAACCTGACTCTAGGCTGCCTGTGTGGAAAATTATAGGCACCCAGAGTTTAGAAAGGGAACAATAAACTCCGGGTTAGTCATAGGACTGGTGTGAGATCTTAAAAACAGTTATTTCCACAAAGGAAGGAAAAGAAATCCGCTATGCTTTCGAAAAATGAAACTACCATAAGGCCTCCCGCCACACACACAATGTAAATGCAGAATTGGAGGAGATTTCTCCTTATGATAGTCAAATACGCTTGATATGCAAAATTCTTTTTAATATTTTCATTAGTGCATAGGGTGGAAAACATTTCGAAAAGATAATACTAATCTTAGCCAGCATAGACATTTCGCCCTTATGCCTACAATAGCTACCATGTTCAATAGCATGTTAACGCCACATTCCATGGCAAGTTATACAAATAAAAATCATATGGAGCGTGTATTGCTTCTTTGGATTTACAACAAATGGTCAGGCTAAGGAACTTCACATTGCCACATGGTTACGACTCTGGAGGTACACCCCGAGAACTTAACCAACTCTCTGCCAACACAAGACTGGGTTACCACTTTAACTAGGTAACTATTGACACGAGTATGACATCCCTCGGTCGTTACCAACCTTTATCCGAGGATCCTCAACACTAACAACCACAAAGTAATAAATTTGCAGTAACCACATACGTCAAATATCTTGGCTCCATACCGTGATACAACCCTTTTCCAGAAGGAAATGGACATACGCTCAGAGGGCGCTACCCTCAAATAACCTTACCGCATCCATCCTGTTTCGACCATTTTCCGGTTATGAGGTCCGACGAGGTCTCATCCACAAAGCTACGCTTTTCACAAAAGTCTTGATTCGATCTACAAATGATCGGCAGCACTTCGTATGCCACATTACCGAATTGGGAATGTATCACTAGTAACCATCAACTACATAACCTCTGAGCTCGTACATCTCAGAGAGGGGTGTTAAGCTAAGAGAATAAATTCTCCGTCACCAACAGAATTGTATTTGATAGAATCCAGCTTTACATCTCAAAGTGTAACGTCAGACACACATCCATACAAGTCCGTTCCGGGATCGAACGGAACCAAAGGCACTTCAAAGAAGCCCTTGCAAATCTGTATATTCACTAATCATGTCCGGACTCCCCATCAAAAAAGGTGATAAAATCTCTATACCGAAGCAACTCAGTGCAGAGACATTCGACGGTAATCCTTTCGCTTTCGAAAATACTCGGTCTTCAACACCATCTTCCAATGCAGTCCCATTTTGTCATATCATCATCCAAAATGGGTTTTATGACACAAAGTCCTTTCCCGGCTAATCCGAATAACAAGCGCTTATTTTAAAAATAAGTGTTACATTTAGATTTCAAATAAATCACAACAAACTTCCACTTTGATCTTTTAAACAAAAGATCCATCACAAAGATTAGATGTGGTTTTCGAATAAACATTCGGCATCCGACCTCCGGTCGCATCAAAATTCAAATGCCATTTGATAACCAATATTGATAGTTGGTTATTTAACTATCAATAAATATTCACATCAATCACCAGTTTTCAAATAATTTTCCCCCAATTATTTATTTTCAAAATATCTTCGCAAGATATACTTTTAACACTTTAACCATTTGAAAACAAATTTCAAATCAATTTCCTCACATGGAATAAATTTCCAAATATTTATTTCTACTGAAAATATGCGGAGTCCGGACACTTTAAATACTTCAAATCATTTATCCAAAATATACTTGGAAACATTTAGAATAAAAATTATTTCTAAATGTTTTATTAAATATTAGCTATGGAAACGTTATACCAATATCTCATGTAAAACTTCAAGTCCAAAACTATTTTTAAAATAAAATTAGTAGATAGGGTATAACTATTTAAATATCCATTTTCTAAAACAAATGTCAATTAAATCTTTAAATAATCACTTCTATAATTAATTTAATAATATTCACTTTAAAGAAAAAATAATTTACAAAATAATTTCTCCAACAAACATTCCTTTTAAAGCCAACTTTGAAACTTTAAAATTATATTTATAAGCTACTTTGAACATATACTCGGCTTTCAAGGGAAAATACACTTCCCTTTTCAAAATAGTCCATTTAAATCAATTAATAAATCCTTCTTGATTTATTTAATTTACATACCAAATCCGTAAATTTCTTTCCACATCTTTAAAAATAAATCAATATTTATTTTTAAAATAAATTTCCCTTTCCTTTATAAATTCCCATGGTGAATTTAAATTTCCAAATATCCACTGATATACGATTTTCAAATTGATTTCCAAATATTCATTTTCAAATACCAAATCAAATTCTAAATTTATTTCTAAAATTTATTTCAAACACCAAATCAAATTCTGGTATTGATTTTCCAATTATTTCAAACATCAAATTAAATTCCAAATGGATTTCCAAATTTATTTTAAACACCAAATCAAATTTCAAATGGATTTCCAAATTTATTTTAAATGCTAAATCAAATTTCAAATTGATTTCTAGATTCATTTCCTTTTAAAATAAATTCCTTTACTTTTTCCAAACTATTTAAAATCCTAGATTTAAATAAATTCTTCAACTTTGAATCAATAGTACCCAAAATCCATTTATTAAAAAAAATTCCATATTTTGGAATTTATTTGATAGGATTACAAAAAAATCAACCTTAACCCTTTAAATTCCTTCTTTTAAATTTATTCAATTCCCTCGAATTTATTTACTTAAATTCTTTAATTAAATTTCCAAAAATCCAATTTTTATATTTTTGGTATCCTACAATGCCAAAAATATATTTCTGGTATCCAAACCAGAATTAATAATTAAAGATTAATTTACAAATGATTAATGATTAATTAATCAACTTATAAATGTTGAAAGGATTTCAAGTTTGGATTGTAAATTGTTTTGAAGGCTATTAATGATTATGGATTAAAGATTTATGAACTTTGTTTCCAAAATAAGAGGATGTCATGGATGTATCTTTTGTATAAAAGATTTGAATTGTTAATTGATTTGAAGGCCATAATTGAATCTTTGTGGAAGATTGTTAAACTTTGTTTTGAAATTGGAAAAGGGTATCTTTTGTATAAAAGGTTTGGGATTGAAATGGAATTGTTTTGAAGGGTTATAAATGAATCTTTGTGAAAGATGGGTGAACTTTGAGAAGTAAATCTTTTTGTTTAAAGATTTGAAAATGGTAATTGTTTAAACCTTTTGAAAGAAAGGTTTTGGATAATAAGTTGTGACTTAACTAAATCCATATATCCATATGATTTTAAATATTACGCTCATTACTCGGTTTAGCCAGGAGAGGACCTTGTGTCATTAACCCATTCCGAATAACGATACGACGTTATAGACAGCATTTGAAGACCGATGGTGAACACCGGATATTTTCAAAAGCGAAAGGATAACCCGTCGAATGTCTCTGCACCGAATGGCCCTCGGTATAGAGATTTGATCACCCTTTGTGATGGGGAGTTCGGACGTGATTAGGGATTATCTGGATTTGCAAGGGCTTCTTTGGAAGTGCCCTCGGTTCTTTTCGAACTCGAAACAGACTTGTATGGATGCGTGTATGACATTACATTTTGAGATGAAAAGCTGGTTTCTATCAAATGCATTTCTATTTGGTGGCGGAGATTTATTCTCTTAGCTTAACACCCTTCTTTGAGTCATACGAGCCCAGAGGTTATGTAGTTGATGGTTACTAGTGATACATTCCCAATTTGGTAATGTGGCATACGAAGTGCTGATGATCATTTTTTGATCAAAGCATGGCTTCTGTGAAAAGCGTAGCTTTGTGGACGAGACCTCACTAAACCTCACTCCCCGAAAATGGTCAAAACAGGAAAGATGCGGCAAGGTTGCAGGGGTCGCTACCCTAGGGTATGTCCATTCCTTCTGGAAAAGGGTGGTATCATGGTATGGAGCCCAAATATTAAACCTATGTCGTTACTGCAAATACATTACTTTGTGGTTGTTGGTGTTGAGGGCCCTCGGATAAAGGTCGCAAACGACCAGGGATGGCATATCTTAGGTTTTACTCCCGAGAAAGAAGCAAACCAGCGTAGTGTTGGCAGAGAGCCGGGTAGGATCTCAGGGCATCCCTCCAGAGGCGTTCCTATGTGGAAATAGGAAGTTCCTTAGCCTGACCATTTGTTGGAAAATCCAAAGAAACAATACGCGCCTTGTACGGTTTTAGTTGTATAACCTGCCATGAAATGTGGCCATAACCTGCTATTCAACATGGTGCTTATAGTAAGCATACAACGAAATATTGTATGCTGGCTAAGTTTAATATTATACTTTCGAAATGTTTTCCACTATGCACTAATAATAATATCAAAATGGTTTTCACGTATCAAGCATTTTTTACTATCATAAGGAGAAATCTCCTCCAACTCTGCGTTTGCATGGTGTGTGCGGTGGGAGGCCTTATGGTAGTTTCATTTTTCAAAAAACATTGGGGATTTCAATGTTTTAAATTCCTTTGTTGTTTGTTTTAAAGATAAAACTGTTTTTATTTTGCTCATACCAGTACCATGACTGAACCGGAGTTTATTATTCCCTTCCTAAACTTTGGGTGCCCACTGTTTTCCACACGGGCAGTCTGGAGTTGAGTATTTCAAATAATAAAATAGTCGGTGTAGATTCGGTAGCTTTCAGTCTTTGGGTATCTTCTTTAATCTTTAGATGGCTGACCTTGCTTAAGTCATCGATAATGGTGGTTCGAGCTTATTGGATTGGAGTACTCGTAGCTTTTGGGATGAGCTTTGGGTTTGGAGCTGCAGATTATGGATTCACTCTTCATCGAAGATCATATTTGAGTTATCTCCTCCGTTATTACCATTTTCCGTTGTTGTATATTTATCTCTGATATTGTTGTCTCTTATTTTATCAGATATTGTATTCATTGTTGTATCAATGACATTGTTCTTTTTCTTCCGCGTGTTGTTGAACTTAATGTGTTATAAGCTCCGGCGAATCGGATTGAATGTCTGAATCTGTAGCATTCGAGTACAAGTGAAGTACGGGTGTCGATTTTCGAAATTCAAATTGATTTTTAGATTCATTTCCTTTTAAAATAAATTCCTTTATTTTTTTCCAAACTATTTATGATCCAAGTTTTAAATAAACTCTTCAACTTTAAACAACATTACCCAAAATCCATTTATTAATTTTTTTTCCATATTTTGGAATTTAGTCGATAGGATTACAAAAAAATCAACCTTAACCTTTAAATTCCTTCTTTTAAATTTATTCAATTCCCTAGAATTTATTTACTTAAATTCTCTACTTAAATTTCCAAAAATCCAATTTTTATATTTCTGGTATCCTACGATACCGAAAATATATTCGGATAAACCATAACCTTCAACAATTTCAATCATAAATATAATCATACACAGATTATAAATAAATCCATACACAATATTGAAACAAATTCAAATATTTGAGGAATCCAGTTGGATCCCTCCAACCTATTTCCCTGCGTCCACAGATGTTAGCACAACAATTAAATACCAATTCCACTTCGAGGTGGAATGTCGCAGTATATGGTATTATATGAAATCATCCGCTATTATGCGGCACATAGGGTCACATCCGCTATATAATGCGAGAAATCAATCTCTCCAAATATATGTGTGTGTGTGTGTATACTAATATATATTCTACCACATTTAAATCGTCAATCAATAACTAAAGTTGCAATTCAAATTTGAGTGAGAAGATCTCACCTTTAACTATGCATGCAACCCATTTTCATTCCAGCTTGATTTCATGATTTTTGAACCTTGTAACAAAAATTATACAATTTTATCAATATTCGAATAAATGGAACATTTAAATTCCTATTGGATAAATTTAATTAACTAATGATTTTAATTTTTTAGACTAATAATTTAATTTTAAACTAATAAATTTCCTTCTCTTTTATGTATATAATTTTTTTTGTTTATCTATAGCTTACTGTAAAATGTTTATATACATATTATTTCTTTTTAATCTTATATGGATATACTTATATTAAATCAAAGACCAATACCTTACTTCCCCTTCCCAAGCAACACCGAAGAACCCAATATCAACTCGATAATCAAAAACTCCCTCAAGATTGTCTTCAGAACCACCTCGTGATATCATCGCGCATCGCCACTGTCACGAACACAGTGCGACGCCGCATCTCGTGCTCGCATATCTTCTCGCTATTGCACGTGCTCCCAATCGACATCGCTGCCTCTTTGCCACTACGGCCCCGCGAAACCCCACACAAGCCGCCACTAGATCTCGAGCTCGATGCTTTCACTGAGAAGGACTAGCACCCGCTACATCGGATTTGGTATCCAGACTTGAGAGCTTGAAGAATTCAGATTTAGAGACAATGACTCGACAAACAGGTAGAAGACAAAGAGCTGAAAGAAGCCAACAAGAAGGAAGTCGAGAGGCATACTCTGGAGCTGGAGAAGGACAAGCTTCTATCTACATTACCAGGGACGAGATGGAAGCTATGGCAAATTCGTTACATGAGTGATTGTTAAAGAGTCAATAGGATATGATGCAGACTTTCTTTGAACAAATAAGAGCTGCAGGAACACAGAAGTTAGGATCCACTACAGCTACTGCGAATATGGAATAAGGAGCTAGGTTTGCGGAACCCAATGGAGGATAGAATACAGAGCCATAAGGCAATCAATAAGGGCTTGGGGGTAGGCCCATAGGATCTGACACTAGAAGACCTTTGGATGGAGCACAACAGGCTAGAGCGAGCACTAACGTTAATGAGCCACATGAAGAAAACGTACCATAATGACCTCGAGGACCCGGGCGGAAATTTTTGACAGACAATACTGGATTAGCTGAGATCATTAGGAGAACTATGCGTGGAGGTTTGACCGATAAAGATTTGGAAGGAGTGAACAAGAGTCCGTTTACTTGGGAAATCTGGGTAGCTCGAAATCCACCTGAGTTCAAGCTACCTAACGTGGAGGTATACAATGGCAAGGCTGATCCAACAGATCATCTGATGAGATACACCAGACACGTGGAAGTGCTGGGGCATCGGAGGAAGTTATGGCTCGATGTTTCCCTTTATACTTGACGGATATTGCTGCGATGTGGTTCAGGCGGCTGGAAGAAGGATCCATCAGAACGTGGACGGAGTTGGTGGACAGGTTTTTGGGGAAATTTCGGGTTCACATCAAGAGGACAAAGAACGTGATGACACTAACGTCAGTCAAGCAAAGGATGGATGAATCACTTAGAGCTTTTCAAAGTCGGTTCAATGCGACGGTTGCTTTGGTGGATCGGTCAGATCGATCAATGGTTCTAATTGACCGGGATGTTACGAAATAAGTAGCAATCCACTGGCAAATGGAAAAATCATTTACACGTATATGGGGACGGAGATGGCCTCTAGGCATGCTCTGAATGGTGATAGACCGTGATGTTATGGTTTGTGAAATCTTTTTTCCATTTGTAGGTTGCATACTCGTTTTTCTGGTTTGGTTTTGGAATTTGGTTTGAACTCTTGGTTTTGTTTGCTTTCTGGATTGGATTCTCGTTTGGATGATTGTTTTCTGTTTTGGATGTTGGTTCGGATTTCTGATTTTCTGATTTGACTTGGATTTTGGATCGGATTTTGATTGTATTTTTGTCTGGATTTTTGTAAACAGTCATCGAGTATGGATTATACCTGGCAGGGGCGAGTCACTATGCCCAAACATGGTAAATTGACTTATTCAGGTCGCTGAGTATGGACTATGCTCAGCAAGGGTCCGGAGAGACCAGGATTCGGCCTAGAACTTAGGCCTTTTATTATCGGTTATTATTTCAGGTCGTTGAGTATGGACTATGCTCGACAAGGGTCTGGAGAGACCAGGATTCGGCCTAGGAATTAGGCCATGTATTATTAATTGTTATTTTCAATTCGTTGAGTATGGACTAGGCTCAACAAGGGTCCGGAGTGACCAGGATTCGGCCTAGGACTAAGGCCCCCTATTATCGATTATAATTTTAGGTCGTCGGGCATGGACTATACTCGACAAGGGTCCGGAGTGACCAGGATTCGTCTTAGGACTTAAGCCATGACATTACCCAGCGTCCAGGGACATTGGATCATGGTTGTCAACTGTGGATTGCGCTTGGCAAGAGCCCAAAGAGGTTAATTCAACGTTCAGGGACACTGGACCAAGGCCGTCGAGTGTAGATTGCACTTGGCATGAACCCGAAGAGGTTACGAATTCGGATATTGACCCGAAGAGGTCATGATTCGGTTATTGGTTATTGGATAAGGATGGATAAAGACTCGATTATCGAACACATCTTCTCATCACAAGGCATGTTTTGGGAGGCAAATGTTATACCACCTTTTGGGTCAAGGCTGGAATATTAACAAATTGGCAAGGAAGGATGGATATCAGAATTGAAGATCAATTGGAAACAAGGCTGCAACGATGTTGTTAAAATTTGGCTGAGCTCCGATTGAGACAAAATCGATTGGGGATGATGATCAAGGCTAGGAGAGGGTGCATTTCAAATTTCAGGTCAAGCGGAGTTCGTATGCCCAAGATATGAATGGGCTAAAATGCGTAAGAAATGGTTTGTATCGATGCATTTCGCATCGATCGATATTGGTTCGAATCGATCAGGATGGGGACAGGTGGTGCACTTCGAATCCATGATTTTGTATCAACCATAGGAGCTCAGTTCGAATCTATCGGCTCTACAGACCTCTGTCATATCCACCAGGTAAGGTTTCGTTCATATCCATCTATCGACCTTGTTCGTATCTGTGCCCCGTTTCGTATCCATCGGCTTACACCTTCCCCGTATCGATCCTGCATACATCATCCAAGATCGCTTCGAATCGATCAACATGTACATGATCGATGCGAAACACACTACAAGCATTGATACGAAAGTACGCACTTCGATGGACATGGATCTAAAGTACGAATAGGGGTCGAGGTAGACGAATGCGAATGAAAAGATGTGGATGGATCTGAGTGGAGTTCAAATAGGAACGACTCGGTCGACTCGGCAAAAAAGGTGGAGTGATCCAAGAATCTCGCACCACGTCGCCTCATATGCACGTGCCTCGATCGAGTCGAACAGGAGGGATATGAAAGCATGGATTCGAATATAACAGGCTATGGAAAATGTGATCTTGCATCGATCATATCTCCTAAACTGTAGGTCCAAATGCTATGAAATTTTCACGGGAGCTTACGTACAGCTTAAGAATATTCCGGCCAACTTTTGGGTCAATTGGATGATTTTTTGATCGATAAGAAATCGGTTCGTATCGATCACGAATCGAGTCGAAACTTTCCGGGATCGATCGCATGTTCCCACTCACGTGCTAGAAGGAGTCTCCCAAAATTTGAACGCGATATCAGCGTCTTACACCTATAAATAGCCTCCCAGAGCCAACAAAAGGAGGATCTTTCGGCTATTAGACGTCTAGACTCTGCCGGATTCAATTTTGTACTTCACCATTGTTGTATATATGAAATCCTTTATTGTAATCCGCTGTAATCAATTGTAACTAGCGAAGAAAATCAATAAAAGATAATTACTTGAAGTGGACGTAGGCCGGAGATACCCAAACCACTATAAATCTCATGTTTTTGTTCTTTATTTCTGGATTGTTGTTTGTTGTTGGCTTAGATCTGTGACTTATACTCGAATATTGTTGATTAATATTCATGTATTGGTGCTTTCACGGTACTCGGGGTTTGTGACCAATTTTGGCACAAATAATCGAGCTCAATCGAACGAATTTACGTTTGATCCCCTCTCTGATTTGATTCGATCTCAGACTCCCCCAATACCCTTACGATTTGGTTTTGAACGGAATGGGAAAGAAAATTTGATCTCAATTTAAAGCGAACGAGCGGCCATGTTCGAAAAAATTTCTTTTGAATCTTCTGTTATTATTAAAAAAAAATTATTTTGAACGAAAAGGTTTTTGTTCATTTTCTTATTTTTTGAACGAGATACTCTTTTTTTAATTTAGGACGCGTGTTGCACGTTTTGACAAGAGTTATTGGGAAGGACGCGTGCTGTTAAGATGGAAACGTGTATAACTTGTCTTGTGAAGCATTTATTTATTTTTTTAAATTTAAATCGTTTAGAAATCGAAGCCTAAAATTTAGATCTCCTGTCGAGGCTTACGCCTAGGCATTCATAAGGTTACACGCCTATTCCGAACGTAATGGAAAAGGTTTCGAGTCCAAATTTGATCGTATGGAGAAGATATCTTTTTGAACCCAGATATTAAATTAAATTTTGATAAAATTTTCAACGCGTTTGCTTATCGTATGGCCAAACGATCACTCCAAACACTACGAAAAATGAAATACGATAATAACACAATATTACGGATCTAATGAAACTAGTCTTATCGAATTCTGAGACTATGCCTAGGAAGGCTATTTTTAAATATCGATTTAAGGATATAAATTCAAAACGGAATAAAACATTTCCAAATTCAATTCTTAAGCTTTCATTATCTTCAATATTATCAATATGAATTTCCAAGCCATCAAATTATTTTTAATCGGCTTAAAAATCAAGATTCAACATTTTACCCAACTTCAACAAATTAAATTCAATAATCTAATTGCCAAATTCATAGTTATATTTGAAATTCAAGTTAAACTAACATTCAAATATTTAAAATCAATTAAATATTTCCAATTTCAAATGTTCAAAATTCAGGGTCGTCACAGCCTCCATGCGTACATTTTTTTGCAGCCTTTAACTCGATACTACAAAAATTTATGTAAAATCATTTCCTTTTATACATAAAAAATAATTTGGATAAAATTATTTCATTTTACCCCATTTTTAAAACAAAATCGTGTCGAATTGTTCTATACATGTGTTTAGAGATCCCTATCAATAACGTTAATTACTTGTATTGACCAGAATCCATATACCACTCAACAAACCAATCATCATAATATAAAACAATTTTATATTCACCAAAAAATACGCGCTCATATCTATTATTACACTCAAAATCATTCTAGAGTACTACAGACTTTATCTCTAATGAGTAATCCCCATCATAGCCAAGGTTGTCGCTTAACCAAATTCTCTGATACCACTTTGTAACAACCCATTTTTTGACTCTCGAAAGTCGACATCAATATGTCCACTGTATCAAATGCCGGAAAACCGAACCGTTAGGGTTAAAGAAGAAGAAACAGAAGCAATAACAGAATCTCACATTTCGCAGCAGAACAGCATATAACAGATAAATGAATAATTTTTAAAACAAAGAACTATATCTATTATTACAATACGTCATCAGAGTATATACAATACAACAACAATGGCAATCATTATAACTTGCCTACATGAAACTGAACTTGCACCAACCCAAATGCTGCGGATAATACATAGTAAAGTGATACGTCTCGCTATCCAGCTTGCCTTCAGATCTCCACAGCAACTTTCTGACTTCGCTCTCGAATAAATGATAACCTGACTCTAGGCTGCCTGTGTGGAAAATTATGGGCACCTAGAGTTTAGAAAGGGAACAATAAACTCCAGGTCAGTCATGGGACTGGTTTGAGATCTTAAAAATAGTTATTTTCATAAAGAAAGGAAAATAAATCCACTATACTTTTGGATAATGAAACTACCATAAGGCCTCCAGCCACACACACAATGCAAACGCAGAATTGGAGGGGATTTCTCCTTATGATAGTCAAACATGCTTGATACGCAGAATTCTTTTTAATATTATCATTAGTGCAAAGTGTGGAAAACATTTAGAAAGTATAATATTAATCTTAGCTAGCATAGACGTTTCGCACTTATGCCTACTATAGCTACCATGTTCAATAGCAGGTTACCGCCACATTCCATGGCAGGTTATACAACTAAAAACGTACAAGGCGCGTATTGTTTCTTTGGATTTCCAACAAATGGTCAAGCTAAGGAACTTCCTATTGCCACATGGGTACGCCTCTGGAGGGATGCCTCGAGAACTTAACCAGCTCTCTGCCAACATAAGGTCGGGTTACCTTTGTAAGTAGGTAACTACTGACATGAGTATGCCATCCCCCGGTCATTACCGACCTTTATCCGAGGATCCTCAACACCAACAACCAAAAAGTAATAAATTTCAGCAGCCACATAGGTTAAATATCTGGGCTCCTTACCATGATACAACCCGTTTCCAGGAGGAAATGGACATACCATCAAGGGGCCCTACTCCCAAATAACCTTGTCGCATCCTTCCTGTTTCGACCATTTTCGGGTTGTGAGGACCAACGAGGTCTTGTCCACAAAGCTACGCTTTTTACAAAAGTCACGCTTCGATCAACAAATGATCGGCAGCACTTCGTATGCCACATTACCAAATTGGGAATGTATCACTAGTATACCATCAACTACATACCTGAGCTCGTACGTCTCATAGAAGGGTGTTGCTAAGAGAATAAATTCTCCACCACAAATAGAAATGTATTTATAGAATCTAGCTTTACATCTCAAAGTGTAACGCCAGACAAACATCCATACAAGTCCATTTTAGGATCGAACGGGACCGAAGGCACTTTAAAGAAGCCCTTGCAAATCCGAAATTCACTAATCACGTCTGGACTCCCCATCGCAAAAGGTGATAAAATCTCTATACCGAAGCAACTCAGTGCAGAGACATTCGACAGGTAATCCTTTCGCTTTCGCAAATATCTAGTCTTCAACACCATCTTAAAATGCAATCCCATTTCGTCGTATCATTATTCGGAATGGGTTTTATGATACAAAATCCTCTCCCGGCTAATCCGAATAACGATCGCTTATTTTAAAAATAAGTACTACATTCAGATTTCAAATAAATCACAACAAACTTCCACTTTGATCTTTTAAACAAAAGATCCATCAAAAAGATTCAATGTGGTTTTCGAATAACCATTCGGCATCTGATCCCCCGTCGCATCGAAATTCAAACGCCATTTAAAAGCCAATATTGATAGTCGGTTATTTAACTATCAATCAATATCCACAACAATCACCAGTTTTCAAATAATTTTCCCCCAATTATTTATTTTCAAAATATCTTCGCAAGATATATTTTTAACACTTTAGCCATTTAAAAAAAATTCAAATCACTTTCCTCACATGAAGTAAATTTCCAAATATTTATTTCCACTGAAAATATGCCGAGTCTGAATACTTTAAAATAATTCAAATCACTTATCCAAAATATAATTGAAAACATTTAGAATAAAAACTATTTCTAAACCCTTTATTAAATATTAGCTATGGAAACATTATACCAATATCTTATATAAAACTTCAAGTCCAAAACTAATTTTAAAATAAAATTAGTAGATAGGGTATAACTATTTAAATATCCATTTTCTAAAATAAATATCAATTAAATCTTTAAATAATCACTTCCATAATTAATTTATTGATATTCACTTTAAATTTAAAAAAAAATTACAAAAATAATTTATCCAACAAACATTCTTTTTAAAGCCAACTTCGAAACTTTAAAGTTATATTTATAAGCTACTTTGAAAATTTACTCGGCTTTCCAGGGAAAATACACTTCCCTTTTCAAAATAGTCCTTTTAAATCAATTAATAAATCCTTCTTGATTTATTTTAATTTACATACCATATCCGTAAATTTCTTTCCACATCTTTAAAAATAAATTAATATTTACTTTTAAAACAAATTTCCCTTTCCTTTATAAATTCCCATTGTGAATTTAAATTTCCAAATATCCACTAATATACGATTTTCAAATTGATTTCCAAATATTCATTTTCAAATACCAAATTAAATTCCAAATTTATTTCTAAAATTTATTTCAAACAACTAATCAAATTCCAGCATTGATTTTCCAATTTATTTCAAACACCAAATTAAATTCCAAATGGGTCTCCAAATTTATTTTAAACACGAAATCAAATTTCAAATTGCTTTTCCAGATTCATTTCCTTTAAAATAAATTCCTTTATTTTTTCCAAACTATTTAAAATCCAAGTTTTAAATAAATTCTTCAACTTTAAACAATATTACCCAAAATCCATTTATTAAATTTTTTTTCCATATTTTGGAATTTAGTCGATAGGATTACAAAAAAAATCAACCTTAACCCTTTAAATTCCTTCTTTTAAATTTATTCAATTCCCTAGAATTTATTTACTTAAATTCTCTACTTAAATTCCCAAAAATCCAATTTTATATTTTTGGTATCCTACGATACCAAAAATATATTTGGCTAAACCATAGCCTTCAACAATTTCAATCACAAATATAATCATACACGGATTATAAATAAATCCATACACAATATTGAAACAAATTCATATATTTGAGGAATCCAGTTGGATCCCTCCAATTTGTTTCCCTGCAACCACAAATGTTAGCACAACAATTAAATACTAATTCCACTTCGAGGTGGAATATTGCGGTATATGGGATTATATAAAATCATCCGCTATTATACGGCGCATAGGGTCTCATCCGCTATATAATACGAGAAATCAATCACTCCGAATATATATACTACTATATATTCTACCACATTCAAACAGTCAATTAATAACTGAAATTCCAATTCAAATTTGAGTGAGAAGATCTCACCTTTAACTATGCATGCAACCCTTCCAACTTGATTTCATGATTTTGAACCTTGTAACAAAAATTATACAATTTTATTAATATTCGAATAAATCGAACATTTAAATTCTTATTGGATAAATTTAATTAACCAATGATTTTAATTTTTAGACTAATAATTTAATTTTAAACTAATAAATTTCCTTTTCTTTTCTGTATAAAATTTTTCCTGTTTATCTATAGCTTACTGTAAAATGTTTATATGCATATTTTTTTCTTTTCAATCCTATGTGAATATACATATATTAAATCAGAGACCAATACCTTACTTCCTCTTCCCAAGCAACACCGACGAACCTAACATCAACTCGATAATCAACAACGCCCACGAGATTGTCTTTAGAACTACCTCGTGATATCATCGTGTATCGCCACTGTCACGAACACAGTGCGATACCGCATCTCGTGCTTGCATATCTTTTCACCGTTCCATGTGCTCACAATCGACGTCACTGCCTCTTCGCCGCTATGGCCCCGCGAAACCCCACACGAGCCTCCACTCGATCTCGAGTTCGATCGAACGAATTTACGTTCGATCCCCTCTCTGATTTGATTCGATTTCAGAGTCCCCCTAATACCCTTGTAATTTGGTTTTGAACGAAATGGGAAAGAAAATTTGATTTCGATTTAAAGAGAACGAGCATCCATGTTCGAAAATTTTTCCTTTTGAAGCTTCTGTTATTATTAATTTTTTTATTTTTAACGTAAAGAATTTTGTTCGTTTTCTTATTTTTTTTGAACGAGATACTCTTTTTTTTAATTTAAGATGCGTGTTACATGTATTGACAAGTGTTATTGGGAAGGACATGTGCTGTTAAGATGGAAAATTGTATAACTTTTCTTGTGAAACATTTATTTATTTTTTAAATTTAAATTTAAATTTAAATCGTTTAGAAACCGAAGCCTAAAGTTTCGATCTCCTATCGAGGCATGCCCCTAGGTGTTCATATGGTTATACGTCTATTCCGAACGCAATGGAAAAGGTTCCGAGTCCAAATTTGATCGTATGGAGAAGATATCTTTTTAAACCCAGTTATTAAATTAAATTTCGAAAAAAATTTCAACGCGTTTGCTTATCATACGGCCAACTATCACTCCAAACACTACGAAAATTGAAATATGATAATAATACAATATTACGGATCTAATGGAAATGGTCTAGTTAAATTCCGAGATAGTGCCTCGAAAGGCTATTTTTAATATCGATTTAAACGATATAAATTCAAAACTAAATAAAAAATTTCCAAATTCAATTCTGAAGCTTTCATTATCTTCAGTATTATCAATATGAATTTTCTAAGCCATCAGATTATTTTTAATCGGCTTAAAAATCAAGATTCAACATTTTACCCAACTTCAATAAATTAAATTCAATAATCTAATTGCCAAATTCATAGTTAAATTTGGAATTCAAGTTAAACTAATATTCAAATATTTGAAATCAATTAAATATTTCCAATTTCAAATGTTCAATATTCTGGGTCGTCACGGCCTCCATGCATGTACATTTTTTGCAGCCTTTAACTCGATACTGCTTTGTATATATAGTTTATAATATATCTAACTGTGTGTGTTTTGGTCCTTATTTTTGCAAAAATAGCCTGTCATTTCTTTTTTGAACTTTCCTTTTGCTTTAAAGAAAAACACTTACCATTCTATTATTATTTATTGTTTTTCATCCCTATATATGTTACAATATGGGTGTAAATTTCCCTAATTAAAGAAGCATCATTGCTTTCATTTAATACACTCTGTCCTTTTCATTTAGTTGCTTTGAATTGTTACATGTATAAATTCTTATCACTTAGTTTAAGAACTGCCTTGATTTTGGTTCCTGCCAGTTCATTTTTTTACATTGTCCTTTGTTTCTAAGTATAGGAAAATACTTTCTTACCTTAAATAAAACATCCATGTTAGTTTAATTGCATTCTTGCCTTGACTGTTTCATTTTTGTACAATGGCTTTGAAATGTAAGGTTAGTTTGTTCGTTTTTAAATACCAATGACTTAAAATTTTCATCCCTGCCATGTAAAAGTATCCCTATCCTTTCATTTTTATATATATTATTATTGTTTTTTTTTTGCTTTGAAATTCACATATCCATGCAAGTACTCTTGTATTGAATAAATTCGTTCATGTCTATGCTTACATGTGAACTGCACTTTATCCTTTTGCATATATTTGCATCCATGTTATGGCTTGTACATGATTTTAACGGCCTATACATGTAGTCTATCTTGATTTTTCAAAAATGAGGCATTTTTTGATTTTACATCACTTTATAAATATATATATATATAAAAGTTTACTTCCCGTTCACGTAAGGGTAGCATAACATGACTTTTCAAATGTTGATATATATATATATATATATATATATATATATATATATATATATCCACCGATATATATTGCTTTAAAATATGTAGTTTGACTTTGTTATGTATTTAAATTTCGAAACTTGAATGTACCTTGACCTACTATATCAATTTAATCGCCTATTGCCAAACTTAGCTTGAAGCTCCAACCATTTTAACAAATAACACTACTACAAAACAGGTCATTTGCATCGGTTGTTTACCCCCCTTTTGCATCAGTTCAACAACCGATGCATATGCAACCGATGCAACAGGCTTAACACTTTTGCATCAGTTCTGAAACCGATGCAAAAAGATCCTTTTTGCATCGGTTGTTACTAACAACTGATGCAAAATATCATGGTTGGTTGCTTGGACATAGCCCCATGTTGCATCGGTTGTAATGAAAACCGATGCAACTAATCCCTCTATTGCATCGGTTTTTTATAACAACTGATGCAAACTAATCCCTCTACTGCATCGGCTATTTATACCTGATGCAAAAAAACCATTCTCAGATACCATTATTACACTACTCAAATAGACTATATATATATATATTATTGATTATAACAAACAATTATTGCATGCAATATTACTATCATTCAAAATTAAATTTGATGGCAAATACATAATCATATTTAATAATTCTACAAAAGAATGATAAACATAAATAAATTCCACCGTACGTAAATTCACTGATCCGAACCACTTCACCAACATCTTCTACACCACATCACATCTCTGCCTATCCAAATGCACATCACATCTCCTTGCCCACTTCTCAACTTCATCTCCACTGCCTAAACATCACAGTGCTGCTACCATTTCCTTCCACTGCCTTTACATCCACATTGTTGTTACATACATCCAGTAAACAACCACCCACTGCCTGAACATTTACAACCACACTGCCCTGCCACCAAACTGGGACCACTTCCTCAACAAAAAGCTTCTACCTACCTAATCACCCCATATCGCCTGAACCCATACATTCATTACCCACCTTCCACACTCCTGCTACAACAGTTCCATACATTCATTTCCATTCATATCAAAATCTCCTCTGCACTGTTTTTGCACTGTCAACAACCTTCCAAACTCCTGCTGCAACAATACCACCACTACTAGAATTCCACCACCCTGCACATCCACATCACCTAACTGACATATACATAACCCTGCATACTTCAACTTACCAACCATATTCAAAACTTTACTGCCTTAAATCACTTCTGCATTATTCATACATTATTCCTAACAAAACTGTTACATCGCTCTGCCTTCCACTGTGACTGCAATTCAAAACCGGCATCCATAACCATACCCTCACTGTCAAGAGAACCACACCCACCACCTCAACTTGCTACCATCACATTCATCCCCTCCGTACTTTCAAACTGGACACTTCAGTGCAAATTCCTTCATCACCCCTTATGCAACACTTCAGTGCAAACAACACTCATTACCCCTCACTCCTTGCTGCCAATTCAATTACCCCTCACTGCCAATTCAATTCACTCATTACCCCCCACTCATAATCAATACAAACTTATACTTGACTGCCATCCAAGCTCAAACTTTCTTACTTCAGTTCAACAATCCTTCATCAATATCAACCTGTCAACAACATCAGTACTTCACCTACAACAACTTGCTCACTGCCTAATACAGCAACACACAAGCTTACCACCTACCACCTCTGCAAACTCCCTCATATCACAAATACATCAACTGCTCCATATAACCAATACAGTCACTGTCCATTTCCCCTCCTTCATCTGTGCACATATCACAGTGCACATCCTTGCATGTGCATCTACTTCATATTGCACAACAACAAAAAATTGCTGCATAATATTGTTAAAATTATTTATAACGTGAAACAAATTAAAATCTCAGAAGAAGTATTTGACTTTTACTTTTAGTTTATTTTTTTCAATCCATAATATTGTGTAGTAAGACAACATCAAAGAACAGACTTGAGAACTGAGAGAATGACAATATTTTGGTTTGATTTTAGACATGCTTGGTCTCTGAAAACTGATGTTGTATACACTTCATATCAGTGTCTACGTTCTAGAGCAACATCACTATGTATAACTTTGTTATGCTACACAAATTTGTATCAGCTATCATGTACTTATATAAAATAATATCAAAAAAACTGAAATTGAAACACAATTTACGAAATTTTCAAAACAGAATCAAAATTTTAAAGTTTTTAATTTTTAAAATGGCCGAAATGGATCCAAAAACCAAAATTTTAAACCTTAGACCACTTAATAACTGACAACAAAACTGTGTTAGTTTCTATGATGTTTTATTACATGTGTGTTTCTCTGTAACTAAATACATGGACAAAGGCTTACCCTGTCTTGTAAGTGAGAGGATGGTGTTTTCCACCACAATAAACCTCCTAATGTTGCGACACCGAGGACCTGGAATATTCTTAGCTTATCGAATGCCTCATGCCTCCTCTCTTTCACTCCTCTTCTTAAATGTACACTGAACTGCACCCACCAGCTATTGCTCCATTTCTCCTTCTTCATTGTTACTGCATTAACATTGAAGTTCAGCATATTAGTGCAAAACTAATGAATCATGTATTATAGTACAATGGTGAATAACGTTGTTGTAGCTGTAATTGTTATTGCTATGATCCATAGCGAGTCCACAAAGCTCTGATTTTAAACTTGTCGCTATGTTTTTGTCATATGCAGATACAAGCTCCTGTCTCACAGCCTTCTGCTCATCTGCCATGCTTTTCCAATCTTCTGTGTTTTGTTTAGAGTTTGGAGTGATGCCTGTGTAATCATGGTAACAAAGTTAATATTACTGTTTTAGAAAGAAAAGGAAAATACTTATAGTGATATTATTATCTCACTTTTGGTGCACTTTTACAATTTGAATGTAAAGAAAGTCATAAGTGGTTTAAAAGTTGCAGAATATATTTTTGAGACATAGGACCCTACCATATATGTATAACCGATGCACTTTTTTCTATACTGTGTATACTTTACTCAAATGCCTATTTCTGTCTCCGTCAATGCTAGTTTGAAAAACACACAAAGAAAACCATGTATAATTCATACAATCATCTTTATGCTGCCATCATTTATGTACCTATTTCATATTGACAAATATAAGTGGTCACCAAGTGTTAGTGGCGCTAATTCATGGCCTAATTTGTTGCTCAGGATTGAACAAGACATTTTCTTTTTTTTGCCTATTCTATGAACACCATGTGCATGTTTGCAATAAACTATTTAACTAGAGAGGATTTACCATTAGCTAAATCTAGAAGAAGATCAACTGGATTGACGGTAAGCGGTGAAATAAACCCAATAGAATCAAAATATCCTAATGCCCTATAATAACAATTATTTTATAAATCTAGAAAATAAATTTTAGAATTATCCCAAAAATGATAGTTACAAAACAGTGCATTTTAAACTAGATAGCATAATAATGATTTCCATTAATGTCTTCAGATTTCCATTGTTGTTTTAAGATTTCCATCGATTTGCAACAGTAGTGCCTGCAATTGAGTTGCTTGCAAACCATGCACTGGTCCTAGTGATGAATTTGTAGAGGTTACTTATTTTCAATTAATCATCTTGTAAAAAATAAACGAACTGCAAAGTTTCTTGACAAACATCTTATTCTTTGTGTACTCAATAGGTATATGGGGTTGTATGAAATGTGTGTGATGAAATTGTTCAAATAGTTCTTAGGCCAAGAGAACTTGATATAAAACGTATCCTAAGAAATCGATAAACTTGTTAAGACATGTGCAGTACCTTCAAAGTAAACTATGTAGTTTTTTCTCAATAAAGCCAACAATACTCAATTGCATATATGATTAATTACTACCCCCAATCTTTCATTCCACCATTTTTTAGATAGTGGCTGCGACATTTTTTTTAACTGTCAATTGACATGAAAACACCCATTTTAGTATTTGTTCTCTTATATTACATACTTGTGTGTGCAAAACTGTTTTTTAAAGGTTCCAAAAGTTGATTTCCAAGTCATTTGTGCATGTCTGAACAATGGGTGTAATAAAATGGAACGTATGCCTCAGCAAAATACAAAGATATACTCATTCGCAAGCGGTGCGGTCAAATATGCATGGGCTGGGTTCTAGCCCAATACCAAATATCAATATGCACTTATAAATACAATGTGATAACGTACAGAATGGGTAATCAAAGTGAGAAATATCGTTTACACCTTTGTATCAAATTTCTGCAATTCAATAGATTCTTTCTTTACTTAAATTCTTTCAGGTGTTCTTTTGACATATCTTTTTAAGCTATATTGCAGAGGAGTGGTTATATGAACAGGAAGTGAACTTATGCTTAAAGCATATTCTATAAATCTCATAAAACTGTATACATATATTATTAATGTGATTTTGCTACAAGATTGAATAATCTAGCTACAGGGAGTTTATATATACTGTACCATGTTGGATGATCGATTTACATGATTGGTATCATTTTGAATTGTGTAGTTTTAAAGTATGACAAATGTGGTAATATGATGCAAATATTTTTCTTGTTAAACATACCATAATTAACCATCTTCTCACATAACCCTCTGCCATCAACCATTTCTAAACTGCCACCTCTGCCTGCAGTATACTGAGCTCCATACCACCGGTCATCACCCACAACTGTGCCACACCCCCATAGACCAACTTGTACCTGAAATACTCTCTGCCTTACATTTTCATATCACTGCTCTGCCTGCATTGCCACTGATACAACCATTCACCGACAAACAAATTTTACGGCATCACCAACTCACCCCACATCCAAACCATTGATCACTAAATATAAGTAATGTGCAAAAAATGATTATTTTTTGTTTAGTTAACAAATATAAGTATAACATATATTAAAGGATCAATTGGGACCACTTATGCTATTATATCTCACGTAAACAGGATCAAAGGCACATAAATCGTAAAAATTTCTTGAAGTTAATAAAGAATATTCAACTGAGCAAGAACATGAATACCTTTAATCCAGTTGCGACGAGGTTCAAAACGATAGGTAGTTCCATCTCTTCTTTTCTAAAAGAATACTCTTTTCTAGCTACCTATTCTCCATCTGAAATCTCTATCAAATCTGAAATATAAATTAGCAACATATTTTAGCAATTTTTGTTCAAGAAGAAAGAAGAAAATTGGCATCGTTAGAAGATTTCAATTTCTAGATTTCCATATTCGTACTTCAAAGGTTTTACTAAACGTTTATAATATCCTTAAAGAACACTTATTCTAGAAGTAATGGTCAACTTAATCTTTGATTTAAGTGCATTCAACTTATCACTTTGACATGAGACTATCGGAAAAGCATTGACCTCACCAATAGCAATCCTGATGACTTGTTTATTCAGATATAAATATATTAGTTGTCACCAAACTTGATTGATGACTTCATTTATAACTGAATCTGTATCATGATTGGTTGTCCACAATTATGATAGATAGAAACCTATAAATGTCCATAAAAAAACCCGTATATTTTTCTGGGCTGTGGTACATATTCAAAATATTAATATAGGGGTTGATGCATGTTTCCATACTAGGTACCAAAAAAGAACTAGTACAGCTATTGATTTCTAAACACTTATAAATTGTTTAAGGACATTCATCTTAAAGTTATATGATTTCTTATATTGCTATTTTGTTCAACTATCATAAATATGTATGCATACCCTGGATAGTAAGGAGTGGGAATAAGGAAAGCATCTTCAGGATCAGCCAGGCAAAATGCAACAAGTTCTTGAGCTCTAGTAGCTCCACCACTCATCACTATTCTTTCTGGATCAAATTTTGCACTTCCACCCCTCACTTTCTCCATAAATTTTGCCACTGCATGTAGCAGATTATACTAGTATTAGCATCTGCAAATTCACAATAATACATTAATGTCGATGGACATGGAATAGGATGAGTTCTTACTTGTTTGAAAGCAGGGAGGCCATGATAGTCTTGAAAGTTAGCAATATACTTGAACTCGGAAACACCTTCTGTAGTGCAAATGGAAGCCTCTGAATCGTTCTTGATCCAATCCTCTATCAAATCTTGACAAATTTCGTTTTCTGCTAAACCCATTTGAATGACTCCTCCGACATTATTTGTTAGATGAAATGGGTCGTTTTCATATGCTTTCCATCCATCAAAGTATGACAAGTTTTCTCCATGTCCATCGTTGGTTGCAATTTTGGAATTACCTCCAGGATTCATCAGCAAATCCGCAACAAAAGATTTTTTTTGGGCATCCATCGGATCCAATTGGGAGCAAAACGAACGAACAGTGGGAAGTCTTTGGTGCCGTCGTTAAATTTTCTGATTTACACTTTGGGAATTGGGTGAAGAAGATCCATGGGAAGTGAAATTTTATGGAACTGCGTTGATATCGATTTTTATTTATTTGAGATGCTCGGCCGTGGATTTCTTATTGTAAATCAATTTCGAGTTTGCTGCCATCTTCGCCATCAAAATTTTCAAAAGCTTCGTTTCAATTTTTTCTTCTTTTGTTCGATTTTGAAAATGAAACGAAGGGGATGACACGGTATTATTATTATTATTAATTTGGTATGGAGCCAATTTTTCATTATTTCCCACCTAAATTTCATATTGCCATCAATTGCATCGGTTGACTTTAAAACCAATGCAACTAAAACAATTTGCATCGGTTGTTGGTGAGAACTGATGCAAATTTGATTTTTTTATTACCTATTGCTTTCCCCATACCAATCGCATCGGTTATTAAGATAGAACTGATGCGAATAGTTCTATTTGCATCAGTTTTTACTTCAACTGATGCAAATGAGGCGAAGCAATATGCATTTTTTGTACTAGTGTAAATTATATTACAAACACTATATACAATAGGTAATCAAAAAAATTCAAATTATATATAAAAAGGTTCTTTTTATTTTTCTCTTTATAATTATTTTTAAACAAACAAAAAGAATTTAAAACTCTTTTATTTTATTGAGTATTAATTTTAGATTTTATTGGATTTCATTATTTCTATGAAGCAAAAAATTTTAATAAACGATTGAATTGTCGGATTTGTATGGGACATTCCTTACAATTCTTTCGATTATTACAATAACTTTTTAAATAATGTTTGAGTGGAATTTACTAAGTTTAGTAAATATTTGAATTTACTAGCCGGTGTAGGAAGTTTATTTAAATTCATGTAATTACTTCAGCGATGGTAATCAACACTTAGAGTTGTGTTATCTTGGGGTATTCTGATTTTTTTAATGTGCCAATAGATTCCTCAGAGGTAACAGCTTGTTTTTAATCGGCCTAAGAGCTGATGGATTCTTAAATTTGGGTAGGAAAACTTATATTGTATTGGATAGGTTTATGCTAATGTATTATCTATATTCTTCTAGATAGATATTTACATGCATCATAGTCTACATTATTCTAGATAGACTATAACACTTTAGCCATTAGGCAGTCTCGACATTATCTGTATTCTTCTGGATTAATAAATTCACTTAATCTATATTTTTTTGAATAGAGTTTATATAGGAGATAATATCTACATTGTTTTGGATAGATATTTCTACATTGTTTTGGGTAGCTCCTATATAAATATGCAAGTCTGTGTTGTTCCGAATAGACTTTTATGTTGTACCGTGTTTCAGATTAAAGAGGATTACCATTTTATTTTCATTAATGAAATGTTTCTTCAGGGATTCTTATAGTTGGACGTTTTAATATCATTTTGGGCTTTGAATAATTTTTGTTACTGTCACGACATTTTAAATGATAGTCTATGAAGACTTGAGATGAATTTACGAAAGTGAATTTTTTTTGTTATGCATTACTGTTCATATATATATTTTTGTGTGTATGTGTGTGTGTATGATGCTTGGGCATGTTATTCGATATGACTTATTATTTATGGTTAGGTCGTATATTTTGTTAACATGTATACATACATATATTGTTTGATCATACCTATTTGATATGACTTATTCGGTTGTGGTTAAGTCATATATTCTTGTTCTTAGTATCTCACTTTTTGATATTTAAAGATAGTCTGACCCCAGTGTTATTTGATGCTCGAGTCTAGCCGAGACTTTTTAGGTTACAGGTAGACCCATGGATGATTGAGCTAGCTGGGAGATATACTACATTGAATTTAGGTTTTTCTCATTTTAGTCATTTTAACTTTTTACATATGTGATGTACAATTAAGTTAGAGAATTGAACAAATTTTATTATGAAGTGAGTTTAGGGTTTCAATTTGTAAACAGTCAATTGCATAAGTTATGAGATTTACTCCTCCATTGTGATCTGTGTATCTTTTATATTTCATATTATATATTGGTATGAATATTTTAAATCGGTATGTCTATTAATTTGTATTAATACTATACATGTCAAATTTTACTTCCGACATTATGAAAAGGTTTAAATGACGTGTATGTGTTAGTACAAAGATATGTTCACATTTGATTGTCCTTAACAAGCCGTATTCTCAAGCTTAGCAGAAGGCATTACTTGTAATGTTCTTTGCTAATCTGGTATCATGGTGGTCTTGTTACAACTTGAATTTATTTTTATGGGTAAATGGATTATTTAGTTAAATGCATATTTGGGACTTAGTAAAATGCTAGCCCATTATCAAATTTCAAGTAATCTAATTTCCTAATTCCTAACTCATCTTAATCCCACTCCTACATATATTATTTATGTTAACTTCTTTTGTAAACTAAGAAAAGAAAAGAGACAAGCAAAACCTAGTTTGCCCTAGTTTTATTCTTACAAATCAAAGAAATTAGCATAAATCAAAAGAAGATAAGGAACGAATTCTATTCTCCTTCGCTTATCTATTAATGTAGTCAGTTAAAATTAGTTAGTAAATTCTAAAATTTTGGTCATAGGGGCTGTTTGTGGATTTTTGGTGATTTAGAGGAGTTTTGAGTTCTAGAGAAGAAGTAGTAATAGTATTTCAATAGTTAGTAGATTAGCCAGCCTTTTATCTCAGCCTCTTCTTCTACTTAGCAAATTTTAGGTGAGTGAAACTCTCACACCTATATGCTAATGACTGGGTGATTTACTGTTGGCCATAATTTTTTTGTTGTCGAATTGTTAAGTTAAAAACTGATTTATATAGAGAAGTCAATTTCTGTAATTGATTCATGAAAGTTGCTCACACGAATACACCTAGCATACTATTAGTTTTGAAATGTAGCCAAATGCCATGAAGTAATTTACTCCATTCAAATGCCTTAAATCATTCGCCCTTCCTATGTTGATATAGAGACAAGCAATTAAGAATCCTTTAAGTGTCCTTTATTTGCATTTTACATTTATAATTTGTTCATATACAAAATATGCTTGCGTTATAAATCCAAAATGATCTGACATGGAACAGTGTATTTTTTCATTAGTATGATAATTGCCTTTGTTATAAATTATCTAATTTAATACATTAGTATGATCTGCTTTTCAATTCATATAGTACAACATGCTTTTCCATTTGCATGCTTTCGAACGTTTATTGACATGGGATATGTTGTCCCAAAGATTTGTTGTATATAAAGTACCATTTCAAAAAAAAAGTAGTTGATTTTATTTTTATGATTATATGTTGTAGGTGATGTAGGAGAATAGATTGGAAGGATGCAACAGGGTTCCTTATCACTGCGATTTTATTTTCATATATATGTTGTTATATGATGTTCTAGATGTCATCTTGATGTTTTTGATATGATTTGACTTACTTACTGCTATGGTAGCACTGATCCTTTTTCTGATATTTTAAAATAGAGAAATTGATGATTCTGATTTGAAAAGGATTTTGGAGTGATTTTAGAAGTATTGATATGTTTTATGATTTTTAAATTATTAAAATATCAAATTTATTTTTAAATAAATAAAATTTATTATTTTTGATGTTATAGGAATATAGTTTTGAGAAATACTTTGATTTAGGGACTTTGGAATAAGTTTATATAAAAGATCTATTGAAGTGAGATTTTACAAATGAGAAATAAATTTATAGTTGAAATTTATATATGTTTAGAAAATGGTATTGGAGTTGATTTATAAATTGATTTATAAATGATTGAAGAAATTCATTTTATAAATGGATTTTGATGGTAAAATTAGTTTTATAAAAGAATGGTTTTATAAATAGATTTTGTAAATAAAGTAATTTTAATAAATAGATGTTTAATAAAATTGAAAGGAGATTTGTAAAATGGTTTTATAAGTATGGATTTTTATTTAAAGGAATGTTGAAAGTGATATTTTGATAGAGTTAAATGTTTTAAAAGTAAATTATCTTTTGGGGAAGTGATGGTTCCAAATGGAGTTAAATGGTTTTGGAAAATGTTTTAAAATGTGTTAAGTAACGGAAACATAGATTTCAACATCCATTGTTGTAATAAACTTTTCCAGGAAGTGAGAAAGGCATGGACTATAACATTGTTGTTATAGTGAATTATTTTCAAAAGGAAATGTTTTATATAGTATATGGGACTTATTTGTATATATTTTATCGAATTCCTATATTAATGTTTTGGGTTGGCATAACGATGTTTTAAGAAAAATTCGTTTTGACCCAATAAATTATGTTTCGACCTTCCATCGTGAAATACAAGAATTGGTTCTCATGATCGTACTAAAGGCTTGGTGGTGTAGGAGCATTGCTTCCTATAATTAACACCCGTCCGGAGGCGTATGAACTCTGAAATTGTAAAATTATAGAAATATATTTGGCATGCCTCCAAATGGTAGTGTTATAGAATAAACTTATACCGTTGATATGATTATATGAGAATATTTTCCAAGTGTTGAAAATGAAATGATATGTGAATATGCTTATACTGTTAAGATAAGTATATGGAAATGTTTTCCAAGATAGAAGATTTGAAATGGTTTTTGTGAGTACATCTTTTAAAGATAATTTGAAGTGAATGTTTGGAAAGTTATTTAATTAATGAAAGATTAATTAAATGGGCCTAGTGACTGCTTATGGTGCTAGGTATTGTTTGTTTCTTTGATAGTTAAATAACCGGTTATCAAATATTTGGCCTTATTATCATTGTTGATCCAGAGTGACCGAGGTCAGATTTATCCGAGAACCACTTCGGACCAACATGTGTGGAAGATATTGATATTTGGGATTTTCGTAATAAAGGACTGCTTTTTGATCGTTTGGGGATAACTCCCAATGTACACATAGTAGCAGTGGCCTCTTCATTATGAAATATCCAATGGAAGGACTATTCGCCACTAGTTCTATAGGTAATTTCCCACGGGATTTGGTAGGAGAGTTCCTTCGGTTTCATTTTGTCCCCAAACGAACTTGTATGGATGGATGTCAGATATTATATTTTTGAGATTACATCATTGACTTTTGTAAACGTAAATCCATTTGGTGGTGGAGAAGGCGACTTCTCTTAGCTTAACGCCCTTCTCTGAGACATATGAGCTCGGAGGTTGTACGTTTTTGGAAGTCAATAGTGATCGAAGGAATAACAATGTGGCATTCAAAGAGGAAAGTGATATGTGATATGTGAAAGGTAAATGCGACCATTGGCCTCACACCGGGAAATGAATGAAACAGGTTAGATGCAGCAAGGCAATATGGTTTGCAACCATTAGGATTTGATTATCCCCTTCTAGATATATTTCTTCCCACTGTGACATTTGGAATATAAATTATTGTGGATGTATGATATGAGGGCCCTTGAATAAGTTGGTAACAACCAGGGTGATGACATATTCTATACTATCTAGTGAGAAAGGTAGGTCGGTCTTGTGTTGGTAGAGGTGTAGATGTTCTGTTGACCTCATTTCATTCCTCTAGAGATGTACTGCTAAAAGTTAGTCCCTTCACCTTGTCATTTGTAAAGAATCCACTCTCCAATACGTGGCTGCCATTTTGTTTGTAGAGCTTAGTATGTTGGAATTTATTAATGGTAATAATTTCGGCTAGTTTAATTATTATTTATATACTAAACACTAGTATAATATAACACGATGTGAAATAAAAGGTTTGGGTTATTGTAAGGTATAAACCCATCCGTGTTTATGTGTGGGCGTATCTTACGAGATACCTTTGTTTTGATAAAAGAAAGTTTTATAATTTTAAACTAAATTCATCCGAGATGTGTTTTCTCACATAAGTTTACCATACCGATCCGCGTGTTCATCTCCTTCAATGTTGGAGTCAGACCGAGTATATTTATTGATGTAGATTTGGTGCTATGGAGCTTCAACAAGAGAGCTGGAAGTCATCAAGTAGTATTCACGTATATGTTTAAATTTTCGAAAATTGTAAGGACGGGTTATTATAACTGTCCAAGCTGATGATTAGTGATTGATTGTTATACTCTCATGGATGTATGTATATTATATTGCAGTTTCCATTTTATAAAGATCATTGATATGATATTATATGTTTTTCCACTGCAATTGTAAGATTCTGTAACTGTTTTAGTTTCTTTCATTTCTCTTTCTTCTTCCTCTATTCTTTCTTTCTCTTTTCTCTTCTTCTTTTTCTCTTCCCATCTTTTTTCTTGTTCTCTTCTCCTCTCTTCTGTCTTTCTCATCATTATCCGTCTTTCTATTTGGTTTGGGGCTGGATATGTGCAGTTATTGTCGACTCTAGATGGGATGAATTCGTGGGTCTTCACATGTGGTATCAGAGCTTAAGATTTCACAAACACCTAGGATTTGATGGGTACTCATTATGGATAGAGTCAGTAGTGCCCTAGATTTAATTAGAGTGTATTATATATATGAGCTTGTATTTGTTAACGTATATAAAAAAGTTTTATATCATGTTACTTTATCTGTTGAAGTGGTTTATGAATTCTAGGCGATATATGGAATGCCATGTTATCGATAGGGATTTCTGAACATTTGAACAAGACAAACCGACACAATATTATTTTTAAAAAGGGTAAATGAAATAACTTTACCTAAATTATATTTATATGTAAAGGAATAACTTTTAAATATTATAGTTATGTATACGTTTGGTTGTCAGTAAATGGCAGTATTCGATAATTATCATTCGTTGTTTGTGTAATAATAAAAGTTGTTCTTATAATATAACAAAGATAAACAAATAAGAAATGGTTTTATATAAACAAAGTGAAAAAAAGAGAATTATATATAAGTATAATAAATAAAAAGTGAATTTAAAAGAAATATGAATGGCACTAAACTCACTTTAGTCATTGGAAAATAATTCGGGTGATGACTACAGCATCATCAGTATTCATTTTCGAGTCTCTAATTGATAAATTGTTAGCATTAATAATTCTAGATTGAACTTTTGTTTTGATAAAACAAGTTTTGATTTATAACAATTCCAAGTTTGATTTGACAAATATATAAGAATAAGTTTTTGAACTTATAATTTGGAAATGGTATAAATAAGAAATAAGTTTACACCTTATGAATTTGAATAGGATAAGTAAATCCGAATTTTAAAATGGTTGAATATTTGGTTGAGCAAACCAAAGGAAAGTTGAATTGAGAAATGAAATGAAACCTAACTAAAGTTAAATGAAAGTGAATTGAATTTGATGTGTAATGGAATTTAACTAAAGTTAAGTAAAATGTATTGAAACGAGTTAAATGAAATAGAATTTTAATTTTCAATTGAATATGAATTAAGTGTAAAGTGAAATAAAAATCAGAAGTGTTGTATTAACATGTATGAAATAAACTTGAGTAATAATTTTACGGAATGGTTGTTAAATATTGTTAATATTAAAAGAAAATATACTAAATAAATTGTTTATGAAATGAAATTTTATTAAACATAAATTGAATTTAAAGTAAAAATTAATAAATGAAAGTTAGTTAATTGAATGTAAGTGAAATTAATATGAATCACTAAATTCGAAGCGAAGATAAATAAGTGAATATTAATTAAATGAATGTAAAAGAAATTGAATGGAAATAAATAAATCGGGAATAGGAATGGGATATAATAAGAAATCAATTTGGAACTAATACGTAATGTATATTTTTTTATTCGCATAGCGGTTTGATCCAGATTCGAACATACGATTTCGAGGTGATTTATACCGATCCGAGTTGGAATTTTCCACCCGATTTCTTGATGTTGGATCCTGGATGTGGATTTTTGATGGATTCTGATATTCTCTACCATAGTATATGGCTATGCAAGGAGGATGACGGTTATCTAATCAAGGAACCGGATCTGAGTTTGCGCTAGAGTGGTCTTGTGAATGATACTAGCTCGAAAGTAGAATTGCGTGATCGAGTAAGTGATCATGTATGGTTTTGCATACGGATGATATATGTATATCGTACGAGGTTTAATAAATATAAATATTGATATTTAAAAAATGTAAATTGATATAATTATGGATTAATTGGATGAATATTAATTGGTTGATGGTTTCTGTTGCTGCTTTTGTTGCATTTGCCATGTTATAGTTGTTATATAGTATATGTTATATATTGATATTAATTTCTATATACATGTTCTCATTGGTTATTGAGTGATTAGTAGGTGCGGATGATGTATGCTTCAAATTTGAAGCTCGCTTTCACATTATATTCGTTGTATATGCTCTCTAATATAATAAAAGGTACATAACTTGGATTGCATATCGTACTTTTATATTTTTTCCCTACGGGATGGCCCATCCTCTATGATGAGACGTATATTTGCGATATATACATTCTGATTTTACTACGATCAAACTGCGTAAATGAGACACTGGAGAAATTTTACGTAAATTTAAGGCGTTAGAAAAATTTTAAGAATTTTGGAAAAAAATTTGATAACTTAAAGTTTTTTATTTGAGTTGTAAATTGAAATGATATTAGTTGGTTTTTGAAAGTTAATTATGAATTTAAAAACTTAGAAAAGTTTTTATAAGAAGTTAACTAATGTATTTCGAAAGTTAATAGGTTTAAATGAATTTAGTAATCTAGTTCTAATGAATTGTTTTGAAAAGTTAAAGGGGTTTTGGTGGCATTTTCTTACTTGGTAATTTCAAGTACGAAATTCTTTAAAGGATGGGAGAATGTAACAACCTAGAATTTTGGACAAAAGAATTTGAAACATTCAGTTGGTTTTAAATATTCAAATGTTAATTTTATAAGTCGGATAACTTATATTTCAAATATAATGATTTATTTAATAATTAAATTGTTAAATAAATGGAATCTTGAATTTAATATGAATGAGAACGATTTTTAAAGTTGATTTAAATTCTATTTAAATTAGAATGGAGTTAGTAAACTTTTTAATTTGAATTAAAAGTGAATAAATAGAAATTGTAAATTTCATAATTTAATTAACGTGTAAAAATACTCATTTTTGACACTACCTCGAATTTCGACGAAATCAGTTTCATTGGATTCGTAATAGTGAATTATAGTATGATGTCGAATTTCGTGGCGATTGGACATATCGTTTGATCGTGCGATTTCGAAATGCATAGAAATTGATTAAAGGAATTTAATTAAAATAATTTGATTTTGAAAAGTTATCTTCTGTATATGATGGAATTGGCTCCCGATATATATTCCATTGTGTTTAGAATAGGGGTATAACATATAGAACGCCAGACGGTACAATTCGTTTGAAGTTAGGATTTTCATGGATGTATAGTGCCAGGTGAATTCAATAAATAGACCTCACTTTTTATCATTTGTAAAGCTAACCCTAGAAATAACTTTAACCGCCATAACAACATTTCCATCCGGTGGCCATTGTTGATCGAAGCCGTTAGAGGAAAAATTAGCCAACGACTTCAACTAGAGAAACGTATAGGGCACTGATACGAAGCTGGTATACGGTTGGATTGATGGATCGTTGGCCAAGGCGGCGTAAAATCACTTGTATTCATCACTGCAAATTGGGTTCGGCTGGGTTGTTTTTCCCACGATGGTGGCACAAGCGTGGTCGAGAGCTGGAGCAAGGGGCACTGGGGCGGGGGCACGGTGTGGGTCAGGCGGCGGAGGCTGGTGATGTTCGTCTGGAGGCGTGCGTGCGAGTTTGAAATATAGTTTATGCGCCTGGAAATTTTCTCGGATCTAGAGGGAAGAAGCTTGGAGGTTAAAGTTTAAACGTTATATTAATTTAGTTAATTAAAGTTTTAATCATCTCAAATGATTATTAACCCATAGCTTTCTGATGTGCACGTAAATGTGCATATATTTACATCTATATTTTATCTCTTTTTATTTAAATAAACATCATATTTGGGCATTCTAGCATGTTTAAAACCAAAATTCAATTATTTTCAAACCATCATATTTTCATCTTCATTCAGGGACAAAATTTTTGTGCTTGTGTCAATTTACGAATTTTATTTGGACATTTTTGATAATTTTTATAGGAATGTGGATGCATATAGATGAGGCTTATATGAAGATAAATGCATGTACAAATGAAATACAAAGGAATGAAGATGAAATAATTCAAGTTCAAAATCATGGAGGACCCCATCCACTTACCTGAATATACAATTATGAGCTAATGGACAACTAAGTGAATGTTAGAGCTTCATTCACAACAAATGATGGATTAATTAATGACTAATGGTTACTTGGTGGCCACGCTTCCTAAAGGGCAGTTTTGGAATTAGGAAACCCCCTAAAAATAGAATTATGCTTTTATGCATGTATATATGGCCCTCTTATGTACATGAAACCATCTTCTACTCTTTCATTTTTACTTAGAAAATTAAGAGATCAAAGTGTAAGCTCAATGTTCAATGAAATAAAAATAGCTTCTTAGCCTCTTTCTCTTCTCTTATTTACACGCTTTTACTTAGTTCTCGTGCTTTTATGCTCTTTCCTTTTCTTTGTTTATAGCTTAGATTTGCATTCATGCAAGTAGTGTAGCTTTGTTTTTATGCAAGTAATTAGTAGTTAATCTCTCTCTACCTTTGCTTTTTTTCATTTTTTTTGTCTTTTTAATGTTGAAATTTACTTGTTTTGCTTCAATGCCACAAATGTGGAGCTAAACCCCTTCAATTTAGCGGTAATGAAGCACTCAAATATTGTGTAATTTCAACATTTTATGATTTATGATCTCATTTGGTTTATGCTTCATGAAGTGGATTTTGATGCAAGCTTATACAAGTGGGTTTGATAGCTTCTTTCGCTTATGCAAATGAGCTATTCTTATTCAACATAAACACAAGTTGCATCATCATTTGCTAATCCATTTTTGATTGTGAAATTAAAGTAAAAATGAAATTTGATGATCTATATTACTAGTTACAATAGTAAATACATCATACTTAAAATAGCTTTTGCTTTGCCTTCGTTTTCATGAGAATTATAAGTGGGTTATTTGTTGTATTATAGTTTGATGGTTTGAGTTATGTTAATTAATAACATAAACAAATCATACTTATGATAAATACAATAATATTTCACTTAAATTAAAGCTAGAGATCATAAATTGTTTGTTTGTTGATTTGCAAAAATATGAAAGTAGATTTGCCTCTAAAGTGTTCTCTAGTTAAACAGTTTTTAAATCAAATTTTAATTCTAGTTTTAACTTCATTTTAGTTCTAGTCAACAATTTCTCCTCTATTTGGGCTAATTTGATTGAATAGATTTTTAAAACTCTCACAAATCCCTGCAGATCGACCCGTATTTGCCACGTACTACAAGTGTACGCTGTGCGCTTGCGGTTATTTTAATTTGAAATTTATTGGTAGTTTTCTAATTTGATAGAAAATTTACCGATAAACAAGTTTTGACGCCGTTGCCGGAGAATTGGTTTGATTTTTAATTTTTATTCTTCGAATTATTTCTTTTGTTTTATTTTATTGTGTATTTGTTTTATGTGTATGAATTTATTTTTTAAAAAAAGTGTTGTTTAATTTTTGTGTGAATTGTGTTGTGTGCTTGTTTCTAGTTTATTTTCATTTTGCAATTGCATCTTTTTGTATTAAAAAAAAAACATACACAAAAATTTAAAAAGAAAAATTTATTTCATTTTCAACATCATTTACAAATTCTACTTTGGTTTACAAATTTTCACTTTCATTTACAACATTGATCTCTGTTTCCTCCTTTACATCAGTGCACACAGTGTGCATAGCTGCTTCTGCTCAACCATCCACCCTCACCCCTACAACACAAACTCCATCAAACACTGTCTGCTCCAACAAAGCCATCCTTCACTTCATCAACATACAAACATTCACCCATTCCCAATACTTGACAGCAACCCCCCTGTTCTGGCACAGTGCACATTCACAACAACTCCACAGAGCAACCAAAAACATCACAAACCTCTCTGCTAACATCACATATAATCAAACTGTGCACATCAATATCATATGCAAACCCACTGCTCTTTCCCTCTTCTCTTCCCTGGCCATATACCTTGCAATATCTCCACTACAGTTCTCATCATCTCCAAAAACCATAACCAACTGCATGTAAACCATCATTTCAATTTCAACTTCATACCACCACTTCAACAAACCACATTTAACACAAGTCTGCAGAGCTTCACAATCACCATAACACATATCCAAACAAACTGCTCCTCCCCCTTGCAAACTGCTTACAGCAATCAAACTGCTCTGTTACCAGTCATCCAACCACCATACTCCTACACGTCCAAACAACCAGCAAGCATCTCATACCCTCACTACAGTCACCAACCTCCTTATTCCTTCCCTGATTGTCAAACAACCTGAAGTCTACCCACCAACTTCTAACCATCGATCACCATAGCAACATCATACCAGCCTTTGCACAACATTTCACTGCTTCATACAACTTCACCAAACCATCATCACACAAACATCACAAACCATTGCCAGTACCACTCCGTGACTTCCTCGACAATCAACAGAATCACCTCACCTCCAACTTGAACATCACTTCACCCAAATTCGATCGCATCACCTCACCCAATCACCAACTCCACTCGGAACCTCAACCAGTACCCCAATTCGCGACCACTTCGAAACCCAGAATCGAACTCCACCTCCTCACCGCAACCCTAAAAATCCCCAAAACTCCAGACATCACAAAACCTCAACACAAGTTGATTACACCTTCATCAACCAAATCACTCAGTACTTCCTCAATCCGTGACTTAAATCGGAATCACAACTCTACTGCGAAACCAATCGCCTCGAATCACCTACCGCTTCCATTATCATCGCAGCGAACAACTTCCACCAACCTCCTTTAACCAAAATCATTGTGTAATATTGCGAATTCAACTTTGTGAATTTTGTAAATCTTCTGAAGATGATTTCGTGAAAATTGATTTGGTGTGGTGTGATTCATATTATATGGTACTGGGTGGGAAGTTATTTCTGGGCCGTGGGCAACTAATATTGCTATCATTTTTTTTTTTGGACTTGATTATTTGTTTATTTGATTTTGTTTGGTAAAATTTTTCTTTTCTTTCTTTTTTTTTCAAAAACAAAAAATAAATTATTTGACTTGAGTTAGATTGTTCTTAAGTTGCATTTTTATTAGAAAAAAAAGGGTTTTCGTTTTCACTTGAATAAAAGCTTTACCTTTGTTTTCTTTTTAAACCGTAAAAAAACCAAAAAAAAAAAAAAAAGAAGAAATATTTCCCATTTCTTTTTCATGATTTTCTTTTTTGAAACCTTTTCTTTTGTAAATTTTTATTTTTTTCTCTTTTTTTTCATAAATAATCAAATATACCAAAAAAAACAAGTTGCTTTCAATTGTTTTTAGTTTATTTGTTTTGTTTTTAGTATTTTAGTTTCTTCGTTGATAAATAAAAAAATTATATATCTTGTTTTAAATTTCAGGTTGCAAAAGCAGAATATCAGAAAGAAGAAGTGATTGCCAAAAATAATTGCTTAGCTTGCTTGCCAAAAAAAAACCGCTTAAAAATAAATTCTACACGCTCTGCTATCGTACCATATTCCCTTGTTTTTATTTTGAATTGCATTGCTGGTTGCTTGCATTTGCATTTATATATAAAAAAAATCAAAATCCAAAAAACCAAAAACAAACATCATTTTAGTTGCATTGTAAATTCACGTCTTTTTGCTTTACATTCATCTCATCTTATTTTCTTTTCTAAGGGCAATACCCCAATTCACATAAGGTGAGAGATTTCATCACCCTTTCCTTAGCCCACAAATGCATTTCATCGTAGAATTTGACTAATAATAAAGGCTAGACGTTAGACCTAAGTGTGTCACGAGCTCACTTAGGGCTTAATTTTATCTTTACAGTTTTTTTATTTGAACGAGTTTATTTCTTGGTGTCTAGGCTACGACAGAATAATAACCAGTTATAAAAATTACGGTGATAAGTAAATATTATATTAGTTGTTCTTCTAAAGGTACTTAAACATTCGGTTGCATTGCTACGGTGATTCGTGGTACACCGATAACCCATGTCCGTTACCTGGCTGAGAAATATTTTTGTTGATTTAAAACAAAGTGTGATTATACAATTTTGGGTTAGGAGCTACTAAGGACAGAAAATTGTAATTCAGTCCTTTGAAGTCATTTAGTTGCATTAGTTCATGCATATTTAAAAAAAGCAAAAAAAATCTAAAATCCAAAATAAATTATAAATTTTACTTAACTTAGTTTCTAATCCAAAACAAAAAAGATTCCTTTCCTCTGGAAATTTTCAGTCAAAAACAAAAATCCAAAAAAAAATATATAAAATCTTTTCAAAAAGAAAAAAAAAACTTGAAAATTCAAAAACAAAAATCAATTTCCAATTTCTTAAAAAAAAAATCCTTTTGGTAAATATTTGAAAATTCAAAAACAAAAACATATAAAAAAAATTAAAAAGCCAAAAACAAAATCAAAATCAAAATTTTCTTTTGAAAATAAATCTCACTTGGTAAATAGTTTTCTTTCTTGTAAAAAAAGAAAAATTCAAAAAAAATAAAAGCAAAAACAAGTTTTCAAATCTTCTTTCATTCTCTAAACTCGTTTCTAACTTCTTTCTCTTCTCAACTTTCACTAGTGCATGAGTACTTGGACTCGTGACATAACAACGAATACTTGGATTCGCGACCCTTCTATAAACCGTTTAACTCGAACCGACAATCCTTCCGAAATGGCGAACGAGAATGCCCCTTGAACTCTTATGGATAGAATCTTTCCCGATAGAGTCTCTATTCTATCTTGCATCACGTACCGCCCCTAAGGGTAACCATTTCAAAATTCACTCGAACCATATTGCCACGCTTCAAAAATATGGCAATTTCAAGCATGATGACTCATACATTTTCTTGACTAAATTCGAACAAGTTTGCGCAACCATTAAACCCCAACAGCTTTCTGATAATGGAATCGAACTTCGATTAATCTCATTTGCTCTTACGGATTACGTTGAAAAATGGTTGTACAGCTTACCATCGATCTCGATTAAAACTTGAGAAGAATTTGTAAAAGCTTTCTTGAAAAAGTTCTACCCTTTGGAAAAAACAAGTAGAATTCGAAATGGAATTGTAAATTTTCATCAGTTCAAGGGAGAACCATTCGGAAAATATTTTGAAAGATTCAAAGAGCTATTGATAAAATGTCCATACCATAACTTTGAAAAATGGATGATTTTCCAAATCTTATATGATGGACTCGAAAAAAGCTCAAGAACCATGCTTGAATCAATGTGCCAAGGCAACTTTCTTTCCCAACATCACGATGATGCTTAGCAATTTCTTGAAAACCACACTGAAAAGTCATCCCAATGGGAACGTTCGAACAAAAAATTGATTTACTCACAATTGAGTGCAAACTCGATAGGATCTTCTTTTGGTTTGGAAGCTAAAATCGACGCAATGATTAAAAAATTCGATAACGTTTTCTCGTCAAATCAAATGAACCAAGTTTACCAACTGACGTGTTATAAATGCAACGATCCTAATCATTTAGCCGATCAATGTCCCAATTCTGTCGAACAAATCAATGCTTTCAATAAAGCCAAAAACGACCCGTTTTCTCCAACGTACAATCCTGGTTGGAGAAATCATCCGAATTTTGCGTGGAACCAAAACAATCCCAACACGAATACGATTCGTCCCAATTTTCAAGCATTTTCGAATAATGCTTCGAATCCTCCCTTTCAGCCCAATAACTTTCAACCAAACTTTGCGGGTCCGTCTCATAATCAACTACAATTATCAAATTTTCAACCAAATTTTGCTCATCCTAGCTAAGACGATAAATGTTTAACTTCGCTCGAGAAAACTCTTGAAACGTTGGCTAAGGCAACTACTCAAAGCCTTCAATCAAACAGCAATTTGCAAAATTTATTGACCACATATATGCAAAACACAAACCAATCAATTGCAAAACTCGAAATGCAAATGAGTCAATTAGCCACGCCTGTAAGCGAACGTGAACGTGGAACATTCCCAAGTCATCCCCTTTCAAATCCCAGAAATCAAAATGCAAATTCAAATCAAGCCCATGTTGTTCAAGATAGCAATGCCATCCAATTTAATGCTATCACAATACTACGTTCTGATAAACAAATCAATAATCAAGTTGTTAACCCAAACGATTTACCGGAAACCTCTCTCGACACTTCTAAAACAGCGAACGAATCTGAACAGAACGTGGATCCAAACGTTGAATCGAATACCAATCAAAATTCTTCTTCTTCTACTTGAGTAGACCCACCTACCGAGTATCATGTTCCATTTCCACATCATCTTCGACAAAAAAAACACTCAGACCAAATGGAAAAAATGTTGGAAATTTTTAAACAAGTCAAAGTTAACATTCTGGTTCATGACATCGTTCAACAAGTCCTCACTTACGTGAAATTTCTTAAGGACTTGTGCACCCAAAAGCGACACACTCAAGTGCCCAAAAAAGTTTTCTTAGCCGCCAATTTGAGTGAAGTCTTGTCCCAATCCATCGCGTTAAACAGAAAGATCCTGGCAGCCATACAATTTCTTGTACAATTGGAGATAATACGATTAACAAATGCTTGGCAGACTTAGGTGCGAGTGTCAATTTGATTCCATACTCCGTGTACAAACAATTAGGCTTAGGTGAGCTCAAACCTACAAAAGTTATGCTTCAATTCGCTAGTCGTTCGATTAAGAAGCCCATGGGAGAAATCAAGGATGTTCTCATTCGAGTTGGGCAATTCATATTCCCTGTTGACTTTATCATTCTTGAAACACAACTCGTGACAAATCCCTCGAGTCAAATTCAATTGATTTTAGGCCGACCATTCTTAGCCACCTCAAGAGCCTTAATCAATTGTCGTAATGGATCGATGAAAATCTTTTGGAATGACTTTGGATCCTAACATTTTCAATCTTGAAAGCTAATCAAATGAAACTCGTGACGAAACATTGGAAGTTAGTGCCATTCATGAAAACTTCGAAAACGAGACACTTTACCTTAATGACGAATGCGAAGCCGAGTATGAAAAATTGTTTTCCGAAATTCCCAACGAGATTGAATACAATCTTCCCTTTGAATCCCTTCAAGTTGAGTCTGAATCTCAACCCAACTCTTTGATCGAAAAACTCCCGAAGTTGGACCTCAAACCACTTCCCGATCACCTTAAGTACGCATACTTAAGTGAAGACGAAACGTTGCCCATCATAATTTCCGCAACTCTCTCTCTCTCTCTTGATCAAGAAACTTCGTTACTCTTTATTCTTTCAAAAAACAGAGAAGCGATTGGATGGTCGATTTCTGATATAAAGGAGTCCTGCTCTTGTTCAACATCGCATCCATTTAATCAATGATGCTAAGCCTGTTCGTGATGCGCAATAAAGGCTTAATCCAAAAATGGAAGATACAGTGCGTGATGAAATTCTTAAACTTCTCGACAATGGAATCATTTACCCAATCTCTGATAGTTCATGGGTTAGCCCAAATCACGTTGTACCAAAAAAGTATGGGCTAACGGTTGTCAAGAACGATTCAAACGAACTTATTCCAACTCGTATTCAAACGGGTTGGTGTGTTTGCATTGACTAACGAAAACTAAATGTCGCAACATGTAAGGATCACTTCCCCTTCCTTTCATTGACCAAATGCTCGAATGTTTTGCCGGCCATGAATTTTACTGCTACCTTGATGGTTATTCTGGCTATAACCAAATTCCAATCTCTCTTGAAGATCTAGAGAAAATGACTTTCACATATCCATTCGGTACCTTTGCTTATCGACATATGCCATTCGGACTTTGTAAAGCTCCAGCGACTTTCCAACGAGGCATGGTTGGCATCTTTTCCAGCATGATTTAACGCTTTCTAGAAGTTTTTATGGACGATTTCTCTATCTTTGGTGATTCTTTTTCCCAATGTTTACATCGCCTCGAGTTGGTTCTTAATCGATGTAAAGAAAAACATTTGACTTTGAATTGGGAAAAATGCCAGTTTATGGTCAAACAAGGCATAGTCCTTGGACATATAATCTTAAATAAATGCATTGAGGTAGACAAAGCAAAAATCGATGTCATTGCAAATCTACCCATTCTCAAATCTGTTAAGGACATTCGATTGTTTCTAGGACACGTTGGCTTTTACCAACGTTTGGTGAAAGACTTTAGAAAAATCGCTCGTCCTTTGACGACTCTTCTTGGAAAAGACGTTCCTTTCGATTTTAACTCTGACTGTATCTCTTCTTTTGAACGTCTTAAGAGAAAATTCATTTCTGCCCCAATTATTTACGCACCTAATTGGGATCTTACTTTCGAAATAATGTGCGACGCTTCGAACTTTGCTGTTGGTGCTATCTTAGGACAACGCATCAACAGGATCCTTCATGTCATTTACTATGTGAGTATTACTTTGAACGACGCTCCACTCAACTACACAACAACCGAAAAAGAGCTTCTAGCTATCTTTTTGCGCTCGAAACATTTTGTCCTTATTTGATAGGTTCACACATTACTGTGTATACAGACCACTCTGCGCTTTGATATCTCTTTGCTAAAAAGGATGCTAAATCATGTTTGATACGTTGGATCCTTTTACTTCAAGAGTTTGATCTTACAATCAAGGACAAAAAAGGATCTGATAATGTCATAGCCGGTCACTTGTCTCTTCTTCCGAACGCACCATCTTCTTTGCCCATCAATGAAAACTTCCCTGATGAAAAACTTCTTTCAATTTCTATCGACCTGTGGTATGCTGATACAGTGAACTACTTAGTCACTAAAGAAACTCCTTCATCGTGGTCCAAACAGAACTAATGCAAATTCATGTCCCAAGTGAAGTATTTCTATTGGGACGATCTATACTTGATCAAATATTGCCTCGACCAAATCATCCGACGTAGTATTCTAGATAATGAGATAAGGAGCGTTCTTTCATTTTACCACGATCAAGCGTGCGGTGGATATTTCGGTCCTCAAAAAACTGTGAAAAAAGTGCTTCGGTGTAGTTCCTATTCGCTTTCTCTCTTCAAAGACACATTTGAATTTTGTAAAAATTGCGATCGATGTCAAATGATTGGACGAATTTATCGACGAGATATGATGCCTCTAAACCCCATTCTTACCATCGAAATCTTTGATGTTTGGGGTATCGACTTTATGGGACCTTTTTTCAATTCTTTTGGAAACTTGTATATCCTACTCCCTGTTGATTACGTCTCAAAATGGGTCGAAGTTGTTCCGTGCAGGACCAATGACCATGGAATTGTTGTGAAATTTCTCAAAGAAAACATCTTTTCGACGTTCGGCACACCGCGTACAATAATCAGTGATAACGGAACCCATTTTTGTAACCATTCTTTCGAAACTTTAATGAAGAAATACTCAATAACCCACAAGTTATCCACTTCATATCATCCTCAGACTTGTGGGAAAGTTGAAGTTTCGAATCGTCAAATAAAACAAATCTTGGAGAAAACTGTTAACAAAAAATGAAAAGATTGGTCTTAGAAATTGACCGACGCGCTTTGGGCTTACCGTACTACGTTTAAAACAAACCTTGGGATGTCTCCATTTCATTTAATTTACGGTAAAGCTTCTCATTTGCCCATTGAAGTTGAACACAAAGCATTGTGTGCAATAAAGAACTTAAACTTTGATCTTGAAAAAGATGGCGAAAACCGAAAACTACAACTCAACGAACTAGAAGAACTTAGGAATGACGCGTATGAAAATGAGAAAATTTACAAAGAAAGAACAAAAGTTTTTCGTGATAAGTCAATCCTAAGGAAAACGTTTTCGCCTAACCAGAAAGTTCTATTATATGAATCGAGACTTCATTTATTTTCAGGGAAATTTAAATCAAGATGGACCGAACCATTTGTGGTACGAACTGTTTTACCACATGGTGCGGTAGAAATAAAAAACCCCAGGGATGGATCAATTTTAGAAATCAACGGTCATCGTTTGAAAACTTTCTTGGAATTGCCAAATAACCAAGAGGAGGAGCTCATGATCCTTCATGAGCCAAGCTACGTCTAGTAAGAATGTTAACCCTCTTTTGTAAATATGTACATATTTTTCCCCGTTACACTCATTATATCATGCATCGAATATGGGGACACAGTCAAAATTAAGTATGGGGGGAGTTTCATTTTCATTTTTTTTAATTTTTATGGGATTTTTTGAATTTTCATTTTCTTCAAAAAAATCTCAAAACTCCTAAATCTTAAAAATATTTTCTTCTTCCCATTTTGATTTATTTTTGAAGAAACACTATGGGATAAGTATAAGTTTTGGTTAATAAATTGAAATTTTTGAAAAAAAAATTTCTTAACAAAAATAAAAGTGAAGTTTGATTGCAAATAACAATGGTTTAACTAGTATATAGGAAGGCTAATCTATGTTAATTATGAAGTATGTTCTAATTGAAAATCTTTGTTTAAAAAGTGGTAGATTTAAAGTAAAGGATATAACATTTTTGTCTTCTAAGTTAAATGGTGCTAAGATGATTTTGCAAAACTCTCTCTCTTAAAAAATATATATATAAAATAATTATATCCAAAGTATTCGCTCTCATTTAAAAGTCCTCATGGTTACGCATGGGTGAATTACTTGGAATCTTTTGCTTTCATACTCATTTAAAAGTCCTCATGGTTATGCATGTATGGAACACATGTAAAAAAAGACAAAATAAAACCACTTATGGTTGATAGGTGTATGCATGAAAGTGTGTGCACTCGCCATGATCTGTACTACACTCACATAAGCTCGAAAGGCAAGGCATGGGTGGTATATCTGGCCTCAGTTTACCTGAGCTAGTGTGTAATTTTTCTTGCAAATAATGAGAGAGCAAGCATTTGAAATCCTAGCACTATTTTAACTTGTTATTGAAAAGAAATGAAAATACCACTTTAATAAACTTTGCTAATCAACTAAGGATCCATTTCATAATTACATTGTATTATCAACCGAAACAACTAGCTAAACTATGGTCTATCTGTTATGACAACTTGATTTTTATTGGAAATTTTGATGGATAAATGACTTAAATTTTCAAGACAATGACCAAAACTTGTATCTAACTTATTTATATCAATTTAAAAATAAATCCTTCATTTGTAAAGATTTTCAAAAACTCGCATTCATCTCTTTGTAAATAAATCTTACATTTTGTAAATATTTTCATCATGCATTTGGATTTTATAGGTAGTACCCGCTGAAAACCCTCACGAGACAACACTCATCCTATTGGGGACACCCAGAGGTTTAACGGCTTGTTGCATACGCTTTACGTAATCATGCTCCCTACGAAAATGGATTTATCTTAGTTTTTCCTTTATTCGAGGACGAATACAAGGATAAGTGTAGGGGTATTTGATATGCACGTAAATGAGCATATATTTACATGCATATTTTATCTCTTTTTATTTAAATAAACATCATATTTGGGTATTTTTACATGTTTAAAACCAAAATTCAATTATTTTCAAATCATCATATTTTCATCTTTATTCAGGGACAAAATGGTCATTTTTGTGCTTATGTCAATTTAAGAATTTCTGCTTGGACATTTTTCGATAATTTTTATAAGAATTTGGATGCATATGGAAGAGGTTTATATGAAGATACACGCATGCACAAATGAAATACAAAGGAACGAAGAGGAAATAATTCAAGTTCAAGTTCATGAAGGACTCCACCCACTTACCTAATATACAATTATGAGCTAATGGACAACTAAGTGGATGTTAAAACTTCATGCACAAAAAATGATAGATTAATTAGTGGCTAATGGTTACTTGGTGGTCACGCTTCCTAAAGGGTATTTTAGGAAGCCACATAAAAATAGAATTAGGGTTTTATGCATGTATATATAGCCCTCTTATGTACATGAAACCATCTTCTACTCTTTCATTTTTACTTAGGAAATTAAGAGATCAAAGTGTAAGATCAATGTTCAATTAAATAAAAATGGCTTCTTAGCCTCTTTCTCTTCTCTTATTTACACGCTTTTACTTACTTCTCATGCTTTTATGCTCTTTCCTTTTCTTTATTTATAGCTTAGATTTACATTCATGCAAGTAGTGTAGCTTTGTTTTTATGCAAGTAATTAGTAGTTAATCTCTCTCTCTACCTTTGCTTTGTTTCATTTCTTTGCCTTTTTAATGTTGAAATTTACTTGTGTTGCTTCAATGCCACAAATGAGTAGCTAAACCCCTTCAATTTAGGGGTAATGAAGCTCTCAAATATTATGTAATTTCAACATTTTGTGACCTCATTTGGTATATGCTTCACGTAATGGATTTTGATGCAAGTTTATACAAGTGGGTTTGATAGCTTACATTGCTTATGCAAATGAGATATTCTCATTCAAAATAAACACAAGTTGCATCATCATTTGCTAATCCATTTTTTATTGTGAAATTAAAGTAAAAATGAAATTTGATGATCTATATTACTAGTTACAATAGTAAATAGATCATACTTAAAATAGCTTTTGCTTTGGCTTTATTTTCATGAGAATTATAAGTGGGTCATTTGTTGTATTATAGATTGATGGTTTGAGTTATGTTAATTAATAACATAAATAAACCATACTTATAATAAATACAACAATATTTCACTTAAATCAAAGCTAGAGATCATGAATTGTTTGTTTGTTGATTTACAAAAATATGAGAGTAGATTTACCTCTAAATTATTCTCTAGTTCAATAGTTTTTAAATTAAATTTTAATTTTAGTTTTTGCTTCATTTTAGTTCTAGTCAACGATTTCTCCTCCATTTGGGCTAATTCGATTGAATAGATTTTTAAAGATCTCACAATTTCCTATGAATCGACCCATATTCACCATGTACTACAAGTGTCCGCTGTGCGCTTGCGGTTATTTAAATTTGAAATTTATCGGTAGTTTTCTAATTTGATAGAAAATTTACCGATAAACACTTTCTCGTACGAGGTCCGTTTCAAGCGTGTTAAATTGTTTCGCATTCATATCAACGAGCACTATGCTATGGAGTTGGATTGGATGAATTCATAGATCGTTGGAATTTTGATTAAATTGAATGACCGTTCAATTTTAATTCAATCCGGAGCGCTTAAGTGATTTCTGGCATTTTTATGTGTAAACTCACATCTCTGGCCTACTTATATTTTTATATAAGTGGGAATAAATTCATAGGTGTTGTTTGATGCTTGTTCGGATGATATACTGTATATATTAGTTGGATTAGATATATTCCTGCCTATTAAAGTGGATGAGACCCTATTGCATTCCTGTTTAAGAGCGGATGTCCATTTGTATATGAATCCCGCCTCGAAGCGGTTGATTTTTTATGATTATATGTTGTTTGTGATGCAGAGGAATGGATTGGAGGGTCAACATGTTTCCTCGCCACTGTTGGTTTTATTTTCATGTATATGCTGATATATGATGTCTTGGATCGCATGTTGATGTTTACGATATGATTTGACTTATTTAGTGCTACGGTAGCATTGACCCTTTTTTGATATTTTGAAATACGGAAATTGATGATTCTAATTTGACAAGGATTTTGAAGTGATTTTGGAAGTATTAATATGTTTTATGATTTTTAAATTAGTAAAGGATTGAATTTGTTTTTAAAGAAATAAAATTTATGATTTTTAATGTTATAGAAATATAGTTTTGAGAAATACTTCGATTTAGAGACTTTGGAATAAGTCTATATAAAAATTTTATAGAAATGGGATTTTATAAATAAGAATATATTTGTAGTCGAAATTTATTTATGTTTGGAAAATGGTTTGGGAGTTGTTTTGTAAGTGGATTATAAATAAGTTAGATTTTTAAAAAATGAACTTTATAAATGGATTTTGATAGTAAAATGAATGGATTTATAAATAAATTTTGTAAATAAATTAATTTTAATAAATAGAATTTTTTTAAAATTAAAAGGTGCGATATACCGCAATTTCAAGAAAATAAATATGTGATAATTTCTCTTATATATTATTTAAAATGAGCTAAATTATTATTTTCAGAGCAAATTCAAATAGGGGTTTGTTTAAATGTGTGTGTGTCTATATATGAGTTGATTTTAAATAGAATTTGAATTTGAAATTCAAAGAATAAATATCTTAAAGTAAATTGGTTTTAAAATATATGTACATGATTTTCATTAGTATAAAATTAGTTTATACTATTTTCTTTTAAAAGATTTTATAAATGTAAATTAAGAAAAAGTATTAACTAAATAGAAATTAAATATAAAGTTTTATAAAAAAATTAAAATATATTAACACATGCTAAAGACAAGTACAAGATTTATAGCAAATAGTTTAACAAACGTAAGATAATTAACACATGCAAATGACAATTGTTAGATAATTAAACAAGTGTCACATTATTTATTTTCCTTTATTTTAAAAATATTAGATAAATCAAGCTATAAATATATCTCTACTTTACCTTCTTTATTTCTTTCCTATCTTCAATTTTTTTAAACTCAAAGAAACAAAAGCTGTAAACAAACTTGAAAACCTTAAAATCAAAGCAACGACAATTCTATCATCCACCTTAAACCTATAGCAAACCCAAGAAAAATCATCTCAGATTTAAAACAAGATCCACTCAATAAACATCAACAAAGATTCAGTTTCAAATTGCAATTCAAATCAAAATATCAAGCAAGCTAACAATTCCAGATTCCAGATCAAAATCAAAAGTCTGTCTCTCTGTTTTAAACTGTGAGTGAAACTAACCTATTTAAACTTGAATCTGTTAATATATTTGGATGTTTGGTATTAATACTTGAAGTATAGTGGTGGTAAGTGCTTGAATTATTGTAAATATTATTGTATGTATATATATGTCTGTGTGTAAATAGGTGTGCATGTCTAGGAATAGGGAAGAGATGCTTCTGTTTGTAGTTTACAGGTTTTAAAACCTGATCAAACAAATCTAAAACAACCCACCTAAAAAATTTAGACTTTGATCTCTGAATGAAAAGTATTTATATGTGTACAACATCATTTTTTAAAAATAGATTCAAGGGAAAATATTGGGAAATATTTTGAAAATGGAAATATACTGTGAGAAATCAAATCAATGTCCATAATTTGTTTTTGGATTTCATAATCAGATTTGTATTAGAAAATGATGATTTTAGATAATCATTCCATAGATTTTAAATTTATATTTATGGAGTATTTCTGAGTTGAACGATATTTGCATTCTCGTCAAATTCAGACGATCGTGAGGCTCGGGGGTGTCGAGGTTGAGCCTAGAGATTGTTTGTTGATCGGGGATCATGGGAAAATTGCTCGGAGGGATTCTTGATTAACGGGGTGGTAAACTAATGGAAAACTAGGGTTCTAGGACCTGTTTTGGTCGACTTCCATTTCGAGGTGGGTTTGACATCGTCGAAGCATTGATCTTCGTCGGAGTGGGAAGAATGGAAGCGTTAGAGTACGGCGAAGCTCTGGTCAGGATGTCGAGGGTTCTGGTGACTGGTGGTGGGCATGTGAGGAGGTTTTAGGTGCACAGTTTCATCCCCGTGGGTTCGATCGAGTTCGATTTTGTTTTCGTGATAAATTCTATGATCTGGGTGTTCGTGATGACTGAGGGAGTGGTCGCCGATGTTTCGATGGTCGGAGCAGGGATCAGAGTTGGTCGGATCGCTTGTGCACGTGCACGAGTCTTCATCATATCAGTTGATGTTGATGTGATTTGATGCTTCGGGGAAAATGGTGATTTACTCGGGGTCGCTCTGGAGTTTGATCGGAGTTGTGATTGAATTTTGGCTCGGGGTAGGGATCGGGTTTATCTCGGGGTTTGGGCTCGGGCCCGTATCGAAGTATTTTTTCAGAGTCTATGGTGATAAATAAATCAAGTTTTATAAGTAAAGGTAAAATTTTGTTAAGTTTCAAAGCGAAGCTTCAAAACCAATAGAAATAAGTATTCAAAGTATAAATATTTATCGAATTTTCAAGAACAAATATAAAGTATAGGTCAAATGTTTATCTTGAATTTAATTAAGATTTTGGGTAAATATAGATTAATTAAATTAATAAAGTAATTAAAGGGAAATTAATTAATTAAGGATTAATTAATAATTAAGGGTTATAAGTTAATTAATTATTAATTAATTGGTAACTAGAGATTAATTAATTAATTATAGATTAATTAATTGGTAATTAGAGATTAATTAATTAGAGATTGATTAATTAGTAATTAGAGACTAATTAATTGGTGATTAGAGACTAATTAATTGGTAATTAGAAATTAATTAATGTAAGTAATTAGAGATTAATTACCTAAATGATAATTACTTAATGTAAGTAATTAAAGGATTAGTTTGTTAAGGGTTAATTAATTTAATTAGTAATTAGAGGATAATTGATTAATAATTAAAGGTTAATTGATTGAGGATAATTAACCAATGGGATAATTACTTAATGAAAGTAATTATGGATAATTAATTTAGATTGTTAACTAAAAAATGATTAATTAATGGTTGTAATTAATTAATGTTATGTAAGAAGGTTTAAAAAGCAATTAAATTAATTAGAAATGGTACAATTAATTTATCTTGCATATAGATGATTAAGATGTATTGAATGACTTAGACTATTTGATATCTCTAATATGTGATTTGTGATGCTTGTGATATAAGACACTTTGGTTGAACTGTAATATTGTGGGTTATCTATCGGAGATGAATTGTTGTGTGAATATGAAATCCTGAATATAAATTGTATTGTTTTTAAACTTAAACAATTTGACTTAAAGAATAACAATTGATTCGAAGAGACTGAGGTCGAGTATCAGTAAATACCCGAAACCACTTCGATTTGCGATCTACAATAATTCTTTATAGATTTGATATGTGAAATCAATAGGCTGGAATGGAATAATTTAAGTAAACTGGACCATTGAAACTATGTAGTGGTACTTAGGGATTGTTTGTGTAACAAGTGTTGGCTTTAACATGGAAAGAAATTTTAGTAAGGTACAAGTTACCCTGGTTTGCAACTATGTTTTATAACTTAGTGTTTTCAAATTTATTTGGGTTTACTCATGCTAGTTTCCAGTCTGACCCAAGTGTTACTTTGATGTAATGCTTGGGTCAGACCGAGTGTTACATATTTTCAGGTTAGGACGTTTTGGAGCTCAGGAGGCAAGATGGATGGCAGGAACATACGGAGTATATTCCGATATGTATTGGATTGTATTGTATGTAGTCTGGGACATGTTGTTACAACCATCCACTTTATATTGTGAATGATTGTACTATGATGTATTGTTGTAAAACAGTTGCAGCTTTCTTTGTAAATGCTATTATTTGATATTATATTTAATCCGCTGCAAATGTGAGATGATGTTGTTTCTGTTCTTCTTCTACCTTCTTCTTCTTTTCCCTAACAATCTGAAATTTTTGGCGTTCAATTGGTCAGCACTTCTACCGTGAACGTATTAGTGTCGATTTTCGGGGTTGAAAATTTCGGGTCGTTACACTTTGGTATCAGAGCAGAAGGATAAGCGAGAACCTTGGCTCTGGTGGGTTTACTCATTAACGATAGGGTCAATAGCACCCTAAAATGAGTTGAGTCTATATATATATATATATATATATATATATATATATATATATATGAGAGCGTAATTGTTATTTTCTTATATAAAGATTTAAAAATGGTTTATTCTTATATAAGTTTATATTTTGATATGTAAAGATATAATTTTTCTAATTATTATAAATATTAAGGTAATTTATTGTTGGATTATTGGAATTAAATAAAATAATAAGAATTAAGTGGTAATAGAAATATAACCAAATAAGAATTGGATAATATGAACTATACAATAAGATAAGCTAGAAATGGATTCAAACCAGAGAATAAAATCCTGAAATTTGTAAGAAGGTTTTCAAAAAGCTGAATTAAGTTATCCTGAGTTTATTATCCAATAAATTATAGGATAATACATAGCGAGTTGGTTTCCAGTTATGATAACCTTGGTTATTATCCTAAAATATTTGTTGTATCTTGATAATGGAATGTTTGTTAATGATAAAGAAAAATGAAATGTTTTAAGGAAGTAACATTTAGATAAATTGTGAGGTTTCAAAATCTACGTCCTCGAATTTTGAAATTTGTTTCAAAATGTTAAATGAAACAATAAATATTTTTAAATATAGGAATCTTATTTTAAAACAAGAGATGTTTTAAAGAAATTTATTTAAATTTAAAAACTAGAAAGATTTAAAAATTAAAGAATGAATTAATGTGCAAAGGAAATAAATATGTATATGTGTGGGATATACATAATAACAAGTTGATTGGAGTAAACACTAAGTAATGAGTTTTGAATTTTCCTTGAAAATGTGATAAGTTTTGAACTTATAAGTGAAAAGGGATATTGATAAGAAGTTGAAATTTGAAATTGAGAATACAAATTTAGTAAGATTGACTTGATTAAATGAATTGTATTTAACTTAGGAGAAGTTAAATAAGTTAGAACAAACAACCTGAATTGGAAAGTTCAGTGGGGTTTTAACTTAGGAAGTTAAATGGGTTGATTTGAGATGGGAGTTATGCGTGATCCCAAACGGATTTGAGATCTGGAAATGGGTAATGTATGCTATTGATGGATGCTATTAGTGAATGTTTTAAAATAATTTGGTTGTTTATTTATTTGACTTATCCTGATATCATCCTATTGTTATTAATAATCTATGAAACTGAGAATTGGATTATTTTAAATGAATTAAGAAATGAATTAGGGTAATATACATCCATTACTAAAATAAAATGGAAATAAAATTTTATTTTAGAACTATTTTGATTTTTGAATTGAAATTTTAATTATAAAAGGGAATCACTTTGAACTTAAGATGCTAATGATAAAAATAAACTTGCAAACTAAAATTGTTTAAGAATCGATTTCAAAGTTTGAAGATAAAATTGGGTAATAAATTGGATTCTGAAGATTAAATAGTTTCTGATCTCTTGTTTGGGCTATGAAATAATTTAATAAAGGTAATTTAAAATGAAATTTGAAATTTGGACTCATAATTAAATTACTTAAAGATTTAGGCTGTTAAATTAAGAATAAAGGCTGATTTGATTTAGGAATTCAATCAACATTTAAAAATTTAACTCGAATTTATATAATTCGAGATGGTCTAAAAATTGAGATTGAAATTGAAAGTTTGTTCAAACTGAATTTGATTTGAAATTAATTGAAATTGCGATTGAAGTTGAATAAATTTAAACTCAAATGGGAATTGCCTTGAATTTGGGAAAGGAATTGAAGTTAATTCAAATTGAATTGGAATTGGATCAATTTAGTGGGATGAGAAATTGAGTAGAAGTGGAGAATGGAAAATGGAACAAGTTTGACTCTGAAACTATTTTCAAATAGAATTGTTTTAGTATAACTTTTTAATTCTATTTTCCTAGCTATTGTAACGAACCAGAATTTTAGTCATTTGAAATTCGTATATTTAATATATGCACAAGTAAATTTAATTGCTAAATAACTTATATTTGAAATATAAGGATTTAATTGGATAATTAAATCGATAATTTAATATTTGAAATTGTGTAAATAATTGGAAATTGGATTTAAATGTGAATAAAAATGATTTATAAAGTTGTAATAAATTCTGGTTAAATTTAAATAATGTTAGGGAACTTTTAAAATTGAATTAAAACTTAATTTGTAGAAATTGAATATTTTAATATTTAATTGACGAGTAAAAATAGTCATTTTTCAAACAGTCTCGGATTTCTACGAAACCAGTATCATCGGGTCATTATTGTTAAATTATTGTAAGATTTCAAATTTCATGTCAACCGGATATACAGTTTAACCGGGGCAAGCTAAAACTCGTAGGAAATCGGTTTAAGTGAATTTTAGATTTAAATAAGTCGATTCAATAACCTATCTTCGGAATACGGTCGAATTGGCTCTAGATATATATTCCATTACATTTGGAATATGGGTTGAACATTATAAACGCCAGGTGGCACACTTCGTTTCGAGTACGGAAATTTTTCGGATGAATAATGCGCGTAAATTTTCTATAAAAGGCCAAAACTATTTTCATTTTTCACAAAACCTAGCCAGGGTTTGAAGCCGCCGGCTCTAATAGTTTCGATGGCCGAGAATTTGTTTCTTTCCTCCTCAATTATCTTCAAATCTATCAATCGATTCAAGAAACTTCCAACATGAAAAATATAGAGCGTGAGGAGATCTAAAAGATCAACGGTGGAGATCGTTTAAAGAGTTGCCGATCAACGGCAAATCGAGTTTGAACATGTGGGGACGAACATGTTTTTCGAGGCCAATTCACAGCTGAGTTCGACCGCGTTTTGCACGAAGGTGGAGCTTACAATTGGCTTTGAAACGGGGCAGCTCATCGTTCTCTAGATTCACGTGGTGGCCGCGGCATTCGATGGTCACGAACGGCAATGGGCTAAAGGTGCGATCATGTTTCACCTGGACGAAGAAAGATAGTGACGGCCTTGATCTAGGGTTTCAAAATCTACGGCCAAGATTAAAAGGTTTATAAATAAATTAAAAAATTGAAATTGATTATGTATTTAAGTTTGTACAATCTTTAAAAAGCTGTAACTTTTTCATACGAATCTTTTTCGCAAGAAACGACTTACGTTGGAACCGTATTGATGAACACTACACGATGCAGCTGGTTTGAAGCTGATTGGAGCTAGTGTGAATTTTGGGTAAACTTAAACGGTCGTTTAATTTATTCGGAATAAAACACTACGATTGCTATTGGAAGCAATGTGAGTAGAACTCACTCTTTCTGACTCGCTAATATTTTTATATAAGTGAGAAAAAATTTATTATATGATGATTGATGATTGTTTGGATGAAATACGATATATTGATTAGTATTTGGATATATTCCTGTCTAGTGGAGCAGATGACCCTATACGTTTCCGTGTACGAGCGGATGACCCTTTGTACGCGCGTCTGCCTTGAAGCGGACATTGTACACATATTCTAATATGTATATTTGTTGTAGGTGACAGGTTGGAGGGATCCAACTGGATTCCTCACCCGTATTTATTTATTTACAAATTTGTTACGTTATCATATGATATATGATGTTTTGGATGCTGTGATTGTTGTATTTAGTGCTGTTGCAGCATTGGGCCTATTTCTATATTTTAAAAATGTTTAAAGTGATGATTTCCAAATTTAAAAGGATTTTAAAATAATTTTGGAAATAAACGTTTTATTGATTTTTGAATTGTAAAGGAGTTGAATTTATTTTGAATAAATAAATATTATAATTTTTACGTTATGAAAATTATGAATTCTGTGAAACATAGTAAATTATGATTTTTGGAATATGATAAAATAGTATAAATGGAGATTTTTTTGAAGTTATAATAAACGGAATATAAATATAAGATTTATAAAATTGATATTTTATAAATCAAAGTGTTAGAATTATAAAGGAGTTTTATAAATGTTAAAATGAGGTTATAAATGGATTTTATAAGTGAATAATATTTACAATTGTGAAGTTATAAAATGAATGGATCTTGTAAATAAATGATTTATAAGTGAAATAGCTTATAAATTGGATTTTTGGTATATAATTGAGTTATAAATGGAATTGGTTAATAAAGGAATTATGTATATTGAAGTTTTAATGAAATAAATGGAATTTATAAACATTGTTTTATAAATCCGAAATCGATTGATTTGATAAGTTAAATATAGAAGTTTATTAAAGGAGATATATCCACGATTTTGGACAGTGGGTTATCCTTTGATAAATGGGTAGAAATATTGAAATCGGTTAGAAAACTATATTCATGATTTTGAACAGTGCATGATCTTTTAATAAATGTTTTGGAAAGTGAATATTTTTAAACAGAGTTAAATGGTTTGAAGATGTTCTAAAATGTGTTAAATATCGAATACATAGATTTCAGCATTCATTGTTGAAATAGACGTTTTAGAGAAGTAAGGAAATGATGGACTATAACACTGTTGTTATAGTAGATGATTTTCGAAAGGAAATGTTTTTGTATAGTATAAGGGATTTATATATCTATCTTATTTTCGAATCCTTATACTTGTGATTTTGGGTTGTCGTAACGATGTTTTACGCAACATTTGTTTTGACCTAAATAAATGTTTTTAAAGAGAACGTTTTCCTTAAAGAATGATATATACCTAATCCTGATTTAAGAATATTGAATATTTTCTAAGTGTTGAAAATAAGTTGATTTGTGAATTACTTATTATTAAATAAGTATATGGAACTATTTTCCAAATTTGAAATGGTATTAAGAATATAACTTTTTAAACGATAATCTAAAGTAAATATTTGGCAAATAGTTTAATTAATAAAAGATTAATTGAAAAGGCCCAGTGATTGTATATGGTGCTGAATATTTGTTTGTTTGTTTTGATAGTTAAATAACCGACTATCAAACTTTGCCAAATTTTAGTTCCTCGACTTGATGTGGGAACTATTTAGTCGTACACTTGGTACGTAGCCATTTGTGTGGGCTTGATTATCCTTTGTGTTGAGGATGTTGATTCATATAGTACGGAGTATTCCAATTTATCGAACTTCCTTGTTGGCCCGAAGGATTGCAAGTTGAAAGTTGGAAACGTGATAAGTCGATGAGACTTAGTTTCTGTGTGAGGTTGAGAAACGATTTTGCGTTGTTGGTGCGAAGAGACCGGGATCAGATTTATCTGAAAACCACTTCGGACCAACGTATATGCGATGATTATGAAGTTTGCATGTGCTGATATTGATATTTCATATTTTCATAGTGGGGGACTGATTGTTGATCGTTTGGGTTAAAATCCCAATATACATCTCTTCATTATGAAATATCCAATGCAAGGACTATTCGCTACTAATCATAGGGATTTCCCGACAGGATGTGGTAGGAAAGTACCTTCGGTTTGTCTTGTTCCTGGACAACTTGTATGAATGTTTATCTGACATCGCATTTCTAAAGGTTACGTACATTGGTTTTTACAAACGTACATCAGTGGTGGCGGAGAAGACAACTTCTCTTAGCTTAACACCCTCCTTGAGGCGTATGAGCTTAAGGGTCGTATTTTTGTGGAAGACAATTAGTAGTCAAAAGAAATGGCCGTGTGTCATTCAAGGTGATGTGATATGTGATTGTTAAAGGTAACCGTTACCTCGTCGGGCCTCATCAACCAAAAATGACCAAAATAGGGTTAAATGCAGCTGGGCTAAGTGGGTCATTCCCATTAGGATATGATCATCCTCTTTGAGACATATTTTTGCATGCTATGACGTTATTGTGGTTTGTATGCAGAGGGCCCCCGGTAAAGGTCAGTAACAGCCAGAGGATGATATATTCGGTACCATCTAGTAATAGAGGTGTGTCGGTCTTGTGTTGGTAGAGGATCCTTTGTGATGGTCCTCGGTACATTCTTCTAGAGATGTACTGCCGGAAGGTAGTCCCCTCACTTGGTCATTTGTATGGAAATCCAAACTCCACTATGTTCCTGTCATTTTATTTGTAGAGCCTAGTATGCTGGAATTTAATAATGGTAAATTTTTTGGCTATTTTGAATATTATTTGTATACTAGACACTAGTATAATATCACATGAGTTTGATATTAAATGATTTAGCTATCATAAGGTAAAAACATGTCCGTGTTTATGTGTGGACTTGTCTTACGAGATACTTTTGTTTTGAAAAAAAAAGGAAAATTTTGGTAATTTAATAAATTCAGTTGAGTGTATTTCTCAAGCTGGTTTATCGGACTGATCCTGGCGCTCGTCCCTTTCAATGCTTGGGTCAGATCGAGTATATTTACAGGTCAAGATTTGATGCTTTTGGAGCTTCAACAGGAGAGCTGGAGATCTTCATTTTGTATACGCGTATCTGTTTTGATTATTAATTATCCATTGTGCTTAGTTATTGTTGTTATCAACATTTGTGAGGACAGGTTATTATGGCTGTTTAGGCTGATAACTGTTGATTGATTGTTGACTCTGATTGACGTGTATATACATAAAGTTTTTGTTTTGTAGAGATCATTGATATGATATTATATATTTTCCGCTGCGGTGTGAGATTCTGTATTGTTCTGTTTGGTTCTATCTTCTCTCTATCTTCTCTTCTCTTCTTCTCCCTTCTTTTTTTTCTCTTGACTTTCCATCGGTCTGTGCTTTTTGGGTCGGACACGTGTAAATTATTTTCGATTCAAAGGGTATGGATTTTTGGGTCGTCGCATTTGGTATCAGAGCTTAGGTTAGGTGCCTAAGTAATATTCATCTATGGTTAGTATATCAACCTAGGAAGTTTAAAAATGAAACTCCTTAATTTGATAAATAAAATGGATAGGATAAGGCACCGTACCTCCGACCGGGGTTATGGGTGAGATTACTATTTTTGGTGTGCATAACTTTCGTTAATTGTTGTTTGTTCATTATATTTTTTTATCCTTGTAATTCGAGGACGAAATTCTTTTAAGTAGGTGAGAATATAACGACCCAGAATTTGACCACTTTAAAATATAATATATAAAGTGATTTCAAATGTAAAATAGGTAAGGTATTATTATTCAAACAATATTAGATAGGATTTGAAAAGAGAATTATACACAAAAATAGTAACATTTGCCTATAACGAAAAAAGTGACAAAATGCTGATTTTAGAAGAGTATGTTTCAATGGTTAAATAAATTATCTTAATTAATTTATGAGTGTTTATATTTTTAAATAGCATTATACAAATTTATTTTTAAATTTGGTTTAGATAAGTAAATAGTTTAACTAAAACGTCAAAACGTGACCGTAAAAAATTTTGTCGAAAAATGACGTTTTGTCGATTAAAAGTTGTCGCAACGTCACCGCACCTTTATTTTCTTGTATAGAAACATATATTCAAATAGTTTAAGTATTAATTAATTCACTAAATATGCTTTCTTTTATTAAATAAGATTAGAAAACTTCTAGAAGTCATTAGTAAATGTAAGTTAGAATTAACAAAAGTAAGAAAAAGTAAACATCACATCACATCAAATCAAAGCCAACATAATTATGATATTCTTTACTTAATCTTTAAGCGACAAAGACATAAAGTAAGGATGTGAAAGATGATGTTAGTATTGAAAGAGTGTAGATTGTTTTAAGTTAAAGTAATGTTAGTTTGGTAATTTGGTAAGAGACTATTTTAGTAAATTTACCACTACTTTCTTTTTCTATAAATATCTACCTCCTTCTTCACTTTCATTCGCATTTTTTCTCTTCTTCTTTTCTCAAGCTTCTTAATATTTTTCCTCTTCTCTTTAATGGCTTCCAAGCCATATAAAAAATTAGAAATGAATAATATCAAAATGTTTTCAAAATATTCAAAAGAAATCAATGTTCATTCTCTTCAAATCAAACTCATTTTTTCACCATATTTTGCCTCTTTTCTCTTGCCCATAACTTCTTCAAACCGAATCAAAATGCAAAATTCTTTTTTTTAAATAATGTATTTTTACAATGGCTACAACTTTTATATTGACCACTTTATCTCATTCTAAAGTTAACTGTGTCAAAAATACATTTCTTTTCAGTGCATTTTCTAACCCAGTTTTTAAGCCAGAGAATAGGTTATTTTATTTTGATCATAACTTGATCATAACCTATCCAAATTAAGAAATTCTTTTTTCAAACCATGTAAAATTCGAGTGGCTACAACTTTTATGTTGATCACTTTTTCCAGTTTTGAAGTTTTCTATACTTAAAACTCAATTATTTGAAGTGTATTTTTGAGCTTCATTTTTGCTAATCCGATAATACCTCTTCTTCATTTCTATCATATCTCCCGCAAATTAACTTGGATTCAAATGATACTTTTTTTCAAATTTAGTAGAAAAGAATTTTCAATAACTTTTTAGTTAACAATTTTTTCAAATTTTGTAAGTAAGGGAGTCATAAATAAGAGAGAAGATGACCCATTTTTTGGATCTAAATCTTGGAAATTCAAGTTCAAAGCTCTATCGCTTCTTCTCTATACTTTCGGCCAACCTCCATTTCAAGCCTTGGCTAAGCATTAGGAATGAGGAATTCAGCTTATTTTCATTTGGTTCCAAAGCATGGTAAGATGTATGTGTTAGATCTTAAGTTTCTTGCCTTAAAGTTTGATGGAGTGGAATACAAAGTAAGTTGTTTCTTATTTTAAGTTCATTAAAACCATTGCTAAGTTGAAAGAACTTTATTTGTAAAGTGTCGTTTGAAAACCCTTGTTAAATACTTATATACTTTGTTTTCTAGAGCGATGGTTTGATTTCCTTGCTCGATATTATATTTGGATGGTTAATTAAGTAATTTAAAACTTAGAAGTTAAATACTTAATGGGGTATCCAGACTAGTACATGTGTTTCATTTGTGAAACCCAAGGAGGCTTGGGCGAGGGACGAAACATGTCGAAAGGAAAGCCCGGATGCTCCAAAATAAATATCAAACCATTTTAACCCAAGATAAAATAAAAAGTGTTATAGATATTTGAAGAATGAAGCATTGTTTATCATTTATTGTTGCGTTTATTTCATTGATTGATTATTGAATTTGCTCGACCAGTTTATGAGCAATTAATTACCTATACGCATGGGCTTGGTATAAAGGCTAACACCTTGTGATTTATTTCACAATTTGACTATAAGGTGCTCAACGGTAATATTTGGTTCACTTCAATTTAATGGATTGTTTTGAAAATTGGTTTCAAGTTGAAATGTTATGAAATGATTTCCCTTTAAAAGAAATAGAAATGTTTGGTAATGAATGTTTTTGAAGTTATATTACTTTAAAGTGATTTATATAAGAATAGTTTTATAAAAATGTTTTATAAAACGGAAAGAATTTCGAGGACTAAACCCGATGGTTTTAAGATGATTTTTGAACAGATTTGGGAAATGAAACTTATTATAGATTTGAAAGTACTTGTGAATATTAGCGTGAAATGATTTATCGCTTCGGGATATAAAATGATTTGTTATGTTACCAATGATTCGGGTAACCCATAACTAAAAAGTGGGCATGTGTTCTTGGTATAGTCCGCTCTTAGAATAGAGGGATATACTTATTTATCGATTGTATTAAGGCTGGGACCCAATTGCCTTGTTATTGAGAGAAACCTTCCGATCTTGATGCATATGTTTGATATGTTTTTATTACAGTGTTTGGGATTTCCAAATAAACTTTTCAACAGTGATTTGATTTAAGATCCTGAAGTAAAGTATAATTTGAATATAAATGATATATATATATATATATTTCAAAAGTTTTGAAATAAGAATTCGAGAATAAAGTCCAAAGAGATAATTTCCATAAAGGTAATTAGATTTGAAAAATCTAAAATTGAAGATTAAGCCTAAGTAGGTAGTTTTGGGAATTGCATATTGTTTGTTGCATAGTAGGCTTCATGAGTCCTATTTGCGGTAGGAGAACTACATCGGCTTGATCTTGTATCTAATTGGGTATCCAATTAGATAGGGGTACATAGGCAGTCACAAGTGGTAGTGATGTAGCCCCTAAAATAATGTAACTTTTCAATGTTTATATGTTAATGGTTGTTGTTTATTTCGTGTTATTGTATTTTTCCTGCTTACTATTTTATTCCGCACTTGACATGTTTATTGAGTTAGTAGGAATGGCTATTGATGTCTCTCTTATTAGAGTTGTGCAGTGTTAGATTTATTTGTATTTGTTTTGTTTATAAGCACATTTAGTAGATTAAATTGATTACTCTGATAACTTGTAAAATGAAATTTTACCCTATACATTTAATAATGTTGAATATTTATCAAATATGGCGTATTAAGTTGGTAGTTTTCATTAGTAGTTTTAGAACGGATGGATTTTTGGGCAATTTTAACTGGTTCGAAAATCCGGGTCGTCACACGTGGTATCAAAGCACCCAAGATTGATGTGTACTCGGTATACATAGGGACAGTAGCACCATAGATTGAGTTTGAGTGTATTATATATATGAGCGCGTATTTGTTAGTGATATAAAATATTTTATATTGTCTTTGCTAATCCGTTGAGCTGTTTGTGAATTCTGGTCGGTATGTGGGACGCCATGTTATCGATAAGGATTTCCAAACACTTAAACGAGGCAAGTCGACATAGTATCATTTTAAATTGGGTAAATAAAATAATTTTACCTCGATTATATTTTATATATAAAGGAAATAATTTTTCAAAAAATATTAAAGTATATATAGATTGATTGTTTGGTTGTTTGAAAATGTAAATATATATAAGTTAATGAAAGATGTTTGAATAATCTTAATGGAAACAACAATTGTAAAAGAATGAAATTATATAAGCAAATGAATTATATAGTATGGAATTATACTTAATATGTTTTACAATTGTAAAATAATCTTATATATAAGAAATGAAACAATATGAGTTATAAATTAGAATGGACTTAAACTAAGAATTTGAAATTTTGAATTCCGTTTATTTTGAAAGTTGTTTTTCAAAGTTAAAGATGTTATGCTATTATAAATCTAAATAAGATAAAAGAATTTGGAACAAATCTTATATAAGTGAAGTGAAATGGTGAAATTATATAAGTATAAGTTTGTAAATGTGATTTGTAAATAATAAAAGAATTTTTTAAAGAATATAAAGCACTGAATTCACTACTGTTGCTGGGAAATAATAAGGGTGATGGCTGCAGCATCATCAGTATCATTTTCAAGTTTCTGTATGATGGATTTTCTACCAATAGTAAATTGAAAATTGAATTTTTGTTTTGATAAACAAATTTGATTTAAAATCCAAGTTGAAATTGATGAATATAAGTGAAATGAATTTGGACTTATAATACGAGATAATAAAATTTAACTTGGTAAGGTTAAAGAAATTTGAGTTAGCATATTAGATATATGATTTGAAATTTAACTAAAGGAAAGTTAAATAAATTGGATTTTAATTGGATTTGATAAGTTATTGAAATGGAAATTAAACCTAAAATATAAGTGATTATATAATATGAATTTGAAAGTTAAATAATAAAATAAGTTGTATAACTTATGAAATGAGAAAATGTAAGCAAAACCATATATTAAAATGGTTAAACAGTTTTGTTAAGCAAAACAAAATCTGAATTTGAATAGCAGAATGAAATTTGACTTAGGAAAAAGTTAAATAAAATAAAATTTGAAATAAATAAGTAGTGAACTTAAGTTGTATAATGGAAGTAAATGCAAGTAAGAATGAAATGAAACATGACTTAAGTAATATTAAATGAAGTTGATCTTGGTATCGAAGTAAATTAATAAAGTGAATTAATGAAATGAAGTCATTTAATGAATAAGAATTTGAGTCATATAATGAAATTCAACTTTAGGGGAAAAATGAATTAGCATTAAAAATGTTGTTGTTAAGAATTGAATAAAACTTAAGTTAAGAAGCTGTGAATTGAATAATTTAATAATTGAATGAAAGTCAATTGAATGTTAAACCAATTTGAAATTAAAAGTGTTGAACAAAATTGAATGAATGTAAAGTAAATTAACTTGGTAATGTTGTATATGCATTGGTTGTTAGATAGAGGTTAGTTGATTGTATAAAGATTCATTAAGTGTTAATGAAAATGAATTAATCAAATTGAAAGCTAAATAATTTGAATTAGAAGTGTACCAATTTGAGTATGAATTAGTGAATGTAAACTAATTGAATTTGTATAAATGAATGTTAATAAAATCCAATGTTGATAAATCAAACGTGATTAAATTGAAAAAACAATTCAATGAATATTTATAAGAAGTGAATGAATATTGATTTGTTATGGATTGATAGGATGGATATTGGTTGTTGGATGATAGTTATTGGATGGTAGGATTTGTTGTTTTTGATTTCATTTGCTATATTGGCATATATAGTTGTTTTATGTGTATATGTCGTATATTGATATTACTTTCATATATACATGTTTCTCATTGGTTTGTTGAGTGTTTAGTAGGTGCGGATGGCGCTTTCTTCGCATTTGGAGCTCGCTTTCGCTCTATATTAGCCATATATGCTCACTAATAATATATAAGGTACATATCTCGGATTTCATATCGTACTTTTACACTTTTTTCCCTATGGGATGCCTTATCCTTGATGATGAGATGTATATTTGTGATATATATATATATTGTTATTTTTTTTCGGATCGAACCACGCAAAGGAGACGCTAGCGAAAATTTCTGAAAATTTGACAAGTTAGAATTTTTTTGAGAATTTTTGGAAAATATTTGGATAACTAAAGTTTGATTTTGAGTTGAAAATTGAAACGATATAGTTGGTTTTGAAAAAGATAACTATATATGGATTTGAAAACTTAGAAATTTTTTTGTTAGTTTAACTAATGGATTTCGGAAAAAGTTAAATGGATAAATAGATCTGGTAAATCTAATTTAAATGATTTGTTTTTGAAAAGTTAATGGATTTTGTGACTTTTTCTTACTTGGTAATTTCGAGGATGAAATTTTTTAAGTAGGGGAGAATGTGACGACCTAGAATTTAGTCATTTGAAATTTGTATATTCAATTGATTTTAAATATGCACAAGTAAATTTAATGGCTGAATAACTTATATTTGAAATATAAGAATTTAATTGGAAAATTAAATCGATAATTTAATATTTAAAATTGTGTAAATAATTGGAAATTGGATTTAAATGTGAATAAAAATGATTTATAAAGTTTTCATAGTTGAATTTAAATAATGTTAGAGAACTTTTAAAATTGAATTAAAACTTAATTTGTAGAAATTGAATATTTTAATATTTAATTGACGAGTAAAAATTGTCATTTTTCAAACAGTCTCGGATTTCGCCGAAACTAGTTCCATCGGATCCATAATGTTAAATTATTATAAGATTTCAAATTTCGTGTCAACCGGATTTACACTTTGACCAGGGCAAGCTAAAACACGTAGGAAATCGGTTTAAGTGAATTTTAAATTTAAATAAGTCGATTCGAAAATCTATCTTCCAAATACGATTGAATTGGCTCCCGATATATATTCCACTACGTTCGGAATAGGGGTAAAACATTATGAACGCTAGGCGGCACGCTTCATTTCGAGTCTTGAAATTTTTTGGACGACTAGTGCACGTAAATTTTCTATAAAAGGCCAGAACTATTTTCATTTTTCACAAAACCTAGCTAGGGTTTGAAGCCGCCGTCCCTAATAATTTCAATGGCCAAGAATTTGTTTCTTTCCTCCTCAATTATCTTCAAATTCATCAATCGATTCAAGAAACCTCCAACATGAAAAATATAGAGCATGACGAGATCTAAAAGATGAACAGTGGAGATCATTTAAAGCGTTGCCGATCAACGGCAAATCGAGTTTGAACGACGTGGGGTCGAACATGTTTTTCGAGGCCAATTCACAGCCGAGTTCGGTCGTGTTTTGCATGAAGGTGGAGCTTACAATGGGCTTCGAAACGGGGTAGCTCGATCGTTCTCTAGATTCATGTGGTGGCCGCGGCATTCGATGGTCACGAACGGCAATGGGTTAAAGTCGCGATCGTGTTTCACATGGAGGAAGAAAGATAGTGACAGCTTAGATCTAGGGTTTCATAATCTATGGCCAGGATTAGAAGGTTTATAAAATAAATTAAAATTTTGAAATTGATTATGTATTTAAATTTGTACAATCTTTAAAAAGCTGTAACTTTTTCATACAAGGTCCGTTTCACACGAAACGACTTGCGTTGGGACTGTATTAACGAACACTACGCGATGGAGCTGGTTTGGAGATGATTGGAGCTAGTGTGAATTTTGGATAAAATTAAACGGTCGTTTAATTTTATTTGGAATAAAACACTACGACTGCTATTGGAAGCAATGTGAGTACAACTCACTCATGCTGACTCACTAATATTTTTATATAAGTGAGAAATAATTTATTATATGATGATTGATGATTGTTTGGATGATATATGATATATTGATTGGTATTTGGATATATTCTTGCGTAATGGAGCAGATGACCCTATACGTTTCCATGTATGAGCGGATGACCCTTTGTACGCGCGTCTGCCTTGAAGCAGACATTGTACGCATGTTCTAATATGTATATTTGTTGTTGCTGACAGGTTAGAGGGATCCAACCGGATTCCTCACCCGTATTTATTTATTTACAGATATTGTTATATATGTTGTTATCATATGATATATGATGTTTTGGATGCCGTGATTGTTGTATTTAGTGCTGTTGCAGAATTGGGTCTATTTTTATATTTTAAAATTTTTGAAGTGATGATTTCCAAATTTAAAAGGATTTTAAAGTAATTTTGGAAATAAACGTTTTGTTGATTTTTGAATTGTAAAGGAATTGAATTTATTTGAATAAATAAATATTATAATATTTATGTTATGAAAATTATGATTTCTGTGAAATATAGTAAATTATGATTTTTGGAATATGAAACGAACTATTTTGTAAAATGGTTTAAATGAAGATTTTTGAAGTTATAATAAACGACATATAAATATAAGATTTATAAAATTGATATTTTATAAATCAAAGTGTTAGAGTTATAAAGGAGTTTTATAAATGTTAAAATGAGGTTATAAATGGATTTTATAAGTGAATAAGAATTATAATTATGAAGTTATAAAATGAATGGGTTTTGTAAATAAATGATTTATAAGTGAATTAACTTATAAATTGGATTTATGGTATATAACTGAGTTATAAATGGAATTGGTTAATAAAGGAATTTTGTATATTGAAGTTTTAATGAAATAGATAGAATTTACAAACATTGTTTTATAAATCCGAAATCGATTGATTTGGTAAGTTAAATATAGAAGTTTATTAAAGGAGATATATCCACGATTTGGAAAGTGGATTATCCTTTGATAAATGTGTAGAAATATTGAATTTGGTTAGAAAACTATATTCGCGATTTTGAACAGTGCATAATCTTTTAATAAATGTTTTGGAAAGTGAATATTTTTTAATGGAATTACATGGTTTGAAGATGTTTTAAAATGTGTTAAATATCGAGTACATAGATTTCAACATTCATTGTTGAAATAGACGTAAAGGAAATGTTTTTGTATAGTTTAAGGGATTTATGTATCTATCTAATTTTTGAATACCTATACTAGTGATTTTGGGTTGTCGTGACGATGTTTTATGCAACATTCGTTTTGACCCAAATAAATGTGTTTAAAGAGACGTTTTCCTTAAAGAATAATATATATACTTAATCCTGATTTAAGTATATTGAATATTTTTTAAGTGTTGAAAATAAATTGATTTGTTAATTGCTTATTATCAAATAAGTATATGGAAATATTTTCCAAAGTTGAAATGTTTTAAGAATATATCTTTTTAAAAGATAATCTAAAGTGAATATTTGGCAAATAGTTTAATTAATAAAAGATTAATAAAAAGGGCCCAGTGATTGTATATGGTGCTGAATATTTGTTTGTTTGTTTTGATAGTTAAATGACCGACTATCAAACTTTGCCAAATTTTAGTTCCTTGACTTGATGTGGGAACTATTTAGTCATACACTTTGTACGTAGCCTTCTGTGTAGGCTTGATTATCTTGTGTTGAGGATGTTGATTCGTATAGTGCGGAGTATTACTCCAATCTATCGAGCTTCCTTCTTGGCCCGAAGGATAGCAAGTTGAAAGTTGGAAACGTGATAAGTCTATGAGACTTAGTTTCTGTGTGAGGTTGAGAAATGATTTTGCGTTGTTGGTGCGAAGAGACCGGGTCAGATTTATCTGAAAACCACTTCGGACCAACGTATATGCGACGATTGTGCAGGTTGCTTGTGATGATATTGATATTTCGGATTTTCATAGTGGGGGACTGCTTGTTGATCATTTGGGGTTAAAATCCCAATATACATCCAGTAGCAGTGGTCTCTTCATTATGAAATATCCAATGCAAGGACTATTCGCTACTAATCCTAGGAATTTCCCGACAGGATGTGGTAGGAAAGTACCTTTTGTTTATCCTATTCCTGAACAACTTGTATTGATGTTTGTCTGACATTGCATTTCTAAAGATTACATACATTGGTTTCTACAAATGTACACCAGTGGTGGCGGAGAAGGCAACTTCTCTTAGCTTAACACCCTCCTTGAGACGTATGAGCTTAAGGGTTGTATTTTTTTTTTTTTTGAAAAGCAGGAGTAAAACTCATTTTATTGACTTATATCGAGTTACAAGATCAGTTACAGATCACAAAAATATCACTCCAATACAACCACTCAAGACAATAACCCTCTGAATGACAAAATCCTATAGTATACTCATTACAAAGATAATAAAACAACCATATACAAGCAGAAAATTACACAGAACCAACTAAATGATTTGAGAATCCTATTATGTATATCAATCTAGAAAATAGCCCACTGTCTCAAGTAGAATTGCCATGAACTTCAAATAAGATTAGCTTTCAAGTCTCTGAGAATTTTGCCATGAATCAGATTATACAGCTGTGCCACATTCTTACATCCCACACCAAAAACTCTATCATTCCTTTCAAACCATATTGCATGTATCAATTTCTTTAGCAGTTTAAGCAACAACCTTGTCTTATGAGTTTTCCACCTTGTAGCTTTGAATACATTGAACCATTCCACTGAGCTAACAGGTGATGGTTTATAAAAACCCCCATTAGAAAGTAACATGTACCAAATCTGATACACAAAGGTACACTCAAAAAACAAGTGAGTATTATTTTCAGTTTCAGAATTGCATAGCACACATAAGTCATCTGAAATAATACCCATTTTACATAGTTTGTCCTTAGTATTTAATGCATTGGCCATCACCTTCCATAACAGTAAATTCTCCTTTGCATTACCTCCAATATTCCATATTCTTGAATGCCAAGGGAATTGATTACCATTTTGATAGAGAGCGTTATACACAAGTTTAATGGAATGATGTTTACCCTTGTCAGTCCAAATTAAAACATTGTCATTATTGATAATGGGTTTGCCAGTGATAGCATTCCATAAGTTCCTAAGTTGGTATGAACTAGAATATGGTAGAACAATACCATCATCATGCATAAACTCCTCAACCTTTGCATGTTCAGGAATACCAGAGCTTCTTCTCAAGTCATAATTCACTACAGAACTTAAAATCATCCCTTGTTTAGCCCATGGTGAGTGCCAGAATGATAAATCCTTAATCAAAATATAGTTACACTGAATAAGAGGTATGAAAGTCTCTCTAAGCTTGAGAATACATCTCCAACTCCAACTGCAGCTTTGAGGAATGGGCATAATCCAAAAAAAAAATTTACCAATAAGATTATTATTGACCCATTGAGACCATAAATTCCTTTCTGATTCAAATATTTTATTGAAGTAAACTGATATAGCTGCCTTATTCCATAGGAAAATATTAGTAATACCAAGACCACCTTTCTTTTTGGATTCAAATAGTTTATAAAAAGAAATAGGAATCATCTTTCTGGAAAAAGGGTCACCATGCCAAAGAAATTTATTAAATGCACTAGAGATCATATTAATAAGCTTAACAGGAAGTATGTAATGTCTAGTCCAATATGTTGTGATGGCCACTGCAATTGATTGAATGATAGTTAATCTTCCTGCTTGTGACAGTTTATCCATTGGCCATAACCTAAGCCTTTCAATAATCCTCTCAAAAAGTGGTAAGCAATTTTGTTTAGTAACTCTAGAGAAAAAGATAGGCAAACCCAAGTAGAAAGAATTTTTGGATAACTCCTGAAGACCAGAGCACCTAATAATATCATTTTTCAGACCTGAATCTAAACCAGCAACTAATATATTGGACTTGTGAAGATTAATCTGAAGGCCAGTAATAGAATAGAAAATTTCAAGAGATGACAATATACACTGAATATTGTGATAAGAAGGTTTAGAAAAAATGATAAGATCATCAGCAAAGAGAAGGTGGGTAATAACAGGTCTTTTACATTTAGGATGAAGCTGAAAATCACCTTTAGCAACAAGATTCATCAAAATGGGATTAAGAAGTTCCATAACAATTATGAACAAGTATGGAGAAATTGGATCACCTTGCCTAAAACCTTGTTTACTTTTAAAATAACCATATAGACCACCCTCTCTAGAAATTGAAAACATAGGTGATGATATACAAGTGTAAATCCATGCTAAGAAAGGCTTTGGAAAATTCATTCTGGACATGATTGCTAAAATTGAATTCCAAGCAATAGAATCAAATGCCTTTTTAATGTCAAGCTTTAACATGCACCTTGGAGAAATATTTTTCCTTTCATAACCATACAATAATTCTTGGGTTAAGAGAATGTTATCACTTATAGATCTACCCTTAATATATGCAGCCTGATTATTTGAGATGAAACTTAAGGGTTGTATTTTTGTGGAAGCCAATTAGTAGTCAACGGAAATGGCCATGTGGCATTCAAAGTGATGTGATATGTGATTGTTAAAGGTAATTGTTACCTCGTCAATCATCAACCGAAAATGACCAAAACAGGGTTAGATGCAGCAGGGCTAAGTGGGTCATTCCCATTAGGATATGATCATCCTCTTCTAGATATATCATTGCACGCTATGACGCCGTGTATCCGATTATTGTGGTTTGTATGCTAGAGAGCCTCGGTAAAGATCGGTAACGACCGGAGGATGATATATTCGGTACCATCTAGTTATAGAGGTGGGTCGGTCTTGTGTTGGTAGTGGATCCTTTGTGATGGTTCTCGGTACATTCTTCTAGCGATGTACTACCGGAAGGTAGTCCCTTCACCTGTCATTTGTATGGAAATCCAAACTCCACTACATTCCTGCCATTTTATTTGTAGAGCCTAGTATGCTGGAATTCAATAATGGTAACAATTTCGGCTATTTTGAATATTATTTGTATACTAGATAGTAGATAATATCACATGAGTTTGATATGAAATGATTTAGTTATTGTAAGGTAAAAACATGTCTGTGTTTATGTGTGGACTTGTCTTACGAGATACTTTTGTTTTGAAAACTAAGGAAAAGTTTGGTAATTTAATAAATTCAGTTGAGTGTGCTTCTCACGCTGGCTTACCAGACTGATCTGGGCGTTCTTGCCTTTCAATGCTCGGGTCAGACCGAGTATATTTACAAGTATAGATTTGATGCTTTTGGAGCTTCGGTAGGAGAGCTGGAGATCTTCATTTCGTATAGGTGTATCTGTTTTGATTATTGATTATCCGCTGTGCTTAGTTGTTGTTATTATAAGCATTTGTCAGGAGAGGGTATTACAACTGTTCATGCTGATAACTGTTGATTGATTGTTGACTCTGATTGATGGGTATATATATACAGTTTTTGTTTTATAAAGATCATTGATATGACATTATATATTTCCACTATGATGTAAGATTCTGTATTGTTCTGTTTGGTTCTATCTTCTTTCTTTCTTCTCTTCTCTTCTTCTCTCATCTTTTCTTTCTCTTGACTTTCCGTCAGTTTGTGCTTTTTGGGTCAGACATGTGTGGATTATTGTCGATTCAAAGGGTATGGATTTTCGGGTCGTCACTACTATTTACTATACAACCTTTCCTTTTAAAACCCAAACCATCTTATATTTAATTCACAACTATTTTGAAAATAATTACTATTTTACATCTATTTTACAAACTAACCACAATTTTATAACTACTTTATAACTAATTACTATTTTACATTTATTTTGAAAGTATCTAACTATTTTACAACTATGTTATAGCTACTTAACTATTCTACATCTATTTACAACTAATGACTATTTTACAACTACTTATCTATTTTAAACTTCTCAAGCTATTTTCTAAATTATAGTTGGTCAGAATGCAAACTGTTATAATTGAAGTAATGACCCAAATGAAAATTGAGGTAATTGTGGATAAGTGAGTAGAATTCAAAATGAATAAGGATAAAAATAAGATGGATTTAGCTAATAATCAATGATGATAAATACGTAGGATGTACATATATTATTCTATTTGCATAATGATTTGTTCCAGATTTCGAGCACATAATTTCGAGATAGTTTATCAATCCGAGTTGGGATTTTTCATCGAATTTCGACGACAAACCCTGGATATGGATTTTTGACTGGTTCTGGAAATTCTCTATCATATCTAGGGCTATGCAAGGAAAATGACGGTTTCTGATCAAGAAACCAGTTCTGAGTCCGCACTAGGAAGTTAGGTGGACAATACTAATTCGAAAGTGAAATTGTGCGATCAAGTAAGCGATCAAATTTTATATTGCGTACGGATGGTATGTACATCGTATGTGCTTGAATGAAATTGATATTGAAATATTGAAAGAAATGAGAAATGATTTTTGAACAGAAAAGTATATTTTGAGATATATAAGTGGAAGTTGGATATCTTTTGAAATTCACTTTATAAAAAGTAAGTGATGTGGTGAATAAATTTGTAAGGGAAATCAAACTTGAACATTTGATTTGGTATAAATAAAGCTAACTATATTTGTTATATATGATAGACTCCCCCTATGTTGAATCTAAAACCAGAAAAAAAAAGGTTTTTGAAAAATATTTGAAGTATAAAAAAGGAATCTATATAAGTGATCCAAAGATTATTTTTCAAGTTAGAAAGGATAAGATATATATTTATATTTATATATACAAATGATTTTATGAGAATGATTTTGGAAAAAGGTTTTGGAACCTATGGATTTTGGAATGGCTTTTGATTTTTGGGATAAATCAATTTTGGGAATTTGAAAAGCCAAGTTTGGAACTATCAATTTGAGATGTCGATTTTGTGTAAAGGAGACTTATGTAAATCATAAAGGGTATGATCTGAGGATACTATATATGTATAGTATAAATATTTTGAGATTGGTTCTGGGGAACAAGGCGCTCCCATGAGATGAACCTCATAGAAGATCCACGGGTCTGCCTTGATCCCTAAGGGGTAGGCTCTAAATTTGATCATGGGAGGAAGTCCAGACAAACTGAAGTTCCTAAGGATTGTGTGTTGGTAGCGAAAGTCGAGGGTGCTAATGCCTACAGAGACATTAGGGTTATGCTGTGACGATAGTGTAATTTGATGTCACTGCGATCTACTACGGACCATAGCGCAAGTCATATGGCCGTGAGAGCCAACGGTCTACGTTTGATTTTGTCGTGATGGCAACGTTACCTCGGTAGACTGCGATCTACGAAGATATAGCGAAAGTCGTAAGGCAGTGAGAGCCTATGGGCTACATTGGGACTCGACCGATGTAGTCTGCCATCTATGTAGGAATGGTGAAGTTTCATTTGGCAGTGAAATTCGAGGGCGCTGATGCCTACAGCTACATGAATTTTTACCGTGATGGCAACGTAACCCTTTGTGTAGCTGCGATCTATAGTGAGTTCCATGGCGTAATCGAGGGGTGCGGAGTGCCTACAGTTATCTATGGATTTTGCCAGGATGGCAACGTAACCATCGGGTTAACTGCGACCATGGAGGGTTGATGATTTCCAGAGCATTCCCACCAAAAATGATTTCTACATTTTCAAAAATGTTTTTATATTTTTGCAAAAGTTTTCGAAAATGTTTCCTAAATATTTTCACTGGATGTTGAAAACAGGTTTACCAAGTACTTACAAATTTTCAGTCCTATGCCTGATTAATGTATGACCGAATTTCTATACGAACAAAGATGGACTTGTTGAGACATCGAGTTATAAAAACTATTTTTATAAAACTATTTTGGTAATAATATATATATTTTAAAGTGTTTTAAAAAATTCTTAATAAAAGAGTTTATAGTTGAAAATGATCCAAAAGCAATTTAACTGATAAATGACAGTATAATTAAATCTCTGGCTTCGTTCCTTTTCAAGGACGAAAAGATTTAAAGGGGGAGGAATATGATGTCCCGGAATTTCAAGAAAATAAATATGTGATAAAAAATTTATATATTATTTAAAATGAGCTAAATTATTATTTTTAAAACAAATTTAAATATGGGTTTGTTTAAATGTGTGTATATAGATATATGAGTTGATTTTAAATAGAATTTGAATTTGAAATTCAAAGAATAAATATCTTAAAATAAGTTGGTTTTAAAATATATGTACATGATTTTTATTGGTATAAAATTTGTTTTATATTATTTTCTTTTAAAAGATTTGCTAAATATAAATTAAGAAAAAGTATTAACTAAATAGAAATTAAATATAAAGTTTTATAAAAAAAATTTAAAAATATATTAACACATGCTAAATACAAATGTAACATTTATAGCAAATAGTTTAACAAATGTAAGTAATTAACACATGCAAATGATAGTTGTTAGATATTTAAACAAGTATCACATTTATTCATTTTCTTTATAAACATATTAGATAAATCAAGCTATAAATATATCTCTACTTTACTTTCTTTGTTTCTTTCCTATCTTCATTTTTTCAAACTCAAAGAAACAAAATCTGTAAAAAAAAAACTTGAAAATCAGAAAATCAAAGCAACAACAGCTCTATCATCCACCTTAAACCTGTAGCAAAATCATCTCAGATTCAAAACAAGATCAACTCAATAAACATCAACAAAGATTCAATTTCAAGTTGCAATTCAAATCAAAATATCAAGCAAGCTAATAATTCAAGGTTCCAAATCAAAATTAAAAGCTTGTCTCTTTGTTTTAAATTGTGAGTAAAACTAACCTATTTAAACTTAAATCTATTGATATATCTGGATGTTTGTGATTAATACTTGAAGTATAGTGGTGATAAGTGCTTGCATGAATGTAAATATTATTGTATGTGTATATATATATGCATATGTGTGTGTATGTGTAAATAGGTGTGCATGTCTAGGAACAGGGAAGAGTTGCTTCTATTTATAGTTTACAGGTTTTAAAACCTAATTCAAAAAAATTTAAAACGTCCCATCGAAACAACATAGACTTTGATCTCTAAATGAAAAGTATTTGTATGTGTGTAACATCACTTTTTTAAAAATAGATTCAAGGGAAAATATTGAGTAAATATTTTGAAAATGGAAATATATAGTGAGAAATCAAATATAAATCAAAAACCAATGTCCATAATTTCGTGTTTGGATTTCACAATCAGATTTGTATTAGAAAATGATAATTTTTTATAATCATTCCATAAATTTTAAATTTATATTGTGGAGTAATTCCGAGTTGATTGGTATTTGCATTCTCGTCAAATTCAAACGATCGCGAGGCTCGGGGGTGTTGGGGTTGAGGATGAAGATTTTTTGTTGATCGATGATCATGGGAAAATTGCTCGGAAGGATTCTAGATCACCAGGGTGGTCGAGTAATGGCAAACTAGGGTTCTGAGTCCTGTTTTGGTCGACTTCGGTTTCGAGGTGGGTTCGACGTCGTCGCAGCATCGGTCTTTATCGGAGTGGATGGAATGGAAGCGTTAGACTACGGTGAAGCTCTGGTCAGGATGTCGAGGGTTTTGGTGATTGGTGGTGGGAATGTGAGGAGGTTTTGGGTGTCCAGTTTCGTCCATGTGGACTCGATCGAATTTGATTTTGTTTCCGTGATAAATTCAATGATCTGGGTGTTCATGATGACTGAAGGAGGGACCGTCAACGTGTCGATGGTTGGAGCAGGGATTAGAGTTGGTTGGATTTCTTGTGCATGTGCACGAATCTTCATCATATCTATTGATGTTGCTGTGATTTGATGCTTCGAGGAAGATGGTGATTTACACGGGGTCACTCTCGAGTGTGATCGGAGTTGTGATCAAGTTTTGGCTCGGGGTAGGGATCGGGTTTGTCTCAGGTTTTTTGGGGTTTGGGCTCGGGTCTGTACCGAAGTAATTTTTCAAAGTCGATGGTGATAAATAAATCAAGTTTATAAGCAAAGGTAAAATTGTGTTAAGTTTCAAAGCAAAGCTTCAAAACCAATAGAAACACGTATTCAAGGTATAAATATTTATCGAATTTTCAAGAACAAATATAAAGATTTTGGGTAAATATAGATTAATTAAATTAATTAAGTAATTAAAGGGAAATTAATTAATATATGATTAAGGATTAATTAATAATTAAGGGTTATAAGTTAATTAATTATTGATTAATTAATTGGTAATTAGAGATTAATTAATTAGAGATTGGTTAATTAGTAATTAGAAATTAATTAATTAGTAATTAGAGACTGATTAATTGGTAATTAGAGATTAATTAATGTAAGTAATTAGAGATTAATTACTTAAATGATAATTACTTAATGTAAGTAACTAAAGGATTAATTGTTGAGGGTTAATTAACTTAATTAGTAATTAGAGGATAATTAATTAATAATTAAAGGTTAATTGATTGAGGATAATTAACCAATGGGATAAATACTTAATGAAAGTAATTATGGATAATTAATTTAGATTGATAATTAAAAAATGAATAATTAAGGGTTGTAAATAATTAATGTTATGTAAGCAGGATTAAAAAGTAATTAAATTAACTAAAAATGGCACAATCAATTTATCTTGCATATAGATGATTAAGATGTATTGAATGACTTAGATTATTTGATATCTCTGATATGTGATTTGTGATGCTTTGTGATATGAGATACTTTGGTTGAACTGTAATACTGTGGGTTATCTATCTAAGATGAATTGTTGTGTGAATATGAAATCCTGAGTATAAATTGTATTGTTTAAACTTAAACAATTTGACTTAAAGAATAACATTGGATTCGAAGAGAATAAGGTCGGGTATCAGTAAATACTCGAAACCACTTTGATTTGCAATCTACAATAATTCTTTATAGATTTGATATGTGAAATCAATAGGCTGGAATGGAATAATTTAAGTAAACTGGACCATTGAAACTATGTAGTGGTACTTAGGGATTTTTTGTGGAATAAGTGTTGGCTTTAACAAGGAAAGAAATTGTAGTAAGGTACAAGTTACCCTGATTTGCAACTATGTTTTATAACTTAGTGTTTTCGAATTTATATGGGTATACTCACGTTCGTTTCCAGCCTGACCCAGGTGTTACTTTGATGTAATGCTAGGGTCAAACCAAGTATTACAGATTTTCAGTTTAGGACGTTCTGGAGCTCAGGAGGCAAGCTGGATGTCAGGAATGTACGGAGTATATTCCGCTATGTATTGGATTGTATTGTATGTAATCTGGGAAAGGTTGTTACAACTATCCAGTTTATATTTTGAATGATTGTACTCTGATGTATTGTTGTAAAATTAACAGTTATAGCTTTCTTTGTAAACGCTATTATTTGATATTATATTTAATCCGCTGCGAATGTCAGATGTTGTTGTTTCTGTTCTTCTTCTACCTTCTTATTCTTTTCTCTAACAATCTGAAATTTCCAGCGTTCGATTGCTCGGCACTTCTACCGTGAACGTATTAGTGTCGAATTTTCGGGGTCGAAAATTTCGGGTCGTTACAAAAGGAGATTTGTAAAATGGTTTTATAAGTATGGATTTTTATTTGAAGGAATGTTGAAAGTGATATTTTGATGGAGTTAAATGTTTTAAATGTAAATTATCTTTTGGGAAGTCATCGTTCCAAATGGAATTAAATGGTTTTGGAAAATATTTTAAAATGTGGTAAGTAACAGAAACATAAATTTCAACATTCATTATTGTAATAGACGTTTTGAGAAGTGATGAAGGCATGGACTATAAAACTGTTGTTGTAACAACCCACCTTTTTTGACGGTTTAAATCGACAGTAAACCACACATGTCTAATTCAAAACCATTTAAAAGGGAGGATTGTTAGTGGTTTAAATAAAAAATAAAAGAAAACAAAGAAAACAAAGCACAGAATCTCATAACGGAACGACAAAATATAATAATCAAATAAACAGTTCATGAAGCTTTTTTATAAATAACATTTGATTACACTTTACAGTACAAATCAGAGCTATACTGCAGGAATAAACAAATAATGCAGCGGAGCACAGAATGTAGTGGAATAATAAATATCAATAATATACTGAATATTCATCTTCGCCCTCGATAAAATAGTCCTCAATACACTGAAAAGCTCAAACTGACCTAAGCATAAAGGAAAATAATACAATCGAGTCGAGACTAAAATTCCTATGCAAATTAAATCAAAATTAAGTGAGATAAGGAATGCAGATAACTACATTTTTGAAGCTTCAAATTTCGAGAAAAGTTATTGTTTCCTAATGTATAGTCTTTGCTCGTATTCATTTCTGTGACTACAAGTGTGCTCAACAAGCCATAGAGTACAATAGACAATAATAACTTATCATTTCGTGATGCATATGTACAAGTATTAGAACCTTAGGTGTGCTCAACAATGCTATATGATATATCTTATCTATCTAAATGAATTTCAAAGGTTCTGTAACAACCCGCACTTTAATGGGCCTGAATTTCGACTAAATCGAACCTGAAGTCCATTAGGATATAGATCGTTGGTTTTGGTAATCTGTAATAAATACAAGCATATCAAGCATATCAAAGAGTGATTAACATAAATTCACAATAGAATTAAGAAATATAATAGCATATATATATTGACTACCTAGGAATCAATATTATTCCTTGGATGTCTAATTACCTCATCAACACCAAGCATGAATAAGAAGATTTCTCCATCCACTGTTCCCTCTTGCTCACTACAACAAAATGCACTATCTATAGCACTAATCCATTGCATTTTCACTTTGTGCCCTACTAAAATAAAACAAAATAAATTAAGATATAATTTTCAACGCTATACTATGGAAAGGCGAACAAATTATTTAGGCGATGATACCACGTTCAGACTTTCTCCCTCTTTTCAATTCATCTGCTGAGAACAAGAAAAAAAATTAGTTCACTTTGTATCCCTCCTTTCTCTTTAAAAGCCCTAATTCAAATCACGTTGTCGTTCAAAAACCCTAAATCAAATCAAATCACCCAACCCCTCCCATCTAAAGAATTGCCCTCACTTCGTCTCATTGCTCCAACCCAAAGAACTGCCGTCAAAGGAACTGCATCAGAGGTAGTTGTTTTGTTACAAAGTTTTAGAAAGTACATATTAATTACATCTATTTGTATTCGTGAAGAATGTTTTGGTTCTTTAAAGAAAGAAATTAACATATTGCTTTGTGATTTTAAAGTATATAAAAATTGATGGATACCTGTATGAAACTGTGATTTCAGCTTTTCAAAAAAAATTATATGGTGAATTCAATAAAGGCAAAAGATCTTAAGTAGTTTTATTACTCCACGTTCAACGAATTTGGATATAGCATAAATCCTTGCTTAATATTCAGATGTTGATCGCGACAGGATAAATATGTCTCATGGTCAAATGAGATTTGACCTATATGTAACCGAATGAATTTCAATGTGGCTTCCAGTTCACATTATGTTCCCGAACAGGAAATATAAGATATGTCAAACTATTTTTGACAATATGTTTGGTTAGAAATTTCATTACGTTTCCATTCCATTCTAAATATATTTCACACCTTCAACTTGTTGTCTAACTGGCTTTGGAATATTAAACTTTTTAAGCATATTGAAAATTGTATGTAGAAAATTAGTTTTATCATATTTAAAAAAATTGAATAAAGTAAAACTCCCATTTCTTTTAAAAAAAGTATGCTAAAAATTGCAGAAATGGGTGCAAAATTATCCTTATCATATTCTCCTCTTTTTTATATAAAATTTTTTTTCTACTTCATAAATGAACATTTTGGTCGAAACGCTAATAACTAAAAATTAACTCTATATCGAGAAATTTGAACAAAGCATTTAAACAACAATCTTTAACTTTTTAAAACATTTTAAATATTGGAAAAAAGTAAGAAAAATGTAAAATTAAAATATGTAAGGTTTCAGTCTTTTCTCATTTTATTATTGTTTTCGTCGAAAGAAATAAAAATTGTAAATTATTTTTTACTTAAAATTCTTTAAAATAAATAATATCTTTGACACAATACGAGGCATAGGCTCGATAGCTACCGGTTGGACCTGTGTTACTCATAATGCTACTAATGCCCTTAGACGCAACTTGGAGTGAAGACTTAGACGTTTTCTTTTTGTATACAACTTTTTGTGTGTGTTTAAGAAATGGATTTAAATGGGAATTAGCACATATCACAGTATTAAAATAGTTTACTACATGTATACAATATGAAATCTTTTTTATGTAATGTCAAACCATTTAGTATATCAGGTCTTAGATATTATCATAGTACTACTACTAGGTCATCCTTTGCGACACCTTCTTTATTAGGGATATTTTCAAATTTGGTATCTTCTAATTCTTCTGAAATGTCAACTCCTCCTATTGACAGGAGCTGCTTCAAGAATAATGTATGGACCTTGTATTTCTCATGATATTTGGCTAAATTACTCGCTAAACTGAACCATACAAGAATATTCCAATTGATTTGTTTATAACAATAGTACAAACAAAAGGAAAAAAGTAGAAATGATGGTGAACAAATTTCCAGAGGCTAAAAAGTATTCTATTTTACTAAATTTCCCGAAGCTAAAATGGCGGTGACAAAAATACCTAAATTTCCTTAGACTTAATTTAACTAAATACTGTTTTCAGGCTAAAAAGCTCTAAAGGGGCTAAAAGGCTCTGATTGCGAAGTCTATTCTTTGGCAAAGGTCCATAAGGGCAGGAGATGGCGACCCATAACAATCTTTTTTAAGAAATAACACTTTAGGTCTTGTGATTAAAATTTCCTAGTATTCCATTTGAATTTGTGCAATGTTCAAATTAAAAAATTTCCTTTAGCAAAAGCTACTAATTAAATGTAAATGATTTTTTCTTATTCTTTTTATATATGCACCAAGCAATGAAATAGGAGATATACCATAGTGTTGCGATAAGAATATAGCAAGCATTTATGCTTTTTTCGAATAATTTGCTTCCAATATCTTTATGAATTGATTTTTTAATGTGTAACCGGGTCGAAAACATCATCTAGGTTAATATTTATTATCGTTGGTGCACCTTGATGCCACCTTAATGGATGAAGTAAATTTGTAAAAGATAATGGATTGTTATATTCATGGTGCGTAGAATAAAATAAACTGTAAAAGTTAAAAAGAACTAAAAACCAAATCATTTTAATAAATGCTCTTTTTTTGGATCATCAAACTTGTTAGACTGCAGACGTTAAACAGAACTAAAAACTAAATCATTTTAATAAATACTCTTTTTTGGATCATCAAACTTGTTCACGTTGCTAGCAGGTTGGGAACTTGGGATAATAATAGACAATAGAAACCTGATGCAGAAAAAGGAAAAAAAGATCTAAGAACATATATAAAATTTGGTATTATTTAAATATTATAAGTCGGATATGTTATGTGTTATGAACATTTAGTATCAGTACTATCATTCTTTAGTTTTTTTCTTACATTGTGTAAATAAAAGATATTTACATGTTTGGTATCAGTAAGTAAAGTTAAATGAAATGCATACATGAAATGGGTTAATGAAAGGATGATGAAATGAGTTAAATAAAGTCGAATTTAGTTTGTAATAAAAATGAACTTAAGTTGTGAGACTAATTGAATGTAAGTAAGAATAAACGGAAGTAACTGAACTAAAGAAAAAAATGATATTGATTGTGATTTAAATTATTAATGAATTTGAGTTATAAAATGAGAAAAATTATTATTAATGATTGAAGAAAAAAGAATTGATTGAATGAACGATGAAGTAATTCAGTAAATTGGATATGGTTTGAAGTCTTATGAATTAAAAATAAACTTAAGTTATGAAGTAATAATAAAAAATGAGCTGTATAGCATAAATTGCTTATATTAAATTTAAGTAAAATTTTTGGAATGGTTGGTTGAGTAGATTGTATTGAATGAGATATGCTAAGCAAATGAATATGAATAAATGAATACTAATGAATGGGATGAAAATTCATTAGATTGATAAATAAAATGAATGTCATTAAAATAAATATTAATCAGTTGAAAATAAATCGATTGAATGTAATACAATGAATTATAATCAATCAAATATGAATGAAGTGAATATTGGTTGATTGAGTAATAATGAATTGAATCCAAATTAGTTGAATGTAAATCAATTAAAAGTGAATGAATTGAATATAAATCCATTGCATGGTTAATGAAATGAATATTAATAAGTGAATGGTAATCAATTAAAAAGTAAATAAAGTGATTGCAAATAAATTAGATGTGAATGTAAATTAATTGAAAAATGCGTCAATTAAAATTTTAATGAAATGGATGTTAATAGAAATGGAAGCATGAATTGAAATATTGACATTGAATAATAGTATAGTTAGGTATAAAACTTGCATAAATATGGTTATTTAGATGTTTCTTTATTGCATGGCTATGTTGCTTATATAGTTGTTGTATAGTTATGTTATATATTGATTTCTCTTTCCATATACAAATTCTCATCTATTATTGAGTGTTTAGTAGGTACGGAAGGACGTATGCTAGCTTTTGGAGCTTGCTTGCACGTATTTTGCTTTTGCTTGCTTAATAAGAGCGAATCGCTCGCATTAATAATAATAATGTATGTATCTCGGATTACATACCGTGATTTTATGTTTTTTTTCCCTTTGGATGCCTCATCATTGAGATGGGATGTATATTTGATACGAATTTGGTATATTAGTGATATATATTATATTGTAAAAAAAAATTGATCGAACCTCGCAAAGGAGACTCCGCCGAAATTTTCCATAAATCCGGGAGTTGGAAATTTTTTGAAGTTTTGAAAATTTTATAGCTTGTTTTTATATATAAGTTATATTTTTAGTACAACCGATATTAGACAGGTGTAGTAGAAGCATAGTAATAGTTTTGCAAATAAGATGCTAAATTTTATAAGTTAATTATTTTGAGAAAATATATCAAGTGTTAAATTCTGTACTTAGTCGCTTTTCGAGGACGAAAAGTTTTGAGTGGCGGAGAATGTAACGACCCATATTTTTTAACTATTTAGATTATTAAATTTAGTGCAATTATTGTATAAAGGTGGTTAGAAATAAAAAATTAATGTTTATTTATGTAATTTATTTGATATAAACTTAGATAAAATTTTGAAATAAACAATTTCGAAGTTTTAGGCAATAATAATGTTGAAATGAAATTCTATATATTGAATGTGTTTATATCAATAACTAGAGTTGAATAATTAATGTAAATGATTTAGATAAAAATAAAATAATGTTAATAACTAAAATTTATTTGAAATTTAATGATTTAATAATATTGATTTGTTGGGTAATTTAATTGTTTAAATTTAATATTGAAATTTATTTGAATACTTGAATTTTAGATTTAATATGATTGGAAAGGATATCGGAAATTGATTTAAATTTTCTTTTAAATATGAATGAATATTATTAACATTTAAAATTGTATTTAAAAAGTAAATAATTAGAAATTGGAAATTTCATATTTTAATTAACGAGTAAAAATAGCCATTTTGGCTACTATCTCGGATTTCGACGAAACAAGTTTCATCGGATCCGTAATAGTGAGTTATTGTATGATTTCAAGTTTCGTAGCGATCGGACTTATCGTTTGGCCGTGCGAGCTTGAAATGCATAGAAATAAATTTAAGTAATTTGAATAAAATTTATCAATTTTGAAACTTATCTTTTGCATACGATCGAATTAGGCCTCGAGACTAGTTCCATTGTGTTCGGAATGGGGGTAAAACATTATGAATGTCAAGCGGCACGTCTCGATTGGAGTTTGGACGGTTTTGGACCTTACATTATAAATAGGCGCAAAACGAGAAAATAATATTAAATTATTTTTGAAACCCTAGTTCGAACCGAGGCCGCCCTCCTCTTAGTTTCAATGGCCCAAATTGTTCGGCTTTCCCTCCTTAATTTCTCTCAATCCACACTAAATCTCGACTTGGCTTCAACATGAAAGTTGTAGAGCTCAACATCCTCTTCAAATCCATATGGTTGATTCGACTTAGTTGTGCACGAACTCGCTAGAATTAAGGCAAAACGATCGCACATACTTTTGGTTTTGGTGGTTATCGGTAGCGGCGGAGGTACAGTGGTCTTTGGCGTTGGTGGCTATTAAGGAGGCGCGTGCGTGGATATTTCCAGATCATGGTCCGGTCATCTCTCTTGTCAAGCGTTGGAAATCATAGTCGCCTGCGTGTTGGGTTTAGCGGATGCGTGCTGTATGTGAGAGGGAAGAAGATAGGTAATGTTATTAGTTTATTTTTATTAATTTGGTTAATTAAGGTTTCAAAATTTTATTGTATATTGATAAATTGCATAATTTCTCCGTACGAAGTCCGATTCGAGCGAAACAAGTGGCCCTAGAATCATATCGACGAAGGCTACATCGTGGAGTTGGTTTGAAATTTATTTGAAGCTGGAAATATTTTCAGTTTCAAATAAATGTGAGTGTTTTATATGCTCACAATTGACTAAATAAATTTTTATACTAGTTATATTAGTGTCATGAAGTAATTTAATTGCATTGGCTGATGTTTGTTAAAGTAATTGATATTAGATTGATATATGAATTGAATCAATAAGGATTTGAATTGACAGTTAAACTTGATAATGAAATTTATTTGCCATTAAAATCCCCAATATTGATAACTAGTAAATAGTCATGATATTTTGACTGGTTTGGATGTTGTTTGTAATGGATGTTATTGACTGATATTTGGATGATTGGATGACTGTTTATTTCATATATATCTTATTATCATCCTGCATATTTACAGTATATAAAACTGTTAATCAAATTATTTCGAATAAATTAAGAAATAGGTTGAAATGATATATACCTATGGCAATTATTTTGCGTTGAAATGATATATATATCCCTGAATTAAATTGAAGTGACTGGTTCACTTAGTCATAGGATAAAGAATTATATACGGACACTAGATTGGTTAAATTAAATGATTTTAAAATTTTGATTTGAAATTATTTAAATGATGTGATTTAAAGAAATAAAATCGAATTTATGGGAATCAAATTATTTTCGAACTTGAGCTCGGAATGTTGAAATTTAGATTTGATAACAAGAATTGTTTAAATGATTGAAGTTGAGATTTTGAAGTTATAATTGAAATATGATTTGAATTTAAGAAATCGATTTGTTTAAAGATTGGACTTTTATTCAAACTTTGAATATTGCTATATAAAAGTAATATAGAATGATATTTCAAATTGAGCTCGGTATTGAATTATATTCGAAAATTTGGATTTTAAATTGAATATTGAAAGTTAATTTGATTTAAGTGATTTGAATCGATATTTTAAAAATCAAACGCAAGATTGATATCAATCGAAATGGTTTAATTTGAGAATTGAATTGAAATTTAATCATTGAATCGGATAGTTGAAAATAGAAATTGAAATTAATTTAGTATTGAAATTGAAATTAATTTGGAACTGAAATTGAAATTGAAGTTAAATTGGGATTAGATTGAAATTTATTCCAATTGGAATTGAAATTGAAATCTATAAGAACTGAAAGCGAAATTGAGTTAATCCGAAATCAAAATCGAATTTATTTGAATTGAAATTGAAATCAAAGTAAAATTCGACCTGAAATCGGAATCGAATCGATAAAATCGAAATGGGAATTGAAATTGATTTGAATTGGAAAATTTGGAATTGAATCAATTTGACATTGAAACAATTTTTAAATAAATTATTTTAGTATAAACTATTTAAAATCTTCTTTCTAAATATTCAAATTAATTTGATTTTCCAAGTTATTTGCTATATAAACAGTTTCAATACTCAAACTATTTTCTATTAAACTATTTTAACTATTTTAAGACTATTTAAACTATTTTCTAAAAATTCAAACTGGTCAAAAGGTTGGAATGTTTATGTTTAATTCTTGGATTTAAATGAGAATTTGGTTAAAGTGAGTTATAAGCTAAATTGTAATTCAAATCAAATTTTGAAGTGAAATCGATATATCGAACTGAATTGACATTTTGAAGTAAAAATATGATTTTTGTAGCGAATATGGTAAATTTGAAGTGAAATTGATTTTGAAGCGAATATGATATTTTAAAATCAAGTACGAACTGTTTTCGGAATACAAAGGTACCAACCGGTGTGTAAAACGACGTTTGGTTTTTGAATAGATCGGGGCCTTTTATTGGCATACTCTCAATCAATATTGGAACCACTCTAACAACTGTGTACGCGGTGGATAATATCCAGAATGTAGTAGTTGAATTGGCGAACGTTTGCTGGAATGAAGTAAGAGGACGATAATAGATAGCATTGGCACTTGTGCCATAACTAAAATGTAAAACAGGAGCCTGTGTCTGACCAACAAGGTTAGCTACCTCTAGTGACGTTGATCCCTCATATTACTAGTGTGATTTCGTACTTGATGGGTGCAACCTTTTGTTTGGATTGATGGTCATAGTTGGCCATGTAGGGGTTACGACTAGACAGAAAGGGTAAACTAGTAGAATCCTACCTTAGGCGTTACCTCACATGCCTTGTCATATTTATCCTTATATGAGCCCATTGCGACTTTGTTTTAGTATTATACCTATAGGGGACTCACTGGCTACCGACGTTACTGGTTGTATTACAGGACCTGCATAGACTACATGCTATAAAAATGTGTTAAGATTGATCAATGTAAAGCCTTAACGTTATTTTGATATTTATTTTACTAATAGACATTACCTATTATAGCGTATAATATATATATATATATATATATATATATATATATATATATTTCAATGGATCCTTATGACATGGAAAACCCCATAACATCTTTTAAGTTATTGCATGCACGTTATATGCTGGATAGAAGATGTAAAATTCCATAAACATCTCTGATACCAAGGCACTCCTATTATTCGCGATATTGATTTGACTTCCATAAGAGTATTTTAGTCCAGACTCAAGTGTTTTATCTTTTCACTACGCTCAGGTCAATCCTGAATTTTTCAGCACATTGAGGATCGTTTTTCGGAGGACGAAGACGAAGATTCGGTATATTGTTGTTGTTATTGTTTTTATTATGCTCCACATCATGCTTTCTACTGCATTATTTATTTATTCTTGAGGTATATATAACTCTGATAAATGTTATATAGATTATAATCAAATGTATAATATAAACAGCTTCATGAACTGTTTATTTGAATATTATATTTTGTCATTCCGCTACAAGATTCTATGTTTGTTTTGTTCTTCTTTCCTTATTTTTCTTAATTATTCCCATTGATTATTTACGTTCTGCATTGTTTTAGTTGGACATGTATGGATTATTGTCGATCTAAACCTTCCGAAATGTGGATCGTCACAGGAACCATTTTACTTCGTGAATGTTTGATATAACAATTACTAACATCTTGATTGCTTATTTGATTATTGCATATGTTAGAGAGAAAATATCAAAAGCAAAGCACGATGAAATCAATTGTTTGACTGGCCTATGAGTAAGTTGTAGATGCAAATATATATAAAAGATATGTATAGACATTAGAAAAGTTGATCGAACGATATGTATAAAATACTATGTACGGATATGGAAAAAATTGTTCGAATGATATGTATGGACTACTATATGACATTCCAAAAGTTTTAAGAACGATATATATGAAATATTGTGCTTTAATTTATATATATTTTGTCAACGAAAATCTTTTATATTATATGGAAAGAAAAAATGGGTAAATGGATATTATATATGGGAAAACTGAAACAGCGAGGGATAATAAGGAGGGGGTTAGAAAAACATTTTAGCAATTAAAAATTACATATTTTGACCATATATTTATGCTGATTGTTTCCATTTAAGTGTTATGTCGATTACCTATGGCTAATCGGTTAAGTCCAATGTGTCTGCGTATGATATGCCTAACCACCTCTAAGGTATAACTATATAAGTATATGCCTATTCGCATATATGTCAAACTATTTCACTAGCTAAAAACTCCATCCACTTAATACTTCTTAACTAGGAAGAAGTCGGACCAACAACCATTTAATACCTGGGTACCCAAAGCGGGCCTTCTGCAACGTAAACGCTAGTCAATCGATTCTAGCTACAGAGACCGGTGACCCCTATATAAGGCCTTATAATTTGTAATTTAATTGTCATATTACTAAACTATCTCAAAGACTCGTTTAAGAGTTAACTAGCCTACATCAACCAAACAATTTCATCTAACCATCTACTTTGAGTTCTGTGTGTTTCCCATATGAATTCTACACTAGTAAGAAACAGAGTCCATCAGGGCATAACCCAAGTCTTAGTTACCGCTCGCTTAGGACAGCTGGTGGGCATAGCCTATATGCCAGACCTACTACTAAAAAACGGTCCAAAATAACGACATGGCCCGCCAACCTTCCACAACTAACATCTCGTTTAGACTAACCTATGTAAGTCAAGGAAAACGCACATTTCGATTATTAATACATCTTATTGGAAATGAAACAAAGCTCGTCTTCTTAAAAAATACTGGGCTATCAAATACTTCAAATCTAAGGCGAACCCTTAGTATATTTTTCCCTCACCTATCTGCAAAGCATATCCCTTCCCCATGGATCCTACAGTTGGAGATGTTTCACGTTAGCAGTAAGTATACACAACTATCGGAAGCCTATAGGCTAAGGGCAAACTTCTGTTGTGTAACTTCACTAACCACGCATCTCAACCACTAAATCAAACCTATCATCCAAAGCCTAAGAGATGTTCAAGAACATCTAATTCATGTTTGTTCTAAATGTATAATTGAAGTTATATAATTTCCTACTATGAATATTATATTGTCTTTTATGTGTATTTAATAGTATTAATACTTGTTCACTACGTAATAATTCCTATTTTATACGCATAAGCTTAGAATTCCTTATTTCCTTTTTATATCTAATAAATGTCAACTGTCTGTAATAATTGGTCATTAATGTCAAAACTGGACAATCTCTAATAATATTTATTTACTCGTTCAAAATCCACTTATTATGCCTGTTCAATTTTCCCATAAATTCCATATTAAATATTAAATTCTTAACCGGTTCTTATTTAATTCCTTTAACTCTTTATTAACTGCAAATTTATTGCCATTAAATTTGTAATTAGTGTATATTTGAAATTAGTGTATATAAATTTTGAAATTGCTATTCCTTCCTTTTTTAAACCACTAGTCCTATAATTATTACGATATTAATAACTAATATGGATACCGTCATACAATTAAGCTATATCATGAGCTAAGAACCAATACATTATCAAAGTATTAAAACTCAATCATGGTTGATCAAAGGCAGGAATCGATTAACGCCGAGGTAAAATGTTAGAGAAAAAAATGACCAAGTGTTTATTTTATCTGTATACTAGTACAAGTTTATAGGCAATAAAGATCGAAAACGACAATGTATTGAAACGCAAACTATGATGAATTAGTCTTTATTCTGAGCCAAGTACAAAGAAGGTTCAAGTTAAATTTTCAAAACCCAAAAGTCACACTAAGCGACCCATTGCTTTTAACAAGTTTTCTTTAACAGATCATTCATCTTATGTATTAAAAAAATTAAAAGAAATACAAAAAAAAAATGTGAAGAAAAAAAAACGAAGTTGAAGAAGTAATTATAGAAGAAAGACAGTAGCTGTTTATAAATTAGTTTTGCTCCTTGTAAGGGTATAAACAAGTGTTTAAAAGGCGCAACCTAACGTTGGTTCAACCACGTTTAAGCTTCGATCTTGAAACGTTAACCTTATACATGCATGAACCCACGGTTTAACCTCAAAATTGAAAGGAAAAAGGAGAAAAAAAAAAAACTATCAACTGACATCTATAAAGCACATGGTTCTTCAAATTTGAATAAAAACTATCGTTTAACTCTTCTTTTTTTATATATAATCAATTTAACAAATAATTTCATAACTTTAACTACTAAATTATTAGACTATCTTATCAATTTTAAATGACATAGTACCTTATTGATGTACATTTCACAAATTATCGTTGAACTGACCTTTCATCTTAAAAAATAAGAAAATTTACAATTTTGCTCTAATAAAATTGATATAAAAATATTTCTATTAACATTCGTTGTGAAATATTAAAAAATAATCGTTTTAAAGTTCAATATATTAATTATAATTGGTTAAAACTTTACATTTAAATCCAAAAAAACAAAAAATAACAGTCAACGAGGTTTTCACGGTTTGACTGATTAAACCATTAAAACCTCTAACCTTGCACCAACACAGTCGATCTTCGAAACTATAGATATGTTCAACTGTCAGTGCTAAAGTTCTAAAAGTACACCATTCCTTTCATCTGTAATCCCATATTTATTATGATAGTTATATTATCATTTTTTATCCCTTCAACATGGATTGGAAGGCGTCCTAGAAAAAACACGCAAGTAAAAAGACCTCATAGCAGTAAGTTTGTCTTTCTTACAAAATGACTCGACTATTCCAATAAAAAAAAAAGCTAAGAGCTACATAACTTTGTACGCAATTAGTACACAGTTTCATTATTCAGAGAAACTCTGGCAAACATTACAAATATAAACCCTCCTCTACACAAATTGTATAAAATCAAACAAGGTAAATTACAAACATGCAAATAATAAGCTGCATACAAAATTGTTGCCAGCACGTATAACTATAGTCATAATTTAGATGGAAAAAAAATTTCTCAAAAAAAAGGCTCATCGAACTTCTCAGCATCATCTAACAGCTTTCTCACAATAATCAGGCCAACTAAAAATACTACTATAACAACGACGACGATAAAAATGATGCAAAATATGAATAATTATACCCACATTCCTTTTTTCCTCAATTGTTCAAGTGTTTTGCAATCACATATTGTTAAGCTTTTCCTCTTTCATTTGCTTTCTTTTCTTTCTTCGTTCATCACGCATTTCTAGCAAATCCAAAAGTAAATAAGGTTCAAAATACACAAATTTATTATGAGTTAACCATAAACAAGATTAGGTGGAGAAAAGGGAAAAGGTTCTTACTCTTCTTTTCTTCTTTCCTTTTTCTTTTCAAGGTTTCCATTACTTGTCTAGAATCTTTAGTCTTATCACCAATCAACGACACCTATATTGAAAGCATAAATATATAAGCACAAAATAACATCCATAAGAGTTCAACAACAAAAAAATCTGGTAATTTTTCCAACTAAGCAGGTAAATACATGGTTTAATTAGGTGGTGCCGTATCGGTGCCAAACTGAAACCGATCAAAAAAATGAGTTTCGGTTCAAATTGACAACCGAAATAAAGCCTAAATCAAAGCAAAACGAATTGAGGATCAAATTCGAAATTCAAACTACACGAGCTTTGGCCAACAATCGAGAGTCAAAAACCCTAGCTTTGGTCGAGAGTCGAGAGCAAATTACATGACTTTTTATTTTTATTTTTGCTTCAACGGCGCTATTTTGTCTTCTTATTTTTTGGCCCTAGCTTTGATCGAGAGTTGAGAAGAATACGTGAATGGAGGTGTGCGGCTACTGTGATATGGGCTGTTGTTAAAGTTTGGTTAAGTGATATTGGGCTGCTATAAAATTTGGTCAAGTGATATTGGGTTGCTATTAAACTTATGGGCTGAAATTCTATAATTTAGTTTAATATGGTGTTGTGTAATCTTTGTTAAAATTATACAATTTGGTTAAACGATAATGGGCTGAAATTAAACCTTTGTTGCATAGCTTTTGAATGTAATAAATTTATATGCAGCTCTACGTATCAACTTTTGAATGTAACAAATTTATAATGCTGTGTTTAATTTTCTTATAGATTGTATTTTATATTTATTTACAAAGATAATTATTACATTTCCATTAACAAACCATTGGAAACCAAAATCCGGACCAAAACCAAAACTGCCGAAATCATTCGAAACTAGTAAAATTAGAAATGACCGAAACCAAGTTCTCGAGCCTTGGGTAAATCTAATGTAATAGGCAGATGGCAATATCTTCAATTAAATCCAAATACAAATTGATATTAGTATGAAATGTTGATATTACTCCTATGAATCATGAGATTAGAGTTTTACTAAATGTGCTATTTATTTCACATTCTTGTTATAAGGGAACTACATAATTTCCATGAAGGACAGATTTTGATCTGTTGATCTCGAAATATATAAAAATTCCCATCATTAATTATATTCCCATCATTAATGATATGATCATTGATCAGTATCTATTCTCTAAGACTCGCTCTATTATGTAAATAGGGATGTTTCTTTGAAAATGGGTCTTTCCTCTTTCCTAATACAGGAAATGTTTTTCTGAAAACTACAATGACGATGTGTTTCAGATATAAAATAAGCATGCATACCTAAGTAATTATGAACAACAACTAAGCCATTATTCCCAAACAAGTTGGGGTCGGCTAGAGATGGAACCCAAAACTAAATGACAAAGTCGATTTAAAAGTCATAACAATAACAATAACAATAATAAAATAAAGTCAAATAAGTAAATTAATAATAATAATAAGTAAAATAAATAAATATATATATATATATATATGATAACAATAATACTAATAGTGATAATGGTACTAATAAGACTATGATCGTTATTCAATTAAATCGAAATAGAATTTGAAAGTTGTATTGAGAGGTTAATGAGTCTTATTAGTTATGAGCCACAGATTTTAGCATCCATCTATTTCACAGTCTTGTTACAAGGGAACTGGGTCAGCTGGCACCAGGAAATTTTCATGAAGAAATGGATCATTAAAGGTATAATCAGTCTCTAAGTTGTAATATAATTTAGTTTCTTGGTTGAAATTGGTTTTTTTTTCCTCTTTCCCTACTACATGAACATTTTTCTGGGAAAAGGATAAGCTGGTAAATTCAAGAAAATTATGTGCTTGCTAAATTTTACTTGATATAAGCTAGATCGCTAATTCTTCAAAACAAACTCAAACTATAATAATTTATACCTCATGCCCAGAGTTTCGAAGAGCTTGAAGAGGTTCAATGCATTGTTGACCAAGGACAGAAAAATTTGTTTTCTGTTTTTCTTTAGGATTCTTCTTTTCAGCTTCTTTCATGTTAGTTAACTGCTCTAGCTGCTTTTGGAGATCAAATGAAATACCAGTCTGGTAGAAATAGGAAAGTGTACGTTTAGTTAGTTGAACAGCACTGATGGTGCTAGTCGCAAAAAAAATAAGTACAATGCTTAGCTAATAGCATGGCTACAGTAACACATAACATGAGATAGTGGATGACGGATTATAACCGTGAATTGGAATGATTAGGCGTAATGTCCAACCAAAGCAATAAAACAAGCAATGACATTTATCATATTCACGCTTTTCAACATATTCAAATATTATATACCAGTATATCAAAGATGATGGATGATTTTAAGTTACTACGATGGTTATTACATTATATGAACTGCAACAACTACCAAATAGCTTACCCCAAGCAAATAGCGCCTTGAGAAATTTTTTGGTTGCAAAGGCTGTGTTAAGAGAAAGCTCAGTTCCTGGATGAGGCCAAAAACGTTTGGACAGCAATTTTAAGAAAATGTTGACTGTTAGCAAGGTATTACACCACAGTCAAAATATAATTTATCCAGATTAGATATATACCTGTTGCAAGTTCTTGAGTTGACCAGATTTTGCTCTCTTCTGCTTATAAGCAGTAACTGTTTCTTCCTCACTGCCACTTTCTTCGACTGTCAAGTCCAAAGACTCAGCACTCCGTTTAAGCCAGTTCTTTTTCACATTTTCCTAAAGAGCATATAAAGCAAAGAGTTCGTATGAGCAAAAGGTATATCAAGCTAAAAATACAAACAACTACTACAAAATAAGGTTTGAGGTTTCGACCGAAACAATGAGATTTCGGTCACTCCGTTCCAGTAGGAACCAAAATGAAACCAAGCCGAAACTCTGGTTCAATAAAAAAAAATTATTTGACTTAATATTTTTAAGAAAAAACTCAAAAACAAAATTGAGTTTCAAATATTTAAATATTAAAAATATGAAATTTTAATTTAAGAAACATACAAATTCACAAAATATATAAATGGTGTAGCTAAAAAAGTCAAAAACGAAGTAACGATTAAACATTTTTTTAGTGCTACAAATATGTATAATTAATCGGTATTATTCGTTCATAGCTTATTTTCCAATTAAATATAAATTAAATTTTTAGTTTCAATAAATTAAAAAAATATGTATAACTATATGAAAAATAAATAACAAGATCCAAGACCAAAACTGAAACTGAAATTCCCGAAATTTACAAATCAGGTCAAAATTCCGAAATTACAAAAGACCGAAGAGCAAAACCGAAATCTCAAACCTTGCTTCAAAGCCAAAAATTGATATGAGAAGTTACAACGTCCAAACCAAGGAAAATCATTTGATCCACAGTATCTACTTCATTTATGTGCCAACCATTATGAATTTGTAAGATATACTCAGGACTATGAGATTTAAATTGATGGTGTACATAAAACATGTTGATAAACCAGGCATCCTTGTTGTCTTTCTATCCCTTTTTTTCAGAGAAAAAGAGAGAAAATAGCATCTTGAGAAACCAGGCATACTTCTTGTCAAAAACATTTAAAAATAAAAACAAAGAGCATCTATACATTCTTAAAGCTAAGTAGTTAATATTGATATTGGTGGATTATCAGTCATGGATTGATTTGCAATATTTTTTAAATCAAGAAAATATCAAAGCAGTCAAGGACCACAAGCTCAAGTGGCAAGCGGTATAATGCTCTAGGCTGAGATCCTAGAGGTCATGGGTTCAAATCTCTAAAACACCAAAATGAATGCTCTGCTTGAATATAGATAGTATCACATGTATGTGTGTATCAAAGTAATATCAGATGCTTATTACAAAATATAGAACAAAAGGTAGTAAAAAGATGTAATGTTCTCATTTAAGCACTTTGAACAATAGTTTGTATGATCGTAATACAATATAAACTTGCACATTTACTCTTTGAGTCATCTTGTAATATGATGTTCGTATATACTTCTATTTTTCTTTTCTTTTTCCTTTTTTTCCGAAATGGCAATATTTAGCCATCTCCACTGATATTTGAATCAATCAAATCTTGCTCTGCCGTTGATATACTGCAACCAAAATTTTACTGGTACCTGACAAAAATATTGCCTGAAACCAATATGCGGTATATCGACGACAGACAACCTATATCATCTGATATCAGCTAGTCTTAAAGATCTCACATCTTCCTGTTTGTACAATATACTTGTGGGTTTTCTTACAGAAAATGTTTATCGTAATGACTATCGACTCTCTGAATTCATGGAAATGTTTTCAAACAATAATATCTACAGTAAGGGTTTAAAAACTGTGTTAACACTTACTAAAACATGCAATCAAATGCAGTAATCATCAAAACATGCCATCAAATGCAGTAATCATCACTAGCATCAGCTTGTTCAGTAAAAATGGCCGTAAAAGAAAAGGCGCATATCATACTTCTATAGATAAACACACACACCAACGCACACGCATATAACTAATTTCTAACCTGAGTATTTTTTCGTGATATTTTGTCTATTTGACGTGCAAGAGACATCCGTTTCATAACTTCAGGCAGGTAGCTTTCTACTAGAGGAAATTGACGAAGTGTTTCCTACATGATAGATTATTTATGTGAATCAGTATCACAAAAAAAAAAGCAATGTAGCTGCAAATAGGAAAATCTGACGTAGCACTTCTGACGTAAACTTGGAAAAAAATTAAAAGTTAAAACTTGCACAATAGAAGCAGGTATTTTACCCTTCTTTCCTTTTTTTTTCTGAAAAAGAAGATTTAATATTAACCGAAATTTAACTTAACATGCTATGTAAATTTTTAAATTAAAATGTTGCTTAACCGAAATTAAACATGTAAATCTCAAAAAAAAAATTACATATTTCTTAAACTGGAATTTCAATCAAAGGCTGATTTCACCTTTTTTATGTTTTCCTTCACCACCAACAAAAAAAAGAGTTGAGCAAAAACACAGTTTCTTTCTCCATCCGCACCACTTTAAATATATAACACAAAAACGATTATCACAAATATACGTCAATTTCCAAACAAACATGTAGATTCTACACAAATACATGTTACAGATTGGCCAAAAGGCAACCTATAATATATATTCTACACCAATATACCTCGATATACAAACAGCAATTGAGTGAGGGAAAAGAAGAAAAAAGTAACGGATGGTAAATAAAGCTAGGACAAATGCCAAAAAGTTACTGGGTGATCAGACAAAAAACAAAGAAGATAACCTTTTTCATTGACTTGCACAATGAAATGAATTTTGCTTTATCCTTAGAAGATATCAATGCAATACTACACCCATCTGAAGAAGCCCGTGCTGTTCGACCACTTCGGTGAATATAAACCTAAAAATGCCAATATAATTACAAGAAAATACATTATTTGCGAACGTCAGACTTTAAAGTTCTTAGTCAACACAAATGTGAAACTTTAGCTTACATCCGCTGAGTGTGGCAGTTGATAGTGGATAACAGTTCTGATACCAGGAATATCAAGTCCTCTTGCAGCAACATCAGTGGCTACCAGAACTCCATTAACATCATTGCTAAAACGTTCAACCGCCTGCTTAGTAAGAAATTGAGTAAACCATGCAAGCATATATGCAGACACAAATACGAATCATATTAATGATTTATTTTATTAACTCGTTTAATTACCCAAACTCTTTAGAGTGGCATCATGCTAAGCTGCATTATTTTTAAGATGGTCCAGTGAGCTTATATTTAAGTGTTCATGCAATCTTTGTCGATATTGTACACATATAATATTATACGTACACGCAATACGGTACGTATGTACATAAATAGATTTGTCGTATAAATTTACACTCTTAAGCATCCAAGGCTTCAGATTTGGATTGATAAACATGCTATACAATCAGTCATTCTTCTTGCATTAACTTGCACACATTTGTTATCAAACTTACCAAGTGGCAGAATGAACTTTAGTACATGTTGAACAATCTCCAAGTACTAAGTATGCACCGCCAACAATACAAAATTTTGCCAATGGCATACCATGTCACCGGATATTTTGAATAAGATGCAACTCATGGAAGAACAACTCAATGATATACCATAGTTGTCGATACACATAGTATTCTCCTATTTCGCTCAAGTTATGCACTTTTTTTTTTCTTGCCTTTCCATTCTTTTTTTCAGATGTTTCCATGTTAAATTTATAGTTTTACCATATGCCTATACTTCTTGTGTTCTTTGCTTGAACCATACTGTGGTATTCAACCACACACACACAAAAAAAAATTGAAAATGCTCGCACGCACACACACACACACTCCAAGACCTGGAAATTTAGGATAAATGCAAAGCATCTCATTTTTGAAACTAATTATCTCATATTTCCAAATCATAATGATAAATGATAATACAATGGAGTTATTAGATATTAGGGAAATTGTTGCCAAATGTAACATACATCAAATATTCATAACATACTAAAGTGCAATTATGTGAACTTTCAGAAAAAAGAACACAATTTAATTACGTGCAGACTTTGTGAAATTTTTGGGGGTTAGCGATTTTTAGCCAATAAAATACTGAAAGAAGCGGGCCAGAGAAAAAGCACTAATGGCCTATACAGTGAAAATAATGAGTATTTCGTTTCTATTCAAATGTCTTGCCTTTTCAAGGCGTATTGAAAATGCTCGCACGCACGCGCGCACGCGCGCACACACACTCCAAGACTTGGAAATTTAGGATAAATGCAAAGCATCTCATTTTTGAAATTAATTATCTCATATTTCCAAATCATAATGATAAATGATAATACAATGGAGTTATTAGATATTAGGGAAATTGTTGCCAAATGTAACATACATCAAATATTCTTAAACTTGATCCCAACCCAAACCCCCACTCTCCCCCTCCAACAAACCAAAACAAAAAAGCAATACAAATTATGAAGCTCCTTGAATTGTTGTGTTTATTAAAGGAATTTGTCCCAAACATGCTATTTTCATTATTATTACTCCTTAACAGCTTTCTTTTTTTTCTTTTAATGTTTTGGGTGTATGCAAAATGCAACCCGATTAGGGAAAATTGGCATTTAGGTTAGCATGCTGTTTTGCCGTCGCAAGCATGCATAATGATTACTAAATCTATGTTATATTAACCGCTAGGCGAGGCGAGGCGACAGAAGCCTCGCTTCGCTTAATGTCGGTTAAACGCCGCTTAAGCATTACCTAAGCGCTGCTTAATTTTTGAGCATGCATTATTCGTATAAATATAAATTAATGCAAATGGATTATATTGAGTGCTTCATTGTCCGTGTAGGCTCGAATTAATCACAAAGAAGTAAAGTTGTACTTTGAAGTTAACTTATAAATTCATAGATTGCAAATGTTAGATTTGACTTCCGTTATTAATTAAAAGTAAGCATACTCGATTAGAGTAAAAACCATGCACATTTGTGTAAAAAATAATCATATCCTAATGTAAAAAACTACTCACCATCCATCAGCCTATATGATAGAAAATGAGGAAATTTTGTTTGAAGTGTCGCTTTCATGCTATAACCCCATTTCTTCTTATTCTAAAAATAAAATATTTTTTGTTGGGCAGCACTTAATCGTCGCTTAAATTCAAGCGAAGCGCAAATAAGCGCCAATCAAGCGCGCTTAAGTTGCCATCACTTAATTCTATCGTCTTTTCAAAAAACTAAGCATTGTACATGCATTTAGCGCTTAAGCGGCACTTAAACGTGCTTTTCATAACATGGTACTAAATAGATTCAACTGCTGATCTGCTTAGCAACTAACAGGACTGTATTTATGTCAACTGAACACTCGGTAAAAAAGATTCATCACTACTTGCAAACAGCTTTTTAACTACAGAAGCATTCACCTTTATTCGGGCCTTTTGTTGCATTTCCCCATGACAAGTCAAAGCATTGACCCCAAGTATGCGAAGTAAGGATGAAATGTGCCGTAACGCTGCAATAGATGTGGCAAAGACAATTGTTTGTCCTTGACCATGAACACTCAAAATGTAATACAAATAAGCATCTTTATCTTCTTCTCTGCATCTGAAAAAAATTGATTGTGCATGGTTCAGAAACTGCATGAAGAGATGTATTACAGTTACACAAGTTCAAGAAGTAATGCTCTACCGGATAATATTTTTAACCTGCAAACACGCTAGTATCACATGAATTTATCACTCTGAAGTTTGAGTTAGGAATAAATTGCAGTATAAATTTGTTCTCCAAATCCTAAAGAGGCATGAAAGAGCTGAAGTTGTAGCCTATTAAATAAGCTAACAATCGTTTGGTAGTTAAATAGGAATTTAATACTTTGATTTTCTGTAGTTGAGCAACAATTCCAAGGTTTACTATTAACAATACAGTATTAAACATATTAAACCCATGAGATACATAAAACTTGAAGTAGCCATAAGTCAGAAAGATCTAGAACATACTTTACTTTAGAAGTGTGCAGTTACATACTCACAAATTCGCAAAAGAACAAGGGACAAATCTACTGGGGTATTGTGCTCAAACAGTCACATCATTTCAAACTGTGCAACGCACATGCAAATTAATATTGTAATAAAAAATTAGAAATATATTAATGAGAAACAAAATATGATTTAAACACCGGTCTTCATTGGATATGAGAGAATAAATGAGTATTGCTTTGAAGATGAGAAAGAAAATTGAGTTAAAATAGGCTTTTGATCGTTCTTTTTGGAACTAATAATAAGCATTTGATTTCTACAAATAATTTATGCAATTGTAATTTTGGCATTGCAACAAAGCTTTACCGTGGTGAATTTGCCTGATATAATTGATAGATATTCCCCACTCTGAGCGTGCATCAAAAATATAAATAAAACTTCTTAGCAGAATCTACCTTGGCAAGATACGAGAAACATAACATGCTTCCTTCATATTTAAGTGACAACTAAAGAAGTTCAAAAGAAAAAGCGCATTGAATAAAAAATAAAGAGTAAGGTTATTTATTTTGCAGTGTGTGCTAAGCATTTAAACTAACATACTGATCATATAGTTATTATCTTTCAGCTTTTACATATCAACGTAAATTTTCGCACTCTGGTTTCATACTTTACGCTATTCCTTCAGTAGTCTCATTTGCCAAAAAGCACAATACAGCGCAGTGCACAAGATTTTCTCATACATGCTTCCGCAGGAACTACTGGTCTCCAAAAAGTGTGTCTCAAGAGTCCATGCCCAATGCTTGTAACTATGAAACATTGTTGTCAAAAATAAAATCTTATGATTTGAATCCCGTTTTTAAATCGAATATCTCTCATTACGATTCGATTCTCAAATTCCGATTGAAAATCAAACTAAAACCACAATTGAAAAAAAATCATTCAATCCTTATTGCGAGAGAAAATATCAAGATGTTTACGTAAATCTACAATTCAAATTTTGTTGCTTTCTATTAAAACTGAAGATGAAACAATGGATAGAATTAAGTTTTAGGTTTAATACAGAAACTCCGGCATCAAAATAAATTTTAAATCTACTAATTATTACCATGAAAAGAAGAATCAATGCATTCACGTATGTCATTTAATAATCAATGCATTTACGTACTCAACCAAAATATGGTTCTACACAAACAGAATACATCATAAAGTCGATTCCAACTAGTTTCCTTTGAACATGAATATTTTCAACATGACCAAAATTTCCAAATAAAATAATAAAAATAAAAAATAAAATAAAAAAGTGAGATGATTTTAGCATACAAGTTTTTACCAAAGTGGATGAAAGAATCAACTTTACTTTTTAAAAAATTCGTGAAAAATTTGTAGTACATTTGATCCAACTATTTATCGAATTTCATTGCAGTGCTTTTAAATGTGTGATAAAAACATAATCCAATTTCATTTCCACTTGCACTTTTCTAGAAGTTGCACTTCCCTATTCTCGTTTGCAAGATCCCAATCTGAACTTCTATGACCCGTTCAATAGGAGCTTAATTTGAAGTAGATTGATATAAATATATGAAACAAACAGGTAATAAATAATAATAACCACATTCTCAAAGCAACAGAAGAAGAAAAAAGCCACTTACTCAATGAATGACTCTTCTACTTTATCAGCCACGATATTTTGAGTAGTCAAATCAACGATTGCAGCATTGGGTCTAATTCCTGCTCGCTCCGAAAGCTTTTGTATAGAACTAATATCTTCAACTGCTGCTGATTTTGAAATAGATGGCCGTTTCAACTTCTTATGAAAATCATCAGATAAAGCTAGAGTGGCAGAGAATACAAATGTTTGCCTCTTCTTTTGCTTTGGGGTAGTTCCGCAAGATTGACTACTTGATGAACTTTGTTCATCGTAATTATGAGCTGTCGGAAGCATATCAATAATGTTCTGTAAATCTTTAAAATGGCCTGTCTCAATCATTTTATCAGCCTCATCAAGTACAAAGAAAGATAAGGAGTGCAGCTGTATCAAAACAAGGATACAGTAGTATTATTACCAAAGAAATTGAAAAGGCAAATAGAAAACGGCCTTAGTATAGAATCTTGTATAATCCGAACCATCACACCTTCACATAGAGTTATACAATGTTCCTATGTTTCAAACTATTGTTATAGTTAGCTCAAAGACTAACTAGAATGCTGACTCATTTATTGGTAAACCAAGTCAATTGCAAATTGTTATTTAGATAATAAGCCTTCATGCTGGAATCAGTCAATACTCAATAATCAAATGGCTCATAGCAATTTATTGTGAGGGATGGAGCAATATAGCTTGGAATAAAAGCTTTTGGTCATCTAATGATATCTAGGGGTTTGTAAATAGCCATGTATATCTAATACATGACCATTAATTAACTAATAACCACAATATATCTTTGGTTAATTAATTGCCATGCTTTGGGACTGGTGAATGGTTTAAGCCATACCCGATATACTATTAATGTCATAGTTTGCTAGGTATGATTAACATGAGCTCTCAAGATATCTTTCAAGGAATTAAATCTGAAAGGGGACACACACACACATAAGTATCTGAGTATAAAGGATTTAGTTTGTCAATTTCCCTAAACCAATTGATGTTAATATTTAGCAACGTAAATATTTCTTACAAAAGAAACATGCATCACAAAAATGATGGTGTACCACGTGGCAAGTGAGGAAATGCGTGTTAGGGCAGTATATTAGAAGCCAAAGGCATTTCACCAGTGTGCCCATACCCATTTTTACGCATTTTGCCTCCGTTAGTTTTACTAGAAGTAAGAATTACAATTGACCTTTCATTCAAGAAGTCCTATGTTTCACGGGTACCTCATTTGAACTGTCTTAACTATTAAGATGTATTACAACTAGTGATATCATACACAACTAACAATCTGAAAATATACTTCTGTTAAAACACACGTTGATCAAATATAAGATTATCACTCGTTTTTGAGCTTTTGGTTCAAAGTAACTTAGATTTGTTTTAAGGGTTATCTGCCACTACTTATTTCTAAAATTTAACATGTGAAAAAAAAAACAATATTTAACTTATATACCATTGGTTAACAAAGTTGCTGTCAAAAAAAACTACTTTTACATACTAAATAACTACAAACGTTGCTGTCAAAAATCTTAAAATCACGATTTAAATCTCGATTCAGATCGGATCTCTCCCTTAACAATTCAATTTACATTCCAATTCAAACTTAGTCCAAACCGCAACTTAAAAAATATTCAACTCATACAAACGTATTTAATATACTTATTTAGATTCGCAATTCTAATTATAATGTTTCTATAACAAAATAAAAAAGGAATAAGAAGGAAATTTGAGTTTTATGTTTAATCGTGGAAGTTCAAACATCAAAATCAATTTCAAACTGTGTGCAAACCTTAAACACAAATCTTTTGACCATGCAATATACGATATGAATCCCGCTTCGATTTAAATTTTGAACTTTACTATTTACGATTTAAATCCTGTTTTAAAAACATTGGTTGCCAACCAAATAGGTGCCTACGGATTCCATAGTCTAATATATTATATATCTGATCTCCAAAACAAATTGAATAGTTGAGCCTGATTCCATTACATGCTACTTTTAATCTGTGTCAAGGGCACTACCATCAGCTTTCAAAATACGAATGAACACGTGTGGAAAATGACCAAGTAGCATCTTCTCAATTTTAAACTATAAAGAAACCACAATTAAGACGTATTACTTACCTGGGACAACTCTAATCTTTAGGATTAACATAATATGGTTTCTTCTATTATATTATATTCTATATTCCATTTTTCACTCTGCTTTTAAACCTTGGCCTTTCTAATAACAAAATTATTGGGGTTATTGAACCCTTGGCAACATAGTTTGAGGTTCTGGCTGAAGTTCAAAAATTTCTAGTGCTTCAGATCATTTTGAGGGGGTTTCCAATCCCCAACTGTGATAAACCTATTTGTCTTGGTTTGTTAGTAAATATTAGAGTCGAGATTGAGTTTTTGATTGGAACTGCAAAACTTTGATCCTATAAAACCAGCTGCTAGTTGAAAATCAGAGTAAAACTGCAGTAAGGATTACCATAAAGCTGCAGTAAGGATTACCATAAAGCTATGCGCTAGTTATTTTTTCATTTCACATATACGGGGTAAATTTAGCAACAGTGTGGAAACTAAGTCAAGTATTCATATTTTCTCACCCCTACAGAACAATTTTGTATATAATCTACATACATGTGCGCATACGTGCGAAATTGATCTACTTAAAATCTTAAACCAAATTATCTGACGAAACACATAATTCATAGAATTTTCTTTATGCTGACCTCGGTTAGATGTTCATTTCCTCCTATCATCCGTTCCCACAACCTTCCTGGTGTGCCAACAACAATTTCAGGCCTTCTTTTCAGAATTCTTTCTTGTTTTTGAACGCTCATACCTCCAATCAAGGATTCAACGCCAATATTCATATTTTTAGCTGCTTCCCTAATATGACTGCAAACCTGGAAAAAATACAATTAGAAACAGAATGGACTAGTGGATAACTGTAAATTGTGAGTATAGAAATGATATCTGATTGATGTTAAACGCAATTATGCTTCAAATAACCAAGATACCAAGATCAAATCACATTGTATTTGTAAAATTTCTCTATCATCTACGCCTATGACACAAGACTGTATGCATAGAGTATTATACAATAAGAATCATGACTAATACACTAGAAAATGTGTGTAAATCATGGTACTGGAATCCCTTCCATTGTGTCAAATTGTATTTATATCATTGTTCCAAAATCTACATCTATGATACAAGATTGTATGCTTACAGAATTATACTATAAGAATCATAATAACTACTATATTAAAAAAAGGTGTAAAACATGGTACTGGAATCCATTCCATCATGTCACTGGTTCATAATATTTAGTAAATCCAACCAAGTAATATTTCAAGAAAATATTTTTAGAAATGCAAAGAAGTATTGGAAAAGGTAGAAAACATATTACCAGATGATGATGATAACCCCACAGGGAACGCATGTTACAACATAGCAATCCCAAAATATTGGAAAACATGAGAATACAGGAGTAACATGAAATAGATGTAGCAACTGAAAGTGAACCCCTAGCATAAAAGCTTGGAAGTGGGAAATCCATTACAAACAAACTCAGTTATATGTAGAAAGTATCACCGGGTAATAAATGATATTAAGCAAACACATAAAGAAGTAAATAAACAGCATAAGACACAGAATTTACCCAATTAACTACTCAAATATACACACAGTACATAAGTTGCAAGCATTGTAAGGGTATATGAAAAAAAGGATGAACGTGACACCTGCTTAGCAAGCTCCCTAGTAGGGGTGATTATAAGAGCCCTAAGTGGGCCCCCTCTCTTCACAATTTCAGCTGGCTTTGCCTCATCGGTGATAAATCTAAAAGCTTTTTCCCGTTCTTCGAGAAGGCGTTGCAAAATCGGTAGCCCAAATGCAAGTGTCTTTCCTGAACCAGTTTCGGCTGCACCAATCACATCCTTTTTACAAAATCGATGTCATACAATTAGAAAGTTCTTCAATGAACTTCATATGAGTGAAGTTATGAAATAAAATAAAATTGCACTCAGGGAAGATAAAGTTGACAATAGCTAAATAAGAATAATAAACACAACCATGAAATAATAAAAATAACCAAGTTAGAGGGATTAAGTGAACATCGGTATACATTTCCTAAACCAGAGCGTCTGGCCAACATAAGCTGTAAAGCCCAACATGGGAATTTTGCGAAGACTAGAACAGCTTGATTTAGAATTAACAAACCTTTCCTGAATGAGCAGCAGCTGGTATGCAAGCTTTTTGAATGGGTGTGGGTTCTTTAAATCCCAATCTGCGAATTGATTTAATGAGAAGAGGATGAAGCCTCAATACATTCCATGCCAAAACTTCATCGTCGTTAAGAAGCAATTCACCATCAGTGGCAGCAGCAGCAGCAGCAGCAGCAGCAGTGGTATTACCACGGATTTTAGCAGTTTTGTCCGTTGAAATAGGAATCAGCTCAGGGCATGGCTCTGTGTGCACAACACAAATGAATACATCAATATAACAATTTGAATTATACATGATACACAAATTTGAGCATACAAAATTCATATAAATATCGGTTTCTGAGAAGAAAATGAACTTTCTGATATTAATTTTTTCAGCTACATAAGACTACCATAAGACAAATTTATTCATGTTAATCAGCTAAATGCTACAATGTTTGGTATGGTAAGCTCCAAGAATGAAACTACTTTATTCAACAATAGAATGGACTATCCACTCTTTATCAATCAATGTTTGGTGTCACATACACTAATCCAGGCAAGTCCTTAAATTTAAGGCTTTAAAGTACAGAATTTGCTACTCACAGTTTCCACTACATCTACATATTTTGATACATATTTAATTAACAAGTACCGAGTAATATCCAAACCTTCGTCATCTTCTGCACCTCCGCTTTTCTCTATATCAGTCTTCTTTTTCTTCTTATATTTCGCCTTTTTCTTCTTATTTTTAGTCACAGTTGCCTTCTCTTCTTTTTCATCAACACTGTCATCCACTTCTGTTTTCTTCTTCTTACTCTTTGATCTGGATTTCTTCGATTTCGAATCCGCACTCAGGTTCAGAGGCTTTTCCGATATTCCGTACAGTAACTCATAATCCACCTCGTCTATCTCCTCCAGTGATAAAAATCCTAACGAAACAAAAAAATAACTTACTCAATACAATAAACAGGATTTTTTTAAAAAAACATAAAAAGAGGGGTAAAAAACAAATGAGAAAATATTACCGCCTTCTTCGCCGCCAGCAATTAGTGCGAAGGGATCATCGTCAGCGGCGAAGGAAGGAATAAATGTGCTCTTTTGGCTGGCGCTTTTAGCATTCTTCTTCGACGTGTTTCGGATTGAGGATGAAGACGACGTTTCAGCCATTGAAATTTAATTATTAGGGTTTTGGGAGGGTTTTAGCTTAACTATGTTCAGGGTGTTAATTTTGCAGGGACGTCCGCTGTCCGGCTCGGTTGGAAGTATGATTAATGGCCCTCGTTAGGAAATTGACAGAATGAGTAATGTGTTTGGTTAAGAACGAGTCAAGTGGGTGAAGAATGAAACGTATATTTGAAACACGAAAATAGACACATTGAAGCTAAAATAAATATATTAGTTTCAAACATAAGTTTGTATTTTAATTTGAATGACACTTTTTAATGTGAATATAAAATGATAGTTGCAACTACTAGTACAACTGTACAATGGTGGAGAAATCGAACGTTCGATTGTATAACTTTGATAAGAAGTATACATTTAAAATTTTTGTTAATATTACTTAAACATTAAGTGATAATATGTTGAAAAAGAATAAATTTAGATTTGAATCTGAAAATATGAATTTCAGATTTAAACATTAATCAAAGCATTCAAAATTGTCGATTTGGAATTGAAATTTTAAAATTTTAAAATCATAATAGATTTGAATTTGGAATCTTTGATGCGCGAAATAAAAGGAGGAAGTTTAGGGAAACCGCGATGAGACAAGATCCACCACGTTTTTAGAGAAATCGCGATTAGACAAGATCCACGTTTTTTTGGATTCAGAAAAATTGATTTTGGCCAGTGACGGTAAGCAAACCTCTCTAACGGTCGGTTTGATCATTCTGAATTTACACTAAAAAGTGTCTTTCAACCTAAAAAGCAAACTTTTTGTTCTTGAAATTAAATTTTTCTTTGACTTTTCCGCGAGTCTAAAACCTCCGATTTAAAATGTATATTTTAAAATAAAATTAATTTATGTTTAAATAATTAATTATTAGTTTTAAATAAAATAATATGTATCAATAATTTACAAAAATAAATTATAAATTATAAATTACTTAGATTCAACTCGGACCAATTTCATAACATGAAGCACTTTGAAACGATCGCAACATAAAAAAATCGCGTTTCGAACGAATCTCATCTGCACAAGTTATTAATTGTAGAAATTTATAGAAGTTTAATTTCAATTTAATTAAACATATATTAACACAAACGTATCAAAATTTTGATTTCATCCCATGGACCATTTGCCCCATTATCGTTCATCAGATGTCGGACGCCTCGGACGAATCATAAACGGTAACGGGGCAAATTTACTTATCGAACTCACCATAAAGGTTAACTCCCAGCAGAAGCGCTTCCTAAATAGACTTGATTCTTACGTCGACAGTTCCTTTGAGAGTCTTACATAAACTCTTTTGACTAAATATTATAAAGCCTAAAAAACAACGAGCTACTATCATTCTTTGTTATAGATTGAGATCTTTTTTGGACTTGGTGCACAAATGGATGGAATTGCAGCAAATGGAATATTTCTATCCTGCATGTTTGTTGAACTCAATCTCATTGTGATCCGTTTACTAGAACCAATGGGTCTTTTTGTGGAAACCTTCATGAGCAATCGTCGTTTTTTAATGATTTTTTCCACTTCTCGCATTATCTCTTTCTACAGCTCCGGATATTTGGTGTCAATCATCGTCAGTTTCCTTATTTCTTTGATAATAGAGTTGATTGTTTCTATGACATTTGTACAAGTTCATGAGCTGGGTTGGGCAGATAGAATGAGGCAACCTCTAGCTGCATTATGCGAAGACAAGTCGATAGAACCATAAAATGGCATGTTGGCTCGCGGGAAAGGGAAAGTTATGGTTCATGAACATATTTTATAACTAGTCCTGACAAATTGTTCTGCTTATTTTAATAATTTTAAGTCAAATTGCATCCAAACACTTCCACTTACAAGTCAATATTTAAAACTACTTATAAGTTATTATGCAAAACTTCTTTTAAGAAGTTTCACAAGAATTTGTTGCCAAACATACTCTAAATAGTTTAAGTTATTAGTCAAAACTCCTTTTAAGAAGTTTCACAATAATTTGTTGTCAAATGTACTCTAAATAGTTTTTAGAAGTGCATATCCGGATTTAAGTGGAAAAAAATCAAAAGCCATTATTTTAAGTAGGCTTTTTTAGTAGAATTGTCGTGTAATGTTAAATTTATCATTACCGTACTAATATCAAGTAATTGATAACCAATATTGATCTACATCGATATACCAATATTATCGGAAAATAATAGTTAATTACCATTATTAATGGTAAATATATAATGATAAAGAAACGTCAAAGTTAATGGTAATAGTAAATTTACCTATCGTATAAACTTTGTTTTTCATTATTTAAATTAATCATAACCATAGACACTTTTGAAAATATATTAAATTTTAAGAAGATGATTGTAGTATTATTTATGATGATGTTTATTTTTAGCTTTGTTAGGTTCAAAGTCAAAGATTAACAAACTTATTATCTCATATTGTCATAAATAATATGTAATGAATTTAAAAAAAATGTCAACTAAAATAAGTTAAAATGTTGATATAAATATCGGTGGAGTTAGAACCGTGGACAACGTATTTACTTTTTTGTTAATATCAATATTATAATGTTTATGCAACGGTACAAGTTTATCGGTATACCAACGACTGTTTTACTGATGTAAATGGTAAAATATCGGTAATAATTTTTGACTTACCAATAGCGTAACACCCCGTAATTTTACATAATTAAATAATTAGATTAAAAAAGGTAAAATTGCAATTTCACGTAAAAGACAAAATAGTATATTTCTATACGAGTTGGAATTAGGTTTTGGAACCTATCTCATTGCATCCTAAATGTCGTTTACAATCAAAAAAACATGTATAACTTATTGAATTTGATAGAATATGTTAAAAAATTAAAAAGAGTCAAACCCATTGGCATTTTCGTAACATGTTGAACTTCATGTATTTTTGACTTTGGGCAGAAAATTGAAATTATAAATAGATGTGAAAGTCGCTTTTTCTATATTTTACTTTATCTTAAATCCCTCGCCATTAAGATATATTAATCTCTATCAAATCCTAAACAAGTACAAAAGAAATCTCTTTTTTTTCTTTACCGTTTCGTTTCTTTTTCCTCTTCCCTCTTCTTCGGTAACTTTGAAATTCATAACTTCTCTGTTTCGCAATGGAATTCGATGAAACTAGTGGCATATCGAATGATGCTAAAATACTATGATCCCATATCATTTAGGAGGTGGAACTCGAAAGATCTGAGGTGCAACAAACCCGGACAGTGAAGAACAATAGTGAAATCTCGTACACCAATTTTCTCCTTCTCTATCAAACTTCAAAATGATGTATCTCTCTCGTTTCTAAACGGAGTTTGACGTTTTACCCATCAAAACAACCGTGGAGATGAATACTACAATTCGGTATGGGAACATAAGCAAATTGCTATGGCTTCTAGGTGTAAAGGCATAGTACAATGAAGAACAATGGTGAAATCTGGTGTACCATCGTCCTCGTTTTCTACCAAACTTCAAAATGACGTATCTCTCTCGTTACTTAATGGATTTTGATTATCCATCCATCAAAGAAACCATGGAGATTAGCACTACGAGTGTAGAAATCGAAAAAATTACAGTGATTGATAAGCACTAAAAGTATAGGACAACATAAACTTTGTTGGATTCTTCTTCATTTGAGAGTTTCGGTGAGTGAGATTCTTTCTATTTGAGTATATACCAATAAGATGTAGTAATTCATCCCTTATTATCTTGAATCAAATTATAAATGATGAACTTAATGTAAAGTCCATACATGATTAGAATGTAGTATATCATAGCTAGATAATTAAAAAATTGATTTTTTTTAATTGTAATTAGACAAAGTTTGATCTTTTCCTAATTAGAAAGTGTAAAATACTCCAAATTAGACATATTATATATCAAAATTGCATTTCTCAATGATATGAATACATTGGTGGTGTGCGTTCGACGATATAAAGTAATGTTATTTAATTATAAATGATTTACAAAATTACAGAAATGCTCGTAAACTTTAAACGCCTATGTCTTTTGCATGTGAACTTCGTTTCACGTAAAGTTCGTGGCATCATGGTTGCAGAGGAACGAGGAACGTTTTGGTACGTTATTCACTATGTTTTGAGATATTTTAAAAAATGCCTTATTTTAGTATATTTGTTATATGAGAGGGTTTTTACTAGGGCGTTTCAGTACATGTATGCGGAAATTGGTCCTCGATTGTACTAGTGACATTGGTGATAATAGATCGAGGCTCGATCCAATGGCTTCGTGAATGGTGGGGCGATAACGAATTTTGGGCTTGATCCCAATAAAGTCGCATATTGTTAAGCCAATAACTAGACTTGTCTCAATAATCACATGCAGTTCCACGACGGTAAGTTGAAGCTTTGAGCTAAATAATGTCACGTGTGGGCTATATGAGTTAAGACTTTGAGTCAAATAATGTGGTATATGGTAGGTGTCAGGTGCACTTTTGTGGGGCCGGTGATGTCTAACTGAAAGTGGCTATGCTCTGATACCATATTGAAAGTGCGGTGTGTATACTAATGCACGTACTAATATAGTACACACGGATCGTGTAATATGCACTATAATATAAATGCGGAAAATAGATGATAGTAGCAAAGCAAAAATAAAAATAGAAAAATCACACCAGAGATTTTTATACTGGTTCGGAGCACCGTCCTACGTCCAGTCCCAGACTTCTATCTGGATTTTCACTATTAACTACCTCGCTTCACCCGGAGGAACAGGTTTACAATACCCGAACAGCCGAACGGGATTTCACGCCTCTAATACACTGAGGACTTCAACACTTGCCTCTTACAACACCGAGGACTTCAACACTTGCCTCTTACAAACACCGAGGACTTCAACACTTGCCTCTTACAACACGAGGACTTCAACAAAAACAAATACAATTGTTGTTGACAACTTGTGTTCTTGAAAACACGGATTTGTCACTAGTAGTACACCCTTCCTATAATCTTATCCTCAAAGAATATGAATGATGTTTTGTAAAGATTAAAGAAGGTATTTACTTATTGAATCAAAAGATATGAAATAATTTCAATGATTCAATAAGCTAAATTAATTTTTAGAATGCAGGAGTGTTAGAGATTAGATTAGAGAGCATATATGATCGTGTAAAAACTTGTGTTTGAATCAATGATTTAGATGAGTATATATAGAGAAAAATAGTTGTAACTCTTTGTGAACAGTTGCCATTAAGAGTTATGATCATTGATGAAAGATAGGAGATGCAACCTTTGGAGAAGAGAAGTGTCTTTTGGAAAAGTTGCTTTCTGTTTAAAAACGGTCGACAGGTCAAAAATGGACCGGTAGACAGGAATTCAAATATATATACGTTATGTGCATGTGTGCATGTTATCTGTGCATTCTGGGCAAAAACGGTCGACCACCTTATTTTCAACCGGTCGACCGGTGTAGTCCAATTTGCACAGTTAATGTGCATATGTATATATATTGAAAGATTGAAGTTATATGATTATTTGAGGATAGATTTTTAACATAAATTACTAACATACCAAATAATCAACCTCTAATATATGGAGCTCTTTGTGTTTCTTCAATGAATAACTTCTTTTTGTCGATCACGGCTTATTCCTTTGTCAGAAATCAAAACTCTACAAAAATCTTGACTCAACATTCTCCCCCTTTTTGATTGATGACAACATATATCTAAAGTTCTGAATCTCCCCCTGAATATGTGATCTCCCCCTGATATTTTGTCTATATATATATATTCCTGCAAATAATTGTTAGCACTTTCTCCCCCTTTGTCATCGACAAAAAGGAATAATAGATAATGGAATAATATAGGAGTATATCAACCAGAATATCCATTTTCCTCTTTTCTTTAGTAGGTCCTGCAAAAAATAGAATTAAGTCCATGGTACCCACTTTTTATAGGGTCCTAAGAGTTAGGTCTTAGGAGTCCAAACCCATACGGGTCTGGTATCCCCTTTATATACATAATTAGTATTATGATGCACAGTATTCATAAAATTCTGAATATATTTGTTCCTAATCAAATTGTTATTTGTTTTAGGAACCCATATTTTGATAGTCTTCTTTTGAAATTTCACAACTGGTTTTGGTTTGGAATATAATAAACTAAGATTTTTCTTAGCTTCAGTTTTTTGTACTTTCTTTTTCCTTTTATTTCCAAGATGTTTCTTGGTTTCTTGTTTGTTATATCCCAATCCTTGTTTGTCTGAAATAGATTGTGAACTTTCAATGATTTTTGTCAAGTTTTCTCGACCTTTGTTAAAGTTAGAAACATTTTGAGTAATGTCATCAAACTTTGTTTGTAAGCTAGCTTTTTCTAGGTCTAGAATTTTGACTTTTGCTTTAAGCTCATGATTTTCAGTAGTTAGAGCATTATTTTTCTCTTTTTGAGCTTCTACTTCTTGACTCAAAAGAGATATTTGAGAGTCAACATTAGATGATGATTCTTGAATATTTTCAAGTTCCTCTTCTAATATTTTCTTCTCATCTTTTAACATATCTCGTTCAAACTCTGCTCTACTTAAATCTGCTTTGACTATTTTTAATTGACGTTTTAAGTCTTTATATTTGACTATCAATTCAGCATTAATATCAAGTAATTCATCAAATGTAGGAATTTGTACCTCATCTTCTGTTGCCATAAAACAAACATTAGCTTGTTCATTCTCTGAATCACTTTCACTTTCTGATGAAGATGACTCCGAATCATCCCATGTTACTGAGAAGGCTCGTTTCTTTGATTTGTCCTTCTTATATTTGAATTTGTCATTTTCTGACTTCTTCTTTTGTTCTGGACAATCCTTCTGCATGTGTCCCTTTTTGTGGCAGTTGAAACATTCTATAGCAGATGAAGATGGTTTATTTGATCCAGGTTTCCTTTTATTGTAGCGACTGGCTTTTCGATATTTTAGGAATTTTTTGAAACCTTTAGCAATGAACGCCAAATCTTCATCTTCAGAATCTGATTCATTTTCATCTTTCTCAACATGAAATGCTACATTTTTCTTTTCTTCTTTCTGTTCTTTTCTAGCCTGCAAATTTGCTTCATAGGACATTAAATTTCCTATCAATTCATCTTGCTTCATGACGGAAAGGTCATTAGCTTCTTCAATTGCTAATACTTTTCCTTCCCATTCATTAGTCAGAGAATGTAGGACTGTTGAAACAACATCAAAATCAGAATACTTTTGTCCTAACCCAATAAGTGCATGGTGAATAGTTTGAAACCGTGAATACATGTCATTGATTGTTTCATTTGGTTTCATTTTGAAATTTTGAAATTGACTTTTCAGCATGGCTATTTTGGCTTGTTTAGCCTTGTTAGTACCTTCATGAGTGATTTTTAGCGTTTGCCAAATTTGATATGCAGTAGTGCAGATACTAACACGGTTATATTCATTTTGGTCTAATGCACAGAACAACATATTTATTGCTCTTGCATTTACGGCTGCTGCCGTTTTCTCAGCCACAGTCCATTCTGAATAATCAGTTGTTGGATTCACTATTTCTCTTTGAGTAGCATTCCAAGCATCATAGCTACTTGATTGCATAAAGAATGACATACGTGTTGCCCAATAACTATAGTTAAGACCATTGAAAAATGGAGGTCTTTGTGTCGATTGCCCTTCTGTGTAAGTGGTGTTTTGAGTGCTAGTACTTGCGTTATTTGCCATATTACAAGAATATATCAAATAACTGTGTTACGGTTATATGATGACCGTGCTCTGATACCAAATGAAAGTGGCTATGCTCTGATACCATATGAAAGTGCGGTGTGTATACTAATGCACGTACTAATATAGTACACACGGATCGTGTAATATGGACTATAATATAAATGCGGAAAATAGATGATAGTAGCAAAGCAAAAATAAAAATAGAAAAATCACACCAGAGATTTTTATACTGGTTCGGAGCACCGTCCTACGTCCAGTCCCAGACTTCTATCTGGATTTTCACTATTAACTACCTCGCTTCACCCGGAGGAACAGGTTTACAATACCCGAACAGCCGAACGGGATTTCACGCCTCTAATACACTGAGGACTTCAACACTTGCCTCTTACAACACCGAGGACTTCAACACTTGCCTCTTACAAACACCGAGGACTTCAACACTTGTCTCTTACAACACGAGGACTTCAACAAAAACAAATACAATTGTTGTTGACAACTTGTGTTCTTGAAAACACGGATTTGTCACTAGTAGTACACCCTTCCTATAATCTTATCCTCAAAGAATATGAATGATGTTTTGTAAAGATTAAAGAAGGTATTTACTTATTGAATCAAAAGATATGAAATAATTTCAATGATTCAATAAGCTAAATTAATTTTTAGAATGCAGGAGTGTTAGAGATTAGATTAGAGAGCATATATGATCGTGTAAAAACTTGTGTTTGAATCAATGATTTAGATGAGTATATATAGAGAAAAATAGTTGTAACTCTTTGTGAACAGTTGCCATTAAGAGTTATGATCATTGATGAAAGATAGGAGATGCAACCTTTGGAGAAGAGAAGTGTCTTTTGGAAAAGTTGCTTTCTGTTTAAAAACGGTCGACAGGTCAAAAATGGACCGGTAGACAGGAATTCAAATATATATACGTTATGTGCATGTGTGCATGTTATCTGTGCATTCTGGGCAAAAACGGTCGACCACCTTATTTTCAACCGGTCGACCGGTTTAGTCCAATTTGCACAGTTAATGTGCATATGTATATATATTGAAAGATTGAAGTTATATGATTATTTGAGGATAGATTTTTAACATAAATTACTAACATACCAAATAATCAACCTCTAATATATGGAGCTCTTTGTGTTTCTTCAATGAATAACTTCTTTTTGTCGATCACGGCTTATTCCTTTGTCAGAAATCAAAACTCTATAAAAATCTTGACTCAACACTAACGACCGCGAGTTAGGACTTTGAGCCCAATAGTGTTGCAGTTACCAGCACTGAGTTGGGACTTTGATCTCAATATGTGTGCATGCGTTTAGGCTGACGAGTTAGGACTTTGAGCCCAATAGTGTCGTAGTTGTTTCAGTACATAATTTGGAATTTTGAGCTTAACAGTGTAAACATGCTAGGTGATGATGAGTTGGAACTTTGAGCCCAATAGTGTCATAGTTGTTACGGCACATGAGTTTGGATTTTGAGCCCAATAGTGTGTATACATATAGGCGACAGCAAGTCGGGACTTTGGGTCCAATTGTGTCTTAGTTGTTTCAACATACGAGTTGAGACTCTCGAGCTCAATAATATGCACATGATTAGGCCTAAGATGGACTTTAGTGAGAACTTAGTATATGATGTCATTATAGTAACGTATCGTGTTTAATTGACTTGTTGGGTGTTAGCGACATAGGTTAAGGTATGGTATTCGAGCATAAGTATTTTTTTACTAGCTTATCATTATTATATACTTATATGGTGCATTTCACTCACCAGATGTATATCTGACAAGCTTCGCTATTTTTTTTAGTCATACTCTGATAGGTCGATAGAGAGGATTAGTGGTAGCTTGGAGGCACGATGGTACAACGGAGACATGCATTTATTTAACTATTAGTTATCTACCATTTTATTCAGTTATTCCCAAACATTAGACCATTTCTTTTATCAGTATAAAGAGATTTTGAAGTTGGAGCTTATGTGATATTACGATTATTTATTTATTTATTTTATTTAATTGAAATTGTATTATTGATTATTATATATTATTATTCCTTCCTATGTGAGTTTTAGAAAGTGTAGAATATAGTAGATAAATCTATTTATATTTCACCCTAAAAACGATCCGTCGTCAACGACATCCATGGTGCCAGTGCCACTTTTATGCATGGATCGGGGCATTGTAGACGGCGAGTTATTAAATGTAGTATTTGAGTGTAGGTTAAGCGATAGGGCATATAAAGGAGCGTACTTGTAATTTTCTATTATTTATAATTTATTTATTTACTTATACGCCACACCCTATATATTTTGGCTTGCGGAGATAGCTGTTAGTTTAACCATTATAGAAGTAAACAACTATGGGTCAAATAAATGTTAAGGTTAAAAACATTTTTGGGGTGAAAATTAAATCTATCACATTTGTTATAATTTGCTACGTAAAGAATTACTAATAGAGGGTTTATGTACCAGCTAGCATAGAGTAAAATTTGGAACTAAGGAGGAGTAAAACGAATATCAGTACTCTTGAGTCCATAGAAAATAGGTGTGACGTTGATAAAGCATAATGGAGGCACTTGGTACATTGATATGTTACATGACCTGGTTTGGACTTATGTAAGTTATTTCAGTCTACTCCAGTTAATGTATTCAAAATGATTTAAAGGCTTTCCCTAAAAGGTTAGAAATAACTGTGTTCGGGATTTTTGGAAAAAACATGGAAGTTAAAGTTTGTTTAATGTATTAAACTTGTAACCCCTTATTTTAAGGTTGAAATATGGGAAAATTTAATAACCCCTTATTTTGAGCTTCAAATATGTGGAAACTTAATAAGAACTAATTTTTCTTAACTATTTTATAGCTTTTATTTTTTTAAAACTATAGTATAATGCGCATAGTTGCACTTGTATTTTGGTGTGTATTTTGCTTTTGACAAAAGAAACTTTTGAAATTAAATTAAAAAGTAAATAAACACATCCTTTCGAACATCTTTTAATTTATAAATATTCCAATCACACTTGAAAAATAAATATATAAAATTATTACATTTTCTTTACACTTTAATGAAAATTTATTATTTATAAAAGTTAAATTAAAAAGATACGTTCTATATGTCTATTTTTCTAAGTTAAATTGAATCATCTTGGATAAAAATTAAATTGAAAAAATAATATTGGATTTAAATATCATTATTGTGGAATTTCTCTATTTTAATATGCATGTATTTTCGAATGGGAATTAAAGTGCTTATGATATAAACTCTTGAAAACATGCATTAATAAAAGATTAAAACTTTAGAAATTGTTTCCAGATTCGATATGAAAATAGTTAGTAGCCAAAATCGAATTTTAAACACACTTGTTTAAAGGTGTTAGAAATTAGCTAATTATAAATTAAAATGATACAAACTTATATATATATATATATATATATATATATATATATATATGATGTGATGTTAGAAATTATATGAAATAATGCGGTAAAATGAAGTATGAGCATTTTAGAAAATAACCAAAGTTAGTTCAAATCTAATTATATTTTGAGTAATTAATATTGAATTTGGTAAAGCTATAGATAATAGAGTTTTAGAAATTAAGTATCTTTAAATCGAATAATGTAAAGATTAGAGTGTGAAGGGGATTGAGATTTGAAAACTAAATAGAGGCCGTGCTTAATTACATAAAAATTAAAAGAATGTGTTTAAAGAAAAGGTTTCACATGTTAATCAATAAGGGAATAACGCAAAGGTATTATGGGGAATAGCCGGTCCAACGTGTAGGATCTAGATTAACCCTAGAGGGGGGGGGGGGGTGAATAGGGTTATAGAAAATTTTCTCGATTCAAACACAGAAATAAATATGCTGAAAAGTAAATCACACACAAAATTTACCCAGCTTCGGCAATCCCTGCCTACTGCTGCATTCTCAGATTTCTATTAGAATTAAACAGTATCCCGCTTACAAACACTCTACTAGACTCGCAAACCCTTTTGCTCCCGCTCATAAACACTCTCATAGACTCGCACACCCTGCTCCGCCTATAGAGTTTCGCTTACTCGCAAACTCTGCTCCACCTATAGAGTTTTTCAAACTCGCACACCCTGCTCACTGAACTAATTCTAACTAGACAATCTGACACTACCTACAACCTAGGTGGTGATTTACAAATTCTTTGACTCGAAAAGAAAAAACAGACTTCAAAATGGAAAGCAGGAGCAAAAATTAAAATACAAACTTGAATGATTAATTTTTGCTCAAATAAAAAAAATTAAACCCTATTAAAATTAGACTAAAGCCCTTTAAAAATAAAACCCGCTTTTTTTTTATTAATCACGGCCGACCCTTTTATTCTTCAACCCGTTCTCTTTTCCTTTGCTGCTGTAAAAATGATGGCCGATCTCTTTGTCGAATTAGGGCTTCGGTTTCTTTCTCGAATTAGGGCTTCGGCTCTGGTTTGTGATGCTCTTGCTCACTCTCATTCTCTAATGATTGATTCTGGTTGCTTGGCTTGCTCATTCTTTGATGATCGAGTTCGTTGTTGATTCGGCATGCAATTTCTCTATTTGTTGGTTTGATTGTTTGCCTTTTACTCGATGCCGATGATGATAATTTGGGTTTTGTATTTATATGAATTCGTGACACTTGTATTTGCTTCGTTTCAATTCGATACTTTCCAAAACTTCAATCCTTGATGCACACGGCTTTCCTGATTTCTTTCGACTTGTTACTCACGGCTTTTATTTTCACGCGTTTGATTTTTCTTGAATAAAAAGCCAGAAACTTTCCTCTTTTTAATTTGCTTTGACTTTGGACCTTTTCAAAAATACGAATTTGATTTTTGAATTCTGACTTCGGCCCATCTCTGCACTGTTGAATCTCGTTCATCCACTGTTGCTTTCGACTTTACACGGCATTGATTCTCTGACCCCTGTGATCTTCGTCTCTGGCCATTTTTCTGGTTAGTTTAACCTGAGCTTCAATTTAGCATTGCATTCGTGAATATGATGTTGTCTGGACATTTGGACATGTTGCAGTATTCATTGTTGTTGTTCCCTGTACTTGTAGTTGTATCATTTCGAATTACATAATTCTTCCATTTGTCAATTCTGCATTTGTTTCACTTGAACTTGTTGTTGTTGCCAGTTTGTTGTGACATTGTGACACTATTGCATTATTCATGTATCTGCTGTTCATTGCTTGGTCTCTGTTGTTTCTTTGATAGTTGCACTCTGTCTACTGCATAGTGGTCTGCTGTCATGTTTGATGTCATATCTTTGGTGCACTCACTTGTGTATATGAGCAGTTTAAAGTTACTGACTTGTAGTCGAGTTGCTTCATTATACTGTGGTTTGAACCTTGTTGTATTGTATACTTGGGCATTGTTCCACGCCGTTACCTGTACTGTCTGATCTTTGTTTGCTTGGTGGCATTTTGTGGTCTGCACTGTGCATATGAACTTGGTCATGTTGTACTTCTGGTCTTTGCTTCCATTCATTTGGTTGTTGCAGTCCTATGCAGTTGTTATGCCTTGTGTTCTTGTAGTTGCATTCACGTCATGTTTGCTGTGATGTCACTTCACTGAGTTTCACTGCCATACTTATACTTCTGGTTCTTCATGCATGGTTGATCTGCATTTTTGGATTTCGAACTTGGACTTGTAGTTGTAACTGGACATGTTGTGAAGTTGTGCACTTGCCTGCACTTGTACCTTTGGTTGGTCTTGTTTGATTTTCTGGACAACTTTCTTGTAATGTTATACTTGAGCTTCACTGTGTCACTGTGCTTCTTTTGTTGCTCTGACTTGCATACTTCTTGCAGTCTTCATTTTCATTGTGCATTTGTATCACTTGAGACTGCTGTGTATTTGGTCTTTGTTGATCGATTGTTAACACTTGATTGCTCTGTGCTTTGACATTGTATTCATCCATGTAGTTGAGTCTGATTTTTCTGGTCTGCATACATAAGCTTTGATGCTATATGGGTGGTCTTCAAGTATGCTTGTCTGCATTCACTCTGGATTCTTTAACTTATGTCAGGTCTGATTGAATCACTGTCTTGAAGTCTTTGTGATCTTCACTTTAGTTCATTGTCATCTGAACTACTGCCATTGTCTCTCGTGTATTGCCTTTGACATCCATGTTCCTGATGTTTCTTTTCAAAAACTACTGTGCCACATTTCCAAATCTGCTGAGTTTGTTGCTATGTTGATTTACTTGTAGTCTTGGCCATTTCTCATGTACATATGTATGTATGTGATGCTTTGGTCATTGCCTGTGAAGTTTGGTATTGCATCATTTTGTACCTGTGGTTCTTTGTTTGTTTGAGCTTGTTTGCAATTTAGCCTTGACCACCTTTATGCTGTAACCATACTTTTGGCATGATTGTTGCAGTCCCTTTTGCTATTGGTCTTCATTCTGGTTGTCACTTGAAATTGTTGACCTTGATTTTCATTGTGGGACTGTTCATTGTATTTGTGATCTGATGCAGTTTTGATTTGTCGAAACTTTGCATTTGAGTTGTGTCATGACAACAATGGCTTGACCTTTGCATTCAGTTTATTGTGCCTTGTGTTGAGCCCAGTTTTAAAACTCGGGTTTGACCTTGTGCTCGTGTCATGATTTTCAATATATTGCACGTGAGTTGAACCCGGCTTTTCATTTGGGTTTGACCTGTGCTCACCTGTCCCTGTAGCATTATCAAGTGTATACCGATGTGCACGGCCTTGTGGCATGTACAGTGATACACTGTGCATGTCACACTGTTTGTGTGTGATAAATTCAAATATGAATGATGACGAATAACCCAAATAACTGAGGCAAATCATATTTTCAAAAATCATATTTTATTTTATATTGCAAAAACATTTCTTTTTCAATTTTACTGCGTTAGTGAATATTTTTGCAGATTGCTCAGATGCTGGATTCAAACTGGAATGCATTGAAGACAAAATACGAGTGTGAGTGATATGTAGTGAGGTTATCTGTACATATGAAATCGTGATGTATTCAAAATTGTATATGTATTGAGAGCTTGAATTTGTACTATTCAAGATTGTAATAAATATTTGTTTGAATAAAATTTCTGTTTGAATTCAAATTCAGTGTAACTTGTTCTGTTTGAATTCAAATTCTGTGTAATTTATTTTATTCAACAAATATTTATTTAATCTATGAAAAACAAAATAGTACATTACCAAATACATTTAAACGAATGTATATATGTTTATTATCATCAAACAAAAATCATATAAGCGCAAAGCGCATATTCATACAATCTCCCCCTTTTGATGATAACAAACATATATTTAAGATTTTGACCGAGTTAAATGTATTTGCTCAATGATATACACTAATTGCTCCCCCTATTTAAATGTTTCCTCTCTACATGATGCTCCCCCTACATATATGCATACAAATAGAAATATATAAATGAGCCTATATGCAACTGGAAAATTATTTGACCTTTGCTTGATTCTGTTTGACAAATCTTAACTTTTCTCTCCCCCTTTTGTTATCAGCATAAGAATAATAGTGTTAGAGAAAAATAGAGATTAAGTGATCAATATTAATCCAACATTAAACTCAAATTGAATATAAATATTAAACTTCAATAAAAATCAAACAAAAATCATAACTACCCTTGTTAGGCGCATATTCCACTTTTAGAAATGATGGAAATGATGTTCCCATATAAAATCATACAGATGTATCAACTTGTGGTACATTTATATCAGGAATTTGAATATCTACTAATCATGCATAACCGTTAGGACTTTTAAATGAGATTAGTAGTATTCCAATTTAATTTTAAAAATGAAATCAAGTATCTTCTAACCACGCATGACCGTGAGGACTTTTAAATGGGATTAGAATCAACTTGTCTATTTAATCAATTAATTTTGATATGCGTTCCATATATGCATAACCGTAAGGACTTTAAATGAGCGTGGAAGCACATAATCAAAAATCCAAGTAATTCACCCATGCATAACCGTGAGGACTTTTAAATGAGAGTGAATACTTTGGATATTTATTTTTACAAAAAAATGTGAAATGAAAATCAAATGATTCCTAATTATAGTACCACATATCGACAAACTATATTTAATATTTGATAAACAATGGTCGATAGAAATATAACAGATATAGAAATGGTCATGGAATCTTTACCCAACAAAAAGTTTTATAATTCTTGTTTTAATTCCTAAAGAATTTTCCAAAATATACTCTTTTGAGTAATGTATATTAAATATCAACACTCGTCACTTTTTCAATCACTATTTATCTTTTCAATAATTAGCAGGGAGTCGGATTAGTCAAAATTTGTCATTTAAAATCAAATAAACATGACTAATCTGAAAATATGGTCAAAATGATTTTATCATAGGGGTTATATGAGGAAAAAAAATTCTGCTATTTGAAATTTATTTCAAGTGAAAAATATGCAGATATTTTCTTTGAAAAATGATGCAGCAACTGAATGTTTAAAAAAAATTAATCACGTTCCACTAGTAATTTTTCTATCAACTATATTACCAGTGTAATCTGCATCTGAATTTCTCTTTCACTCCAAAATATCACTAACTAAAAATTGATAAACCAGACCATGAAGTGCATCAAAAATTTCAAACTCAATTTTAACAACAATTTAAATGACATTCTTTAAATTTGAATTGAAGCCGTGTAAATAATCAGAAGACCGAGAATATAGAGTTAGCCGAATTATGACCAAATGTATCCAACAAAACACTATGTTTAATCCAAACAGATAGGTATGAAGTAATTCAAAGAATAGTGTTTTTGGCATCAATATAATTGGCCAACTATGTTGAACAAGTTAGAATCAAAAAACATCATCTTTACAACATCTCAATATTGGCTGATTTCATTCAGAATATGGTGCAGATTATCACATTTAATTTATCGATCAAATAAATATACCTTCACCTGTTTTACCTTTGCGATAATTTCTCGTGATTGCCCATTGTGATTCTGTCACCTTTGTACTAGGCTAAGGAACTTTGCTTTGTTGCCCGTTGTGTTTCTGGAATAGCCAAAATCCAGAGAACACCGTTATTGTTCCTTAGCCTGCCACCATACCTACACGGAGAAAGATTTTTGTGACCTATTTGTTTTTATAGGTCCATGATTGTTAGTGGCAGAATATCTGTGAATAAACAAACCCCTTGGAACCCAAACTTGTTTAGTCCTTTTATTCTTGTTCCAGTAGACATGAAATTTGTTTGTAGAATTCTTAGGAACCCAAACTTGTATAAATTTTGTGTTCTTGTTCCTATGACTACAATTTTCAACATGATGTTCAATTATTTCACATCTATCAAAGACACTCTTCCCTTTTGCATTATCCTCAACTTGTGTTTTCCCAAAACCTAGTCCTTTTCTGTTGTTAGCAAAAATTTGATTTTCCAATAGCATGTTGAATGATTTTTCTCCTCTTGAAAAGTTATTCCGAGATTTCTCAAGGTTTTGGACTTTGGTTTTTAGTGTTGTGTTTTCAGTGACAAGTGAGGTGCATCGATTTATAAAATCCTTTTTCTTAGTGTCGATGGTTTCCCTAAGATTCAAGTTTTCTTTTTCAAGATTCTCAAAGTTATTTCTAAGTTTTGATAATTCTGAATATAAAATCTTACAATTTTTACAGTCTAGGTTTTGAATGTTTTCAAGTTCAGTTTCTAACCTAAAATTTTCACGAGCAAGTTCTCTTCTATCAGATTTCAGTTTTTCAATTTTAGATTCAAGAGCATCAACTACTTTAGTGAGATCAAGACACATAAAACAAGGTCTCTATAGGAATAGTTACTTCCCTCACTAGATTCCTCTGAGCTTGTTTCTGAATCTGATTTCGCCATAAGACACAAGTTAGCCTCCTCTGAGCTGCTATCCGAAACTTCCTCTCCTTCTTCATCATCCCAAGTCGCTGCAAAAGCCTTCTTCTTCTTTTTCTTTCCTTTGTTGTATTTGAGAAGTGGGCATTCTTGTTTGAAGTGGCCAGGCTTGTTGCAGTTATAACACGTCAGTTCATTATCAGAATTGTCAGAATCTTTTGACCTATTACCCTTTGTTTTCTTCTTGCGTGGCTTGAATCTTGACCATTTTCTAAGATTATTGACAGCCATTGCAAGCTCTTCAATTGGATCTTCTTCATCTTCATCGCTCTCTTCTTTGCTCTTTAAGGCAATCGTCTTCTTCTTTGATTCAGAGTTGTTGCGTTCCTCCTTTGCTTTTAGCTCAAGCTCATATGTCATCAAGTTGCCAATCAACTCCTCCATGCTTAGTTTACTCAAATCTTTCGATTCTTGAATTGCCGTGACTTTTGCCTCAAAGTTCATTGGTAAAACTCGTAACACCTTCCTCACAAGCTCTACCTCAGCGAATACCTTCCCAAGCGCTCTAGCGTTGTATACCAAAGTTGAAAAGCGTCCAAACATGTCCTTTATGCTCTCGCCTTTGTCCATCACAAAGTTCTTGTATTCATTGCTGAATTGGGATAGACGAGACTCCATGACTTGAGAAGTTCCTTCGTGTGTCACCTCCAAAGTGTGCCAAATTTCCTGTGCTGTTGTACAATGAGAAATTCTATTAAATTCATTTTTATTAAGAGCACAAATCAAAGCGTTCATTGCTTTGGCATTTGTTGTTTTTAATTTCTTATCATTAGCATCCCACCTATCCTTAGGTTTAGGAATCTCAGTACCACCAACAGTTATAGTGGGAGGTTTATAGCCAGTTTCAATGATGTCCCATACATCATAATCAACAGAACTAAGATAAATACACATCCTAACTTTCCAATAAGCATAATCATTCCCCTTAAACATGGGTGTCCTAACAATAGATTGCCCCTCAGAAAAAGCATTATTTGATGAATTCATGACTCTAGAGTTAAACAAAAATACCAGGCTTTGATACCACTTGTAGGATCTAGATTAACCCTAGAGGGGAGGGGGGTGAATAGGGTTATAGCAAATTTTCTCGATTCAAACACAGAAACAAACTGCAGAAATAAATATGCTGAAAAGTAAATCACACACAAAATTTACCCAGCTTTGGCAACCCCTGCCTACTGCTGCATTCCCAGATTTCTATTAGAATTAAACAGTATCCCGCTTACAAACACTCTACTAGACTCGCAAACCCTTTTGCTCCCACTCACAAACACTCTCATAGACTCGCACACCCTGCTCCGCCTATAGAGTTTCGCTTACTCGTAAACTCTGCTCCGCCTATAGAGTTTTGCAAACTCGCACACCCTACTCACTGAACTAATTCTAACTAGACAATCTGACACTACCTACAACCTAGGTGGTGATTTACAAATTCTTTGACTCGAAAAGAAAAAACAGACTTCAAAATTGAAAGCAGGAGCAAAAATTAAAATACAAACTTGAATGCTTAATTTTTTCTCAAATAAAAAAAATTAAACCCTATTAAAATTAGACTAAAGCCCTTTAAAAATAAACCCCCCTTTTTTTTTATTAATCACGGTCGACCCTTTTATTCTTCAACTCGTTCTCTTTTCCTTTGCTACTGTAAAAATGATGGTCGATCTCTTTGTCGAATTAGGGCTTCGGCTTCTTTCTCGAATTAGGGCTTCGGCTCTGGTTTGTGATGCTCTTGCTCGCACTCGTTCTCTGATGATTGATTCTGGTTGCTTGGCTCGCTCATTCTTTGATGATCGAGTTCGTTGTTGATTCGGTATGTAATTTCTCTGTTTGTTGGTTTGATTGTTTGCCTTTTACTCGATGCCGATGATGATAATTTGGGTTTTGTATTTATACGAATTCGTGACACTTGTATTTGCTTCGTTTCAATTCGATACTTTCCAAAACTTCAATCCTTGATGCACACGGCTTTCCTGATTTCTTTCGACTTGTTACTCACGGCTTTTATTTTCACGCGTTCGATTTTTCTTGAATAAAAAGGTAGAAACTTTCCTCTTTTTAATTTGCTTTGACTTTGGACCTTTTCAAAAATACGAATTTGATTTTTGAATTCTGACTTCGGCCCATCTCTGCACTGTTGAATCTCGTTCATCCACTGTTGCTTTCGGTTTTACACGGCATTGATTCTCTGACCCCTGTGATCTTCGTCTCTGGCCATTTTTCTGGTTAGTTTAACCTGAGCTTCAATTTAGTATTGCATTCGTGAATATGATGTTGTCTGGACATTTGGACATGTTGCAGTATTCATTGTTGTTGTTCCCTGTACTTGTAGTTGTATCATTTCGAATTGCATACTTCTTCCATTTGTTAATTCTGCATTTGTTTCACTTGAACTTGTTGTTGTTGCCAGTTTGCTGTGACATTGTGACACTATTGCATTATTCATGTATCTGCTGTTCATTGCTTGGTCTCTGTTGTTTCTTTGATAGTTGCACTCTGTCCACTACATAGTGGTCTGCTGTCATGTTTGATGTCATATCTTTGGTGCACTCACTTGTGTATATGAGCAGTTTAAAGTTACCGACTTGTAGTCGAGTTGCTTCATTATACTTTGGTTTGAACCTTGTTGTATTGTATACCTGGGCATTGTTCCGCGCCGTTACCTGTACTGTCTGATCTTTGTTTGCTTGGTGGCATTTTGTGGTCTGCACTGTGCATATGAACTTGGTCATGTTGTACTTCTGGTCTTTGCTTCCATTCATTTGGTTGTTGCAGTCCTATGCAGTTGCTATGCCTTGTGTTCTTGTAGTTGCATTCACGTCATGTTTGCTGTGATGTCACTTGTAACGACCCGTATTTTACGTGTCGATATATCGTAGAATTTACAGGTCGTTAGTGTTGTTTATGTTGTCTCTAGCCTGAGTCGTTTAGGAAGTTAACTCGTGAGTTAAGTGATGAGTCGTGTTCGAGTTAAGAGATGAGTGTGCACGAGTTAACGAGTCAAGGTAGTGAACGACTCATGTATGAGTCGTGAATGACTTAAGGTTTTGACCGACTCAGGGGATAAGGAGCTAACGAGTTAAGAGTTATGAGTTAACTCGTATGGGACGACTCATGGTGGTTAACGGCTTATAGAGTTAGAACATTTCCAGGTTACGAGTTAACGGGATAGGTTGAGTCGTGACCGGGTTAAGGGGATGAGTCGTATAGTAGATGAGTCGTTGAGGGCTTAGGTCGTTATGTCGCGTGTGGGTTAGGTCGCGCGCTTGGATGAGTCGTAGCTTGTTAGGTCGTATGCTGTTGGGATTCTCTGAGTCGTGGAATATGATGAGTCATGAACGACTCAGGGATGACTCGTGGACGACTTATGGACGAACGACTCATGGAGTTTTCAGCTTATAAATAGAGGGGTTTGGCTCACTTTTTGGCACCGGTTTTTGAAGCAACGAAGTGCTGCCATTTTGGAAACTCGACTACAACATTTTCTTCACTTCTTTCTCTACTTCAATCTAGTGCTAACATCCATTGAAGATCGAAGATCAAGATCGAAGATCGAAGAGCCAAAGTTGAAGATCTTCATCCGACGAAGCTAGATCTCACCATTTCAAGCGAGATTTCGACGAATCGAGCTTGAGTCCTTGCTGTCCAGATCTTTTGTTGATTGTTTTTGAAGTGTTAGGGTGATTCGGTGAGTGGTAGTTATCTCTCACGCGGACCCAAAGGAGTATATTGGATTGGTGGCTTGTTTGAGTGTTAAAGTTAGAGATTTCATGCATTTTTCTTAGTTCCAAGACTAGATTCATTACTTTTGAAGATGTTTACCTATGCAAGTTCAATTAACAAGTTATAGAGACAAAACCCATGTTTTATATTTGATAGATCTATGCTAAAATCCATGATTTCATATATGTTAGACTTATGCTCATTTATTTACGAAATTGCCATTATAGTTGATATTACTTGATTAGATCTTGTTTGGATGCTTGATTGTTTGGATGTATGATTTATTTGATTGTCTCGAGTTAGCTTGTAGTTGATTTGGGACAAGATGGTTGAAGATGATTCAAAAGCCAAGTAGAAAGGCTCTTGAATGGTGAAAGCTGCTGTGGCATATGAAGCGGATAATGAAGCTCATATGGATGGGTTCGAGGACTTTGCTATAGTTAGAGGAAGCAAAGTATGATGATGAGATGGACTTTGCTAAGATGCGTTGGAGCAAAGCATGATGTGGAAGCCTTGGTTTAATCCAGACGGGATCATCCCAAGCATGTTGATTACTCGATGATGCGGTTCGAGTTGGTGGATAATGGTGGCTCGAGAGGTGCTTGAGCTATAATGGGAATAGTCGTCGAGGAGGATGACTAGAAGGCTGAGATCTTATCGTTATTGAAGGTTCTAGCAAGCTCAAAGCAAGAGTACGTTGGGTAGATCCGTTATACCCAAGCGCGGGTCATGATGACGTGCTATTACTCTGGGTAGATTCGTTATACCTAGGCACGGGTCACGAGGACGTGTGGAGTTATGTCTAGAACCGGGGTTGCCATTAGCCCTTGACGGATGTTTGAAAGATGAGTTGGTCATTCAATTAACGATAAAATCAAGGCAATGATAACAGTGATAGCCAGAGTCATGGATGTTTGGTTGTATCATCATTCGGTCTCAAGAGCGGTGTTTTCTGGGTGCTTATCTGATCTTGGTTTAGGCCTTGGGGGTTTGTATTTAGAAAACATCGACCTTGACTCGAGTGATTATTGCTTTACTTTAATTATCTGCTTTGCTATGCTTGCTTCTCCTTAGTGTGTGTCTGGGGGCTATCACTGTAGAAAGAGGTGGAGTGGGATGATTTGGGTTCCTATTCCTTTTATCCCTTATGCTCTTTTGGTATGTTTGATAGTTGATTTACTGCTCACTAAGATTTTGTCTGACTCAAGGTTTTATGTCTCCTCTTATTACCTTGGGCTGTTCATCCATGTTTGGGATGGGCAGACTAGGTGACAGGTGGCAGGTGCTGATCTTAGTGGCTCACGCTGATGATGACGAAGACGAGCAGGAGGCTTTGCATATTATTTTCATATTCTATGTACTGGGTTTTTCCGCTGTTTGTTGTTACTCTGAGTGCCATGTAGTGAGGCTTCTTGTATTCCTGATTCAGACCTTGTATAAAGCTGTTCAGATTTTATGATATGCAGTTTCTGTTCTATAGAGCTTCACTATATTATACTTCTCTATTGTATTTTATCCATGCGCTGTGAGTCTTACGATAGAGTCTGCGATGTTTATTCTACCCTTGACGGTCGTCCATGGCTGCCTGGCACACTTTCAGCGCACCATTTCCTTGTTCCGTGCGGGAGTCATGGGCGGTCGTCACATTTGGTATCAGAGCTTTGGTTAATCGATTTTAGCCAACGCTCGCTGACGTAACTACGTATGAGAGACGTAATTGTATTTTGATGAATGATGACTATATATAATATAGTAGTTTAGAAGGATTTGAACTTCTTATGCAGTTGTTTCTCAAGGTGTTCTAAGTCATTCCTTTTTGTAGATATTAAGGATGAGTCGAAGGGGGAGACCAGCTGCTAGGGAAGCTGTTGATTATGCTCCTATGTTTGAGGCCATGATGACTTCGATCATGAGAAGGATACCAGCTTCAGGGCCATCAGTGGATGTTGGAGTTCAAGTTCAAGCTCCAAGACCGGTGGATTTTGCTAAGCTTTGTAAGGATTATACTGCTCTTGGAGGGAAGGTTTTCTTGGGAACGGAATCGACCATTGAAGTGCAGAGATGGATGGATGCTTGTAGGAGGATCTTTGGAGATTTAGGAATTGAGGATGCAACTAAGAGGAAGCTTGCATCGAGACAGCTTCAAGGGAGAGCTGCTGATTGGTGGAATTCTATCACCATAGACACTCCAGAAGAAGAGATTACTTGGGAGCAATTCCAAGTTAGATTTGAAGCCAAGTTTATCTCTACAGCTCAGAAGTCTGTTTTGTTTAAAAAGTTTGTTGAGCTCAAGCAAGGTGGGAGCTCGGTTCTTGAGTACGTTTCTGAGTTTGAGGCCTTGTCCAAGTATGCTCGGTCGTATATTGAATCTTCTTATCAGAAGAATGAGAAGTTTGTGACAGGCTTGGACAGTTATCTTGGAAGGCAGTTGGTGGATCATCTGGACGATCCATTTGAGAAGCTGGTGGAGAAAGCTCTCAGGCACGAGAGTTTGTTTCCTAAGGAAGTATCTGTTGTTGCTGTGACCAAGGAGGAGTCTAAACCACAGCAGGGTGGAAACAAGAAGAGGAAGCAGCAACAGCAGAAGGGTAAGGATGGTCAGAAGAAGCTGAAGGGGGATAAGACCTGCTATAATTGTCGGCAGAAGGGCCATCTCTCCAAGGATTGCAAGAATCCGAAGGTGTTGTTGAAGTGCTACAACTGTGACAAGCTGGGGCACATTAAGAAGAACTGTCCGGAACCGATAAAGGACAGGCAGGTTGTGCAAGCTTATGCTTTGGGAGCTGTCCCGTCATCTTCAAAAGCTCCTACTGCTGAAGAGAAGGGGAAGAGTGTGGTGGTTCAAGGTACTCTTTCCATTTGTGGTGTTCCAGTTAGAGTGTTGTTTGATACTGGAGCGTCGCATTTTTTTGTTTGTAATGATTTGGTAGGCCGGTTAGGTTTGAAACCGGATATTGTTGTTAGGCCACTGGTTGTGACAAATCCAGTTGGGGGTTCGTCATGTCTGTGTATGATATGCCATGGTCTAGTTGTGTCGAGTCATGATTGCTCGTTTGTTTGTGATTGCTTTGTTCTGAACTTTGCGGGGTTCGGAATTATTTTGGGTATGGACTGGCTTAGGAAGTATGCGGCAAGGATTGATTGTGAGAGGCTGGAGGTGACAGTCGGGAATGTGGAAGGGTGAAAGGTTGTGATACGATGTAAGCATGAGGAAGGCGTCTTCATGAGCTTCATGTATTCGCTGGTTGTTCCACGGGATGGACTGTCATCGGTGCCTATTGTGAATGGATTTGAGGATGTCTTTGACGAAGTCAGAGGGTTACCGCCGCATAGAGAGATCGAGTTTCGTATTGATCTAGTTGAGGGAGCCAGACCCGTTGTGATGCCTCTTAGGCGGATGGCGCCTAGGGAACAGCAAGAGTTGAAGGTGCAAGTTGATGACCTTTTACGGAAAGGATTCATTCGGCGTAGTGTGTCCGAATGGGGTGCACCAGTTGTGTTCGCAACCAAAGTGGATGGATCGTTGAGGTTGTGTGTCGATTATCGTGAGCTGAATAAGATGACTAAGAAGAACAAGTATCCATTGCCGAGAATAGATGACTTGTTTGATCAGCTTCACGAGGCTAAGGTGTTTTCTCAGATGGATTTGGCAACGGGATTTCACCAGTTAAGGGTGGCGAAGGATAGTGTGCTGAAGACTGCTTTCAGGACACCATCCGGTTTTTATGAGTGGCTGGTAATGCCGTTTGGATTGACTAACGCACCAGCATATTTTGTGGATCTTATGAATAGAGTGTTCAGAGATCAGTTGAATAAGTTCGTGCTTGTGTTCGTGGATGATATTCTGATTTATTCCAGAACTGAGGAAGAGCACAAGACGCACTTGCGTATTGTTTTGGAAATCTTGCAGAAACATCGGCTGAAGGCTAAGTTTTCGAAGTGTCACTTCTGGAAGAGTGAAGTGAGATTCTTAGGCCATGTTATCTCTGGAAATGGAATAGCGGTTGATCCCGCTAAGGTGGCAGCAATCCAGGATTGGTTTAGACCTAAGAATGCATCCGATGTGAGAAGTTTTCTTGGATTAGCAGGATATTATCGTCGGTTTATCAAAGACTTTTCCAAGATAGCTGCACCATTGACAGGATTGACGAAGAAGAACCAAGTGTTCAGTTGGGACGCTAAGTGTGAGCAAGCTTTCGTAATCCTGAAAAAGCGACTGACAAGTGCTCCTGTTTTGACCATTCATAGTGGGAATGATGAGATGGTGGTTTACACCAATGCATGTGGTACTGGACTTGGAGCAGTGCTAATGCAGAAAGATAAAGTTGTTGCGTACGCTAGTCGACAACTGAAGCCGCATGAAAGGAATTATCCGACACATGATTTGGAGTTAGCGGCGATTGTATTTGCTCTGAAGATGTGGAGACATTATCTTTTGGGAGTTCGATTCGAGTTGTTTATGGATCATAAGTCGTTGAAGTATCTGTTTTCCCAAAAGGATTTGAATCTTCGGCAGCAACGGTGGCTAGAGTTTTTAGCATCGTATGATTTTGGTATAGCTTATACTCCGGGTAAAGGTAACGCAGTAGCTGATGCGTTGCGTCGAAGACATGCAGGATTGGGAGCCATGTTTTCGGAATGGAAGAGTCTCGAGTATTTAGCTGGATTTGACTTCAGGCCTAGATGTGAATTGGAACCTGAGATGTTGGCAAACTTATCGATAAGGCCTACTCTTGTGGAAAGAATTGGCAAGAGCCAAAAGCGAGACGATAAGCTTGTCAAGATTATCCGTGATTTGGAATCTGGATTGGAACCAGAGAAGGATAAAGGATTCGAGGTCGATCGAGAGGGTTGGCTTCGGAAGCAAGGACGACTAGTTGTTCCAGATATAGACGAATTGAGAGATGAAGTTCTGAAGGAAAGTCATCACTCGAAGTTGACAATTCATCCAGGAGGAAATAAGATGTATCGGGATATGAAGAGAACCTATTACTGGGAAGGCATGAAGAAGGATGTTGGAAATTTTATTTCCAAGTGTATGAATTGCCAGTTGGTTAAAGCAGAGCAGAAGAAGCCAAGTGGATTGCTTCAGCCATTAGAAGTTCCTACATGAAAGTGGGAGCAAATATCAATGGATTTTATCGATGGTCTACCTAGAACGAGAGCGGGAAATGAAGGAATTTGGGTCATAGTGGATCGGTTGACCAAGAGTGCAAGATTCATTCCTGTTCGATCAACTAGGACTGCATCAAAGTTGGCGGAGTTGTATGTTAAGTGGATAGTTCGTTTCCATGGTATTCCGAAGAGTATAGTGAGCGATCGAGACCCATTGTTCACTAGTGGATTTTGGAAGAGCTTCCAGGAAGTTTTGGGAACCGAGTTGTGTTTGAGTACAGCTTATCATCCCCAAACAGATGGTCAGACTGAGAGAGTCAACCGAGTTTTGGAAGATCTTCTCAGAGCTTGTGTTTTGGATTTCGGAGGATCGTGGGAAGATCATCTTCATTTGGTGGAGTTTGTGTACAATAACAGTTACCAGTCAAGCATTGGTATGGCACCGTATGAAGCGCTGTATGGAAGACCGTGCAACTCTCCGACATGTTGGTTGGAAACTGGAGAAAAGCTGATACTTGGGCCAGAGATGATTCGTCAGACTACGGATTGCATAGAGATCATTCGGCAACGAATGAAGGCAGCCCAGGATCGTCAGAAAAGTTATGCAGATAAACGTCGAAAGGATTTGGAGTTCGACGTAGGTGATATGGTTTTTGTGAAGATTTCTCCTCTGAAGAATGTTATTAGATTCAGGACGAAAGGAAAGTTGACTCCGAGATTTGTTGGACCATTCCCGATCATCGAGCGTATTGGAAAGCTCGCTTATAGATTAGAGTTGCCGGAAAAGATGGCGGGTGTGCACAATGTTTTTCACGTATCATATCTACGGAAGTATGTGCACGACTCGAGTACAGTGATTTCTGCTGATAGCTATGAAGATTTGGAGGTTGATCCAGTTGTTAGAAGACCTCGTAAGCTGCTTCGTATTGTTGAAACTGATACGAAACAGCTTAGGAGGAAGACGGTTACGTTGCTCAAGATACAATGGAGTGATGATGTTAACGACTGTACGTGGGAGGAGGAAGAGAGGATGAAGGCAGCTCATCCAGAACTCTTCGAGGTATGGCCCTAAGGTGTCGTGACATCTCATGAATTTGTACCTTGTTCTATCTTAGAATTCTGCATGCTAGGCTAGAATTGGATGTATGGTTTGTTGATTGCTATGGACGGTAGGCATGCGGAATATCTTTGGTTGTTGTTGTTTGCTTGGAATTTCGGGGGCGAAATTCCTAAGGGGGAGAGAATGTAACGACCCGTATTTTACGTGTCGATATATCGTAGAATTTACAGGTCGTTAGTGTTGTTTATGTTGTCTCTAGCCTGAGTCGTTTAGGAAGTTAACTCGTGAGTTAAGTGATGAGTCGTGTTCGAGTTAAGAGATGAGTGTGCACGAGTTAACGAGTCAAGGTAGTGAACGACTCATGTATGAGTCGTGAATGACTTAAGGTTTTGACCGACTCAGGGGATAAGGAGCTAACGAGTTAAGAGTTATGAGTTAACTCGTATGGGACGACTCATGGTGGTTAACGGCTTATAGAGTTAGAACGTTGCCAGGTTACGAGTTAACGGGATAGGTTGAGTCGTGACCGGGTTAAGGGGATGAGTCGTATAGTAGATGAGTCGTTGAGGGCTTAGGTCATTATGTCGCGTGTGGGTTAGGTCGCGCGCTTGGATGAGTCGTAGCTTGTTAGGTCGTATGCTGTTGGGATTCTCTGAGTCGTGGAATATGATGAGTCGTGAACGACTCAGGGATGACTCGTGGACGACTTATGGACGAACGACTCATGGAGTTTTCAGCTTATAAATAGAGGGGTTTGGCTCACTTTTGGCATCGGTTTTTGAAGCAACGAAGTGCTGCCATTTTGGAAACTCGACTACAACATTTTCTTCACTTCTTTCTCTACTTCAATCTAGTGCTAACATCCATTGAAGATCGAAGACCAAGATCGAAGATCGAAGAGCCAAAGTTGAAGATCTTCATCCGACGAAGCTAGATCTCACCATTTCAAGCGAGATTTCGACGAATCGAGCTTGAGTCCTTGCTGTCCAGATCTTTTGTTGATTGTTTTTGAAGTGTTAGGGTGATTCGGTGAGTGGTAGTTATCTCTCACGCGGACCCAAAGGAGTATATTGGATTGGTGGCTTGTTTGAGTGTTAAAGTTAGAGATTTCATGCATTTTTCTTAGTTCCAAGACTAGATTCATTACTTTTGAAGATGTTTACCTATGCAAGTTCAATTAACAAGTTATAGAGACAAAACCCATGTTTTATATTTGATAGATCTATGCTAAAATCCATGATTTCATATATGTTAGACTTATGCTCATTTATTTACGAAATTGCCATTATAGTTGATATTACTTGATTAGATCTTGTTTGGATGCTTGATTGTTTGGATGTATGATTTATTTGATTGTCTCGAGTTAGCTTGTAGTTGATTTGGGACAAGATGGTTGAAGATGATTCAAAAGCTAAGTAGAAAGGCTCTTGAATGGTGAAAGCTGCTGTGGCATATGAAGCGGATAATGAAGTTCATATGGATGGGTTCGAGGACTTTGCTATAGTTAGAGGAAGCAAAGTATGATGATGAGATGGACTTTGCTAAGATGCGTTGGAGCAAAGCATGATGTGGAAGCCTTGGTTTAATCCAGACGGGATCATCCCAAGCATGTTGATTACTCGATGATGCGGTTCGAGTTGGTGGATAATGGTGGCTCGAGAGGTGCTTGAGCTATAAATACGATCCTATAATTACTCAACATTTAAACGAACGTTATTTCATTTTCCATTAGTGTAACGTTCATTTATTGTATTATCACTTATTTCAACTTCTAATTCCATTAACAAATAAGCAGGTAATTTATAATATATGTTTACAAGCCATATGTTACAAATTTTGAATACATCCCAATTCCTTATTATTGACTTAAATTAGCATTACTTATATTGCAATTAACACTGTTACTTAAAATCTCTATCCAATTGTAATTAATACTCTAAATGAATACATTTACACCTTTCGTTATTTTATTAATTACAATTAATGCACATCTAATTATCTGTATTGGTAAATGAGTGAATTTACTAGTAACCCCTTATTATACCTTTTATATACTTGTATATTATTATTTTACCCTTTTATATTCCATTGTAAATATATGCACATATACAAATTAAGATTCTAAATCCAATTAATTATTCCATCTAGGTTCCATTCCTTTTTACATTAACCATCACTTTATGAATAATTAGCATTTCCTATTCAGTTTGTTACATTCACTTATATTCACTTTATGAATAAATTGGTATCCCATTTAACCCATTTATTACTAACTTTAATTAATGCAATTCATTATCTAACATAAATTTTGCATCTATTTCCTAATTTCCATATTTCAATTAACTAACACCTTACAATAGTTTACAAATAAAAGCGATTGTGCTAAATAAATTATTTATTGTCCTGCATTACTTTATTACCTCCATTTACATTCAATCTCCATAAATCAATATTTTATTCTATTGATAAGTCCAATACTTGCCTTAATTTACTTATTTTAACTTTATATCCAAATGCGACAATTTCCACTATTACAATTAATTGCAATATATAATTTAATTTGTGAATTTTAATTACCCCTGATACATCTAATTTCAACATCCGCTTTCCAATAAATAAATAAGATTTTCATTTCTTTCTAAATTCAAATTTAAATCTTATTAATTTAATTCATCGAATTTATACGGGTCGTTACACTCTCCCCCACTCAAAACTTTTTGTCCCCGAAAAGGAAAAAGAAGGGAAAGAAGAATTTAAATAAACAATACATCTTACACAGTGTACCGAAATATATTCAAGCAAACTATAGCATTCAATACTCCAATTATCAATATAATCATAGAATATCAAATAATCATAACAGAGAATGTTAAATAATATAAATAAATGTTGAGGAATCCAGTTGGATCCCTCCAACCTGTTTTCTCAGCATCCACTGATGTTAGCACAATGTAAAATACCAATTCCACTTTGAGGTGGAATATCGCGATATATGGGATTAATATAATATCATCCGCCATTACGCGGCGCATAGGGTCTCATCCGCTATAAAATGCGGGAAATCAATCATTCGAAGATATATTATATACTATAATATAGCACATTAAATCAATTCAACCATTCAACCAGTTATTTAAATTTAAATAGTCATCTAGAAGAATGAGATTAACTCACCTTTGGTTTGTTTTGCAGTCCATTTCCTTTACGACTTGTTCTTCACGATCATTGACCTTATATAACATTATATGATTTATTAATATTTGAACTAATAAAACAATTAATTACCGTATAATAAATTATTTTAATTTTTTTACTAATAATTTAATTTAAAAAAATATTTAAATTTTAAACTAAGTTCCCCTTTTAAAATCTTTTGGTAACTAAAATAATTTTAAATAAGTTTATTAAATAATGTTATCTCCATACCACATTATTTTAAAGAAATAAACTAGTAGATTTAAAGTGTGTATATCTATTTTTCTTTTGAAACTATATACGAATAAAAATAAACTATATAAAAATCTAATTTCTATAAATTCTTCAATATATAAAACTCCTATGTATATTTTTTTCTTTTTCTCTTTCCAAAATCTTTATATATATATATATATCTGCTTTGAACTTATATACGTCTATGTATATATATTTATAAAGCCTAATAAAAATACAATTTCCTTAACCAATTACTGTAAATTATGAAATTTATTTATTATTATTATTATTAAAATTGTAAAACTGCATATATATTTAATCAAAATTAAACAAAAGCAATTATACCTCACTACTGAGCTCGCAACCGATCAGAACCCTAGCATATGTCGAAGCAGCCGTCGCCCTATTTCCACGATATCATAAACAAGCCATCGTGATGCTTTCCCCCAACAGAAGCGACTTCCAGCTGTTCGAGTCGCATGATTCATTAGGAGAGAGGATTTGATTCCTCTCCCTTTTCGATCACTTCCAACCTCGCCGTGCCTAAGCTTCGCACTTGCCAGGATGTCGCGACCCTCCTCTCTCTCTCGACCGGGCTACCCCTTTCCCCCAAATCTCACCTTGATTCTATCGGCCGACTGGAGACATTCGAGCAACATTTGGGGCGTCACAAATCGTTTCCTACTGCCCCTACTATGAAATTAGTTCATGAAATCGAGATTGCACGGCCTCGTTAATCGGCAACATTAGTATTTGAGGGTGTAAGAGACGGATAAGTCGCCATTTTTTTTATCGATTTTGAATTGTTTCGAATGGGAACGAGAGATTTTTTTTATATTTCTAATTGACTTGATTTTGGATTATCTTTTAAGATGCTCGGCCTAAAAAGGGAAAAAGAAAAACAAGGAAAACGCGTGGCAAGAAAGAGATGCCAAGCGTTGAAGAGAAGCAACGTGAACCACTTGTCTTATGCAAACCATTATTATATATCATTTTTAAATTCAAGTTTAAATTTAAATTGTTACAAAATACGCAAGTCAAAGTCTCGATCTCCTATCGAGGCGTGACGCCAGGCGTTTATAATGTTATACCCCTATTACGAACACAATGGAAAAGGTTTCAAGTCCTAATCCGATTGTATGGAGAAGATAGCTTTTTAATCCCAGTTATTGTATTAAATCTCGATTTAATTTCAGCGCGTTTACTAACCGTAAGACCACACGATCACTTCAAACACTACGAAAACTGAAATCCAATAATAATACACTATTACGGATCCAATGGAACTAGTTTCGTCAATTTCCAAGACTGTGCCTCGGAAGGCTATTTTTAAATATCAATTAAAACGATGTAATTTCAAAAACTGAACAAACCATCTTTACGTCCAATTTCAAAAGTTCTATCTCCTTCAGTATTATTACTATGAATTTTATAAGCCTTCAGAATATTTTTAACAGGCTTAAAACTGGAGATTCGATAATTCAATTATCAAATAAATAGTGATATTTGAATTCAAGTTAAAAATTAACTTTTAAATATTTAAAGTCAATTAAATATTCCGATTTTCAAACATTCAAAAATTCCGGGTCGTCACATTCCTCCCCCTTTAAAAGAATTTCCTCACCGAAATCACTAGTTGAGAAGAATGGTCCACAACCCGTTAACTATTTTCCAAAACCAAACAGTTTTATCAACTTGCCATAACATATCTTTTATTAAACCAAATTTTGAATTATCAAAATTTTCTCAAAAATTTTCTAACTCTCTAAATTTCGAAATTTTTTTGCCAGCGTCTCCTTTGCGTGGCTAGCTCGGTATAGCTACAAAATGCCTCTACTGGCTTCCAAATTCCAAAAGAAAACAAAAAGCCAAGTGGCTAGATCAAAAACCCAATCAAATTTCATACAGAAATTTAAACACATACCTTTTGTCGAGCAATTCAAATTTATCTTCTGAAATCAAAACCAATTTTCCTTTCCCTTTATAATACCTACATATCCTATTTAGCAATAATATCCAATCATAGCTTTTAAAATCATTTTATACATTTCCTTATAGAAGTTTTCATATCTACTTCTATTCAAATTAGTTTTCCATTTCCATATGAATTCAATTTATCTTCAACTCCGAATATTGAATTTTATCTTCCATTTATAACTGATTCATATCATTATTTTAAATTAGTTTCATCCACTAATTTATTTCAATTGATTCCAAAATCAGTTTTATTTGCTTCTATCCATTTATAGAATTCTATTTAAGCTTGTAACGTTAAGAGCCAATTATTTTATTATGCTAATTCTACAATATTTACTTAATAGAGTATCCATTTTAGTTTATAACTACTTCAAATTAATTCCAACTCATCCTGTATTTAATTCCCTACCATTTCAACTTTATTCACAATCCATTCATTTGCGTTTCACTTCTTATCCGCATTCATTTTATTTGAAACCATTCTATTAAGCTTGAAAACATTCCATATCTCTTATTTTCTTTGAGTTATTTCAACTCCTTAACAATTTCATTTCTTCCTAACTTGCTGCAACTAAAACTATTCCATTTTTCAAATAAATTTAATCCAAACTTTTATTTAATGGTCTTCCACTCTTACTCGAAACCAAGCTTTATTGACTTAAGTAATTTTACTTCAAATTAATACGCCTCATAATTTAAGTTCATTTCTGATAACCCAATTCCAATTAAAACTTTGATTTAATTTTTATTCATTCAGACTTCATCCATTTATTATTTAATTCAATTAACCCATTTATTCACCCCAATTTAAATTTTTAATTTACCCGCTTAATTCATTTTCGAATTTATTTTATTAATACAAAGCCATTCTCAATTTATTTCTATTCACCTGGGTTTTGTTTGCAACTTAAACCATTTCTATTATAATTCACTTTCATTTCATTCAACAACACTTCCATTATATCTAATTTACTTGCAAAATACGTTAAATATTGTTTATAACTCACTTGAATTTTATTTGTAATTCAAACCATCACCATTTTGATCCCACTCTATTTTATTTATCTTAAGTTCATTTCCAACTCCATTACTAACTCACAATTCAACCTTCATTTAACCAATTCGAAATTTGATTTTTACCTTCAAAAATCACTTTAGTTAATTTTTCTCGAGTTTAATTTATTTTATAATCAAGCACATTCCCATTTCCATATTAAAAATTAATTATCCAACTAGCTCACTTCTAATTTACAATTAAATTTGGACTTCCTTTTTAATTTTCAAAACAGTAACAATTTATTTTGGCTTCTTACAGCACCTTTGATTTTTGTAAGTCACACCCTTATTGATCTTCCACATTTTCATTCATTCTAGGCTCGAATGTATTCATATTTCATTTAGGCCGGGATTATACATTTATTCGTAGCCCCAACATATTTTATTTAAGCATTTTCACTTTATTAACCAAACTAGTTTCATTCAAAACCATTTCATAAATCTCGACAACAACCATTTAACAACTTACTTAAGTTAACAAATTAAGTTCATCTCTATTTCCAATTTAAATTCCCTTATATTAAATTCAATTTCATTCAAATACAACTAAATTTTATTTTCAGTTTTTCAATTAATTTCAATCCAATTTATCTCCCAATCCAAATTTAATTTCTATTTTCCCATTCCAATCACATTCAAGATTTACTAATTTATTTCTTCCAATCATCAGTTAAATTTCAAAGTTTAATCTTAATCCAAGTTAAATTCTCATTTTTAACTTTCACCTTTAATTTTAATTCCAAAATCCAACCCCATATTCCTTATCAAAATCATTCACCATTTACAAGTTTATAACTTATCTCATCATGATTTTTTAATTCAAATAAGGATTTTGGGATTTCAAACACCCGGCTTTCGGTTCAAACCATTTTACAATTATCTCAAAATCACACTTCTCAAAATTTTAAACCAATCCTGGTTGTTATCCCCAATAAATTTCCTTTGAAATTTCAAAAAAAGCTAGTTCTTCTTAACAAATCAATTTGGCAGCAGTCCGTCACTTAAATACTCGAAAATGAACATCGATGATGCTACAATCATCACCGAAGTTATTATCTAGCAACCGAAGTGAGTTCATTGCTACATCCCTTCCTAAAATTTATTTGAAACAATTTCCTTTCAGAAATATTCCTAAAATAATAATGCTATTATTTGTCTTCAAAACACTTCGAAAAACACTTCCAAAATCTTCAGGGTTTTAAATTTATAGATTTGCTTTAAATCAAATCTTAACTATAATTCATTTGTATAATTTATGCTCATACAAATTCCCATTTGATTATCCAAGTCATTCCAATTTTTATAATCTTATTTGTTTAAAATATTATCATCCAAACATCCAAGTTACATAACAATTTAAAATAATATTTCTTTTATATCAAAATATAATTTTGGGCAAAATTATTTCATTCACCCACCTTTAAAACAATACCGTGTCAAATTTATCGTGCTAGGTGTTTATAAATTCTTCTCGAATAGCGGCCAACTTACTCGATCAGAATTCATATTCCACTCAAGAAATAAGTCAACACAATATTAAAACAATTTATATTCACTAACAAATACGCGCTCATATCTATTAATACGCTCAAACTCATTCCAGAGTATTGCGGACTCTATTTTCAATGAGTAATCCCCACCAGAGCTAAGGTTATCACCAACCTAAGCTCTGATACCAACTGTAACGACCTGCAAATCCGTACCCCTTGAGTCAACACTATTCTACATCAATCAACTCAAGATGAACAAAAATACGAACCATTTGGGTTAAAGAAGAAGAGGTAGAAGAAGAAAATAGAAAACAACATCAGAATCTAACCATCGCAGCGGAATAAAATACAATAGAAATAACAGATCTTTACACCAAAGAAAATTATATCTGTTTTATACATACATCACCAGAATACATCATCAGAGTTCAACAACGTCAATAACATACAACTGGACAGTAACCATAACCTGTCCTTATAATCTGAATAAACAACGGAATATTAAAACAAATACGGAAGTACGTATCGCCATCCAGCTCCATAGCATCATTTCCTGTAATCTATAATACTCGGTCTGACCCGAGCATATAGTTAAATAACACCCGAGTCAGTCTGAAAAACCAACGTGAGAAAACCACACTCAAATTGATTATTAAAGTTTCAAAATTCTTTTGAAAACAAAAGCATCTCGCAAGACCACACCATAAATAAACATGTCCGGCTTTTACCTTATGATAGTTAAAACACTTTTTATTAAAATTCTCTGATATTATAATAGTGTCTATAGAAAGTAAAATAGAATCTAGTTGAAATGCTTGCATCTCACATTTCAGCAATAGTTGGGCACAATTAAAACCATACGGGCGCGTATGGAAAATGGATTTCCAACTAACGACTAGGCACTGGGGTACCATCGGTCATGGTACCTGGTCTAGATCAGCATACTGAGGATCACTCCTGACCCCCGCAACACAAGACCGGGACTACCCCTTACTGGATAATCTCGAGTAAGATCACCCCACGGTTGGGATCAGCAACCGCACCACTAAGCCGAATAAAACGGGACATCTATACAGGGACGACCTCACTCTAATGGGCGCTACCAACCTAGCCTTGCTGCATAACCCCTGATTTTCAGACATTCCTAGTTGATGAGGCTTGAGGCTAAGCGTTACCTTTTAGAGAACTCATCTCTTAGGACGCTCATCGTCCGTCTGACGATGTTTTGAAATCATTCATCCATACAAGTCTGTCCCGGGTTCGAACGGAACCGAAGGCAATACTCCTACTATATCCATTTCGGAATCACCTCAGGATCAGTAGCGACCAGCCCTCTCACTTCACTGCTCCATCTTCGACTCCGAACTTGTCTTCCTCACGAAAACGTACAAATCGGTTCGAAGTGGTTTTCGAGAAATTAATCCCAATCCCGATCTCTTCGAAATGATCAGCGCATTGTCCAATATTGATAGTCGGTTATTTAACTATCAATCAACATTCACAAACATCCATCAAACATAAATAATTTCCCCAAATCATTTATTAATCTCAAAATATCTTCATGAGATATATTTTTGTTTTCAACCCTTTGAAAACAGTTTCCAAATCATTTTCCTCTCACGAAATACATTTCCCAAATATTTTCTACTTCCACTGAAATCACCAAGTACAAATCTTTAGATTTCTAAAATAATTTTTAAACACTCTTTATTTTAAAATATCCTTTAAAACATTTAAATTAAAAATTACTTCGATACTTTATTAAAAATATATACTATAGGAATATTTGAAAATGAGGTTACTTTATAAAATATAAAACTAGATTTCTCTTTTTAAAGAAAATACCAAGTCACCTTTTAAATAATTACTACGATAATAGATTTGAAAAATATTTACTTTAGAATTTAAACATTTAGAATTAATAAATTTTCTAAAACATGCTTTTTAAAACAACATTAAAACTTTTAACTTATATTTAAAAAATTTCTTTGAAAACGTACTTGGCTATCCAGGAAAAAAAAAACTTCTCTTCACATCCTTTAAAAATAAATCAACATTTATTTTTAAACAACTTTTCTCATTCCTTTAATAAATTCCCATCGCGATTTTATCCTTCCAAATATCCACTGATATATTACTTCACTTTTATAAACCCAGTTTATAAATTTCTTAGTTTCAACTCCCCTTTAAAATTCCGATTCCTAACACTTAGATCAATTTCCAAATTGATTCCCAATTTACTCCATTTGAAATAAATTTCTTTACATACTCAATTCATTACAAAATCCATTAATTTCAGACTTTAGTTCCTTAATTATGATTTAAAATCTTTTAACTGAAAATACCAATTTCAGATTTCCCTAAATTCCTCCTTTACCCTTTTAAATAAATTCAAACCTTAAATTTTTAAAGGAAATTCTTTATTCCTTTAAATAATATCACTTAAGTTTTATAATTCATTATTTTCTGTTTATTCAAAATCCCTTACAATTCATTATTTTGTTAGAATTTTAAAATCCCTTTTATTCTTATCCAGTTCATTCTTAAATTTATTTAAATTCTCAACGATTATTTTACTTAAAAATTCACTCTTTTATTTTCTTTGAAAAATCCAATTCTATATATTTTAATAACCCAGTGTACCAAAATATATTCAAGCAAACTATAACATTCAATATTCCAATTATCAATATAATTCGTCACAAAATATCAAATAATCATAACAGAGAAGTTAAATAATCTAAATAAATGTTGAGGAATCCAGTTGGATCCCTCCGACCTGTTTTCCCTACATCCACAGATGTTAGCACAATATAAAATACCAATTCCACTTCGAGGTGGAATATCGCGGTATATGAGATTAATATAATATCATCCGCTATTATGCGGTACATAGGGTCTCATCCACTATAAAATGCGAGAAATCAATCATTCCAAGATATATTATATACTATAATATAGCACATCAAATCAGTTCAATCAATTATTTAAATTTAACTATTTAAATTTAAATTGTCATCCAAAAGAGTGAGATTAACTCACCTTTGGTTTGTTTTGCAGTCCATTTCCTTTACGACTTGTTCTTCACGGTCATTGGCCGTGTATGACATTGTATGATTTATTAACATTTGAACTAATAAAATAATTAATTACCTTTTAATAAATTTATTTTAATTTTTTTACTAATAATTTGATTTAAACAAATAATTAAATTTTAAACTAATTTCCCCTTTTAAAATTTTTTGGTAACTAAAATAATTTTAAATAAGTTTATTAGATAAAGTTATCTTCGTACTACATTATTTTAAAAAAATAAACCATTAGATTTAAAGCGTGTACATCTATTTTTCTTTTGAAACTATATATGTATAAAAAAAACTATATAAAAATCTAATTTCTATAAATTCTTCAATATCTAAAACTCCTATGTATATTTTTTGTTCTTTTTCTCTTTCAAAAATCTTTATATATATATATTTCTGCTTTGAACTTATATACATCTACGTATATATATTTATAAAGCCTAATAAAAATACAATTTCCTTAACCTATTACTGTAAATTATGAAATTTATTTATTTATTTATTATTATTATTATTAAAATTGTAAAACTGCATATATATTTAATCAAAATTAAACAAATACAATTATACCTCACTACCGAGCTCGCAACCGATCAGAACCCTAGCATACATCGAAGCAGCCGTCGCCCTATCTCCACACTATCATATGCAAGCCACCGCGAAGCTTTCCCCCAACAGAAGCAACTTCCAGCTGTTCGAGTCGCATGATTCATCAACAGATAGGATTTGATTCCTCTCCTTTTTCGATCACTTCCAACCTGGCCGTGCCCAAGCTTCGCACTTGCCATGATGTCGCGACCCTCCTCTCTCTCTCGATCACGGCTACTGTAACGACCCAGAATTTTTAATAATAAAAAAATTGAATATTTAATTAATTTTAAATATTAATGAGTGAATTTATAAGTCAAATAAATTTTTATTTGAATTATTGGATTTAACTGGATAATTAAATCGATAATTTAATATGTTAAATTATGGAAATAAGTAAAAATTGAGTTAAATATGATTGAAAATAATTTGGAAAATTTTATTTTATCATGTTGAAGTTAGAATGATATTTTAGAACTTTTAAAATCGAATTAAAAGTTAATTTGTGAAAATTGAATATTTTAATATTTAAATCGACTAGTGAAAATAGTCAATTTTTGAACAGTCTCAGAATTGAACGAAACCAGTTTCATTGGATCCGTAATAGTTAGTTATTACCGGATTTCAAATTTCGTGTCAATCGGAGTTATCGTTTGATCGTGGCAGCTCGAAACGCATCGATTTATTTTTAATTTAAATTTGGCGAGTCAAAATAGCCATTTTTCAAAAAGTCTCGGAATTCGACGAAACCAGTTTCATCGGATCCGTAATGTGATATTATTGTAAGGTTTCAAATTTCAAGTCAATTGGATTTACCGTTTGTCCGGTACAAATTAAAACGCCTAGAAATCGATTTAAATCGGTTTAATTCAAATTGAACGTTTTCAGCCATAACTCGCACATACTTCCGAATTAGCTTCCGAAACCTGTTCCATTGTGTCCGGAACGCGGGATAAACCCTAGGTACGCTGGTTACGGCGTCTAAATCGGAGTTCGGAAAATCCGGGATGAATAGTGTCGCTCGTTCCTTATAAATAGCCCTACCCCTTCACAAAATTTGATAAAATATATTCCAAAACCCTAATTTGCTTCATGTAGCCGGCCCTAAAAATGAATGGCCAGAAAACACTCGACTTCCACCTCGATTATCTTCCAATCCGTCGACAATTAGCCTTAGGTTTCAACTACAAAGATGAAGAGCACGACGAGAGCTACGAGATCAACGGTGGAGATCGCATTTGGAGCTACGGATCTTCGTCAAAATGCTCGCGTCCATCTGCAGTTCATCACCGTGCGCACGCTAGAGGAGGAGGCCGAGTTCACTACTGTTGTGGCCGAACATAGCTAAGGTCGTGGGCTTCGTCATGGTGGTGTTGTGATCGAATATAATCGTGTGTGGTGGCCGAGCTATTTAACCCTAGAATTGTGCTATGGGTTCAAGGAGGTCGGCTAATTACCTGGAGATGAGAACGAAGAAGATGGGGGTGGAGACGTGCGGCCCAGATGTGAGGGGGGGGGGTGAGATCAAAGGCTGTGATTTGTTTGGGTTTAAATTATAAAGTTATGTGTGATTTAAGTAATATAAATCGTGTACAATCTTGTAAAATTCATATCTTTTTCATACGAGGTCGAAAAAATGCAAACTCAGTTGCGTTGGAATCGTATGGACGAGCACTACGCGATGGAGTTGGTTTGGAGTCGTTTGGAGTTAGTGAGAATTTCGGGTAAAATTAAACGCGCGTTTAATTTTATTCGAAATAAATCGCTAAAACGGAAATTAAAACCAAGGTGAGAACTTCTCACTCAATCGAATAGATTTCGATTTTATTTTAAATAGTTAGATTTAAATTATTTGAATGCATGTTCGAATGATGACTGTAAATTATTGATTGTTAAAATAAACATTATACGCCGTTAGTAAGCGGATGTTATTTAGTAAAAACATATACCGCGAATATTTCATAAACAGTGAAATTGGTATTATATATAATATCAATATATATATATTGGCATATGTATATATTGCAGTTGTTGATTTCCCGCATTTTTTTGTTTAGCGGATGAGACCCTATTACGCCGTTATTAAGCGGATAATATTTATTAAGAACATATACCGCGATAATTTCGTACTGGAGCGAAATTGGTATTGTGCTAATGTTTTTGGATGCAGGAAACAGGTTGGAGGGATCCAACTGGATTCCTCAACAGTTTTTATTTGATTTCAGATATTTTGATATTTGATGGATTATCATATCGATATATGATATCGTTGTTAGTCGTGATTGACTATTTGGTGTGTAGCATCATTGGACCAAATTTCTGGTATTTTAAAAATATTTTTAAAGAAATTTTTGAAAAGATAAAATATTTTGGAATTGATCCATTTTAAATAAATGAACGTTATAATTCTTAAAGTTATAAAAATTATAATTTTTGAGAAATACGGTTAAAAGCTGATTTTTGAAAAATAGGAATTAATGACTTTATAAAATAGTTTAAACTGGATTTTTGAATTTATTATCAAAAGTTTAAATATAGGATTTATAAAATTTGATTTTTTTATAAATAAAAATGGTGAAATTATAAAGGGAATTAAAGACGTTTCAGAATAATAATATAAACTGATTTATATTAAGAGATTTATAAATGGATATTTACAAATTGAAATATAGACATTATAAAACGAGTTTTTATAAGTGTTTGAATTAAGTGAAAATGAATTTCATTAAAGAATGGAATTTATAGAATTATAAACCGTGAAGTTATAAATGAAATTTATAAATAGTAAGATTTATAAATTTGGTGAAATTATTTGAAGAATAGATTGGATAAATCATTAAATCTTATAAGTTATAAGATTTATAAATTGGAAAGTCTTTAAAAGAACGATTTTGTAAAATAATCGTTTTATAAGTATTTAACTTATAATATGAACGTTTAGTTTATAATTTAGTTATAAACTGGAATAGGTTAATAAAGGAATTTATTAAAGGAAGTTTTTATAAATAAATAGAAACAGAATTTATAAACGTTGTTTTATAAATCCGCAAATGACTTATTTTGATAAGTTAATTGTTATAACTTAGAGATAGAGTTATATTCACATTTTGAACAGTGAATAATCCTTTAAGTTAAAGTGAATAGAAATGATGAAATTTGTTAAGGTAGTATATTCACGTTTTTGAATAGTGAATAATACGTTAAAGAAATTGTTTTAGATATGATGTTTTAAATAGAATTAAAACGATCTAACGATGGTTTAAAATGTGTTGAGATTCGAAACCATAGATTTCAACATTTATTGTTGAAATAGACGTTTTCGAGAAATGAAAGGAGATGATGGACTATAACACCGTTGTTATAGTAAATGATTTCCGAAAGGAAATGTTTTGTATAGTATTGGGATTTATATATCTATTTAATTTCGAATCCCTATACTAGTGATTTTGGGACGTTGTAACGATGTTTTACGCAACATTCGTTTTGGCCCAAATAAATATGTTAAGTGAATGATTTCCTTAAAGAATGAATTATATACTTAATTCGATTTAAGTATATTGAATATTTTCTAAGTGTTAAAAATAAAAGGAATTTGTGAATTACTTATAATTGAATAAGTATGGAATTGTTTTTCCAATATGAAGTGAAGAATTCGAATTTATCTTTTTGAAGATAAATTGAAATGAATGATTGAAATCATATATGCATGGATATTTTGAAATATAAATTCATTATGGAATTTATGAATGAAAAGTGGAACTTGTTAAAAATAAATATTGATTTATTTTTGAAGTGTTGAAATTTAATATCTAGTGAAGATATTTTTGAAAAATAAATAATTTGGAAAATTATTTGGAATCTGGTGATGTGTGCATATCCATTGATAGTTCAATAACCGACTATCAACATTTCCCTTTGAATGGGTATTTGATGTGAATTGATTGAATTTGAATGCACACTTATTTTTGAATAAGCGCTCACTATTCGGGTTAACCGGGAAAGGACCATGGGGTCGTATAACCCATTCCGAATATGTGATACGTCGTTATGAATTGCATTTGAAGATCGGTGTTGAAGACCGAGTATTTGCGAAAGCGATAGGATGACCTATCGATTGTCTCTGCACTGGGTAGCTCCTGGTATAGAGATCTCCTAAGTGATGGGAAATTCGATCGGGATTGTGAATACCCGTATTGCAAGGGCTTCGTAAGAAGTGCCTTCGGTTTTGTTCGAGCCCGGAACAGACTTGTATGGATTGTATGTCTGACGTTACAAATTGAGATATAAAGCAGATTTCTTTCAAATATATTTCTGTTGGTGGCGGAGAATTTATTCTTTGCTTAACACCCTTCTTTGAGACGTACGAGCTCAAAGGTTATATAGTTGAAGTTATCAGCGATATATTCCTAGTTTGGTAATGTGACATGCTGAGTGATGCTGAAATGATCATTGTGTTGATTATTTGTGATAGGATCATTTATTTGATCGTCTATCCTAGTGATCATTGTGTTGATCATTTGTTGACCCAAAGCATGGCTTTTGTATAAAGTATGTTTTTGTGGACGTGAATTCGTCGAGCCTCACATCCCGTGAATGGTCAAAACAGGAAAGAAGCAGCAAGGTTATGAGGGGTAGCACCCTTTAGGAGTGTCCATTTCCTTCTGGAAAAGGGTGGTATCATGGTATGGAGCCCAGATACTTACTCATGTTGAAAACACTTTATGATTGTGTGAATTGATTATGAGCGCTCGGTGAAAAGGTCCCAAAGGACCGGGGGATGGCATATTCGGTCAGTTGTTACTCAGTTAGGAGTAACCCGGCCTTGTGTTAGTAGAGATCCGGTTTGGTTCTCGGGGATGTCCATCCAGAGGCATTCTCATGTGGCAATGGGAAGTTCCTTGGCCTGATCATTCGTTGGAAATCCAATCCCCAATACGAAACCTTGTACGGTATTAGTTGTAGAACCTGCCATTCACTTATGGTGGTCACCACTGTTTGGATGGTAGCTATAGTAGGCATAGTTCGAAATGTCTATGTTGGCTAAGATTTATATTCTACTTTCGAAATGAATTTTTCTCTACACTATGCACTAGTAATAATATCAAATATTATTTTAAATGCGTATCAAGCATCTTTGACTATCATAAGGAGAAATCTCCTCCGATTCTGCGTTTGCATTGTGTGTGTGTGCGGGAGGCCTTATGGTAGTCTCATTTTTAAAAGCATTGCGAATTGATTAAAAATATTCCTCTATTTTGATTTTAAAGATAAATAAACTGTTTTGAGTTCTCACACCAGTCACATGACTGACTTGGAGTTTATTGTTTTCCTTCCTAAACTCTGGGTGCCCACTAATTTCCACACGGGCAGTCAAGAGTTAAGGTTCATCAGGATATTCTGGATATTCTGGAGTTGCTGGAGGCAAGCTGGATGGCATGGCGTATTACTAGTTTATATAGTATTTCTTTTCCGCTGCACTGTTTATTGTTGTATGTTGTTGTACACTCTGATGATATGATATGATGTAATGAAATATAATGTGATGTAATAACTGATATAGTTCTTTGTTAAAAGATTATTCATTTATTATTATATGTTGTTCCGCTGCGAATTGTGAGATTCTGTTGTTGTTCTGTTGTTTTCTTCTGTCCCGTTCTATTTTAAAATTCTTCTATCTTCTATTTTTCAAATTCTCTGTTTTCTTTCTCTGTTTTCAAAAAAAAAAATTGTCTATCTTCTTTTCCCTCTATTTCCTATCTCTTCTCTCTTCTTTCTTTCTTTTCTTAAATTCTTTTTAAAACCCATAACATCTCGGTTTTCGGCCTTTGATTTTTCGGGAGTCGATAAAGTGAGTGTCGATGTCGAATTTTCGAAGAACGAAAATCTCGTGACGTTACAGCTACCCCTTTCCCTCAAATCTCACCTTGATCCTATCGGTCGACTTGAGACATTCAAGCAACAATTGGGGGGTCGCAAATCGTTTCCTACTGCCCTCACTATGAAATTGATTCACGAAATCGAGATTGCTCGGCCTCCTTAATCGGCAGCGTTAGTATTTGAGGGTGTAAGACACAGATATGTCGCCATCTTTTTTATCGATTTGAATTTTTTCAAATGGGAACGAGATTTTTTTTTATATTTCTAACTGAATTGATTTTGGATTATCTTTTAAGATGCTCGGCCTAAGAAGGGAAAAAGAAAAACAAGGAAAACGCGTGGCAAGAAAGAGATGCCAAGTGTTGAATAGAAGAAACGTGAACAACTTGTCTTATGCAAACCATTATTATATATCATTTTTAAATTCAAATTTAAATTTAAATTGTTACAAAATACGCAACTCAAAATCTCGATCTCCTATCGAGGCGTGCTGCCAGGCGTTTATAATGTTATACCCCTATTACGAACGCAATGAAAGATGTTTTGAGCCCTAATCCGATCGTATGGATAAGATAGCTTTTTGAACCCAGTTATTATATTAAATCTTGATTCAATTTCAGCGTGTTTACTAACCGTAAGACCACACGATCATTTCAAACACTACGAAAACTGAAATTTGATAATAATACACCATTACGGATCCAATGGAACTGGTTTCGTTCGATTTCCGAGACTGTGCCTTCGAAGGCTATTTTTAAATATCAATTTAAGAGATGTAAATTCAAAAACTGAACAAATCATCTTTAAATCCAATTTTAAAAGTTCTATCACCTTCAGTATTATTACTATGAATTTTATAAGCCTTCAGAATATTTTAAGAAGCTTAAAACTGGAGATTCAATAATTCAATTATCGAATAAATAGTGATATTTGAATTCAAGTTAAAAATTAACTTTTAAATATTTAAAATCAGTTACATATTCCGATTTTCAAACATCCAAAAATTCCAGGTCGTCACATAACCAGTCCTCCATCTTTGTATATTATATCATTCAGCATATCTGGATTGCCAGTGATGTGTCTAGAGCATCCACTATCGAGTATCCTTTTTTTAGCTGCACAATTTGTCCATTGTGGATTGATTCCTCAATACCCATAAAGCATGTTTCCTGCACATCATACAATTTTGGTAAACAGTTTGAATTAGAATATTGATTATATGCGGGCTCAAGAGACAATGATGATCTAATTATTTGTAAACTAGGATTAATAAGTGCTTTTTTTAACATAGCCATTTAAAAACTTTTTCAAAAATCATTTTATGAAATTTTGAAAACCTTGCTCTGATACCAAATGTGAGAAATGCGGAATACAGATCTTAAGGCTAAGATTAACACAAGAGGGGAGGGGGGTGAATAGTGTTTAAAGGAATTACTAAATCTTTTTGAGTTTATATTAATTTAAACACAAATGTATGCAATATTCAGACACAGATATGATCACAGAAACAAACACAGATGCAGAAATAAAGTAAAAGCAATAAAGGAAAGAACACATCGAATTTTATACTGGTTCGGAGTTAACCTACATCCAGTCCTGCAAACAAGTACAGATTTCCTTTCAAAAGCAATTGTACAATTACACCCTCGATTTCAAGGCCACTAGGTACACCACTCCAGATTCACAATCCTATGGGTAGAGATACTTGATTTTATGGGCAACAAGTTCACCCAACTGATTTCACAAGCTACAATCACACCTTTTCTCACTTGATTGATTTCACAGGCTACAATCACACATTTTCTCGCTTAGTTTATTACAAAGAAGCCTATAACTCTGAATAGCACTGAGATCTTGTTGAGATAGTGATAGAGAACCAAACCAGAAATGATCTAGTTAGATTCAATGTTGATTTTGACAAAGTAATGGTAAAAATGTGTATAAATATATGTGGAAGAAAAAGAGGAGTGAAATCAGAGAATATATGAATACAAATTCGTTCAAAACTACCCCTATTTATAGTAGAACAACAACCATGTCCATTCGTGAAAGGATATGATGAATAAACACTTCCTTTGAAATTCAAAATTTTGAAATAAACTACTACCATGTCGACAAGGGGTACTTGAGGTTGTCGACATGCCTAAGTTATTTTTGGTAATTTTCTTTTCTTTGAAAATAACTTCTTTCTTGTATAAAACTATTTTAAACTTTATAAATATACTTAACTATAGTTAAAATACATAAGTAAATATAGAGAATAATATTTTGGTATATAAATGTATAAAATTTTACTATAATTTTAAATTTAAATCTAAATTAAAAGTTAAATATATTATTATTAAAAGATAGTTTAAAACCAAGGATAATTTGATTTTGAAAATAAAGATTATTTTGAGGCTAAAAGTGTTAAAACCAGGATAGATGTTTTTGATTCTTTTAAAAGGAAGGTTTTGAAATCATTTTGAAAACAAGATATAATTTTGTAAAAACATTTTTAATAAAAGATTAGCGGATACAAAACAATGTGCCACAAGATTTTCGTAGGTTCTATCCTACTTAGGGTTCCATCCCTTTAACAGGCTCGAAGTGGATTCCATTCCACGAATAAATTGGATTCTAAGATGCCAATGCTTTTCTAGAAGTTTTAACAAAATTCCTAATTAAATTACTTATTATTGAAATCTTGAACTCTTGAACTCTTGATAGTCTTGATACTCATGATTCTTCAATCTTGATATCTTGAATCTCTATACTGTACAGTCTTCATTCTTTGTACCTGCATGGTTAAATCCTGCATATACGTATATTCTAAACTATAATGTTAGTATTTATATTTTATAATCTTATTCTAAGGTTATTGTTATCAAAACCATCATCTCAGGGACTAACAATATATACATACAATTCATATTTAAAATCATGCAAACAATTATCACACTTTACTTCAGATATTTATTGCATGCATCCAGATTTTAAAACAGATCGAACCCTTTAAAGAAAATTGTTTACTCATAGGTTTAAGAAGAAACAGAGAAGCCTGGTTTTTGAATTTTGATCTGGAACATGTTTTGAATCTTGATCTGCTTGTTTATGTTGCCTCAGTTTTGATTGTTCTAGTTTTAAGTGCTTTGAATTTGTTTTTGTTTTAATCTGCTCAAGTTATGATTTTGTTTTCTGGCTTTATTTTTCGGTTAGGTTTAAGATTTCGAATCATATGAAATAAAATATGAAAAGAGGATAAGTAGATATATATCACTTGTTTTCCCTTTATTTATTGATTCTTTTTTTAAAAAAAATGAAAAGAAAATTTAAAAGTATGACACTTGTTTATTTCATGATAAAATCAAACTAACACTTGTTAAATCCCATGCTAAGATGATTATACTTGCCTAATTTCTTATTATGATGCTTGCACATGTAATTTGCATGTATTGAATTTTTTTATATGATTTTTATATTATATATCAATTGGTATTTATATTTATAAACGAATATGTTTTTATTCATTAGTTTTTAAATCCTTATATATATATATATATACAAACTATCTTTATTTCTTTTAAAATTTTAAAAGAAAGCATATATACTCTTATCAAATCTTATGTTAAGCTAAAATACTTTTTTGATTAATATATATAGACACACACACACACACACACACACACACACACACACTATTTTAGTGTTAAAAATATAGAATTCAACTTAAAATAACTCTTGAAAATTATCATATTAATTTCAAAACATAACTTCCAATTCAATATATATACTATATATTATATATTATGATTAGAAAATCATTTTTATTAGCTTTGAAAAGATAAATTTTTGCCAAATTAAATATTTATAAAAGAAGTTATCAAATTTTATTGCCAAATTAAATTATTATATTTATATGTTTATTGCGATTATATATTCACAATGGATTTGTATATGTATACACTTAAGATTTCAACATTATAGAGTTTGCATATATCTAATTATATATTTGTTAATTTACTATAAGATTTATCATTTCCAAATATTTATATTTCAATATTAATTATTATTTCAAATCCATTTATATACATCTAGATATCTTTTATTATTAGAATTTTACTTGTTCACTAAATAAAAACCAGTTAATTACCAATTAACAGATGTCCAGAAATCCGGTTTATCACATTCCTCCCATTTTAGGAATTTTTGTCCTCGAAAAGGAACGAAGCTAGAATTTTTACACTGTTTATTAGTTAAATTATTCTTGAATAATTTTTTTAACTCTTAAAACCTCTTTATTTAAAGCACGTTTAAAAATCTATATAATATTGCCAAAATAGTTTTTTAAAAATATTTATTATTTTTTTATTTTTTTATAACTGGTTGTCTCAACAAGTCCATCATCGTTCTCATAGAAATTCGGTGATACGTTGATCAGGCATAGGACTGAAGATCTATAAGTACTTGGTAAACCCATTTTACTTGGGAAAACATTTTGTTGAATATATAGTAACATTTTTGAAAATAGAGGAAACATCTTTGGTGAGAATGCTATGAAAATCATCACCCCTCCATGGTCGCAGTTAACCCGATGGCTACGATGCCATCCCGGCAAAGCCCATAGATAACTATAGGCAATCTGCACCCCTCGATTACGCCATGGAACCCGTCACAGATCACAGTTACACCTAGGCTTACATCGCCATCATGGCAAAAATCTATGTAACTGTAGGCATCAACGCCCTCGAATTTTATTGCCAAATGAAACTTCACCACTCCTACATAGATCGCTGACTACATCAGTTGAGTCCCAATGTAGCCTGTAGGCTCTCACTGCCTCACGACTTTCGCTATGTCTTCATAGATCGCAACCTACCGATGTTACGTTGCACTACAAGAAAATCACTAATCAATAGCAAATTAGAACAGCGTTTTAAGGCACAAAGCTGTTTTTAATCTTCTAATAACCAATTGAAAAAATGTAAACGCTGTGTAACCAAATTTATCTGGCGGGCTTCCAATTTTTTTTTGAGGCCGCATTCTTCCAATATTATCTCCGCAAACTATTTCCCACGCTTCCACGTTCTTCTTCTTCTTCACCGAAAAAATTGAAAACCCTAGAAAAGTCTCTGTCTCTTCTAATTCTACCTAACCATATATTATCAGATCTAAAAGTGTTTTACACGAAAACAATTTCCCTCTTCGTTCGCTCCGTCTTTATCGTCTCCATCCTCTATTTTTTCTGCTTTACTTCATTGCGCTTCAATCCCTCTGTATCACCCTCAGCGACTCCTGCATCTGCACGTTTTCCACTTTTAAAGTCTTCGATCGTGCTCAAATCTGTACGAAGGGACGCACGACAGACTTAAGCGTCCGAGGATAATTCATCGACAAGATCCAGCTTTCGACTTATCACCCAATTCAGATTCATTTAACTATCAATGTGACAATTAACTGTTCCTGTGGCGACGAGGAGGTTTCGGATGATTACGGGTTGTTCACTACGTACCCGTTAAGAAGTGGTGAGAGTTTGGAGTCTGTCGCTGCAGGTTTTGGATTGTCCGGTAAGGAGAGGGTTTTGCAAAGGTACAATCCTGCTGTTAACTTTAGTGCTGGATCTGGCATTGTTTTTGTTCCCACTGAAGATCCAAATGGTAGTTTTCGTCCTTTATTTTCAAGGAAAGGTAATGTATTATTTTTTTCTTCCTCCTCCATTTTGCCCGGGCATTGAATACATTGTGCTGATTGATCAGGAATTTCTAAGGCAGCATTAGCAGGTATAATTTTGGCTGGAGCATTCGTGGTGATTTTGGTTGTAGGTTTGTTTTTCTTTGTCCATAAGAGGAAGAAATCAAAACCTGCAACTTTGCCAATTTCATCACATTATGAAGATAACTCTGCTTCTACTCAGGGCCGTGGTAATATTTTATTTTGGAACAGTCTCATCTTTTCTGCACATATCTGTTACTTATGCTTTTGCATAATAGGTGGTGGAGTTTCATTGGATAAATCTCCAGCATTAACCCCTAGAGCTGGAAGCATGACTCCGAATACAGGTATTACAGTTGATAGATCGACCGAGTTTACATATGAAGAGTTGTCCAAAGCTACAAATGACTTCGATATTAGTTACAAGATTGGTCAAGGAGGTTTCGGAGCTGTTTACTATGCTGAGCTTAGAGGAGAGGTCCGTAATCTTTACATTAATACATCTATTTCTAGACTGAGACATTGATTATAGATTGTATCTTCCAGAAAGCGGCAATTAAGAAGATGGATATGCAAGCATCCAGAGAATTTCTTGCTGAACTCAAAGTTTTGACACATGTTCATCACTTAAATCTGGTTAGCATTTCGTTTACATTTAAATTTCAAGTCAGAGAAAACTCAAACTTGATGGAATTGCTCATAATGCAGGTGCGCTTAATAGGATACTGTACAGAGGGTTCCTTGTTCCTTGTTTACGAGTACATTGAGAACGGAAATTTGAGTGAACATTTACGTGAAACTGGTACATAGTTAAAACCACTTCAATTTCAAAGATCTTACATACATTGCTAGTATAAAAAAACTGCGATTTACTTTTTAGATCGAGAACCATTATCATGGCCTGCTAGAGTTCAGATTGCACTTGATTCTGCAAGGGGACTTGAATACATACATGAACATACAGTTCCAGTGTACATACACCGTGATATTAAGTCAGCCAATATATTGATAGACAAGAACTACCATGGAAAAGTGGCAGATTTTGGGCTAACCAAACTCACTGAAGTTGGAAGCGCTTCTCTACAGACTCGGCTTGTCGGTACATTTGGTATATCGGTGACAACAAGGAGAAAAGAATCCTGTAGCAACCGATGTGACTTTAGTCTCTTTACCTATTGCAATTATCTGCAGTACTTTTGCTGGAATTATCATGCGATTAATGTTATCGATCTCAATCTGTCACATAATTCAAAGTAATCTCCATATTGGTAACTTCTCTACACTTAGGATCTCCATTGTTAAGCTTCCTTCTGAAATTAGGAATCACGTGTCATAATTAAAAAATATGATTGTTTTTCAAAACTATATATGTTCACGAGTCTTGTAATATATCGATTTTTTTTCATGTAAATGTTAAATCGAAATAAACGACAACTATAAAATATCTGATCAATCAGGTTCTGTAAATAATTATATGGGTGGAATTGCTTATATCTACATTGAATTCCTATGCATATCTGCACATATTGGTGCTTAGCTGTTGTCTATTGATTTAATTTGCACTATATTGATGTTCTACTGTCTTTTAATCGCTCTATATCATTCCTCAATCGATGGATCTGGTTGTAAATTCACCATCTGTTTTGAGTCTTTGCCATAAATGAGGTGGTAGTTTCCACTACTATTTACCTTTAGTTTTTTACTATTAATAAAGAGAATTGAGTGCATAGAAATTCAATCGTTGTTGTTTTAAATGTATTACCTTTTGAATTTTCTTAAGAGAGAGGGAGAGGGATGTATGCCGATTCTAAATATAATGAATGAAATCATACTTCAAATCACAGATATTAGATATAGTATTCTTCTTAATGTTTTATGTGTCAAACTTGCCTTATTTACAGGAGCTTATGAGCCATATTTGTAACCAAGTTGAAGTCAAACCTTCATAATAGTACAAAGAAATCATTTTCAGAAACGTAAGCATTGTTATTTATCGGTTTTTTAACCGAATTTATTTGAATGTAAATTTTGTTTGTCCTGCAGGAATAAAATCTTGTATAATCTTTTTGATTAGAGGTCAGGCTTAGAAGCTCCTCTAATTGCTGATGATGTTTTTGAGATAATAATCAAGGTGAAATTTACATGTCAATGCTTTTATTTTTATTTTTGTTCTAACTGTGTATAAATTATCTTTGACAGTTTATTCCAAGGTTAAAAGGTAAGTGCTTAAATTTCTTGCACTTTGTTTCTTTGATAGAATATTACACATTAGGGATGCGCTTGCATAATCATTTATCCTGATTATTATCTTATCCTTAGTCATAATGAATTGTTAAGAGTTATTGTTGATGTTGTCTCATTAAAAGGTCATACTGAATGATTTATTGCCATTTCTCATGCCAAATCTATGTTATGATTTTCATTTAGGTTTTTTTCCAGCCATCGTTGATTTGCTTTGGTATATTTCGTGCAACATTGAGATTAATGAGCAAATCATAGTTGTGGGCCTGTAATACATCATTTGGGTTGGACTGTAATTAGTTTTATATACCACATAGCTAAATACATCTGTTTACATACAAAAATGGCACTTGTACTGTTGACATTCAAACATGATATGATTGATCACAATTTTAGATATGTAGTTGGTCTTTAATGTTGATTTTATGGCATGTAATATACTTAGTATTAGTCAATTGCCTAATGAAATAGTGCGATGAATATTTAGTGTTTGCATTATGAATCCGATTTAACTTTGTGTACACTTTTTTGATGAATTGATTTTCAAGCATTACTTTTGCTTTACAGGTAGATAGATAACTGTGATGCAAAAAAAAGGTTGCAACGAGTTATGCACAAGTATATGTATATATAACCGTTCCATTTCAATAATATGTACATCAAATTACAACTAAGTATTATAAAATTTTATATAAGTAAGTTTTATAAAAATTAAATAAGTATATAAAATATAACTAAATCTTTTATAATAACAATAATAACTAACTAAAATTTATAATAATAGTATAATAAGTTAGCTAAGATGTATAAATATTAATAAGTTTATAAAAATTAACTAAGTATTATAAAATTTAACCAAGTTAACTAAGTTTTATAAAAATTGACAAGTTTAGTTTGTAAAAATTAAATAAGTATGTAAAAATGTAAAATACAACTAAATCTTATATATAATAGTAATAGTAACAACAACAACAACTATTATTACTATTGTTGTTATTATTATTAACTTAGATTTATAATAATAATAAGTTAACTAAGGTTTATAAATATTAAATAAATATATAATTTTTTTAATGAAGTTAACTTAGTTTAATAAAAATTAACAAGTTTAGTTTATACAAATTAACTAAGTATATAAAAATATAAAATATAACTAAATCTTCTATAATAATAATAACAACAACTAAGATTTATAATAGTAATAAATTCACCCAGATTTATAAATATTAAATAAATGTATCCTACATCAAGGCTTTGGACTCTAGAAACCATTCTACGAAGAGATTTATAAATAATAATAATAATTTGATTATGTCGTTATGGCCCAAGAAACCATCTCACACTGTCATTCTCGAAGAGTATCTTGTGTTATCTTCAAACTTGACAATAACAAGGCGTTTGACTCTGTCATTCTTATATTGTTGCTTTGTAGTCGTGAATGTGATGATAAAAGGAAGTTGCTGGAGTGATGGTTGTTGGTCTAGAGTTGTTAGCAAGGAGGTTTGCTGTGTAGAACTTATGTGAAGTACTGCAGTTGATGTGAAGTGAAGAAATGCAATGGCACAGTAGAAGGTAGGGGATGATGGCAGTGTAATAGAGGAAATGTGTGCACGTGCATAGCGTAGTGTACTTGTTCAGTGGGGTTGTATGTTGGCCGGGTCTGTGAAGTAGAAAAGGCTGCTATTTGGGGTATTGCTATGATGAATTGGTATGCTGTATGAAGTTTGTAGTTTGCGAAGATGCTTGAATGGCCGAGGAGAGGGGTGATGCTGATGATCGCAGTCTGTAGCGAATTGGAGTGAGGTCAGACTGTAGCGAATTGGAAGCAGCAAATTGCAAACAGTTGCATTGTGCGATGTAGTGGTCTGGATATGTGGTCGGGGGAAGTTGTGAAGACTAGATGATGGTGAAAATGTGTAGTAGTCAGTGGGTGGTAAGGAAGTTTTGATGGGTTGTAGTTTTGTAGTGATGTGAGTATGTGTTGCACTGTTGTATTGACAATAGTGTTAGTAGCAGCAGGTGATGAGGCTGTGGAAAATTGATGAAGTGGATTGTCTGGCTGAGGTTGACCAAGTCTCAGGTATTTCTTGTCTTGATTGTCATTTATTGTGATATTGCATTTGTGCAGTATATTATTCTAAATTGAATTTAAAAAAGAAAACTTTCTTGCTTTGCATAAAAACAACACTCATCTCCTCTTCATTTCATTTAATTTATACCACATTCAAGCTTCACAAAAGCAATCAATTAAATTTAAATTTACTAATCATGGATCAAAAAGACTGTAACACTGAGCTTAGTCTACGACTAAGTACAAGTTTAGATTCTTCAGGTTCAAGCAGGTGGATTACGTAATCCAGATTTATTCCAAATTTCAGAATTTTATTTTAATGTTATTAATCATGTAATGTCTTCATAACTGTAGAGTGGAAGATTGGCTGGAAGAAGCAACAGCAATCAGGAAAAATAATCAGCAAGAAAAAATGACCATCTTTTACAATGGCATGATATGCATTTGCGACGTCACCGAGCTTCAGGTTTGTATTGTACGTTTGTTTCATTTTCAATACAATTCCCATGTGTCGGTCATTTTGGATTTTGTTTCTATAAACTTGCTTTAGTGGTTTCCTATTTTTAACTATCTTAATAGCAATATCTTTTTATCTTAATCCCTAAGTACTAATATTATTTTGTTTTCTGTGTTACAAGGTTAATATTAGAGCCTATATCCTCATTGCTGGAATGATCAGATGGTTATATGGTGAGTTTAATTTCATTTTTCTTACCTCTTATATTCAGTCTTTTTAGTTAGCAATGTCTTATTCCTTTCATCTTTATACATTGGAGACAATCTCATGTAGATAAGACATCCATTATGTTTGTTTATATTTTGGTACATGCTGATTGTTGTTGATGTGCATCATTTAAAATCTAATGTTTAAATTATATTATAACACTATTTTGGATATTTTAGGGTGCTATATTTTATTTGGATGAACAGTTTGCCTTCTTGAAAGGAATTTAGTTTTGGTAATGGGTTGGTCTGTTCAACTGGTACAAGCAAATGTGCATTTATTTTGTTCATTTTTGAATATATGTATTTATGAGCACCTTTTTCTGTTCAAATAGATTTCTGATTTTGGCCAAGCTCTGACTAGTGGAGGTTCAAATGAACATATAACAAATCTTTCTGAATTTGAAGGATATCTGGCCCCTGAATGTTTCTTAAATGGTATGTGAATATTGGATTGAGCTTCAGTGTGTACGTTTACTGCATTAGACACTTGTTTCTATCGTCTATTTCTCTTGAGTAGAAGTAACAGGGAAAAGTGATGTGTATGCATTTGGGATTATCCTTTTTGAACTTCTATTGAGGAAGAAACCAGTCACAGGGACTCAAAGCCAATATAATATAACTTGGGTATGCATTACTAATAGCTTCATTTCACCATTTAATAGAAAATGAAACATTTGATCATGTATAGTTTTGATTCTCAATTTTATTTAAAAATGTTATGCCTCAGCTAACCGATAGGCAGAAACTTCCAGATTTGGTTGATCCTGTAATCAGACATACAATGGATGTAAAACACTTATGTCAGGTATTTTAACTTAGTTTTGAATATATCATGATATGCAGACTTTAACAAACAAAAATATTAACATGTGCGCTTGTAGGCAGCTGCAGCTGCAGTTGCAGTTTTATGTGTACAGAAGGAGCCAAGTTACAGACCATTAATAACTGATGTTGTTTTTTCTCTCATCCCACTTATGCCTAAAGCGTTAGGCGGAACTCTTGATGCTTCAACGGACTTATGACATTATCATCATCTTTATTTCATGCATTATACGCTATCAAATGCAATTTCTGCAGTTCTGTAAACATAAAGCAATTTGTTTTTTTGAACTGTTATACAAACGATAGATTACTGGGAAATTTCTCATAAAGAAAAGAAGTATTGATTATTACAAGATACATGAAGCATTCTTTATTCTCATCATATAAATGACAATTTATGGAACAAGATCAAAATGTTCCGAGCTCACTATACTGTAGAACAAGAAATAAATTGGAATGACAATGTTTTCTCTAGCTAACATTGTGGTAAGAGTCGATAATGGCATCGGCAAGGTAATCACATTTTGCCAAAGAAAGTCCAGCTAAAGATATTCTACCATCCTTCGTCATATATACATGCCATTTGTTTGTCATGTTGTCACTCTGAAAATGCAAAAGAAAATGCAGAAAACGGTTATGTCCATGGCAATATACAGACATTGTAACAATCTTATGGGTAAATTGTATTTTCAGGTGATATGATATGCACTGGGGTGTACAGCAAACAGAGAACAAGGCACTGGAATTTCTGGTGATGTTTGAGTGAACAAGGCAGAGAACAAGGCAGGCCAGTGGTTGTGGAAATGAAGCAATATGATATATGGGGTGAGGTATTGAAATGATGGAAGTGAAGGCAATTTTGGTGGCCACAGTTTGAAACCGGCAGAGGATTTTTTTTTATAATGATTGAGGCAAGGCTGGAATGTTTTTGTTTTGATGTTGCACTGGTGGAAGTAAGGGGGACAAAGGTGATGAAGTTGTTTTGATATGGAGATGGTTGTGAACTGTAAGTATGTGAGAAGAAGGCGATGCAGCAGTTTTATGGAGGAAGTTGTACAGTGATGGATGTGCACTGTTTCTGGGTTGTGAATGTCGTATGAGCAGTTTATGGAATGGGGTTGATGGTTGATGTGCAATGGAGGATGGTCTGTTTGTTGGTGAAGTATTATGTTGAAGTAATGAATTTATGTAAACTTTGTTTATGGATATTGTATTCAACTTAATTTATTGAAATAGTTGATTGTTATGTTTTTATTTGATATTTTTTTAGTTTGATTTGTATATGTTATGTATATTATCCGGTTGAAATATAATAAAATGCTATTTAGATTAATGATATGTGTGTAAATATTGCAATGGTGGAACGCTGTAAAAATAGTACAAACAAACAACAGCGTTCAAACCGTGTTGTTAATTCTATGAAAAGATAATGTACATTGCTCCAACAGCATAATAAAAATGCTGTGAAAAATTAACAACAGCGTTTATTAACTGCTGTAAAAACTACTATTAACGTTTTTGAAAGCATAATAAAACTGTTGTTGAAACATAATACAGCACGTCTGAAACGCTGTAAAAACATTATTGACAGCTCGTAATAAACGCTGTCACAGAGATGTTTCAACAGCGTTTATAGAAACGCTGTTGTAAGTTATGTATATACGACAGCATGTCGTTATACAGCGTTTCTAATAACGCTGTTGTATCATATTACAGCGTTTATCAAACGCTGTTAAAAGCCTTTTGTGGTGTAGTGTTGCCATAACGGCAAAATCAAACATAGACCGTTGGCTCTCACGACCATACGACTTCCGCTATGGTCCGCAGTGGATCACAGTGGCACTGAGTTACACTGTCGTCACAGCATAACCCAAATGTCTCTGTAGTTATCAGCACCCTCGACTTTTGCTACCCACACACATAATCCTCAGGAACTTCAGTTTGTCCGGACTTCCTTCCAGGATCAAATTTAGAGCCTCCCCCTTAGGGCTCAAGGCAGAACTATTCTGTGGATCTCCTATGAAGTTCATTTCATGAGAGCGCCTTTTTCCCTAGAGCCAATCTCAAAACATTTATACTATACACTTATAGTATCTTTCAAACCATACCCTTTATGATTCACATGAAAATCCCCTTTACACAAAATCGATATGTTAAAATCGATAGTTCCAAACTTGGCTTTCCAAATTCCCAAAATTGATTTTCTCAAAAATCAAAAGCCTTTCCAAAATGCATAGGTTCCAAAATCTTTTTCCAAAATCATTCTTATAAAATCATTTATTTATATATATATATATATATATATATATATAATCTTGAAAAATCCTAGATCACTTCATACTGATATAAATTCCCTTTTTATACTTCAAATATTTTCAAAAATCTTCTTTTCTGGCTATAGATTCAACAAAGGGAAATCTATCATATATGACAACATATATAACATTATTCATACCAAATCAAATATTTAAGTTCGATTCTCCTTATAAATTTTGTTCTCCATACCACTTACTTTTCATAAAGTGAATTTCAATTATAAAGATATCCAACTTCCACTTTAATTCGTCATATATTAGTTTGGCACCTCGATGTCGGCTCTTCGCCACCTGGGGCTGTAGTATGTTCCAAGGGTTGGGCTGTTCGCCCATTAAAGCGGTACGTGAGCTGGGTTCAGAACGTCGTGAGACAGTTTGGTCCATATCCGGTGCGGGCGTTAGAGCATTGATAGGACCACAAAATATTCTTTCTTTTTAGAAAATCATTTTTACATTTCTTTTCAAGACCTTCAATTTCTATTACATTCAAGCACGTATGATGTACACATATCATTCGTACATAATATCAAGTCTGATCACTCACTTGATCACACAATTTCACTTCTGAACTAGTATCGTCCACCCGACTTCCTAGTGTGGACTCAGATCTGGTTTCTTGATCATAAACCGTCATTCTCCTTACATAGCCTAACTATGATATAGAATTTCCAAAATCAATCAAAAATCCATATCCAGGGTTCACGGTCGAAATTCAAGTGAAAAATCCCAACTCGGATCGATATACTATCTCAAAATTCCGTGCTTGAAATCCGGATCAAATCATTATGCGAATAATATACATACATCCTCCGTATTTATCTTCATTGATGATTATGTAAATCAATGTTCCTTCTATTCACCCTCATTTTGATTCTATTCACTTATTCACAATTGCTTCAATTTCCATTTGGGTTATTTCTTAATTCTTATCTCAATTGGTATTTAACTATAAACAGTTTGCACTCTGACCATCTTAAATTTAGAAAATAGCTTAAAAAGTTTAAAATAGACAAGTAGTTGTAAAATAGAAATTAGTTGTAAAATAGAAATAAAATAGTTAAGCAGTTGTAAAGTAGTTAAATAGTTGTAGAATAGTTAGATAGTTGCAAAAATAGTTGTAAAACAGTAATTAGTTATAAGTAGTTGTAAAATAATGATTAGTTTGTAAAACAGCTGTAAAATAGTAATTAGTTTCAAAATAGTTGTAAAATAATTATAATGTAGTTTAGGTTTTAAAAGGAAAGGTTGTATAGTAAATAGCTAGGGAAAATAGAATTAAAACAGTTTATATTAAAAAAATTTATTCGAAAATAGTTCATAGCCAAACTATTTAATTTCCCAATTTCCCATTTCAATCAATTTCCCATCTTATTAAATTAATTCAATTCTAATACAGTTTGAATTAACTACAATTCCTAACCCAAATTCAAGTCAACTTCCATTTGAATTTGAACTCATTCAACTACAATCTCACTTCCAAATAATTCAATTTTCTATTTGAATTTATTTCAATTCCAAACTCAACTTTAAACCATCTCGAATTATATAAATTCGAGTTACATTTTTAAATGTTGATTTAATCTCCTAAATCAAATTAGCCTTTGCTTTTAATTTTGCAACCTAAGTTTTAATAATTAAATTTGAGTCCAATTTTAAATATCCATTTTAAATTACGTTCACTTAACTTATTTCAAGGTTCAAGTAATAGTTCAAATCCTTTTTAAACAATTAAATCTTCAGAATCCAATTTATTACCTAATTTTTATTTCTAACCTTGAAACCAATTCTTAACAATTTTAGTTTGCAAGTTCATTTTTAACATTTGAATCTTAAATTCAACGTGATTTTATTCCTATAATTTTAATCTTTATCTTTAATAAAAACCATTAAACAAATTTAAATTTAAGTTTAATTCCATTAAATTTCAGTAATGGAATATAAATTATCTCAATCTACTTCTTAATTCATTTAAACTATCTAATTCATAGTTCTATAGACTATTAATAATAGTAGGATATCAGGATAAGCCAAGGTAAATAAACATCCAAATTATCAAATTTTATTCCTAATTAATTTAATTCAATTTCAAATTTCATTACAATTCCACCTTTGAATTAATTCCAATTCTATTCACAAATAAATGAAGATAATTTTATATTAGATTTTACTACCACAAAATATTCCATACATTGATAGACTACACATTAGTAGCTCAAACATTACATCCATTTATCCAAAATAAGAGTCTTACAAAGGTCATAAATCTAGAAGCCTTCTCTATTACCTAGGGGTTTGGGAAAGAACAGAGCCTTAGCATTCTTACGAGAATCCTTTCTATGGACTTCCTTCCAAAGGGCAAAGCCCGAACACATACACTTCTCAACAGGATGTCCCAACTTATAACATTTACAACAAAAGGTTTCTACCCTCCCATCAATCTAGATAACCTTCATGCCTCATGCACGACGTTCCACAACCTTATTCTTCTTCTGTCTCTTGAGACAACTCCTAGCAATGTGTCTCGGCCCCTTATAATGATGGCAAACAATCGACTCATTGACAGGTTCTATAGGTTTATGCTTCACCTTTCTCACTTCAGGGCAATGGTTTAGGAAATGTCCTTTCTTATGACACTTAAAGCATAAGATCTCAGAGTGAAACCGTTGGAATGTACCCTTCAATTCCTCCTTTTTTACTGCACTTGGATATGTAATGACCCTTATTGAAACATCTATAGCAGGTGACATTATCATAAGGCCCTAGTCCAGCCCTTTCCTTAACCTCCTTCTCATAGTCCTGAATTACTTCTTCTCGATCCTTACGTGCAACTGCTCTTCGCTCTCTGCGTCTAGCCTTCCATTCTTCACTCTTAGCCATCCCTCTCTAAGACTGGGTATAGTGGGACTTCCTAACCTATATTAGACTTAATTAGTAGATTTCCAACTTATATTCTTATTATCCTATTCAATTTCAATAACCAACAACCAATTTCCTATATAATAATTAGAAAATTATTGCTTTATGTATATACATCAAAATATAAATTTATATAAGAATCATTCATTTTAAAACCATTTAAAAATCTTTGTATAAGAAAATAACAAGTACGCTCTCATATATAATATGCTCAACTCATTCCAGGGTATTACTGACCCTATCCTTAATGAGTAAACCCACTAGAGCCAAGGTTCTCGCTTAACCTTCCGCTCTGATACCTAATTTTACGACTCGAAATTTTTGACCTCGAAAATCCAACACTAATACATTCACTGTAGAAGTGTTGAGCAATCGAATGTCGAAAATCCCAGATTGTTAGGGTAAAGAAGAAAGAGGGAAGAAGAAGAACAGAAACAACAACATCTCACATTCGCAGCGGATTAAATATAATATCAAGTAATAACATTACACAAAGAAAGCTGTATCTGTTAATTTACATTCAATACATCAGAGTTCAACCATACATACAAAACTAGAAAGTTATAATTAACTTGTAACAGAGTAATCAATACAGCTCTTAAATACACAATGGAATATACTCCATACGTTCCTGCCATCCAGCTCGCTTCCTGAGCTCTAGAACGTCCTAACCTGAAAATCTATAATACTTGGTCTGACTCGAGCATTACAATCAAGTACACCCAGGCTAGGCTGGAAATCAACGTGAGTAAACTCAAATAATTTGAAATACTAATCTATAAAACTTATATGAATACCAGGGTAACTCGTACTTTTCTACGACTTCTTAACTTGTTATGGTCAATCACTTAGCTTACAAAGCCAGATCCAAGTACCATCCGTTTTACTTAATTTATTACATTTTAGCCTATTTGATTTTAAAAAGAATTTAGATTACTCATCGAAGTGGTTTCGGGTATTTACTAATACCCGACCCCGGTCTCCTCGAATTTAATGTCATCTTTAATCCAAGTTGTTTTTAAGTTTCAACAATTAATTCAATTCAGAACATCATATTCACATAGCAACTACATCATAGATAAATAACTTATATCTATCACAACTAAACCCAAAGTATATTTCATCGTAGAATATCACAGATTACCATACTATAAATATCAATCAATCCAGACATTCTATACAATCAATCATCCATAAGCAAGACTTATCAATCCATAACTATAATTAATTTAATTTAACCAATTAAATTAATTACTTATGAATTAATTACTTAACCCAGCTTAGTTAATATTAATTAATTACAAACCATTTGTTATTAATTTAATTAATTAACCATCGTTAATCACTTCATTAATTAACTATTCCTTAATTACTTATCAATTAATTATCCTTAATTTCATTAATTAATTAACCTTAATTAATTATATTGATTAATCAATCTTAATTAATTATCCAATAATTAATCACATTAATTAATTATCCTTTAGTTATTAATTAATTGCTTTTAATTATTAATTAATTAATAATTAATCTTTAATTACTCTCATCAATAAATCTTTAATTATTAATCATTAATTAATTAATTACCCTTTAATTACCTTTATTAATTGATCTTTAATCACCCTTGCCTTAATTAATTAAAAGAATAAGTCATTTATCTTAATTAAATTCTTAATTATCATTTAAAATCTTATTTAAGTAAATCTTGAAATTAATTATCATTAGCTTATTAACTTAAGACTTAAGTTTATTAAATGATAAAACAATACATCTTCTTAATTACTACTTAATTATATTATTAATTAAGTTAAATAAACTTAAAGAATTAACCTACATTAGTTAAAATAAAATATACAACTTTTAACTAACAAAATATTTAAATAACATCATTATTTAAAAGGAATAGTTTTAAGAAATTAGTTTTAAAACTTAATTTTTGTTTTAACTTTAAAATTTGATAACACCTTATATTTACTCGAGACAACCCAGGGTTTACTCGTGCTCCAAATGGAGCCTCCACGCTTTTTTTTTATTTCTTTAAACTTGTTTAAATTTTAAACAGTTATAAGCTGGAACCCGTATACGAACCCGAGACCAACCCAATATTTCCCGAGATCGACCCCGAGGCACTCCCCTACTTCTTTCTCTCCAAGCAAATATTGATACCACAGATACCTGTGCACAAGCGCCAACCATCGACAATGTTCCGACCACCCAAGCCATCACCGACAAGTTGTCTTCGACTTCCTCTAGCCATCTGACCACCCAGATATTCCAATCAATCTCGAAAACAAAATTGAGTTTGATTGAACCCAAAGGAACAAAACTGGACACTATAAGTTGGAACCCGTATACGAACCTGAGACCAACCCAATATTTCCCGAGATCGACCCCGAGGCACTCCCCTACTTCTTTCTCTCCAAGCAAATATTGATACCACAGATACCTGTGCACAAGCGCCAACCATCGACAATGTTCCGACCACCCAAGCCATCACCGACAAGTTGTCTTCGACTTCCTCTAGCCATCTGACCACCCAGATATTCCAATCGATCTCGAAAACAAAATTGAGTTTGATTGAACCCAAAGGAACAAAACTGGACACCCACAAATCCACCTCGTCTTGCCGCATCAGACTACCGAAGGCTTCGAAACTCCGGCCATACCCTCGTCAATGACCCACGCTCCATTTTCCTTGTGACCGATCAACTCCGATGCCTTATCATCCACGCAGCAGCCCAAATTTAAACCTCGACCAAAATTGAGCTAAAACCCTACTTCGATTTCGTCCGGCCACCAGATGATAATTCCTCCGACCTCCCAGCTTGCTTCAGTAATGGCTTTGACCACCCAGTTCACTCCGATCACCAGTAATCGACACAATTATGAATTTCTTTCATTCCTCGAACTCTCTCGAATTATAACCCTAAAAATCATGATTCTTTCTTTAAAAATCATAGTTTTCGAAGATAAAACGGATTATTTTCATGCAACAACAAATTATTTAGATCGAGATTTCGATATAATTTAAGTTTCACTGTATTTCTTCCTTCTTGTTATAACTAGCTCCAGATTTAACTTGAAAATATTTTTAAAATTGGTATCTTGTTATTACAAATAGATTTTTTTTATATATTGAAGACTAAAGAGAATCAATGGAAGAGATATGAATTTTTTTGATCAAATTTTATAACCTGTATAATAAGAACAGAGCCAACACTCTGTATACACACATGCACATCCATATATTCAGATATATATACATATAATTCATATTTAAAATCGTGCAAACGATTATCACACTTTACTTCAGATATTTATTGCATGCATCCAGGTTTTAAAACATATCAAACCCTTTAAAGAAAATTGTTTACTCATAGGTTTAAGAAGAAACAAAGGAGCCTGGTTTTTGAATTTTGATCTGGAACATGTTTTGAATCTTCATCTGCTTGTTTATGTTGCCTCAAGTTTGATTGTTCCAGTTTTAAATGCTTTGAATTTGTTTTTTTTTAATCTACTCAGGTTTTGATTTTGTTTTCTGGTTTTATTTTTCTCTCAGGTTTAAGATTTGAATCATATGAAAGAAAATATGAAAAGAGGAGAAGTAGATGCATATAACTTTTTTCCCTTTATTTATTGTTTTTTTTTAAAAAATGAAAAGAAAATTTAAAAGTATGACACTTGTTTATTTCATGATAAAATAAAACTAACACTTGTTAAATCCCATGCTAAGATGATTACACTTGTCTAATTTTTTATTATGATGCTTGCACATGTAATTTGCATGTTTTAAATGTTTTTATATGATTTCTATAGTATATATCAAATGGTTTTTATATTTATAAATGAATATGTTTCTATTCATTAGTTTTTAAATCCTTATATATATGTATACAAACTATCTTTATTTCTTTTAAAATTTTAAAAGAAAGCATATACTCTTATCGAATCCTATGTTAAGCTAAAATACATTTTAAATTAATATATATATATATATATATATAAATACTATTTTAGTGTTAAAAATATAGAATTCAACTTAAAATAACTATTGAAAATTATCATATTAATTTCAAAACATAACTTCCAATTCAATATATATACCTATATATTATATGTTATGATTAGAAAATCATTTTTATTATCTTTGAAAAGATAAATTTTTGCCAAATTAAATATTTATAAAAGAAGGTTATCAAATTATTATTGCCAAATTAAATTATTATATTAATATGTTTACCGCGATTATATATTCACATGTATTTGTATATGTACACACTTAAGATTTCAACATTATAGAGTTTGCATATATCTACTTATATATTTGTTAATTTACTATAAGATTTATCATTTCCAGATATTTATATTTCAATATTAATTATAGTTCCAAATCCATTTATATACATCCAGATATCTTTTATTATCAGAATTTTATCTATTCACTAAATAAAAACTAGTTAATTACCAATAAACAGATGTCCAGAAATCCGGTTTATCACATTCCCAATGCTTCCATATCTTCCTATGTACTTAGCTGCATCTTTTTCCTATGATGAATTCTCAAGCATATTTGATGACTAAAAAATACGTGGATAACATTTGTCACCCTCCTTTTATAAAAGAAGATTTCCCACTTTGGTGTAAAACCACGTTCAACACTCAAAATAAATCAACCAATAGAAGAGATTGGATATATATTTGGTCTAAGGAGTAAAACCAATTTCCATGTTGGGGATTACAGGAGCCAATCTTCTAATAACAAGGAAGCCAAAAATTCGAAGCAAATTCTTTACCATATAGAGATGGATTTGGATTCATGCCTTGAGGTTGAGGATTTGGCAATAAGAACAAGGATTCCATAAACTTCGTTTCAAGGGAAATATTTATAATTTGGAAACTTGTCTGATAAGAAGACTAAAAATTCACTGATAAGAAGTCCATAAATCCATTCTGTAAAAGAGAACTAAAGTCCATCTAATAAGGAAACCGAAGATTTACTTGATAAGAAGACCAGAAATTTATCTAATAAGGAAACAGGAAATCCATATAGTCTTCAAAATCAGAATTTCATCTATAAAAAGACTGGAAATCCATCTAGTAGGAAAATTAGAAATCCATGTACAAGAAGACTAGAAATCCATCTATAAGTAGACCATAAATCCATTTGAAAATTTTCATTTCATTGGTAAAATTCTCATTCCAATTTAATGGAAGGCCAGAAGTCTAACCTTTCTGTTAAAGATTGAACAAGATTGATCGTGTTTGATTGCTCTTTTTCTGCAAGATTGATTTGGCCCATTTCTAAGATGGAATTAGACTTACTAGATTGATTTACTTTGCCCTTTCTTACCTTTTTGGTCAGGATTTAGGCTCTACTCGATTTCTTTCGCCCCTTTTTACCTTTTAGGTAAGGATATAGGTTCTAATTGATTTTTTTGCCCCTTCATATCTTTTAGGCAAGGATTTAGACTTTGATTGAATTCTTTCACCCTTTCTTACCTTTTTGGTAAGGCTTTAGGCTTCGATTGATTTCTTTCACCCCTTATTATTTTTTAGGTAAGGATTTAGGTTCGTAGGTGCGTTTGGTTAGCCATCTTAGGTAGCACCATAGTCTTACCCGTCCTCATGTTAGGAGGTGCTATAGTCAGGCCTTATAGGTAGGATCAAAGGCTAGTTGGTGCTTTGGCTAGACCATCTTAGGTGGGAATAAAGGTTTACTTTGTCCTCCCTCTAGGAGGCGCTTCGGCTAGGCCATGTGAGCGAGACCGAAGGCTTTTAGTGCTCTAGCCAGGCCTCATAGATGGGATCAGAGGCTTACTTTGACCTTCCTCCAGGAGGTGCTATATTTAAGCCTTATAGGTGGGACCAAAGGCTTATAATGGTTTAATCAGGCCCTTGTGGTGGGATTAAAGGCTTTTATTTTATTTTATGAGTTCCTTTCCCTCCATTGGTCGTTGATTCCATAGATATACTTGTCTCAATTTCTTTATTTATTCATTATAGGAAAATAATGCCTTAGATTCTCGACATTCCAAGTTATTGCTATTATACTACCATTAGGTGGCTTACTTGATAAGTTCCTAGTGGGATTACTTTGTGATTAACATGGGATCCTTCCCAATTTGGTCCAAGTGGTCCATCTGATAGATTTTTGGTGTTTTCCATGACTTTTCAAAGCACTAAATCTCACTTTTAAAATGATCTTCTTTTGACTTTGGAGTTGTAGTACCTTGATATCTTTTGTTGATATTCGACTGTTCATATGGTTGCCTCATCTCTTAGTTCATTGATCAAATCTAGGGATTCTTTTTTTGGCTCTTGGTTAGGGTCAAACGCATATGCAATCCTTTGATTGGTTGGTATCTAAACTTCGACTGGAAGCATCACTTCACATCCATATACAAAAGAAAATGGAATATGTCCCATCGTAGTCTTAATAGAAGTTCGATATGCCCAGAGCACAAGTGGTAGTTCTTCTACCCAATTTCCTTTTATCTTGTCTAGTCGTTTCTTGAGAATAGTGTTAATGGTTTTTTTGGCGGCTCCATTAGCCTTAGGATGAGCTACTAATGAAAAACTTTGGATTATTAGATTCATATCATTGAATCTTATGAATTCTTCATTTTCAAATTGTGTCCTATTATCAGAGATTACCTTATTCAGTATTCCAAACCTAGTGGCTATGTTCTTGATCACAAACTTTAGCACTTTTCTTAATGTTATATTTGACAATGGTTCAACCTCTACCCATTTAGTAAACTAGTCGATGGCTACTACTACAAACTTGGCTCCGCCTTTTGATATAGGCAACGATCTTATTAAGTCAATTTCCTACACATCAAAGGGCCATGGACTTTAGAATGGAGTTAGCTGATTTAGTGGCATATGTGGGATTGTTGAAAATCTTTGACATTTTTCATATCTCTTCACATAATTCATAGCATCGTTATTCATGTGAGACCAATAAAAATCTTGTCTTATGACCTTTTTTGTCAACTTGATACCATTGGAATGATCCCCACAAAACACTTCATGGGCATCTCTTAACAGTTTTGGACCATTTTTTGGACTAACATGCCTTAAGTAAGGAAGCGAATATCCTTTTTTATAAAGCGTCTGATCCAACATAGTAAAAGTTGGAGCTTGATGACTTATTTTTATAGCTTCTCTTTTATGTATTGGTAATTTTCCTTCTACCATGTATTCAACACTAGGTGTCATCTAATTGTTCTCATATTGACTGCTTATTTCTATATGAATGGTTCTTTCTTGGTTTTCACCATTACATACTTTTAATTCATTTTCCTTTTCAACATGTATAAGAGCTTGGGATCTAGTTAACATCATGGTTTCATTTTCTGATCAGGGGATTTTTCCTTAATACCGGGACTTTGCTGGAAGCCTATTGGTACAATTCAAGTTTCGGTGCTCCTTAAGAGCTAGCTAATTTAGCCAAAGAGCCGACTTGTAATTCTTCCCTCGGGGTACTTGATGTCTAAAAAGTCTTCAAACTAAGCTAACATTTTCAATACTACTTAACATAAAGGACCATCTCGCATCCTTTGTCTAATAAGTTTGATTTAGCTAATTAACCATTAATTGAGAATCACTAAAGATTGCAATCCTTTAGATGTTTAGCTAAAGAGCTATGGTAAGTCCTACTACCATTAATTCATATTCAACCACATTATTGGTAGTGGGGTAACCTAACTTCATTGCATAACGTAATCGGTGTCCGTCAGGGGTATTGATTACATATCCTGCACCAACCCTTGCTCATTCGAGGCTCCACCAATGAATAGTTTTCATTTAAGTTTCAAATCTTTTTCGTTCCTCGATTGTTCTACAATAAATCATGTATAGTCATTAATGAAATCAGACTTGCTCTATTCAATTTTAACCATCCTTCCCGAAATTTTGGGTTTACTAAATATTTTCGAAGTGTAAAAATAGTTAAGACCTTGATGGGGTACTCCTAAGAGTAGGATCTTAGCTTTCGAGCAGTGAGAATTGGGCAGTATGCAAACTTTTTTATAACTGGATATCCAGCTTCTATTTCTTTAATTCTTTAATAGTATAGTACATCGGGGGTTGAGATTTATTTTCTTCTATTACTAGAATCAAACTTATCACATGTTTGGAGACTGCCATGTAAATGTATAAATTCTCTTCTTCTATGAGACTAGATAAGATTTTAGGTTTTCAAGACGATTTTTTAATTCTTTGAAGGCTTTTTGGCAGTTTTCTCCACACTCAAAGTTTTTTCTCTTAATCACATCAAAGAAAAGGATACACTTACCAGTGGCTTTAGAGATAAATATATTTAAAGCTACCACCCTTCCATTTAAGCTCATCACATCTTTGCTTGTTTTTGGCTTTACCATGTCCTTAATTGCTTTGATTTGGTCGAGATTGGCCTTGATTCCTCGAACTCTGATGATATATCCTAGAAAATTTCTAGAATGTATTTCGAAATAGCGTTTTTATGGATTTAGCTTCATTTTGTGCTTCCTTAGTACTCTAAATATTTCCTCAAGATCTTTCAAGTGGTTAGTTTCTTCTTGGGACTTAACAAGCATATCATCCATGAAGACTTCAATGTTTCATCCGATTTATTCCTTAAACGTTCTGCTTACTAACCTTTGATATGTAGCCTCTACATTTTTCAGCCCAAAAGGTATAAATTTGTGGCAATAAGTTCTCCAGTCCGTTATATAACTAGTGTTTTTTCATTTGGTTTGAACATAGGGATTTTATTATGTCCTGTATATGCACTCATTAAAGACAACAGCTTATGTCTACTTATGGCATCAACTACTTAATCTATTCTAGGCAAAGAATAGTAATATTTGAGGCATGTCTTATTCAAATCTGTATAATTAATGCACATTCTCAAATTCCTATTGGACTTTTTAACTGGTATGGAAGTAGCCAATAATTTGGGGTAGAGTGCTTCACTAACGAACCCATTCTCAAGTAGTATTTTAACATCTTCGTTTAATGCATTAGCTCAAAATTTATCAAACTGCCTTTTCTTTTATTAAAGAGGAGTGAATTTTGGATCTAAGTTTAGAGCGTGGTTCGTAATTGCTGGATCTATCCCAACCATGTCTAAGTGAGTCCAGACAAACACATCTTTACTAGATTGGAGGAATTAGATAAGCTCTCTTATGAGATTGTCGCTTAGTTATTTTCCAGTTTTTACTATTTTGATTCGGTCAAGCAATCTAAGCTTTCCTCTTCTGGTTCTTTAGCAGATTTCATTCTCTCTTGCTCATTCTGCAATTTAATTCGGTAATAATTTCCTCACCCGCTATTTCATTAGTCATCCGATTTACTTCTTTTCACTTTCTTTTCCTTTTGGAGAAGGTAAATCTTTTCAGCACATTCATTGGCTTTTCACCAACCTCTACCCATTTGTTTAATTTAAATAGTAGGTTCGAGGAGCTACCCATTAAGGGCTTCTTAGTTTTAGTTTAGTATAGTTCACCTTTCTCTGAGTCGTAACAAGAAGTATTATACTAAATTGCTTGAGCGTAGCGAAATATAGTTCTTGAGAGCAGAATTGTTCCCCGTTATGGTTCCCTAGCCATTCTTGGTTAAGAACTTCATGATTGGATGTTTGAGTGAGACAAATGCATCCACTTCATCTAGAGTAGGCCTTCTGAGAAAGCATTATAAAAGAAGGGTTGGTCCATAATTACAAAAAGAATTTTCAAAGTTTCTTGAGTATGGCGGAATTTCCACTTGTACAAAGAGCTCTTGTAACGACCCGTATTTTACATATCGGATGACCGTAAAATATTTTTGTTTTATTTATATGAGATGGTATGACTCTATAATTTTTGAATATGACTCTTAAGAACTTTTGGAATAATTATGATTTTTGTTGAATTTTTATATGACAATTTTAACTCTGAAAACCTTGTTTGGACTATAACTTTTGATAGAAGTTGAACTACGAAACCAGTTGCTTTAGGATGATGGTTTCCTATTTCATAGAACGGTCATAATAGAAAAACAGATTTACTATTAGAAAGTCGTGCCTGTTTTAAGTTTAGGCAGCTGCTGGTCTGTATTATTGAGTAATTAGTTAAGCCATACTTAGCCCCATAAATCTAACCAGGATTGGTATAAATAGGGCTGTAGGAGCTAAATTAAAACTTTTCTCTCTTTTCCAAATCAGTTCAAAACCTCCAATAACCCTAATTTCATCTAAAATCACATAAATTACTCTCTAAACCTAGCCAAATCAGTAATTAGAGAGAAGATTATCAAATAGAAGTTAGAGACCATCGTTTTCATTGATTTGCATTGCTTTCTATTGCTATCCATATCAGATCTAGACTTCAATTGTTTGATTTTGTTAATTAGTGAGTGGTTTATGCCTTTTCACTATCCTATGCATGTTTATTAGTAGAATTACATGTTTTAACATGATTTTTGGCGTTAAAACCTTTTTAGCTTTAATTATATGCTATCATATGCTTATGACCTAAACTTGTGATTCTTTGAAATAGTTTTCAATAATGTTTTGGTAATTATCCTTATTCATATTCATATGTACATGTAATATGTAGATCTTGACTAGAATTGGTTTATCCATCACACCCTTGTGTATTACTTGTTGAAATGGATGTATATGCATGTTTTTCTATGGTTATATGTTATGCTTTGATGTTTTTTGCTAGCGTATTAGATTCTTAGGTAGATAAGTTGGTAAATTTGGAAAATTAGAAGCAAAGATGGTTAGAATTAGAAGAAACTTGGAGTAATGGATCTGGAGTATGGAGGAAGCTCGAAGTTCAAGTTGAACGTCCAAATTCACCAAGTAGACAAGTCGGCACCGAGTTGTTCATACCAGTACCGAGTTCTCCCTATTGGTCATATAGGTCGGCGATTATAGGGGATCTCTAGAGCATAGCTAGTAGAGGTGGAGCATGGCAAGATGCGAGAGATTGGCTAAGTGTTGAATGTTACACCAACTTGTTTCTAGAATTTGAAGAAGCAGGCTTTTGCATGGGACCGAGTTGTTTTAATGGATGGGTCGGGGTTTAAAGCCCTTGGAAATGGATTACTAGAAGTAAGGAAGGAGAGTTAGCCAAAAATTGGCTAAGTGAATAAGTCGGTACCAATTTGTTTTGATGATTGCAGTGGGGTCAAGCTTATGCAAGGAGGAAGTAGGGGACTCTGTAGATTACGTTGGGGGTGTTGGCTCTCTTACTTAAGGATTGGATGGCGATGTAACAGCATGGTATAAGCTTTGTATCTTCAGTTGGTGATTCGTGAAGGGAGTAGGTACCAAAGATAGTGGCTGGATAAAGGTGGGAGACGTGGAATGAGGAACCTATAAGGGTTCCAGGATAATGGAAACTGGATTAAGCAGAAAGGAGGGCTCAGATGAATGTGCGAAGGAAATGTTGATTTTCAGAGTGTTTTCTGTTGTACTTAAAGCAAGGGTAATATGAATGGGGACACCCATGGATCATTGGAGTGGATCTGAATTTCCTCGTCTAGTAGCTTTGGATCTAGTGTCTAGCCTTGGGCTACGAGACACGTATCTAGCTTCGGACTATATGGCATGAGAGTACAATGAAAATCGAGATTTCCATTAGACCCTGGTTGTAAGGAGGCCATACGAGTTATCATATATTCAGAGCACATTGAGTGATAGAGACGATTAGTTGATGGTTGCTTTCTTTAGTAGGCTACAATCGTGGATGTCGTTGGGAGTAGGTAATCGAGATAGAGATATCTGGACACCCACCATTCTATTTAGGGTAGAGTGACTTTATGATATTTATAGAGTAGCATATTATGTGGTTATATGCTAACTCTTTAGTGGTAGGGACAGGCTAGGTATAGTTCGTCTATCTCTATTCCTTACTATATTTGTATAGTATTTTGGGTTTCATTTACTGCTTACACCAGACTGTTGTTTGATCCAAAGTTTTATGTTTTATCTCTTATTATCTTAGGTACTTTTAAATGAGTAGACTATATAGCAGGTCTAAGTGATGTTGTAGCTGTGCGTAGAACGAGCTGGATGGAGTTATTTCGTATTATATACATATATGGACTTCCATTCTTTTCTGCTATGTAACACTGTAGAGTCTTGGCAGTGCTTGCTTATTCTTCTTGTAATGAGACAATAGTTGAGTTTGATCCTGTTATATAAATTCTACTGCTTTTGATGTGTAACTCTATAGATCTATTACTCTAATGATTTGTTCAATAGTTATCAACGTATCTCCTATTATATTTATGATATTATATTTTATCCATGCACTGTGAGATAAATGACATATTATATGCTATATTTGTTTCATTCTCAACGGTGATGATTGCCCTATATTGACCGGGCATGGCTGCAGCGCACAATTTTGTTATTGTTGGTGCTATGGTATACAGTGGTCGTCATAGCTTAATTTGCCCCACCAAAGTTGATTCTTTATTATTGAACCCAAAGATGGGCTCAAGGCTTGGTTCTAAATTCCCTTTGGAATATTCGTCTAGTCAAATGCATATTTGAAAATGACATATACCGCACTTCTAATGTCTACAAAATATTTATCACCACAAAGAGTCTAATTTGAGTAGTTACCATTAGTGGGTCGTTATGTGGATAACGGACTCCCCATAGCTCTGCTAGTTTATTATCAAGTTAGGCATTTGGAGTTGGAACCTGCGATTCTTGAATGGTGGTTCCTTCTGGATAGAGAAGATTCCATCCTTTGCTGCCCTTATATACCTGCTCTTAGCTCCTTTGTTATTTCTGGCAATATAGGGATCTCAATAAATGACATCTTTGCGATTAAATGAAGGAATAAAGTCTTGTTAGGAGTCATTCTCTATAAAATCACCAGTGTTACTCAAAGGCCTTTGGCTATTCTCCTCGGGACGGGAAGACTTTCATGTTTCCTTAACGAACTCCTTAAGAGATCATGACCTGATCATTATATGAATTATGCCTGCCAAGACATGACATTCGTCAGTCTTATACCCATTTGCTTTGTGAGAAGCACAATAATCTACCCCACTCTTGGGCTTAGGATTATTCTTTGCATTATAGGAAGTGGGGAAATTTCCACTATCTTTGGCCATAACAAAAATGTAGGTGATGAATTTATTCCATTCTACACACTTGGATTTGGGGACTTCCTCCTATATCCCTCTTCTACTTTCGTCCCACTGCGACTTTTTTTGTTGGGGTGATCGAAATTGAATTTTCCTCCCTCTTTCTTGGGTTGAGTCTCCTTTCTAGCATGGTACATTTCATCCATGTAGATTAATTTATCGGCTAGGATATAGAAATCTTACAGATCTTTGCTCCCATGAATTTAGAGTTCTTTCTAGAAAGGTGTTTGCTCTATTAACCTTGAACGTACAACCATCGACTTCTCTTATCGGTCATATTTTATGCTTTAAGCACTTTTGTATTGAATCTCCTTAGATATTCACCTAATAATTCACCTAGTCTTCACACTGGAATCTTTGATAGGATCTTTGCATATGCAAAACCATGCTGAAAATTCATAAGAAAACTACTGAGAAAAGATGGTCTTTTCTCGCCAGTGCCTACAGCATTTGGTAGCCACTGCATGAAAAGTTATAGAGAAAAGCCTGCATCAAACTTCCCGAAAGGCATTATACAAATTCATTTGGCTTTCGAAAGCCAAAAGATGGTCATTTGGATCAATGCTTCTGTTGTATTTTAACGAAGGAATTTTGATCTGGTATGGGATTTTGACGGACATTATCTTATCTGTAAATGGAGCCTCTCATAAATTATTGTTAAACCTTATGTCAAGGATCCTTTTTCCCTTAAAGTCAGGCATATCCTTCTCCATTCTTTTGTTTATGTCCTTTAGGTAAGCTTCATCATCACAATAGTCCCCTTCATAAGGTTTATATTCTTTGTATGAGAACGAGGTGGTTGATTGCTCGGGAGACCTTCATGCTAGCCTTTCTTGGTTTTCCTATCTACGATTTATTTTAGTTGTATTATCTTTTTGCTCTAGCGATTTTGGACAATACATTACCAGTACTTTATCTTGGTTTCCTTTCATTCTCTGTGAGCCCATGATACTTTTTCCCTTATCTTTATTTTTGAGTATTGAGGTGTCTAAGTTTCTCCTTGGAGATTCCACTTCTCCTCCTCCTATGGTAAGCTTTGATGTTTTAGAAGATTTTTGCAAAAAAAACTTTCTCAAGAGGCTCTTGCATAACGTAAGTCGCTGTGTTAAATCTTGAACTTTAGCTTCACTGCCTGTGGGAATTGCTGAGATTGAAAGTTCTCCAATCTCCGTATTCTCCAAGTTGAAGTTTGGAGTGACATTATCTTCCAAGGTTGTTTGTTGTACTATTTCTTCATTTGGAACATTAACTTTCTTAGTCCTTGCCATTTTCCTGAAATAAAATCTTTACCTATTTAGTTTTAAAGGAAAGAAATAGCGAGACGGAGGTTCAAATCTTCCATCTAGCGCCAAAATGTTAAACCAAAAAATTAGCTCACCGCCCAAGATGTTGTACAAAGCGGTATTATGCTAATTATACCCTTTTGGTTTTATTCAAAAGTCAAGTCACATGTCCAAGGGTAAAATAAGTGAATTATGTTAATATGCTATAATTCTTTATTTGTACGTTAAGCGGTAAAATAGGCAATTCGCATATATAGTCCCTTGTCCATATGTCAATGGGCATAATTGGCAATATGCATGGTAAATTTCAATTTAAATAAGGGCTTAAGTGGCCTTGAGAAAAATAATATGCAAGTTTGAGTTCAAGTCCAAGTCCAAAGATATGGTCATATGCATGTTCATCATTCAATAATAGTCAAGGATACACATTCAAGGGAATTATGCTACGAAAAGTTTGTTGTCCAAATTCTTATATGCAAAAAGTTACAAAAGTTGAAATGAGCTGTAAAATTCCTCAAATCAATTTAGGGTTTCTAAGTTATCATTGAGAAGCAGAGAAAGAAATGCCCACTATATGGCAGAGAGGGGTTATTTATAGGAGTGTCAATCGTGCAAGATGATGGACACGTATCCTGGCTTGGAATTTGATGGTTTTGATAGCTTCATTTGGTAGGTATTCGACATCACTTACCTATAAGAACTCGGCAACCTCCATATCTTCAAGGATCGACATCTCTTGCCCCTTGTAAAAACTCAACATCCTTCGTATGGTAGTGTGACGACCTAGAATTTTTTGGATATTTGAAATTGAGATATTTAATTAATTTTAACTATTTGAAAGTTTGTTTAACTTGAATTTAAAATATCATTAATTATTTGGCAATTAAAACTATTGAATTAAGTAATTGGAAATCAAGTAAAATATGAATTCTAGGATTTCGAACCAGTTAAAGATAATTTGAAGATTTATAAAATTTATATTGATAATATTAAAGATAATAGAACTTTTAAAAGTTGAATTTAAAACTGTTTTGTTCATCTTGAAAATATATTGTTTAAATCGATATAAAAAAAATAACCTTTCGAGGCACAGTCTCGGAATTCGACGAAACCAGTTCCATCGGATCCGTAATAGTGTATTTTATCGGATTTCAATTTTCATAATGTTTGGTGTAACAACCCGCATATTTTACAATTGTATATTTAAATATAGCATTGTTAGTCGGAATAAATCCCGAAATGCACTTTTTGCAAACAGTCTAATTAGAACTCGAGACCCCTTCCATTGAGTTCAAAATGCTATTTGCGACCTTTTTAAGTATAAACATCGATATGTTTGGGGTTAGCTTGAATTTTGACATTTTCACTTAGGGCTTTAGGTTTGGGTTTCAACCCAATAACCTAACATAAGACCCTAGCTCCACCCCCTCTCCTTTTCATTCATTCTCATTTTCCTAACACTTTAAGCTTTTGTAAAAACGGGGGAAGAGAAAAGAAAATAGAAATTGCTAAGCCCTAGCTTTGATTAGGAAACTCAAATTCAAGTCCAAAATCCAAGAGAAGCTTAGGTAAGCATCCTCTCCATCTTCTCCATCTCAATCCCTCTTTCATTTTCAGAAATTCGTAAACCCTAACTTAGGAAATATTTTCTTATGAGCTTAGATTGAAGCTTTTTGAGTTTAGATTGAAAAGTGGTTGATCTTGCCTGTTTTAAAAGCTTCTCCTTCATTGTTTTTTGGTTGAAAGATGAGTTTTTAAACTCACATCTATGTCTATATCTTTGATAGTTGTTAGGTAGTGATTTCTAACATCTATTCCTTGTCCATTTGCTTTGGATTGAATTAGTTTTATGAATATTCCAATTTTTGGTGTTTTGAAGTTAAATCTTTAAAAATCTTAACTTTGATGTTTGATCATGCTTTTGGTGGCATATCGAAGAGTCTATAGGACTGGGTTGCCGATTGGAATAAACCACTAGCGCCCATCGTTCGACCGATCACAAATTGTTTGGGATTTTGCCCCCGGGGGCTAGGTTGAGAATATTGGAATTTCTAGTTCAGTCGACTGAACTGGAAGGTCAGTCGATTGAACCGAACCCAGGAAATATCCTGGGCCAATATCGGTCGACCATTCTGGGTCAGTCAACTGAGCCTCAAAAAGTGAAACTTTCCGGGCATGTTTCAGTCGACCGACCACTTTGGTTCAGTCGACATAACATGAAAACTGAAAGTTTCCAGGATTTGTGTCAGTCGACTGACCACCTGGTCTAATCGACTAAATTTGCTGTCTCTGCCTATTTTGCCTTTCGTGTTTGAATTTCCCATTTTAATCGATTCTTGTTTCTCCAATTTTTTGTTATCACATTTGTTGACTTTGATAACTTCTTTTTTGGGATTTTTGGGGAATATCCATTTTGATGGATTTGGTATCGATTTCTTTGGATTTATTTCACGTCTTCGAATGTGATTTTTTGGTGATTGATCGTTTTTACAATCAATTTTGTGATTTGTCACTTTAAATTACAAAGGTTTCTATACAAATAGTAAATATTCAAACTCTTTCTCAAATATGATTTCAACTCTATTTTTAATACAAAGTTTGTTTATAAAACCATTTTCCAATCTATTAGTATACACAAAACTTCACCTCATTCATTTGAGAAATCTAATTAAACGGCTTAGTAAAACTAGTGGTATGAAACGCTTGCATTTACTTCATTGGTTAATTTTTGGTCATGTTCGATTGAAACTCTTATGACAACTTTCGATGGGAGTTCTACAATTTGTTCGTAAATATTTAAGTTAAGCCAGTGGTTATGGGACATAAAGCTAAACTCTTTTATTTACTAACTTAGTGTACTTGACACTTCTTGATGACCGATGATGATCATTTTTGTGGTTTAGACTAGCGACCCATGGTCTTTTGACCGTTTGTGGAGTTTCGACTCAATTGGTGGGGTAGCGACCCATGGTCTTCGGGCCGTTTGTGGAGCCTCGGCTCAAATTGATGGTTAGCGACCATGGAATAGTATTCCGTTTGTGATACATGTGTTGGTGAGTTTTCATGCTCCTGTTTTGTGATAGGCCTCCCCTTTTGTGATTTCTGGATTTCTAGCTGATGATTTCTAGAATTTGTGATTCACTAATTTTGTGATTGGCATTGATATATTTGTCAATATTTGGGGTTTGGTGAATAAAATAAAGAATATGATATTCTTTTTAGTGCTTTGAGATTTTTGAGATATTGTATGATTTTTGTGTTGTCTAATGTATACTTTTCATAGTATGGCATTATTGTTATATACGTTTTTGTCATACTCTTCTTCTATCTCATTTTAACTGATATTTATAGCTAGACTGATCCGTTTATTATTTTCTTATTAAATAATACTCGGATCAGACCGAGATGATACAAGTGCTTCTGCTTGACTCCCCTTTTGGGAACATTATCTGACTTTTGACTAACTACTCTAGTTTAGTAGTTTTTGTTGTTATACATTCGAGATAGAGACTCCTTGATGTATTCTTATTCTTTTATCTAGCACTTTTACCTATTCTTTTGTGATATTGTGGATCTTATTTGACCACTGCTTTGATGTACACTTTTATGTGTTGTATTCATATCTGTTTCCGCCTTTGTGATATGAATATCTATGACTGATTTGTGTTATGCTTATTTCTATATTTGTTTTCGAAGATCATATAGCGACTGTCTAGTAGCTTTGAGTTTGTAGCAGTATGTCGGATTTCCTCTTGAAATGAAATACATGTTACACTATCTGACATATCGGTGCTCGCATAAAGCAATTACACGGATGGTCGCTCCTCAATAGTCTTAATCTTCGTGCTAGTTGACGGCATTACTCCGTAGTGTCCTTGGCTAGTGTGAGTATAGAGGTGGGGCGTCACAGCTTGGTATCAGATCCAAACTTCGAAACAATATAGAATGATCTAGCAAGGATCATTATCCTAAGTCCTTCTTAGGAGTCGTGCTTTAGGATTTAATTCGAGTCTTCGTACCGTTTTATCCTATTTTCTTTGATGATGCCTTGTTTTATCAATCAAGATTGTTTGATATTCATCCTGAGAATAACCTTTTTCTTGTTCTTTCTTTCTTTTTTAAAGAAGAGAAATGGTTAGACCGGGTCGTCCCAACGCCGGTCAATCCAGTGCTACTCCTCAAGATGGAGTATTTATGTCTGCCCAACATCTTCTAGACCTTGTAAAGAATGCTCAGGCTGTCGGACCTATTCCAGAGCCTGCTCATCCTAGATCTGGGTTTGCACGTTTGTGTAGAGACTATACCGGTTTGGGTGGAAGGCCATTCAAGGGATTCAAAAGTGTTATAAAATTCCAAGCTTGGCTTAGACCATGCGACTGTACCTTTTCCCGCATGAATCTCATTGACCTCCATCGAGTCCAAGTGGCTTCTAGCATTCTTCAAGAAAGAGCATTAGATTGGTATAAGCTTTTGATTTCTGAGATTATCAAAGCGGACCTTACTTGGGAGCAATTCCGAGAAAAGTTCGAGTTAAAGTTTGTGCCGGAAGCTGAAATAGTAACCTTAGCTCGGCGCTTTATTGACATTGTTCAAGATGAATCTTCCATGACATACCATGTCGTATCTTTTGAATCTCTCTCTAAATATGGGGTCGAGTATATTAATACCCCATTGAAGAAAAATCATAGGATTGTCTATGGATTGAATAAGAACCTCAAGAAGTCATTACTTCTGAAACTAGAAGTTTCTTTTGATCAACTTATCGATATCGCTCTTCGACTTGAAGAGGCTGACAACAAAAGTAATGTTGAAGTTGTGGGTGCCAAACAGAACTCCAACAATAACATGAAGTGGCCTATTAAATTCAAAGGCCCCAATCCCAACAAGAAAAGGAAGCAAGAAACTCCGATAGCAAAGGCTCCTACCTCTAGTTGTGGACAATGCTACAATTGTGGTTCCACGGACCACAATGCAAGAGAGTGTCCGAAACCTCTTTATTGTCACTATTGAAAAAATTCAGGCCACCATATAACTACATGTCCCATACTTCAAGGAGGGAAAGCTCAATGTAGTGCAAGCCCCTAGTAACATTTCTTTTGGTCAAGGTATTTCTTATTCAGTCCTCGATGACATTTTTTTTGTGATTATCCTATTCGAGTTCTTGTTGATATGGGTTCATCTCATTATTTTTATATTCAAAGAACTTGTTGATTCTTTTTCTTTAAATATATTGGTTGATGACTTCACTGAGAATTGCTAATCCGATTGGTGGAACAACAACACTGAATTTTCTTTGTAAAGATGTCAAGATTATTTTATGTGATTATTCTTTCCAGGCCTATTTGCATGATATGCGTTACTTGGGTTCAAAATTGATTTTTGTGGAAGGATTGGCTTAATCATTACGAAGCCATATCTTATGTCTCGTATGGACTATCTATCTCCGACATCCTCCATCTGATATGCAGATTTCTATTTTTCTTAATGATTTTGATTCCAATTTGGTGACATCATTTTATTCTCTAGACCCACTTGTTGAGGAAGATGTTATTCTCCTTATTCAAGTAGTTTGTGAATTTTCTGGTATTTTTGAGCTTATCATAGGATTAATACCTAAGCAAATCTATTGAGTGGTGCTAAGGTCTTTCTAGGTCGACTTTGCCACCAATTTTCATTAATTATAAGTTGCGGACGATAGCGTTAAACTAACCGCATTCCGCACTCATTATGATTCTTATGAATGGCTTGTTATACCATTTGGTTGATGAACCATCCATCTTATGAATCGAGTATTCGACGAATATCTCGATGGGTCCATCTTTGAATTTATTGATTATGTATGAAAATAGCAATTTAAAAATTTTGCAAACCTTTTTCACAAGATATTTATAAGTATAATTGGATTTTGTTCTTAAAACAAGCAAAGAATATTCATAAAATTTTTAAGCGATATTTTTATCATGCAGAAGATGATTTTGTGTTGTTTTGCCCATTGAGTGCTTTAAGAATTCTGTTGATGCGCTTGATCAATATTTTCGATAGGAATCTCCTAAATGCTATGATGAGACAATCTGACACAGTAAATTGACTTGGAACAAGTAGATTTTTCTAGAAAGATGACTACACAAAGTTAATTAAAATTTTGAATATCATAGCTTTTTGAAAGAGGACCATTTAAAAGAAATTCTTTGCAATGCTCCTATTCTTGTGATTACCGAAGGGAACCAAGACTTCACTGTTTGTACCAATGCTTGTCGCATTGGTTTGGGTGTCGTTCTCTTACGAAAGAGAACATTCTATCATTTATGCTTCTATACAATTAAAGCCTATCGAGACTAGGTATGTCACTCATGATCTAGTGTTCGCGGCTATTGTTTTCGCTTTTAGAATTGGCATCATTATTTTTGGGAGAGAAATTGTTCTCTGCACCGATCATAAATCTTTGGAGTATTTATTTTCTCAAAAAAGGAACTTAATTTGCGTCAACAACGTTGGCTCGAGTTCCTTGCATCTTTTGATCTTGATATTCCTTATACGTTGGGAAGGGAAATCATGTTGCCAATACCCCTAGTCGTAAACAAATGGTTGTTTCTTTGATGATGTCCGAATGGAATGATTTTTTGACAGGTTCATCTGACATACCGTTATTGTACTACATCGTTGTTCCAAATTATTCGAGTTTTGGGTTCCTCGGGCGTACCGTTATTGAACTACGTCGTTGTACCGGCTCGATTTTCTCATATTCATGATGTTTTCCACGTCTGTCAACTACGGAAATGCCTTAGGGATTTCCATTTTTATTCTTGAGGCCGGTGTTATTGAAGGAATTGAAATTTCACCTAATTTGACTTATGAGCAAACACATCCGGACTTATTCTCGTGCTCTTTAGGGTGAACTTCTTACTTCAAACTTTCTTTTGTGTTTATATGCTATTATGATTGTTACTTTTATTTTCTTCTTAATAATTTCGAGGATTCAATTTCTTTAAGGAGGGGAGTCTATAACAATCAACATATTTTACGATTGTATATTTAAATATTTTATTTAAATATAGCGTCATTAGTTGGATTAAAGCCCGAAGTGCTACATTTTGCAAACAGTCGAATTAGAACTTGAGGCCACTTACATTGAGTTCAAAATGCTGTTTACAACCTTTTTAAATATAAACATCGATATGTTTGAAGTTAGCTTGAATTTTGACGTTTTCACTTAGGGCTTTGGGTATGGATTTCAGCCCAATAACCTAACATAAGATCCTAGCTCCACCCCTTCTCCTCTTCATTCATTCTCATTTTCCTAACACTTTAAGCTTTTGTTAAAATGAGGCAAGAGAAAAGGAAATAGAAATTCCTAAGCCCTAGCTTTGATTAGGAAAGTCAAATTCAAGTCCAAAATCCAAGAGAAGCTTAGGTAAGCATCCTCTCCATCTTCTCCATCTCAATCCCTCTCCATCTCCTCTCGTGCAAAGTAAAATGAAGTTATAAAACTAGTTCAAAATGGACTAAAATAATAAAGTTTGAAAATAAAAATGATTTGAGCTAAGATGAATAAAATTCAATATCTAAAATTGAAAGGTAAATTGAATTTAGAATGGAATTGGAAACTTAAGTTAATAAAATAGATATGAAAGGTTAAGTGATGAAATATAAATAAATATTAAAGTGTATAAAATATCTATATTAAACTTAAGAAATGGATGGTGAAATTCTTAAGTAAAATTTGGTATTGGGAAACATATTTTAAGTAAATATGTGAATGAACATTTAATAAGGGTGTGTGAAATGATAAGGGTGACTAAGTGAATGGAAATCAAAATCAAATGTGAATAAAAGAGAACTGATATAGCTAATATTCAATTGGAATAAATACGTAGGATGTACGCATATTATTTTATTCACATAGCGATTTGATACAGACTCGAACATAGAATTTCGAGATAATTATATCGATCCGAGTTGGGATTTTTTGCTCGATTTTCGACGCCGAACTCTGGATATGGATTTTTGATTGATTTTGGAAATTCTCTATCATACTTTGTAGCTATGCAAGGAGAATGATGATTCCCGATCAAGAAACCAGATCTGAGTCCGCACTAGGAAGTCGGGTGGACGATACTAGTTCAAAAGTGAAATTGTATGATCGAGCGAGCGATCGAATTTGATATCGTGTACGGATGGTATATGTACATCATGCAGGCTTTAATGAAATAGATATTGAAACTATTGCAAAGAAATGTATAAAGTGAGTTTGAAATCTGTAATTGGATATTATTGCTAAGTAGGATATACAGGTATATAAGGGCAAAGGATAAATGGATGTTTTGATTTTCGAAGATAAATTTAAATTGTCCAACAAAGAGGTATGTGTTTAAATTTCTATATGAAATTTGATGATTTTCTGGTCTAGCCACTTGGCCTTTTTGGTTTCTTTTGAAATTTGAGGGCCCATAGAGGCATTTTGTAGTTGTACCGATCTAGCCACGCAAAGGAGACACTGGCGAATTTTTTTCATAAAATTTAGGGAGTCAGAAAATTTTTGGAAAAATTTGAAAATTTAAAATTTGGTTTTCAATTATAAATTGAACCGTTGAGTAAATAATATTATTTGGATCTTATGGTTGAGTTTGGAAAGTTAGTAAGAGTGATAGTGTCTTTAATAAAAATTGTTTTGGAAAGTTGGAACTGAAGGGTTTAGGGAAGTTGTTAGAAAATCATTTGGATTAGGAAGTAGTTAACGGGTTATAGATCATTCTTCTTAACTAGTAATTTCGAGGATGAAATTCTTTTAAGGGGGAGGAATGTGATGATCTGGAATTTTTGGATATTTAAAATTAAGATATTTAAAATTAAGATATTTAATTAATTTTAAATATTTGAAAATTAGTTTAACTTGAATTCCAAATATCACCAATTATTTGGCAATTAAAACTATTGAATTAAACAATTGGAAATCAGGTAAAATATGAATTCTAGGATTTTGAATCTGTTAAATATACTTTGAGGGCTTACAAAATTTATATTGATAATACTGAAGATAATAGAACTTTTAAAAGTTGAATTTAAAACTATTTTTTTCAGTTTGAAAATACATTGTTTAAATCGATATTTAAAAATAGTCTTCCGAGGCATAGTCTCGGACTTCGATGAAACCAGTTCCACTGAATCTGTAATAGTATATTATTATCAGATTTCAATTTTCATAGTGTTTGGAGTGATCATTTGGCCGTACAGTAGATAAACGTGCTGAAATATATATTGAAAATTTAATGTAATAACTGGGTCCAAAAAGCTATCTTCTTCATACGATCGAATTAGGACTCCAAACTTTTTCCATTGCGTTAGGAATACGGGTTTAACATCATAAACGCCTAGTAGCATGCATTGATTGGAGATCGAGATTGTGAGTTGCGAAAATCGAGATGATTTCAGTTTAAATTTAAACATAAATTATATAACTGCATTTCAAGCCTGTAGACACGTAACAGAATTTGAAGCACGTGTCTTCACTAAAGACACACATTAAATTTTTATTATATAAAAAGCTAGGAAAAATAAAATCGCATCTTCCTCCATTCCTTTTCTTTTTCGATCCGAAGCCGAGTGTCTCAGTTGAAATAAAATAAACACTGGCCGAAAACATAGTCGAACAAATTCATTCATTCACAAATCAAAATCAAAATCAAAATCAAATCTCACCGTTTCACTCATTTCCTTTCTAGTTTGAAGCTAACGAGAATGGCCGCTTTATTCTTCGATCGAAATCATTCGTATAAAAATAAAAAAGGAGAGGAGACGGGATGTCACAAATCATCCTAATCGAGTAGCGACCGCATCGCTTGGACATAGAAAGGGAGCACGTGAGAGAAGGCTTGCCTAGGCGCGCCCAAGCTGGGTACGGCAAAGGTGATTTGAGGGATTTCGCGAGTTGGGTCATGCTCGCGCTCGTATGGAAGCTCGATTTGTCGAAGTGGAGTCCTCAGTCGAAGTGAGGTGGCGATTGTGGAGCAGGGCAGCGTATGGGGTAGGTCATGAGCTGGGTTTTGGTTGCTCGATTTGGGATGGAGGTATAATTTGTTAGCTTGAATTAAGTTTATTTAGGTTTATTTTGGCAAAGTATAATAACAGTCTGTTTTTTTACTTTTTGTTTAAATCAAATAATGTATAGATACACATGCATGTCTAATATACTAAGGTAAACAGGATATGTATATATAAGATATCGTAATATAGGAATTTTAAAGGGGTAAAGTTATGTAAAATCAACTTTTCGAAATCTATCATTTATTTTTTAATATATTTATGTAGTTTCAATTAAATAAAATAAATAAATATTTTTAAATCTACTAGTTTTAATTTTATGTAATGGAGATTAATTTTCTCAATTAACTTATTTTAGAAATTGTTAAAGGAAGATTAGTTTAAAACTAAAACTATTAGTTAATTGAATTATGTTACCCGGTTGTTTGACCATGTAACAAGAGGCTCGGCATAGATACCTTGGTCGGCACAGGCTTCATTCGGTGCACCTCCCCTCACTCGGCATGAAGCCTCGTTCGGCATAAAAGGGTCGCTCGCCATGAAGCCTCGTTTGGCATAGAAGTGTCGGTCGGCATGAAGCCTCGTTCAACATAGAAGGGTCAATCGACACAATGCCTTATTCGGCATATAAGGGTCACTCGGCATGAAGCCTCGCTCAGTATGGAAGGGTCGATCGACACAATGCCTCGTTTGGTTTAGATGAGTCGCTCGACACATGGCTTCGCTTGACATAGATGAGTCGTTCGGCACAGGCCTCGTTCGGCGCACCTTCCCTCGTTCGGCACAAGAACCTCGCTCGGCCCAAGTACCTTAGTCAGCACGACACCTCGTTCGACATACGAGTGCAGTTCAACAAGCATCCCTCTCTTGGCATACGAATGCCGTTCGGCCTGGTTGTGTGGCTCGGCATATTAATGCTGCTCGGCATGGGGACCTCGGGCATTCTCTGGTTCGACCAACCTCGCTCGGCAATTGCCGTTCGACATCTCTGGCTCCGTGCGTGGAAGCTACTTACCACGGGCCGAGGTACCTTGTTCCTAGGCCCATGAGGGAAGTCCAACCCATCTTCGTCTATAAATAAAAGGGCAGAGGCACAGTGAAAGGGACCTTTTTTCCAGAATATTGGGGAGACTATGCTGCATTCAAGACTATTCCTTTTTCACTTAGCACTTGTATTCAAGCCATTATTGTACGAATTGTATCTGTATCCAATCATTCGTGAAAGCAATAAAGATCAAAACTTAAAGTGGACGTAGGCAGTTACGCTGAACCACTATAAATCCAGTGTTTTTGTTTTTCCAATTAATTTAGCATACAGTTCTATGTTTTAATTTACTTTCTACATTAATCTCTCTACACAATCTTTCTCAAGGGTGTTAGTGACCAGTTCTGGTGCTAAGATTTGGTGCTTTCACTGAGAATTGAATTCTCAGGCCACTAGTATCTACTTTGTAGCTACTGGATTGAATAAACCTCCCGAAGGAGATCCAAGTCATTCACAGGACGTTCGTTGATTCTACTCAGAGTTTCTATCAACAACTCTACTATGGGAAGACCACGTACTAGATCAGCCTCTCATAACGCGGACGTCAACGAGACTGCTAGTGTACAAAAAATAGGACCTAGCAATCAACAAGTTAATCCTGGCATAGGGACTGTCGCCGCTCATAGCCAGATGGAAGTTGTCACTGGGACGGAGTTCAATGACCTGATGAGAGAACTCATGGAAAGTCGGAGACAACTTAGCGAACAGATTCAAGCTAACGCCAACCTTATGGCTCAGCTCGCTCAACAACAGCATAAAAACGCTGGAGATAGTCCTGCACTTTACTGTTCATATGATAGCTCGATTTCATCCGATGAACCTCCCAGGCGTAGACGCCGCAAAACTGAAACTACACAAGCAGGTGCCACTGATCGATCAACTAGGGATCACTTACATCTTGGAGACCACACCCAAGCTGGAACAGGAAATTTAGGAGCTGGAGCACGTGTGGAAACTGGACACCCAGCTCACTAAGACTCTAATGAAGCTGGTTCCCAAGATACACCTTTGGCAGATCGCCAACAGAGGAGACATCAACCCGAGTGGTCCCATAGAACAGAGTCTAACCTTTCATCCTCCATACAAACCCCAGACTTATCAGCTATGGTCAGACAGTTGATGAGAGAAAATCAAGGCTTGACCAATGAAGATTGGGGGATATCTAGGAGTCATACTCCATTCACAGATACTATTCTACAGGCCGAATACCCTAGGAAGTTTAGCTTGCCAACTATCTTGGCCTATGAAGGGAAGACTAATCCCAGACAGCATGTGATGAGGTATGACTGGATGATGGATTTGGCTAGAGTGAATGATGAAACCAAGTATAGATGCTTCCGAATTACTTTATCCGAAATCGCCACCACGTGGTTCACTCGACTTCCCCCGCGGTCTTTATCCAGCTTCGACGAATTAGCGACGAAATTTGTAGAACAGTTCAGGATATATGCCACTCGTCCCAAGGACGCGATGTCCATATCTAGTGTAATCCTGGTCCCTGGGGATTCATTGAAAGAGTACTTACATAGATTTCATGTTAAGGCTACTGAAGTTAGCAACCCTAATGACCATGCAATTACGATGGATGTAATGTGAGAAGTGGATCCGGATTTAGAGTTTGGAGATTGGTTGGCATGAAAACCTCCAATTACGCTGGAGCTTTTTTATTCAAAGGCTCATTAGTTCATAAGAATAGAGGAAGCCAGTTGGGCAAGGCGAGATAAGGCACCAGGCCTGTTCAAGAGACTGTGAAAAGCAATTTCGCCATAAAACAAGCCAATGACAACTCGGGGAAGCTTCTAGTCAATGTCGAGAACAAGCCTGGGCAATCTAAATGGTCCGGAGGAGGAAATCCCTGAAAGAAAAGGGAAGTCGGAAAATGAAAGCCAAGGATTCCAACTTACAATGAATATACTCCTATGAATGCATCTCTAGAGAATATTTACCTGTTAATTTGTAATACTTTTCAATACAGAAAGCCGCGCCCAAAAGATTCAACAGGGGAACAAAAGCGGATAGGGAAGTACTGTCACTTCCATGAGACTTACGGGAACAATACAGAAGAGTGTTGACACCTCTATGATGCCATAGAAAAGATGATTAGATAGAAAAAGTTGCAGGAGTTTGTCAAGAACCCATAGGAAGGAAGGCAAGGAACATCAGACCCCGGACGCGGGTCGGCTCCACGCCATCCAGAGGAACCTACCTGCACTGTAGGTAGACTAGTCATAAACACAATAGTTGGTGGATCTCACCCTACAGACAAGAACTGGCAGGAAATGGAGCGGTATAATAACTTCTTAAGGCATGCAGATTATGAGTGTTGTTTGAATGTGGAGGATGGGACCCCCGCTAAATAGCAGCGTATGATGACAGACGATATAGTGTTCAGGAGCCAAGATGCTGACCAGTTAGAGGCTCCTACCGTTGACCCGATGGTCATATTGCGACAATCGGGCCAACGTATATGAAGAGAATTTTAATTGATTGTGGAAGTTCTGTTAACATCATCATCAAAAAGGCATACGACCAAATGAAGATGGAGACGAAGGATTTAGAACCATATAAAGCCCGTATCCAAGGCTTTAATGGTGCATCGACTGATGCAGTGGGGTATGTTGAATTGCTAGTTGAACTGGGACAGGTGACCGTAGGAGGGTGCGAATCCTACCTTTCATAGTTTTGGATGTTGATTCTCCATGTAATGTGTTTCTAGGTCGACCGGCCCTGGCAGAGTTTAGGCCAGCTTTGGCCCCGTGGTGTTTGACTTTGAAGCTTCCGACAGACAAAGGAGTTGGTATGGTGCATGGCGATCAGGCAATCAGTCATGCATGTTATGTGGCCGAGTTGAGAGAGGCCCAACGGAGAGAGAAAAGGAAAGGTTGCAGACAACTCTGTCCGCATCCGGAATACTAACAATTGACAAGTATTTTCCGAGCCCTGGCTCGGGCAACATTCTCGGATCTATAGAGACATAGATCTGAGAGATGATGGGGAACCCAAGGAAGCAAAAGCAGCACCGGCTGAAATGGCGATTAACATTTTAGTTAGCCAAGATGTCCCATTGCAAGTACTTAAGATTGGATCACAACTCGACCCCTCGACGGCCGAGGATCTTACTGATTTCCTCCGAGCGAATCTGGATGTTTTCGCTTGGACGCATTCTGATATGTATGAGATTTCTCCTGCTATTACGAGTTATATGTTGAACATAGACTCGAGATATACCAGTACAGAAGAGGAGAGGCATGGACCCAAAGTGGTCCGCTGCTCTCAGAGAGGAGGTGGACCAACTCAAACCCAATGGGTTTGTCCGCGACGCCCTCTACCCTGAATGGGTGTCTAACCCTAAGCCAGTGAGGAAAGCAAATGGGAAATGGAGAACTTGCGTAGATTACTCTGATCTAAACAAAGTGTACCCCAAGGATAGTTTTCCTTTACCCAAGATTGATCGGCTGGTTGAATCAACAGCGGGACATGAGTTACTGTCATTTATGGATGCGTACTTGGGATATAATCAAATCCCAATGCACATTCCAGGCCCAGAACACACCAGTTTTGTCACAGGTGTTAGGCTATATTGCTATGAGGCTATGCCTTCGGATTAAAAAATGCGGGAGTGACTTATCAACGTCTAGTGAATAGAATGTTTAAAGATCAGATAGGTAAAACAATGGAAGTCTATGTGGATGACATGCTCGTGAAGTCACGATAGTCAAACGACCACATTCGAGATTTAGCAGAGATGTCTGATATATTCAAATATTATGGAATGAAAATTAACCCTTTGAAGTATTCCTTTGGCATTGCGTTAGGAAATTTTTTGGGTTTCATTGTTGATACGCGGGGAATTGAACCTAACCCAGAAGAGATTCAAGCTATTCGGGACGTATAAGTGCCCAAAACAATAAAGCAAGTACAAAGCCTGAATGGAAAAGTAGACGCGCTGAGTCGATTCTTATCTAGAGCCACAGATAAATGTATTCCCCTTTTGATGTCATAAAGAAATGAAAGAGAAGTTTCAAATGGACATCCGACTGTGTGGAAGCATTCCGAGCTCTAGTATGGCATTTAGAAAGTCCCCCAGTGCTATCAAAACAGGTAGACCATGAAGTATTGTATGTGTACTTGGCTGTATCCCAGCATGTTATCAGTACGACTTTGGTTCGCGAGGAGACTGAGTTCAAAAGCTAGTGTACTATGTCAGTAAATGTTTAACGGGGGCAGAAAGAAATTATCCCAAGATCAAGAAACTAGCCTACTGCTTGGTGATTGCATCACGCAAACTTCGTTCGTTCTTTCAGGCATACTCAATCAGTGTTTATATCGATCAACCCTTGCGGCAGGTACTCCAGCGACCAGAAACCTCTGGAAGGATGTCAAAATGGAATATCGAGTTGAGTCAGTTCGATATTACCTTGTTGCCACGAAGAGCTATACAAGGGCAAGCGCTAGTAGACTTCATTGCTTAATTCACCGTGTCAGAGGAATCAAATAGTCACAATGTCATACCTCCTGTTCGATGGAAGCTGCACACCGATGGGGCATCTAACGACCGTTGCTCTAGAGCTGGTATAGCTCTTGTGAGTCTCGAAAATGGATCAGTTTGTTATGTTTTGAAGCTCGAATTCCCAGCAACAAGTAATGAACCTGAGTATGAAGCATTGATTGATGCGTTGAAACTTATCAGCGAACAGAGGGCAAATTCGGTTGAAATCTTTTGTGGCTCACAATTGGTGGTATACCAGGTCAGGGGGACTATCAAGCGAAGGGACAGAGACTTGCCCCATACCTTGCACGGGTTCAAGAGCTGCTAGTAATCTAGAATATTGTGATATTTCGCATGTCCCGCATGAACAAAACAGAGAAGTCGATTCATTGGCAAAATTTGTAAGTACTGGTGATGCACAACAAATGGGATTGGTTCTCGTTGAAACCTTACATGCTCCGAGTATAAATATGATGGAGATAGATTTCGTGTTAGAAACAGAAATTGAGAAGGAATCATGGACGACCCCATTCAAGCAATACTTGCTACACGGGATCTTTCCCTAAAGAAAGTGCGAAAGACGATAAGTCGTACATAAGGCTTCACGATATGTAACGCAGGATGAAATAATGTATCGATGGAGATTCTTGGCCCCTTTACTCTGGTGTATTGCCCACCATGAGATAAAATGAGTCTTGAAGGAAGTCCATGAAGGAGAATGTGGTGACCATACTGGGGGCAGACATTAGTAAAGAAGATCCTCCACTATGGATATTATTGGCCAACTGTAAATCAGGATGCTGCAGACTACGTAAGGAGATGTGACAAATGCCAGAAGTATGCAAAAATCTCGAGAGCTTCACCGACGGAACTCACACAAATGGTTAGTCCCTGGCCGTTTGCAATGTAGGGAATCGATATAATCAGTTATCTACCCATATCTGAAGGTGGTGCGAAATACGCAATAGTTGCGGTCGATTACTTTAACAAGTGGGCAGAAGCAGAGCCCTTAGCCACGATCACCACCAAAAAGGTCATTAATTTCGTTATACGAAATATTATATGCCGTTTTGGCCTCACACAGACTATCATTACAGACAATGGAACTCAATTTGAAAGTAGGGAGTTTAAAGAATTTTGTCAAAAGTATGGCATTGAGAAAAGGTTGGAAATAGTTGCTCATCCAAAAGCCAACAGACAAGTATAAGGCCTGAACAAAATAATCAAGTCCATACTGAAAAATGTTTGGAAAAGGCTAGTGGCAAGTGGGTGGATGAACTAACAACAGCACTTTGGGCTTATAGAACCGCCCACAAGTCCGTGACTGGTCATACTACGTTCGCGTTGGCATATGGCATAGAAGCTGTTACACCCATGGAACTTGGAGTTCCGTCATACCGGGCAACTTTTTATGACCCTATGATGAATCAGGATCTTTTACTGGAATTACTGGACTTCATTGATGAAAAGCATGAAGAAGCTGATTTAAGGGTGGCTGCATATAGGCATCGAGTCACTCGACATTACAATGAAAAGGTCCGACCGAGAACCTTTGATGCGGGCGATCTTGTGTTGAAACGAGTTTCCATGGTCCATTATATATGAACCCCACATGGGAAGGTCCATACGCCATTGAACAGAGGCTTAGAGAGGGAACTTTCAAGCTAGCGACCGTTGATGGTGCGATACTCCCCTGAGCATGGAATAGTGAGCATCCGCGGCATTATTATACATAGTCTATTCCTTTTGTATCTTTGTTACAATTATTTCTAGTATGTTTTTATTTCATTGATTATTAGTTTTCGGCATGTAATAAGACAATTTAGTTTGTTTTCATTAATAAAGTCTTGAAGCCATATTTTCCACATATTATTGATGTTTTCGTATATGATAATTCGTGGGTAAAAAACTAGAGTTACATTATTCTATCTGATGTACGAACATGCACGAACACTTAAATCTCCAAGTTGCCGAAATGCGGGTTGGAGTACTCTAAGTCCCGAGAGTGCGGACTAGAGTATAAACGACTTAAAATCTCCAAGTCCCCAGAGTATGGACTGGAGTACTCTAAGTCCCTGGAGTGCGGACTAGAGCATAAGCGACTTAAAATCTCCAAGTCCCCAGAGTGTGGACTGGAGTACTCTAAGTCCCCACAGTGCGGACTATAATATAAACGAATTAAAATCTCCAAGTCCCCAGAGTGCGGACTGGAGTACTCTAAGTCCCCAAAGTGCGGACAAGAGTATAAACGACTTAAAATCTCCAAGTCCCCAAAGTGCGGACAAGAGTATAAACGACTTAAAATCTCCAAGTCCCCAGATTGCGGACTGGAGTACTCTAAGTTCCCAAAGTGCGGACTATAGTATAAATGACTTAAAATCTCAAAATCCCCATAGTGCAGACTGGAGTACTCTAAGTCCCCATAGTGCAGACTAGAGTAAAAACGACTTAAAACCTCCAAGTCCCCAGAGTGCGGATTGGAGTACAAAGGAATTAAAATCTGCAAGTCCCTGAAGTGCGGGCTGAAGACTCTAAGTCCCCAGAGTGCGGACTAGAGTGTAAACGACATAAGATCTCCAAGTCCCCGAAGTGCGGGCTGGAGTACTCTAAGTCTCCAGAGTGCAGACTCGAGTATAGACAAATTAAAAATCTCCAAGTCCTTGGAGTGTGGACTGGAGTACTCTAAGTCCCCGGAGTACGAACTAGAGTAAACGACTTAAAATCTCCAAGTCCCCGGAGTGCGGACTGGAGTACTCTAAGTCCCCAGAGCGCGAACTAGGGTATAAACGACTTAAAATCACCAAGTCCCCGAAGTGCGGACTGGAATACTCTAAGTCCCCAGAGTGTGGACTAAAGAATATTCTAAGTACCCAAAGCATGAAATAGAGGATTTATGATTCTCAAAAAAATTCCGAGTCACATGGAGGCGAACAGGAGTTCGGGTAACTCGCCGAATGTCATGTCATAGTAACAAGTTAGACAATAAGCTGAACAATAAAAGTCGTTTGAGAGACAAAGAAACTGAATTTTATTTAACGATTCTAAATGAGGTCCTACTACAACTCCTCCAAAACTCAGAGTCAAAAGTTTATCTACATTGACTATGAAAATAAATAAAAATAATTATATAATCTAAGCTAACTGTCGCCGAACAAGAGTAGCAACTACTTCTTTGGTTTTTCTCCTTCCTTGTTCTCTCGAATGACTCCTCCCTTACGCGTTTTCATTTGGACGCTTTGCTCACCGAGGAAGTAACATCTGAAGAAGAATGAGTAACTTCCATAGGCCTGGACCCAATAGGGAGAATGACCTTCAAAGGCCTGTTCAAGGGATCATCTTGATCCACAAATTGGGGCTCAACTTTAATTTCAACTTTCCTTTTCTTCTCCTCCACAAGTTGCTTCTTCATGCTCACTTTCGAAGTGTGTCCGAAGGCGTCTGTAAATTCAACTTCATAACTTTCTTCGACGGGAGATGAAGTTTCAGATTTGTCCTCGTCAAGCGCCTCAATAACTTGAGCATCAGGAATCGGAGTCTCTACCACTTGAGTAGCCTCGGTCGTCTTCTCCTTCTCCTCCTTGGCGTCATCGCTTCTTTGAGTTGGCTCAGGATTAGAGAGACCTACGAAAAAACACAAGTAATAAACGTTAGAATACAATAACCTCTCGTCGAAAACGATGGCTCTTCGAACTTTAAAAAGAAGAGTTATATACCGGTTTCTTGTTGACTCTCAACCATCCGAGGAGTCTCACCCTTTGGAATAGGAGATAGAACATGAGTGCCAAGGCTAGGGTCTTCCAGGTCATAACCAACTGGGTAGGGAAGGAACTAGAGATTCGGTTCTAGATGGACCGACAATGTCATCCCTTCCTTTCGACGAGGAAGAACCTTTGCTATAGAGAGCCTTCGCTACAAACAAGTCTGAAGGCTCATTCCCCTTGGGAAATTCTTTTACTAAAGCCTCCTTTTCAACATCCTTGGTGCCTGACTCAACTTTTTTGATCTGTACTAAAGTTTCCCATGCCTCGGCTAGAGATTCGAGGTAACCCTAGCCAAGAAAAGTTAAGTCCCGATGCATGAGGACACTGGCATTGTATTTCGCTATAAGCGGGTCAAACAAGCACTTGATCTCCTCCCTGCCAGCCTCCATAGCCGCCTCGAGGTGAGAGTTAATCTCCATGAATGCCATTTTCTTTTGCCCTCCTTATGGGCTTCATCCTTCAGTGTCTGAACTTTAAAGAGTTCGTCGTCGAGCTTTGTCTTCAAGAGTCGCGTAGCAACAATCCCTTTGCAATATCGTTACGCCTCTTCCTGAGCAGCAGTTTTTTCCTCTTTCTCTTTGAGGAGTAGCTCTTCCAACTCTTTAACTTGTTGGGCAAATGCGTTCCTCTTCTTCTGAATGGAATCTTTCTCTAAAGCTAAGGCCCCATAGCATTGGACCACTTCGTCAATCTCTGTCTCGGCGTTTGCTGGAGCCCGAATCCCAGCCAGAATGATGAATAATAGATGACCCGTGAAAACGATCAAGTCCGTGAGTATGCCCCATGTCACCTATGGAGAATTTGAATAATGACAAGTTAGTAGAGAGTAGTGTGATGGCTAAAATTTAAGTGCGAGGTGAAGTGCGCGTGTCCGTGTGTCCTAGTGTTTCCCCTTCGACGGACCAGTTTCTTTATCTTTACTTATAGGAGTTTTTTCTCCTTGATTTTGGGCTTGAGCGCCTGTATTGCCTCTCATGGGCGAATGAAGCTTTAGGACTTCCGGAACATCGAAGCGATAGCTAAGCAAATCATCAATAATTATGAGGTTCAACAAGCCTTTCAAAGAACTCTCTAAGTGTTAAGGAAAAGGCTCTCTCTCCACCGGAGTGATTGTGATCTTAGAGGATCCACCCACTGTCTTCTTCCTCAATTTGTAAGCCAATTTTTTCTTTCCCTTCGCAGGGGGAGGCGTTACTTCGATATTGTGAGTTACCAGCTCCCGAGCGGGACTAACGTTATCACCTGGTACATCAGGCTATTTAGCATCTCTAATCTCGCCCTCCTCAGATGTGTCGGGGGCATCACATGTTAAAGGCCCCGTTGGCCTTTTGCCTTTGTCCAAGGCAGACCCGGATATAGTCATGCCATGAGGGAGACTTATCTAACGACCTTCCACCAGCAGCCCGAATCTTGAGAGCGATTCGTTGGAAATAATAGATTTAATGTCCCGATCTTCCATAGGTACAACTCGGATAGCTTCAATGGCCTCTGAATACCTGAGCCTTCGGGACGTGGGCCGATGCCTATAAAAGTTGGAAAAAAGTTAGAAAAGGTGCAATTTCCACTGAATGCAAGTGTTGATCCAGAAAAGAGACTTACTCCCTTCCACCCATCTCCTTGCAAATCCAGGGGACGGCGCATGTAGAACCATTCCTGCTTGTACTGGGCGAATTTGCTCCACGCCCCAGTCAGAATTTGACACTTATTATGCGGCTCGAGGAATACAAAAGATGGGCTATCAGATCGTCTGTTGAAACGATAAATATTGCGGATATCGCCAGCAGTTGGGAGTCTGAAAAGGATGCTTATGAAGAGAATGCATGTGTCGTATATGAACGTATGACTGTTTGGATGTAACTGTGATGTAGCGATCTTAATATAATGTAACAGGTCGCCAAGGAAGGAGTTAAATGGAGGCACGCTACCAACCTAGCACATGAACTTGTTGCATGCCGTATATCCGACTGGGGGCAAGTTAGGACGATCTTGTCCCGATGGAACCAACACATCGTCAAAAGGAATCCCGCATATTGAGCATATGTGACTAAGAGCACTTTCGTTAATTCTCGAAGCTTGAGAGTCGACCAGATTGTTTAGAAAGATCGCTGCATCCAAGGCATCAGGAGCCAAATCGATGGATGTGATCGTGGGACTCGGATACGTTGTGCAGGAGATGTCATGGGTTTGAGGTTCCAACCATTTCCTGTTGAGTAGATGGCTTAGGTCTATCCGATACTATCGCAGAACTGGATTTTCTAGACATCTCTAATGAATGTTGGATCTGATGAAACATCTGTTTAGACTATACTTGGAAAACAATCAACATTAGACATAACAATAAAAATACTCCCCCCATGTGGTGTGTGAACTAGCGCAGTCGTTTGAGTATAAGTGCCAAAGAATTAGAAGTCACAAAGTTGATAAAATAAAGTAAGGCTTTGAACTATCACCTTCGAAGAACATCATCACTGCGTCTCCGAGAGCTTGTCGTATGATGGTTTCAGTTTCGAACTCGTCATCGACGCTGTTTGTAAAAGTCTATTATCTGTTTTAATCGAGTTAAATTCAGGTTTATAGTTGTCAAAACAGGGGAGTTATCAGTCTAGATTATTCGATATGCTTGATTGCTTAAGTCCTTGTCATTATTCACCGTTATATGGTCGGGCATAAAAAGTAAATTAAGTCAACATGCATTATGTTCGAGTTGGGATGGTTCTGACTATTATAGCCTATTACCAGACTTAATGCCAACCGACACTGCAGAGACTCGACTATTATTACCTACTTCACTCCTACACTCCCTCTCTACCATTCTGCATTCGACATGTCATGCCGAGCCACGGCCATGCCGAGCCGCGACCATGCCGAACCACATCGCTTGGCACGTTGAACCCAACTCCAACTTCCTTCCTACACTCCCTCTCCACCGTTCAGCATTCGGCAAGTCATGCCGAACCACGGCCATGCCGAGCCGCATCGCTCGACACGTTGAACCCAACTCCAACTTCCTTCTGATACTCCCTCTCCACCGTTCGGCATTGCGCAAGTCATGCCGAGCCGCATCGCTTGGCACATTGCCCTCAGCTCTTACTTCTCTCCTGGCCCTTCTCCTCATCATTTGGCATGCGGGGGCATACCGAGCCGCATTCACTCAGCATGTCGACCCATTTACAATTACTAGTGCCTTGCTCCTTGTTCACCCAACGACCTCGATCGGCCAACACCTATTGAACTCACCAACACTCGCTGAGTCATCACAACTTCCTCCTCCCTCACTCATCGACCCAACAGGAACCTACATCTCAGCTACCTTCAGTATCTTTTCCCTTACTCCTCTCCATTTAATCCTAAGGCAGTTTAAACCCTAGATCCATCTTCCTTATCTACATGATTTCCATTATTCATGAGTTAAAGGAAGATAGTCAATTCGAATATTTTACGAAACCCCTAATTGGAGAAAGTCGAACAAGTGAGTGGTTCATACCTAGAAGAAGGTGTAACGACCCGTATTTTTACGGATCGAAGGATCGTAGAATTGTTGTTCGTAAGTCTTAAGTCGTAAGTCTTAAGTCGAAAGTCTTAAGTCGTAAGTCTTAAGTCGTAAGTCTTAATTCGTAAGTCTTAAGTCGAAAGTCTTAAGTCGAAAGTCTTAAGTCGTAAGTCTTAAGTCGAAAGTATTAAGTCGTAAGTCTTTAGTCGAAAGTCTTAAGTCGAAAGTCTTAAGTCGTAAGTCTTAAGTCGTAAGTCTTAAGTCGAAAGTCTTAAGTCGAAAGTCTTAAGTCGTAAGTCTTAAGTCGTAAGTCTTAAGTCGTAATCGTAAGTCTTAAGTCAAAAGTCTTAAGTCGAAAGTCTTAAGTCGAAAGTCTTAAGTCGTAAGTCTTAAGTCGTAAGTCTTAAGTCGTAAGTCTTAAGTCGAAAGTCTTAAGTCGTAAGTCTTAAGTCGAAAGTCTTAAGTCGAAAGTCTTAAGTCGTAAGTCTTAAGTCGTAAGTCTTAAGTCGTAAGTCTTAAGTCGAAGGTCTTAAGTCGAAGGTCTTAAGTCGAAGGTCTTAAGTCATAAGTCTTAAGTCGTAAGTCTTAAGGCGTAAGTCTTAAGTCGTAAGTCTTAAGTCATAAGTCTTAAGTCGAAAGTCTTAAGTCGTAAGTCTTAAGTCGTAAGTCTTAAGTCGTAAGTCTTAAGTCGTAAGTCTTAAGTCGTAAGTCTTAAGTCAGTCTTAAGTCGTAAGTCTTAAGTCGAAAGTCTTAAGTCGTAAGTCTTAAGTCGTAAGTCTTAAGTTGTAAGTCTTAAGTCGTAAGTCTTAAGTCGTAAGTCTTAAGTCGTAAGTCGTGTGTCTTGATGAGTCGTGACCGACTTAAGGGGGCATACAAGTTAAGGATTTCAGCCTATAAATAGGAGTGCCTATGTTCATTTTTGGAATCCGGATTTTGAAGCGACGAAGTGCTGCCATTTTGAGAGCTCGACTACAACACTTCTTTACTTCTTTTCTCCACTTTAATCTTGTGCTTCCATTCATCTAGGTTGAAGATCAAATCGAAGATCCAAGAGTCAAAGTTGAAGGTCTACATCCATCGAAGAGAAATTTCATCGTTTGAAGGGAAATCTTGTCGGATCGAGCTAGATCCTTTGCTGTCCAGATCTGAAGTTGTTATCTTTTGAGTGTTTAGGTGATTCGGTGAGTGGTAGTTATCTCTCACACGGACCCAAAGGAGTATATTGGATCGGTGGCTTGTTTATGTGTTAAAGATTGAGATTTCTTGCATTTTCCTTAAGTCTGCATGTAGATCCATTGTCTATGAAGTTTTGGATACCCATTTTGCTACATGTTAACTTATATAAGTTTATTCATCAAGTTTTTGAGATATTTGCTTATAATTCATACTTGTTAGATATGGACATTTTAATTACGAAATTGCCATTCTTGTATAATTGCTTATTAGATCTTGTTTGAATGTTTGACTGCTTGGATTAATGATTGATTTGATTGATAGATTGTTGCAAATTAGCTAATAGTTGATTTGGACAAGTTAGTCGAAGATGATTCAAAAGCTAAGTGGAGAGGCTCTTGAGTGGTGAAAGTAGCCTGTTGCATATGAAGAGGATGTTAAAGTTCATATGGATAGATTTGATGATGATGGACTTTGCTATGATGCGATGAAGCAAAGCATGATGTGAGATAGCCTTGATTTAATCCAGACGGGATCATCCCAAGCATGTTGATAACTTGATGGTGCGGTTCGAGTCGGTTGATAATAGTGGGCTCGAAAGGCGCTTGGGCTAGTATGAGAATAGTCGTTGAGGAGGATAACTAGGAGGCTGAGATTTCATCGTTGTTGAAGGTTCTAGCATGCTCAAAGCAAGAGTACGTTGGGCAGATTCGATAGTCCCAAACACGGGCTGCGACGACGTGCTAGTACTCTGAGTAGTTGCGAAAATTCCTTGGCACGGGCTGCGATGACGTGCGGAGTTGTGTCTAGAACCGGGGTTGCCATTAGCCCTTGACTGACGGCTGAAAGAATGTGCCGGTCATTCAATTAACGATGGTATCAAGGCAATGATAACAATGATAGCTAGGGTCATGGATGTTTGGTTGTATTGTCACTCGGTCTCAAGAGCGATGTTTTGTGGGTGCTTATCTGATCTTGGTTTAGGCCTTGGTGGTTTGTACTTGGAAAACATCGACCTTGACTCGAGTGATAATTGATTTACTTTAATTGTCTGCTTTGCTATGTTTGTTCTGCTTAGTGTGTTTGGGGGCTATCACTGTAGAAAGAGGTGGAGTGGGATGGTTGGGTTCCTATTCCTTTGTACCCTTTATACTCTTTTGGTATGTTTGATAGTTGATTTACTGCTCACTAAGACTTTTGTCTGACTCAAGGTTTTATGTTTAACTCTTATTACCTTGGGCTGTTCATCCATGTTGGGATGGACATACTAGGTAGCAGGTGACAGGTGCTGTTCTTAGTGACTAACGTTGTTGATGACGAAGACGAGCAGGAGGCTTTTGCATATTGTTTTCTTACTATATGTACTGGGTATTCCACTGTTTGTATGATTCTCTGAGTTATGTAGTGAGGCTTGATGTATTGGCTGTTCAGATGTTTGTATCAAATTGTTATGAGCTTATATAATGAGACTTCTGTTAGAGCTTCACTATGTATACTTTCTATTGTATTTTACCCATGCGCTATGAGTCATACGATAGACTATTCTGTGTTTACCTTATCCTAACGATCATCCGTGGCTGCCTGGCACACTTTACAGCGCACTATTTCCTTGTATGGTGCGAGAGTCATGGGTGGTCATCACATTTGGTATCAGAGCTTTGGTTAATCGATTTTAGCCAACGCTCGCTGTCGTAACTACGTATGAGAGACATAATTGTAATTTTGATGGATGATTACTATATATATAATATAGTAGGTTAGAAGGATTTGAACTTCTTATGCAGTTGTTTCTCAGGATATATTAATCATTTCTTTTCGATATTAGGAATGAGTCGAAGAGGGAGACCAGCTGCTAGGGGAGGCCACGCTGTTGAGGGGGCTGCTTATTATGCTTCTATGTTCGAGGCTATGATGACTTCGATCATGAGAAGGATGCCAGCTCCGGGGCCATCGGTAGATGTTGGAGTTCAGGTTCAAGCCCCAAGACCAGTGGATTTTGCTAAGCTTTGTAAGGACTATACTGCTCTTGGAGGGAAGGTTTTCTTGGGAACAGAATCAACCATAGAAGTCCAGAGATGGATAGATGCTTGTAGAAGGATCTTTGGTGACTTGGGAATTGAGGATGTGACTAAGAGGAAGCTTGCATCAAGACAGCTTCAGGGAAGAGGTTCTGATTGGTGGAACTCTATCACCATTGATACTCCAGAGGAAGAGATCACTTGGGAGCAATTCCAAGTTAGATTTGAAGCTAAGTTCATTTCTACAGCTCAGAAATCTGTTTTGTTTAAGAAGTTTGTGGAGCTCAAGCAAGGTGGAAGACCAGTTCTTGAGTATGTTTCTGAGTTTGAAGCTTTGTCCAAGTATGCTCGGTCATATATTGAATCCCCTTATCAGAAGAATGAGAAGTTTGTGACAGGCCTGGACAGTTATCTTGGGAGGCAGTTGGTGGATCATTTGGACGATCCGTTTGAGAAGCTTGTGGAGAAGGCTCTCAGGCATGAGAATCTGTTTCCTAAGGAAGGATCTGTTGTTGTTGTGACCAAGGAGCAAGGTGGAAACAAGAAGAGGAAGCAGCAGCAACAGAAGGGTAAGAATGGTCAAAAGAAGCCGAAGGGTGAAGTGACCTGCTACAATTGCCAGCAGAAGGGCCATCTCTCCAGGGATTGTAAGAATCAGAAGGCGCCGGCGAAGTGCCACAACTGTGATAAGCCGGGGCATTTCAGGAAGAATTGTCCGGAACCGAGGAAGGACAAGCAGATTGTGCAAGCTTATGCTTTAGGGGCTATTCCATCATCTTCGAAAGCTCCTACTGCAGAAGAGAAGGGGAAGAGTGTGGTGGTTCAAGGTACTCTTTCCATTTGTGGTGTTTCAGTTAGAGTGTTGTTTGATACTGGGGCGTCGCATTCCTTTGTTTGTAGTGAACTTGTAGGCCGGTTGGGTTTGGAACCAGATATTGTTGATAGACCATTGGTTGTGACTAATCCAGTTGGGGGTTCGTCATGTTTGTGTATGATATGCCGTGGTCTAGTTGTATCGAGTCATGATTGCTCTTTTGTTTGTGATTGTTTTGTTCTGAACTTTGCGGGGTTCAGAATTATTTTGGGTATGGACTGGCTTAGGAAGTATGCGGCAAGGGTTGATTGCAAGAGGCTGGAGGTGACAGTCGAGAACGTGGAGGGTCGAAAGGTTGTGATACGATGTAAGCATGAAGAAGGCGTCTTCATGAGCTTCATGTATTCGCTGGTTGTTCCACGGGATGGACTGTCATCGGTGCCTATCGTGAATGGATTTGAGGATGTCTTTGACGAGGTCAAAGGGTTACCGCCGCATAGAGAGATCGAGTTTCGTATCGATCTAGTTGAAGGAGCCAGATCTGTTGTGATGCCGCTTAGGCGAATGGCGCCTAGGGAACAGCAAGAGTTGAAGGTGCAAGTTGATGACCTTTTACAGAAAGGATTCATTCAGCGTAGTGTGTCCGAATGGGGTGCACCAGTTGTGTTCGCAACCAAAGCGGATGGATCGTTGAGGTTGTGTGTGGACTATCGTGAGCTGAATAAAGTGACTAAGAAGAACAAGTATCCATTGCCGAGAATAGATGCCTTGTTTGATCAGCTTCACGGAGCTAAGGTGTTTTCTCAGATGGATTTGGCAACGGGATTTCACCAGTTGAGAGTGGCAAAGGATAGTGTGTCGAAGACGGCTTTTAGGACACCATCCGGTTTCTATGAGTGGCTGGTAATGCCGTTTGGATTGACCAATGCACCAGCATATTTTGTGGATCTTATGAATAGAGTGTTCAGGGATCAGTTGAACAAGTTTGTACTTGTGTTTGTGGATGATATTTTGATTTATTCCAAGACTGAAGAAGAGCACAAGACGCATTTGCGTATTGTTTTGGAAATCTTGCGAAAACATCAACTGAGGGCTAAGTTTTCGAAGTGTCACTTCTGGAAGAGTGAAGTGAGGTTCTTAGGCCATGTTATCTCTGGAAATGGAATAGCGGTCGATCCCGCTAAGGTGGCAGCAATCCAGGATTGGGTTAGACCTAAGAATGTATCTGATGTGAGAAGTTTTCTTGGATTAGCAGGATATTATCGTCGGTTTATCAAAGACTTTTCCAAGATAGCTGCACCATTAACAGGGTTGACGAAAAAGAACCAAGTGTTCAGATGGGATGCTAAGTGTGAGCAAGCTTTCGGAATCCTGAAAGAGAGATTGACAAGTGCTCCTGTTTTGGCTATTCCAAGTGGAAATGATGAGATGGTGGTTTACACCGATGCATGTGGTACTGGACTTGGAGCAGTGCTAATGCAGAAGGATAAAGTTGTTGCATATGCAAGTCGACAACTGAAGCCGCATGAAAGGAATTATCTAACTCATGATTTGGAGTTAGCGGCGATTGTATTTGCTTTGAAGATGTGGAGACATTACCTATTGGGAGTTCGATTTGAGTTGTTTACAGATCATAAGTCATTGAAGTATCTTTTCTCCCAAAAGGATTTGAATCTTCGACATTAACGATGGTTAGAGTTTTTAGCATCATATGATTTTGGTGTAGCCTATACTCCGGGAAAAGGTAACGCAGTGGCAGATGCGTTAAGTCGAAGACATGCAGGTTTGGAAGCCATGTTTTCGGAATGGAAGAGTCTTGAGTATTTGGCTGGATTTGACTTTAGGCCTAGATGTGAATTGGAACCTGAGATGTTGACAAACTTATCGATAAGACCTACTCTAGTGGAAAGAATTGGCGAGAGCCAAAAGCGAGACGATAAGCTTGTCAAGATTATCCGTGATTTGGAATCTGGATTGGACCCAGAGAAGGATAAACGATTCAAGGTCGATCAAGAGGGTTGGCTTCGGAAACAAGGACGACTGGTTGTTCCTGATATAGATGAATTGAGAAATGAAGTTTTGAAGGAAAGTCATCACTCGAAGTTGACAATTCATCCAGGTGGAAATAAGATGTATCGGGATATGAAGAGAACCTATTACTGGGAAGGTATGAAGAAGGATGTTGGAAATTTTATTTCCAAGTGTATAAACTGCCAGTTGGTAAAAGCCGAACAGAAGAAGCCAAGTGGATTGCTTCAGCCATTAGAAGTTCCTACATGGAAGTGGGAGCAAATATCGATGGATTTTATCGATGGACTACCTAGAACCAGAGCAGGAAATGAAGGGATTTGGGTCATCGTAGATCGTTTGACTAAGAGTGCAAGATTTATTCCTGTTCGATCAACTAGGACTGCATCGAAATTGGCTGAGTTGTATGTTAAGTGGATAGTTCGATTCCATGGTATTCCAAAGAGTATAGTGAGCGATCGAGACCCATTGTTCACTAGTGGATTCTGGAAGAGCTTCCAGGAAGTTTTGGGAACTGAATTGTGTTTGAATACAGCTTATCACCCCCAAACAGATGGTCAGACCGAGAGAGTCAACCGAGTTTTGGAAGATCTTCTCCGAGCATGTGTTTTGGACTTCGGAGGATCATGGGAAGATCATCTTCATTTGGTGGAATTTTCATATAATAACAGTTACCAGTCAAGTATTGGTATGGCACCATATGAGGCATTGTATGGAAGACCGTGTAACTCTCCGACATGTTGGTTGGAAACTGGAGAAAAGCTGATACTTGGGCCTGAAATGATTCGACAGACTTCAGATTGTATAGAGACCATTCAGCGACGAATGAAGGCAGCCCAAGATCGTCAGAAAAGTTATGCCGATAAGCGTCGAAAAGATTTGGAATTCGACGTAGGAGATATGGTTTTTGTGAAGATTTTTCCACTAAAGAATGTTATTCGATTCGGGAAGAAAGGAAAATTGACTCCGAGATTTGTTGGACCATTCCCGATCGTCGAGCGAATTAGAAAGCTTGCTTATAAGTTGGAGTTACCAGAAAAGATGTCGGGTGTGCACAATGTTTTTCACGTGTCGTATCTACGGAAGTATGTGCACGACCCAAATACAGTGGTAGCTGCTGATAGCTGTGAAGATTTGGAAGTTGACCCAGTTATTAGAAGACCTCGTAAGCCGCTTCGTGTTGTGGAAACTGACACGAAACAGCTTAGGAGGAAGGTAGTCAAGTTGCTCAAGGTACAATGGAGTGATGATGTTAACGACTGTACATGGGAGGAGGAAGAGAGGATGATGGCAGCTCATCCTGAACTCTTCGAGGTATGCCCTAAGGTGTCGTGACATCTCATGAATTTGTAACTTGTTCTAGTCTTAGAATTCTGCATGCTAGGCTAGTAATTGGATGCATCGTTTGTTGATTGCTATGGATGGTAGGCATGCAGAATAGTTTTGATTGCTCTTGTTTGTTTGGAATTTCGGGGGTGAAATTCCTAAGGGGGAGAGAATGTAACGACCCGTATTTTTACGGATCGAAGGATCGTAGAATTGTTGTTCGTAAGTCTTAAGTCGTAAGTCTTAAGTCGTAAGTCTTAAGTCGTAAGTCTTAAGTCGTAAGTCTTAAGTCGAAAGTCTTAAGTCGTAAGTCTTAAGTCGAAAGTCTTAAGTCGAAAGTCTTAAGTCGTAAGTCTTAAGTCGAAAGTCTTAAGTCGAAAGTCTTAAGTCGTAAGTCTTAAGTCGTAAGTCTTAAGTCGTAAGTCTTAAGTCGTAAGTCTTAAGTCGAAAGTCTTAAGTCGAAAGTCTTAAGTCGAAAGTCTTAAGTCGTAAGTCTTAAGTCGTAAGTCTTAAGTCGTAAGTCTTAAGTCGAAAGTCTTAAGTCGAAAGTCTTAAGTCGAAAGTCTTAAGTCGTAAGTCTTAAGTCGTAAGTCTTAAGTCGAAAGTCTTAAGTCGAAAGTCTTAAGTCGTAAGTCTTAAGTCGTAAGTCTTAAGTCGTAAGACTTAAAGTCTTAAGTCGTAAGTCTTAAGTCGTAAGTCTTAAGTCGTAAGTCTTAAGTCGAAAGTCTTAAGTCGTAAGTCGTAAGTCTTAAGTCGTAAGTCTTAAGTCGTAAGTCTTAAGTCGTAAGTCTTAAGTCCTAAGTCGTGGGTCTTGATGAGTCGTGACCGACTTAAGGGGGCATACAAGTTAAGGATTTCAGCCTATAGATAGGAGTGCCTATGTTCATTTTTGGAATCCGGATTTTGAAGCGACGAAGTGCTGCCATTTTGAGAGCTCGACTACAACACTTCTTCACTTCTTTTCTCCACTTTAATCTTGTGCTTCCATTCATCTAGATTGAAGATCAAATCGAAGATCCAAGAGTCAAAGTTGAAGGTCTACATCCATCGAAGAGAAATTTCATCGTTTGAAGGGAAATCTTGTCGGATCAAGCTAGATCCTTTGCTGTCCAGATCTGAAGTTGTTATCTTTTGAGGTGTTTAGGTGATTCGGTGAGTGGTAGTTATCTCTCACACGGACCCAAAGGAGTATATTGGATCGGTGGCTTGTTTATGTGTTAAAGATAGAGATTTCTTGCATTTTCCTTAAGTCTGCATGTAGATCCATTGTTTATTCATCAAGTTTTTGAGATATTTGCTTATAATTCATATTTGTTAGATATGGATATTTTAATTACGAAATTGCCATTCTTGTATAATTGCTTATTAGATCTTGTTTGAATGTTTGACTGCTTGGATTAATGATTGATTTGATTGATAGATTGTTGCAAATTAGCTAATAGTTGATTTGGACAAGTTGGTCGAAGATGATTCAAAAGCTAAGTGGAGAGGCTCTTGAGTGGTGAAAGTAGCTTGTTGCATATGAAGAGGATGTTAAAGTTCATATGGATAGATTCGATGATGATGGACTTTGCTATGATGCGATGAAGCAAAGCATGATGTGAGATAGCCTTGATTTAATCCAGATGGGATCATCCCAAGCATGTTGATAACTCGATGGTGCGGTTCGAGTTGGTTGATAATGGTGGGCTCGAAAGGCGCTTGTGCTAGTATGAGAATAGTTGTTGAGGAGGATAACTAGGAGGCTGAGATTTCATCGTTGTTGAAGGTTCTAGCATGCTCAAAGCAAGAGTACGTTGGGCAGATTCGATAGTTCCAAACACGGGCTGCGACGACGTGCTAGTACTCTGGGTAGTTGCGAAAATTCCTAGGCATGGGCTGCGATGATGTGCGGAGTTGTGTCTAGAACCGGGGTTGCCATTAGCCCTTGACTGACGGCTGAAAGAATGTGCCGGTCATTCAATTAACGATGGTATCAAGGCAATGATAACAATGATAGCTAGGGTCATGGATGTTTGGTTGTATTGTCACTCGGTCTCAAGAGCGATGTTTTGTGGGTGCTTATCTGATCTTGGTTTAGGCCTTGGTGGTTTGTACTTGGAAAACATCGACCTTGACTCGAGTGATAATTGATTTACTTTAATTGTCTGCTTTGCTATGTTTGTTCTGCTTAGTGTGTTTGGGGGCTATCACTGTAGAAAGAGGTGGAGTGGGATGGTTGGGTTCCTATTCCTTTGTACCCTTTATACTCTTTTGGTATGTTTGATAGTTGATTTACTGCTCACTAAGACTTTTGTCTGACTCAAGGTTTTATGTTTAACTCTTATTACCTTGGGTTGTTCATCCATGTTGGGATGGACATACTAGGTAGTAGGTGACAGGTGCTGTTCTTAGTGACTAACGTTGTTGATGACGAAGACGAGCAGGAGGCTTTTGCATATTGTTTTCTTACTATATGTACTGGGTATTCCGCTGTTTGTATGATTCTCTGAGTGTTATGTAGTGAGGCTTGATGTATTGGCTGTTCAGATGTTTGTATCAAATTGTTATGAGCTTATATGATGAGACTTCTGTTAGAGCTTCACTATGTATACTTTCTATTGTATTTTACCCATGCGCTATGAGTCATACGATAGACTATTCTGTGTTTACCTTATCCTAACGATCATCCGTGGCTGCCTGGCACACTTTACAGCGCACTATTTCCTTGTATGGTGCGGGAGTCATGGGTGGTCATCACAGAAGGGGTCAAAGTCTAGTGAAGTACTTGATTTGGAAGTGGAATTCACTCAAGCTTGTTGTTGACGACAGTCGAGAGACAACATATGGGACTCGGGAATCTAAAGAGAGGTTGAGATGTTAGCAAGAGTCTGGGAGAAGACGAGTTCGTAAGGGTCTTAGAGCAGAGGTAAAAAGTAAAAGGGAGAAAGAGGAGAAGTGTTGGCTTTTATATTAGGAAAGAAAGAAGGTGAACAGACAGTGACCGGTGGAACCGGTCAAAGCATCTCGATGGTTCGACATTCAAGACTTGGTCAGCATTCGAGCCTCGTTCGGCATTCCGGAGATCGTAAGAAATCACTATCGTGAAGACATAACATAGGTTTATAGAAAAACACGGAGTGCTCAGGGTTCAAAGCGCATCATGTTCGTCCACACGATAGACTTTGGGGGGCAAATGTTACCCAGTTGTTTGATCATGTAAAAAAGGCTCGGCATAGATGTCTTGGTCAGCACAGGCTTCGTTCGGCACACCTCCCCGCGCTCGGCATGAAGCCTCGTTCGGCATAGAAGGGTCGCTCGGCATAGAAGAGTCGCTCAGCAAGAAGCCTCGTTCAGCATAGAAGGGTTGGTCAGCACAATGCCTTGTTCGACATAGAAGGGTCGCTCGCATGAAGCCTCACTCGGCATAGAAGGGTCGATCGGCACAATGCCTCGTTCGGTATAAATGAGTCGCTCGGCATAAGGCCTCGCTCGGCACAAGGCCTCGCTCGGCATAAGGCCTCGCTTGGCACAGATGAATCGTTTGGCACAGGCCTCGTTCAACCACCATCCCTCGTTCGACACAAGAGCCTCGCTCGCCCAAAGTACCTCAGTCGGCATGACACCTCGTTCGGCATATGAGTGCAGTTCGACACGCATCCCTCGCTCGGCATACGAATGCCGTTCGGCCTGGATGTGTGGCTCGGCATACAGATGCCGTTCAGCATGGTGACCTCCCTCTGCATTCTCTATTCGACCAACCTCGCTCGGCAATTGCCGTTTGGCATCTCTGGCTCGGTGCACAGAAGCTACTTACCACGGGCCGAGGTACCTTGTTCCTAGGCCCATGAGGGAAGTCCAACCCATCTTCGTCTATAAATAAAAGGGCGAGGGCATAATGAAAGGGACCTTATTTCGAGAACACCGGGAGACTCTGCTGCATTCAAGACTCAACCTTTTTCACTTAGCACTTGTATTCAAGCCATTATTGTACGGATTGTATCTGTATTCAATCATTCATGAAAGCAATAAAGTTCAAAACTTAAAGTGGACGTAGGCAGTTGCGCTGAACCACTATAAATCCAATGTTCTTGTTTTTGCAATTAATTTAGCATAGAGTTCTTTGTTTTAATTTACTTTCTTCATTAATCTCTATACACAATCTTTCTCTAGGGTGTTAGTGACCAATTCTGGTGCTAACAAATTATAAAATGGAAAATAAATTGTTCGATTGGTTCAAATATTGACAAACCCTATAATGTTTATACAATGTCAATCATAAAGGAAACAAGCCGGAATGGAAATGGGTAGCTAACAAAAATCAAAGGTGAGTAAATCTCACTTAAGTCAGATTATTGGTAAAATTTTAATAGTTAAAATACAAATGTTTGGTTGAATGATTGAATTGACTGGATTTGATATTACATATAGTAGTATATATATAATGGAGTGATTGATTTCCCGCATTATATAGCGGATGAGACCCTATGCGCCCCGCATAATAGGGGATGACCCCACATACCGCTATATTCCACCTCGAAGTGGAATGTGTATTTTATATTGTGCTAACATCTATGGATGTAGGAAAACAGGTTGGAGGGACCCAACTGGATTCCTTAAAACGTTGAATTTATTTTATAATTAGCGACGGGATTTATGTGATAATCTGTGATGATTATATTAGTAATGGAAATTGTGGAATGCTATGGTTTGGCTGATTATATTTGAATACTTTGAAGATATGAAATATATAAAAGATTTGATTTTGAAAGAGATATAAGAGAGAGATATTAAGTAAAATAATTTTTGATAAATAAAAAAAATGAATTCGGGTAGAATAAAGGTTTGATTTTAAATCCTATTAAATAAATGTTGAACATGGAAAAGAAAAATATAGAGATTTTAAATAAATAAAATTAAGGAAATTTGGAGACTTAAGTGGTATTGCTTAAGAATTAAAGGATTTTATTTTGAATTTTAAGATTTAAAATGATTGGGAAGTATTAAAAGGGAGAATTTTGAATAAAGAATGAAATGGATATTTTCAGTTTAAAATAAGATTTTGAATCATCAATAAAGAAGCGTGTTTGGAGTTAATAGATTTTGAAATAAATTCGGATAAGTAAAGGAATAATTTTTAAATGGAGTAAATTTTGGAAATTGATTTAGTGTTTGAAAATATGTTTTAAAAGGGGAATGAGATTATGGAATTCATAAACGGGGTTTATAAATAAAGTGGAATATTTATCAGAAGATAATTTTGATGTATAAATTTAGGATGGAAATTTTTTAAAGGAATGGGCAATTTGTTTTAAAAATAAATAGTGATTTATTATTAAAGGTGTGAAAGGAAAGTGTATTTCCTTGAAAAGCCAAGTACGTTTTCAAAGCAGATTTTAAGTATAAGATAAAAGTTTTAAAGTTGTTTAAAAAGAATGTTATTTGAGAAATTATTATTTAAGTCGTTTAAAATTTCAAAGATAAATATTTATTAAATTAGTTATAGTAGTAATTATCTTAAAGGTTAAATTGGTATTATGATTTAAAAAGCTAATTATTAATATTTATATTTTATAAAGTAGTTTTATTTTAAAGATAGTTGGCTAAATTTTTTATTTGAAAAACATGTAAAGAATTTTATAACTTTTATTTTAAGATTTGTTTTGGCTTAAAAATTTTACATGAGAATTTTTTTTATAAAATTCATAACTAGTACTTTAAATAAAGTGTTTAAAATAATATTATTTCAAGCGTTTTAAAGCGTGTATATATATTTTGGATTAATTGATTTAAATTATTTTAAAAATCTAAAATATTAAGGCTTGGCGATTTTCAGTCGAAATAAAACAATTGGGTGGGAATTTTCTTCCGAGAGAGAAAGGTGATTTGAAAACTATTTTTCAAAGGGTTGAAGAATGGAAATATATCTTGCAAAGATATTTTGAGATTAATAAATAATCTGGAAAATTATTTAATCTGATGATTGTTGGTGAATGTTATTTGATATTTAAATAACCGACTATCAATATTAGCCAATGCGCTGATCGTTTCGAAGAGACCAGGATCGGGATTATTTCTCGAAAATCACTTCGATCCGGTTTGAACGTTTTCATATGGAAGACAAGAGCTTAGAGTCCAAGATGAAGCAGTGAAGTGCAAGGGCTAATCACTCTAATCCCTAGGGTGACTCCGAAATGGATGTAGTAGGAATAGTGCCTTCGGTTCCGTTCGGACCTGGAACGAACTTGTATGGATGAATGCTTTCAGAACATCGTCAGGAGGACGATGAGCATTCTAAGTGAATGTGTGCTAAAAAGGTAATGCATAGCCTCGAGCCTCACCAACCTAGAATGAGTTAAACAGGGAAAGTGCACACAAGGCTAAGTGGCTAGCAACCAATTAGGGTAAGGTCATCCCTGTCTAGAGGTCCCTTTATTTCGGCTGTGTGGGCGGTTCTGATCCCAACCATGGGGTGATCTTATTCGTACTATCTGGTAAGGGGTAGCTTCGGTCTTGTGATGCAGGGGATCAGGGTGGATCCTTGGTACTCTGATCAAGACCAGGTACTGTGACGGGCGGTAACCCAATAGCCCTACCATTGTATGGAATCCAATCTCCAATAAGCGCCTGTACGGTTTTGATTGTGCCCAACTATGCTGAAACGTGAGATGCAAGCATTTCAGCTAGATTCTATTTTACTTTCTATAGACACTATTATAATATCATAAGAATTTGATAAAAATGTTTTGGTTATTGTAAGGTAAAGATCCGGCATGTTTATTTGTGTCGTGGTCTTACGAGATACCTTTGATGTTTAAAGGATTTCTGAAACTTAAATAAATCCAATTGAGTGTATATTCTCACACTGCTTTTCCAGACTGACTCGGGTGTTATTTAACTATAATGCATGGGTTATAGTGAGTATTATAGAATAAAGGAAAGGATGCTGTGGAGCTCAAAAGACGAGTTGGATGACGAGGCTCACGTAGATTATATATTCTGCTGTGCAGTGGAAGCTATATAATCAGCTTTTGTGAGCACATGTTAATATAACGGTCCAATAATTATTTTGATATTTGTGTACTCTGATGATGTAATGTATGAAACAAATACAGTTTCTTTTGTGTAAAGATCAGTTATTATCTATTATATTTTATTCCACTGTGATGGAAAGATTCTGTTGTTGTTTTTTCTCTCCTTCTACCTCCTTCTTCTTTAACCCTAACGGTCCTTTTTTTTGGGCATACGATTGTTCGGCATTTAATACAGTGGATGTATTGATGTCGATTTTCGAACGTCAAAAAATCAGGTCGTTACAGGTAGACACTTGGCATCTTCAAGTCTTTTGGAGTTTGGCATCCCTAATCACTTATCAAAGTTGACCATTCTTCATTAATTTTAAAGCTCATTATTGGCAATATTTCTTCATATAAGCTAGATATCATCTATTTTTTCTAGATGCTCGACAACATTTACTATTGTAGAGGCTTAATTAACAGTTATTGCAGCAAACGTTCACCATCTCCTAGCAATTTGACATCCTCCTTTAATGTTAAATGTTCAGTATCCCCTTTTTTGTTACATGCTTGGCAACGTTTTGTGTTTTAGTGAATCGACATCCCTTCTGTCAGTGTAGAAGCTTGCCGTTCTACCTATATGCTCTGAACATTTTAGAAGCGTCCATCCTCATTCCTTTATAAGCTCGAGATGTCTTCTATTTCGAAAACTTCTGTGTAAGTTTAAAACTAATTCTACATTTTTATAGGCTCGATACTATTTCTTGTGACTATACAAACTTGATTTCTTTTCTAATTTCAAGTTTGATAACCATTATAGCTGGGAAAATCCAATTATTCACTGGTTCCTTAAGCTATTTAACTATTGACTAGGAGCTTGATAACTACTTTTTTATTATATGCTTGATATCTCCTTGTGGTTGCTAAAGGCTTGCTACATCAGAAGCTCAATATATAATCATAGATTTATTGACTCATCATGCATTTATAGGCTTGATATGTTTTCTTTAGAGGTTAGATATATCATTGACTTGAAAGCTTTATATATCACCATGAATCTATTTGCTTGATACCTACTTTTTTCCAATGCTCCAATATCTTTCTATGGACTTAGACGCTTATTTTCCCTTGATGATTTCCTAAACATATTTAATGACTAAAAATATATGGATGACAAATGCCTATATTTATGTGGCTGTTAAGATCAAAGTCAATATCTATTGTATTAACAGTTATTGGATAACCATGGAATGGCTTGCTCAATAGTTTTCCATTGGTTAACATAACTTAGGTCAAACTGAAAATATCTATGTGAAAAAATTACACAGTTCTCTTGACTTGAGAATACTATTGATCTTTAATGTAAAACCTCTGCTTTAATTATAGTTAAATCATGGTACAACGTCCATCGAACGACTATAGTTTGGTCAAGTGAAAACATTGGAAGTGAAATACTATTCAAGAGAGGATTTGTCTTCTCTGTTATATAAGGTTCGTATCAAGGTCAACTGAAGTCAACTCAAAGTCAAATCTCTAAATAGTGCATTTCATTTAATGATAATTGTTATTATTGAGCCAAGGATGTTGTGTTTGGACTATAAAGTTGAATATAGACGATATTGGAATTTGGATCATTACCAAATTCCATAAGTCCAAAGTGACATAGTTTTAACGAACATAATTGGTGTAAATAATAGTCACTACTATGTAATGCCTAACAAATTAAAATTGGATTTTACCGAAACCAAGTAAGCAATAAATTTGGCCAAAATATCACGCCATTTACCAAGTGATGTGTGAAAACTAGTATTCGAATAGTTCGATATTAGTCGTCGACCAAATTTACACTTGAAGGGTCACACAACTGAAACGAATGGTTTGCAAAATTGATTTTAAGGCTAATTAAACACTAGCGTGGGGGGGGGGGAGGGGGTGGAATAATGTTTTCTGACTTTTGTAAATCTTTTTAAAATTGTTTTAAGTTAAGTATTAAATCTCAAACTAACAACACAATATTATATTATTAAACAGCCACAGATGTTATCATAGATAAAATAAAAGCAGTAAAGCAAAGTAAAGAGTTAGAGAGATGATACCAGAGCTTTTATGCTGGTTTGGATTTCTTCTACATCCAGTCCCGCACAATTGCTTGTACATATTTCTTTTAAAATGATAATCTTTAAATGGACAAAAGGATAACCTAATTACAATCTCGATTCCGAGGCTACGAGACACACACCCTCCTAATTTTCCAGGCTCAGGGTACACCCGCTTGATTTGGATGGGCTACAAGTACACCTACTTAATTTGGATGGACTACAAGCATACCCAAGCAAATACAAATAGAGTCTGATGGTTTTTATAAAGACAATTTCTTGAACTTTGGATATAATAGATCCTATAGCCTCTTGGAAAACACTCTGATTTTTGATTTGAGAGAGAGAGATGATTCTAATATAGTAAGAAAGTAGTAATGAATCAACACAATGAAGTTTGAATTGATTCTATATGATTTTGAAGAGAATTTCGTATATTTTTAATGGGGTTTCAAGCGAGTAAGAGGAGGGAAGCAAATAGGCTAATAACTGCTAAAATTCTTTTGAATTCCCCTTTATATAGTGTATGAACAGATGTGTCCGTTTGTGAAGAGTTACGACAAATAAACACTTCTTTTCGAAATATGAAAAATCATTTGGCGGCTTGTATGTCGATATGTCATTTGGGCGTATGTCGACATATGCTTCTAAAAATTGAAAACACATTTCTTTTAAAATGTTTTGAAAACACTATACTTTGTAAAATAAGTTAATACTTTTTAAATCATTTTAAACATACTTTATAAACATTTTTATCCTTGAAAACTTTTATGAAATATTTTAAATATAGTTTGAAAACATATTTTTTTTAAAAATATAAAAGATAGAAATAAGAAATAGAGATCAAAGATTGCTACTAGGGACTTTACCAATATACTATGACTCTATATTCTATTATATATAGTCTTGAGATCTTCATATCTTGGTCTTTGTACTCATGAGTTTTCATGTCCATTTCTTGAGTCTTTTATACTGTACAGTCTTTGGTTCAGCACCTTTATAATATCTTGCACTATATACTATGTAACTTTGAAAAATATTAGTATCTACATTTTATATGGATGTATATTATTGTTATCAAGGTTGTTATCATCAAAATCAATAACTAAGGTATTAACAATCTCCTCCTTTTTGATGATGATAACCATTAAATATTTCTATACATAAAGTATGAAATGACTCTCCCTGAGTTAGTTATATCCCTCTGAATATATGCATATGTATATTTTATATTTTTAGCCCTCTTTATCATCAACAAAAATGAGTGAAAAATAAAAACTCCCCCTAAATCAAACACTTAAAATTATAGAGTCAAAATCAGTACAAAAGAATGTTTAAAGCATATTAAACATAATATGGTATGAAATGATAATGATATATGGAGACTTATAAATCTTCTTGGATTTTTTTCTTCCGGAAGTAGCATACTCATATAGGTAGCAATGGCTTCTTTTTAATTAAAAAAATCCTTAGGTTCTCTTAGAGAGCCTTATGATTTTAGGAGTTTGACTTGAGAAGGCCATTCTTTAGATTTTAAGGAGATAAGAGAATGAAGAGATATTCGAAATTTAAATAAAGTGAGTAATTTTAGTGGATAGAAATAGGACAAACTAATAGAGGGAGAACTAATATTTTAGTCTTAAAAAGTTGCTATTTCAGTTTTTGAAAAAAATGCGAAAGAGAGAGAAATTCAAAATTTGAATTTGGAAAGAAACTTCAAAATTCTGGCATGTATGTTGACATATGGTCAGTATGTTGACATATAGCCTAAAAAATTCGAATACACACATTTATATTCATCCAGTATTATTATTAATTAATCTATATGCTATTCCTAAAAACACACAAAACAAAAAAAGGGAAATAAAAATTAAATGTAAAAAGTATTGCTTTTTTCTTCTTTTCTTTGATCTGTTTCGATTAATCAACTATTGCCATGAAACACATGTTTGCATCCCCGATATCCAGGTTCATTATCGCTTAAGGAAGTATCTGAATCATCCAATGTTGCTGTATAAGCCCTCTTTCTTTTTCTAGATGAATCGATAATTGGTGAGATCTTTAATTTACTCGGATGCAAAAATTTCTTTGTAGATGATAGAGTTCATTGTAGTATAAAATTTAATTATAGTTCCAGTTCCAGGAGTCCTATTTTTAGGTCTTCGAAAGTTCTTCATATTTATATTCTCTAGGAGCTTTCTGAAATTTCTAGCCATGAAAGAAATTTCTTCATCATTGTCATCATCTGAATCCTTCGTTTCTCATCTTCTCTGCAATTATGCTTCGCAGGACACTAAATTGCCTATTGACACTTCAATTTTCAGAGTACTAATATCATTAACCTCTTCTATTGCTCGTGCCTTTTGAACCCATTCTAAGGAGAGTGAATTGAAGATTTTTCTACTTTGGTCCTTTTTAGAAAAGTTTTTTACCTAATGCTAATAATGAATGCACTATGAATTGAAATCTACAGTTTATGTCAGAAATTGACTCACTTGGATTCTTTTTAAACATTTGAAACTGTTTAATTAGCATGAAAATTTTGGTTTATTTAACTTTACTAGCGCACTCATGCGTAACTTGTAGTGTTCTTCAAATTTCATATGTAGACTTACAAATGGAAACTCTATTGAATACAGTTTTATCTAGTGAACAAAATAAAATATTCATGGCTTTAGAATTATTCCATGCAAGTGTCTTTGATCAGTAGTCCATTGTGCAAAATTAGTTTGGGTTTAGTGTACTCATTTTATATAAATTTCAAATATCTAAACCATTAGACTGTAAATAAATCTTCATCCTACATGACCAATAAGTATAATTACTGCCATTAAAAAGTAGAGTTTTAGCAGTAGATTGTCCTTCGACAAAATTGTTACCAAATGTACTAAAATTGTTGCTAGCCATTAAAACTTTTCAAAAATCAAATTATAATTTTTTGAAAACCTAATGCTCCGATACCAAATGTGGGTTACAGAATTATGGATCTTAAGGCTAATCAAGCATTAGAGAGAGAATGAATAGTGTTTTCTAACTTTTGTGCATCATTTTAAAATTCTTTCAAGTTAAGTATTAAATCTCAATTTATGGACATAGAATTTTACTATTAAATAGTCACAGATGAAATCGCAGATAAAAATAAAAGCAGTAAAGCAAAGTAAAGAGTTAGAGAAATGACACCATGGATTTTATACTAGTTCAGATTTCTCCTACATTCAGTCCTATACAATTGCTTGTATATTTTTTTTCATATGTCAACCTCTAACGGGCGGAAGTAAAACCCCATTGCATTCTCAATTCCGAGGCTACGAGACACACCCTCTTGATTTTCCAGGCTCAAGGTACACACACTTGATATAGACGGGCTATAAGCACATTCACTTAGATTTCCGGCTACTATGCATGCCAACTTGATTTGAATGGTCTATAAGCACACCCAAACATATATAAATAGAGTTTGATGGTTTTTCCAAAGACAATTTCTTGAAATTTGGATATAATGGATCTTATAGCCTCTTGGACAACACTTTGATCTTTGATTTGAGAGAGAGATGATTTCAAAACAGTAAGAAAGTAGAAGTGATGTACCGCCCGAAATTTTGTCGATTGATTTTTAATATTCAATTGGTTTCAAATATTGAAATAATTTGGTTTTTAAGTTAAATACTCTGAATTCAAATATTGAGATTATTTAAGTATTTGAATTGCGAACTTAATATTTGAATAGTGATTTAAATATTGGGATGTTTAAAATGAATATTAATTAGATTGATTTAGTGGTTTCATTTGACTTCTTTTAATTAATAAATAATAATTGTGAGTTTCTTTTGTAAATTTATTAACAATAATAAATGGTTCAAATAAATAACAAGAAAATTTATTTTTATTATAGTGACTCAACTTTTATGGATGTGTTATTAATTTAATTTATTTGATTTTTCCTAATTTTTAACTTGAAAGTTATTCAAATTATCGTTTGATAATTTTTTCGCAAACGACATTGTCTTTATGATTTTACATAATCAGTAAACTAGTATATATTATTATTGTTTTGAGGTCGCGTCAGTGTTTTGAGCGCGATCGTATTTTATTTGTCATTCATGGTTCATATACAAACAAGAATCTGTATAGTGAGATGTCAAAATTTGCAAATTATATTCATACTCAACCCTTAAGCAAAATCATTCACATGTTCTCTCATATTTCTTTTACTATTACATCAAAAACAAAGAAAAGCTCATATCTACTTCCTTTAAAAATCTCAAAAAATTGAAATAAAAATGTAAAAAATAGAAAGGATGCGTCTTTGGGTTTGTGGTGGGTAGATCTATGCATGGGCATTTGGAAGGTCCGGTAGTGTTTGTAATAACCCGCATATTTTACCATTAAATATTTAAATGTTTTATTAAATATAGCATCGTTAGTTGGATTAAATTATGAAATGTGAATTTTTGTAAATAGTTGAATCCAGACCCGAAACCACTTTCATTGAGTTCAAAACGGCGTCTATAACATGTTCAAGTATAAACATTGCTATGTTTGGAGTTGATTAAGATTTTGATATTTTCATTTGGGTTTTGGGTTGTGCTCTAGCCCCTTAACCCAATAAAGAACCCAAAGCTTCTACCATATACCTCCCACTCCACTCCTCTTCGTTCATTCCATTTCTAATTTCCTAATACACTCAAGCCCTAGGAAAAATGGTGGGAAGAGGAAACTAAATTCCTAAGCCCTAGTTCTCTTAGGAAATTCAAATTCAAGTTCCAAAATCAAGGAGAAGCTTAGGTAAGCATTCTCTTCATTTTCTCCATCTCAATTCCTCTTCAATTCTTGATTTTTTCCTATAACCTAACTTAGGAAAAACTTTGCATCTGATAATAGACTGAAGATTCTAGAGGTGTAGTAAAGTGGAATTGGTCTAAGCTTGTTTTGTAGCTTCTCATTTCTTTTTTTTGAATTTAAAGGTGAGTTCATGAACTCACATCTATGTCTATAGCTTTCATTGTTGTTAGGTATGAATTCTTAACATTTATTTCGTGTTCAATTGCTTTTGATTTGAATCGGTTTAGTGAATTTCCCAATTTTGGTATTTTGAAATCAAAATCTGTAAAGATCCTATCTTGAATGTTTGGAAATGTTTTTTAGGGTGTATGGATGAGCCTATAGAGCTGGGTTATCACTTGACATAAATCCCTAGCCTCCATCACTTGTCCGATCGCCTTCGAATTAATTTGGCCATCATTAACCTAGGCAAATTCTACCTAGGCCCAAGCAACCAGAGTCTGGTTGAGGTTTCTGAAGAAAAAAAAATAACGAACAAAAAAAAGTGGCAGAGCCTAGGGTCAGACATCTGGCCAAAACAACCAAACGTCCAGTCCTGTTAAATTTTGCCTATTTACATATTTTTGAGTGGATTTCCAGTTTCTATCGATCTTCGATGATCCGAATAGCTATTGTCAATCAATACCGACTTTGATTACTTCTTTTCTGGATTTTTGGTGTTTCCATTTGATATCGACTTCCATGGTTTTGTTTCAAGTTATTGAAATGTGGATTTTTGGTGATAGATTATTTTTACAATCGTTTCTATGGTTTGTCACTTTAAAATACAAAGGTTTTTGTACTAGTAGTAAATACTCAAACTCTTTAACAAAAAATGATTTCAACATTACTTTTAATACAAAGCTTGTTTTAAAAACCGTTTTCCAATCTATTAGTATATAAAAACCTTTACCTCAATCGTATGAGAAATCCAATTTAATGACTTAGCAAAACAAGTAGTATGAAATGCTTGCGTTTACTTCGTCAGTTAATTCTTGGACTCGTTCGATTGAAATCTCATGACAATCTTCGAGTGGGAATCTACAATTTGTTCGTAAATATTTAAGTTAAGCCAGTGATTATGGGACATGAAGCTAAACTCATTTATTTACTAGCTTAGTGTAATTTACACTTCTTTTTGATCAATGACGATCATTTTGTGACAATTTTCGAGTGGAAATCTACAATTTGTTCGTAAATATTAAAATTAAGCCAGTGGTTATAGGACATGAAGCTAAACTCGTTTATTTACTAGCTTGGTGTAATTTACGCTTATTATATGGAGCTTCGGCTCAATTTGGTAGGGTAGCAACCCATGGTCTTTTGACCGACCGAGAGCAATCGGCTCAATGGGTTGAGCATGAGGCGTATCTTTTAGGGTGTGTTGATGTTCGGCTCATTCTTCCCCGGGGGGGCTATACCCCATATTTTTATGGGTGAGCATGAGGCGTATCTTTTAGGGTGCGTCAATGTTCAAATCATTCGTAGCGTGGGGGACTATACTCCGTTGAGTTTGTGCATTAGGCGTATCTTTTAGGGCGCATCGGTGTTCGGCTCATTCGTCCACGTAGGGGACTGTACCTTGTATTTTTATGGGTTAGCGACCCATGGGATAGCGTCCCGTTTGTGATATAAGTGTTGGTGAGTTTTGACGCTCCTGTTTACTATAGGCCTCCCCTTTTTATGTTTTCTAGAATTTCAGTTATGGATTTTTGGAATTTGCGTTTCACCATTTTTTGCGATTTGCATTGATATGATTTGTCAATATTTGAGGTTTGGTAAATAAGCTAAAGAATATGATATTCTTTTTGGGTATTTGAGGAGACTTGAGATATTGTATGATTTTCATTGTTATCAAATATATACTAGTCACCGTATGGCATTATTTTTATCATATTTTTTTTTCATATCTCTTATACTATTTCATCTTACATGATAATTTTAGCTAGACTGATCCGTTTATTATAATTTTTTCTTAAATAATACTTGGGTCCGACTGAGGTGCTTCAGGTGCTTCCACTTGACTTCTTAGCAAGGACTAGCTACTGACTTTTGGCTAATTACTTTAGCTTAGTAGTTTTTGTTTTTATACATTCGAGATAGCGACTCCTTGACGTATACTTATTTGTTTGTCTAGCACTTGTACCTATTCTTTTGTGTTGTACGGGTTCTTGTATGACCACTTTTTTGATGTACACATCTATGTGTTATATTCATCTCTGCTTCTGCCTTAGCGATATGAATATCTATGACTAATTTTGTGTTATGCTTACTTTATATTTGTTTTTGAAGGCCACATTACCACTTTGTAGTAGCTTTGAGTTTGTATTTGATATGTCAGATTTCCTCTAGAAATGAAACGCATGACATACTATCTGGCATATGGGTACTCGCACAAAGCAATTACACAGATGGTCGCTCCTTAATTGCCTTATTCTTCGTGCTAGTTGGTGGCATTACTCCATAGTGTTATTGGCTCGTGTGGTTATAGAGGTGGGGCATCACAACTTGGTACCAGAGCCAAACTTTGGAACAATATAGAATATTATGACAAGAATCATTGTCCTAAGACTCTCTTAGGAATCGTGCCTTAGGATTTAATCCGAGTCTTAGGACCTGTTCTATGCTATTTTCTTTTATGATTCTTTATTTTATTAATCAAGCTTATTTGAATTCATTCTAAGAATAACTTTTTTCCTCTTCGTTCTTTCTTTTTTTCTTAAAGAAGAAGAGAGGGTTAGACCTAGCAGTCCTAGCGTTGATCAATCCAGTGGTCCTCCTCTGGATGGCGTATTCATGTCCAGCCAACAACTTTTGGATCTTGTAAATAATCAAAGGTTTATTTGTGCTTTGATTAAGAACCCTAAAGAGGTTTTACCTTTGAAAGTAGAAATACCTTTCGACCAGGTTATAGATATCACTCTTCGACTTAAAGAGACCGATAAAGAAAGTGACAGCGATGTTGGAGCTGCCAAGAGGAGCCTCAATAACAACAAGAAGAGGAATATTAAGCTCAAAAGCCCTAATCCCAACAATAAAATGAAGAAAGAAACTTCGGTAGCATAAACTCCTACCCCTTAATCGTGGAGTATGCTATAATTGTAGCTCTAAGAACCATTATGCAAATAGGTGTCCAAGACCTAATTTTCTTGCCGTTATTGCACAATTTTGGGTCATCATATATCTACATGTCCCAAATTTCAATGCAAGAAAAAGGGAAAGCTGAATGTTGTGCAAGCCTCTAGTAACCCTTCTCTTAGTCAAGGTATTTCTCATTCAGTCCTTGATGTCATTATTTTGTTTCGTGATTATCCTATTTGAATTCTTTTTGATACGGGTGCACCTTTATATTAAAAGTACTTGTTGATACTTTTTCTTTAAATATTACGGGCGTGATGACTTTATTAAGAATTGCGAATCCGCAACACTTAGTTTATTTCGTATGGATGTTGAAATTATTCTATGTGATTATGCTTTTTGTGCTGATTTGCATGTTATGCGTTACTTAAGTTTCAGAATGATTTTGGGAATGGATTGGCTTAATCGATATGAAGCCCACATTCTATGTCCCGAGAGGACTGTCCATCTTTGACATCCCCAATCTGTTAAGCAGATTTCTATTGTTCTTAATGATTTCGATTCTAATTCGGTGGCATCATTTTATTCTTTAAACCTACATGATGAGGAAGATGTTAATTCCTCATTCATGTAATTTATGAATTTTTGGATATCTTTGAGCCTGTCTTAGGACTACCATTTAAGAGATCAATTGAGTGGTGCTATGGTCTTTTCAGCTCGACCTTGCCACCGGTTTTCATCATCTATGAGTTGCGGAGGATAGCATTCCACTTGCCGTCCACACTCGTTATGATTCTTATGAGTGGCTCATTATGCCATTAAGTTTGACGAACCCTCTAGCTTATTTCATCCATCTTACGAATCAAGTATCCTACGAATATCTCGATGAGTCCGTCCTTGTATTCATTAATTATGGGTGAAAAAAACAATTTAAAATTGCAAAATTTTCCAATAAGATATGTTTATAAGTATAATTTGATTCTGTTATTAAGACAAACTAAGAATATTTGTAAATTTTATAAGAGGCATGTTTGTCATATAAAAGATGATTTTGTGTTTGATTATCCATTCAATGCTTTATGAATTTTGGTCCATGCGCCTGATCAACATCATCGATAGGAGTCCCCTAAACGTTATGATGAGACAGCCAAACACAGTTTATTGACTTGTAATACGTAAATATTTCTAAAAAGATGATTACATAAAGTTAATTATAATTTTGAATGTCTTAGGTTTTCGGAAAAGAGGGTCATGAAATAAATGATTTAGCATAGAAGCTGCTTTTCAAAAATTAAAAGAACTTTTTTTCGATGGTCCTATTCTTGTGATTCCTGGAGGGAACCAAGACTTCATTGTTTGTGCTGATGTTAGTCGTATTGGTTTGGGTGGCGTTCTCATGCAAAAAGGGAACGTGTTATCGCTTATGCTACTAGACAATTAAAGCCTGTCGAGACTAGATATACCACTCATGATTTAGAGCTCGCAACCATTGTTTTCATTCTTAGAATTTGGCATCAATATATTTTGGAAGAGAAATTTATTCTCTACACTGATTATAAATCTTTGAAGTATTTATTTTCTCAAAAGGAACTTAATTTGCATCAACAACATTGGCTCGAATTCCTTGCATCTTATGATCTTGATATTCTCTACACCCCCGGAAAGGGAAATCGTGTTGTCAATGCCCTTAGTCGAAAGCAACAAGCAGTTGTTTCCATGATGATATATGGAATGATCTCGAGACTTTGTCTACTTATGAGATTCGAGATCGTGAATCCGATTCGTGATCATCTCTTGTTTTATGTAGGCATGAGTCCTTCTCTTTTAGACCGCATCCTTGAAGCTCAAAAGCAAGATCTTGAATTGGCTCAGCTTAGCCAAAGTTGTGGGGATAAGAATAATGTTGGTGGTTTGAAAGGATTTGAAATCGATCTCGTGGAGCCATTCAAAAATTTGGTAGACTTATTGTGACAAATATTAAAGATCTTCGTAAAGATAGTTTAGAAGTTTCTCATCTTTCTAAATTTACCATTCATCATGGAAGTAGTCAAATGTATGCGGACATAAAGTGACTTTATTATTGGGATGGAATGAAACCTGATATTGCTAACTTTATTAAGCGTTGCTTGACTTGCCAACTCGTAAAGGCCGAGCATCAAAGGCGCGGTGGGTTATTGCAACCTTTGGACATTCCAGTTTGGAAGTGGGATCAAGTCTCCACGGACTTTATTGACGATCTTCTCCGTTCTCGTTCGGGCCATGACAGTCTATGGGTGAATATAGATATACTTACAAAATCCGCCAATTTTATTCCCGTTCGGTCTAACAGGACTGTACCATTTTTGGCTAAACTCTATGTTAAATAAATTGTTAAATTGCATGGAGTTTCTGCTTCTATTGTTAATGATTTTAATCCATTGTTAACTAGTGGTTTTTGGAAGGGTCTTCAAAAAGCTTGGGAATCAACTTAATTTTAGCACCGTTTATCATCCTCAATTCGATGGACAAACAGAGTGTGTGAATTAAACCCTGAAGATCTTCTTCGTACAAGTGTTCTTGATTTTTATGGAAGTTGGGAATATCATATTTATCTTATTGAGTTTTCTTACAATAAAAGCTTCCAATCTAGTATTAGTATGGCACCTTTCAAGGCACACTGCGGAAGGCTATTTCGATCTCCATCGTGTTGGCTTGGAACCGATGAGAAGCTGATTTTAGGTCCAAATTGGTGATGCCACAGAAAAGATTGACCTTATTCATCATAGGATGAGAGAAGCTCAAAGTAGAAAAAAAATCCTTTGCCGATAGCCGAAGAAGGAATTTGGAATTTTCTGTGGAAGATTTGATATTCATTCGTGTTTCACCTATGAAGGGTGTTGTGCATTTTAATCATTCGAGAAAATTAGCACCTTGATATATTGGCCCATTTTCCATCATCGAACGCATTGGTTCCGTGGCTTATTGCCTTTTATTACCGACTCAATTTTCTGCCATTCATGATGTATTCAACGTTTCTCAACTACAGAAATTCCTTAGAGATTCTGATTCTATTCTTGAGCATGGTGTTATTGAAGAAATTGAAGTTTCACCTAATTTGACTTATGAGCAACATCCTATTCATATCATTGCTACGAAGGTTAAACGTCTTCATAATAAAGATGTACTTGTGAAAGTTCGATGATCCTCAAATCCTAAGGATTGTTCTTGGGAATCTAGGGAATTTATCGAGCGAACACATCTAGACTTACTCTCTCATGCTCCTTAAGGTGAACTACTCATTTCAATTTTTTTTTCTATTGTGTTATTACACCTTAGAGTGGTTGTTACTCTTTATTTTCTTCTTAAATATTATGAGGATGCAATTTCTTTAAGGAGAGGAGTCTGTAACAACCCGCATATTTTACGATTAAATATATAAATATTTTATTTAAATATAGCATCGTTAGTTTGATTAAATTCTGAAATGTGACTTTTTTTAAACAGTCGAATGTAGACTCGAAACCACTTTCAATGAGTTCAAAATGGCATTTACAACATGTTTGAGTATAAACATTGCTATGTTTGGAGTTGATTAGGATTTTGGTATTTTCATTTAGGCTTTGGGTTGTATTCTAGCACATTAACCCAATAAAAGAACCCAAACCTTCTACCAAATACCTCCCACTCCACTTCTCTTCATTCATTCCATTTCTAACCTCCTAATATACTCAAGCCCTAGGGAAAATGGTGGGAAGAGGAAATTAAATTCCTAAGCCATAGTTCTCTTAGGAAATTAAAATTCAAGTTCCAAAATTGAGGAGAAATTAGTTAAACATCCTCTTCATCTTTTCCATCTCAATTCCTCCTCAATTCTTGATTTTTTCCGATAATATAACTTAGGAAAACTTTGCATTTGATTAGAGATTGAAGATTCTAGACGTGTAGTGAAGAGGAATTGGTCTAAACTTGTTTTAGAGCTTCTCATTTCTTGTTTTTGAATTTAAAGGTGAGTTCTTAAACTCACATATATGTCTATAGATTTCATTATTGTTAGGTATGAATTCCTAACATCTATTTCATGTTCAATTGCTTTGATTTGAATTGGTCTGATGAATTTTCCAATTTTGGTATTTTGAAGTCAAAATATTTAAAGATCCTATCTTAAATGTTTGGACATATTGTTTGGGGTGCATCGAAGAGCTTATAGGGCTGGGTTGTCGCTCGACATAAATCCCTAGCCTCCATCGCTCGTTCGATCGCCTCCGAATTAATTTGGCCATCATTGGCCTAAGCAAATTCTGCTTAGTCCTAGGCAACCAGACGTCTGGTTGAAATTTCCAAACATCTGGTTGAGTTTTTTGAAAAAAATGACAAACAAAAAGAAAAAATTGTAGAGCCTGGGGTTAAACATCTGGCCAAACCAGCCAGACGTCCGGTCCTATTAAATTCTGCCTATTTGCCTATTTTGAGGGGATTTCCAATTTCTACCGATCTTTGATGATTCGAACAGATATTGTCCATCAATACCGACTTTGTAGATTTCTTTTCTGGATTTTTGGTGTTTCCATTTGATGAATTTGATATTGATTTCCATAATTTTGATTCATGTTATTGAAATGTGGATTTTTGGTGATAGATTGTATTTATAATCGTTTCTATGATTTTTCACTTTAAAATGCAAAGGTTTCTATACTAGTAGTAAATACTCAAAATCTTTCACAAAAAATGATTTCAATATTACTTTTAATACAAAGATCATTTTTAAAACCGTTTTCCAATCTTTTAGTTTATACAAACCTTTACCTCATTTGTATGAGAAATTCAATTAAATGACTTTGCAAAACAAGTGGTATGAAATGCTTGCGTTTACTTCATCAGTTAATTCTTGGACTTGTTCGATTGAAATCTCATGACCATCTTCGATTGGAAATCTACAATTTATTCGTAAATATTTAAGTTAAACCAGCGGTTATGGGACATGAAGTTAAACTCGTTTATTTACTAGCTTAGTGTAATGTACACTTCTTTTCGATCAATGATGATTATTTTGTGACAATTTCCGAGTGGAAATCTACAATTTGTTCATAAATATTTAAGTTAAGCTAGTGGTTATGGGACATGAAGCTAAACTCATTTATTTACTAGCTTGGCGTAATTTACAATTATTCTATGGTGCTTCAGCTCAATTTAGTAGAGTAGCGACCCATGGTCTTTAGACCGCTCGAGGAGTAATCGACTCAATGGGTTGAGCATAAGGCGTATCTTTTAGGGTGCGCCGATGTTTGGCTCATTCGTCCCTAAAGAGGGTGTAACATCCCAAAATTTATCAATTTAAATTTGGTAATTTATTCGAACTTTTGGAATTTAATTTGAAAATAATTTGAAAATTTCAAAAACAAATAAAATAAGTGATAATTTATATGGATAAGATTTCTATTTCATATGAGTTTAAAATTTGAAATAACAAATGTTTTTAAAATCATTTGAATTTAATACATATACATATATAATGTATATATGAATAGATTTGAACTTGAATTTAATTATTTAAAATAATGTCTTAATAAAATAATTTGGAATTTTACAAATCAAATTAAAATGGTGCTTTTTTATATAATTATATCTATGAGGAAATTGTATATAAAAATTTGAATGTAAGATTCAAATATAAGAGTCTTAAAAATAATTGGATTAGAAAGTAATATATATATATATATATGATTTTCATTAGTGTATAAATTTGTTTTAGAACGTTTTCTTTTAACTTGTATAAATATTTAACAAAGGTAATGTGATTGATAAAGGTATGAAATTATATCCAAAATACATATAAGTAAATAGATTAATATGTAAAGTTAAGAAGAAATAATATAAATATATTTCTCATGAGAAATTGTACAAGTGTTAAACATGCAAAAAGAGGATTAACAAGTGTAATGATCTCATCATCAAAATTAACAAGTGTCATTCAATTTAGATAATTAATAAAAAAATAAAAATTAAATTCATAAAAACCTTTCAGCTCCTCTATCTCATTCTTTGGCTTCTCAAAATTTTGAAAGAAAATAAAAAATCCGTAAACATTACAAATCAGAGAATCTCAACACCAAAGAAAAAGAAAAAAAACCTAGAATTTAAACATCTGCTTGAGTTCAAAACTTAAAGCCTAAGAGTTATGTCAAACATCAATGTAGAAATTTTAATTCCATACCTCAGGTAAGTTTAAACCTTCAGAATTAATTGAATTAGTAATCAAAAATCAAGATTTGACATTAAATTTTCAAACTACAGATCAATGAAACCAAGCTCCAATTTTTGTCCAAGAAGCAGAGCAGGGTTCCTCTAAGTTAAATTAAGGCAAGTAAATTCTTTGTAAAATTTAAGTTTGAATTTGTGATCGGTAATCAAGTAAGAAACTAAGCAAGTTTATATCAACTAAGTGGCAGATAAAAATTTCAAGATCAAAGTAAGAAAAATAAATATCCAAGTTTTCAAATTTTTAACCAGAAAGGAAGCTTTTCTGTTCAAAATTTGTCAGGTGAGTAAACACTTACCTAATCCAAAGCATTATGAGTTGTTTGGGATGATGTTTGAAAATAAATTGTAAAGCATTAACATGCATGCAAATATGTAGATGTTTTCATGCAGAGAAGAATGTGCATGTTTGAGTTAGAGGCACGTTTGCCTCTGTTTGTACCCAAATTTCTAAAACCTGTACAATTTCAATTTATCTTCCTTTGATCCTCATTTGGCTTTAGGATCTAAACAAACTTTGTTTTTTTAGCTATGTTTTAAGGTTCAAAAATAAATTTAAGTAGATTTAAATTAATTTTTCCCTGGAAATTTGAAGAATACAGGCAAAACCAAAATATTGTGAAAATTCAACCATTCTGTTTTCTAATTTAAATTGTATTATCAAAAACGATTTTGGGAATAAGGATTTTTAAAGGCAAGATCGTGATTTTTAAACATATATCCACCGAGAATTTGTGAATTGAATGATTTTTGATTTCTTGGTGATTTCTGGAAATTGAAGTGATGATAAATCACGTGGTTGGGATTGGAGCTAGTCTGATGGTCAAGGATCATCAGAAAATTCTCGGATGAATTTATAAATCGTTGTGGGGGGTCGTTTTTTGATGTTCTAGGGTTCGAACTGGCATTTGTTTATGGGTTGAAAATCTTAATGTCGCGAGTTCATCAAAGATCTGGAATGTCTTGCTTCGGTGGCGATCGAAGCTTGAAAGTCAGGCGATGCTTTGACCAGAAGCATGCGACCTTTGATGGTCGGAGGAGGGAGGACATGGCGTTTTTGATGATCAGTGCTTTGTTCCACTTTGAGGTCAGTGTCGAAATTTCGTTTTCTTCGATAATTTGGTTTTCTGGGTGATTGGGTGATTCATGGAGATCATCGTCGACATGTCGACGACAGTAGCTTCGATCAGAGATGGTTGGAAGAAACGTGCATGTGCACGGCGTTGATAGTATCATAAAATTGAGTTTGGGACAAGAAGGGTTCGGCCGAAGTGATCTTCGGGGGCAATGTTTATCGACTCAAGTTTGGGCTCGAGTAAGATTTCCGATGCGCTGGGTAAAATATACTTAGAAAAAATTTTAAGATTGAAAGTTAGGCACACGGGTGGATTCGACATACAACTCGAAGCAATAAGCACTTTGTTCGGGTGTGACTCGTGGTAACCTCGAGTCAGTTGTGTGAAACAACCTTATGTTAAAAATAAATTCAAATTTTTGAACATTTTTAAAAACTTGTTTTCAAAATGATGTTTTAATTTAAGTTTAAATTAATTAAGGATACAAGTAAGATATTTTCAAAAGTAATCAAATTTTAATAGAATAGATTTCGATACATTATTTTGTAAAGTTATTATATTAAATAAATAATGTAATTTAAAAGGTTAATTAAGAAAATTATATATTATTTAAACTGTCTTAACCTTTTGAAGTAATACATATGTAAGGGTGATTTATTAAACAAGGATTATCTTTTGATTTATTAAACGATTAATGATTTGTTAATACAATTACTTTAACAGAAATTACTTAATTAATTACTTAATATTTTAAGATTAATTAAGTAAATAATTAAGGTTAATTAAATTAATTAATTAACATAATTAATTAAGAAATAATTAATTAATAAAAGTAATTAAGACTTAACTAATTAACAATTAAGGGTTAATTAATAATTAATTAATTAAGGAATAATTAATAAATAAAAGTAATTAAGATTTAATCAAATTAAACAATTAAGGGTTAATTAGTAGTTAATTAATTGGGAAATAATTAATTAATGAAGGTAATTAAGTTTTACTTAATTAATAATTAAGGATTTAATTAAAAAGTGATTAATATTTAATTAATTAATAATCGAGGATTAATAAATTTAAAAATTAAGGATGATTAATCATTGATTAAAGATAATTAATAAAAAAATAATTATGTGATAAATTGATTATAATCATACCGTTAATTCATCTAATTGTTAGATGATTGATTATTGTTGAAATGCTTTGAGCTGTTTGATATCCCTGTTTGTGATTGTGATACTGTGTGATGTGAAATTGCTTTGTGCTGAACTGTGATTTGCTTATGTGTGAATATGAAATCCCTTTGGCCTGTAAAACGGCAATTAAATTTCAAAGCGACAGGGAGTTGGATTTTAATTGGTTATACGAAACCCACAACGAATCTTGATAGTAAATCTTTGTGAATAATATATCCACATGTTTTAAAATCAAGCGCTCACTATCCGGATTAGCCGGGAGAGGACTTTGTGTCATATAACCCATTTCGAATAGCCGTACGACGAAATGAATAACATTTGAAGATGGTGATGAAGACCGAGTGTCTTCGAAAATGATAGGATAACCTATCGAATGTCTCTGCACTAAGTTTCTCTGGTATGAAGTACTCCACATGTGATGGGAAGTCCGATCGGGATTGTGGATACCCAGATTGCAAGGGCTTCTTCCTTTATTGGACGAAGTGCCTTCGGTTCTGTTCGAACCCGGAACAGACTTGTATGGTTGTATGTCTGACACTACACTTTGATATATAAAGCAAATTTCTTTAAAATACATATTTGTTGGTGGCGGAGAATTTATTATCTTGGCTTAACACCCTTCTCCGAGACGTACGAACTCAGAGGTTATGTAGTTGAAGGTTATCAGTGATATACTCCCAATTTGGTAGTGTGGCATGCTAAGTGCTACTGTGTGTTGATGATCATTTGTTGATCAAAGCATGGCTTTCGTGTAAAGCATAGCTTTATAGACGAGACCTCATCGAACCTCACACCCCGGAAATGGTCGAAACAGGAAAGATGCGGCAAGGTTATGAGGGCCGCCCCCTTTAGAGTATGCCATTTCCTTCTGGAAAAAGGTTGTATCATGGTATGGAGCCCAGATACTTAACCTATGTGGTTGCTGCAATCTCATTACTGTATGGTTATTGCTTTGTGGTTGAGGGGCCTCGGATAAAGGTCGCAAACGACCGAGGAATGGCATATTCGTGTAGTAGTTACCTAGTTATAGAGGTAACCCGGCCTTGTGTTGGCAGAGTACCCATATGGCAGTAGGAAGTTCCTTAGCCTGACCATTTGTTGGAAATCCAATTTCCAATACGAACTCGGTTCGGTTTTAGTTGTATAACCTGCCATTTACTTATGGTGATCACCACTGTTTAGATGGTAGCTATAGTAGGCATAAAATAATGGTTGTATGCCGGTTAAGATTAGTATTATACTTTCGAAAGGATTTTCTACACTATGCACTAATAATAATATCAAAATACCAATCAATATATCATATATCATCCAAACAATCATCAATCACCATATAATAAATTATTTCTCACTTATATAAAAATATCAATGAGTCAGAAAGAGTGAGTTGTACTCATATTGCGTCCAAAGCAGTTGTAGTGTTTTGTTCCGAATAAAATAAAACAACCGTTTAATTTTACCCAAAATTTACGCTAGCTCCAATCAACTCCAAACCAGCTACATCGCGTATTAGTCGACAATACGGATCCAACGCAAGTCGTTTCGTGCGAAACAGACCTCGTATGAAAAAGTTACGTTATTTTAAACATTATACGAATTTATTTTTATATAATTCAAATTTTCTTACTATTTTTCTTTTATTTCACAACCTTTATTATTTCTGGCCGCATGACTTAGCTTCTTCAAATCAAGGCCATTGTTTGCATCTTCTTCTTCTTCGTTTAGTTCCCACCCGAGAAACCCATAGCTCACGTAAATTTTTTGATGCCGCTCGCCACCACCTCGATCGTGACGACGATCAGCGCCAAGGGTTTCGAAGCCCAACGCGACTACGACCTTCGGCCCCAACCTTGTGCAACTCGGCCTCTCCTATGATGCATGATTTCACTTCGTAGTCAACATGAACGCGGCACCATTCTGGCCTCCATGCTTCACCATATTCGATCATAACCGTCAGATTTATAGTTCTTGATGCCCTCTATAATTTTGTAGTTGAAACTTCTTTGTAATTGTTGATGGATCATGAGAAAAACAAGGAAGAACGAGGGAAGTTTCTGGCCATTAAAGTGAAAGTGGCGGCCTGCCCTAGCAAAATTAGGGTTTGTGCAAAATGAAGAAAAAGGTGGCTTTTTATAGAAAATTTAACGGCACTATTCATCCGAAAAATTTTCGAACTCCAAACGAAGTGTGCCGTCTGGCGTTTATAATGTTCTAACCCTATTCCTAACGCAATGGAATATATATCGGGAGCCAATTCGATCATATTTGGAAGATAGGTTTTCAAATCGACTATTTAAATTTAAAATTCACTTAAACAAATTCCTACGCGTTTTAGCTTGCCCCAGACAAACCATAAATCCGATTGATACGAAATTTGAAATCTTACAATAATATAACATTATGGATCCGATGAAACTATTCGTCGAAATCCGAGACTGTTTGTAAAATGTCTATTTTAACTCGTTAGATAAATATTAAAATATTCAATTTTTTACAAATTAACTTTTAATTCGATTTTAAAAGTTCTGTAACATTATTCTAATTCAAATATGATTTAATTCAACTTTATAAATCATTTTTATTCACTTTAAATCCATTTTCCAATTATTTACGCAATTTCAAACATTAAATTAACAATTTAATTATCCAATTAAATCTAGATATTCGAAATATTATTTATTCAGCTTATAACTTTACTTGTGCATATTTAAAATTAATTAAATATACGAATTTCAAATGGTTGAAATTCTGGGTCGTTACATTCTCCCCTACATAAAAGAATTTCGTCCCCGAAATTACCAAGTAAGAAAAAGTCACAAAATCCATTAACTTTTCAAAACAATGCTTCCAAACTAAATTTACCAAAATCTATTTAACCTTTTAATTTTTTCTCAAAATCCATTTGTTAAACTTCTTATAAAAGCTTTTCTAAGTTTTCAAATCCATTCATAGTTATCTTTTCAAAAGTACTAATATGGTTAACTTTTAACTCGAAATCAAAATTTAGTTATCAATTTTTTTTCCAAAATTCTCAAAAAATTTCTAACGCCTTAAATTTTTTAAAAATTTCGCCATAGTCTCCTTTGCGCGGTTCGATCCAAAAAAAATAACAATGTATATATCACAAATATACATCTCATCTATGAGGATGAGGCATCCCGAAGGGAAAATAGTGTAAAAGTACGATATGTAATCCAAGATATGTACCTTATATATTATTAGAGATCATATATGGCTAATATAGCACGAAAGCGAGCTCCAAAAGCAAAGCAAGTGCCATTCGCACCTACTAAACACTCAATAAACAAATGAGAAACATGTATCTATGAAAGTAACATCAATATACAACATATACCACTACAACTACTATATATGCCAATATAGCAAATACCATCAATAAGCAACAAATCCTACCATCAAACAACTATTATCCAACTAACATCCATAACCAAATCAATACACTTCCACTTCTCATTAGTATTCAATGAATTGGTTTTCAATTAAATTACATTTGATTCATTAACATTGGACTTTACTAACATTCATTCATAATTCCGTGAACATCTACCAAAGTTCACTTCCATTCACTACATAATCACTTTTCTAATCCAATTAAAATCCAATTCACTTTATTAACTTTCATTTAGTTAAATTTTAAATCATATATTTATTATGCTACTCAAATTTCTTCCAACTTTACCAAAGCCAAAATTTTCATTTCATATTATAAGTCCAACACTCATTTTACTTATATTTATCAATTTCAACTTGGATTTTAAATTCAAATTTGTTTATCACAACAAAACTTAAATTTAAATTTATTATTGGTAGCAAATCCATCACACAGAAACTCGAAAATGACACTGATGATGCTGTAGTCATCACCCTTATTATTTTCCAGTAGCAGTAGTGAATTCAGTGCTTGATATTCTTTTTTTATTAACAAATCACATTTATAAAATCTTTACTTATATAATTTCACTATTTTACTTCACTTACATGATATTCATTTCAAATTCTTTTATCTTATTTAGATTTATAACAATATAGTTACTTTAACTTTGAAAAATATCTTTCAAAATCAACAGAATTTAAATTTCCAAATAATTGGTTTAAATTAATTTTTATTTATAACTCATATTTATAAATATATTCATATAGTTACATCTCTTATACATAAGATTATTTCACATTTGTAAATCATATTAATTACAATTCCATACTTTATAATTCATTTGCTTATAATTTATTCTTTTACAATTGTTGTCTTCGATTACGATTATTCAAACATCTTTCATTAACTTATATATATATTTACATTTTCAAACAACCAAACAATCAATTTATATACACTTTAATAATTTTGAAAAATCATTTATTTACATATAATGCATAGTTAAGGTAAAATTATTTCATTTACCCAATTTAAAATAATACTATGTCGACTTGCCTCGTTTAAGTGTTTGGAAATCTCTATCGATAACACGGCGTCCCAAATAGTGACTAGAATTCACAAACAGATCAACGGATGAGTAAACACAATATAAAACATTTTAAATTCACCAACATATACGCGCTCATATATATAATACACTCAAACTCAATCTAGGGTGCTACTGTCCCTAATGAGCACACATCAAAGCTTAGGAATATACAAAATCTAAGCTCTGATACCGCGTGTGATGGGACGCAACCAGTGGGTAATACACACCGTAGCTCACACTAATACCTCACGCTTTGCTTTTATGGCCATCCATAACTACAACCAACCCTTTCACTCTAGGGACATGTAGGGGCAAGAGTTATCCGTTCGCCACCTAATAAGAAGCGAGAACCCCCTATCAGGTTGAACATAATCAAGCAAAACCGATGCACGTAATCTACAGAAATGCTATGTCAGACAAAAATCCATACAAGTTGTCCAAGAACAGGACAAATCGAAGGTACTTTTGCTACCACATCCTGTCGGGAAATCCTTAGGATTAGTAGCGAATAGTCCTCGCATTGGATATTTCATAATGAAGAGACCGCTGCTACTGGATGTATATTGGGATTTTAACCCCAAACGATCAACAAGCAGTCTTCCACTATGAAAATCCGGAATATCAATATCATCATAAGCAACCTGCACAATCGTCGCGTATATGTTGGTCCGAAGTGGTTTTTTGATAAATCTGATCCTGGTCTCTTCGCACCAACAACGAAAAGCGTTTCTCAACCTCACATAGAAATTAAGTCTCATAGACTTATCACGTCTCCAACTTTCAATTTGCTATCCTTCGGGCCAAGAAGGAAGCTCGATAGATTGGAGTAATACACCGCACTATACGAATCAACATCCTCAACACAAACGGTAATCAAGCCTACACAAAAGGCTACATACTAAGTGTACGACTAAATAGTTCCCACATCAAGTTGAGGAACTAAAATTTGGGCTAAGTTTGGTAGTCGGTTATTTAACTATCAAAGCAAACAAACAAACAAATATTTAGCACTATAGCAATTACTAGGCTCTTTTAATTAATCTTTTATTAATTAAACCATTTGTCAAATATTCACTTCAAATTATCTTCAAAAAGATATAATCTAAAACCATTTCAATATTTCAACATTGGAAAACATTTCCACATGCTTATTTAATAATAAGTAATTCACAAGTCCATTTATTTTCAACACTTGGAAAATATTCAATATACTTAAATCACGATTAATTATTGTTAGTCCGTGAGATGATGGTTTTGATGACAACAACATTAGAATAGATTATAAAATATAAATACTAACATTATAAGTTTAGATATATATGTATATGCAGGATTTAACCATGTAGGTACTAAGAATGAAGACTGTATAGTATAGAGATTCAAGATATCAAGATAAAATATCAAGATAGAAGACTCATGAGTATCGAGACCATCAAGAGTTCAAGATTTCAAGGATAAGTATTTTTTATTATTATTAGGAATTTTTGTTAAAACTCGTAGAAAAGCACTGGCATCTTAAAATCCAATTTATTCATGGAATGGAATCCGCTTCGAGCCTGTTAAAGGGATGGAACCCTAAGTAGGATGGAACCTACGAAAAATCTAGTGGAACATTGTTTTGTATCCGCTAACTTTTATTTAAAATGATTTTTAAAAATTATATCCTGTTTTCAAAATGTTTTCCAAACTTTCCTTTTAAAAGATTCAAAACCCTCGATCTGGATTTTAAATAATTTTAGCCTCAAAAATATCTTTATTTTCAAAGTCAAATTACTCCTGATTTTAAATATCTTTTTAAATAATATATTTAACTTTTAAATATTTATACTGAGATTTGAATATAAAATTATAGTTAAAATATATATATATATATATATTATTCTTTATATTTACTTACGAATTTTAACTATAGTCAAGTATATTTATAAAGTTTAAAATAGTTTTTATATAAGATAAAGGTTATTTTCAAAGAAAATCAAAAACACCAAAAAATCCTTTGGGATGTCAACATGCCTAGCATGACCATATCGACATGGTGACAGTTTGATTCAAAAATTCAAATTTCAAAAGAAGTGGCTATTCGCCATAACTCTTCATGAATGGTCATGGCTATTGTTCTTTTATAAATAGGAGTTAGTTTCAATGAATTTTTAATCATAATTTTCTAGTTTTCACTCCTCTTCTTCTTCCTCATTTCTTAATACATATTATTATCATTACTCTGCCAAAATTAACATTGAATCATACTCGATTACTTCTAGTTTGATTCTCTACCACTATCTCTACAAGATTCTCAGTGCTATTCAGAGTTATAGACTTCTTTGTAATCTATTAAGCGAGAAAAGGTGTGATTGTAGCCTTGGAAATCAATCAAAAGGGAAAAGGTGTGATTGTAGCCTTGGTAAATCAATTGGGTAAACTTGTGGCCCGAAAATCAAGTATCTCTACCTAGAGGATCGAAATTCTGGAGCGTGTACCTCGTAGCCTTGAAACCGAGGGTGTAAATGTGCAATTGCTTTTGAAAGGAAATCTGTACTTGTGTTGCGGGACTGTATGTAGGGTAGCTCCGAACCAATATAAAATCTGATGTGTTCTTTCCTTTACTGCTTTTATTTTATTTCTACATCTGTGATTGTTTCTATAATCAAATCTGTGTCTGTATATTACATACTTTTGTGTCTAAATTAACATAAGTTAAAAAGATTTAGTAATTCTTTGTTAACACTATTCACCCCCCCTCTAGTGTTAATCTTAGCCTTAAGATCCGTAATCCATTTCTCACAATTGGTATCAGAGCAAGGTTCTTAAAGTTTCATAATCTGATTTTTGAAAGGTTTTTAAAATGGCTATATTCGTTAATACTAATTTTGGAAGTATTCAAATCATCATTGTTTCATAAGTCTGCATATAGTCAATATTCAAATTCAAGTTATCTACCAAAATTGTTTGATGTGCAGGAATCATGCTTTATGGGTGTTGAGGAATCAATCCACAATGGACAAATTGTGCAGATCAGAAAGAACAAATGGATACTTGATAGTGGATGTTCTACTCACATGACTGGCAATCCAGATATACTGAATGATATAATATACAAAGACGGAGGATTGGTTAACTTTAAAGACAATTCAAAAGGATATGTGATTGGCATCGGCAAAGTCGGCAATTCTGAAACTCCTACTATTACTAATGTTTTGCTAGTTAAGAATCTGAAACATAATCTGCTAAGTATAAGTCAACTACGTGATAAATGCTATAAAATTAAATTTGAAAAATATAAATGTCACATTGAATATAATAATTCAACCATTATATTTGAGGTAGTCAGGAAAAAGAATATATATATATATATATATATATATATATATTCTTAGTATGAAAGTTTCAAATGATAACCTGTGTCTATTGGCAAATACAAGCGACCCTTAGATTTGGCACAAGAGATTTGGGCATTTGAATTTCGAACTCCTATCTAGACCGTCAAAACATGATCTAGTAAGAGTCTCCCTAAAATGAATTTTAAAGTAGATAGTTTATGTGATGCTCGTCAATTAGGAAAACTTAGAAATAATTCTTTTAAGTTAAAGATATGATTTCAACTTCAAAACCTCATGAATTACTTCATCTTGATTTATTTGGTCCATCTCAAATTTTATCAATAAATCATAGTAGATATGTCTTTGTAATTGTAGATGATTATTCTAGATTTACATGGACAATATTTTTGAAACATAAAAGTGATACTTTTGAATGTTTTAAGGCATTCTCAAAAAAGAATTCAAAATCAATTTTCTCTAAAAATTATAACTATTCGAAGTGATCATGGTGGTGAATTTGAAAATGAAAGGTTTGAGGAATTCTGCAATAAAAATGGAATAGCTGACAATTTTTCATTTCCGAGAACTTCACAACAAAACGGAGTAGTAGGACATAAAAATAGGACGATTCAAGAGTGTGTGAGAACTATGCTTACAGATAGTAATTTACCAATGAATTTTTGGACAGAAGCAGTTGCCACCGCCTGTTATATTTTGAATAGAACTTTAATTAGACCTCTAACTGATAAGACATCTTATGAACTTCTTTATTCAAAGAAACCTAAGGTATCTTATTTCAGAATTTTTGGAACTAAATGCTTTATTTTAAATACAAAAGATAATTTAGATAAATTTGATCCTAAATCCGACAAAGGTATCTTTATCGGATATTCTAATAGAAGTAAAGCGTACAGAGTGTTTAATTTAAAAACTAATACCATTGAAGAAACAATGCATGTTTCATTTGATGAATATTTCAAAATTTTTGAAGATACAAATGATGTAGAGGATTTAATTACTCAAAATCAAGAACCTATTGAAACTAATAATGAAATTGATCATCCTAATAAAAGGACAAATCTTTTAAAAGATCACCCTATAGAAAATATACAAGGAGATATGCAATCTGTTGTTAAAACTAGAAATCAACTAAGTCAAATGAGTAATGTAGCTTTTATATCAACTATTGAACCCAAAAATCCAATAGAAGCATCAACTGATGATTCATGGATTTTCGCTATGCAAGAAGAATTAAATCAATTTACTAGAAATGATGTTTGGGAACTTGTTCCTAAACCAGAAAATAAAACTATAATTGGAACTAAATGAGTTTATAAAAATAAAATGAATGAACAAGGAGAGGTAGTTAGAAATAAAGCTCGTTTAGTCACTCAAGGTTATTGTCAAGAAGAAGGAATTGATTTTGATGAAACCTTTGCTCCCATAGCAAGATTAGAAGCCATTAGGATTCTACTTGCTTTCGCAAATCATAATAATTTCAAATTATTTCAAATGGATGTTAAAAGCGCCTTTTTAAATGGATTTGTAAAAGAAGAAGTATATGTCGAACAACCACCACTTTTTGAAAATGATAAATTACCAAATCATGTTTACAAATTTAAAAAAGCACTATATGGTCAAAAACAAGCTCCTAAAGCCTGGTATGATAGTCTAAGATCTTATTTATTGCAATCTAATGTTGAAATTGGTAAAATAGATAATACTCTTTTTATTAAAAGAAATAAAAATGATATTCAACTAATACAAGTTTACATAGATGATATCATTTTTGGTTCAACTAATTTTGAAATGAATAAAGAATTTTCTGAAGTAATGAAAAAAGAATTTGAGATGAGTCATATGGTTGAATTAAATTTCTTTTTAGGATTACAAATAAAACAATTAGATAATGATATCTTTATTAGTCAAGAAAAATATGCTAAAGACCTAATTAGTTAATTTGGTTTGACCACTGCGAGTGGAAAACCCACTCCCATGGCAACCAATGAGTACCTTAGTAAAGAAGATCTCTTGAAAGATGTAGATCTAAAATTATATAGAGGAATGATTGGCTCATTAATCTATATTACTGCTAGTAGATCTGATATCATGCATAGTGTCTGTCTCTGTGCCAGATATCAATCCCAACCTAAAGAGACTCACTTAAAAGCCATGAAACGAATCATAAGATATGTTAAACACACGTCTGATTATGGTTTATTCTACCCTAAAAATGATTCTTTTGACTTAATATCTTACTGTGATGCTGACTATGCTGGTTGTAAATCAGACCGAAAAAGTACAAGTGGGACTTATCACTTTTTGGGGTAGTCTCTGATTTCTTGGCTTAGTAAAAAGCAAAACACAGTTTCTTTATCAACAATCGAAGCAGAGTATATTTCTGCTGCTTTGGCTTGTTCTCAAGTAATATATATGCAACAAACCTTAAAAAATTTTGGTTTAAATTTCTCAAAAATCTCCAATTTTTTGTGACAATACGAGTGCGACAAATTTATCCAAAAATACTACTCAACATACTCGAACTAAACATATTGATATCAGACATCATTTTCTCAGAGATAATATAAGCAAGGAAGTAGTTACTGTCGATTATATCAATTCTGAAAATCAAATTGCTGATATCTAAACAAAACCTTAAATGAATCAATATTTACTAAATTAAGAAGAGAATTAGGAATTTGTTCTATAACTGAAATATAAAATATTAATAACAAGTATAATTAACAATTGGTATCAAAATAAATCAAAGAGTTAAAATTAAAAAAAGACCATGTCGACATTCCCTAGGTATACATGTCGACATATAACGTTTTTGATTTTTTTTAAAAATTTCCTACCAAAATTCAAAAATTTAGTTATATATTCTTCTCAATTTTGACTTTTCATTCATTCTCTCTGTTTTCTCTTCATTATCTCTTTTGAAATAAATAAAATCATGGCTTCAACCTCAAAATCAAACATAAAATCAACCTTTTCATTTCCCTCTCCTACTTCTGGTCCATTCAAATGCACTACTCTTGCTCCTGTAACGAAAATAGAGGAGTCTATGATTGATGTACTTTAGATGTTAACTGAAATTCAAGTAACTCAACTTCGTATGGCAAAGGAACAGGAAAGGCAAGGCAAGATTCTTAGGAATTTGCAAAAATTCCCAATGAACAACCAGGCCAACCCTATCTTGATCGATGAAGACTCTTCACTCAATCAAGAACAAGAGGCCAACGACGAAGAAGAAGAAGAAGAACCCATGGAAGAAGCACATGAGGTGGATGATGACCAAGTAGTGTGTGTTGGAGAAGTGTGTTTCGACAAAAATAGGAATCTTGTCCAATGTGGAAATTTCTGTTTCTACTATCCAAACTATTCGATTCATAGATCTCTTATGTTCAGAAACACACATTAGTTTCTTCTCTTTCCTTCCGTCGTTGTTTGTGTTTTTATGTTTTTCGAACGCAAATATAAATATAACCATATACGTAATAAATAACTCGTGTTCTTATATGTGTTTTTATTATAAGTATTATTGTGAATTCTTAGTTAGGATAGTTAATAGTTTAGGACTATGTTTTAGTGTTAGACTTAATTGTTGATTATTTATGATAACACTATCATTATAATCACATGTCATAGAGTAATAGTTTTAGGGGGAGTTATATAGTTTGGAGTTATGTAGTTTAGATAAAGTTTTTGTTGATGACAAAGGGGGAGAAATATAAAATAGGATAGTTAGGTATAGATTAAGGGGGAGTTGTTAGAATAGAAATAATATTTTATAAACAAAGGTTGTCATCATAAAAAAAGGGGAGATTGTTAGTCCGTGAGATGATGGTTTTGATGACAGCAACCTTGGAATAGATTATAAAATATAAATACTAACATTATAAGTTCAGATATATGTGTATATGCAGGATTTAACCTTGCATGTACTAAGAATGAAGATTGTATAGTATAGAGATTCAAGATATCAAGATAAAATATCAAGATAGAAGACTCATGAGTATCGAGACTATCGAGAGTTCAAGATTTCAAGGATAAGTATTTTTTATTATTATTAGGAATTTTTGTTATAACTCGTAGAAAAGCACCGGCATCTTAAAATCCAATTTATTCGCGGAATGAAATCCACTTCGAGCCCGTTAAAGGGATGGAACCTATGAAAAATCTAGTGGAACATTGTTTTGTATCCGCTAACTTTTATTCAAAATGATTTTTCAAAATTATATCCTGTTTTCAAAATGTTTTCAAAACTTTCCTTTTAAAAGATTCAAAACCCTCGATCCTGATTTTAAATAATTTTAGCTTTAAAAATATCTTTATTTTCGAAGTCAAGTTACTCCTGATTTTAAACTATCTTTTTAAATAATATATTTAACTTTTAAAAATTTATACTTAGATTTAAATACAAAATTATAGTTAAAATATATATATATATATATATTATTCTTTATATTTACTTATGAATTTTAACAATAGTCAAGTATATTTATAAAGTTTAAAATACTTTTTATATAAGATAAAGGTTATTTTCAAAGTAAATCTAAAACACCAAAAAATCCTTTGGGATGTTGACATGCCTAGCATTGCCACGTCGACATGGTGACAGTTTGATTCAAAAATTCAAATTCCAAAAGAAGTGTCTATTCGCCATAACTCTTCATGAATGGTCATGGCTGTTGTTCTTCTATAAATAGGGGTCAGTTTCAACGAATTTTTAATCATAATTTTCTGGTTTTCACTCCTCTTCTTATTCCTCATTTCTCAATACATATTCTTATCATTACTTTGCCGAAATCAACATTGAATCATACTCGATTACTTCTAGTTTGATTCTCTGTCACTATCTCTACAAGATTCTCAGTTCTATTCAGAGTTATAGACTTCTTTGTAATCTACGAAGCGAGAAAAGGTGTGGTTGTAGCCTTGGAAATCAATCAAAAGGGAAAATGTGTGATTGTAGCCTTGGTAAATCAGTTGGGTAAACTTGTGACCCGAAAATCAAGTATCTCTACCCAGAGGATCGAAATTCTGAAGGGTGTACTTCGTAGCCTTGAAACCGAGGGTGTAATTGTACAATTACTTTTGAAAGGAAATCTGTACTTGTGTTGCGGGACTGGATGTAGGGTAACTCCGAACCAGTATAAAATCCAGTGTGTTCTTTCCTTTACTGCTTTTATTTTATTTCTGCATCTGTGATTGTTTCTGTGATCATATCTGTGTCTGTATATTACATACTTTTGTGTCTAAATTAACATAAGTTAAAAAGATTTAGTAATTCTTTGTTAACACTACTCACCCCCTCTAATGTTAATCTTAGCCTTAAGATCCGTAATCCGCATTTCTCACAAGTATATATTTTATTCTTTAAGGAAAAGATTCTTTTAAACATCTTTATTTTGGGTCAAAACGAATGTTACGTAAAACATCGTTACGACAACCCAAAATCACTAGTATAGGGATTCAAAAATAAGATAGATATATAAATCATAATACTATACAAAAACATTTCCTTTCGAAAATCATTTACTATAACAACTGTTTTATAGTCCATCATTTCCTTACTTCTCGAAAATGTCTATTTCCACAATGAATGTTGAAATCTATGTATTTGATATTTAACACATTTAAAAACATCTTTAAAATCCTTTAACTCCACATAGTAATATTCACTTCCCAAAAATATCCATTTTATTTAATATATTATTCACTGTCCAAAATCGTGAATATACTTCGTTTACCAAATTCAATACTTCTGCACATTTATCAAAGGATAATCCACTGTCCAAAATCGTGGATATATCTCCTTTAATAAACTTCTATATTTAACTTAACAAATTCAATTGTTTTCGGATTTATAAACAATGTTTATAAATTCCATTTATATCATTTATATGCCAAAAAAACCAAATTATAAGTTAACTACTTATAAATCTCTTATTTCACAAATTCATTCATTTAATAACTTCGTAATTTGTAAATCTTATTCAATTATAAAAATCCATTTATAACTTCATTTTAACACTTACAAAACTCATTTTATAATTCTAATTTTTTAATTTATGAAATATCAATTTTTTAAATCTCCTATATAAACGATTTGACAAAATATCTAACTTCACATTCCAAAAATCATATTCTGGTTTTATTTCACAAAAATCATTATTTCAATTTTATTTGCCAAACCATCATAATTTTTATAACTTAAAAATTATCACATTTATTTATTTAAAATAAATCCATTCCTTTAACACTTTAAAATTCAACAAAACGTATATTTTCAAAAATACTTTAAAATCCTTTTAAATTTGGAAATCATCACTTAAACATTTTTAAATTTCCAAAAATAGGCCCAATGCTGCAACAACACCAAATACATCAATCACAACATCCAAAACATCATATATCAATATGATAACCTAATATATCACAATATCTATAAATAAATCAATACCGTTGAGGAATACAGTTAGATCCCTCCAACTTGTCATCTGCAACAAATATACATATTAGAATATGTGTACAATGTCCGCTTCGAGGCAGACGCACGTACAAAGGGTCACCCGCTCATACACGGGAACGTATAGGGTCACCTTCTCCACTAGGCAGGCATATATCCAAATACCAATCAATATATCATATATCATCCAAACAATCATCAATCATCATATAATAAATTATTTCTCACTTATATAAAAATATCAGTGAGCCAGAAAGAGTGAGTTGTACTCACATTGCGTCCAATAGAAGTTGCAGTGTTTTGTTCCGAATAAAATTAAACAGCCATTTAATTTTACCCAAAATTTACACTAGCTCCAATCAAATCCAAACCAGCTCCATCGCGTATTATTCGATAATACGAATCCAACGCAAGTTGTTTCATGTGAAACGGACCTCGTATGAAAAAGTTACGTTATTTTAAACATTATACAAATTTATTTATATATAATTCAAATTTTCTTTCTATTTTTATTTTATTTCACAACCTTTATTATTTCCGGCCGCATGATTTAGCTACTTCAAATCAAGATCGTTGTTTGCATCTCCTTCTTCTTCGTTTAGTTCCCACTTGAGAAACCCGTAGCTCACGTAAATTTTTCAAAGCCGCTGCCACCACCTCGATCGTGATGACGATCAGCGGCCAGGGTTTCGAAGCCCAATGCGGCTACGACCTTCGGGCCCAACCTCGTGCAACTCGGCCTCTCCTATGGCGTGCGATTTCACTTCGAAGTCGACATGAACGTGGCACCATTCCGGCCTCCACACTCCACCATTGTCGATCATAATCGTCAGATTTATAGTTCTCGATGCCCTCTATAATTTTGTAGTTGAAACTTTTTTGTAATTGTTGATGGATCGTTAGAAAAACAAGGAAGAATGAGGAAATTTTCTAGCCATTAGAGTGAAAGTGGTGGCCTGCCCTAGCAAGATTAGGGTTTGAGCAAAATGAAGAAAAAGGTGGCCGTTTACAGAAAATTTAACGACACTATTCATCCGAAAATTTTTCGAACTCCAAACGAAGCGTGCTACCTGGCATTTATAATGTTTTACTTCTATTTCGAACGCAATGGAATGTATATCGGGAGCCAATTCGATCGTATTTAGAAGATAGGTTTTCAAACCGACTATTTAAATTTAAAATTCACTTAAACGAATTCCTACGTGTTTTAGCTTGATTCGGACAAACCGTAAATCCGATTGACATGAAATTTGAAATCTTATAATAATATAACATTACGGATCCGATGAAACTAGTTTCGTGGAAATCCAAAACTGTTTGTAAAATGGCTATTTTTACTCGTTAATTAAATATTAAATATTCAATTTTTTACAAATTAACTTTTAGTTCAATTTTAAAAGTTTGTAACATCATTCTAATTCAAATATGATTTAATTCAACTTTATAAATCATTTTTATTCACTTTAAATCCAATTTCCAATTATATACGCAATTTCAAATATTAAATTAACAATTTAATTATCCAATTAAATCTAGATATTCGAAATATTATTTATTCATCTTATAAACTTTACTTGTGCGGATTTAAAATTAATTAAATATACGAATTTCAAATGACTGAAATTCTAGTTCGTTATAGGAACTAGGGTTTGTCTGTCTATACTGACGCTTGTGGTGATGGTTTGGGTGCGGTACTAATGCAGAATGGGAAGGTAATTGCCTACGCAAGTAGATAATTACGTTCTCATGAGAGAAACTACCCAACACATGACTTGGAAATTCTAGCTGTTATTTTCGCTCTGAAAATATGGCGACACTATCTTCTGGGTAAGAACCTCTTTCAGCTTTCTTAACGATTTAAGAAATTTAACTTAACTTAATAAATATACTTAATGAACTCTTTTTCTTTAGGTGAAAAATTTAAATTATTCAACGACCATAAATCTTTGAAATATATCTTCACCCGGAAAAATTTAAATCTACGGCAACAACTATGGTTAGAATTTCCGGCATTCTATGACCTAGATATTCTGTATACGCATGGAAAATTGTTGCCGATGCTTTGAGTAGAAAACATGCTATTCTTGCTCATCTTATTGTTGCTCCTACTCTTCTAAAAAAGATCGCAAGAAAACTATGACGCCCCACCTCTATACCCACGCTAGCCAAGAACACTAGGGTGTAGTGCTGTCAACTAGCATGGAGAATAAGGCTGTTGAGGAGCGACCATCCATGTGATTGCTTATCACACGGTGGCTATAAATAATCTTCGGAAAAAAACATAGAAATAAGCATAACACAAATCAGTCACAGACACCCATATCACAAAGGCGGAAGAAGATATGAATATATAACTAACACATGAAAGTGTACATCAGAGTAGTGGTCAAAAAGATCAACAATAATACAAAAGAATAGCAACACGTGCTATACAAAAGAATACAACTATGAGTTTATATCTCAAGTGTATACAACAAAAACTGCTAATCTAAATAGTTAGCCAAAAGTCAGAGTAGCGAATCCCGGGAAGAAGTCAAGCAGAAGCACCTGTAACATCTCGGTCTGACCCGAGTATTATTTAAGAAAATAATAAACGGATCATTCTAGCTATAAATATCAGATGACATGGTATAAAATAAAAGATATGTCATAAACATAAAATATCCATACTGACATACTACTATAAGTATGCAAATGATGATCAACAGAAGATCAATCAAGAAGAGATAAATCAATATCACAAGAATCTTCTCAAAGATCCAAAGAGGGCATCATACCCTAAACTTGTACTCATAACAAGTCAATGACATAAATTCCAGAAATCAACACAAGAAATCCAAAAATCATAGAAAAAGGGAAAGAGGCCTATCACATGACGGTCCGAAGACCATGGGGAGCTACCCCATATGGGTGAGTCGGAATCACCCAGATGAGGTCTAGGCTAACCAAAAAGAAAAAAGGTATGTGTGAGTGGAATCACACAAATGGTGTCTACCCTAACCTCGCAACAAAAAGGTATTTGTGAGTGGGATCACACAAATGGTGTCTAGACTAACCTTGCGGACAAAGAGATATGTGTGAGTCGGAATCACACCCATGAGGTTTAGTCTAACCTTGTAAACAAAGAGACATCGCACAATTGCTAGTCTAAATCATAAAATGATCGTCATGATCAACGAGAAGTGTCAATTACACTAAGCTAGTAAATATATAAGTTTATCTTCGTGTCCCATAACCTCTTGCTTAACTTTAATATTTACGATCAAACTGTAAATCTTCACTAGAAAATTGTCACAAGAGGTTCAATCGAACAAGTCCAAGAATTAACCGACGAAGTGAACGCAAGCGTTTCATACCACTTGTTTTACTAAGCCGTTTAATTAGATTTCTCATCCGAGTGAGGTAATGGTTTGTATATACTAGTAGATTGGAAAATAGTTTAAGAAAAGAGTTTTGTTATTGAAAATAGAGTTGAAATCATTTTGTTGAAAGAGTTTTGATATTTACTACTAGTATTGAAACCTTCATATTTCTAAAGTTGTTATCCCGCCTTTCTAGCAAGGCCGTAATACCATAAAATCGACCAAGAAGTCCAAGATAGTTTGTCTCGAAGAATGGTCAACTCAGCATCTCAACAAAGCAAGTTCTGTTGAATGTTTTAATTATAAGATCCCCTACGGAGGGGGGTCCAGGGGGTGGCAACCCCCCAAAGTGGGGGTGCGGGGGCAATACCCCCGCTATGGGGTTCGACCTGCCCGGTCAGGTCGCGGGCGACTAGGGGGCAACGCCCCCGACGGGGTGCTGGGTAGCGCCCCATCCAAAACGGTACGGCCTAGTGAAGACCTAAGGAAGGATAGGATCGACCGACCTAGGGGTCGAAGGGGTCAAGCGACCTAGTGGTTGCGACCTAGAGGTGTTCGCGAGTTAGCAGAAGCGAGCGACTTAACAGAGGCGAGCGACCTAAGGGACTCACGACCTAACAAGGTAATAAGGTCGAGCGACCTACGACCTAACGAGGTAAAGGCCTAACGGCCTAGTGAAACACGCGACCTAAAATGTACGCGACCTAATGCGACCGAGTGGTTTAAGGTCGGAGACGACCTACGACTTATAAAGGTAGACGGTTGAGCGACCTAGCGAGGCTCGCGACCTAACGACCAAATCGTGAAAAAGGCCGAGCGACCTAACGTGTGAACGAGCCGAACGACCTAAGGGATAAAAAGGCGAGCGACCTAACGTCTTAACAAGGCCGTGCGACCTAACGCTATAAGGCCAAGCGACCTAGATCCAAGCGACCTAAGACCGAGGTAACGTTTCCAACAGAGGGAGCGACCTAACGACCTAAGGCCTAATGACCTACGACCAAGCGGCCCACGACCGAATTCCGAGGCGAACGACCTAAAGCATGCGAACGAGTTTAAGGCCAGAAACGAACTATTTGGTGACCGAGACTTTTCCACGCAAACGACCTAGCATAGGCAGAACGACCTAAGTGCAGAATTTTACCAAAAACACTGAAAATTGGAGTTTTTCACCGATCCAATCCAAACCAAATGCAAATGCACATGATAAAGTGATGGGAATTCATTCCCAACAGTCCAAGATAGTTATAGACGAGAATGTGAGATAAAAATCTCACCTTTGCACAAATTCAATGAAGAAGAAGCTTGAAGTCAATAGAGAAGCAACTACAAGCTTGAATCCAATGTCTTTACTTTGATTTTGGAGTTGGATGTTGAATTTGCTAATGAACTTGGGCTTGGAATTTTAATTTCCCTTTCCACTCACTATTAATGCTAAAACTAGAGTTAGGTAGGAATTTATGAAGAGACGAGGAGAAGGGGTTGGAACTTAGGTTTAATAGGCTAAACCAACCCAAAGTCCAAAGCGGGATATTTGCACAAAAAATGGGCAAACACCTCCAAGTCGTGTGAATTAATTGATTTTACGTTGTTCTTAGTGATTTGGATGAGTTGTGCGAATATGTAAAAAGTAGGGACTGAAATGTAAAAGACACGCAGATTTATAGTGGTTCGGTCAGAACATGCCTACGTCCACTTTATATGTTATTCTCCTCTTACTATTCAGATTACAAGTACAAAGCCTTGATTACAGGTATCTAAAAGTTGTTTGAAAGTTCCTTCCATGCTTGAGCTCTCAAGCTTGTCCGCCATTGTCGTACTCCTGCCCCTCTATTTATAGAGTGAGGTCGGGGGCAGGTTCTTGGATGTGTATAGCTGCTGGTGGGCCTGGGCTGATGCAATCTGGCCTGGCAGTATTGATTCGGTAGGCTTTGGTTCGGTGGAGAGTGGATGACGTTTGGCTCGGTAGGATTCGGTGGAATTTGATCCGGTAAAAGGTGGTTCGGTGGTAGGTTAGGTAGGTCGGTCCGATGATGGATGGGCGAGGGATGGTTCAGCATGTTTGTTGGTCCGGTAGCCGTTGGACCAGTGGGACATGGTGGAGTTGGTTTGGCCGTAGGAGGCTCGGTAGCGAGGGGAGTTGGTCCGATGAGATGTTGGAGAAGGGGTTGGTTCAGTGCGCATGGAGATGCGGTTGGTCCGGCATGTAGTAGAGCAAGGTTTGGCTCGGTAGGGGATGGTAAAGGAGCTGGTTCGGCATGTAGGGGGAGAGGCATCTGGTTCGGCATGTAGGGGGAAGCATTGGTTCGGTGGTGTCCCTGTTCTCGCTGGTTCGGTGGTGGAAATGCACACAACACTTGCCCCCCAAAGTAGGGCATGTGTATGCACATGGCGTGCTTTGTTTTCATGCAGTCGTTCGGTCCTGGGTGTGCCGAACCGGTTGGTCCGGTCGATAGGTTTCGCCTATAAATATGGGCTTCAGGCCTTCGTTCATCCTCTACCATTTGAGACAGCCGAACCATATAAGTGCTGAATCACCTAGTTGTGCCGAATCATACGTGTTTAGCTGGATCAAAATCTTTGCCGAACCAGGTGAGGATCTATCCTGCCGAACGATCTTTATACTTAATCACCGAATGAGCTCGGGGCCTCGCGTACCGAATGAAACTTATTATTTACTTTACCGGATGGACCTTGGGAGTATAATGTCGAATGAATTCATATATTTGAACAACCGGATAAATTCGTGGACCCCGAGTACCGGACGAAACTGCTACCGAATGAACTTGAAAAACTTGCTTGTTTTTATATTTCTTCATCCTTTGTTCTAACAACGTGCTTTTGCTTTTGTGTTTGCAGATAAATGTCTCACAGAGTGGAAATCCGATAAGATAAACGGAAGTCCATGGACGAAGGAGAGTCCTCCTCCGTGCCCCTAGCCCAGCCAAGACCGAAACGCCATGGACCTGCCCCGAGGTCGCTAGTAGATGGGTATGGCCCTCAGGAGCTTCTGAACTCTCTGCCCGACTGTTTTCCTAGCTCCCTCAGAGAGGAGCAGCTTGATGTCATTTCTCGTTCCTTCGGGATTGACAGGGCATGTATGCTGTTGCCGAGAGAAGGAGTTATGCCATGTGACCTTCCTGAAGGATATTTCGCTTACATCAGATACCACTATATGTGTGGGGCCATTCCTCCTATCAATGCCTGGATAATCAGCTTCATCACCTATCTGAAGGTGGTCCCTTTCCAGCTCCAGCCCAACTCCTATGCTATCTTGGTGTGCTTATTCGTTATCTTCCAGAGAAAGTACGGGCGCCCCCTTCCAACCGGGATATTCGATATTTATATAACTTAAGAGGTTATAAGACGGGGTCTCCGTACATTAGCTTGGAAGCGGCCGTTCCCGTTAAACCGGTCCTAGACCTGTATTCGAAGCTCAGTATGTTTAAGAAAGAATGGTTTTTTATCAAGGATGACTCCATTTCCTTTCGCCTTTTCACTTCTGGCTGCAAGTTGAACTCCATTTGTAGTTTCTTTGTCTCGGCTGCAATGCTCCTTCTTATATGCTTTTATTTCTTGCTAGCGACAGGTGGCTTTGCAGTCGTGGAGAATGATTCCTTAGTTCGGATGGCTGCAGAAATAAGGGCTATTCCGGGACGGGATCGGTCGGCTTCTTACCTGATCAGGAACGCTACTCTCCTGGAGTACAACTTGATCCTGCCACACCAGTCCGTGGTTAAGCAGAGAGATACGGCTGAGGAGAAGGCCGCCAAAGCCAAGGAAGGGGCCATGGTGAAAAGCGGCAAGAGGGAATCTTTCACAAGGCCTCCAGCCGTCGGAGGGAAGAAGCTCAAGAAGTCCGACGGCCCTTCTCCTAGCACTTGCCCAATTTCTCCGGGGGAGGAAGATGTGGAGGAGGATAGAGGTGAGGGTGAAGGAGGCGATGGACAGAGCGGTAGTGGCGTTGGTGCCTTAACCTCCCGGCAAGCGGGAGAGATTCATGAGTGGACGGATGATGCTTTCCGTCAAGCTTTTGGGAAGTCGGAGGGAGGATCGGCTTTGGTTGAGAAGGCAAAGGAGGTTGACAAGGCTGGGGCTGGTGCCGATCCATTCTCTAAAAGTTCTTCAGCTAAGGCGACTCCAGCGATTCAAGGTGAACTTTTGACTTCTGCAGACTCCATTTACGATAGGGACTTAGGAATATTTTATGGTTCGCTTCCGTCCTGGAATGAGATTCAGGACTTATTGCAGTATCCTACTCCTCCGCAGGGTTTGTATAATAGATGTGCCTTCTCACTCTTTTTAACATATTTCTTGAATTATGGATCATTGTATGTTCGTAACACTTGTTCTTTATTCCAGGGGCAGGCGAGGTGGCCAAGACTTCAGACGTTCGACACCGCCTTGAACAATACAAGTTACTCAGAGCCTCTGCCATGCCTAAGCCTCCTACTAACCGTCCTGGAGACGTAGTTGGCTATCGCCCCCTTCTCGGAGTTATCGAAGAAGACATTCAGAAGAGGAAGAGGAGACGTTCTTTGCTTGGTTCTCCACCTGGTCCTCAGCCCCCAGTCCAGCCTATTCACGATATTACTGAGGAAGATACTGGGTTTCTGCCTTCCCCACATCCGTCGGAAAATCCAACCGTCACCCCGATAGATCGCCCTGGTTTGGCACGCAACCCATTTGCCAGTCACCCTGATCTGGACCCGAGTTCTCAGGATATTTCATTTGATGAGGCCACGGGTGAGCACCTTCTTCCCCGCAACCCCATGGTACGAGTGCTTGATGAGGCCAAGTCCCTAGACCTTGATTTGCTTACTACTCGGATAGTTACCATGGGGGACGAAGCCAAGGCTAATATTGAACGGGTTGCGGAGGAGACCAGGAAGCTGATGGATCATCATGCCCGACTGATCAAGGCTGGAGAGGAGATTGGGAGTGCCAACATCCGACTACGGTTAATGGTTTCTGACCAAGCCAAGCAGCTCGCTGATCAGGCCATTCAGATTTCTCAGCACGAGGCAGCCTCCAGGCGGTTGAAGGAGACTATGGAAGAGGCTAGTAGGGCAGAACTACGAAAGATGGAGGCCGCCTGCAAGGAGAGGATTGACATAGCCATTTCTACGGTGGACGAGGTCCGGAGGACGGGTCTCGAGCAGGTAGAGGAGTTATCTGGGAGGCTTGAGGCCGCAGAGCTTGCTCAGGCCAGGCTAAAGGAAGAGATGGAGGAAATGAGGAGGTCTCTCCAGGCTGACCGCTTAAGATATCGATCGGAGAGGGATGTTGCCATCGCTAAGTTGTTGTCCTCCGAGGCCCGGGTGAGGGAGTTTGAGGAGAATGAGGGGATGATGGATGAGATGTTGCAGGATATGTACTTCCGTACTTGGAAGCAGGGTAATCTATCCTGGATGGATGACTATCCCCGTATCATGGCTATTCCGGGCTTTGGAGGAGGCCAAGGCTGGTGTGGATAAGGAAGGTGGACCGGCATTCAGGATGGACGTGGTTACCGCACAGTTCTCAAAGGAGGAGAAGGTAACAGTGAAGGAGGGGATGCGACTACTTGCTGCAGAGGAAGCCGGTGTGCAGTTGGGGGATGAGGACCAGGAAGCGGGTGTTGGTGAGTTTTCCCTTTTTAGCTTTTCATAACTTGATCGTTCGTTGTCGGTTTAATGGACTCTTTTCCTGAATTGGACAGGTGGGGCCTCTGGTCATCATGCTGGGAGCTTCGATCCTGCACTCAAGTAGATTTGAAGAGCTGGTAGGACGAGGGCGGAGCACTGGTGCAGTTGGTAATTTTATTTGGCCTGCTTGACATTCCTGTACATGCTAGTTCAAAACATTAATGTACTCTCAAGTTGTAATTATGCTATTGAACGTCTTTATGTAAGCTTATAACGTAAGCTGATTCTGTTATATTTTGAATGTTGTTATTATTTTGAAGTGCTTGTATAAAAAACATAGTTTATGCATATGCCTGTGATTTAATTGTGTTCGATGTTAAGCTTTTGCTTGAAATATAATCTCATGTTTTGCAATGTTACGGACAAGTCATAGTTACATGATTATGTACAAGAGAAAAAAGTACCGCCCTTCATGTTCTGGTTGCGGGGGGTAGCTTTGGACATCTTGTGTAATTAACCATGGATGCGGCTGAGTGCCTTGTCACCCAGTTTGCGGGCTCAGATTCTCGTGAGCAAATGCCTCCTATTTAGTGTCCTTTACTTTGGGGATCGTTATGCAGGATACAAGAAATGTATTCAAATGGAATGGAAATATAGGAAAAGTAAAACTTCCAGTCACGGAAGGCCGTCGATATACTTAAGTTCGTGGCAAAACGGGTTTTGTAGTCACTTTCCCAAGCTGTGGGTCTTGGAGACATTTGTCACCCATCTTACGCCTCCGCGGGGAGTTTATTTTTTTTACCACAGCCGCACTTAAGACATATCGGACCCGAGATTGCGCACAGTAACTACCCGAGCCATTATGGCCCGTAATCGTGGGTATTATTCGATTTACTGTGGCCGGCTAGCGTGGGTGCCGATCGTTAACCGTGAACTACCCCTGGCTGGCCACACCTTATGTTGGGGCTTAAAGTAGGTTCACAGTTGCCGGCGAGTCGAACGCCGCAATGAGCTGCCATCGGCTATAGTCGGCCTTCTTGATGTCTTATAATCGACTCATTACAGTTGGCTTTGAGGGCAGTCGCGAGCAACAAGTTAACCCGCAGCAGAGGGATGCTGGAGTAAAAGCATCTCATTGGCGAGTGCATAGAATCGCATAGTACCTGTTGAGTCTTGTCCAGGTGAGGTTGCGCCGTGAAGTTCCAGTATGGAAATGTCGTTATACATGATTTTGTTCAACAAAAAAGGATAAAGCTTAACAACCAGCCAAGATATAAAGGAACAAGTTAAAAAGAGACAAGATTTTTAAAGTGGTTCGGCACGAAAATGCCTACGTCCACTGATCCTCTTTGTTAATTCACTTCATATGGGCAGTACAAGTTAAGAAAAGTATCGACGTAGGTGTTGGATGTTCCATGCCCTCTGAAACACCTCTCCGTCCACTGTTGACAAAATATAGGCTCCGTTGCGGAGATCTTTATGAATTACGTAGGGTCCGTCCCAGATTGGGTCTAGTGCTTCGGGGCGCGGGAAGATCCACTTGAGGACAACATCTCCTTCTTGTAAGCTGTGGTGCTTGACTTTGGAGTTGTATTGTGCTGCAACTTTTTGCTTATGAGCTGCTGCTTTGAGTGCTGCATCGTTTCTTCTCTCCTCAATTAGATCCAAAGACATGAGGAGGAGTTCTTCGTTCTCTTCCGGGTTGTAGTGGATCCTACGGTGAGAGGGCACTATAGTTTCAACTGGGAGCATGGCCTCCGATCCGTATGCCAAAGAGAAAGGTGTATGCCCTGTTGAAGTTCTGTAAGATGTGCGATAGGCCCAAAGTGCCGTAGGGAGTTCGTCCACCCAAGCGCCTTTCGACTTTTCAAGTTTCTTCTTGATTAAGGTTTTGAGAATCTTGTTGACAGCTTTGACTTGTCCGTTTGCTTGAGGATAAGCTACAGATGAGAAGCTTTTGTGAATTCCGTGCTCTTGGCACCAATCGGCGAATTCTTCGCTATCAAATTGAAGTCCGTTGTCTGATATGATCTTGAGTGAGACTCCGTACCTGCACAGAATATTTTTGATCAAGAAGTTGATAACTTTTGCCGAAGGTATTTTTTTTAGAGGTTCCGCCTCCACCCATTTGGTGAAATAGTCAACCGCCACTATAGCATATTTGGCTCCGCCTCGGCCCGTTGGCAGTTCGCCAATCAAGTCAATTCCCCATACTGCAAAGGGCCAAGGGCTGGTCATTTGAGTAATCTCATTTGTGGGTAGTCGAGGAATCTTAGCAAATTTCTGACATCTGTCGCATCTCTTGACGAAGTCCAAGGCATCTTTGTTTAAAGTGGGCCAGTAATATCCATATCGGAGTATCTTCTTTGCCAGAGTCTGCCCTCCAGTGTGATCTCCACAACTTCCCTGATGGATGTTGGATAAGACTTCCCTGGCCTCCCTTCCAGCGATACACCTTAATAAAGGATTAGAGAAGCCGCGCCGATAGAGGATGCCTTCTTGTAATGTATAGCGGGAAGCTTTCCTCAAGATTTTCTTGATTTCGTTACGCCTGTCGGGCAGTGTGCCATCTTGTAAGTATTTCCGGATAGGATTCATCCAAGTTTCTTCGTCGACCGCAGCTATCAGATGCACTTGCTCGAAACTTGGTGCCATCTGTTTTGAGATGGTTAATGCTCCGAAAATAGTGATGTTCTTCATACTAGCTTGCTTTGCTAGTTCGTCGGCCTCTTGGTTCTCTTCTCGAGGAATGTGTTTGACTAGATAGAGATCCAATTGATAGAGCAGTAGCTTGGTCTTTTTTAGATATGCTGTGAGTCGTTCTCCTCGAGTCTGGAAGTCTCCCAGTATTTGATTTACAATGAGTTGAGAATCACTATGGAGACATAAAGAACCGACTCCAATCTCCAAGGCCAGTTCTAATCCAGCTATCACCGCTTCGTATTCTGCGTCGTTGTTGGTGGCAGCGAATTCCAACCTTAGGGCGTAGTGCAGCTTCCTTCCCCTGGGGGTGATTATCACAACACCTGCCCCCGAGCCTTGTTCATTTAATGCTCCATCTACGAAGAGATTCCACTTGATATCTTCTGCTATTTCAGATTGCTCCTTACCTTCGTTAGTAGTGAAATCGGCAATGAAATCAGCTATGGCTTCCCCCTTGATAGCGGTGCGAGGATGGTAGGTGATATCATATTGACTTAGCTCAATGCACCACTTAAGTAATCGCCCAGAAGTGTCGGGGCGATGGAGTACCTGCCTTAGTGGTTGATCGGTTAAAACTCTGATGGAATGAGATTGGAAATAGTGTCTCAGCTTCCGTGACGTGATTAGCAGACAGTATGCTAGCTTCTCAAGTTTAGGGTATCTGGCTTCCGCCCCTGTAAATCTCTTGCTTACAAAGTATACGGGCCGCTGTGTGCGGTTGTCTTCTCTCACCAAAGCGGCACTTAAGGCGTGGGACGATACAGCAAGGTATAAGTATAGTTCCTCGCCTTCATCTGGAGTTGAGAGTACCGGTGGTCTCTGGAGGTGTCCGATTAAGTTAAGGAAGGCTGTCGAGCATTCGTCAGTCCATTCGAACTTCCCTTTGTCTTTCTTTAGAGCTTCGAAGAAAGGGATGCATTTGTCGGTTGCTTTAGAGATGAACCTACTTAGGGCGGCCACTTTCCTGTTTAGGCTTTGCATCTCTCTTCGAGTGGAGGGTATCTTGATATCTTGCAAAGCTCGAACTTGTTCGGGGTTTGCTTCAATCCCCCTGGCATGAACAATGAATCCCAAGAACTTTCCCGACGATATTCCGAAAGAGCACTTTAAAGGGTTCAACTTCATTCCATATTGGCGAAGTACTTGAAACATCTCATCCAGGTGGTTTATATGATCGTTGGCCTTCCTCGATTTTACCAGCATGTCATCCACATAAACTTCCATAGTGTATCCTATTAGTTCCGCAAACATCTTATTGACAAGGCGCTGATAAGTAGCTCCGGCGTTTTTAAGTCCAAAAGGCATTACTTTGTAGCAGTACAATCCCCGGTCAGTGATGAAACTAGTGTGGTCTTGATCGGGGGCATGCATAGGGATCTGGTTATATCCTGAGTATGCGTCCATAAAGGATAAGAGTTCATGTCCAACAGTGCTGTCCACGAGTTGGTCGATTCGGGGGAGTGGGAAGCAGTCTTTCGGGAAAGTGTCATTTAAGTTGGAGAAATCGATGCATGTTCGCCACTTTCCGTTAGCTTTCTTTACAAGTACCGGGTTGGCGATCCATTCTGGGTAGATGGCTTCTCGTATGAAGTCATTGGCAAGTAGGTTCTTTACTTCTTCCTCTAGGGCTGCTGATCGTTCTGCCCCCATGCTTCTCTTTTTCTGCTTTACTGGCACCTTCGTGGGATCGATGTTCAGTACGTGGCATGCCACATCTAGGGAGATTCCTGTCATATCAGCGTGCGTCCATGCAAAATACATCCATGTTGCGGCGAAGAAAATCAATGAGTTGATCCTTTAACTCTTCTTTTAGTTGAGATCCGATTTTCAATAGTCTACTCGAGTCATGTTTGTCTACAGCTACGAATTCCATAGCCTCTGCAGGCTCGGCGGTGGCCTCCTCCTCTTTGTCCCTGGGGTCTAATTCATTGAAAGGGTCACTGGTATATCGGAGAGGAGGTGTTTTCTTTAGTTGCTATGCTTCCAAGTTTTTCAAGCAGAGAGTAGTCTCTGCATTTTTCCCTTTATCTTTTCTGCGGTTATTGCGAAGTTCAGTTACATAGCAGTCTCGAGCAGCGTCTTGATCTCCCTCTATTTCTCCTATTCCATTATTTGTTGGAAATTTCATCTTCAGGCACCATGGGGCTAGGACAATTTGAAAGTCAGACAAGGCTGGTCTTCCCAAAAAGGCGTTGTAGGCCGAATGGTTCTCTATTAGCACAAACGTTTGTCTTCGCACAGCGGAGCGGGGATGACTTCCTATTTCGACAAAGAGATCCATTTGCCCGAGGGGCATCTTTGCATCTCCAGTGAAACCATGTAGTGGTTTGTTGCAAGGAGACACATCCTTCATCGACAGCTTCATTTTGTCGAAAGCATGCTTGAATAGGATATTTACTGAGCTTCCAGTGTCTATTAAAATTCAGAAAACTTTGGCCGGACCGAACCAAGCAGAGATGACCATGGGATCCATGTGTGGGTACTGTTTGCCCTCTAGATCACGTCTACCGAATGTGATGTCGTCACTCTCTTTCCGTTTCGGGTGGCGTTCTTCCATAACAGAGTTAACGTAACCTTCATCGTTTCTGAGTGAGTTACCGTATCTTTCCATCTCTGCCCAGCTTCTGTCGGCGATGTGTGGTCCTCCTGAGACGGTATGGACCACTATTTTCTCTTGACTAGAGCCGCTGGAGTTGCGGTTCCCTCCACTTACTTCTGGGAGGGGTATCCTAGGATTCTCATTGGCAGGAGTCGAAGTCCTGTTCTGGCTTTTCACATAGCGTTCCAGTCTCTTCCTTCTGATGTGTTCTTCAATCAAGTCCCGGAGATGGTGGCATTCATTGGTGTCATGTCCATGGGATTCGTGGAAGCGGAAGAACTTTCCAGACTTGAGTGCGTTATCTGACTCCTTCTTGTGCGGGGGGCGCTTGTATCTAACTTCGTCTTGAGTGGCTAGGAAGATGTTCTCGATTGTTTCGTTCAAAGGAGTGTAAGAGTCAAATCTTGGTCCTGGTCGATATAAGCGCTTTTCTCCCTTTTTGCCCCCGGCATTGTCTCTAGAGTCATTTCTTCGAATATCCTTTGCTGCAGCGGGGACCCTGTCCGTAGCCGTCTTAGCCTGTTGCCCTGATTGCCTCTCAGTGGCAGCGTCTTCAAGTCTCATATTCTTTCCAGCTTCATGGAATAAATTAGGTAAAGTAGCTGGTTTTTCCTTGGTTAGTCTTCTAGCGAATTTAGTATCCGGATGTACACCACTACAGAGGGCCATTAGGATAAGTTTCTCGTCAGCATCTTGGACTGCGGCCGCTGCGGCGTTGAATCGGGTTAGATATTGTTGCACTGTCTCTCCGGGCTTCTGTTTGATATTAGATAAGGAATAAGCGTCCTTGGGTTGTTCCACATGAATGCGGAACTGGCTGATGAACTTTTCCTTCAACATTTCCCATGAGCTGATGGACCCTTGGGGTAGGTAGCAGAACCAGGAGGTAGCTAGATCTGCCAAGAATAGTGGGAAGCATTTACACAACACTCCCTCTGTTGCTCCGCTCATGAGCATATGCTGGGTGTACCTCTGTAGGTGTATGATGGGGTTAGAGGTTCCCTTGTAAGGTTCCATCGTTGGCATTTTCCTTTCCCGGGGGGTGATGGCAGTTTCGATATTGCGGGTGAAGAGGATGGTTACCCTAGCACCTATTCCCCGATCCCTTTGCTCCCGTTGGACGCACTCTTTAAACAATCGCGCCATCCTTTCATCAGAACTTGGAGCGGATAGAAATGAGTTTGGTTCTTCTCTGCGGGATTGAGTCCGTCCAGACGACTTGTAGGGATGGTATCGTCTGTCGCTCCTAACATTCTCTAAAGGCTGCCTCTGGTCTTCTGGGGGCATGCCGGGGTCAGCCATAGTTGGCCCTTGCCTTGATCTTCCCCTGCTGGGTTCCGTTCTCAGCACTTCCTCGGGTCCAACTTCGGGTTGGACTCCAGCTCGGCCCCGTCTACTGGTGTTTTCATGGTTAGGTGGCATGACAGGCTCAGCTACATCCAACCCTTGCCTGGCACCTCCCCCGTTGGGTTCAGTTCCAAGTGTTTCCTCGGGTTGGAATTCGGGCTGAGTCCGGGCTCGGCTCCTACCATGACTGTTTCTGTTGTTAACCTCTTTGAAGAGGAAAGGTCTTTGTCGCCTTCCAGATCCTCCAGATCGGGACTCACCCCATGATTCGGTGTTGCGGTTGGATTCTTCAGCATCCCTTAGGCGTGACATGAGTTGGTCTACCAAGGCTTCTTGTTGAGATGCGAAGCGGTTAGTTACTTCAGCCACAACCTGTCCAGGTCCGCCCTGGTAATTGGTAGTTCCGCGGCAGGGGCTGTTGGATTTGCCTGATTTTCATCTCTTATTGCTGTTAAAACGGGATGATTCTCTTGATTTGGGGCCACTAGATCTGGGATATTGCTAGTTGCGACGTTCTTTCCTTTGTTAACATCTCTCCTCTGCCTGGAAGTCATGTTGTCGGAGCAAGGAACGATGCTGTGAGGAAGAAGGTTGAGTAGGAGAAGCTGTAGCTTCTAGCTCGACCTTCTCAGTGAAAGCACCAAAAATGTTTGCACAAAAAATGGGCAAACACCTCCAAGTTGTGTGAATTAATTGATTTTACGTTGTTCTTAGTGATTTGGATGAGTTGTGTGAATATGTAAAAAGCAGGGACTGAAATGTAAAAGACACGCAGATTTATAATGGTTCGGCCAGAACGTGCCTACGTCCACTTTATATGTTATTCTCCTCTTACTATTCAGATTACAAGTACAAAGCCTTGATTACAAGTATCTAAAAGTTGTTTGAAAGTTCCTTCCGTGCTTGAGCTCTCAAGCTTGTCCGCCATTGTCGTACCCCTGCCCCTCTATTTATAGAGTGAGGTCGGGGGCAGGGTCTTGGATGTGTATAGCTGCTGGTGGGCCTGGGCTAATGCAATCTGGCCTGGCAGTGTTGATTCGGTAGGCTTTGGTTCGGTGGAGAGTGGATGACGTTTGGCTCGGTAGGATTCGGTGGAATTTGATCAGGTAAAAGGTGGTTCGGTGGTAGGTTAGGTAGGTCGGTCCGATGATGGATGGGCGAGGGATGGTTCGGCATGTTTGTTGGTCCGGTAGCCGTTGGACCGGTGGGACATGGTGGAGTTGGTTCGGCCGTAGGAGGTTCGGTAGCGAGGGGAGTTGGTCCGGTGAGATGTTGGAGAAGGGGTTGGTTCGGTGCGCATGGAGATGCGGTTGGTTCGGCATGTAGCAGAGAAAGGTTTGGCTCGGTAAGGGATGGTAGAGGAGCTGGTTTGGTATGTAGGGGGAGAGGCATCTGGTTCGGCATGTAGGGGGGAAGCATTGGTTCGGTGGTGTCCCTGTGCTTGCTGGTTCGGTGGTGGAAATGCACACAACACGGGAAAAGTTAGTGAAATTCCACTAACCCCAAACATATCAAAGTTTATACTTAAAAAGATTGTAAACGGCATTTCGAACTAAATGGAAGTGGTCTTGGGTCCTAATTTGACCGTTTGCAAAAAGTAGCTTTTCGACCAATATCCGATTAACGACTAAATATGTAAATAAAATATTTAAATATAAAATCGATAAATATGCGGGTTGTTGCAGACTCCCCTCCTTAAAGAAATTGCGTCCTCGCAATATATTAGGTGGAAATAAAAAGTAACAACCATAAAAGCATATTAACACAAAAGAAATTTGAAATAGCAAGTTCACCTCAAAGAGCAGGAGTAAGCAAGTCTGGATGTGTTCGCTCGATGAATTCTCTAGATTCCTAAGAGCAATCCTTAGGATTTGAGGACCATTGAACCTTCACAAGCGGAACATCTTTATTTCCAAGTCGTTTGACCTCCGAAGCAATAATTCGAATAGGATGCTGCTCGTAAGTTAAATTTGGCGAATCTTCAATTTCTTCCACAATACCAGGCTCAAGAATAGAATCGGAATCTCAAAGGCATTTCCGTAATTGAGAAACGTGAAACACGTCATGCAAGGCAGAAAACTGAGCCGGTAATGAAAGGCGATAAGCCATGCGACCAATACGTTCAGTGATAGGAAATGACCCAATATATCGAGGCACTAACTTTCCCGACCGACTGAAATGTACAACACCTTTCATAGGTGAAACACGAATAAAAATAAGATCTCCAACAAAAAATTCTAATTTCCTTCTTCGATTATCGGCATAGGATTTTTGTCTACTCTGGGCTTCTTTCATCCTATGTCGAATAAGTTCAATCTTTTCTGTGGAATCACGAATAAAGTCTGGACCTAAAACCAGCCTCTCACCGGCCTCAAGCCAACAAGAAGGAGATCGGCATGGCCTTCCGTAGAGTGCCTCGAAAGGTGCCATACCAATACTAGATTGGAAGCTATTATTATAGGAAAATTCGACAAGTGAAATATGATCTTTCCAACTTCCACCAAAATTAAGCACACAAGCTCGAAGAAGATCTTCAAGAGTTTGATTCACACGCTCGGTTTGTCCATCGGACTGGGGGTGATAAGCAGTGCTAAAATTAAGCTTCGTTCCTAAAGCTTTTTGAAGACTCTTCCAAAATCCACTAGTAAACAATGGATCTCGATCGCTAACGATAGAAGTAGGAACTCCATGCAATTTAACAATTTCTTTGATAAAGAGTTTGGCCAAAAGTGGAACGGTTCGGTTAGATCGAACGGGAATAAAATGGGCGGATTTAGTAAGTCTATCAACGATCACCCATAAGCTATCATGACCCGAACTAGAACGGGGAAGGCCATCTATAAAATCCATGGAAATTTGGTCCCACTTCCAAATTGGAATTTCTAAGGTTGCAATAACCCACCAGGCCTTTGATGTTCGGCCTTGACAAGTTGGCAAGTCATGCAACACTTAACAAAGTTAGCAATATCATATTTCATTCCTTCCCAATAATAAAGTCGCTTCATATCAGCGTACATTTTACTACTACCGGAATGAATGGTGAATTTAGAACGATGGGAATCTTCTTAAATATCTTTACGAAGATCACCAATATTTGGTATGATAAGTCTACCAAATTTTCGAACGTCGCCACGAGAATCAATATCAAAGTCTTTCAAACCTTCAATATTAATTTTATCCTTAACATTTTGGCAAGAAGAGCCAATTCAGGATCTAGCCCTTGAGCTTCAAGAATGAGGTCTAAAAGAGAAGGATGAGCCTCAAGGCTACATAAAACAAGTGATGAGCATAAATCGAATACGCGCTCTCGAATCTCACAAGTGGATATAATCTCGAGATCGTTCCATTCGGATATCATCATAGAAACAACTGCTTGTTGTTTACGGCTAAGAGCATCAGCGACACGATTACCCTTACCAGGGGTATAAAGAATATCAAGATCATAAGGTGCAAGGAACTCAAGCCAACGTTGTTGACGCAAATTAAGTTCCTTTTGAGAAAATAAATATTTCAAAGACTTATGATCTGTGTAAAGAATAAATTTCTCTCCTAATAGATAGTGACGCCGAATTTGAAGGGCGAAAACAATAGTCGCGAGTTCTAAATCATGTATGGCATATCTAGTCTCGGCCGGCTTCAATTGCCTAGAAGCATAAGCAATAACACGTTCTTTTTGCATAAGAACGGCACCCAAACCAACGCGACTAGCATCAGTATAAACAACAAAATCTTGATTCCGCTCGGGAATAACAAGAATAGGAGCATCGAAAAGGAGTTCTTTCAATTTCTGAAAAGAGGCTTCACATTTGTCCAACCAAATGTATTTAACTCCCTTCTTAGTCAAGCCAGTAAGAGGCATGGCAATCGTAGAAAAGTCTTTAATGAAACGACGGTAATAACTCGCCAATCCGAGAAAACTACGAATCTCTGTCACACTCTTCGGTCTCTTCCAATCTTGAATCGCTTCAATCTTTGAATGATCCACGGAAATTCCGGATTCGGAAATAATATGACCGAGAAACTTCACACGAGATTTCCAAAAGTGGCATTTAGAAAATTTCGCCTTTAATTGATTACTCCTAAGAGTTTCCAATACAATCCGAAGATGCTTTTCATGCTCCTCCTCGGTTTTAGAATACACAAGGATATCATCAATGAAGATGAGAACAAACCGATCGAGGAAAGCCTTGAAAACTCGATTCATGAGGTCAACGAAGTAAGCCGGAGCATTCGTTAAACCAAATGGCATAACAAGCCATTCATAAGATCCATAACGAGTACGGAACGATGTCAAAGGAATACTATCCTCAGCAATACGTAGCTGATGAAAACCGGTAGCCAAGTCCAACTGTGAAAAGACCCTAGCTCCGCTAAGCTGATCAAACAGATCGTCAATCCGAGGTAAAGGATATTTATTTTTAATAGTCAGATCGTTAAGCTTGCGATAGTCAACGCAAAGCCTAAGCGTACCGCCAGATTTCTTCACGAAAATAGTCGAAGCTCCCTAAGGCGAGAAGCTAGAGCGAATAAATTGCTTCATCTCCAATTCAGATTATTGTTTATGCATCTCCTCATTTTCCTTATTAGACATGCGATAAGGAGGACGAGTAATAGGTTGAGCTTCAGGGGTAAGATTAATTCTGAACTCAATTGCTCATTTAGGTGGTAAACCTAAAACGGGCTCAAATATGTCCGAAAATTCACAAAGACGTGAATTCAAGAAATGACATCTTCCTCATCATCATCATCATCATTATCATGAGGATTTAAAGAATGTAAAGATGCAGTCAACGCAAAATCCAAATCTTTAAGAATAATAGAAATCTGAGTTACAGATTGCGGATGTCGGAGATAAATAGTCCGCTCAGGATAGGATATGAGCTTCATAACGATTAAGCCAATCCATTGCCAAAATCATTCCAAAGCCTAGGTAACGCATAACATGCAAATCGGCTAGAAATGGAAAATCACATAAAATAATCTCCACATTTTTACAAAGCAAACTAAGAGTTGCGGATCCACCAACAGGATTCGCAATTCTCAAGGAAGTCATTAAAGCATCAACATTTAAAGAGAAAGTGTCGACAAGTTCCTTTGATATAAAAGAATGGGATGCACCCGTATCAAAGAGAACTCTAATAGGTGGATCATGAAATAAAATAATACCATCAAGAATGGAATGAGAAATACCTTGGCCACGAGATGTGTTGCCAGGGGCTTGAGCCACGTTTAACTTTCCCTCCTTCTTGCCTTCACGTTTGAGGCATTGATGTATGTAATGATCCGGGCTCTTACAATAGCGTTAAGATTTGGGCTTAGAGCACTTATTCGCAAAATGATCCCCAGATCCACAGTTAAAGCATCTCGCACCACTAGGAGAAGGAGACTTTGCCGCAGGGGTTGCATGCTTACCCTTTCTATTGGGATAAGGGCCTCTGAATTTACTGGGCCTCCTTTTGTTATTGAAGTTGGGTTTGGAAGCTACTACTTCAACATCACTTTCTTTATCAACCTCTTCCAAACGAAGAGCGATATCTATAAGTTGGTCGAAAGGAACTTCTAACTTTAGAAGTAATGGCTTCTTGAGGCTTTTGTTTAAGCCATAAACGAACCTCTGGTTCTTCTTCAATGGGGTGTTGATATATTCAACCCCATATTTGGAAAGCGACTCAAAGGCTGCGACATAATCAGTCACAGAGGACTCACCTTGAACAAGGTCTATAAAGCGTCGAGCCAAAGTTACCTTCTCTTCTTCTGGTACAAATTTTAACTCGAAGCGTGTCCGGAATTGCTCCCAGATAAGGTCCGCTTCGTTGACTTCAGAAATAAGAAGTTCATACCAGTCCAATGCTCTCTCTTGTAGCATACTGGAAGCCACCTGAACACGGTGAAGATCGAAGAGATTCATGCGAATGAAGATTCGATCGTAGGTCCTCAACCAAGCCTGGACCTCGATGATAGTTTCAGAACCTTTAAATGGCTTCCCATCCAGGTTGGTGTAATCATCGCACAAACGTGCAAACCCAGATTTAGGGTGAATAGGTTCCGGATTAGAACCAGCTGCTTGAGCATTCGTGACAAGGTCAAGAAGTTGCTGGGTAGTCATAAAAACTCCATCTTGGGGTGGAGCACTAGATGGTCCAGCTCTGGGACGACCAAGTCTAACCATTTCTCTTCCTTAAGAAAGAAAGAAGAGAAAGAAGAAGATTATTCACTAATGAATATCAAGCAATCTTGCTAGATAAAACAAGGAATCATAAAGGATATAGGATGAATCGGTACGACGACTCGAATTAATCCTAAGACATAACTCCTAAGGTGGACTTAGGATGATGATCCTTGTTAAGTTATTCTACATTGTTCCGAAGTTTGGCTCCGATACCAAGCTGTGATGCCCCACCTCTATACCCACGCTAGCCAAGAACACTACGGTGTAGTGCTGTCAACTAGCACGGAGAATAAGGCTGTTGAGGAGCGACCATCCATGTGATTGCTTATCACACGGTGGCTATAAATAATCTTCGGAAACAAACATAGAAATAAGCATAACACAAATCAGTCACAGACATCCATATCACAAAGGCGGAAGAAGATATGAATATATAACTAACACATGAAAGTGTACATCAGAGTAGTGGTCAAAAAGATCCACAATAATACAAAAGAATAGCAACACGTGCTATACAAAAGAATACAACTATGAGTCTATATCTCAAGTGTATACAACAAAAACTGCTAATCTAAATAGTTAGCCAAAAGTCAGATTAGCAAATCCCGGGAAGAAGTTAAGTAGAAGCACCTGTAACATCTCGGTCTGACCCGAGTATTATTTAAGAAAATAATAAACGGATCAGTCTAGCTATAAATATCAGATGACATGGTATAAAATAAAAGATATGTCATAAACATAAAATATCCATGCTGACATACTACTATAAGTATGCAAATGATGATCAACAGAAGATCAATCAAGAAGAGATAAATCAATATCACAAGAATCTTCTCAAAGATCCAAAGAGGGCATCATACCCTAAACTTGTACTCATAACAAGTCAATGACATAAATTCCAGAAATCAACACAAGAAATCAAAAAATCATAGAAAAAGGGAAAGAGGCCTATCACATGACGGTCCGAAGACCATGGGGAGCTACCCCATATGGGTGAGTCGGAATCACCCAGATGAGGTCTAGGCTAACCAAAAAGAAAAAAGGTATGTGTGAGTGGAATCACACAAATGGTGTCTAGCCTAACCTCGCAACAAAAAGGTATGTGTGAGTGGGATCACACAAATGGTGTCTAGACTAACCTTGCGGACAAAGAGATATGTGTGAGTCGGAATCACACCCATGAGGTCTAGTCTGACCTTGCAAACAAAGAGACATCGCACAATTGCTAGTCTAAATCATAAAATGATCGTCATGATCAACGAGAAGTGTCAATTACACTAAGCTAGTAAATATAAAAGTTTATCTTCGTGTCCCATAACCACTTGCTTAACTTAAATATTTATGATCAAACTGTAAATCTGCACTAGAAAATTGTCACAAGAGGTTCAATCGAACAAGTCCAAGAATTAACCGACGAAGTGAACGCAAGCGTTTCATACCACTTGTTTTACTAAGCCGTTTAATTAGATTTCTCATCCGAGTGAGGTAAAGGTTTGTATATACTAGTAGATTGGAAAACGGTTTAAGAAAAGAGCTTTGTTATTGAAAATAGAGTTGAAATCATTTTGTTGAAAGAGTTTTGATATTTACTACTAGTATTGAAACCTTCATATTTCTAAAGTTGTTATCCCGCCTTTTTAGCAAGGCCGTGATACCATAAAATCGACCAAGAAGCCCAAGATAGTTTGTCTCGAAGAATGGTCAACTCAGCATCTCAACAAAGCAAGTTCTATTGAATGTTTTTAATATAAGATCCCCTACGGAGGGGGAGGGGGGTCCAGGGGGGTGGCAACCCCCCAAGGTGGGGGTGCTAGGGCAACACCCCAGCTACGGGGTTCGACCTGCCCAGTCAGGTCGCAGGGATCCAGGGGGCAGCGCCCCGTCCAAAACGGTACGGCCTAGTGAAGACCTAAGGGAGGATAGGATCGAGCGACCTAGGGGTCTAAGGGGTCAAGCGACCTAGTGGTTGTGACCTAGAGGTGTTCGTGAGTTAGCAGAAGCGAGCGACCTAACAGAGGCGAGCGACCTAAGGGACTCGCGACCTAACAAGGTAATAAGGTCGAGCGACCTACGACCTAACGAGGTAAAGGCCTAACGGCCTAGTGAAACACGCGACCTAAAATGTACGCGACCTAATGCGGTCGAGTGGTTTAAGGTCGGAGATGACCTACGACTTATAAAGGTAGACGGTTGAGCGACCTAGCGAGGCTCGCGACCTAACGACCTAATCGTGAAAAAGGCTGAGCGACCTAACGTGTGAACGACCCGAACGACCTAAGGGATAAAAAGGCGAGCGACCTAACGTCTTAACAAGGCCGTGCGACCTAACGCTATAAGGCAAAGCGACCTAGATCCAAGCGACCTAAGACCGAGGTAACGTTTCCAACAGAGGGAGCGACGTAACGACCTAAGGCCTAATGACCTACGACCAAGCGGCCCACGACCTAATTCTGAGGCGAACGACCTAAAGCATGCGAACGAGTTTAAGGCTAGAAACGAACTATTTGGTGACCGAGACTTTTCCACGCAAACGACCTAGCATAGGCAGAACGACCTAAGTGCAGAATTTTACCAAAAACACTAAAAAGTAGAGTTTTTCGCCAATCCAATCCAAACCAAATGCAAATGCAAATGCACATGCTAAAGTGATGGGAATTCATTCCCAACAGTCCAAGATAGTTATAGACAAGAATGTGAGATAAAAATCTCACCTTTGCCCAAATTCAACGAAGAAGAAGCTTGAAGTCAATAAAGAAGCAACTACAAGCTTGAATCCAATGTCTTTACTTTGATTTTGGAGTTGGATGTTGAATTTGCTAATGAACTTGGGCTTGGAATTTTAATTTCCCTTTCCACTCACCATTAATGCTAAAACTAGAGTTATGTAGGAATTTATGAAGAGATGAGGAGAAGGGGTTGGAACTTAGGTTTAATAGACTAAACCAACCCAAAGTCCAAAGCGGGAAAAGTTAGTGAAATTCCACTAACCCCAAACATATCAAAGTTTATACTTAAAAAGACTGTAAACGACATTTCAAACTCAATGGAAGTGGTCTCGGGTCCTAATTTGACCGTTTGCAAAAAGTAGCTTTTTGGACCAATATCCGATTAACGACTAAATATTTAAATAAAATATTTAAATATAAAATCGATAAATATGCGGGTTGTTATAAAAACAGACAGAAGACAAGTTTCTTCGGGAAATTCATAGAAGAATATGTCGAGGTGAGAATTCCAGTATTGGAATTGATGATAAAGGAACAAAATTGTGAAACTGGTTAATGTAATACTCGGTTTGACCCGAGCATTACACCAAAGTAACACCCGGGTCAGGCTGGAAACCAGCGTGAGTAAACCCATCCAACATGGAATACAAAGCATACAACTTATAGAACCCGAGGTAACTCGAATCCATTCACAAGTTCACAATATGTCATGGACATCACTTATTTCACACATAAGTTTCTAATTACCGAATTCAAATTAATAGCGCAATTCACTTAAATCATTTCATTCCAGCCGATAGATTTTACATGTCAATCTATAAACATTCGACATGGTTTCTGGTATTTCCTAATACCCGAACCCAGTCTCTCGAGTCTCATGTCATCCTAACCCAAGTTATTCAAATTTAATTCACAACTTTTCATATCAGAGATAACAGCTCATTCAAAGCATCCAATACCATTCAATCATCCATAAGCAAATTTGATCACTTCCAAATTAATTCAATTGATTCTGATTGAATTCCAAACCTCGATCACTTTGATTCCTTCATTTACCATTAGTTAATTCCAAATCAATTAATTACTCAACCCTTCATTATTCATCTTAATTAATCACCCTGGATTAATTATTCTTCAGTTACATTCATGTAATTATCTTTGTTTAATTATACGATATTAACTATTCTTAACCAAAATCAATAAGTAAATCTTAATTACTTCATAAATTAATTAACTATATTAATTACATTAATCCTTAATACTTATACTAATTAATTTCTCATAAGTCTCTTATTATGGATTAATCAGTTTTAATTTACAGATCTTTATTTACATCATTAATTTCATATTTTCAGGTAAGGACGTTTGGGAGCTCAGGAGGCGAGCTGGATGACAGGAACGTGTGGAGTATTTCCGCTGTATTATATTGTTGAAATTATGTGACATGTTGATTTGTACATGTCCAGTGTTTGAATATATGTGTAACTCTGATGTATTTAAATGTAATCGACAGATATAGTATTCCTTTGTAAGATGTTATTATTTATTATTATATTTTATCCGCTGCGAATGTGAGATGTTGACGATTCTGTTCTTCTTCTATCTCTTTCTTCTTTTTCATAACTATCTGGAATTTTCGGGATCAAAAATTTCAGGTTGTTACAGTTAAAGTGCAGTGGAGCGGTGATCCAAAAGATTGCACTTGAGAAACTGAAGATAGCATGTAGAAATCATATCCCAATTGCAGAGTGGATATTCTGGCTTAAACTGGTAAGCCCTTCTCTATTTTTTTCTATATTCTTATATCACTTGTTTGCTTTTCTCTCTCTTTCAAATTTCGAGGACGAAATTTTCTTAAGGGGGGAAGTTTGTAACATCCTAAAATTTACTAATTTAAATTTGGTAATTTATTTGAACTTTTGGAATTTGCTTTGAAAATAATTTGAAAAGTTTCAAAACCAATAAATTAAGTGATAATTTATATGGATAAGATTTCAATTTCATTTGAGTCTAAAATTTGAAATAACAAATGTTTTTAAAATCATTTGAGTTTAATATATATATATATATATATATATATATATAATGTATATATGAATAGATTTGAATTTGAATTTAATTATTTAAAAAAATGTCTAAATAAAATAATTTGTAATTTTCCAAATCAAATTAAAAATGGTGCTTGTTTATATAATTATATTTAGGAGGAAATTGTATATAAAAATTTGAATGTTAGATTCAAATATAAGAGTCTTAAAAATAATTGGATTTGAAAGTAATATATGTATGATTTTCATTAGTGTATAAATTTGTTTTAGAACATTTTATTTTAACTTGTATAAATATTTAACAAAGGTAATGTAATTGATAAAGGTATGAAATTATATCAAAAATACATATAAGTAAAAATATTAATATGTAAAGTTAAGAAGAAATAATATAAATATATTTCTCATGAGAAAATGTACAAGTGTTAAACATGTAATAAGAGGATTAACAAGTGTAGCGATCTCATCATCAAAATTAACAAGTGTCATTCCATTTAGTTAATTAATAAAAAATTAAAACTAAAATTCATAAAATCCTTTCAGCTCCTCTATCTCATTCTTTGGCTTCTCAAATTTTGAAACAAAAGAAAAAATATGTAAACATTACAAAACAGAGAATCTCAACACCAAAGAAAAGGAAAAAAAAATCTAGAATTCAAACATCTGCTTGAGTTCAAAACTTAAAGCCTGAGAGTTATTTCAAACATCAAAGTAGGAATTTTAATTCCATACCTCAGGCAAGTTTAAACCTTCAGAATCAATTGAATTAGTAGTAAAAAATCAAGATTTGATATTAAATTTTCAAACTGCAGATCAATGAAACCATGCTCCAGTGTTTGTCCAAGAAGCAGAGCAGTGTTCCTCTAAGTTAAATTAAGGCTAGTAAATTCTTTTTAAAATTTAAGTTTGAATTTGTGATCAGTAATCAAGCAAGAAACTAAGCGAACTTATATCAATTAAGTTGCAAATAAAATTTTCAAGATCAAAGTAAGAGAAATAAATATCTAGGCTTTCAAATTTTTCACCATACATGAAGCTTTTTTGTTCAAAATTTGTCAGGTGAGTAAACACTTACCAAATCTAAAGCATTATGAGTTGTTTGGGATGATGATGTTTAAAAATAAATTGTAAAGCATTAACATGCATGCAAATATGTAGATGTTTATATGCAGAGAAGAATGTGCATGTTTGAGTAACAGGCACATTTGCCTCTGTTTGCACCCAAGGGTTTCTAAAACCTGTACAATTTCAATTTCTCTTCCTTTGATCGTCATTTGGCCTTAGGATCTAAGCAAACTTTTCTTATTTAGCTATGTTTTAAGGTTAAAAAATAAATTTAAGTAGATTTAACTTAAATTTTCTCTGGAAATTTGAAGAATACAGGCAGAACCAAAATACTGCGAAAATTCAATCATTCTGTTTTCTAATTCAAATTGTGTTATCTAATACGTTTTTGGGAATAAGGATTTTAAAGGAAAGCTCAGGATTTTTTAACATATATCCACCGAGAATTTGTGAACTGAATGATTTTTGATTTCTTGGCGATTTCTGGAAATTGAAGTAATGATAAATCATGTGGTTAGGATTGGAGCTAGTCTGATGGTCAAGGATCATCAGAAAATTCTTGGATGAATTTATAAATCGTTGTGGGGGCCGATTTTTGATGATCTAGGGTTCGAACTGGCATTTGTCTACGGGTCGGAAATTTTAGTGCCGCGAGTTCATCAGAGAACCGGAATGGCTCGCTGCGGTGGCGGTCGAAGCCTGAAAGTCAGGCGATACTTTGACCATAAGCACGCGACCTTTGATGGTCGGAGGAGGGAGGACGTGGCGTTTTTGAAGATCAGTGCTTTGTTCCAGTTTGGGGTCAGTGTTAAAATTTCGTTTCCTTCGATAATTTGGTTTTTGGGTGATTGGGTGGTTCGTGGAGATCATCGTCGACATGTCGACGATAGTAGCTTCGGTTGGAGATGGTTGGAAGAAACATGCATGTGCACGGCGTTGATGGTATCAGAAAATTGAGTTTAGGAGAAGGAGGGTTCGGCTCGAAGTGATCTTCGAGGGGCAACGTGTATCGACTCGAGTTTGGGCTCGAGTAAGATTTCTGATGCGTCGGGTAAAATATACTTAGAAAAAATTTTAAGATTGAAAGTTAGGCACATGGGTGGATTCGGCATACGACTCGAAGCAATAAGAACTTTTGCTCAGGTGTGACACGAGGTAACCTCGGGTCAGTTGTGTGAAACAGCCTTATGTTAAAAATAAATTCAAAATTTTGAACCTTTTAAAAACATGTTTTCAAAATGATGTTTTGATTTAAGTTTAAATTAATTAAGGATATATGTAAGATATTTTCAAAAGTAATCAAATTTTAATAGAATTGATTTTGATACATTATTTTATAAAGTCATCATATTAAATAAATAATGTAATTTAAAAGGGTAATTAAGAAAAAAAATATTTTATTTAAACTGTCTTAACCTTTTAAAGTAATACATGTGTAAGGGTGATTTATTAAACAAAGATTATCTTTTGATTTATTAAACAATTAATGATTTGTTAACACAATTACTTTAAAAGAAATTACTTAATATTTTAAGATTAATTAAGTAAATAATTAAGGTTAATTAAAATAATTAATTAAGGAATAATTAATTAATAAAAGTAATTAAGGCTTAATTAATTAACAATTAAGGGTTAATTAATAATTAATTAATTAAGATATAATAAATAAATAAAAGTAATTAAGATTTAATTAATTAACAATTACGGGTTAATTAATAATTAATTAATTAAATAAATAATTAATGAAGATAATTAAGTTTTAATTAATTAATAATTAAGGATTCAATTAACAAGTGATTAATATTTAATTAATTAATAATTAAGGATTAATTAATTTAAAAATTAAGGATAATTAATCATTAATTAAAGATAATTAATAAAAAAATAGTTATGTGATAAATTGATTATAATCATACTGTTAATTCATTTAATTGTTAGATGATTGATTATTGTTGAAATGTTTTGAGCCGTTTGATATCCCTGTTTGTGATTGTGATACTGTGTGATGTGAAATTGCTTTGTGCTGAACTGTGATTTGTGATTTACTTCTTTGTGAATATTGAAACCCTTTGGCCTGTAAAACGGTAATTAAATTTCGACGTGATAGGGAGTCGGATTCCAATTGGTTATCCGAAACCCACATCGAACCTTGATGGTAAATCTTTACGAATGATATATACACGTGTTTTAAAATTAAGCGCTCACTATTCGGATTAGCCAGGAGAGGATTTTGTGTCATATAACCCATTCCGAATAGTGATACGACGAAATGAATAGCATTTGAAGACGGTGATGAAGACCGGGTGCCTTCAAAAATGATAGGATAACCTATCGAATCTCTCTACACTGAGTTGCTCTGGTATAGAAATCCCCACATGTGATGGGGAGTCCGATCGGGATTGTGGATACCCGGATTGAAGGGCTTCTTCCTTTATTGGACGAAGTGCCTTCGATTCTGTTCGAACCCGGAACAGACTTGTATGGTTGTATGTCCGACACTACATTTTGAGATATAAAGCAAATTTCTTTCAAATACATATCTGTTGGTGGCGGAGAATTTATTCTCTTAGCTTAACACCCTTCTGTGAGACGTACGAACTCAGAGGTTATGTAGTTGAAGGTTATCAGTGATATACTCCCAATTTGGTAGTGTGACATGCTAAGTGCTACTGTGTGTTGATGATCATTTGTTGATCATTGGTTGATCAAAGCATGGCTTTCGTGTACAGCGTAGCTTTATGGAAGAGACCTCATCGGACCTCACACCCTGGAAATGGTCGAAACAGGAAAGGTGTGGCAAGGTTATGAGGCTCGCGCCCTTTAGGATATGTCATTTCCTTCTGGAAAAGGTGTTATCATGGTATGGAGCCCAGATACTTAACCTATGTGGTTGCTGCAATCTCTTTACTGTCTGGTTGTTGCTTTGTGGTTGAGGGCCCTCGGATAAAGGTCGTAAAAGACTGAGGAACGGCATAGTCATGTAGTAGTTACCTAGTTATAGAGGTAGCCCGGCCTTGTGTTGGTGGAGAAGTGGTTAAGTTCTCGGGACGTCCCTCCAGAGGCGTACCTATGTGGCAATAGGAAGTTTTTAGCCTGACCATTTGTTGGAACTCCAATTCCCAATACGAACCCTGTACGATTTTAGTTGTATAACCTACAATTTACTTATGGTGGTCACCACTGTTTAGATGGTAGCTATAGTAGGCATACAATAATGGTTGTATGCTGGCTAAGATTAATATTATACTTTCGAAAGGATTTTCTACACTATGCACTAATAATAATATCAAAAGAAACTTTCTCGTATCAAGCATATTTGACTATCATAAGAAGAAATCTCCTCCAATTCTGCGATTGCATTTTGTGTGTGGCGGGAGGTCTTATGGTAGTTTCATTTTCCAAAAAGCATACCGGATTTTCTTTTATAAATTTGTTTTTATTCAAAGCAACTGTTTTTGTTTACTCATACCAGTCCCATGACTGGCCTGGAGTTTATTGTTCCTTTCCTAAACTCCGGGTGCCCATAATTTCCACACGGGCAACCTAATAGCAGGTTTCCGTATTTTGGTGCTAGCTGGATTTTGAAGTCTTTTTGTTTGGAAGCTATCAGATTTTTGAAGTTTTGGCTTTGGTAATCTCTTGAAGTATTGGAGTTTTTGAAGACCTTATCATAGTAGATGTATGTTGGATCCTTTTTGAAGACTTTATTGTTATGCCGTCGTGAAGTTATCATTATGTTGTTGTTGTATCAATATGTAATACCCTGATATTGATGTTAAATGTTGTAATGATATTATGATGATGTTGTATCTGTGATAAATGATATTCATTTTGTTTCCGCTGTTTTATATTCATCTAATGTTGTTATAAGCTCCATCTGACTGAAGTTCGATGTTTGAATCTTCGGTTGTCAAATACAAGTGAGGTATTTGATGGCGATTTTCGAACATTGGATTTCGGGTCATGACAGGGGGACTGTACCATATATTTTTGTAGGTGAGCATGAGGCTTTTCTTTAAGGGTGCGTCGATGTTCGGCTCATTCGTACGTGTGGGGGACTGTATCACGTTGAGTCTATGCATGAGGCGTATCTTTTAGGGTGAGTCGATGTTCGGCTCATTCGTCCACCTGGGGGACTGCACCGCGTATTTTTATGGGTTAGCGACCAATGGGATAGTGTCCCGTTTATGATACATGCTTTGGTGAGTTTTCATGCTCCCATTTATGATAGGCCTCCCCCTTTTATGTTTTTTGGATTTTTAACTATGGATTTCTAGAATTTATGTTTCTCCAATTTTTGCAATTTTCATTAATATGTTTTGTCAATATTTGAGGTTTGGTGAATAAGCTAAAGAATATGATATTCATTTTGGGTATTTGAGGAGAAATGAAATATTGTATGATTTTCATTGTTATCAAATATATACTTGTCACAGTATGGCATTATTGTTATCATATATTTTTGTCATATTTCTTATCTATCTCATCTTACATGATAATTATAGCTAGACTGATCCGTTTATTATTTTTCTTCTTAAATAATACTTGGGTCAGACCGAGGTATTTTAAGTGCTTCCACTTGACTTCTTAGCAGGGACTAGCTTTTGACATTTTGCTAACTACTTTAGCTTAGTTGTTTTGTTTTTATACATTAAGGATAGAGACTCCTTGATGTATACTTATTTTTTGAGTAGCACTTGTACCTATTCTTTTCCGTTGTAGTGGATCTTGTATGACCACTACTTTGATGTACACTTCTGTGTGTTATATTCATATTTGTTTTTGCCTTAGTGATATGAATATCCGTGACTGATTTTATGTTACACTTATTTTATATTTGTTTTCGATGGCCCCATAGCCACTATATAGTAGCTTTGAGTTTGTATTTGATATGTTACATTTCCTCTTGAAATGAAATGCACGACATACTATCTGACATATCAGTACTCGCACAAAGCAATTACATAGATGGTCACTCCTCAATATCTTTATTCTTCGTGCTAGTTGATGGCATTACCCCGTAGTGTTCTTGGCTAGTGTGAGTATAGAGATGAGGTGTCACATTTTTGGTGACGGGAGTGCATTAATAGTGGATAGTCATGAGTGCTTTAAAACTGGGTTTGGGTATTCTCAAAATATAAACACTGTTAGGCAAATTGGAGGGTGCGAGAGTGGTTAACATGACGAGAAGGCCCGAGGCCAAGATTTGGGGAAGTACGGTCTCGTAAGGTGAAAAGAGACATGGTGTATGGCCAAGAGTGGGCCTGGGTGTCCCATTTTTGGATGGAGGAGCGGGCTTTAACTTGAGGGGTTCGAGCGGTAGAGATTCAGGAGTGGAGTTCGTCGGCGTCGTCGGTTTTGGTTTTCATGGAGAATGAGCATGGAAGAAGGAGAGGAAGTCACATCCATGAGGAGAGGAGATACATGAAAGAGGAAGGAATGGACTAAGGAAGTAAGTGTTTATAATAATTAATAGGTAATTAACTTTTCAAATCTTAATTAGTATCTAAGTTGTATTAGATTAAATCGAAAACTTACAAATGCAATAACTTGTTCATACGATGTCCAATCGAGACGCAGTCTTTTGCGCTGCACTCATAATGATGATAACATCACGATGGAACTAGTTTTGTCCAATTTAGAGTAAGTGAAATCTGGACTAAAATCGGATGTCGTTCAGTTCTAGTTCAAATCGAAATGCTTCGGCGCCAATTGGAATTTTGATGAGATAAACTCACCTTTTTGGTTAATTAGTATGATATACAATAGATAAAATTTACCATTTTTGTTTGACGAGATATTGCTTGATTTTTTTAAATATCCTCTTTGAAAAGCAATCGACATTTAAATTGGAAATACATGAATTTAGTGGAGACATTGGGGTTTCTTGATATTGTTAATTTTAATTTCCTGTTATATAGTAATAACATTTGTTAACTGCTATAATGATTATTAACCTCATTGTATTATTTGGAAAACAATATTAAATTTTTGTTTAATTTGGAAATGGTTTCATATTAGAAAATGATATTTTAATCCCGACCTTTGGAATTTCTATGATATTTTGATTTAAAATAAGTTTTGAAACTTCTCTAATTTTATTTCAACTTATTTATTTATTCTCTTTAATATATATATATATAAATATAAATATATATATATATATATATATATATCTGTACGTGTGTGTAAGTAAATCATTTAATAATTATTTTGGATGTATTCACTTTTTCAGAAAATTATTATAATAATAAATGATTATTTTCGAAAGTAAATAAAAGGGTTATCTTTTATTTAAAGGTGATTTTTGTTTTAAAGACGATGGAAATGTTTTGGGACAAATAATGGTGAGACATTTTATATAAAATGTTGAAAAGTAAAAGATCAGATTTATTATTTGTCTTTTATAAAAACAGGAAGATGTTTTCCCATTTGATAAATTTGAGAAATAAATTATATTTGTGGATTTATAATAATATGTGGAATTGTCGTTTTAGAGAAAGTTTTTGATCTATTTTGGGAACCGAAAGTGGTGAAATTTGAAGACGTATAAATGGTGTTTACTAAATAGAAAATGAACAATGATAAATGAATTTAAAATTTTATAATTATACTTTGTGATTTATATAAGAAGTTCTATCAAAATAGCTGTAAATAAATCTGAAAACTTACTGAATTGGATTTATACAATGAAGTTTTATAACAGAGTTTTATAATTATGCAATATATTTTTAATTATTAAGGGATTATTTAATACAACTTGGAGATTCATAAAAAAGGGGAGGTTGTAATTGTGTTTAGATATTTATAAAGGAGTTTATAAGCAATATTTTATAAAAAAGAGTTTGGAAATATAAGTAGCCTTATAAATTATATTTTGGAAATTTATGGGAAGCATGGGAGTTTATAAATTTGTATTTAGAGATTTGTAAATAGAGTTATAATTTTATTTTGATATTTATAAAAAATAAGGAACTTAATAAATAGAGACAAGTTTTATAGAAGAACTTTTATAAACGAACTTAGAGCTTATGTTCATAAAAGGAATTTCATAAAATATTTATTTATAATAGGGACTTGATTTCTCAAAAAACGACCTTCTTAATTATGTGGTATGGAACATTCTTTGCCATACTTAACACCGACGGAATAGTTTTGGGATATTGGTATCTCTATTTTCAATAACATTGGTTTTGGACCAACTAAGTGTGGGTTTTTGGAGGTGAAAACTTTCATAAGCATTTCATAAATAAACTTATACCGATAAGATAAATATATGAATGTTTCCAAAGTATTGAAAGTGTGGAGAAGGGTTTGTGAAATATATCTTTGTAAAAGTATGTTAATAGTTGAGAATTTACAAAGTAGCTTTAAATTAATGAAAAGATTAATTTAAGATGCTTAGGGTTGCCTGCGCTTAACCACTGTTATTTTCCTTATGGAATTAAATCTCTAGTTGAATTTTTTGTTATTTGATAGTTATCTAACCGATTATCAAATGTTAGCTAGTTTTTGAAATTATCATTGGCAGTTCGGAGAGACCGGGATCAGATCTGGTCAGTGTGTGACATGCTTGATAGGGGGTTCTCGCTTTGTGAATTGTAATGAAGCTTAGAATCTTACCTTGACATGTCACTTTGTCAGTTGGTTGATACTGTCAAGAAGATGTCCATAAAATCATATTCGAGGTTGCCATTTGTAGCCACCTCCAGTATAGGAAGAAAATTATACGTTGAATCAGATCTTTATTTGGGCAAGCACCTGGGCATTGGTGGGGTTAAATCATTTGAGATAGGGTAAATGCGACCCTTGGATGAGTTTAAGTATGTATATATACGGATGCGTATTTGTTAGTGCTATAAGAAATGTTTTATATTATATTGATTTGTCTGTTGAGTGGTTTATAAATCTTGGTTAGTACAGAAGGAACAACTGCATCGATAGGGGTTTCTAAACATTTGAACAAGGCAAATCAACATAGTATTCTTTCGGAATTGGGTAAATGAAATAATTTTACCTAGATTATATTTTATGTATAAAAGAATAATTTTTAGGAAAGAATTATAAGGTTAATTATGGTGTATTTGTTTGTTAGGAAATGATAATATTCAACTATTATTATTTATTATTGATTGTTTGTGCTCGGATAGTTATGAGCATTTATTTTTTGGTTAATAAAAATGAACACATTTAGAATTCAGTTTCATGGTTTGATATATGGTGTTCGGTGATAATGATGAGTTAAAGAATTTAATTTTAGCAAAGTTATTTATTATAATCGTAAAAAAGATAAACAATTATGAAATGATCCTATACAAGAAGTGAAATTTTATAAGTACGATTTATGAATAATATAGTTTATTAGTAATAATAGATTTAACTGAGAATTTGAGAACTTAAATCCCCGCATTTTTGGAAATTTTTTTTCAAAGTTTTAGAAAAAATAATAAGGGTATTATTTGAAAGGATTTTTGACTAGAAATATTTTAAAAGAATCTTTAAAGGAAACAAAAAGCACTAAACTCACTTAAGTTGCTGGAAAATAATTCTATTGATGACTGAAGCATTATCGACATTTGTTTTAAAGTTTCTAAGCGACAGATTGCTACCATGGTAGTTTTGCTTCATAATGTTTTGGTAAAAAAAATTTGTTTAAAATTCCCAAAGGTATGATCTGATATACAATGAAAATATGTATATTTCTATCATCTTAAAATGATTTGAAATAAAAATAGGTGTTTAGTTCCTAAATTTTCAATTACATAATATTTTAGACTAATAGATTATATCATTAGGATAATTTGGTTTTGCATCTCATTTTATATGTGTTTAGTAATTTTTATTTATTTAAATGAAATGGAATTTTCAACGATTTTGGACAGTCTGGAACTTCCATGATGGAATAAATCTAAGTTGAGTATTTTTGAGAAATTATAAGAGAATAAGTTTTGGAAACTTATAAATTTGAGAAAATAGTAAGTTAAATGAATTTTAAATTTGTCGGACGCTCGGGTTAAGTAAAACATATCCGAAATTTGTATATATACACTTTTAAGATGTAAAAGGCTATTATACGAATATGAACTTAAGCTTTAAAGTGATTAATAAACGTAGGTTGAGTTTAGAAGATGTTTACGAACTTAAGTAATGATTTTACAAAGATATTAGTAAAACGAAAATATACTAAATGAAATTAAACTCTGAATTAAGAATATTCTATATAATTTTGGAACCAATTGGAATAAATACATAAGATGTACATAGATCAATTTATTCACATAACTGTTTTGATCCAGATTCGAGTACATGATTTGAGGTGATTTGCACCAGTCCAAGTTGTGATTTTTCACTCGATTCTTGACAGTGAACACTTGATACAGATTTTTGATTTTATTTCGATGTTTTCATATGGCTATATAAGGAGAATGAAGGTTTTTAACAAAGGAACCGGATCAGAGTCCGCACTAGAGTGGTCGAGTGAGAAATACTAGTTTGGAAGTAAAATTTATGTGATCGAGCGAGCGATGTGATTTAATATTGCATACAGATGATATATGTGCATCGTACAGGCTTTTTATATATTTTGACATTAGGAAATGTGAATTATATGGTTTGATGGCATGTGTAAGTAAGATACAGGTTCATGGAAGCAAAGGCTATTTTGATGCTTTTAGTTTCATTGGTAGAGATTGGTTGCTCGACTGATAGGTACATGTTATATTGTTATTGATGGTTTTATGCCCTAGATATGGAAGGTCACTTTTGGATTTTTTATTGGTTTGGGACCATTGTGGCGATTTATAGTTTTTTCAATAGAGTCATGCAAAGGAGACGCTGCCAAAAATTTTCGTAACTTTAAAAGACCTAGAGATTTAGTAATCTCTTTCATCTAATTGATTTTGAAAAGTTTATGGGTTTGGAGGCATTTTTCTTACTTTGGGAATCTCAAGGACGAATTTTTTTTAAGTAGGGATGAGTGTAACAACCCGGAATTTTTTTGATTGATTTTAAAATTTTAATTGGTTTTAAATATTGAAATAATTTGGTTTTTAAGTTAAATAACCTGAATTTTAATGTAGAGATTATTTAAATATTTGAACTGTGAACTTAATATTTGAATAGAGACTTAAATATTGGGATTTTTAAATTGAATATTAGTTAAATTGATTAATAGTTTTATTTAACTCCTTCTAATTAATAAATAATAATTGTGAATTCATTATTGTAAATTTATTTACAATAATAAATGGTTCAAATAAATAATAAGAGAATTTATTTTAATATAACGACTCGATTTCAATGTATTTTTAATTTAATTTATTTGATTTTTCCTTAATTTTTAATTTTGAAATTATTTAGTTTATCATTTAACATTTTTGGGAAAACGACAGTGCTTTTACGATTTAACAAAATCAGTAAACCAGTATATTTTATTATCGTTTTAGGATTGCGTCATTGTTCTGAACCCGAATGTATTTTTTTATCATTCGCGGTTCGTACAGGAACAAAAATCTATCGGTGGGATGCTGGACTTTGCAAATTATATTCATACTCAACCCTTAAGCAAAATCAATTCATAGGTTCTCTCATCTTTCTTTTAATGTTACATCCAAAATAAAGAAATGCTTAGATCTACTTCCTTTAAAAATCTCAAACAATTCAAATAAAAATGAGCTTTCTTTCGGTTTGTGGTGGGTAGATCTACACGTGGGTGGATAGTGAAGGGTGCGGCAATATTTTTGTAATTGGAGTGTGCGAAAAGTGGATTGTCATGAGTGCTTTAGAGCTAAGGTTTTGATTTTCTCAAAATTTAGGCACTGTTAGGCAAATTGGAGGGTGCATGAGTGGTTAGCATGGCGAGAAGCACCTGTGGCCAAGATTTGGGGAAGTGCTGTCCTATCGGGTGAAAAGCAACATGGTGCATGGCCGAGAGTGGGCATGGTTGTCGCATTTTAGGAGGGAGGATCGGGCTTCGACTTGAGGGGTTTAGGAGGTGGAGATCGAGGAGTAGAGTTCGTCAGCGTTGTCGGTGTTGGATTTCGTAGAGAATCGAGCATGGGAGAGGGATAGGAAGTCACGACCATGAGGAGTGGAGATACAGGAAAGTGATTTGAATAGATTAAGGAAGAAAGTGTTTATAATAATTAATGGGTAATTAACTTTTAATATTGTAATTAGTATTTAAGTTGTATCAAATCAAATTGAAAACTTATTAATACAATAACTTGTTCATACAAGGTCCAGTCGAGATCCAGTTTATTCAATTGTTCTCATAATGACGATAGCTTCGCGATGGAACCAGTTTTGTCTAATTTGGAGCAAGTGAAAATTTGGATTAAAATCGGATGTTGTTCGATTTTAGTCCAAACCGAATGCTTCGGCGCCAATTGGAATTTTGATGAGTTAAAATCACCTTTTTGGTTAATTAGTATTATATATAGTAGATAAATTTATTGTTTTTTGTTTGATGAAATACTCCTTGATTTGGTCGTATATCCGCTTCGAAAAGAGATTGACAATTAAATTGGAAATACATGAATTTAGTGGAGAAATCCCGGTTTCTCGATATTGGTAATATTAATTTCTTGTTATACGCATGTTGATTTATTTTAGTTATTTTCCTATTATATAGATCGTTAAATGTCGAAATTCGACTAATTGACCATATTAGATGTAACATCGATATATGTGAAAAACTGAACCTTTTAGAAAAATAGTAGTATCATTTATTAAGTGCTATAGTAACTATTAGCCTCGTTATAGTATTTTGAAAAAAATACTATTAAATTCTGTTCAATTTGGAAATGGTTTCGTTTGGAAAATGATATTTTAAACCTGACTTTTGGAATTTCCATGATATTTTAATTTAAAATACTATAGCATTTATTAAGTGCGGCAGTAATTATTAGCCTTGTTACAGTATTTTGAAAAAAAATACTATTAAATTTCTGTTTGATTTGGTAATGGTTTCATTTTGGAAAATAATATTTTGAACTTTACATTTAGAATTTGTATAATTTTTAATTTAAAATAAGTTTTGAAACTTCTCTGTTCTAGTTCGATTTAGTTATTTATTCTTTTTAATATATATATATATATATATGTGTGTGTGTGTGTGTGTGTTTGTGTGTAAGTAAATGATTTAATAATTATTTTGGATGTATTCACCTTTATAGAAATTTTTTGTAAATAATAAATGATTGTTTTCAAAAGTAAATAAAATGGGTTATCTTTTATTGAAAAGTGATTTTTGTTTTAAAGAAGATGGAAATATTTTGGGATAAATAACGGAGAGACAATTTATATAAAATGTTGAAAATAAAAGATCAGATTTATTAGTGATATTTTATTAAAAAAAGGAAGATATTTTCCCATTTTATAAATTTCAGAAATAAATCAATTTGTGGATTTATAATAATACATGGAATGGTCTTTTTAGAGAAAGTAGTTGGATCTATTTTGGAGACTGAAAGTGATGATAAATTTGAAGATGCATGAATGGTGCTTTATAAATAGAAAACCAATTTAGAGTTTCATAGTTATACTTTGTGATTTATAAAAGGTGTTTATCAAAATAGTTGTAAATATATCTGGGAATTTACAAAATGAGATTTATAAAATGAAGTTTTTATAGAAGAGTTTTATAATTATACAAAGGATGTTTATAAAGGGAGTAATAAATAGAATTTGAGATTTATAAAAAGTGCATATTTATGTTTAGATATTTATAAAGGAGTTTTATAAGCAATTTTTTATATAAAGGAGTTTGGAAATATAAGGAGCCTTAAAAATTATATTTTGGAAATTTATGGGAATTGTAGGGGTCTATAAATTTATATTTGGAGATTTGTAAATGGAGTCATAATTTTATTTTGAGATTTATAAAGCGGAACTTTATAAATAGAGATGAGTTTTATAAAATAAATTTTATAAAAGAATTTAGAGCTTATACTTTTAAAAAGGAATTTTATAAAAGATTTATTTATAATAGGGACTTGATTTCCCAAAAAATGATCTTCTTAATTATGGTGGTATAGCACATTCTTTTCCATACTTAACACCGAAGAAATAACGTTTTGACGCAGCGGATAATAACAAAATGATATAGATCGATGAAAGTAGCAAACGGTGGATTGAAGATACTGAAATGCCCAAATTTGTTGATCACAAAGATACCGAATTCTAGCTATCTTTGACACGTTGATCGCGCACGATACCGTGAAAGAAGATCTACAATTCTTCAAATGTTGATCAAGCGCACTTGATACCGTGAATTGGCTTCAACGATCGTTGATTCGAGCGCACTCGAATAACCGAAAGTGGAGATAGGAGATCACACTCAACTACCAATTTAGATGAAAGCACACAGCAATCAAACAAAGTTTTTATTCAACAATCAACCTAGTTTTACAATGACCCAACTTGCCTATTTATAGGCTTACAACCCACACTAAGTCGCACACAACCTTACATACCCGCGACCTAAAACAGCCGGCGACTCAACACATTTACAAAACACACGCGACTTAGTACATGCGCGACCTAACACTAATCACGACTTACGAACTAAGCGCCTTACGGCTTACGACTTACCGAGTTAAAAATGACACGACTTAAATCATCAGCGACTTAACTTCCAAGCGGCTTAACTCTTCAGCGACTCCTCATAGGTTGGTAGGTCGGGTTAACGACCTATAGAAGCGGTAACAAAGATTCTTCCCGCGACCTATGAGTTAGGTTGTTCGCGACCTAACGAAGTGGCACAGGAATTCTTCGGGCGACCTTGGAGTTAGGTCGTTCAACTTAGGTCGTAGCTCGTCCCCACCTTCTGAGCGACTTAAGTCTTCACCGTTAGGTCGTTGGCTGTTAATTCGTGCCGCCTCTTTGATAGCTCCCGTTGCTATAGGTCGTAGACGACCTAAAGATATCGAACGACTTAAGACTTGGTTAAGTCGTGACTTCTTATCTCGTGACTCCTTAGGTCGCAAATGCCCCAAAACTCCTCCTTTAGGTCGTGGCCGACTCGAGCCTTGTGAATCTGTAGCTTGCGCTACATCACCCTCCCCTGGTTGACAGAAATTCGACCTCGAATTTTCACCATCTACTTCCACAACAATCTCATTCCCACAATACGGAATTAGGTATTTGACGTTGAAAACATTAGAAGTATGAACAACATCTGGTAATTTCAATTGATACGCATTCTTATCGATTTTCTTTAAAATTTCCACTGGACCAATTTTCCGCGCCTTCAATTTATTGTACGTTCCCGCCAGAAAACGATCTTTTGTCAACACTGCATAGACCAAATCACCCTTGTTAAATTCAACACTTCTCCGCTTCAGATTCATGGATCGCTTATACTTCTCATTCGACTTCACCAATCGTTCCTGAACGATTCTGTGGCATTCTGTCAAACCATCAACAAAATCAGCAGCTCGTTTAACTGTTCCCTTTGGTTGTGGCAGTATCGTTAAATCCAATGGTCCCTTTGGCAAGCTTGAATATACAATCTGGAATGGACTGAAACCCGTACTACGGTTGATAGCATGATTATGAGCAAACTCCGCTTGACATAACTTCATATCCCAACTTTTCAAATTATCCTTCACAAGACATCGCAACGAATTTCCCAACGATCTGTTCACAACCTCAGTCTGTCCATCTGTCTGCGGATGGTAAGCGCTACTAAAGTTCAACTTTGTTCCCACCATCTTCCACAAGCTTAGCCAAAAATGACTCAGAAAACGAGTATGTCTATCCGAAACAATAGACTCTGGTAACCCGTGTAAATGATAGATCTCTTTAAAGAACAACTGTGTAACATGAACAGCATCCGCCGTCTTCTTACAAGCAATAAAATGTGCCATTTTCGAAAATCGATCAACCACCACATAAATGGAATCGTTACCCCTTTGAGTTCTAGGCAAACCCAAAACAAAATCGATACTCACATCAACCCAAGGTTTAGTCGGTACAGGTAATGACATATATAATCCTGCATTTGTCGCTGTTCCCTTCGAAACCTGACAGATGTGACATCTCTCCACAAACCGTTCAACCTCTTTCCTCATTGACGACCAAAAGTAAGATTAAGAAATCAAATGCAACGTACGATCCCATCCTACATGTCCTTCCTCATGTAACTCCTTGATAATCTTCATTCTCAAGCTGCTATTTGGTATACATAATCGATTTCCCTTAAACAGAAAACCATGCACCAACGAAAATTCATCAGAACTCCCCTCCTTGACCATTTCAACAAATTTCATAAAGTAAGGATCTTCTTCCATCAGCTCGGGCAATAATTCAAAACCTGTCACCTCTACTTTCATTGTCGACAATAAATGACTCCTCCTACTCAAAGCATCCGCTACACGATTCGTCACCCCTGATTTGTGCTTCACAACAAAAGTAAACTGCTGTAGATACGCGACCCATGAAGCGTGCCTAGCTGAAATTTTGTCCTGCCCTTGCAAATGCTTCAAAGCTTCATGATCCTTATAGAGAACAAACTCCTTCTGAAACAGATAATGTCTCCAGTGCTTTACTGCTTGAACAATTGTGTAAAACTCCACATCATAAGTGCTATATCTCAACTTAGCTCTAGACAACTTCTCGCTGAAATAAGCAACTGGTCTTCCCTTCTGACTCAACGCTCCTCCAATCCCAACCTTAGATGCATCAGTATGTAGCTCAAACAACAACTGAAAATCTGGTAATACAAGAATTGGTGCTGTCGTCAAAAGTTCCTTGATCCGCTCAAAAGCAAATCCCGCTTCCTTTGACTATGAAAATTGCTTCTCCTTCATGCAATCGGTTATAGGTGCCATCACACTGCTAAAGTGTGGAATGAATCTTCGATAGAAAGATACCAATCCATGAAAAATCCTCACTTCAGTAATTGTCTTTGGCTGTGGCCAACTCCTGACAGCTTCCACTTTATTTTCATCCATTTGAATACCTTCCTTTGACAAAACATACCCCAGAAATAAAACACTGTCCGTCATAAACACGCACTTCTTTGCTGCTGCATATAACTGCTCTTGTCATAGAATCAACAGTATTTCGCGCAAATGCTGGATGTGTTCTTCCATACTCCCACTATAGATTAAAATATCATCAAAGTAAACAACCACGAACTTCCCAATGAATGGTCTAAAAATCTGGTTCATCACTCTCATAGAAGTACTCGGTGCATTTGATAAACCAAACGGCATAACCAACCATTCGTATAATCCTTCCCTGGTTTTAAAAGCAGTCTTCCACTCATCACCCGGTTTAATACGGATCTGATGGTATCCACTCTTCAAGTCAATCTTGGAAAACACAACAGCTCCACTCAACTGATCTATCAAATCATCAAACCTCGGCATAGGAAATCTATATCTCACAGTGATCTTGTTCAGAGCTCTACCGTCCGTACACATCCTCCACGTCCCATCCTTCTTTGGTACCAATAAGGCTGGCACAGCACATGGACTCAAGCTCTCCTGAATACGCCCCTGTTCTAACAATTCTTCCACTTGCCTTCTCAGTTCTTCATGCTCCTTGGGACTCATCCGGTAATGTGGTCTGTGAGGTAAAACTGACCCTGGTACACGATCAATCTGATGTTGAATATCTCTCAACGGTGGTAACTCCGTTGGCAATTCCTCAGGAAACACATCTCTGAATTCTTCCAATACCGGCTTTACTACCTCTGGAACGTCAAAAGATTCAGTAGCTTCACGTCCAATCAACAAAAACAATTCAGGACTCTCCTCTACTTCTTCAACAAATTCTTTCAAAGTCAATAAAGTTTTCAGCTCCTCAATCTCCTCTAATTTGCTCTCTCCTTTCTGTCTCTTCTTTGGAACCAAAATGATTTTAACACCTTCAAACATAAAGCTGTAACTATTGGTCCGACCGTCATGCTGCACTGCTCGATCATACTGCCATGGTCTTCCCAAAAGCAAGTGACAAACATCCATCTCAACTACATCACACCAGATCTCGTCCTTATACTTTTTCCCAATGGAAAATGGAACTCGTCTGTCCACCTTCACCTCTCCTCCTTTTCTCAACCACGCTAACTTGTAAGGATTTGGATGCTTCTCCGTCTTCAGCTTCAACTTTCCCACAGATTCGGTAGAAATAATATTGTCACAACTTCCAGCGTCAATCACAAATTTACAAACCTTTCCCAGAATAGTGCATGTTGACTGAAAGATGTTACTCCACAACCAACTAGCCTCTTCTTCCTGCTTTGGTATTAAACAAGACCTCCTCATCATTAGATTACATCCTTCATCTTCTGATGCAACTTCCTGTTCATCCTCCTCAGCTTGACTAGAATAACCTTCACCAACATCCTTACCTTCAACTTCAGCAATCATAGTTCGCTTCTTCGGCTTCGGACATTCATTACTCTTGTGACCCTCTTCCTGGCAATTATAACATTTGAAACTATTGTTACCTTCGCCTTCGCAACTTCATTCACAACTGGTCTACTGACAGTTTTTGAAACATTGGAACTCCCACTAGCTCCTTTGTTCTGAATATTGGAACTTGTAAACACACCACCTCCACGTCTTCCCTGCTTCTCCCAAGCCAACGCTTTATGATGTGCTTCAGCTACAGATCTAGGATCAAACATATTAACCATGTCTTGAATCTACATTCTCAACCCTCCAACAAACCTAACAGTCAATTGTTCCTCTGTCTCCATAATGTCATTTCGAGCAATCAGTTGATAAAATTCATCAGCATAATCATTAACAGTCTTTGTCCCTTGTCTCAGATTCTGCAACCTCTGATACATGAGTGATTGATAATTGTAAGGTAAGAATGTAGCTTTCATTAACTTCTTCATCTTCTCCCATGATTCAATCTTCGACTTCCCCATTCTCTCCCATGTAAGTTTTGTTTGCTGCCACCACGCCATAGCTCTCCCCCTCAACCTAGTAGCAACCAACTTCACTCGACGATTTTCTGGAACCTCTTTGAAATCAAAGATCTCTTCAACATTAGACAACCAATCCAAAAATTCTTCTGCTACCATTCCACCTTTGAATTCTGGAATTCCCATCTTCATACCCGATTCCCTTCGTCGATCATCTTCAACATCCCGATATACATTTCGTACTTGGTCTCGATCTCGATAATGAATGCTAACTCTAGCACCATCTTCATCATAATCAAATATACGTCTATATCGATCTCGACCATTATCATCCCTTCAATCACGCATGTGCCTTCTACTATGTCTCTCTTCATCTCTATATGGCTCATCTTCAAACTCACGTGGAGTTCTTCTCTCTTCATGTCATAGTCATGGTGATCTCTTCTCGATGAAATTGATGTTTCTCTTCTCTCTCTAAAAGATTGCGGTGATACCCTTCTCGCTTCCGTAACCGATGGCGAAACTCGGTTTCCCCCATGGTTCGAGATTGGCGATCTCCTCCTTTGAGTTTGATTCATATCAATCATCAACTTCTCTAGCTTTCTAATACCTTCATCAAATTTCTCATTAATGCGTTGCTCCATCTGCTCGGCTTCTTCTCTTCTATACAACGCTTCAACATTTTGATGACGATTAGCTCTTCTCGACGGCATGATTGAATCAACACAAACACTTCAAAACTTCACAAATTTTCAACAAATCAAATTCAAACTTCAACACTTCTACACAAGTGGTGCACGACCTATACTTAGCTTGGCCCAACCCCTCAATCACAAATCCAAACACTTTCCACACTTTGATCCAAAACGAAATGGATCTAAGGCTCCAAACTTGTTGCAACTTCGCGATGAACACAATCTTCAACAACTTCAAAAATCGGTTCCAAGTCTCGGCTTAGCTATGATTGGCTAAGTCAAGCTCTGATACCAAACTGACGCAGCGGATAATAACAAAACGATATAGATTGATGAAAGTAGCAAACAGTGGATTGAAGATACCGAAATGCCCAAATTCATTGATCACAAAGATACTGAATTCTAGCTATCTTCGACGCGTTGATCGTGCACGATACCGTGAAAGAAGATCTACAATTCTTCAAACGTTGATCAAGCGCACTTGATACCGTGAATTGGCTTCAACGATCGTTGATTCGAGCGCACTCGAATAACCGAAAGTGGAGATAGGAGATCACACTCAACTACCAATTTAGATGAAAGCACACAACAATCAAACAAAGTTTTTATTCAACAATCAACCTAGTTTTACAATGACCCAACTTGCCTATTTATAGGCTTACAACCCACACTAAGTCGCACACGACCTTACATACCCACGACCTAAAACAGCCAGCGACTCAACACATTTACAAAACACACGCGACTTAGTACATGCGCGACCTAACACTAGTCACGACTTACGACCTAAGCGCCTTACGGATTATGACTTACCGAGTTAAAACTGACACGACTTAAATCATCAGTGACTTAACTTCCAAGCGGCTTAACTCTGCAGCGACTCCTCATAGGTCGGTAGGTCGGGTAACGACCTATAGAAGCGGTAACAAAGATTCTTCCCGCGACCTATGAGTTAGGTCGTTCGCGACCTAACGAAGTGGCACAGGAATACTTCGGGAAACCTAGGAGTTAGGTCGTTCAACTTAGGTCATAGCTCATCCCCACCTTCTGAGCGACTTAAGTCTTCACCGTTAGGTCGTTGGCTGTTAACTCGTGCCGCATCTTTGATAGCTCCCGTTGCTATAGGTCGTAGATGACCTAAAGATATCAAGCGACTTAAGACTTGGTTAATTCGTGACTTCTTGTCTCGTGACTCCTTAGGTCGCAAATGCCCCAAAACTCCTCCTTTAGGTCATGGCCGACTCAAGCCTTGTGAATCTGTAGCTTGCGCTGCATCACGTTTGGATTATTGTTATCTCTATTTTAAATCAAATTGGTTTTGAACCAATTAAATGTGGGTTTATTGAAGTGAAACCTTTCATATGCATTTCGTGAATATACTTATTCCAATGGGAAAAGTATATGAATATTTTCCAAGTATTGAAAGGTAAAGAAGGGTTTGTGAAGTATATCTTTGTAAAGGTATTTTAACATGAGAATTTACAAAGTAGTTTTAAATTAATGAAAAGATTAATTTAGGAGGCTTAGGGTTTCCTTATGCTTACTAGTATTATTTTCCTTATGGAATTAAATCTCTGGTTGAATCGTTTGTTATTTAATAGTTAAATAACTAACTATCAAACGTTGACCAGTTTTAAAACTATCGCTGTCGGAGAGACCAGAATCACATATATTATTTAAAAACCACTTCGAATCGGCATATAAGTTCAAATTGGAGACATCTTAAAGCCAATGAAATCGAAGATGGAGATCTTAAAGTGCAAGGGCTACTTACTACTAATCCTGAGGGCGATTCCAAAAAGGATGTATCAGAGTTATGCGTTTAGTTTTGTTCAGTCCCAGAACAAATTTGTATGGATGAATGCTTCCATTACATTGTTGCCTGAAGGGTGTGTTAGCATTTAAAGTTGAATTACTAAAGGTAAAACGTAGCCTCTAGCCTCTCTAACCGGGAATTTCTAAAATAGGGAGTATGCTTCAGGGCTATTTGGGTCACTCCTATTAGGGTATTGTCATCACCCGATGTGGATCAATATTTATTGATGGATTATGTATGCTAGTAGATTGAGATGGTTGTTGGCTAGGAATTGGGGTGATGAAATATTCGATACTATATAGTAAGGGATATGTCGGTCCTGATTTGCAAGGGTCGAAAGGTTTTCGACCTCAGTACATTTTATCTAGAGGTGCACTATGGCAGACGATGCCTCCAGTAGCCTTGTCATTGTATGGAATTCCGTTCTCCAATAAGTACATTTCATATTTAGTTAAACCTATTATGCAGGAATTTAATTAATTTAACAATTTTGGCTATTATTCAAAAATTATTTTAAACCTCAGACATTATTATAATATCAAAAGATTTCTTGTGAAATGGTTTGGTTATCATAAGCTAAAAACCTGTCCATATTTATGTGTGGCATGGTCTTACGAGATACCTTTAGGTTTATAACACTAAAACCCATTTGAGGTGTGTTTCTAATGCTAGTTCACCAAACTGATCCCGGTATTATTTTATTATAATGCCCAGTTCAGACCGGGCATACTTTCAAATTTAGTTTGGATGCTTTGAAGCTACAAGAGATAAGCCGAATGCTTCCCATACGTATTCATGTATATTTAATTTCCAATTCATTGGTCGTTTATATTTATCAGCATTTGTGATGACATGTTGTTATAACTATCCATGGCGATAAATTGTTTAGCATACTCTGATTTGATGTATGTATATTACAGATTTGTAACATCCCATAAAATGAATCATAAATAAATAAAGTAAATTAAATTAGATATGATAAGGGTTGGGTATGAAAATTTTATAAAAGTTGGGATTTGACCATGAAAGTTATTCCCTTACGTAGCAAAATTCTGATCTGTTTCCATATATAATATGCAGAAACCGGAGCTTCAACAAAGAAGTTCCGAGCATTTGAAATTCTTAGATTTAAACTAATTTAGTTTAAATTCAAATTTAAATGAGAAATCAAATTTAGGGTTTAAATTTAAAAATTAGATTGGGGGCTAAGTAAATGTTTAATTATAGCGTAGTGTTAAAAAGTTAATCAGGGAATAAAATAATACGACAACGAAAATAAAAAAAAACGCCCCCAATAAAAGGGCGGTCAATCTGAATAGGTCAATTGCTCGATCGTAGCAATCAACCACTTAGCAATGACAGTTGCCAACGGCAGCTAGGGTTTTATGCTATGTTTTATTTGGTTATGTGCTCTAGATTTACCCGTTTGCTACCTACTTCCATCCTACGATTCTGATATGTTTCAACTCCTATAAATAGAACCATATCCTCTCCACTTTTATTCATAATATTTTAGGGAACACGACGAAACTCTGTCATTGTTGTCTCTCTAATAAGATTCAGAAACTTCGTAGAGAGGCAAGGATTCAACTTATTTCCTATTCGAATCTTCTTCCTCCAATCTATTCTTATCCTATTCTTCTCCAATTATTCTAAGTCTAATGGATATATATACCTCTTCCCTATTATATGCGTGTATATATATTAAAAGAGTGAGATTATGGAAGAGATCTGAAAGCTACAAATCCATTTGAGTAAAGCTATGGCTAATCTGTGAGTGGAATCTTAGTATTTCTTTTCAGAAAATTCTTAGCGTATTTCTTTTGGATTTGAATATGCCTTAGGGATTTTGGTATTTCGAAAATATGATAGATAAAATCCCTCAATTTTTTTTATTTCAAAATGTCAATTCTATATTGAGATTCTCAATTATTTATATTAATTTGATGGGATTTATTTCGTTTATGAAGCCTTTGATAATTTCATAGTTTATTCCACTTCTCCTTCTTCTTTGGATTAAATTGTGATCCTTCAATAAAATAAAGGGATTAGATTATGAATTCTATTCGTAGTTTACACCCCATTTCCTTATCTATTTCCATGTAAAAAGAGGAGTTGAATAGAATATGAGGTTTAGATTGCAATTTTTTTTTGTTCAAGACATTCCATTGAATAGGTGTAATAATTTGATTTTTTTACAAGTATGTTTTTGTAGTTTTGATTATGAATGTTTATTTCGGTTTTGGACATTTAAATTCCATGAAATCTTAGCAAATTGAAGAAAAAAGACTTGTAATAATAATTGGTTTGGGAATTGACATTTAACGCTAGTTTAGGATGTAAAATCTATGCATTTAGAAATTATTGAGCTTAATGTATAATTATTGCGTATATGGTGCAGTTAATTAGGCATTTGTTTACATTTATTTTCCCTCATTAGGAAGGTAATTGATTTTAAGGTGAAGATAAGTGGAAACTCTTATTTAGCCTAATTATTATTTTAAGATGTAATAAGAAAAATTTCTTATAAGGCTTTATTCGCGAAATAGTGATATGAGTGTTTATATATATATATAATAATTTATTTATGGCTAAGCAAAAGGGATGCGACGTCAATAGAGTTACATGACGGAAGTCTGCCCTTTACTTTGAGGCTACCAGCAGTTGTGTAAATTTTTAGTGATGTGAGATATCCTTATGATAGATATTTGTAATCACATGAGGTCAGTTCCAAATTATATAAGGGAAATCTGCCCACTTAATCTGGTTACCAGTTCCCACGAATAGAGGACTAATGTGAGACGTCCTTATGAGTATGGGCCATAAGACAAAGGGCCTGCTTCAAAGTTTAAAGTATTAAGTGGTTGGACCTGAATTTTTTCCATAGATGAAGTATTAGATAGCCAAGGGGTTATGTTAGGTGGATCTCTACAGGGGTCTACTTCTGGAAATTGGTCTTAGATAACGGGTCTGCCTATTTTCCATTTGGACATATTAAGTAGCCTATGAGATTTCATATGATGCCAGCTAGATAGTACCAACGAGGAGCACGCTTCTGGAAATAGGCCTTATATAACAGGGTCTGTCTATTTTCCACTGGGATATATTATATGGTTTGGGTACCGTCTCTCACATTATTAGCTATTTATGATATATGATTAGGATATGGGATCTACTTCTGGAATGGGAGGTATTAACTGGTTGGACCTGCCTCCATTCCTTATAACGAAGTATTAATAGATTTTAATGGTTTTATGTTCGTAGACATATTCTTACTTTGAAATATACTGCCTAAGTACTAAAAAGGTAAGACTCAAGATTTTTATTCAGTAAACACTTTTTGTTCTAACTCCTTCCTTATTACAACACAGATTAAGGGAGGAGTGATGGCGGTAATGATGCTTAGAGATGGTGAAGCTTAGCTTGTGGCAGTATTTGTTATTATCACTTGCATTTATGCGTGCCCATGTGTTTAGACAATTGTTGTAACAGATATTTTGTTACAATTTTTTATGGAATTTTGTATTATGACATTTTTATGGTTTTGAAATAAATGGGTACGTTTTGCTACTATATTTTGTTCAATTCGCTGTGAGTTATGAAAGTTTAGATATAGCTCTATACTGCTATTTTCTTTTTACTACTAGCAGCCATCCTTAGAATGGTTCTAAGTTTCGATGGGTCATTTCTGGTCAAAATTTAGACCTCTTTCGAGGTGGGTTGTTGTATTTGGTATTAGAGCTCTAGATTACCCGATCAATGGGGAAAGTATACTATACATACGAGTATATATGCACACCGAGATAGGCCTGCGTTTAATCACAATGTCATGCATTTATAGTGTAATTATGGAAGTTGATTTGGTAGTACCATTGAAGCATAAACTAAACTTGAAGCAACAACCTAAAAGACGAAGATAATTGAAGAATGTTCCTGGAACTAGTAAATTGAAAGCATTCATAGTTTTATCATTCATTTTTTTTGTTTTAGTTTATATTATACTATAGGAAATGGAAATAATATTTGTACTTTTACATGCAAATTCTTTTTTAGTTAATGGGGCTGTGAGCAAAATACATCAGTGATTGATTGTTTCTTTACCACTTTTTTGGACATTTCTATTTTTTATTCTTTCAAATTACTATTTCATTTAATAGTTAGAAATATTTAGTATAAGCTGTACATACGTATATCTAATATTTAAAATATTTACATTTTATTTAATTAAAAAAGAGTAAACGGATGTGCATTGTAAGTGTAAATGTTTTGGTAGTCACAATTTTTTTATTTTAAGTTGTTTTGTTAGCAGTACAATGAAAAATTGGTAGTAATGTTCCATTGATAGGTAGTTGGGGATAACCAATTCACGTCTTAAGGTTATACAGTGCAGCTTTCTAGGATTGGAACCTGCGACTTCAAGGAACTTTGTTCCATGATCGCTAAGCAGCCCTGACCAACTGAGCTATGCATGTAAAAAAAATTACATTATATATATTATTATAAACATTTAATGCATATTGATTATTCAAACTGTTTATTATCATTGTATATGCTGATTTTGAATACTTTAATAATCAATGTGATTAAAAAAATATTAAATCAAAAAATTTATTTATGTTTCTTGATTTATCAATTTTCAGCAAGTATGCAAATTATCTGATATCCGTTCGTATCCATGAATTTTTAATATCCAAAAATGATTTCGAATGCAGTTATGATATTATCCACCTTTGAAAGTATCCGTTTACATGTTGTTACCCCACGAAAAAAAATCTAGTGTTGTATATGTCTTTCGGTTTTAGTTTCCCGTTATGAACTAATAAATCGTGGAACTCAAAATAAAGTTCACACAACAAAATAAGAAATAGTGCATGCTCAATCAATACATCAGTGCCTTGTTCATTTAAAAATATATTTTATTTATTCTTAAGGACCTTAAAAATGTAGTTTTCTACATCAACATCATTTTTTGTATAATTAAATAGTATAGTAAAAAAAAAACCGAATCCAAATAATATACCAACAAATTTAACATTAATTTTTAAACCAACCGGTAGCACTAAAACACCATTTATATTAGCACTACAATAGTTTTTTGAGCTTTGATTAGTCAAAGTTGTAATAAATGATGGAAAACTTAGACATCTCTAACTACTCATGTTAGCAATATTCTCAGTTATCTTTTAAAATGAACCAATTTGCAGTTAACTTATTTTATCAAATTCACAAATCGATGGCCCTGACATGGCTCAATCACACACACTCACAGTCACACTAATGCTAGCAAACAAATTATGCTCACAAACATAAAGAACTATATAGGAGCTACTTGAAATTGCACTTAAATTAGACGCAAGTGTGAAAATGACACATTTTTCACTCAAACAACAATCCAATATTCTTTGTTAACATGAAGTGCAAGCCATTTCAATGACTTCAAGATATTAATTCTATAAATTTTAAAATTATTTGTAGATATATTCCATAATAATCATGCATATCACTCACATGGACCAATTGCACACTAATATGATAACGCATAACATAAGTGGATAATAACATGCATAGCTTTAGATAATTGAAGTACATGCATCATGTACATGGTTTGCAAGCATAAGATTCAAAAAAGAAAATAGAAAAAAACAATGCAGCTAAGTAACTTTGATACACACAAACTCCATTCACATATAAAACACAACGCAATAGGAGCATAACTTAATGAAATACATTTTTTTTCTTTTTTTTTTCACAGCCAAATTTGTTATCAAAGTTAGTGATGTAGATAGCCAACCTTCAGTTTCAGTTCAGAATAACCAAACTTTCCAAATTGAAGTAAAACCACTTCTTCATCACCAATCTTCCCAAATAGTATAGTAAACAGATCATTTCTAACCTCCCCAAACTAAAGTAAAACCACTTCTTCAATGCTAACGTCCATTTTCAGTTCAGAATTGGCAAATCTATACATAAAACATGCACTTCAGTTTTGATTACTGTTGTTCTTTTTTATTACATCTTTATGTATTTAGGACATGTGAAAGTACAATTGTAAAAAATTAGCATAACTACATTTTCGGCAGTTTAATATTTGCTAAGGAACATCATTGGTACTACATGATAATCATTATGCATATAACCTTGAACTCAAAATGGTAAGAATATATTAGCATTCAGTTCTACTATAATGAAGGCCACTTCAAGAATGAAACATTTGCAGTTTAGTTTTTTTTTTGGAAATTAATCCAATTTAGTTTTTTTGGAGTATGCAGAAGGTTGTCATAAAATCCATTCACACTAAATGGTTGAATGATAATCTAGTATATTTGGTAATATTGAGAATGATATATCAAAGCAAACAAAATGGTTAGAAGATGGTAAACCCATTGTAATAATTTGGAGACTTATAATAGATAGATAGCTCTCAGTTCTCTATGTTTCCTTGCAAGAGAAAATAAATCTTACAAACATAAATATAATTTTGTTTCTTTACCATATCTAGTTTGCATGTTACTTGACATTGAAATACAATAACATAAAGTCTATAATTGTAGTTTCAAATAATGTGTCACACACAAACATAACTATCTATGTAAAATAGATGCAGTTAAGCTGAAATCAAACAGATGCATAGTTCAAACTCAACGTGCCTAATAAACCCCTACATTTAATTTAAGGACATGGCATATAAGATTTTAAATGGATTTTTTTCAATGGTCAACTAGATCACACTTAATAGTTCATACTCTATAAATACTTTTTTGAAGCTAAAAAAGATGAGTACTGCAGAAAATAATTTACGTGTCCTCGCAATTGATATGGTTTTAAATTTAGAAGTACATAACAAAAATATAACAAAGCCGACATATAGATTTTTATATGCACACCCAAGTGGACCTGCATTTTAATCACAACGTACATGCATTTTTAGTTGCACATGCAGAAGTAGATTGATAGTAGCATTGTTAGCATAAGCTGAACCTGAGGCAACGACCAAGAACACTCTTTTATTTTAATTTATTTTATAATAACAATGACCAAGAACATTTGGAAAATAATAGTTTAAAAGCTTATTAAATTTATATTCATCAGAATGAAGGTAAAAGAACTTTTAAATTGAATTTAAAAGTGATTTACTCGATTCTAAAAAATAAATCATTTAAATTAACGAGTAAAAATAGCGATATGGGGAACAGCCTCAGAATTCGATGAAACTAGTCCATTGAATCCGTAATAGTGTATTATTAACGGATTTCAAATCTCATAGAGTTTAGATTTATTGTTCGGTTTTACGGGATAGAAATGCGCTGAAATTAATATCAGAAATTTAATAATATAATTGGTTTCAAAAAGCTGTCTTCTCCATACGATCGAATTAGGTCTCGAAACCTTTTCCATTGCGTTCAGAATAGGAGTATAACATTACTAAAGCCTGGCGGCACACCTCGATGGGGATCCAAAAATTTTAGCTAGATATTTTCGAATATATATATATATATATATATATATATATATATATATATATATAAGATTTCCTTTCAACTGAATTTTTTTGGGCCAACTTCAGCCGCCCTATGATTTGATCCTACCTATTCCTTCTGTAACACGCTTCTCCTTCCTTCTTTTAAGTAACGTAGCAGATACAAGGAAATTTAATTTGTAAGCTTTAAAAATATATTTCTCTTGATATACGAAATGAAAAATTCTGATATCAATTTTAAAAATTGTAGCTTGGCGAATACTTCAATCTGGTATGCTATTTGTGGAGTGCAATTGTGATTGGGGAGGCACGACAGTTTGGTAACGTATGAGTTTCGAACTAGGGTTAGAATCTTTGCTTGAATGGATGGTAATCATATTTTTGAATTTGTATTAGATTTTTTCGTGAAGAATTACACCTCAACGCAAAAATTTATGACCTCCGATCATCAATGCAGTTGCGCGTCACCCGGGGTAGCACGATGGAAAAGAGTAGGTCACGATGAGGTTAATGGGATTAGATTTCGTATGGAGGTGACGATTAGATGGAGATTCCTGTGAGAAAGACGATGGCAATGTCGGATTTTCATTTCGAACTATGGAGCTCCGTATCAATAGTCAAGCGTGCAAGGCCATGGGTCTTTCTCAAGTATAGGGGAAAATGTTTAGGAATAAGGTAAGACGGTTTGGGCCAGGCTTTAGTTGAAGTGCATATATAAAAAAGGATGGTAATTATTTATATAAATTGTTAATTAAAATGCCAATTCTTATAAAGTTCATATCTCATTCATTTTAGTTCCAAATCCAACACGGTCAATCGTGTTGGGTTCATATTAACGATGTCATTGCTATGGAATCAATTTGGTTGAATTTGAAGCTTACAAAATTTTCAATTAAATTCGAACGCGTTCGAATTAAATCGGAATCAAAACGCGGAAATGATAACAAAAATAAAGGTAAGTGTTTTATAACGCTCACAAGTACTAGAATATTTTTATGATAGTTAAATTTGAAATTATAGAGTGATATAAATTTATTAGCCATTGTTTGATAAATTTAATTGTCATTTGAATTATATTAAAAAATGAAATTGACTGTTAAATCTGTAATTGGAATTTAATTGCCAGTAAAATACCCGATATCAATAACTGGGAAATTGTTATGAATTAAATTGATTGTTTGGATGATTGATTACGATGGATGCTACTGGTTGATATTTTGGATGATTTGGATGTTTATTTATTCTGATATATCCTGTTTTCACTATGTATATTATATAAACTTTAAATTGAATAAATTCGATTTACATTAAGAAATAGGTTGAAATAATATATACCTATGATACTGTGATTTGGATTGAAATGATATATATCCATCCCTGAAATTAAATTAAAATAACAGATCATTTGGCCATAGAATAGAAAATTATTTATGAACACCGGATTGGTTAAATTAAATGATTTTAAAATATTGAATCTGAAATTTATTTAAATGATTTGATTTTAATGAAATGAAAAATCAAACTTATGGAAATCGAACTACTTTTAAATTGAGCTCGAAATTGAATTATATTTGAGGATTTGGATTTCAAATTTGGTATTGAAAGTAAATTGATTTAAATGTTTTGAAAATTGAACTCGGAATTGATAAAAATAGAAATGGTTAAAAAATATGAAACTGAAATTATTTTGAAATTGTAATTGAAATTAATTTGAAATTGGAGTTGAAATTAATTTGAAATTGACTTCGAAATTAATTTGGAATCAGAATTGAATCGATTAAGACAAAATGGAAATTTAAAAGTGTTTGAATTGGAAAATTTGGAAATTGAATCAGTTGGACTTTAAAACTATTTTAAAATAAATTATTTTAAAATAAACTATTTTAATCTTTCTGTTTAAATATTTAAATTATTTTGGATTTCCAAATGATTTTGCTATATAAACCATTTTAGCACTTAAACTATTTTGTATTAAACTATTTTAACCATTTAAACTATTTTAATTACTTAAACTATTTTTCAAAAGTTCAAACTAGTCATTGGTGGAATGTTTATTTTTAAATCATGGATTTATATACGAATTGGGTTAAATGAAGTAATAACCTAAATTGAAATTTGGAAATTTTTTGGAAGCGAAATCGATATATTAAGGCGCACATGATTTTGAAATGAAATGGTATATTTTTAGTAAACATGATGATCCCGAAATGGATTTGATTTTGATGCGAATATGATATTTTGATACCAAGTATGAAACACTTTTCGAAATGTAAAAGCACCATTCGATGTGTAAAACGACGTTTGATTGTTAAAGAGATCGAGGTCGAATATAGGCATACTCTTTATCGATACCAGAACCACTTTAACAACTGTGTACGTGGAGTGATGATCCATAACGAAGTGGTTGGATTTAGAGTTGTTTACTAGATTTGAAGATTGAGAACGATGATGGATTAGCCTGGCACATGTGCCAATTTGAAATGACTAAAACAGGAGCCGTACCGGCCAAGTAGATTAGCTACCCCGAGTGGACGTACTTCTTCGTATTACCATCATTTAAATTGTGATTGATTGGTGTGCACCTACCAATTTTATAGGAGTGTTGGTCATGGTGGACGATCATGGCTATGATGCATTACCACCAGCCGGGAAGGGTAAACTGGTAGTATCCTACTTTGGGCATTGCCTAACATGCCTTGTCATACTTTTATCCCTATACGAGACCACTACGATGTTGGTTTAGTGTTGTCATATCACAGCGCATCCCTATCAACTAACGGTTTACTGGTGTTTTATATGCAAACTGTGCGATAATGCTTAAAAATGCTTTAAGGGGGATTAATGTAAAGCTTTAACGCTAAGAAAAATATTTATTTTATTGACTAGACATTACATATCTTGCATATTCTACTACATATAAATATTTTGACGGATCCTTAAAAGATGCAAAATCCTGTAACATCTCTTAAGTTATTGCATGCACGTTATATAATGGATAGTAGATGTGAAATCCTGTAAACATGTCTAATGCTATCACGCTCATGTTATATTGATTATTGATTTAACTTACATAAGAATATTTTTAGTCCTAACTCGAGTGTTTTATCTTTTCATTACGCTTGGGTCAGCCCTGATTTTTCAGCTTATTGAAGATTTATTCTGGAGGATGAAGATGGAGATTTAGTATATTATTATTAGTATTATTCCATCATTGTTTGTTCCGCTGCATTACTTTATTTGTTTGTTGTTTATATAACTCTGATAAATGTTAAATAAATTATAATCAAAAGTATAGTAAACTGCTACATGAACTGTTTATTTGGTTATTATATTTTGTCATTCTGCTGTGAGATTCCGTGTTTGTTTCATTCTTCCTTTATTATTTTTTAATTAACCCCATTGATTATTTATGTTACAGATTGTTTAAATTGGACATGTGTGGATTATTTTCGATTTAAACCTTCCAAAATGTGGGTCGTCACTACGGTATAATTTTTTTAGTATATTGCAATATTAAACCTTTAGGAAAACTAGTAGACTCTAAAAAGTCATATACAAAAAATTTCAGTCAATTTACCTTGTATTTATTACTATATAGTTCTGCATCCACATGAGCTAGCATGATAAATTGCTAACCCAAGTGCATATGGCTCAATGCTGGGACTGCCCATGCTACATTTTCCTTCTTCCCTAAGGTGCACAACGACCACTTGCTCACATTCTTCTTTTATTTGACCAGTTGATTTTTCCAAAGGATACCTCCCTCCATCATCATTACGAATATTATCAGCATTGTTTGCAACTATGCCTAAATAAGAAAGAATAATAACAGGCATATGTGATGGAGAAGAGTATGCATTAATACTTGGTTAGGCTTCATAAACCAATATTGGAAGGTTGTGGTTGTAGGCTGAAGTTACATCGACCAATAGCTCAAATGCTTATTGAGTCAAAGAACTACAAACCAAGTCATAAGCAGAAAGAACATTCAAATAACCTAAGTTGTTCAGCTAGGTAACCTAGTAAGTTATGCTATAAAAATAACATTCCTTAACCCAATCTAATTGGTATAAGCATTGGCATGAATTAGAATACTTCATAACCAATTCTGGTACATGTTTTATTAACCAAACACTATACGTCGCGAGTAAAACCTGTACTATGTTTACAATCCCTTTTTTTATGTGTTACAATAAAATTTAATTAGTTTTATTTAACGATATTGGACTTAATAATTTCTAAAAGAGGAGCATACTATCATTTATTATATGCATAAAAATTATACTTAATCTATTATGAACTCAATTAATATACAAACTGAATTGCCAAATGTATTAGTAAAGGTAGTTACAACATAACAGAAATGCAACGTTCACAGATAAAATTTGATGAAAAATATAATCTATTCTGTTCTTCTAGTTAAATTGCACCTTATTGTTATCAACTCATATGGCAGATACTGTTTGCACCAAAATTGATCACAACACTCTTCAGGAGTCGTTGAAGAGATAATAACGAAGAATGTAAATTCAAAGCAAGTATTATCTAACAAAAACTCCAATCAACAGTAAAGTAAATGCGTACGCAATCGATTTATAGTGGTTCAGCGTGTTACCTACGTCCACTGTGAAGTTTTATGCAGTTTTATTGATTCTCTTTCAATGATTACAAGTTGTTACAACAATCAACAGCGAGCTACAACTGGAAATTCGAAATCAACAACAAAGTTATGATGTAGGATGATGGAGATCTCGATCCGGCAGAGTCCAGGCGCTTTAGAGTCGAAAGATCCTTTTCCTGTTGGCTCTGGGGCTCTATTTATATGTAACATTCCTGAAATATTAGCCAAAATAATTCAATAATTAATTTAATTTAATTGTGGGGTTATTTGTGAATTAATTAGAGATTTCCAGAATAAACTTAAAATTTTAGATTTTAAATAGAAATTTGATTACAAGTAATAAAAATTGAATTGACTTGAAATTTGAAAATTCTAAGATTAAAATATATATTGAATTTAAAGGCTTAGAGATTAATACCAAAAAAAAAGGGTATGTATTTTAAAATGGAACTTTTAATTGAAAATTCAATAATTAATATTTTTATCAAATTAGTTGGATTTAAAAGTTGTAGTTTGAATTAGATACAAATGATTTTAGAACAATTGTTTAGAACCAAATACTATTATATATGTGTTTATTTATTAAAAACATAATTAGTTAAAATCATTTCTTTCTTTAAAATTAATAAAACAAAATGTGTATAAAATGAGTAATAAAAGTTTAAAATAATATTGGCATAAGGATTGAATACATATTGGAATTGAGTTTAAATTTAAAATGAATGTTTTTAAAAATAAATGGAATTTAAAATTCATTGAGATATAATGTAAATTTTGGCTAAGAAAAAATTCTTTTAACATTGTATATGTGTATACACACATACAAAGGAATTAGGAGGTGTGTTCATTTATAAAATAAATATGATATAAAAAGATTGTCTTTGAAAATTGCAAATGTAAACATATACACATGAGGGTGGAGTAGAAGAATTAACAAGATCTTAAGCTTAAGATTGTTTTTGACAAATGGCATCCAATGTCTATAACTGAATAAAAAAAAAATAGGATTAAAAAATTATAGAGACTTTTCATTTCCCCATGTACAATCATAAAACATCTCAGCAAATCTGAACAAACAAGTAATAAAAGATTTTGCACTTCAAATCTCAACAAAGAAAAAAAAGGATAAATCAGAAAAAAAAAGAAGAAGAAGAAATAACAACAAAAAGGATAAATCAGAAAAAAAAAAAGAAGAAGAAATAAAAACCTGGGAAAAGCAAGTCTGGGTTCAAAGCCATAACCCGAGCAAATTAAAATTCAGCAAAGTAATCAAGATTTAAAGCAACATCCTTATGCAGTTCTAAAATCTGGAAGCAAATGCAAGTTTGCAGTTACTGGAAATCAAATGCAAAGCTTTCTAGAAACAATTTCAAAGGCAACAACAGATCATCTTCAAAACCAAATTTCAATGTTCAAATATGATCAAGTTTTCAAACCAGCAAACTAAATGTCAAAACAGAAACGAGTTGAATCAAAAGCAAGGATCAAACAACCTGAAAAGCATGCAAGTTCAGGCTCAATATTTTGTGCTTTGTTCAAGTCTCTCAGGCAAGTTTTTAACTTCATAGTTTAATAAGTTTTTGATTTCAAAAACAAGTTTTAACATAAAATAAATTCAAAAAAGAAAAATTGCAGATGTGTTTTATAAAAAAAAAGGAGAAAAAGAAAAAGGTAGGTGGAGCTTCAGTTTTCCAATGAGCAGTTTTCTCTAGAAATAAATGAGTAAAGGCAAGTGAAATTCTTTTTTTTAAAAATTTTTTTTGGAATTAATCTTGTAATCAGTAAACAAAACAAAATATTTAAGCAATATTATCAATCAGTTACAGAGGGAAATTCAAAGCAAGTGAGAATTGAAGTCTATAGTCTGTTTGAAGCTTTAAGCAAAATTCAAAACATTGCAGATCTAAACTCAAAATTCTAAAAAAGTAGGAAAGGAAGGAAAAGACATAGGCCTTCATTTCTTTGGCAACTGTCAGGGAAAAAAAAAATTCCTGTCTTCTGGAAAATAGGTGAGCAAATCCCAACCTTTTGAAAACTTGACTTTCTTTAGCCTCTTAAGTCTGTGTTCTTTTGAAGTGCTCTGTTGTTTGGATGATGGTGTGAAATTGTGTTGCATGCCTTTGTAAAAATAAAGGACTGTGTGTATATATGTGTACAGGCAAGGAAAAATATGCCTCTCTGTTCCCAGTTTTTTTTTTCCCAAAACCCTGTTTTTAAATAAATTCAAAAAACCTTCCCTCTGATGTTTTTCAGGCTTTAAAATATAAACAGAATATGATTGCGTAATCTTGTTTTATGTTAAATTAAAATAAAAAAAAAAACTTTTGAGTATTGAAGAGGAATGGATCTACTGGGAAGTTTAAAAATAAAACACAGTGAAATGGGAAAAAGTGCAAAACTTTGTTGATCAGAAAAAAAAAACTTGAATTTGGTTTGAATATCTGATGTGCATGCGATAACTTGGTAGTTGAATCAAACTATGTTGTATGGCTATAAGTTAGATGTTTGTGCATATATACATGTGAGCTGTGTATATCTGGAAACAGGCAATAAAGATGACCCTGTTAATGTATGAACAGATTTAAAAATTCTGACTTCCTCGATTCCTTTGGCTTGTAATATTAAAACAAAATATGTTTGCAATCATCACAACTAAATTTTAAAAAATATAGTTTCAAGGAAATATAAAATAGTTTGTCTGGAAGATGAATTAACAGTGAAGTTTCAAATTATATCGAAATTTTAACTTACATGAATTGTTGATTCAATTACCTCACCTAAAACCACTTCGAAATCAATGATTTTTAACACAAAAACTAGAATTTTTAGCTACGTATTAAGGTGGTGATGGTGTGATGAATGGAGGATGGGTTTTCGCAATTTCTGATGACCCACTCATTTTCGAAGTTCGAGACTTGGCATGGAGGTGCTTGTATGATCAGGGATCGTAGGAAAAATACAAGAAAATTTTTAAATTCGTTATTGTTTGAGATTTGAATCAAGTTAGGGTTTAAACCCTACGTTTTGCAAGTGGAAGTCGCGAGCAAATTTCGTCGTAACCACTGCGATGCAGGCGATCGCACCTGGGGGGTCGAGTTCGTGGTGGGTCGAAGCGCCTTCGGCCAGGATGGCGTGGATTCTGGTGGTGGGCGGCGGCAAGGCGTAGGGGTTTTCATATGAGGCGTGGGGTTCCAGGAAGTGGTATTGGGTTCGAATTGGCTCGATTTCGATTTGATGGGTTTTTCGCGAGTCAGGGTGGTCGCGAGGAGTCAGTGCATCATCGTTGACTTGTGGGGAATCGCGGCGGTGGCTGGATGTGTCGGGGCTTCGTGTGCAGGTGCACGCGTATATGTGTGTATCTGGGTGCGTATGGATGAAGTTTGGGAAGAAAAAAAAAACTAACTAAGAAATAAAAGAAGAGATAGAAGAAGTTTGCAATTTTGGATATGGGTTTAGAGAGATGACGGTGGGCCGAACGAAAATTTTTGGGCCAAACTAGTAAAGGGAAGAATGTAAACATAGAAGAGTAAAAATGAAATAGGTTTCAAGGGATCGTAAACCAGTTTCCAAAGTAAAATTTTTAAATTAGATTTTAGAACAAGTTTTAAACTTATATTTTTAACAAGTTATTAAATTGATTAAAAAAAAATTATTAATTACTTAGTGTAATTAATAAGGGATTAATAAATGAAAGTAAGTATGATAAAATTGATTAATAATCCAAGATAGTTAATCATGTAATTAATGAATGATTTAATAAAAATAGTAATTACTTAGTGAAAGTGATTAAGAGAAGGTAATTAAAAAGTTAATTAACTTAAAGTGATTAAGAAATCATTAATCAATTAAGGATAATTAATTATAATTAAGATTTAATCAATAATTAAAGGTTTATTAATTAAGGTAATTAATTAAGGAATAGGTAATTAAAATTTAATTAATTACAATAAAGGGGTTAATTAATTAAGTTAATTAATTAAAGAAATGATTAATTTATGAGGGTAATTAAAACTTAATTGAAATTAATAAATCATTGATTTGAGATTACTAATAAAAGTAATTATGTTGTTGATAAATTAAACCACCCAATTTATTCACCCTAGTTGTAGTTGTTTGATTGCTATTGGATGCTTTGTGATGGATTGATTTATTTGATATTTGATGCTATGCGATGCTTTGTGATGAGATGTTTTATTTGTGAGGAATATATTGTTATATGAATATGCAAATCCTTTGACCCGTAAAACGACATTTGAATTTCGATGCGACCGGGAGTCGGATTCCAACTGGTTATCCGAAACCCACATCGAATCATATTAGTGTATCTTTATGATTGATAAATTTATTTTATCTATGAATCTGTGATTGAAGATAAGCGTTGTGGGTTATACCGCTTATCGATATATCTGTGATGATTGATGTGTGCACTATTGTGTAAAACCCCTGGACTACACTATACACACACGAATATGGATTGCACGTGGAAATGAGTTAAGTCACAGATTTTTGAAATAAATTAAAAAATGGAATTTTTAAATATAAATGATTGTGGAAATGGATCGGGTTTTAAAATAAAAGGGCTTTTGGAAAAGGGTTTCTAAAATAAAAGTTATTTTGAATAACTTAATAAAGTTTTGAAATTTAATAATTTGATTTTAAAATTTGAATTCAAATTTTGGAATTTGATTTCTATTTTGAGAATTTATGAGGTAAAAGGTCATACAAGTTATATGGGTTTTTTTTAAACCATTTTTAGAAGTGTTGTTTTTTTGGAATTAAATTTAACCCAAGTTTGAAAAACTTTAACTTGTATAGTTGAAATCAGATTTTCCCAAAAATGAAACTATTTGTTTTCAAACGATAAAAGCTTTCATATAAGAAATGAATTTCCAAATTGGTATTATAGGAATTTCAAGATTGAATTGAAATACAGTTTTCCAAGTTATGAATGAACCTTTGGAAATGGTTTTGAAAGCTATGAGTTAAGTCTTTTATTTAAAAGATTAAGTGAGTTAATCCAATAAAAATGGAAATTTTTTTGAAATCAGTGAATGGATTTTTTGTGAATTTGGGTAAACTTTGTGAACTAAATCTTTTTGTTTAAAGATTTAAAATGGTAATTGTTTCAAACCGTTAAAAAGGGAATTTTGAAATTTAAGTTGTGACTTAACTGAAATCCCATATCCATATTCTTTTAAAATATTGCGCTCATTATTCGGTTTAGCCGGGAGAGGACCTTGTGTCATATAGCCCATTCCGAATAGTGATACGACGTTATGGATAGCATTTGAAGACCGGTGGTGAAGACCGGGTATTTGTGAGAACGATAGGATAACCTGTCGATTGACTCTGCACTGAGTTGCTCCGGTATAGAGTTCTCCCTAAGTGATGGGAAGTCCGATCGGGATTGTGGATACCCGGATTTGCAAGGGCTTCTTCGGAAGTGCCTTCGGTTCTGTTCGAACCCGGAACAGACTTGTATGGTTGTATGTCCGACATTACACTTTGAGATGTTAACTGATCTCTATCAAATACATTTCTGCTTGGTGGCGGAGAATTTATTCTCTTAGTTTAACACCCTTCTCTGATACGTACGAGCTCAGAGGTTATGTAGTTGATATTTATCAGTAATATTCCCAATTTGGTAATGTGGCATGCTGAGTGCTGCTATTGATGATCATTGGTTGATCATTTGTGATATGATCATTTGTTTGACCATTTATCTTTGTGATCATTGCTTTGGTCATCTGTTGACCCAAAGCATGGCTTTGTTGCACAAAGCGTAGCTTTGTGGACGAGACTGCATCAGGACCTCACTCCCCGGAAATGGTCGAAACAGGAAAGATGCGACAAGGTTATGAGGGTCGCTCCCTTTAGGGTGTGTCATTCCCTTCTGGAAAAGGGTGGTATCATGGTATGGAGCCCAGATACTTACTCATGTTGATACACTATATCTATTACTATGTGGTGTTGTTGGATCGAGCGCTCGGATAAAGGTCCCAAAGGACCGGGGGATGACATATTCGTGTAGTAGTTACCTAGTTACAGAGGTAACCCGGCCTTGTGTTGGCAGAGATCTAACCGTAACGTTAGTTCTCGGGACGTCCCGCCAGAGGCGATCCCATAGACAGTAGGAAGTTCCTTAGCCTGACCATTTGTTGGAAATCCAATCAAAACAATACGAGCCCTGTACGGTTTTAGTTGTATAACCTGCCATGGAATGTGGCGGTAACCTGCTATTGAACATGGTAGCTATAGTAGGCATACGACGAAATGTCGTATGTTGGCTAGGATTTATATTTTACTTTCGAAATGGTTTTTTCCACACTTTGCACTTATAGTAATAATATCAAAGAAATTTCTCGTATTAAGCATATTTGACTATCATAAGGAGAAATCTCCTCCAATTCTGCGTTTGCATTGTGTGTGTGGCGGGAGGCCTTATGGTAGTTTCATTTTCTAAAAAGCATTGCGGATTTTCAAATTTAAATTCTGTTGTTTGTTTTAAAAAGACCAAATGTTTTTGTTTGCTCATACCAGTCCCATGACTGACCTGGAGTTTATTGTTCCTTTCCTAAACTCGGGGTGCCCACTATTTTCCCACACAGGCAGTCTAGAGTTGGGTTTTTCAGATAGTCAGGTTTAGTAGATTATCTAGAGCTAGTTCCATCTTTGGATCGGGACTGCACTTGCTTAGCTTTGTGCATCGTTATTGAGAGTCCGAGCTATCGCTGGATTGGTGATTTGGAGATGGAGATTACCGATGCTGGAGTTCTTTTCTTTGAAGACCATATTAGAGTCGTTGTTCCGCTGCTAGTGTTATCTTTTCTTTCCGCTGCTATTTCTTGTATCTCTGATAATGTTGATATCCATTGTACCATTCATGTTGTATCAGTTATTGTATCAAATGATGTATATATGATATATGTTATTCTTTTTCTTCCGCTGTGTTGTCATACTTAACGTGTTATAAGCTCCGGCGAACCAGATTCGACATTTGGATCTGCGGCATTTGAATACGAGTGTCGTATTCGGTGCCGATTTTCGAAGGTCGATTCAGGATCGTCACATTTGGTATCAGAGCTGAAGGTTAAAACTTTAGCTTAGGAGTATAACACATTAAGTAACTCATTAGAGATAGGGTGAAGTAAACTCTAGAATGAGTATATCCCTGAGATATCCGTTCGAATGCCTCGGTAAATTCTCTTACTATTCACTGATAGTAAGTATGAGTGCGAGAAGAGAATGAGATAGGGGACATGGGAGTACCACTATAAATGGTCAATACCCTACAACAGTGGGAATATCTTTTCTCTATCAATCTCCTTTGATTCGATTTCGAATTCTTTTGATTGCTTCGTGACTGCTCCAGAAAGAAGTTTCGGTGTGATGATGGCCATACGAATCGTTGTAGGAAATCCTTACTTCGTATCTTCGTCAGTTTCTTATCAGCTTTTCGTTCTAAACTTTAATAAATTTGGAATTGAATTTGAAAATTTTAAATAAGTTATAAATTTTAAATTAAGTAAATTGGTTAACTAATATGAAGATTGAATCTATCTATCCATCTATTCTCTGGGATCCGATATATTCTACGAACGATTCGTTATCCCTTCAAACTAATCAATGCCCTTGCATATTCATAGACGGGTGGTCCCAAATATCTTGTGTAATAATTGTATGAGTTCGTTCTCATATTATTGATATTCTGATTTGGGTAGACCAAATGCAGAATAAATATTTCGATCTGATCTGTTCAATCATGTCTTTATCTATTATCTATTCTTTGTCGTCTTCTTTGCAATTTCGAGGACGAAATGCTTTTAAGGGGGGAAATCTGTAACATTCCTGAAATATTAGCCAAAATAATTCAATAATTAATTTAATTTTTAAATTAAATTGTGGGGTTATTTGTGAATTAATTAGAGATTTCCAGAATAAACTTAAAATTTTAGATTTTAAATAGAAATTTGATTACAAGTAATAAAAATTGAATTGACTTGAAATTTGAAAATTCTAAGATTAAAATATATATTGAATTTAAAGGCTTAGAGATTAATACCAAAAAAAAAGGGTATGTATTTTAAAATGGAACTTTTAATTGAAAATTCAATAATTAATATTTTTATCAAATTAGTTGGATTTAAAAGTTGTAGTTTGAATTAGATACAAATGATTTTAGAACAATTGTTTAGAACCAAATACTATTATATATGTGTTTATTTATTAAAAACATAATTAGTTAAAATCATTTCTTTCTTTAAAATTAATAAAACAAAATGTGTATAAAATGAGTAATAAAAGTTTAAAATAATATTGGCATAAGGATTGAATACATATTGGAATTGAGTTTAAATTTAAAATGAATGTTTTTAAAAATAAATGGAATTTAAAATTCATTGAGATATAATGTATATAATGTAAATTTTGGCTAAGAAAAAATTCTTTTAACATTGTATATGTGTATACACACATATAAAGGAATTAGGAGGTGTGTTCATTTATAAAATAAATATGATATAAAAAGATTGTCTTTGAAAATTGCAAATGTAAACATATACACATGAGGGTGGAGTAGAAGAATTAACAAGATCTTAAGCTTAAGATTGTTTTTGACAAATGGCATCCAATGTCTATAACTGAATAAAAAAAAAAATAGGATTAAAAAATTATAGAGACTTTTCATTTCCCCATGTACAATCATAAAACATCTCAGCAAATCTGAACAAACAAGTAATAAAAGATTTTGCACTTCAAATCTCAACAAAGAAAAAAAGGATAAATCAGAAAAAAAAAGAAGAAGAAGAAATAACAACCTGGGAAAAGCAAGTCTGGGTTCAAAGCCATAACCCGAGCAAATTAAAATTCAGCAAAGTAATCAAGATTTAAAGCAACATCCTTATGCAGTTCTAAAATCTGGAAGCAAATGCAAGTTTGCAGTTACTGGAAATCAAATGCAAAGCTTTCTAGAAACAATTTCAAAGGCAACAACAGATCATCTTCAAAACCAAATTTCAATGTTCAAATATGATCAAGTTTTCAAACTAGCAAACTAAATGTCAAAACAGAAACGAGTTGAATCAAAAGCAAGGATCAAACAACCTGAAAAGCATGCAAGTTCAGGCTCAATATTTTGTGCTTTGTTCAAGTCTCTCAGGCAAGTTTTTAACTTCATAGTTTAATAAGTTTTTGATTTCAAAAACAAGTTTTAACATAAAATAAATTCAAAAAAGAAAAATTGCAGATGTGTTTTATAAAAAAAAAGGAGAAAAAGAAAAAGGTAAGTGGAGCTTCAGTTTTCCAATGAGCAGTTTTCTCTAGAAATAAATGAGTAAAGGCAAGTGAAATTCTTTTTTTTAAAATTTTTTTTTGGAATTAATCTTGTAATTAGTAAACAAAACAAAATATTTAAGCAATATTATCAATCAGTTACAGAGGGAAATTCAAAGCAAGTGAGAATTGAAGTCTATAGTCTGTTTGAAGCTTTAAGCAAAATTCAAAACATTGCAGATCTAAACTCAAAATTCTAAAAAAGTAGGAAAGGAAGGAAAAGACACAGGCCTTCATTTCTTTGGCAACTGTCAGGAAAAAAAAAAAATTCCTGTCTTCTGGAAAATAGGTGAGCAAATCCCAACCTTTTGAAAACTTGACTTTCTTTAGCCTCTTAAGTCTGTGTTCTTTTGAAGTGCTCTGTTGTTTGGATGATGGTGTGAAATTGTGTTGCATGCCTTTGTAAAAATAAAGGACTGTGTGTATATATGTGTACAGGCAAGGAAAAATATGCCTCTCTGTTCCCAGTTTTTTTTTCCCAAAACCCTGTTTTTAAATAAATTCAAAAAACCTTCCCTCTGATGTTTTTCAGGCTTTAAAATATAAACAGAATATGATTGCGTAATCATGTTTTATGTTAAATTAAAAAAAAAAAAAACTTTTGAGTATTGAAGAGGAATGGATCTACTGGGAAGTTTAAAAATAAAACACAGTGAAATGGGAAAAAGTGCAAAACTTTGTTGATCAGAAAAAAAAAACTTGAATTTGGTTTGAATATCTGATGTGCATGCGATAACTTGGTAGTTGAATCAAACTATGTTGTATGGCTATAAGTTAGATGTTTGTGCATATATACATGTGAGCTGTGTATATCTGGAAACAGGCAATAAAGATGACCCTGTTAATGTATGAACAGATTTAAACATTCTGACTTCCTCGATTCCTTTGGCTTGTAATATTAAAACAAAATATGTTTGCAATCATCACAACTAAATTTTAAAAAATATAGTTTCAAGGAAATATAAAGTAGTTTGTCTGGAAGATGAATTAACAGTGAAGTTTCAAATTATATCGAAATTTTAACTTACATGAATTGTTGATTCAATTACCTCACCTAAAACCACTTCGAAATCAATGATTTTTAACACAAAAACTAGAATTTTTAGCTGCGTATTAAGGTGGTGATGGTGTGATGAATGGAGGATGGGTTTTCGCAATTTCTGATGACCCACTCATTTTCGAAGTTCGAGACTTGGCATGGAGGTGCTTGTATGATCAGGGATCGTAGGAAAAATACAAGAAAATTTTTAAATTCGTTATTGTTTGAGATTTGAATCAAGTTAGGGTTTAAACCCTGCGTTTTGCAAGTGGAAGTCGCGAGCAAATTTCGTCGTAACCACTGCGATGCAGGCGATCGCACCTGGGGGGTCGAGTTCGTGGTGGGTCGAAGCGCCTTTGGCCAGGATGGCGTGGATTCTGGTGGTGGGCGGCGGCGAGGCGTAGGGGTTTTCATATGAGGCGTGGGGTTCCAGGAAGTGGTATTGGGTTCGAATTGGCTCGATTTCGATTTGATGGGTTTTTCGCGAGTCAGGGTGGTCGCGAGGAGTCAGTGCATCATCGTTGACTTGTGGGGAATCGCGGCGGTGGCTGGATGTGTCGGGGCTTCGTGTGCAGGTGCACGCGTATATGTGTGTATCTGGGTGCGTATGGATGAAGTTTGGGAAGAAAAAAAAAACTAACTAAGAAATAAAAGAAGAGATAGAAGAAGTTTGCAATTTTGGATATGGGTTTAGAGAGATGACGGTGGGCCGAACGAAAAATTTTGGGCCAAACTAGTAAAGGGAAGAATGTAAACATAGAAGAGTAAAAATGAAATAGGTTTCAAGGGATCGTAAACCAGTTTCCAAAGTAAAATTTTTAAATTAGATTTTAGAACAAGTTTTAAACTTATATTTTTAACAAGTTATTAAATTGATTAAAAAAAATTATTAATTACTTAGTGTAATTAATAAGGGATTAATAAATGAAAGTAAGTATGATAAAATTGATTAATAATCCAAGATAGTTAATCATGTAATTAATGAATGATTTAATAAAAATAGTAATTACTTAGTGAAAGTGATTAAGAGAAGGTAATTAAAAAGTTAATTAACTTAAAGTGATTAAGAAATCATTAATCAATTAAGGATAATTAATTATAATTAAGATTTAATCAATAATTAAAGGTTTATTAATTAAGGTAATTAATTAAGGAATAGGTAATTAAAATTTAATTAATTACAATAAAGGGGTTAATTAATTAAGTTAATTAATTAAAGAAATGATTAATTTGTGAGGGTAATTAAAACTTAATTGAAATTAATAAATCATTGAATTGAGATTACTAATAAAAGTAATTATGTTATTGATAAATTAAACCACCCAATTTATTCACCCTAGTTGTAGTTGTTTGATTGCTATTGGATGCTTTGTGATGGATTGATTTATTTGATATTTGATGCTATGCGATGCTTTGTGATGAGATGTTTTATTTGTGAGGAATATATTGTTATATGAATATGCAAATCCTTTGACCCGTAAAACGACATTTGAATTTCGATGCGACCGGGAGTCGGATTCCAACTGGTTATCCGAAACCCACATCGAATCATATTAGTGTATCTTTGTGATTGATAAATTTATTTTATCTATGAATCTGTGATTGAAGATAAGCGTTGTGGGTTATACCGCTTATCGATATATCTGTGATGATTGATGTGTGCACTATTGTGTAAAACCCCTGGACTACACTATACACACACGAATATGGATTGCACGTGGAAATGAGTTAAGTCACAGATTTTTGAAATAAATTAAAAAATGGAATTTTTAAATATAAATGATTGTGGAAATGGATCGGGTTTTAAAATAAAAGGGCTTTTGGAAAAGGGTTTCTAAAATAAAAGTTATTTTGAATAACTTAATAAAGTTTTGAAATTTAATAATTTGATTTTAAAATTTGAATTCAAATTTTGGAATTTGATTTCTATTTTGAGAATTTATGAGGTAAAAGGTCATACAAGTTATATGGGTTTTTTTTAAACCATTTTTAGAAGTGTTGTTTTTTTGGAATTAAATTTAACCCAAGTTTGAAAAACTTTAACTTGTATAGTTGAAATCAGATTTTCCCAAAAATGAAACTATTTGTTTTCAAACGATAAAAGCTTTCATATAAGAAATGAATTTCCAAATTGGTATTATAGGAATTTCAAGATTGAATTGAAATACAGTTTTCCAAGTTATGAATGAACCTTTGGAAATGGTTTTGAAAGCTATGAGTTAAGTCTTTTATTTAAAAGATTAAGTGAGTTAATCCAATAAAAATGGAATTTTTATTGAAATCAGTGAATGGATTTTTTGTGAATTTGGGTAAACTTTGTGAACTAAATCTTTTTGTTTAAAGATTTAAAATGGTAATTGTTTCAAACCATTAAAAAGGGAATTTTGAAATTTAAGTTGTGACTTAACTGAAATCCCATATCCATATTTTTTTAAAATATTGCGCTCATTATTCGGTTTAGCCGGGAGAGGACCTTGTGTCATATAGCCCATTCCGAATAGTGATACGACGTTATGGATAGCATTTGAAGACCGGTGGTGAAGACCGGGTATTTGTGAGAACGATAGGATAACCTGTCGATTGACTCTGCACTGAGTTGCTCCGGTATAGAGTTCTCCCTAAGTGATGGGAAGTCCGATCGGGATTGTGGATACCCGGATTTGCAAGGGCTTCTTCGGAAGTGCCTTTGGTTCTGTTCGAACCCGGAACAGACTTGTATGGTTGTATGTCCGACATTACACTTTGAGATGTTAACTGATCTCTATCAAATACATTTCTGCTTGGTGGCGGAGAATTTATTCTCTTAGTTTAACACCCTTCTCTGATACGTACGAGCTCAGAGGTTATGTAGTTGATATTTATCAGTAATATTCCCAATTTGGTAATGTGGCATGCTGAGTGCTGCTATTGATGATCATTGGTTGATCATTTGTGATATGATCATTTGTTTGATCATTTATCTTTGTGATCATTGCTTTGGTCATCTGTTGACCCAAAGCATGGCTTTGTTGCACAAAGCGTAGCTTTGTGGACGAGACTGCATCAGGACCTCACTCCCCGGAAATGGTCGAAACAGGAAAGATGCGGCAAGGTTATGAGGGTCGCTCCCTTTAGGGTGTGTCATTCCCTTCTGGAAAAGGGTGGTATCATGGTATGGAGCCCATATACTTACTCATGTTGATACACTATATCTATTACTATGTGGTGTTGTTGGATCGAGCGTTCGGATAAAGGTCCCAAAGGACCGGGGGATGACATATTCGTGTAGTAGTTACCTAGTTACAGAGGTAACCCGGCCTTGTGTTGGCAGAGATCTAACCGTAACGTTAGTTCTCGGGACGTCCCGCCAGAGGCGATCCCATAGACAGTAGGAAGTTCCTTAGCCTGACCATTTGTTGGAAATCCAATCAAAACAATACGAGCCCTGTACGGTTTTAGTTGTATAACCTGCCATGGAATGTGGCGGTAACCTGCTATTGAACATGGTAGCTATAGTAGGCATACGACGAAATGTCGTATGTTGGCTAGGATTTATATTTTACTTTCGAAATGGTTTTTTCCACACTTTGCACTTATAGTAATAATATCAAAGAAATTTCTCGTATTAAGCATATTTGACTATCATAAGGAGAAATCTCCTCCAATTCTGCGTTTGCATTGTGTGTGTGGCGGGAGGCCTTATGGTAGTTTCATTTTCTAAAAAGCATTGCGGATTTTCAAATTTAAATTCTGTTGTTTGTTTTAAAAGGACCAAATGTTTTTGTTTGCTCATACCAGTCCCATGACTGACCTGGAGTTTATTGTTCCTTTCCTAAACTCGGGGTGCCCACTATTTTCCCACACGGGCAGTCTAGAGTTGGGTTTTTCAGATAGTCAGGTTTAGTAGATTATCTAGAGCTAGTTCCGTCTTTGGATCGGGACTGCACTTGCTTAGCTTTGTGCATCGTTATTGAGAGTCCGAGCTATCGCTGGATTGGTGATTTGGAGATGGAGATTACCGATGCTGGAGTTCTTTTCTTTGAAGACCATATTAGAGTCGTTGTTCCGCTGCTAGTGTTATCTTTTCTTTCCGCTGCTATTTCTTGTATCTCTGATAATGTTGATATCCATTGTACCATTCATGTTGTATCAGTTATTGTATCAAATGATGTATATATGATATATGTTATTCTTTTTCTTCCGCTGTGTTGTTATACTTAACGTGTTATAAGCTCCGGCGAACCAGATTCGACATTTGGATCTGCGGCATTTGAATACGAGTGTCGTATTCGGTGCCGATTTTCGAAGGTCGATTCAGGATCGTCACATTATAGGCGTAGGACGCTGATATTTCGCTGAAAACTCGGGAGACCACTTCTGGCACGTGAGGGGGCCCACGCGCCCGGTCTCAGGAAATTTGGGCCCACTTTGGCATCGATTCGAACTCCATTCGAATCGATCATAAAATCATCCAATCGAGGTGAAATTTGGTGTGGACATGCTTCAACATGTATGCAAGCTTCAGTGAAAATTTCGTGGCATTTGGATCAGTAGATTGAGAGATATGATGGATACGAGATGACGTTCTTCATGCAGCTGTTTGGTTCGAAACCATCCCTTCGAATCGATGGTGGCACGCTCCTCTGTGATGACGTGGAGCGCAAACCTCGAATCGATCCGGTCTTCACTCCGAGTTGACCGCGTCGACTCCATATACCTCGACGCGTTCGTACTGATGAATGACACGTCACCATGGCCAGCTGACTTGGTGGATTCAAATGAAGCTTCATTGATGGGTTCGAACAAGGCTTCATTGATGGGTTCGAACAAGGCTTCATTGATGGAGTCGAACAACCGATGCTTGATGGATACGAACTAGCCTTTCTTTAATGGATATGAGCTTTGTAACTTCTCCATGGATACGAAGTCAATTGATGCGCACTTGAACCCTTCGATGGATTCGAAGGACGATGACCTGATGGATACGAAGCAAACACTGGCTGATGGATACGAGGTCCATCGATACGAACTCGATGGATTCGAAGTTGATGGAGTCGAATCCGAGGCACTTCGATGGATTCGAAGTTGATCGATACGAAGGTGATTGGTTCGAACCAGTGTTCGATGATGGGTTCGAAATCTAGGTTTTCCCCTTCAAATTGAATCGATCATAACTTGAGCGTATGAACTCGGATTGACTTGAAATTTGAGATGCTGACTTATATGATCTTTCTTGTCATGCCCTATCAATTGTAGCTCAATCTGGACTCGGGCAAAACTCAGCGATATCCATGGTGAAACGAAGTATGACAAATCTCTGAGACGAACTGTCCTTTGTCTTCGATCGATCTTTTGGTATCACGGTTTTGCCAAAAAGCGGAATAACATTTTCCCTCCAAAGTACGTCTTGTGGAAACATGACGTGCTTTGAATAGTTGCAATTTCTTTCTGAACAATCATTGTTCTCTTTTGTTGAGACTCGTACTCTATATTGCTGTATCCTTGCGTTGATATGATTGATTGCTGTATAATAGTGCTTAGCCATTGGCTGTTGCATTCGTAACAAGATGAGTATTCGATCCCTGTAAATGTTTAAAATCGAATGCTAGTCCGACATATATGCACGTATGTTAGTTTGACCCTTGTTAACGTCGTGCGTCCACGAGTCGTTGTCAGTTTTGTTTGCTATTGAATTTCGTATCGATTCTCTTCTGAACCGATTTGGAAATTTGAGTTGAGACAACGCTTGATGGTTGTTTTGAAAAGTCCCTTCGTATCGATCCTCTCCTGAACCGATATAGAAGGTTGAAGGAATCGAATTTGTGTTGCATCGATGGATACGAGATCAACATTCGTATCGATGGCTTGGATGAGTACGAATCACCCATTCGTACCGATGAGAAGGGATGGATACGAAATCATCGTTCGTATCGATAGGAAATGATGGGTACGATATCATCGTTCGTATCCATAGGAAATGATGGATACGGAATCGTCGTTCGTATCGATAGGAAATGATGGATACGAAATCGTCGTTCGTATCGGTAGGTTGTGATGGATACGAAATTGTTGTTCGTATCGGTAGGTTGTGGATGGAGTTGTGAAATTGTTGATGCGAACGAAGGCTTCGAGTCGATGTGCTCATTGTTCGTTTCGCATCGATGGAGCTCAATGTCCATTATATAGCCTTGGTTGTATACTTCGTGCCGACGAAGTGTGAGGTTAACTTCGCATCGATAAGACCTTAGGCAAATGGGTTCGAATGGAGATTTCGAACCGATGCGTGTTTTGACTGGTTGCGATCGGTCAAGTTTACTGGGAGGCGAATCGTCTCGATTACTTTCAAGGTTTCATATAAATAGGAGGGGCTTTGCCATTTTTTCACTTTTTCACCTTTCACCGTTGCCTTGTGTTTACTATGCTTTGCATCGACTTGAAGCTTCAGAGAGAAAATCACTGTGTCACGTCTTCGAACCAATCAAGATCCAAATCTTTAATTCCTCAAATTCCACACTCAAATTAGGTAATTAACCTCGAATCCAAATGGTAAAGCTATTTCAGACCTACCTCTTCTTCATCGATTAACCACTCTGGTGATTGGTAAAACTAGATCTGGTTTGGAGGAGCTCCGAATCGATCTGGTGACTCGTGTTCGAATTGATGAGGGCGGCATCATTTTTCTTTGGATTTCGCATCGATCCCTGGGATGCCCTTTGGAGGGGACGTAGTTCACACCGATTGGCTATTGTGATGGGTCACATCGATACGAAATGATCGATTCGAGAAATAGCTATTGGTCGATTCGAAGTCCTTAACTTTACATCGATACGAATTACATCTTTACGACCGATACGAAAGGTATCGATTCGAACGTGATTGATGTTAAATTGAGGTTATCCTGATCGGTACGAACCAGTTAACCAAGGATCGATTCGAAGTCATCCTTCATTGATCGATTCGAACTCGGCACTTGATCATCGATTCGAAGCGCGCCCCTCTGTATCGATTCGAAGTGGTATTATGATGGGTTCGAACGAGCTTCCTGTGATCGGTTCGAAACCCTCTATGATGAATACGAAAGTTTGACATTTGCTTAGCATAATTCCGACGAGCTTCATTCTTGCATATTTGGACTTGATAATTAAACTGCATACTCGACCACCTTTCGAAGCTCGTCGATGGAACCATAACAACTTCTATCCGAATCAATTTCCATCATATAAATAGTTTAGTGATGACGGTCAGCGATGACGGTCATTATAACTGGACTCCGTAGCCTCGTCATTTGCATATTTTCTTTAACTCTGCGACATTTATTCAAGTAATGCACGACACTGCACAGCACACATTCATACACTTTACATTGGGGAATGCACGGGTCCTTTGTCGTCTAACGATGGTTTCTCATGAGTTAGCCAGTCATGGAACCTTCAAGTTCGCAGCAGTAGAAGATTCAAAGTACAGTTACTTCGAGACTAGAGGTTCCAGATATTGAACCTGAGATCATCAGTCTAGCCCCGGACGAATTTCCCAATGCGTCTTTTATTGTCAATCCATCGGATTCCGTTCAATCCATTATTTCTGAAGATATGTTGGGGAGAATATGCTTAAGGCATGGCCTGTCACTGGACGACGTGTTATTACCGGGTCCGAATGATAGACCACACAATCCGCCGAAGGGATATACCGCATTCAATCGCCACGCGTGCGCGGCCGGGACGCTTCCTCCGTTCAATGAGTACATAAGGGAAGCACTGGCTTTTTTGAGGATCACCCCATCTCAACTACACCCGAACGGATATGCTTCCGTGAATAGCTTGTTCATTGTCTTCATGGAGTACCTTCATAGACCACCGATCCCGACCGAGATCAGATATTTATTCAATTTCAAAACTCGAAGTGATTACCCCTCCTTCACATTTTTGGAAGCAGTGAGGAATTGTTAGGTGGTCACTGGGTCCTGGCCAGGCTAAGCTATTACAGGACGGAATGGTTTTACGTCAGATGTCCTCCAGGGTTTGCCCGGCGATGGTTATTCAGACGTGAGTATAGATGAGTTCTCAAATAATTACCGAGGCAATTGCAGTCAAAGTGAAACTTATATATATATATTTACAGCAATGATTCAGCGACCTAAAGGTGAACACTTTAAGGAGATAGTATGAGTACTCTGAGAAGTCCCGAGCGAAGATAGGGATATCGAATTGCTTTTGACGAATAGGAATCTCCGGGCTTTCGGGTTGATTGAACGGGGGCAGAGCATAAAGTTTGATAGGGCACTAAGGACCGTCACGAAAAAACGAGTCAAGCACAAGAAGCCCAAAGTTATTATAGTCGAGGAGGCTGATTCTGAAAGAACCATACTGATGATGAGCCATTGGCCAGGCCTACAGATGTAGTTCAGGATGTCGTAGAGCAGAGAAAAGGTAAGGCTGCCGTTTTTAAGTCGCCTGTAAAGGGAAGACGGAAGTCGGTTGTCATGACCCGGCCCACCCCCGGAATTAGAATTTCGGAGAGGTCTCCCCCAAGAACAGAAAGTCTCTTTGAAGGGCTTGCCGATCTTCCAATCCGGATGATTTGTCTTTTCGACATGATGCCGGGTTAGAGGAATTCCATCATACTCTAGAATTGAGCGAGCCTTTTATTACTGGCGTGGTCGACACTTCTGGTTGGTCGAGGGGAATGCATATTCATACACATTTCACGACACTACATAACCCTTAGTCGTAGTTCATTGGTTTCGAAAAACCACTAACTTTATTCTTATTTCGCTTTGCAGATATTATGACTGGATGCGGTTCGGTGCTAGGAAGTCTGCGACATGCTCGTAAATCTTCTTTATATTACGAGTCGCAACGAAGAGAAGGAGATAGGGATTACGATCGTAGGTACTCCGGGTATTCCAGCCAAGAGCGGTATGATAGAGATAGGGACTACTGACGTCGGTCTCGATCTCGCACTCCTCCTCCCAGAGCTCCTATACAACCTTCTGCTTATGTGTCTCGTCCTTCCGAACCTTCTCGATACAAGTCAGCTTCTCAATCTTCTAGATCCGAGCCCCACCATTCCAGGTCTGAGGCGATGTCCCCAATAGTTGCGGAATAGCCTCCTACTGAAATTTCGGGGGAAGGAGCAATCAGGCTTGCGCAATTAAAGAAGGACTTCCCGAATATTTGCGTTGATAACACATCTTTCCTCTTCACCTGAAAAGAATCCCGCTAGAGGCCGAGCATGTGGCACACGATTATGTGCACGATTTTTATGCCCAATACAAGGCATGGTATAAGGCGGCCGAGCGAGCGTTGTCATTAGCCTTCGAACGAGCGGCTACCATCGAAAAGCTTCAAGCCGAGCTGGCTCAAAAAGATCGCATCATACAAGTTCTGAATACAGAAGCTGAATCATCTCGAAAATCAGAGATGGAGGCTCTTACGAAGGCCGATGAAGCTCAAGCGGCCATGGACAGGATGAAAAAAGAGCACTATGTCATGGTGGAAGACATGGGCCACCGGAACACCATCGTCACCGCCGAGCGAGATGCGGCTTTGAAAGAGCTTAATGAGCTTAAGGCTAAAGTTTCTGAAATTATGAAGGAAAGGGATACCGCCAATATTTCCGCATAGGAGGCATGTGATCAGGCGGTAGAATTCCGGACCGAGCGTGATGCTGCGAGGGCTAAAATAATGGAGATCGAAGCCGATGTTGATAGAAAAATTGAAATCGCCGAGTCCAAGCTGGAGGCCGACATTGAAGACCTCCTTATTACTTACAATTCCAACGTGTTAAGGCATAGGAATTTGGCTTGGCTCGAGAATTATCCGGTACATCTCCACATCGCTTGGAATCGTTTTATTGAGGAGGAGAAAGCGGCGCATCCGGATGAATCAATTGACCAGTTTGAGCTTCAAAACCGGTTGCTGGCCGAAGACGAAAAGAAAACCCTTCATGACGCCATGATTTCTTATGAGAAGGAGATGGTCGGCGCCCGTCATTTGGAAGTCGGAGAAGGTTCTGGTGTTGAGCATCGAGCTTCAGTTCTTGAGATCACCGCTCCACTTCCGTTAGAGCCCACATCTCCCTTTGACTCGTAGTCAGTCCCTGCCTATAAGCCAGAGCAACTGCAGCTATCTCCCATCAGGGAGCACGTTTCTGAAGCTACTCTGTCGTCAGCATGCCACGTTGAGGAAGGTATTCCGAACTGATCTCAAGCGTATTCCAAATAGCGAGTTTGTTTTGAAGCAGTTACTAATAACTTCTTCTTATCTTTGCTTAGTGACTGGAGTTGTGCCGATTGCCGCAACTCAAGAATCAAGTAAAGGGGAGAAGGCCATCAACACTGAGACGACCGCCGTGACAGCAGTGTCAACTGAGGTGACGCAGGGGAGCGCACTATCCCTTGACGAGCAAATGATGAGCGAGCTTCTCGGCCAGCAGGGTGGCTTCCCCACAGACTTGCCATTCATCGTTAGGGACCTCCCGCCAACCTCTAGCTCTTCAATGCAGACTGCAGATGCCCCCAGCCAGGCCCAAGCGATTCGTGATGAAGAAATTCGGGCTGAGATTAATGCAGAATTAGAGGCTGCGGGGCAAGGTGGTAGTATCAGTGGCAGTACGGCGGCGCATAGCCCAGCACCTTTAAGGGTAATATCATCGGGTGGCACTATTCCATCTTCCATTGCGGGTCTAGTCCCTCCTACTCCTTCGGTGGAAGGCCTTCATGTAGATTCAAGCTTTGAGGAGGATGTTGACATCATGCCCCCAGCCGAAGAGCGGCCACCGGATAGGAAGCACTCCAAACGAAGGATCTCTGTTTCTAGCGATTCCGAGGACGAACCGCTGATAAGGAGATTTAATGTAACGACCCGCCTTTTTGGACAGTTTAAACCGACGATCAAATACCCATGTCGAATCCAAACCATTAAAAGGGCAGATAGTTATTGGGGTAATTAAGAAAAGAAAAGGAAGGGAAATAAAGGAAATGAAACAACACAGAATCTCACAGCGGAAGGCTAAAGTATAATAATAAAATAACAGTTCATGAAGCTGTTAATTAAATGAATACATTTGAAATGAATACATTTGATTATTATTATACAACATTTATCAGAGTTATACATATACAACAGAACAATTAAATAATGCAGCAGACATCATGATGCAAAGATAATAATAGTAATAGTATACCAAATCTTCGTCTTCGTCCTCCGGAATAGATCTTCAAAATCTGAAAACTCAGGTCTGACCCGAGCGTAATGAAAAGACAAAACACTCGAGTCAGGACTAAATATCCTTATAAAAGTTAAATCAATCGGAAATAAATATGAGTGTAACGGCGTCAGAGATGTTTACGGGGTTTGACATCTCATATCCAGTGTCGACGTGCGTGCAATAACTCAAGAGATGTTACGGGATTTTCCATCTCCTAAGGATCCGTTAAACTATCTACTATATAGTAATGTACGCTAAGTAGATAATGTCTATCAGTAATATAAAGTATCAAAATAGCGTTAAGGCGTTACCATAATCCCCCTTAACACATTTTTATATTCCCAAAAGCATATACAAGACCGTAGTTTCCCCAAAACCGGAAGTCACCAGAGGGCAATCCATACACTCAAGGTACAAATCAAAACGTAGTGGTCGCGAATAGGATAATCAGTATGACAAGGTACATGAGGCAATACCAACTAGGATACTAGTAGTTGCGTGATCCGGACTGATGTTGGGCATAGCCAGCAGCTACCCCAACACCGCGAAACAACACTCCCAAATCAAGGGGTGCACCCAAATCGCATCACAAATGTAATAGATATGGTATCGAAGAAGTGTGTCCGCTAGAGGTGGCGAACCTCAATGGCCCGGCGCGGCTCCTGTTTTAGTCATGTCAGGGGTCATCCAATATCGTTCTCTTTCTTCAGTCAACGCGTTCACCAAACCATCCACTTCATTCTGGATCAACACTCCGCGTATAATAGTTATTAAAGTGGTTTTCGGTATCGACAGAGAGTATGTCCATATCCGATCCCGGTCTCTTTAATAACTACGTATTATTACACCGTTGGCTCTTTTATATTCAAATCGATACATAATTGATATCAAAATATCATATTCGCTTCAAAAATCAAATCTATTTCAAATATCATCATATCTATTCAAATGTAAGATTTCGCTTCAAATACATTTTCGCCTCAATATCTCATTTCGATTTCAAAATCATTTCGAATTTCGATTTAGGTTGCAACTTCATTTAACGCAATTCGTATTTAAATTCAAGATTTAAATATAAACATTTCACCTTATTGACCAGCTTAGAATTTTAGAAAAATAGTTTTAAGTAGTTTAAAAGTAGTTTTAAATAATTAAAATAGTTAAAATACTTTAAAATCTTAAAATGGATTTGAAATAGATAAATTTAGTTTAAAATAATTTAAATTGGGTTAAGTAGATTTAAAATAGATTAATATTGTTTAAGTATTCAAAATGGTTTATATAGCAGAGAAATTTGGAAAACAAAATAAAACAGCTTCAAAACCAACCCATTTCAATTTATAACTTCCCAATTCAAATCAATTTCAATTTCCATTCTACTGATTCAACTTCGATTTCAATTCGAATCAATGTCAACTTTGATTCAAATTTATTCAATGTTATATTCACTTTCAATTATTTCAATTTAAATGTTTATATTCACTTCCGATTGATTCAATTTCATTTTTTCATTTACTTTCGATTAAATCAATTTCAATTTTATATTCACTTTAATTAATTCAATTTCAATTTCATATTTAATTTATTAAATTTCAATTTATATCAATTTTTAACTTGAATTTCAAAATATCCATTTATAATACTTAACAAAATTTTCCATCAATATTCAAGTTTGAAACCCAATTACAAATATGATTCAATTTCAAGCTCAATTTCAAAATATCTTTTATATCGCCTTTACTTAGAAATATTCAAAACTCGAATTTAGGCTAAATCTTTAAACAAATCAATTTTCGAAATTCAATCAAATCCCAATTTTTAAATTTCACAGTCTCAACTTTTATTATTTACAATTTCCCTTTTTCCAAAATTTATTTCAACATTCCAAACTCAATTTCCCGATGAATTCGATTTCTATAAATTTATTTCTATTTATAATTTTAAAATCAACCCTTAAATAAATTTCAAATCGACGATTTAAAATTTTTATTAATTTAGCCAATTCGGTGTCCGTATATAATTTTCTATCCTATGGCCAAGTAGTTATTTACCTCAATTAGATGTCAGGGATGAATATACCACTTAAATTAAATCACAGTATCATATGTATGCATAACAGGATATATATATAAGCAAATAAACATCCAAACATTCAAATATCAACTAATAACATCCATCAAAATACATCATCCAATAAACAATACAATTCATGGCAGTTTCATAGTTATCAGTGTCAGGTAATTTAATCGCAATTCAATTTCAATTTCAATTTAACTGTCAATTTAATTTTTCAACGGTTAATTCAAATAAAAAGCTATATGACAATTAAATTTATATCAAACAACGACAAATAAAATTCATACCACTTCATGATGTCAAGTTAACTAGCATAAAGATATTTAGTACGTTGTGAGCGTTATAAAACACTCACCTTGATTTTTGTTGTTCCAGCGTTTTATTTCGAATAAAATTAAACGAGCGTTTAATTTTACCCGAAATTTCCAATAGCTCCAAACTACTCGAATCCAATTTCATAGCGTAGTCCTCGTCCATACGAATCCAACGCAAAAAATTCCGTCCGAATCCGACCTCGTATGAATAAGTTGTAGCTTTACAAAGTTTGAACGATTTAAATATAACTAATATATACAATTTCCATTATTATTATTATTACCCAATTCAATCAGGGCCGCACGTCCCTAACACCCAGATCCAAGCTGTTGCCTCTCTCTTCTTCCCTCTCGTTCGAACCCACGTACAGAACCCAAGCATCACGCTCTAGGGCTTTAGGCCGCTCTCTCCACGTCGCACTATAACTTGATCGGAGACCATCATCTCGAAGCCAACGTCGAGTGCTACCCACGCCTACCACCATCTGCAGCTCGGCCTCCCCCAGTGGCCTAGAAACGCGTGCGAACGGCAGGAAGTCACGGCCGTGTTTCTCCTCCAGCGATGCTCCAATGACGATCTCAGCCGTTGGATAGGTAGTTCGTGATGCGCTCTACACTTTACTAGTTGAAGGTTTCACGAATCGGTTAGCGGATTTGAAGAAATCGAGGGGGAAAGAAGTTTGAATTTCGGCCATTGGTTATAATAAGGGGCGGCGGCTGTAGCAAGTAGGGTTTCGGTGAAGAACGTGCATTTATAACAACTTTGATTATTATTTTAATATTAAAACCACTTATAAAGCATTTTCTCAAACGATCTCCAAACAACGCGTGCCGGCTGGCGTTTCTAAGGTTTATCCCACGTTTCGGACACAATGGAACAGGTTTCGGAAGCTAATTCGATATTATGTGAGAGTTATAGCGATAAACGATCAATTTGAATTAAATCGCTTTAAACGAATTTCTATGCGTTTTGGCTCGCCTCGGACAAACGGTAAATCCGATTGACATGAAATTTGAAATCTTATAATAATATCATATTACGGATCCGATGAAACTAGTTTCGTCGAAATCCGAGACCGTTTGAAAAATGACTATTTTTAACTCGCCAAATTAATATTAAAACAATTTCAACGCGTTTTGAGCTGCCACGGTCAAACGACAACTCCGATTGCTACGAAAATTAAAATCCGATAATAACTAACTATTACGGATCCAATGGAACTAGTTTCGTCCAATTCTGAGACTGCTCGAAAATTGGCTATTATTCAGTCGATAATTAAATATTAAAATATTCAAATTTCACAAATAGATTTAAAATTCAGTTTTAAAAGTTCTATAACATCACTATAACTCCAATATGATAAAATAAAATTTTACAAATCATTTTTAATCATATTAAACCCGTTATTAAATTTTATCCAATAAATTTCAATTTTAAAATATTATTAACTCGTATTATAATCCAAATATAACTTACATTCATTTTGGAAACCAATTTGAATCATATTAAATCAAATTTCAAATATTCACTCTATTTTCATATATTAAATTTCAATATCCAATTAATCATATCCAATTCGGAATTTAATTATTCAAACATTTGTAATTATTAAATTTAAACAAAATTTGATTATTAAATCCCTATCTTTTGAAATATTGAAATTGAACTTATAGGATTCAACCTTTAAAACCAATTCACAATTTTAGAACACTATTTTCATTTTACATTTATTCAATTATTCAATAAGTTTTAAATATTCAATTTAAACCATTTACCTGTTCAATATTCAATATTTGATTTTCAAAAGATTTTACTTATCAATCAACTTCTCTATTATACCTAATGAATTTCAACATTTATTATCCTATTCAACTATTGATTTCAAAGGCATTCACTAAGTAGCTTTTATTTTCATTACTTGGATAATTATTGTTGCAATTCATTCTAGTTATTATTATTCCAAACGAATTACAATTTTTTTCTAACACTAAATCACGAAAACTTATTAAATTAGCTATTTTAATTATCGAAAATTTTCGGGTCGTTACATTCTCCCCCACTCAAAACTTTTCGTCCCCGAAAAGGAAAAAGAAGGGAAAAGAACTAAGTATAGAATTCACATTAGATATATTTCATTCAAAGTTACTAACTTATAAAACAATGAAATTCCATTTATAAAGTTGTAACTACGCTTCCACTAAGTTATTCCAAACGGCTTTCTAAATTTAAAGTTAGTTATCAAAACAAGTTATAAAAAATTTTAAAACTTGAAAATTTTCTAACACCCGGATTTTACGGAAAATTTCGGCAGAGTCTCCTTTGCGCGGCTCGATCGATACAACTACAAAACGCCTCTACGGGCCCCAAACAAACAAAAGAAAATCCAAAAGCCAAGTGGCTCATCAAAAATCACCAAATCCAATGATAAAATAAACATGTACCTTATATTTTTATTAGCGAGCATATACGAATAATATAGCGTGAAAGCGAGCTCCAAATGCGAAGCAAGCGCAATCCGCACCTACTAAACACTCAACAAACCATGAGAAACATGCATATATGAAAATAATATCAATATACACAATATAGCAACATAACAACTACATGTGCCAACATAGCAAATGCAACAAAACAACAAATGCAACCATCAATCAACTATCATCCAACAAATCCATAACCAATCAATATAAATTCACTTCTCATTAATATTTATTGACTTGGTTTCAATTTTAATCATAGTTGATTCATTAACGTTGGATTTTTCTAACATTCATCCTCAATTCAATTAGTTAACATTCACTAATTTATATTTACATTAGTTAATATTCATTTAACTTCTAATTTGATTTCAATGATTTATAGCTTTCAATTTCAATAACATTTAATGAATTATATATACTATCAACTAACAATCATATAACAACCAAATCATACCCAACATAACCAAATTATTAATTTTTACATTCAATTTGGTTTATCTCTTTTATATATATCCTGTTATATAATTTTAAAAGAATCACTTTATATTCGGCATCTTAAATTTCCAATATTAACTTTAATTAAGTCCGTAAGCCGTACATATATCATCCGTGAGCAATATCGATCTAATCGCTTATTCGATCACACAATTTCGCTTCCAAACTAGTATCGTTCACACGACTCTCTAGTGCGGACTCAGATTTGGTTCCTTGATTGGAAACTGTTACTCTTCTTGCATAGCCATATACTATGATAGAGAATTCCAGAATCAAACCAAAAATCCATATCCAAGGTTCGCCGTCGAAAATCGAGTGAAAAATCCTAACTTGGATCGATATAAATCATCTCGAAATTTTGTGCTCGAATTTGGATCAAATCGTTATGCGAATAAAATAATATACGTACAATCTCACGTATTTCCTTCCAATGGGTTTCTATCCAATTTATCTATATTAAATTATTTTATTGACTTCTATTTTTTTCACTTAATTACTCACAATCCATTATTCAGTTAGTATATTCATTTCTTTACATAGCATATTCTTTAACATTATCTTTTCTCAAACATCATATCAAAGAATTTGCTTACTTAAGTTCATTTAAACATTCTATATAATATAATTAAATATAATTTCATTTTCCAATTGATTCTTAGCTATACCAAATTCTTTTGTTTTCATTTACTTTGATTTCATAATTTTAGTTAATAACAAATTTATTTATGGAACATCTTATTAATCATCACTTTAGTTTATTAATCATCCTATGAAAGTCTAACTTCTCAATTATGACTTTTCTTAGTTTACGGTTATCTCAAATTTACAATTTCAAAAAATTTCTCCATGCAATTTATATTTATTTTCTATAACCAATTTACAAAGATATTATACAATTCATTTGTCTTCTTTCTTAAGTTCACTTACTTGTTCCATTTATCCATTCATCATTTCAGGTTATATTTAAGTATATAACATTTTTATCACAACCAAAATTTTCATTTATGTACATTTTAATTCCTTTTTAGTTTTCCTTACTTGTATACTTCAATTATTTTCAGGTTCTGTTTATTTGTACAATATCTCATTACATATCCAAAACATTATTTCAACTTCTTAATATTTGGTAAGTCATATTATATGTTATTAGAATGCAAATTCGGTATTATACAAATTTATAGAATTTCATTTTACTTGATTAGAATGTACACAAATTTGATTTATTTAAATTCACTTTACCTTTCAACTTTAAAGTTTTCCCAAACAATAGCTTAGATATCCAAATCCTCTTATTTTATAAATTTGGTTATTCACATTTCATTCAAATAATTTGAAAATTATTAATTAATGGAACTTAGAAATTTAAATGCCCGGTTCTTTTCAAATCATTTGAAATAAACATATATACTTATCTTTTTTTATATATATATATAACAAATCATACCTTTTGAGTTCAAACCAAAACCCATTTACCCAAAATAATTTTTGAAGAAAAGCAAAGCTTCTTAGAAGTCTCCCCCACTTTGAGACTCGAAAATGAAAATCGATGATGCTGCGCAGTCATTACCGAAATTATTTTCCAGCGACATAAGAGAGGAGTACTATATTCATTCCTTCTTAAAAATCCTTTCAAAATATTTCCATAAACAATTTCCAACTAATATTACCATATATTTCTTCAAAGCTTGGAAAACCATTTTAAAACCTCCGGGACATAATTCAATATTTTCCAATTTAAATCTATTTTAATTCATAAGTCACCTTTATAAAATATTCTTATAAGATTTCACAAGTGTTTTATATTTTCTTCAAATTATAGGAATTTCTTTCTTAAAACATTCCACAAGTATTTTATTACTGTTCTTTTGTAATTCAACTTAGTTATCAAATTACAATATCCAATTAGTGATAATAACCAATATTTTTATTCCTAACAGCCAGGTAAGCTAGATAAGCCACACTAATTTCTGAAGAATTTTCTTTATATACAAAATATAATTAGGGCAAAATTATTTCATTTACCCAATTTCAAAACAATACTATGTCGAATTGTTCTGTTTAAGTGTTTAGAGATCCCTATCAATGACGTTAATTACTCGTACTGACCAGAATCCATAAGCCACTCAACAAAACAACCGACACAATATAAAACATTTTATATCACTAACAAGTACGCTCTCTCATATACACTCAACTCATTCATATAGTTTACCTCTATTTCAATGAGTTATTCCCCACTAGAGCCAAGGTTTATCGCTAAACCAAAGCTCTGATACCAACTGTAACGACCCGCCTTTTTGGACAGTTTAAACCGACGATCAAATACCCATGTCGAATCCAAACCATTAAAAGGGCAGATAGTTATTGGGGTAATTAAGAAAAGAAAAGGAAGGGAAATAAAGGAAATGAAACAACACAGAATCTCACAGCGGAAGGCTAAAGTATAATAATAAAATAACAGTTCATGAAGCTGTTAATTAAATGAATACATTTGAAATGAATACATTTGATTATTATTATACAACATTTATCAGAGTTATACATATACAACAGAACAATTAAATAATGCAGCAGACATCATGATGCAAAGATAATAATAGTAATAGTATACCAAATCTTCGTCTTCGTCCTCCGGAATAGATCTTCAAAATCTGAAAACTCAGGTCTGACCCGAGCGTAATGAAAAGACAAAACACTCGAGTCAGGACTAAATATCCTTATAAAAGTTAAATCAATCGGAAATAAATATGAGTGTAACGGCGTCAGAGATGTTTACGGGGTTTGACATCTCATATCCAGTGTCGACGTGCGTGCAATAACTCAAGAGATGTTACGGGATTTTCCATCTCCTAAGGATCCGTTAAACTATCTACTATATAGTAATGTACGCTAAGTAGATAATGTCTATCAGTAATATAAAGTATCAAAATAGCGTTAAGGCGTTACCATAATCCCCCTTAACACATTTTTATATTCCCAAAAGCATATACAAGACCGTAGTTTCCCCAAAACCGGAAGTCACCAGAGGGCAATCCATACACTCAAGGTACAAATCAAAACGTAGTGGTCGCGAATAGGATAATCAGTATGACAAGGTACATGAGGCAATACCAACTAGGATACTAGTAGTTGCGTGATCCGGACTGATGTTGGGCATAGCCAGCAGCTACCCCAACACCGCGAAACAACACTCCCAAATCAAGGGGTGCACCCAAATCGCATCACAAATGTAATAGATATGGTATCGAAGAAGTGTGTCCGCTAGAGGTGGCGAACCTCAATGGCCCGGCGCGGCTCCTGTTTTAGTCATGTCAGGGGTCATCCAATATCGTTCTCTTTCTTCAGTCAACGCGTTCACCAAACCATCCACTTCATTCTGGATCAACACTCCGCGTATAATAGTTATTAAAGTGGTTTTCGGTATCGACAGAGAGTATGTCCATATCCGATCCCGGTCTCTTTAATAACTACGTATTATTACACCGTTGGCTCTTTTATATTCAAATCGATACATAATTGATATCAAAATATCATATTCGCTTCAAAAATCAAATCTATTTCAAATATCATCATATCTATTCAAATGTAAGATTTCGCTTCAAATACATTTTCGCCTCAATATCTCATTTCGATTTCAAAATCATTTCGAATTTCGATTTAGGTTGCAACTTCATTTAACGCAATTCGTATTTAAATTCAAGATTTAAATATAAACATTTCACCTTATTGACCAGCTTAGAATTTTAGAAAAATAGTTTTAAGTAGTTTAAAAGTAGTTTTAAATAATTAAAATAGTTAAAATACTTTAAAATCTTAAAATGGATTTGAAATAGATAAATTTAGTTTAAAATAATTTAAATTGGGTTAAGTAGATTTAAAATAGATTAATATTGTTTAAGTATTCAAAATGGTTTATATAGCAGAGAAATTTGGAAAACAAAATAAAACAGCTTCAAAACCAACCCATTTCAATTTATAACTTCCCAATTCAAATCAATTTCAATTTCCATTCTACTGATTCAACTTCGATTTCAATTCGAATCAATGTCAACTTTGATTCAAATTTATTCAATGTTATATTCACTTTCAATTATTTCAATTTAAATGTTTATATTCACTTCCGATTGATTCAATTTCATTTTTTCATTTACTTTCGATTAAATCAATTTCAATTTTATATTCACTTTAATTAATTCAATTTCAATTTCATATTTAATTTATTAAATTTCAATTTATATCAATTTTTAACTTGAATTTCAAAATATCCATTTATAATACTTAACAAAATTTTCCATCAATATTCAAGTTTGAAACCCAATTACAAATATGATTCAATTTCAAGCTCAATTTCAAAATATCTTTTATATCGCCTTTACTTAGAAATATTCAAAACTCGAATTTAGGCTAAATCTTTAAACAAATCAATTTTCGAAATTCAATCAAATCCCAATTTTTAAATTTCACAGTCTCAACTTTTATTATTTACAATTTCCCTTTTTCCAAAATTTATTTCAACATTCCAAACTCAATTTCCCGATGAATTCGATTTCTATAAATTTATTTCTATTTATAATTTTAAAATCAACCCTTAAATAAATTTCAAATCGACGATTTAAAATTTTTATTAATTTAGCCAATTCGGTGTCCGTATATAATTTTCTATCCTATGGCCAAGTAGTTATTTACCTCAATTAGATGTCAGGGATGAATATACCACTTAAATTAAATCACAGTATCATATGTATGCATAACAGGATATATATATAAGCAAATAAACATCCAAACATTCAAATATCAACTAATAACATCCATCAAAATACATCATCCAATAAACAATACAATTCATGGCAGTTTCATAGTTATCAGTGTCAGGTAATTTAATCGCAATTCAATTTCAATTTCAATTTAACTGTCAATTTAATTTTTCAACGGTTAATTCAAATAAAAAGCTATATGACAATTAAATTTATATCAAACAACGACAAATAAAATTCATACCACTTCATGATGTCAAGTTAACTAGCATAAAGATATTTAGTACGTTGTGAGCGTTATAAAACACTCACCTTGATTTTTGTTGTTCCAGCGTTTTATTTCGAATAAAATTAAACGAGCGTTTAATTTTACCCGAAATTTCCAATAGCTCCAAACTACTCGAATCCAATTTCATAGCGTAGTCCTCGTCCATACGAATCCAACGCAAAAAATTCCGTCCGAATCCGACCTCGTATGAATAAGTTGTAGCTTTACAAAGTTTGAACGATTTAAATATAACTAATATATACAATTTCCATTATTATTATTATTACCCAATTCAATCAGGGCCGCACGTCCCTAACACCCAGATCCAAGCTGTTGCCTCTCTCTTCTTCCCTCTCGTTCGAACCCACGTACAGAACCCAAGCATCACGCTCTAGGGCTTTAGGCCGCTCTCTCCACGTCGCACTATAACTTGATCGGAGACCATCATCTCGAAGCCAACGTCGAGTGCTACCCACGCCTACCACCATCTGCAGCTCGGCCTCCCCCAGTGGCCTAGAAACGCGTGCGAACGGCAGGAAGTCACGGCCGTGTTTCTCCTCCAGCGATGCTCCAATGACGATCTCAGCCGTTGGATAGGTAGTTCGTGATGCGCTCTACACTTTACTAGTTGAAGGTTTCACGAATCGGTTAGCGGATTTGAAGAAATCGAGGGGGAAAGAAGTTTGAATTTCGGCCATTGGTTATAATAAGGGGCGGCGGCTGTAGCAAGTAGGGTTTCGGTGAAGAACGTGCATTTATAACAACTTTGATTATTATTTTAATATTAAAACCACTTATAAAGCATTTTCTCAAACGATCTCCAAACAACGCGTGCCGGCTGGCGTTTCTAAGGTTTATCCCACGTTTCGGACACAATGGAACAGGTTTCGGAAGCTAATTCGATATTATGTGAGAGTTATAGCGATAAACGATCAATTTGAATTAAATCGCTTTAAACGAATTTCTATGCGTTTTGGCTCGCCTCGGACAAACGGTAAATCCGATTGACATGAAATTTGAAATCTTATAATAATATCATATTACGGATCCGATGAAACTAGTTTCGTCGAAATCCGAGACCGTTTGAAAAATGACTATTTTTAACTCGCCAAATTAATATTAAAACAATTTCAACGCGTTTTGAGCTGCCACGGTCAAACGACAACTCCGATTGCTACGAAAATTAAAATCCGATAATAACTAACTATTACGGATCCAATGGAACTAGTTTCGTCCAATTCTGAGACTGCTCGAAAATTGGCTATTATTCAGTCGATAATTAAATATTAAAATATTCAAATTTCACAAATAGATTTAAAATTCAGTTTTAAAAGTTCTATAACATCACTATAACTCCAATATGATAAAATAAAATTTTACAAATCATTTTTAATCATATTAAACCCGTTATTAAATTTTATCCAATAAATTTCAATTTTAAAATATTATTAACTCGTATTATAATCCAAATATAACTTACATTCATTTTGGAAACCAATTTGAATCATATTAAATCAAATTTCAAATATTCACTCTATTTTCATATATTAAATTTCAATATCCAATTAATCATATCCAATTCGGAATTTAATTATTCAAACATTTGTAATTATTAAATTTAAACAAAATTTGATTATTAAATCCCTATCTTTTGAAATATTGAAATTGAACTTATAGGATTCAACCTTTAAAACCAATTCACAATTTTAGAACACTATTTTCATTTTACATTTATTCAATTATTCAATAAGTTTTAAATATTCAATTTAAACCATTTACCTGTTCAATATTCAATATTTGATTTTCAAAAGATTTTACTTATCAATCAACTTCTCTATTATACCTAATGAATTTCAACATTTATTATCCTATTCAACTATTGATTTCAAAGGCATTCACTAAGTAGCTTTTATTTTCATTACTTGGATAATTATTGTTGCAATTCATTCTAGTTATTATTATTCCAAACGAATTACAATTTTTTTCTAACACTAAATCACGAAAACTTATTAAATTAGCTATTTTAATTATCGAAAATTTTCGGGTCGTTACATTTAAAAAGAAGAAATAGATGGGCCGTCTAAGTGGATATTTTGATAGATAGGAACTTGTGTTTTTTTTCCGCTAGTAGGCCGTGTATAGACGCAGGTTCGGCCCCTGCTAGTAGGAATTCTTTTTTGGAAGAACTTATTTGCATGTAAGTCCTTGTCTCTAGTTAGTTGAAATAAAATTCAATTTCCTTGTTTCAATTCTCATTTCTTTTGTGCTTAAGTGTTTGTAGTGTTTGGTTTTCAGTCCGGTGTACTTGTGGTGTTTTTACCCATCAAGTAGAGTTTGTTTTATTTGGCAAGTCTGTAAATTTTGGTCACAAGTTGTGATCGATGAATAGGTTGAACTTTGGACATTGTATCACTTTGGTTAGTGATTAACACTAAGCTTTTTTGCCCCCCAATTTCGGGGAACAACATTTGTATTTTGATGGTTGATCGCACTTATTGCAAATCTTAAGCACATGTCCACACTCTGGGGACTTAGGATAATTTGAGATCGATAATCCGGTTTGCGCTCTAGGAATTTGAGAGTTATCGATGTTTGTAACACGGTTCGCGCTCCGGGAACCTGGAATTGATGTTTATACTCCACTTCACGCTATGGGAACTTGGAGTTAGTATCGATATTTCGGTTCGCACTCCGGGAACTTCGACTTGGTATTTGTGCTCCAATTCACACTCTGGGAACTTGGAGATAGCATGTACGTTTGAGTTCGCACTCCGTGAACTTGTAACTTATGTTTATACTCCAATTCGCACTCTGGTAATTTTGAGTTCGTTCACACTCTGGAAACGATTTATTGGATGCTTATACTCCAATTCGCACTCTGGGAAGTTGGAGTCCGTTCGCACTCTGGGAACGAGTTGTTGGATGTTTATACTCCAATTCGCACTCTGGGAAGTTGGAGTCCGTTCGCGCTCTGGGAACGAGTTGTTGGATGTTTATACTCCAATTCGCACTCTGGGAAGTTGGAGTCCGTTCGCGCCCTGGGAACGAGTTGTTTGATGTTTATACTCCAATTCACACTCTGGGAAGTTGGAGTCCGTTCGCCCTCTGGGAACGAGTTGTTGGATGTTTATACTCCAATTCGCACTCTGGGAAGTTGGAGTCCATTCGCGCTCTGGGAACGAGTTGTTGGATGTTTATACTCCAGTTCGCACTTTGGAAAGTTGGAGTCCGTTCGCGCTCTGGGAACGAGTTGTTGGATGTTTATACCCCAATTCACACTCTGGGAAGTTGGAGTCCGTTTGCGCTCTGGGAATGAGTTATTGAATGTTTATACTCCAATTCACACTCTGGGAAGTTGGAATTCGTTCGCGCTCTGGGAACAAGTTATTGAATGTTTATACTCCAATTCGCACTCTGGGAAGTTGGAGTTAGTTGAGGGACTGTCGTGTTTTGGTCCAGTTCAGCCTTTGATGTGATGGCTTGCCCCCGAGCTGGGGTTTCACTTAGTGAGTGGCCGGTCGTATCGCAGTCACTCGCTATTTGAATAAATTCCATTATTTGATGGAACTTAGCTCTTCGCGTGTCGTGATTGTTGAACGTTGCATTCGGTGAATCACAGCTCTAGCTTGAAGAGATAGTATTTTATTGCTGAAATAAGAAACTATGGAAAAGTCAGTCCTTATTACAAATTCAAATTTTAGAATGTAAAGGAAACTGCAAAGTATTCATAGATTGAATGAGCCTGTCATGTGTGACAGTGACGAGGATCTTTGTCGTTCCAGGCTCCTGAGAAAGTTGGTCCGCCACTGATGGCGTTTATCACCAATCTTCCGCGGGGACAAGTCGAGTCCTCCTGTCTCGGTCGATTGGGTTCATTGTTTCGATTGGATGTGCCCGCTTCTGTGGGCTTCGGTGTCCGCACAAACTATTCCAGCTTCCTTTCTTTGATCAGTTTTTCAACGAGGTATTGTAAGCGTCGACACTCGTTCGTATTGTGCCCGTAGCTTTCATGGAACCTGCAAAATTTTCCCGTCTGGATTTGCCTCTCCGACGACGGTTTTGATGCAGGTTTTTGGTACTGAATTGTATTGCAGGTTTGTAAGTACAAGTCCTCTAGTGATGTATTCAAAGGAGTGTAACTGTCAAACATGGGATTCTTACGCTGCGGGCCATGACTTTGATCTTGTTTTCTAGTCTGATTCACGCTCTCTCTTCGCCGAGCTTGTTTGTTTTTAACGTTCAACTAAACTTTTCCAAAGCTCTCACCGGACTGTTTGATTGCGACATTGCTTTGGATCCCTTCCTTACTTGGTTCTGCATCAGTTTGCTTCCTAGACTGTTTCGCGTCTTCCCTTCTCAGGAATTGAGCCGCCTTCGTGTGGAAACGGTCCAATGATGCAGGTGGTTTTCCAGCTAACCAGTTGCCAAACTCAGAATCGGGGTCGATCCCCTTAGTCAACGCCATAAGGATGGAGTTATCGTTTGGATTGCTGATCTCCGCACATGCAGTATGGAATCTCTCTAAGTAGTGTCTGAGCGTCTCTCCAGGAGCTTGGGTGACGCTGGACAGAGTGTTGACATCTTTCGGCCTTGCGACGTGCATGCGGAATTGTTCAACGAATTTTGTGGCCAACTGGTCGAATAAGGAGATGGATCGAGGTGGCAGTCGAGTGAACCACATGGTAGCGATGCTCCCCAAGGATATGGGGAAACTACGACACTTCACTGCATCGTCGGCTCTGGCAGCGGTCATCGACCATTCATATTTCAGAATATGTTGGTTGGGGTCGGAGTTTCCTTCGTACATGGGTAGAGTTGGCATTCTGAATCGCCGTGGGGGTTCAGCAGTAAGGATATCGTCCGTAAAAGGAGTGTGACTTCGGGAAACTCCCCAATCGTCATTTGTGAATCCCTGGCTCTCACGTATCATATGACGTATCATAGTTGAATGATCCGGCATTTGCGCGTTTTGTGTGGCTTGCACCGGGGTATGATTACATTCCATACTTTGGGGTTGAACCGGATGTCGTCGACGATCCAAGTCTAGCCTTCTTGGCTCATAGTCCTCTGGGACGTACGGTTCAGGAGTACGTCCGCTATGACGATGGTCCAGGTCCGACTGATCTTGGGCGTCGACCCCTGGTTCAACCGCAACGTTAATGGTGCGGTATTCTGCGGTGTGGTGAGGAACGGCACCTCCTCGGGAGGAGGGTCTGGTTTGGAAACTGGTTGATGGACCAACTCTCAGTTGTCCAACGGTCAGTGTCGGTTGATCTCCAGCGGCTCGCATGTGACTCCCATCTAGTCGGGGTCGTGGAGATCGATTATGATAATCAGAAGATGAAGAACTTTCGCTGGAGGAGCGAGAAGCATGGTCCCTCTTGGATCTCTTTCTCTTCTGGCGATCTAGCTTGTTGATCAGCTCGGCGTTAGCACGTAGCTGTTCTGCTAGTTGTTGCCGACTCTAGGTCAGCTCATGGAGTAGCAACTGTAACTCTTGTCGGGTAACCGGACCTGACGGTTTCGAGTGTCCAGTAGCATCTTGATTAGATGGAGGTAGTGGAGCAGGATTCTGTCTAACCTGTTCTTCTTGATTGACAGCGTTTAAGGTGGTTCTTGTGCTAACCATCTTGAAAGTTGAATTCCTTTCCTAGACTTTATGAAAATCTGAATAGAAGGGAAGGAACTTGGATTTGATGATTTGGATCTCTCTCTTAGATTTATTCAATCCGGTATCGATGATAGATCCAAAGAGCAGGAGAAAAGCTGGGTTTTCTCAGTGAAAGCACCAAAGTGTTTGCACCAAAATTGGTCACAACACTCTTCGGGAGTCGTTGAAGAAATAATAATGAAGAATGTAAATTCAAAGCAAGTATTATCTAACAAAAAATCCAATCAACAGTAAAGTAAATGCGTACACAAGCGATTTATAGTGGATCGGCGTGTTGCCTACGTCCACTGTGAAGTTTTTTGCAGTTTTATTGATTCTCTTTTAATGATTACAAGTTGTTACAACAATCAACAACGAGTTACAACTGGAAATTCAAAATCAACAGCAAAGTTATGATGTAGGATGATGGAGATCTCGATCCGACAGAGTCCAGGCGCTTCAGAGTCGAAAGATCCTTTTTCTGTTGGCTTAGGGGCTTTGTTTATAGGCGTAGGATGTTGATATTTCGCTGAAAACTCGGGAGACCACTTCTGGCACGTGAGGGGGCCCACGCGCCCGGCCTCAGGAAATTTGGGCCCACTTTGGCATCTGTAACGACCCGAAATTTTCTAACCCGAAAATTCCAGATAGTTATGAAAAAGAAGAAAGATATAGAAGAAGAAGAACATAAACACCAAACATCTCACAATCGCAGCGGATAAAATATAATAATAAATAATAACAGTGCAAAAGAATACTATATCTGTCGATTACATTCTAATACATCAGAGTTTCACATTATATACAGTCACTGAATATTTACAATTATCATGTCTCAGATTAACAATAATATAAATACAGCGGATATACTCTATACGATACTGCCATCCAGCTCGCCCTCTGAGCTCCAGAACGTGCCTACCTGAAAATCTGTAATACTCGGTCTGACCCGAGCATTACATCAAAGTAACACCCGGGTCAGGCTGGAAACCAGCGTGAGTAAACTCAACTAACAAGTAATGCCAAGCAACAACTAAATAAACCCGGGTAACCTTTATCAATTTATCCAATTCACAATTTGCTATGTTCGCATATAAATTTCTAAGTACCAAACTTAGATAAGACAATCCAATTCACTTAAATCATTTCATTTCATCGTATTGATTTCATAAATCAATTTATATAAATCGAAGTGGTTTCGGATATTTCTCAATACCCGATCCTGGCCTCTTCGAAACTCGTGTTATCCCATCCCACATTATTCCAATGAAATACACAACCTTTCATATCGGAGATATCAACACATTCAAAACATCCAATGCCATTCATTTATTCATAACAAACTTAATCACAAACAAATCAATTCAATTGATTCTAATTGAATTTCAAACCTCAATCACCTGGACTACTTCATTTAACATTAATTCATTCCAAATCAATTAACTAGTCAACCCATCATTATTCATCTTAATTAATCACCCTGGATTATTTTCAATTAAATTCAAGTGAATATCTTTTATTGATCTCACTACGTTATTTATTCTTGCCAAATTAACGAGTAATCTTTAATTATTTCACAAATTGATTTACCATAATTAATTTCTCTAATTCTTAATTACTTATATTAACTCATTTCTCATGGTCACTTTGATTAATTTACCTTAATTAATCAATCCTTAATTACAACGTTGATTGTATAAATTAATGATTTCCAATTATGTTTGAATTTTTTTCTAGTCTAAATTAATTTCTTAAAATTCAACACCAAATGTTAATCATTCCCGATTAATTTCAATCTGTAACCAATTATTCTTTTAATTACTTCATTAAATAAATCCATTATTCCTTTATTTACCAACTAAATTAATCTCTTGATAAATCTCACCAAGTAATTATATTTTATTAATACCATTAAGTAATTTCTATCAAACCATCCATCAATCAATTACATTCAATAATTAACACCAATTACTTCACCAAGCGAGTATACCATTTTAATACACTAGATTATTATACCCACTAATTTCACAATTTATCATTCTTAATTGCTTTGTAAATTAATTACCTTAAATTAATTTCATTTATAAACCATTCAAAACTCTCCACCATGATCCATCATTTGTATATTCATCAACCAATTCTTTAATTACTTCTCTAAGTAATTAATGTTAATTGATCACTTCGATTACAAATTAAATATATATTAATATATTTTATCTCATTTCTAATTTCATAATTAATTTCGAACTGATTAAACCAAATATTCTGATTAATATACGACCAAACATTACTGCTACTTTACACGTCAAAATCAATTCCACATAACTCGAATTATAGATAGAGTTTAAACTTACTCACCTGCAATCTGATTATCCCTTACTGTCGACTTTGAACAGAGCCTCCACCTCGCCTCAAGTCCTCCTTCCCATCGGCTAAATGAGAAACCCCTTCGCTGTCACCCCATCGCCCAACTATGGCCACCGTGCCCCTCCACAGCACGAGCTCCTTCCAAATCGCCTTCGAGTCGCGATGTCGCTCCCTTCCAGCAACCCCTATGCCCTAGCCGTCGCCTCGAGCTCGAGTCAACTCGTATGCCCCTAAACCCCATTGTAAATCGAGTCGAACTCGATTGTGCCTCTGCGCCTACAGCCACTACTCAAGCATCACCTCGCCTGACCTCGGTCGCCACTCAAACGCGCACGCGATTCAAACAAGAATCGAATTTGATTTCGATTTTGAATTACAGAGGAAGAGAGGCTTCGGCAGTTGTTTTCATATTTTTTTTGTTTTTTTTTCTTTTACTCGGCTATGAATTCGACTCTGATTTAATTGAAGAAGAAGAGTTAGTAACGAACACGGCGACCTCTTTTTTTTCCTTTTTGAATTGATTTCGATTTGGATTTTAGGGATAAAAGAAAGGAATGCCATTTTTAAGCGGAGAAAGAGGCGTTTTAGGGAAGGAAGAACGGCTTCTCGAGTACGCTTGAAAAAGAAAAATATCTTTTGACTATTTGATTTTAAATTTTAATATAACACTCTCAAACGTCTCGTTAATTGCTATTAAAATTTTTGAACTCCTCTTAAGTAATGTCGTTAGGCAATTATAAAGTTTTACCCACATTCCGAACACGATGAAACATGTGTCAGAACCTAAGTCGACTGCATGCACGAGTTACAGAAGAAATGATCAATTTTAAATTAAATAGATTAAAATAGCTCTAAGCGTTTTGAGCTGCCACGGTCAAACGACAACTCCGATTGCTACGAAAATTGAAATCCGATAATAACTAACTATTACGGATCCAATGGAACTAATTTCGTTGAATTTTGAGATTGTGCCTCGGAAGGCTATTTTGAAATTTAATTTAAATTGAACCAATTACCTTTAAATTGAATTTCAATTATCCTATTATCTCCAGTACCATCATTATAGATTTATAAGCCTTCAAATTATTTAAACAGGCTTAGAAATTTCATATTCAACCATTTACCCAAATTTTCAATTATTAAATTCAATATTTAAACTATATAATTCAATGATTTAATTATCAAGTAATTATTGATATTTTGAATTCAAGTTAAAATTAACTTTTAAATATTTTAAAATCGATTAATTATTCCTAATTAAATTGTTAGAAATTCCGGGTCGTCACATTCCTCCCCCCTTAAAAGAATTTCGTCCTCGAAATTATTAGTTAGGAAGAATAGACCAATACCCGTTCACTTTTCCCCAAAACCCACAATTCAACATCCTACCAACTATCCTTTATCATTGACCCACTATCACCTTAACTAACTTCCCAAAATCTTCTATAGTTTCAAACAATACCATGTTGCTCAATCATCCGAATTTCACTTTAAAAGCAAAATTTGAATTATCAAAATTTTCTCAAACTTTTTCTAACTCCTTAAATTCCCGAAAATTTTTGCCAGCGTCTCCTTTGCGCGGCTAGCTCGGTACTACTACAAAAGGCCTCTACGGGCTCCCAAATTCCAAAAAGAAAACAAAAGCCAAGTGGCTGCATCAAAAACCCAATCCAATTTCATCTAGAAATTTAAATACGTACCTTTTTGTCGAGCAATACAAATTTATCTTTTGGAATCAATCCAATTTTCTCTTTTCTCTTTAATACCTGCATATCTCACTTAGCAACAATATCCAATCGTAACCTTAAAATCATTTTATACATTCTCATATATATAATTTCATATACACTTCTATTCAAATTTGCTTTTCCCGTTTTAGTATGGACTCAATTATTTTCAATTTTGAATATTAAATTCTATTTCCCATGTATAATTGATTCATATTAGTTCACCTACAAATTTACTTTAAATTGTTTTGTCGTTAACCAAAATTTTCCAAAAAAAATTCTAATTCCCAAAATTTTTGGAAAATTTTGGCAGAGACTCCTTTGTACGGAGGAGCTTTTGCAATTTGACAAAAGATATAAATATGTATACATCGACCCACACGGTCGGAAAAAGCAAAAACAGTTCATATTTCCTATTTTTATTGCGTAGGCGTACCTTATTTAGCAATTTGAGCAAGCAGCTTATAAATTTTAGCAATTAGCATACCCCAAATCTAGCCAAACGGCTTCCCTATACCTGTACTTACTCAATTTAAATACGTAAGTGTCATACATAGAAAATCTATTAACATTTCACTTACTTTTAATAGCTAAACACAAGCATTTCATAAATAACAAGCACCAAACACTTCCAATAAGCAATTTATATGTTTTAAAGCACATCTAATTGTTTCCAACCAAATTTATATGCCTTTTCATTCAATTTTAATGGTTTACACACAATTACTTGCATTCAACTCATTTTTAAGCGAAACAATCTCATATTCCCTTCAATTGATTCAAAAATCAATTATATCGCTTCCACTAATTCATAGCATTTAATTTGATTAAAACTCGCTTACGTGAAATGATAATCATTTCTACGCAATTTGATAATATCCATGTGAATAATTAATTATTTAAGTTTTATAACCAATTAAAATTGATTCCAACTCAGTTTTATTTAATTCAATTCCATTTTAATTTATTCACAATCATTTTATTTAGCTCGACACATTCCACGCTTGTGTAATACTAACCAATCCCAAATTAATTTAATCCAAGCTTTATTTAATGGGCTTTCGCTCTGATTCAAAGTCAAACTTCCATAATTTTAAGCTTAAATTAATTTACTTTAATTTATTCCAACATTAAACTTAGGTTTGCCTCTATTTGATTCTCATTTAAGCAACTTCCCTTAAATTTAGTTAACTTATCCATTTTAAATTTTGATTTTAAATTCACCTTCACAATTTCCAAAATAATGTCCAACCACATACTTATCTCACTATACTTTAAATTAATATACCACCAAATTTAAGTTCAGTCTGATAATCTTATTCCAATCACAATTTTGATTTAGTTTTTATTCTATCAGACTTCATCCATTTATTATTTAACTCAATAAACCCATTTAAAATTTTTAATTGCTTACTTAATTCGTTATCGAATTTATTTTATTAGTACAAGGCCACTCTCAATTTATTTCTATTCACTTGGATTTTGCTTTGCAACTCAAACTATTTCTATTACAATCACTTCTCTTATATCCCATCTACTTGCAAATCTCATTAAATATTATTCAGATCACCCTTGAATTTTATTTATAATTCAAACCACCACATTTCTTTTTCAATCCAACCCTATTTTATTTTTACAACACCTCTTCTAATTTATTTCGTTATTAAATCCAAGTCGAGTTCTATTCATAATTTGAATTCATTTCCAAACTCCATTATTGATACAAATCCATTTTTGTTAACCAAGTTAAATTTTATTAACATGCCCAATCTCACAATTATTTCACCAATTAGCTTATTTCCAATTTCTAAATCAATATTCGATTTTAATTACAAATCACTTCATTGAAATTCTAGTTTGGATTTCCTTTTTATTTTCCCAAAATTCCAACACCTTTATCTAAAATTTTAGAAATGCTTTTAAATTCACAACATACTTAATAAAATAGCTCTTTATAAAAATACTTTTATAACTCGATGTCTCAACCAGGCTATCCTTGTTCTCACGGAAATTCAGACATATGTTGATCAGGCGTAGGACCGAAAATCTATAAGTACTTGGCAAACTCGTTTTCAACATCCAGTGAAAATACTTGGAAAATAATTTTATTGAAAATATAGAAAACAATTTTGAAAATAGAGGAAATATTTTTTTTTTAGTGAGGATGCTCTGGAAATCATCACCCCCATTCCATGGTCACAGTTACATACCAGGGTTACGTTGCAGTCGCAACAAAAGTCCATGTAACTACAGGCTCTCCGCGGCTCTCTCGATTACGCCATGGAACCCACACAACAGATCACAGTTACACCCAGGGTTACGTTGCAGTCACAACAAAAGTTCATGTAACTGCAGGCTCTCTGCGGCCTCTGATCTCGCTATCAAAATGAAACTTCTCCACTCTTACGTAGGTCGCAGTTTACCGAGATAAACTCAAACGCAGACTGTTGGCTCTCAGCGGCACACACGACTTTCTCCATGTTATACCATAGGTCGCAGTCTACCGATATAAAATCAAACGTAAACTGTTGGCTCTCTGCGGCACACACGACTTCCGCTATGGTATACACTACTCATAATCCTCAGGAACTAGTTTTGTCCGGACTCCTCACAGGATCAACTTTAGAACCCCCTCGGGCTCCAGGCAGCACCACCCAGTGGCACTCCTGAGAAGTTCATTTTAAGGGGACGCCTTTTTCCCCAGAGCCATCATCAAAATATTTTATACTATACACATATAGTATCTTCAAATCATACACTTAGTATGATATCATACAAAGCTCTTTTACACAAAATCGATTATCCCAAAATCGATATTTCTCAAAATAGGCTTTCCAAAACTCAATATTGATTTTTCCCAAAATCAAAAGCCTTTCCCAAAATCCTCATAAGATCCTTTATACATATTCAGATATATATATATATATGTATATATAAATTTTTAAAACTTTGGATCCTTACTTTCTTGTATAAAACCCTTGTATACTCCAAACACTCTCAAAAACCATAGAAATATCCAATTTCCATCTTTATTCATTTCATATTTCTCAAAATATTCTTTCAGTTCAAAAGAACCATTTCACATTCCTTATTCACCTTTACATTAATCCCTATTTGGATTATTACTTCTATCCTTATATCAGTTGGGTACTTTAATTAATAACAGTTTGAACTCCGACCAGTTTAGAAAAATAGCTTGAAAATTTTAAAATTAGGTAAGTAGTTGAAAAATAATTATTAGTTTGCAAAATAATTGTAAGATAGTTAACTAATTATAAAATAGTTGGAAAATAATTAAATAGTTATAGAAATCTTTATAATTGCAAAATAGTTGTAAATTAGTAATTAATTTGTAACATAGTTGAAATATAGTAATAAATTTAGAAAACAGTTGAAAAATGGTTGAATAGTCCCAAAATAATTGTAAAATAAGTATAAAATAATTTGGCTTTAAGAAAGAAAGGTTGTATATATTTAATAGCTTAGAAACAATACGTTTATATTAAGACAATTTATATTGAAAATAGCCCAGAGTCAAAACTGTTCACTTCCCCAACAATTCATTTTAAATTTTCACTCCCATTTAATTTAACCAGTTCCAGTTTAAATAATCTTCAATTTCCATTGAAATTGATTTTACTCCAACTCAAGTTGAATCAATCATGATTTCTTTTCCAATTCAAATTAAATTCTATTGATCTTTAAACTTGTATAACTTAATTATAATTTCAATTTTACAATTACTATTTAATATCAATTGCATTCACATTTTTCTTTAACTCGGAATTATACATTCATTTAATCAATATATGTTTATTATTCCATAAACATTTAATCAAGGTGCCAGAGTTTAAACAAATTTCCAAAATTTCAATATCACCTTAGAATTCAACTATATCCAAAATTCTTTGGCAAATTCAATTATCCCTTTTTGAATTTCAAAACCAAACCCAATTCACAAACAATTCCAATTTTAAAACAATTTGGTAGCAAAATTTCTCTTCTAGAAACTCGAAAACGAACATCGATGATGCTGCAGTCATCACCGACGTTATTTTCCAGTGATCGAAAGAGTTTAATGCTTTTATCTCTTTAAAAACATTTCCAAACATTTTTAATTTCAAATCTTCCAGATTTCAAGTCCAACACAAAATATTTTTGAAATGATATTATTATTTCTCCAAAACCGTTGGAAACCATTTTCAAATCCAAAGGAATTTTAAATTTTCCCAAAAATTCCAAATTCCCAATCCATCCAATTCATATTTAAACATTTCCCTGGAATTTTCATCTTACTTTATTTGCAAATATTCTCTGGACTTTCAACTTACAATCTCATTTATTTATAAAGTTTATTTCAGTTAATAAATTACATTTACAATCTATATTTCAAATTCCTTTTTGATTTTAAACCAATTCCACTTTAATTAGAATTCCAAAGTTATTCCAATTACTTTGGACTAATATTCATTCAATTGAACTCACTTCAATTTCAATCATTCCAATTCAATCCAATTCAAATCTCCATTTAAATTTTTGAACTTTTACATCTTCAATCATATATTCAATTAATTCAAATCAAATTCAGTTTGAACTAATTCAATTCCAATCTCAATTTTAACCCATCTCGAATTAGATAAACTCGAGTTCAATTCTCAGAGGTTGGTTTAACTTTTTAAACCAAGTTAACTTTGTTCACATAAAGTTTCAAACAATTCTAATTTCTGAGTTCTAATTCTAGAACTTCATTTTTAATTAATTTAATTTTAATTTGGTTGTATTATATTCCTTCTTCACTTAGTCCCAATTCAAGATTTCAATTTGATTGTATTATATTACTTCTTAATTTAATTCCAATAATTTAACTACTAATCTCCTTAATATTTATTAGAAGAAGATATAGCTTTATATATCAAATTACATTCTTATATAAAATCATTTAAAACCTTTATATAAGAAAATAACAAGTACGCACTCATATATATATATATATAAGGTCACTCAACTCATTATAGAGTACTACGGACTCTATTAAATGAGTAATCCCCACCAGAGCCAAGGTTCTCGCTTAACCTTTCAGCTCTAATACCAAATGTAACGACCCAAAATTTTCTAACCCGAAAATTCCAGATAGTTATGAAAAAGAAGAAAGAGATAGAAGAAGAAGAACAGAAACACCAAACATCTCACAATCGCAGCGGATAAAATATAATAATAAATAATAACAGTGCAAAAGAATACTATATCTGTCGATTACATTCTAATACATCAGAGTTTCACATTATATACAATCACTGAATATTTACAATTATCATGTCTCAGATTAACAATAATATAAATACAGCGGATATACTCTATACGATACTGCCATCCAGCTCGCCCTCTGAGCTCCAGAACGTGCCTACCTGAAAATCTGAAATAGTCGGTCTGACCCGAGCATTACATCAAAGTAACACCCGGGTCAGGCTGGAAACCAGCGTGAGTAAACTCAACTAACAAGTAATGCCAAGCAACAACTAAATAAACCTGGGTAACCTTTATCAATTTATCCAATTCACAATTTGCTATATTCGCATATAAATTTCTAAGTACCAAACTTAGATAAGACAATCCAATTCACTTAAATCGTTTCATTTCATCGTATTGATTTCATAAATCAATTTATATAAATCGAAGTGGTTTTGGATATTTCTCAATACCCGATCCCGGCCTCTTCGAAACTCGTGTTATCCCATCCCACATTATTCCAATGAAATACACAACCTTTCATATCGGAGATATCAACACATTCAAAACATCCAATGCCATTCATTTATTCATAACAAACTTAATCACAAACAAATCAATTCAATTGATTCTAATTGAATTTCAAACCTCAATCACCTGGACTACTTCATTTAACATTAATTCATTCCAAATCAATTAACTAGTCAACCCATCATTATTCATCTTAATTAATCACCCTGGATTATTTTCAATTAAATTCAAGTGAATATCTTTTATTTATCTCACTACGTTATTTATTCTTGCCAAATTAATGAGTAATCTTTAATTATTTCACAAATTGATTTACCATAATTAATTTCTCTAATTCTTAATTACTTATATTAACAAATTTCTCATGGTCACTTTGATTAATTTATCTTAATTAATCAATCCTTAATTACAACGTTGATTGTATAAATTAATGATTTCCAATTATGTTTGAATTTTTTTCTAGTCTAAATTAATTTCTTAAAATTCAACACCAAATGTTAATCATTCCCGATTAATTTCAATCTGTAACCAATTATTCTTTTAATTACTTTATTAAATAAATCCATTATTCCTTTATTTACCAACTAAATTAATCTCTTGATAAATCTCACCAAGTAATTATATTTTATTAATACCATTAAGTAATTTCTATCAAACCATCCATCAATCAATTACATTCAATAATTAACACCAATTACTTCACCAAGCGAGTATACCATTTTAATACACTAGATTATTATACCCACTAATTTCACAATTTATCATTCTTAATTGCTTTGTAAATTAATTACCTTAAATTAATTTCATTTATAAACCATTCAAAACTCTCCACCATGATCCATCATTTGTATATTCATCAACCAATTCTTTAATTACTTCTCTAAGTAATTAATGTTAATTGATCACTTCGATTACAAATTAAATATATATTAATATATTTTATCTCATTTCTAATTTCATAATTAATTTCGAACTGATTAAACCAAATATTCTGATTAATATACGACCAAACATTACTGCTACTTTACACGTCAAAATCAATTCCACATAACTCGAATTATAGATAGAGTTTAAACTTACTCACCTGCAATCTGATTATCCCTTACTGTCGACTTTGAACAGAGCCTCCACCTCGCCTCAAGTCCTCCTTCCCATCGGCCAAACGAGAAACCCCTTCGCTGTCACCCCATCGCCCAACTACGGCCACCGTGCCCCTCCACAGCACGAGCTCCTTCCAAATCGCCTTCGAGTCGCGATGTCGCTCCCTTCCAGCAACCCCTATGCCCTAGCCGTTGCCTCGAGCTCGAGTCAACTCGTATGCCCCTAAACCCCACTGTAAATCGAGTCGAACTCGATTGTGCCTCTGCGCCTACAGCCACTACTCAAGCATCACCTCGCCTGACCTCGGCCGCCACTCAAACGCGCACGCGATTCAAACAAGAATCAAATTTGATTTCGATTTTGAATTACAGAGGAAGAGAGGCTTCGGCAGTTGTTTTCATATTTTTTTTGTTTTTTTTTCTTTTACTCGGCTATGAATTTGACTCTGATTTAATGTGCCTCGGAAGGCTATTTTGAAATTTAATTTAAATTGAACCAATTACCTTTAAATTGAATTTCAATTATCCTATTATCTCCAGTACCATCATTATAGATTTATAAGCCTTCAAATTATTTAAACAGGCTTAGAAATTTCATATTCAACCATTTACCCAAATTTTCAATTATTAAATTCAATATTTAAACTATATAATTCAATGATTTAATTATCAAGTAATTATTGATATTTTGAATTCAAGTTAAAATTAACTTTTAAATATTTTAAAATCGATTAATTATTCCTAATTAAATTGTTAGAAATTCCGGGTCGTCACAGCATCGATTCGAACTCCATTCGAATCGATCATAAAATCATCCAATCAGGGTGAAATTTGGTGTGGACATTCTTCAACATGTATGCAAGCTTTAGTGAAAATTTCGTGGCATTTGGATCAGTAGATTGAGAGATATGATGGATACGAGATGACGTTCTTCGTGCAGCTGTTTGGTTTGAAACCATCCCTTCGAATTGATGGTTTCGAATCGATGGTGGCACACGCCACTGTGATGACGTGGAGCGCAAACCTCGAATCGATCCGGTCTTCACTCCGAGTTGACAGCGTCGACTCCATATACCTCGGCGCGTTCGTACCGATGAATGACACGTCACCATGGCTAGTTGACTTGGTGGATTCGAACGAAGCTTCATTGATGGGTTCGAACAAGGCTTCATTGATGGAGTCGAACGACCGATGCTTGATGGATACGAACTAGCCTTTCTCTGATGGATATGAGCTTTGTAACTTCTCCATGGATACGAAGTCAATTGATGCGAACTTGAACCCTTCGATGGATTCGAAGGACGATGACCTGATGGATACGAAGCAAACACTGGCTGATGGATACGAGGTCCATCGATACGAACTCGATGGATTCGAAGTTGATGGATTCGAATCCGAGGCACTTTGATGGATTCGAAGTTGATCGATACGAAGGTGATTGGTTCGAACCAGTGTTCGGATGGGTTCGAAATCTAGGTTTTTCCCTTCAAATTGAATCGATCATAACTCGAGCGTATGAACTCGAATTGACTTGAAATTTGAGATGCTGACTTCTATGATCTTTCTTGTCATGCCCTATTAATTGTAGCTCAACCTGGACTCCGGCAAAATTCAGTGATATCCATGGTGAAACGAAGTATGACCAATCTCTGAGACGAACTGTCCTTTGTCTTCGATCGATCTTTTGGTATCACGGTTTTGCCAAAAAGCGGGATAACAGATACACCCTTTAGTTCCTAAATGAAGTAATCATATTAATATATAAGCATTCATGTGGTCATCAAAATAGCATGAAAACCACCCAATCAAGGAGTGTGAGTGCAATTTCAAATATAATGAAGGTGGTTAAGTCATCTGCTATTGTTTAAGTCAAAGGTTGGTCTCCACAAATTTAGATGTTTGAGAATTCAAGAGAATTGTTTAAAATTGCTAAAGGTGCATTGAAAATAAGATCATTTACTACATGCCATCATATAGGAAATTCTACCATAAATGTGACCATAATTGTTATTTATTTAAATCCTCAATGTGAGTCATGCTAAGATCTTAAATAAAAATGCATCCAATTTTATTTCTGCCGTTTAATTATAAAAAATGATATGGTAAAAAAGTCCACTTAGTGATCATATACTAATGTTTTTTATACATAATTTGAAATACCATGTACTGTTTTTGGTTCAATAGAGGAAAAAACTACTTCATAGTACAGAAATTGAAGGTTGAGTTAATTTACAGAAGAATTGGCAACCCATTCAAAGGCGATAGTGAAAATTCTTTTTTACATTTTCATATAACCTACATCAAGCATATAGTTTTACATTACATTAAGCATATAATGTAGAAAGTATTTAGTATAGTGGCTCAAAAAATCCACCAAACATTTTATAAGGATGGATGACACTTATTTTGGCACATTCGGTAATTAGTTACATGCATGCCAATCATTTGAAAATTTTAAAACCAAACTAGAATAAAATAAAATAAGAAGAAACATCTCATATGAGTTCTATAAATTTTTTAAAATGACTTCATACCATTTATATAAACTCATATAAATAATTGTAACCATGATAAGTAATATTAGTTTTGTTTATCAAAATGATGCATGCATCTCAAAATACCTTACCAATGGAATATAGCAACCGACTGCAAAAAATTATTGGAAAAACTACTTTCTGAATGAAATTTCCATCCTTTTTAGAGAATAAACCTATAAAGTAAGTTAATTAAAATAACTTAAATCAAATAAATAATATCCAACATAATGTCATTAAAAGAAGAACTTTTAAAAGAAAATTTGACACCCATTATAACTGCTTGTGTTAGATTTCAGTCGTATCAAAGTACAAAAATTAAAAGGAAAACTATGAATAGAAGTTCAATTTTGCATTATTTTAGTAGCCCAAGGTAGTGATTATAGTCTGACAAATGCAATGCATTTACAGGACTTTTATATTAGTTAGTATTCATGCATATACATAAGTACAATTGGCATAAAATAATTAAGACTAAACGAATTGTTTTTATTTTCAATATTTATTGCCGAACCTATTAAATTACAACTTTGCACATTGTTGCAGCAAATGAGTTATCATTGCAAAAAATAGTTGGTTGGCAGGATACATATTTTACTACATATATTACATATGTATATTACTAACCAAAGAGATTAGTAACACATATATAAAATAACTTGAGCTCCAAATATAAATTAGACAAAGCACTAATTTTATGAAACAAAACATATGACAATTTTTGTTGATGTTAAGTAAACCCAAATATTAAACTGTATTTATGTACAAAAGGATAAAATAGAGTAATAATGAGATTAACCAGAGAAAAGGATTTAAAAATAATATTCATTACCTTTTCCTAGTTGAAGATTGAATTGACATAAATCCGTTTATTGTTGTAGGTTTTTTATACAATCTTACCAAACTTGAAAGCATTGTAAGACTTAAGAGAGGCAAATGGCACATTGCATAATGGTAATAAAAGGAAATGAGAAAATTAAGAATTCTGGAAGGCTATAAGCATCAGTTGGATTGATCATGAAATCTCCCTATTGGAACCAAGCTACGAAATAAATTTAGATCGAGAAGAATCATATCAATTTAAGTAAGATTTATTCTAGAATCTCAAGGTAACATTACAATGATGGAAAAAAAATCTAAGAAATACATCTAACCATATGCAAGTACAACTTAAAATGTTTTCATAAATGGTGATGTATATGCGCTTGTAGAGGAAAATGAATTCAATAGTTAAGTTTAAATCATAAATTGAAAATGGCATGTAATGAAACATAATGTTTTTTTCAACTGAAAAAAGTACAAAAATCAAAACAATGTTAAAAATGGTAAAAGAGACAATACATATGTTATGCACAAATTTACTGTCAGTGATACTAAAACCAAATCAGTATGAATACCTCAACACAGTTCAGGTTAGAGTATTGTAAAGGCATGTATAACTTCAGGACCAGGTGTAGAAAAAACTGAAACAGAGTAGGTAGTGAACACAGTAAGAACTAGCAGTGAATGTAATCTGACTGATATTTCGCAAAATCAGTGCAGGTGAGTGAAAATTAACGAAAAATTACCTTTGATGGATGTCTAATGGATAACCACACAGTGATGGTTGAACGTGCTCATCATCAGTTGTTAGTCGTGCTAGTGCGAAGGGTAATGGAGGAAGGAAAATGTACAAAATGGTCATTGCCAATCCTGTTATGGTAATGGAAATCAATGGAAAAAGTACCTATGGTTGGAGTATGGTGGGCATCAATTCTATAACGGTTGAGCGTTGTTGTCGATAACTGCTAATTGTCGGTAATTGCGAAAAGGGGGTAGATGCTAGTTGGCATTGCTTCTACATAGGGTTTGGAAATCGATTGTTTTTTAGTGTTCGAGTAAGAAGGAATGGGAAAGGGGAATTAGGGTTTTTTAGTTTCAGGAATAGTGTGGAATAATGCAGGAATGAGATATGTTGGAGCACGAAGAAAGATGAAGGGTATATTTGGTATTTCAAAAAGAAATGGTTGAAGTCTACTCAAAAAGATGAGTGGCATACTCGTTATATTTGAAAAGGGTTTTCAACAGATTTTTTTTAAAACTCATACTATATATACACACACTTATTTTGAATTTAAGCTTAACTCTATGAATTCCGATAATAAAAATAGTTACGACCATATTCCGAAAAGATGGATGAGGCAACCGTGAGTTGAAAGAATAAATAGAGGTAATTTCTACTTCTACTCTGATTACCCATGGAGCGGAGATCATATCATTAGGAGCAAACTTTCGTAAGAAGGAATACATTTATCACCACAAGGAGGAAATTAGATTTTTAAAGGTTTGAGTGCAAAGATTTAAAAGAAAGAATAAATTTTAATCCTACCTTTTGGGACATAATTTGATAAAAATGTTTCTCTGAAAACCCCTTGAAAATTTTGTAAGTGCCTTTTAAAAGTTTTTGAAATGAAAGTCTTATAAGTTAAAAATTTGTGATAAAAAGTGACTATAGATGTATTTTAATTATACCACCGTTTGCTTTGTAAAAAGTTTGAAAAGAGGTTGTAAATTACAAAAAGGTAGTGAAATAAGGAAGGTGATTTTAATTTAAAAAATTTGGTGGCATGAGAAATTGAAAAAAAAGTTTCCATTTATTAACTTCTCAATTTAAAATTTGATTAAACTTGAAAAGCTTTCAATTTTCTTGTTTTTGTATTCTTCCATTTTTCTATGTTATATTTCCTATGAAATAAATTTGAAAGCCCTTTCCTCTATAACTTCTTAGAGGCTGTATATGTTGAAATTTTTTAGAAATATAATTATGGTTTTAGACAACTTTGGAAATATACCACCATTAGTTTTGGAAAAGTTTGGAAGGTAATGTCGTTTTGAAAAGCAGTGAGTTACTTTAATGCAAAATGGTGGATGGTTTAAATTTTAAGTTAATGCCTTGATAAGTTTTCATTTGTTATTTGTTATCCTATTTAATTTTATTAAAAAGATTTTAATATTTGGTTCTTTGATCTTTCTATTTTGCCTCGTTTATAAACCTAAAGTTATCTCTTTAGAACTGTTTTAGGGTTTACAGACAGAAATAACACCTTTTTTGGGATAGAAATAGAAAGAAAGGGATGTCTGGTAGCAGGGCCGGTCTTTTGGTAAAGCCGGTAAAGCATTGGCTTTGGGCCAGGAAAAATCTAGGGCACCATCTTCTCCTGTATATCAAACATGCAGCATAAACATCATAGCCAAAAAAGGGGGAATAACTATCAAAATCCGTAGCCCAAAAGAATAAGAAAAAAGATAATTCACAATCGATTTCACCATTTGAATTCAGGAAAGGGGAAAGCAGCAGCACGCCGAGGCACAACAAATGATAAATGGGACTCTAGACTTCGATGATGGTGAACTCAACTACGATGGTGAGTCGAATCAGATGCGACTCCAATCAGCAATCAGGTATCCCTCAGCTGCGGTGACTCCAAATCTGCAATACTCCAATGAGACAATGAGCGACGAATTGGATTCAAATGGTAATAATCAATAGGTAAATCTAGCTAGTGCAATGTGCATAGGTCTTTAGTTGAAAAGGACGTAAAGGTACTTTTTTTTTAGTTTGGAAATTGGAAATTGTCGTATTTTTAATTAGTGCAGAAATAAAAAATAGGAAGACTGTAGGGTCCAACGTCTCTGTTAGTTTAGGTGTATGTGTTAGCTTCAACTTTAAGCTAGCTAATTTATATTAGCTTATTATTGATGTTGACGACTGTATTATCATATTCCAGTTTTTAGTGAGTGACGACTTTGTTTTACTTTTTAAAAGCCCTTTTTTAGTTAAAATAGTAAAATGACAAAAAAATTATGTAGAACTTCAGACATTATTTAAAACGGAATTTAAAATATCAAATTTTGATTCTTTTTTCTCTAATACCTTGCATTAGGTTAAAAATAGTAATTCAAATGAGGGTTAAGTTCTGGAAAGCTAATTTTGAATAGAATTTTAGTGCTTCTTGGTATTTGTTTCTTGTTTTACCAAAACAAAATGATCTAATTTAACCGAGAATTAATATTATTTCAGACTAGACTAATTGTATATCTAAATTGATTTGTTTAAAAGGAATAAATAAAAAATGGCATATTTTATTTGTTAGTTGGAATAATTGTATGATAAGGATTAATTTGGTAATAGTTATGGACTTTTTAATGGTTTGTTAATATAAAATTTATTGATAAATAACTAATTTTTTATAGAAATTTATATTTAATGTTTTTTAGTTGAATCGATTAGCTAAAAATAATTTCCTTCAAATTATCGTAGGAAATATTTTTGATAACTTATAATTAATAAAACAGATATTCATAACTTAAATATTTTTTGTTATTTTAATAATTATTAATATGTAATGTTATTCGATGTTTTATGGTGTTTAGAAATGCATAAACAAAAATTTGAACACCTTAAAATGGTTAGAAAAGGAAGGTTAGATGAACTCACAAATTGATAGAAATACGCTCCTAATAAATTTTTCACCAAAAATAATCCAATAGAAAATCCGAGTTTGAATATGGATAATGCCCCCTTTTGATGATATAGCATTTGTTTTTTTACGGTATGTAAAAATTTTACTCATAATTTTGTAAGCCAGAAGGCTAGAAAAATGTTTATGAGCAATAATTATTATTTTTGTTGTATAACTTTAATTATTATTTAGAATAAAGTTATATCTTTGTGTTCCTCTTCTCGTTATTTATAGAGAGCATAAATTATTTTGATGATTTAATTAACGATAACAACATTTGTGTTTGTATGAGGGCCTTGGTTTTGCAATTGGCTTTAGGTATTTAAACTCCTAGGACCGGCCCTGTCTAGTAGTATAGGAAGGAGAGCATTCCCATGTACGGTGATGAAGAGTTTAATGACTGGAATTTAGGTAATAATAGAATTATGAATTCTGATAGATGAGATATTGAAAGGAGTAATAGAGTAAGATGGATGTTATCTTGTCTACCCCATCTATATTCATATCGTATAAAGTTAAAAAGGTATCTTTGATCATTGATTATATTTTAATGGTGATTGATAAATTTTGATATTTTCGTACAAGGAGAAGCATTTACGTAAAGATGTGAATTTTATATGTTTTTTCTAATTTGAGTACAAAATTTATTTGAATAATAATAATAATGTTGGATTTGATAAATAAAAGTATTGCAAGAGATTTTAAGAGTTTTTGAGAAAAGTTACGAGCCATATTTCAAAAATAACAGTATATTTTGAGTAATAAGGTAATAAATATTATTGCTTTAGAAGGAAACAACTGTTATTTTGAAGTGTTGATTGTGATAAATTTACTCTTTTGTAAACGAGAATTCTTGTAGCTAGAAAACTCTTTGAAACAAAAATGGTCAAACATATTACATCGAAAGATAATTTTTGAACCTTTTGTGTTGAAATTCCTATTTTCAAAAAGACTATATCCTTATTTTAGTAAGATATTGAAAAAGAAAGTGTTTCATAAGTTCTTTTCTTGAAAAACCAAGCGAATTTTGATTGCCATAAATTACAAAGTCTAACTTTTAAGAAAAGTTTTGGTAAAGAAAGTTTTAAAAGGGTGATTATTTTATTCCTATTTGGGAACAAAAGAATTTTGAATCTTTGATAAAGGTTTTTATTAAAGTTTACACTTTCAAAGATGGATGTATTGAATTTGATACTTCACGTTCTAAGTATTGCAAGAAATGAAGTAACAAATGCTTATTTTTAAGTAAGTTTATTTGTCTGAAGATATTTTATTTTGTGTGCAAAAGTTAGGATTTTATAAAATTTTATGGAGTATATATGGATCATGACCTAGGTGGGATAGATTAGGTTTTTTATGGGATACAGTAAAATAGAAATAGAATATAGAACTTGATTTGGAAAGTTGAAGCCAGCCCCAAACCCCTATTTGAAGAAGTTGGTAAAGTATAAAGATATTCTAGATCTATAATAGGTTTTGAATTAGGTTGCCCATAGAATATGAATTTTTATATTTTTATTTTGGGGCAATTTCCATGTAATTTCCATAAATTATCCATTCCGAAATACATGTAAAATTGCATTATTTGAAGTAATGAGGAATACACTAAAAAGGAAAGAGATGTATAAGAGATGGATATACCTTATATTGTTTATTCTATATACTTCAATAATAAGAAAAGAAACGATTCCTTGTAATTTCAAACGAAGAAAAAATCTTAATTGTGGTTAATTTATGGCAGTAGTCTTTTTAGGAGGATAACTTCGATAAGTTAAAATATGGAAATGAGTATTCTAGTTGTAGAATTAATATTTAGATATAGATATCATACATCTACGCTAAATGACTAGAATATATATAGATAACATAAATTACGACATATACTTATTAGTTAGTAATTGACAGATTAGGATTTATGGATGTCAATTACAAATTTAATGGGCAACAAATTTGTAATTAATGAGAGAAAAGTAATCAATGGTGGATTGATTAAGGAAATTTGATATTGCATTTATGGAAGAAAGAGCATTGAATGGATTTTGAAAACTTGAGGAAGGTCAAAAGGATTGTAGAAGGATTAATTGAAAATGGTCCAATTCTAACAGTAATGATCTGTTGCTATGGACATTAATTGAAGCAACAAATGTTCCACATTTATAAAAGACCTAAAAAAAGAAGTGGAAATTAAGGGAATGTGTAGCAATGGAATGAAATATTGTAGATAGCGCATCTCAATTTAGAAAGAAGTGGTAGGACCTTAACATTATTTATATTAACTGATAATAAATGGAAACTTCCAGTAAAATTTTCTTTTGGAGTTCTTGGATTATAGTTGCTGGTTGTCTTCCTTAGTTATTGGAAAAGTGGATGATGTGGTATAAGATATATTCCCGTTTTATTCCTATGTAGACTTTATGAATGGGATTTAAACCACTTGATATATGTTGGGAACAAAGTAAATAAGAAATTTTTATAGGAACACATAACCAGCGATAGACCATGTAACGACCTGCTGTTTCGAATCATTCAAATCGACTATAATCCATACAGGCAGACTTGAATTGCTCAAAACAATAGATTGTTAATTTATATTTGGAAAAACTTAGCATATACAGTGTTATCCCATTTTTGGTCAAAACTGGAATATTAACAAATTGGCAAGGATGGTTCGAATCGATCAGGCACTTAGGAGTTCGTATTGATGCACTTCGTACGAATGGGATGGTGAAGGTTAGCAACATATTCGTATTAATCGGTGTTGGGCGTGTTTTCACTATACCAGTGCTACCGCCGAACCAAGATGAAGGAGGCCACCACCGAACCAACGCCCTCTCCATGTTCCTACCGAACCAATCCACCTCCCATGCCTGCCGAACCAACTCCTAGCCGAACCACTCTCCACCGAATGCCACTACCGGTCCAACTCCATCTCCATGCTCCTACCGGACCAAATCCCACCGAACCAACACTCTTCCCACGCCTACTGAACCAACTCATTCTCCATCCACTGCCGAACCAAGGCAACGCCGGACCAAAGCACTGCCGAACCAACTTTGGCAGGCCAGATTGCATCAGCCCAGGCCCACCAGCAGCTATATACATTCAGAACCCCTACCCCCAGCCTCACTCTATAAACAGAGGGGCAGGGGTACAACAATGAGGGGAAGTTGGAGAGAAGTTTGAGAGCTCAAGCACAGATAGAACTTTCAAACAACTTTCAGTTACTTGTAACCAAAGCTTTGTACTTGTAATCTGAGGAAAAAAGGAGAATAACATATAAAGTGGACGTAGGCACGTTCTGGCCGAACCACTATAAATCTGTGTGTATTTTACAGTTTAGTCCCTGCTTTTCATATATTTGCATAAATTACCCAAATCACTAAAAACAACATAAAATCAACTAACTCATACGACTTGGAGGTGTTTACCCATTTCTTGTGCAAACATTTTTGGGTTATTTGCTGAGATCTGTAATTTGTGTTTGAATATTGCTGAGTTGTATTCATACACTGGTGCTTTCACGGTATTTGGGGTTTGTGGCCAATTTTGACGCAAACACTTTGGTGCTTTCATTGAGAGCTGAACTCAAGGAGCGTTTTAATCATTGCCTCGCAAAGATTTGTTGAGAGACTCTCTTTAAGAACCAGAAGTCTATCCGAGATTATGGCTCTTGGAAGGAAAACAAGTAGAAGACAGAGACCGGAGAGAAGTCAGTGCGAAGGGAGTCAAGGGGATTCCTCAGGGGAGAACCAAACTTCAGTCTTCGTCACCAGGGATGAGATGGAGACAATGATGAAAAGACAGCAAGAGTTGATTCAGAATTTGTTTCAGCAGTTGGGCAACTTGGAGCACAGATTAGAGAAGCGGATGGAGTTCGGAACGGAGCAGGACCATCCGGCATAGCACCTAGATTAGGAGGCACACCCATGGAGAACATAGATCCAATTTCGGAGAGAGAAAGAGAAGCATCTGTACAACCTGGGAGCAGCAGAGGAGTGAACGCTCAGTCAAGGGGGCATATTCCAAAATTCCCTCGTGTACTCGGGGGGCAGGTCGAAAGTAATGAACAAAGATTGCATCTCGGAGACAATGACAGGTTGGCAGAGATGGTTAGAAAAGCTATGAGAGGCGGTTTGGTAAACAAAGATTTGGAGGATATTAATAGGAGTCCGTTTTCTCCAGCAATCAGACAAGCTAGGAACCCACCGGATTTCAAGTTACCATCGCTGGACATGTATGACAGGAGAACGGACCCCACGGTTCATCTAACGAAGTATATGAGGAATATGGAAGTGTTGGGGGCATCAAAGGAGGTTATGGCCCGGTGCTTTCCATTGTACTTGGCGGATATCACAGCATTGTGGTTTAGACAATTGGAGAATGGATCCATCGGAACGTGGAATGATTTGATTGAGAGATTTATGAGGCAATTCAGGGTCCACATTACAAGACCCAAGAATGTGATGACCTTGGCAACCCTAAAGCAGAAAACTGGAGAGACTTTGAGGAGTTACCTAACGCGATTCAATGCGGCGGCAGCTTCGGTGGATCGACCAGATCCATCCATGGTTATGATAGCGGATGTGTCCGGGATAGCTGACGGAACAGAGTTCAAAAATTCATTAACTAAGGATCCACCCGTGGATCTAGGAGAATTCTATCATGAGGCGGAAAAGTTTCTGCGATTGGAGGATGCGAACGTCGAAAGAGAAGAAGAAGAAGGAATTGATATTTATGCGATCAAAGGAGGAAATCCCCCTGAGAAAGGCGCGGAAACTAGTAGAGGTAAAAGAAAGACTGAGAATGACGAGGACAGGTCAAAGCGGCAACGGAGGGAGCCACGATTCACCACTTACACTGAGCTGAGTGAGAGTCTGGAACGAATTTATCAGGATACCAAGGAGCAGGTTCCGTATCGTAGACCAATGCAAAGGGATCCAACCTCTGACGAAAGAAAATCAGATAAGTTTTGTGTATTCCATGAATTAAACGGTCATAACACTAATGATTGTAGGCATTTGAAGGACGAGGTGGAAGGGGATATTAGGAATGGTATGCTCCTTCAGTATGTGAGGAGGCGAACTCCAGCTGTGGAGCCAGAGCGACCACCGTCTACATCGGCTAGAGGTGACCCTGGATCGGGGCGCCGTTTGATTATCCATTGATTGCTTGATTAAAATAACGATGAACAAGTTGTAAACCTCTTGCTAACACGGTTAAATCATTTGCACATGTGAGCGATCGCGCACGATCCATAGGCATGCTCTGAATGACTACCAGCCGCGTTATAGTAAGAGTTTACGCTTTGACATCTTCATTCTACTCTTTGCTTTGATTTTGATTTGAACATTTAAATTCTTCCTGTTTGGACATGTCTGCTGTAAGGTTCATATGATTATTGCTTTAACATTTACAATTCTATGGAAAAATTACTTGTATCCCATGGATCGCTAATGGTCCACGAGCACCTCTTGCGTGGCAGCGAACTGCCGAAGTCTTTGATTCGGAAACTCCCCCAAACAATAACTCCGACACTGATAATATTAAGCCCCCCCAGGCACACTCATTCGCCTCGAACGGCACCCGACCTCGAACGGTCACAACTCGCCTCGAACGGCACCCGACCTCGAACGATCACAACTCGCCTCGAACGGCACCCGACCTCGAACGGTCACAACTCGCCTCGAATGGCACCCGACCTCGAACGGTCAAAACTCGCCTCGAACGGCACAACCCGACCTCGAACGGTCACAACTCGCCTCGAACGGCACAACCCGACCTCGAACGATCACAACTTTCTTCGAATGGCACAACCCGACCTCGAACGGTCACAACTCGCCTCGAACGGCACAACCCGACCTCGAACGGTCACAACTCGCCTCGAACGACACAACTCGCCCCGAACGGCACGACTCACCTTACCTCAAATGGCTCGATCACGAACGGTCATCATTTGAGGTCCGCCACTTGACCGCGCGCGGTCGCACTTTGCCTCAAATTGCTCGATCTCGAACGATCATCATTTGAAGTTAGGCGCTTGACCGTGAACGGTCGCACTTCATCTCAAATATCTCGATCCCGAGCGGTCGACATTTGAGGTTACATAAAACTGTAAATTCCTTTGCAGGACATCAACAGGATATGAATATCCAGCTTATGGCATTACAAAACACGCCTTCCTATTACAAGGCATGTTTTGGGGTACAAAGTGTTATCCCATTTTTGGTCAAAACTGGAATATTAACAAATTGGCAAGGATGGTTCGAATCGATCAGGCACTTAGGAGTTCATATTGATGCACTTCGTACCAATGGGATGGTGAAGGTTAGCAGCATATTCGTATCAATCGGTGTTGGGCGTGTTTTCACTAGACCAGTGCTACCGCCGAACCAAGATGAAGGAGGCCACCACCGAACCAACGCCCTCTCCATGTTCCTACCGAACCAACCCACCTCCCATGCCTGCCGAACCAACTCCTAGCCGAACCACTCTCCACCGAACCATGCCACTACCGCTCCAGCTCCATCTCCATGCTCCTACCAGACCAAATCCCACCGAACCAACACTCTTCCCACGCCTACCGAACCAACTCATTCTCCATCCACTGCCGAACCAAGGCAACGCCGGACCAAAGCACTGCCGAACCAACTTTGGCAGGCCAGATTGCATCAGCCCAGGCCCACCAGCAGCTATATACATTCAGAACCCCTACCCCCAGCCTCACTCTATAAAGAGAGGGGCATGGGTACAATAATGGGGGAAAGTTGGAGAGAAGTTTGAGAGCTCAAGCACGGATAGAACTTTCAAACAACTTTCAGTTACTTGTTACCAAAGCTTTGTACTTATAATCTGAGGAAAAAAGGAGAATAACATATAAAGTGGACGTAGGCACGTTCGGGCCGAACCACTATAAATCTGTGTGTATTTTATGGTTTAGTCCCTGCTTTTCATATATTTGCATAAATTACCCAAATCGCTAAAAACAACATAAAATCAACTAACTCATACGACTTGGAGGTGTTTGCCCATTTCTTGTGCAAACATTTTTGGGTTATTTGCTGAGATCTGTAATTTGTGTTTGAATATTGCTGAGTTGTATTCATACACTGGTGCTTTCACGGTATTTGGGGTTTGTGGCCAATTTTGGCGCAAACACTTTGGTGCTTTCATTGAGAGCTGAACTCAAGGAGCGTTTTAATCATTGCCTCGCAAAGATTTGTTGAGAGACTCTCTTTAAGAACCAGAAGTCTATCCGAGATTATGGCTCTTGGAAGGAAAACAAGTAGAAGACAGAGACTGGAAAGAAGTCAGCACGAAGGGAGTCAAGGGGCTTCCTCAAGAGAGAACCAAACTTCAGTCTTCATCACCAGGGATGAGATGGAGACAATGATGAAAAGACAAGAGGAGTTGATTCAGAATTTATTTCAGTAGATTGGGCAACTTGGAGCACAGAATAGAGAAGTGGATGGAGTTCGGAACGGAGCAGGACCATCCGGCATAGCACCTAGATTAGGAGGCACACCCGTGGAGAACATAGATCCAATTTCGGAGAGAGAAAGAGAAGCATCTGCACAACCTGGGAGCAGCAGAGGAGTGAACGCTCAGTCAAGGGGGCAGATCCCAGAATTCCCTCGTGGACTCGGGGTGCAGGTCGAAAGTAATGAACAAAGATTGCATCTCGGAGACAATGACAGGTTGGCAGAGATGGTTAGAAAAGCTATGAGAGGCGGTTTGTTAAACAAAGATTTGGAGGATGTTAATAGGAGTCCTTTTTCTCCAGCAACCAGACAAGCTAGGAACCCACCGGATTTCAAGTTACCATCGCTGGACATGTATGACGGGAGAACGGACCCCACGGTTCATCTAACGAAGTATATGCGGCATATGGAAGTGCTGGGGGCATCAAAGGAGGTTATGGCCCGGTGCTTTCTATTGTACTTGGCGGATATCACACCATTGTGGTTTAGACAATTGGAGAATGGATCCATCAGAATGTGGAATTATTTGATTGAGAGATTTATAAGGCAATTCAGGGTCCACATTACAAGACCCAAGAATGTGATGACCTTGGCAACCCTAAAGCAGAAAACTGGAGAGACTTTGAGGAGTTACCTAACGCGATTCAATGCGGCGGCAGCTTCGGTGGATCGACCAGATCCATCCATGGTTATGATAGCGACTGTGTCTGCGATAGTTGACGGAACAGAGTTCAAAAATTCATTAACTAAGGATCCACCCGTGGATCTAGGAGAATTCTATCATGAGGCGGAAAAGTTTCTGCGATTGGAGGATGCGAACGCCGAAAGAGAAGAAGAAGAAGGAATTGATATTTATGCGATCAAAGGAGGAAATCCCCCTGAGAAAGGCGTGGAAACTAGTAGAGGTAAAAGAAAGACTGAGAATGACGAGGACAGGTCAAAGCGGCAACGGAGGGAGCCGCAATTCACCACTTACACTGAGCTGAGTGAGAGTCTGGAACGAATTTATCAGGATACCAAGGAGCAGGTTCCGTATCGTAGACCAATGCGAAGGGATCCAACCTCTGACGAAAGAAAATCAGATAAGTTTTGTGTATTCCATGAATTAAACGGTCATAACACTAACGATTGTAGGCATTTGAAGGACGAGGTGGAAGGGCATATCAGGAACGGTATGCTCCTTCAGTATCTGAGGAGGCGAACTCCAGCTGTGCAGCCAGAGCGACCACCGTCTACATCGGCTAGAGGTGACCCTGGATCGGGGAACCGTTTGATTATCCATTGATTGCTTGATTAAAATAACGATGAACAAGTTGTAAACCTCTCGCTAACACAGTTAAATCATTTACACATGTGAGCGATCGCACACGATCCATAGGCATGCTCTGAATGACTACCAGCCGCGTTATAGTAAGAGTTTACGCTTTGACATCTTCATTCTGCTCTTTGCTTTGATTTTGATTTGAACATTTAAATTCTTCCTGTTTGGACATGTCTGCTGTAAGGTTCATATGATTATTGCTTTAACATTTACAATTCTATGGAAAAATTACTTGTATGCCCGTGGATCGCGAACGGTCCACGAGCACCTCTTGCATGGCAGCGAACTGCCGAAGTCTTTGATTCGGAAACTCCGCCAAACAATAACTCCGGCACTGATAATAATAAGTCCCCCCCGGGCACACTCATTCGCCTTGAACGGCACCCGACCTCGAACGGTCACAACTCGCCTCGAACGGCACCCGACCTCGAACGGTCACAACTCGCCTCGAACGGCACCCGACCTTGAACGGTCACAACTCGCCTCGAACGACACAACCCGACCTCGAACGGTCACAACTCGCCTCGAACGGCACAACCCGACCTCGAACGGTCACAACTCGCCTCGAACGGCACAACCCGACCTCGAACGGTCACAACTCGCCTCGCACGACACAACTCGCTCCGAACGGCACGACTCACCTTACCTCAAATGGCTCGATCACGAACGGTCGTCATTTGAGGTCCGCCACTTGACCGCGCGCGGTCGCACTTCGCCTCAAATGGCTCGATCCCGAACGATCATCATTTGAAGTTAGGCGCTTGACCGTGAACGGTCGCACTTCATCTCAAATATCTCGATCCCGAGCGGTCGACATTTGAGGTCACATAAAACTGTAAATTCCTTTGCAGGACATCAACAGGATATGAATATCCAGCTCATGGCATTACAAAACACGCCTTCCTATTACACGGCATGTTTTGGGGGGCAAAGTGTTATCCCATATTTGGTCAAAACTGGAATATTAACAAATTGGCAAGGATGGTTCGAATTGATCAGGCACTTAGGAGTTCGTATTGATGCACTTCGTACCAATGGGATGGTGAAGGTTAGCAGCATATTCGTATCAATCGGTGTTGGGCGTGTTTTCACTAGACCAGTGCTACCGCCGAACCAAGATGAAGGAGGCCACCACCGAACCAACGCCCTCTCCATGTTCCTACCGAACCAACCCACCTCCCATGCCTGCCGAACCAACTCCTAGCCGAACCACTCTCCACCGAACCATGCCACTACCGGTCCAGCTCCATCTCCATGCTCCTACCGGACCAAATCCCACCGAACCAACACTCTTCCCACGCCTACCGAACCAACTCATTCTCCATCCACTGCCGAACCAAGGCAACGCCGGACCAAAGCATTGCCGAACCAACTTTGCCAGGCCAGATTGCATCAGCCCAGGCCCACCAGTAGCTATATACATCCAGAACCCCTACCCCCAGCCTCACTCTATAAATAGAGGGGCATGGGTATAACAATGGCGGGAAGTTGGAGAGAAGTTTGAGAGCTCAAGCACGGATAGAACTTTCAAACAACTTTCAGTTACTTGTAACCAAATCTTTGTACTTGTAATCTGAGGAAAAAAGGAGAATAACATATAAAGTGGACGTAGGCACGTTCTGGCCGAACCACTATAAATCTGTGTGTTTTACAGTTTAGTCCCTGCTTTTCATATATTTGCATAAATTACCCAAATCACTAAAAACAACATAAAATCAACTAACTCATACGACTTGGAGGTGTTTGCCCATTTCTTGTGCAAACATTTTTGGGTTATTTGCTGAGATGTGTAATTTGTGTTTGAATATTGCTGAGTTGTATTCATACACTGGTGCTTTCACGGTATTTGGGGTTTGTGGCCAATTTTGGCGCAAACATATAGTAAATAAATCAATCATAGAATCACAGACATAGAGTTACACAACAATAAGCAGCGAAGTAGATAAATTATAGTTCATGAAGCTACTACAGAAACAATAGAGTTTAAAGCAACAGAAATCCTAAATACGTAGAAGTCTTTAATACATAAGAAAATAATAGAGTCTGAACACCAAAACTGGAAATAACTAAAATAACTGCAAAGCTGAACAGAAAAAGACAGATCTCTAAGCAAATCTTCATGCTTCAAAGGCGAGTCTCAAATGCTGTGACACTCAGGCTGATCCGAGCGTAAAGCAAAACACAAAACACTTGAATCAGGATTAACATTCTTATGCTAGTAAATCAACCCAAGTGAAATGTCCAAGTGAAATGCAAATAACTTAAAAGATGTTTGGGATTCTATCCTTTAAGGATCCGTCAAATTATCTACATACATAATACAATATGCTACATATAGTAAAGTAAAATATTAAAACAGCGTTAAGGTGTCACCCATATCCCCCTTTAACACATTTTATATAAGTGTCGTAATCTATACAGTATTGTAAATTCAACCAAATCAGTGGGCTATTAGGGAGCACTCCATAGGTATGACACAAACCAAACTCGTAGTGGATGCGATAAGGCACATGACAAGGCACGCGAGGCAATGTCCAGGGTAGGATACTACCATTTTTTGTAGATCCAAACTGGTGGTAACGCATAATAGCTACTACCGCCCACCTCGAAACACACTCTCATAATCAAATTGAAGGTGGCCACCAAATCAATCACAAAGTAACATATATGGTATCAAAGAAGCATGCCCGATCAGAGGAGTGGCCTTACATGGCCCGGCATGGCTCCCGTTTTAGTCATATGAAGCTGACCTATAAGGGTCAGGACTGCGTTCATACCTCATACAAATGTTCGGCAAACCAGCCTACTTCGTTCTGGATTCTCCACTACGTACACAGTTGTTAAAGTAGTTTTTGGCATTGGCAGAGAGTATGACAAAATCCAATTTCGGTCTCTTTAACAACCAAACGCTTATTTCACATCGTGGTCACTTTCATTTCAAACAACTTCATATCAAAATATCATGTTCATTTCAAAAGCATACCCCTTTCGAAATCATATCACTTTCGAAATCATTATGCACTTTAAATCATAACAATTTCAACTTAAACGATTTGAATATTGAAATTAGTTTATATATTGGTATAGTTATACATTAAAAATGGTAATAGATCAAAATAGTTTATATATTAAAAATAGGTTATAGATTTAAAACAGTTTATATATTAAAAATAGGTTATCGATTAAAATAGTTTATATATAAAAAATAGTTTATAGGTTAAAAAGAGTTTATTTCAAAAATAATTTCAAATTAGAATTGTTTCTTCCAATTTCACAAATCAATTCAAATCTACTTTGGTTCTAAAATTCAATTTAAATCAACCTCAGTTCAACAATTTCAATTAAAAGGGTAAAAGGTTCAATTCAAATTCTCAATAAAACCATTTTAATTTATAACGATTTCAAATCCAGGTTTGAACTGCAAATTTTAACCACTTCAAATTCAATAGGTTTCAGAGTTTAACTATTCAAACATTTACGATAACTTAATTTGATAAATTTCATTTATATTTCAAAATTCAACTTTAATTTTATTTTATTTTGAAAATATTCACTTATTCATCCTTTATAAACATTTAACTAATATCTCAAATTTAGAAATTTGAATCAAACTTAAATATACAATTTTAATTTTATTTAAATTGGAAAATATTCATTTAATCACCTTCAACTAAAATCAAGTTGTCAAATTATAAAATCATATCTTTCAGAATCTCAAAATCAATAAGTTTAAATCAATCTTACTTAAGTAATTAAATTACAAATCCATTTCAATTTATTTTCCAACCTTAAATTTATTAAAATTATTACAACATTTTTTTTAAAAAACATTAATACAAATTTTAAATAAATATTTTTATTTTTTTAATATTTTAGTTAACTTAAATTTTTATTAAATTAAATCTTATTATGAAATCTATTTTAAATCTTGAAATAATAAAATTATAAGTAAAATCTTAAAATTTATATATCTCAAAACTTAACTTATAAATTAAAATTTCCAAACCTAACCGACCGTTTAACTTTAGGCTTTAAATTTATAAATATAAGCTTAACTTGTAAATTAAAAATTAACTTATAAATTAGCTTTAACTTAAATTATAAATTAGCTTTAACTTAACTTTTAGATTAGCTTTAAGTTAACTTATAAATTAGCTTTAACTTAACTTATAAATTAAAAGTTTAACTTTAGGCTTTAACTTAATAGGTATGGCTTTAAATTTAGGCTTTACATGCAAACTTAACTAATAAATTAGCTTTAACTTAAAAAAATTTAAACTTAAATTATAAATTTTATAGGTTAAATTTATAAATGCAAAAGCCTAAACTTAACCGACCGTTTAACTGGTGTTTTATAAGTTAAGTTTTAATTTATAAGTTAAATTTAAATTTATAAGTTAAGTTTATAAATTTAAAGCCTAAACACCAATTAAAATTAGAATATGCCACATATGTAATGTCTAATCAAAAAATAAATATTTTTCTTAGCGTTAAGGCTTTAAATTAATCCCCCTTAACGCGTTTTTAAGCATTGCCATATTGTTTACATATAAAACACTAGTTAAATGGTTAGTTGATAGGGATGCGTCGTGATACGACAAAACTAAACCAAAATTGTATGGGTATCGTATAGGGATAAAGTATGACAAGGCACGTGAGGTAATGCCCAAGGTAGGATACTACCGTTTACCCTTCTCGGCTAGTGGTAATGCATCACAGCCATGATCATCCACTGCATCCAACACTCCTATAGTCCAGAGGGTGCACAACAATTAATCACAATGTAAATGATGGTAATTTGAAGAAGTGTGTCCTCTTGGGGTAGCTAACCAACTTGGCTGGTATGGCTCCTGTTTTAGTCAGTTCAAATTGGCATAAGTGCCAGGCTAATTCATCATCGTTCTCTTTCTTCAAACCAGTAAATGACACCAAATCCAACCACTTCATTCTAGAGTTTCCTCCACGTACCCAGTTGCTAAAGTGGTACCGGTATCGATAGAGAGTATGCCTCTATCTGGCTCCGGTCTCTTTAACAAACAAACGTCGTTTTACACACAGATTGGTGCTTTTACATTTCAAAAGCAGTTCGTACTTGATATCGGAATATCATATTTGCTTCAAAATCAAATCCGTTTCAAATCGTCATATTTACTCAAAATATGCCATTTCACTTCGAAAATCATTTTCGTCTTAGCATCTCGATTTCGATTCCAAAATTGTTTCGAATTTCAATATGGGTTATAACTTCATTTAACCCAATTCGTATTTAAATCCACGATTTAAAAGTTATATTCCACTCTTGATCGGTTTTAATTTTTGAAAAAAATAGTTTAAAGTAGTTTAAATAATTAAAATATTTAAAAATAGTTTAAAAGGTTAAAATAGTTTAAGTATTAAAATGGCTTATATAGCAAAATTGTTAGGAAAATCCAAAATAATTTGAATATCTTAAAAGATAGATTTAAATAGTTTATATCAAAAAAATTTGTTTGAAAAATAGTTTCAAATTTAAACCGATTTAATTTCAACATCCTAATTCAAATCAATTCCAATTCCAATTCAATCGTTTCAACCACGATTTCAACGCAAAATAATTTCAATTACGATTTCAAATTAATTCAATTCACTTTCAAGTTCAATTAGTTCAATTTTAATCTCAATTTATATCTCTTTCGAGCTCGATTTTCAAATATCGATTCAAAACATTTAAATCAAATTGTCCTTCAATATTTGGTTTAAAATCCCAATCTTCGAATATAATTCAATTCCGAATCCGATTTTTAAATATCGTTTTATATCACTTTTACTTAGTAATATTCAAAGTTTGAATAAAAGTTTGATCTTTTAAAATTAATCAATTTCCAAAATCTCAACTTCGACTATCTAAAAAATTTCAATTTCCAAATTTAAATTTCACATTTAGGCTCAAGTTTTAAAATAAATTGACTTCTATAAATTTGATTTTTTTATTTCTTCTAAATCAAAACCATTAAAATAATTTCAAATATTTTTTTTGAAATCATTCAACTTAACTAATCCGATGTCCGTATGTAATTTTCTGTCCTATGGCCAAGTGATTAGTTATCTTAATTTAATTACAGGGATAGATATATATCATTTCAATCCAAGCAAAATGTTATAGGTATATATCATTTCAACATATTTCATAATTTATTCGAAATAATTAATTTATAGTTTAATACTGTTTATAATATACAAGGTGGTAACAAGATATATATAAATAAATAAACATCCAAATATCAACCAGTTTGCATCCATCACAATCAATCATACAAACAAATAATATAATTCATCGCAATTTCATAGTTGTCAATATCAGGTAATTTACTGACAATTCCAGTTTCAATTTGACTGTCAGTTTTATTTTTTAACGGTTAATTCAATGACAATCTAGATGATAATTTAAATTTATCAAACAATGACCAATAAAATTTATGTCACTTCATAATACCAAATCTGACTAGCACAAAATATTCTAGTACGTTGTGAGCATTATAAAACACTCACCTTGAGTTATCAATTTTAAATTAAATCGAATAGCGTTCGATTTAACCAATTTTTTTTACTAAGATCTAAATGTCTCCAATTCAGTTCCATGTTGTAGTGGTCGTTGCTGCGATTCCCGTGCTACTTGTTTCGTTCGATTTTGACCTCGCATAGAGAAGATATGATAATTTAAAGATTGAATATAATCTATAATAAAAATTTCTCTTTTTTTTTAACGAATGCCAGATCCGGTCGTTGATATTCTAGAACGAGAGCAGGCCGCAAATACCTTCTTCCCTCATGCAAACCCTCGTTCGAACAAGGCCGTTGATAAATGGACGAGTAGGCTACTAAAAGATGAATGGAACTATATATATAAACTTCTATTATATTTTTTTCCTGAATCAGAACGAAGAAAAGAAGAAGGAGGGGGAGAAAATGGAAACAAAAGGACGAACTTGAATTAATATATGAAATGGTGGAATACAAAAGGTCAGAAGTTGGATTTTTTGGAAATATTAATAAGTATTGGCTGGTAATTCTATCGGGAAACAAACAAAAGGACACAGAACCAAAAGCCCAAATGCGGAACCGATACGACTAATCGTTTTGCAGATTTCGCCATGTACCAGACGACGAAATGCATAAATGAATATACTACGGAGATCGGCATGATGAGATAAACCGAATCATACATAGATATCGACGACATGACCTACATATCAAAACTCTATATTCGCTGCTGAAAATGCTGATAAAACGTTAAAAAATAATATAAGCGGAGCTATAGTAGTCTAAATTTGGCGAAAAGAAATACAACGTCTCATATAGAAAAAGGTCTACATTTTATTTATATAAAAATATTCAAATTTTGAAAATATTTTATATATAGCAAATTAACCAATTTAATTTTGAAATGTGAAATTTCGCAACCATACAAACTTTTATATTTCCCTATAAAAATTTGTCACTTGCTATTTTTAAAAAAATGTATTCCAAATACCAAATTTCATTGCCAAATTTAATTGTTCATTTTCATGAAAATTTTAGTTAATTTGAGACTCAAAAATTTAATTGTTCGTTTTCATGAATTTTTTTGTTATTTTTAAAAATTCTCCTCACTTTGAGACACAAAAATGAATGTCGATGAAGCTGCAATCATCATCGAATTTATTTTTTCGACATAAGAGGAGAGCACTGACTTACTTCTTTTAAAATTCTTTGTAAACAATTTCCATTCGTAAATACTTTCAAATAATTTTCTTTCAAAACATCGAAAATTAAATTTTGGAAAGCACTGAAAATTAAATTTTCAAATCCTTAATTTAAATTCATGTCATTTGCAAATCAGATTATAAACCATGTTTTAAAGATTGCATCACTTTATAACATACAACAATAGTTAATAATTTAGGAATGTTGACAAACCAATAAACGATAATCTAGTACTATCATTTCTAATAACCAATTCATTTAACTATCTAATTTCAAAAAATTATAGTTTTTTATATAAAATATAGTCATACATAAATTATTTCATTTACCAATTTCGAAAATAATATTGTGTCAGTTTTCTCTGTTCAAGTGTTTTGCAAGTCCTATCGATAGCGTTAGCTACACAAATTGATTGAAACCGAAAATTTAAACTTAACCACTCAAATAATACAATATAAAACATTTATATCAATTACAAATACGCTCCCTCATAGGATGATTCAAGGATGGATTTTAGAACAAGGATAGAGGTTCAAGTTTGGAGGGGACCATAATCAAAGATAATTCTAACTAAGACGATAGGCTCGAAAGGAAGATAAGATAATTAAATTACAAAAGAGGAAAGATGGATATACTTATATTAATCATGGTGACCTTAACCGAGTCAACCGAGACTCCATTTTCAGAAACATTGTGCCTTAGGAATCAGACTTCATCCCTCCAAGAATTGAATTTAGAAAATTTGGTTTTCAACTGATTACTCTTAAGAGTTTGTATCACATAGCCCAATGTGGCTCATGTGTCGTTCTCTAACTTAGAAAAGATGAGAATATCATCAACGAAAACCCAGACAAACTTATTGAAACATCATGGAAAACGTGATTCATGAGATCGACGAAGAAGGTAGGAGCATTGGTTAGTCCAAATGGCATGACTAACTATTCATAGAAATTATTCACCATTCAGAAAACTATCTTGGGAATGCCCTCCTCAGCTACATGAAGCTGGTAAAAATCGGTAGCAAGATCAAGCTGAGAGAATGCTTTAGCTCCGTAAAGCTGATCGAACATATCATTGATACGAGGCATTGGATATTTGTTCTTAAGAGTAAGCTTGTTCAGCTCTCTATAATCAACACACATCCTCAAAGAACCATTATATTGGGTGACAAAGACCACAGCTACTCCCTATTCAAAAAAGCTTGGCCCAAACCAACCCTTACAAAAGAAATCTTCAATCTGCTTCCTTAATCTTTAGATGCCATCCGTCTAGAGGAAGGACAACGGGTCGAGCTTGAAGAATAAGATTGATGCAGAATTCAATTTCTCACTTGAGAGGTAGAGAAGCGACTTCACCAAAATCATCAAGATAATCCCTAACTATCCGGGTGGAGTCCAGGACATTAGGCTGAGAATCAAGTGAAAAGATAAAACTGCCTGCATAACCCTGAGGCGTTCGACGTACGATTACAAGAGAATTACCCTGGTGGTCTAATAAAGAAATGGTTCGGGCTTTGCAAGTAACGACATTATAACGCTTTAACTAACCACACCCAAGTAAGATATCAAATGTGTTAAAACCGAGAACATAGAAACCTCCGGTGAATCGACGCCTGTTGTAAAGGAGTTTCACCCCTTTATAAATCATACTAAGGTTGGCGGGACCACCGATGGAATTAGTCACACATAAGGATGAAGTTTCCAATTGAGGTTGCAAGATGTTCTCAAATTTATTACAGAGATCAATAGAAATAAAGCTATAGGACGCTTCAGTATCAAAAGGAACATAAACAGGAAAAGACAACAATGACTTTTAGAACAAAGGTAAAGTTATAAAATTCAAAAGAAATCCAAATCAAAGAGGATCCTAACAAAGAAATTTCAAGCTCGAACGAAGATGATTCTGTAATTAACTTTACTCATTCTAATATATTACTACCCTATGTCTAATGAGTTTTTTACTCCATATGCTAAGTTTTTCCTGAACTAGAGCTCTGATACCACTTGTAACGACCTGCCATTTCGAACCATTGAAATCGACAATAATCCACACATGTCAGACTTGAATTGCTCAAAATAATAGATTGTTAATTTATATTTGGAAAAACTTTGCATATACAGTAAATAAATCAATTACAGAATCATAGATACAGAGTTATACAACAATAACTAGTGGAATAGATAAATAGTAGTTGATGAAGCTACTACAGAAACAACATAGTCCAAAGCAAATACAACAGAAATCCCAAATACAAAGAAGTCTCTAATACATAAGCTAATAACAGAGTCTGAAAACCAATACTGGAAACAACTAAAATAACTACAAAGTTGAACAGATAAAGAAAGATATCCAAGCAAATCTCCTAGCTCTAAAGGTGAGTCTCAAATGTTGTGACACTCACGCTGATCTGAGTGTAAAGCAAAATACAAAACACTCGAGCCAGGATTAACATTCTTGTGCAAGTAAATCAACTCAAGTGAAATGTCCAAGTGGAATTCAAATAACTTAAAGGATGTTTGGGATTCCATCCTTTAAGGATCCGTCAAACTACCTACGTACATAACGTAATATGCTATAATGTCTACAGTAAAGTAAAATATTAAAATAGCGTTAAGGCATTATCCATATCCCCTTAACACATTTTATAAAAATGCGGTAGCCTATACAGTACTATAAACTCCACCAAACCAGTGGGCTATCAGGGAGCACTCTAAAGGTACGACACAAACCAAACTCTTAGTGGGCGCGATAAGGCATATGACAATGCACGTGAGGCAATGCGCATGGTAGGATACTACTGTTTTGTGAATCCAGACCGTTGATAATGCATAGCAGCTACTACCGCCCACTTCAAAACACACTCTCATAATCAAATCAAAGGTGGCCACCAAATCAATCACAAAGCAACATATATGGTTTCGAAGAAGCATGTCCGATCGGAGGCGCGACCTCACTTGGCCCGGTGTAGCTCCTGTTTTAGTCATATAAAGCTGACCCATGGGGGTCAGGGCTGTGTTAATACCTTATACAGACGTTCTCCAAACCATCCTACTTTGTTCTAGATTCTCCATAACGTAACAGTTTTAAAGTAATTTTTGGTATTGGCAGAGAGTTTGACAATATCCGATTCTGGTCTCTTTAACAACCAAGTGCTTATTCATACCTGTTTGTCACTTTCATTTCAAACAGTTCATACTTCGTATCCAAATATCATATTCATCCAAAATCATATCTCTTTCGAAATCATATCACTTTGGAAATCATTATTTACTTTAAATCATAACAGTTCCAACTTAAATTGTTTGAATATTGAAAGTAGTTTGTATATTGGAATAGTTATACATTAAAAATAGTTTATATTTAAAAATAGTCTATAGAATAAATTAGTTTATGTATTAAAAATAGGTTATAGATTTAAAATAGTTTAGATATTAAAAATAGGTTATAGATTTAAAATAATTTATATATTAAAAATATGTTATAGATTAAAATAGTTAATATATTAAAAATAGTTTATATATTAAAAAGAGCTTATATCGAAAATAGTGTCAAATGAGAATTGTTTCTTCCAATTTCACAAATCAATACAATCTACTTTAGTTCCATAATTGAATTTAAATCAATCTCAGTTCAACAATTTCAATTAAAAAAGTAAAGTTTCAATTCAAATTCTCATGAAGCCATTTTAATTTATATCGATTTCAAATACAGGTTTGAACTACAAATTCAAACCAATTTAAATTCAGCAGGTCTCAGAATTTAAATATTCAAACATTTACGATAACCCAATTTGATATATTTCATTTATATTTCAAAATTCAACTGTAATTTTATTTAGTTTTGAAAATATTCACTTAAGTGTCCTTTAAAAACATTTAAATAAAAATTAAAATTAAAAATTTAAATCAAACTTAAAAATATACAATTCAATTTTATTTAAATTGGAAAATATTCATTTAATCTGCTTTAACCAAAAATCAAGTTATAAAGTTATAAAATCTTATCTTTCAAAATCTCAGAATCTCAAAATCAATAAGTTCAAATCGATCCTGCTTAAATACAATTCTTAAACAGATTAATTACAAATCAATTTCAATTTACCTTTCCAACCTTAGATTTATTAAAATTATTATAAAATCTATTTTCAAAATATTAATATAAACTTTAAATAAATATTTTAAATATAATTTTTATATATTTTAGTTAAATTAAATTTTATTAAATTAAATCTTATTATGAAATCTATTTAAATCTTAAAATGATAAATTATAAGTAAAATCTTAAAATTTACATTTTTCCAAACTTAACTTATAAATTAAAATTTCCAAGCCTATAATTCCAAAAAAAATCTAAATTTTACACATTTATTAAAATAATATATATATATATATATATATATTATGTTTTAAAATCAAAACACATATATTTTCTTTTCAAAATCATGAATTTTTTTTCAAAAATAGACCAACGGTGTCCCTATATAGTTTTCTACCCTATGATCAAGTGATATGGATATTTATCATTTCAATCCGTAATAATTTAAATTTTATGGGTATATATCATTTCAACCCGCAATTCTAAAATTTTAAAAATTAATAAAATCGCTTGGATTTATCATTTCAACCCATGACGATTTTTACTAATTTATACTACGTTCGGGTATGTATCATTTCAACCCATAGAGATTTCCTAAACTAATAGGGAACTTGCAGTGCGAGAACAATAAAATAATAGCTTAAATGACATGGCATATCATTGGTAATTATGATCATAATTAGCAATTTAATATAATATAAATACAACAGGTTATGTTATCATATGCTAGTTAACATAAGTGAACAAATTAAATAATATATCATATTCAATAATTAAATTTCTAACCAATTTAATTTAACAACATATTTCAATTGTCATTTCATGTGAATATAAATTTACTAAGCATATGAATGTTAATCGTGGGTGATCGCTCACATTTTGAGGCTAGAGAACAACGGGAATGAACATGATGCCTACACAGATAGAGATACGAACACACACATGAAGAAAAGCAAAAAGCTGCTGCAACCAATTCTAGACAATAGGGAAATAAAAGTGAAGTACGATGAACTGGATTCGATGGAAATCAAATATATGCATATGTTTATATATATATATATATCCTTCTTTTTTTATATGCAGAGAAGTGGAAGGAGGTTGCAGTGGTTGTTGGAGGAAAGCTAGGGTGTTGTGGGTTTGTGTTGAGATGGTGCAAGGGTTGAGCAGAGGTTGTGGGTCGATTGTGCTTGGTGATGGGAAGGATTTAGTTCGAAGGGGTGTGTGTGTGTTGTGGTGGACGTGGGCTGCGGCAAGGCTGGTAAGGCTTGGTGATGTGGCACGGCATAGGGGTTTGGCGGCAGATCTGGTCATGCTTGCTGCGGGTAGGTGGAGTCTGGGACATTGGTGTAAGAAGGAGAAGGCGCGTGGGTTGAGGAGGCGGAGCAATGGGTTGGGTGTGGTCAATGATGGAGAGTTGGGTTTGGTGTCAGTGGTAGAAAATTGCGTGGAAGGGAAGGTTGTGGGGTTTCGGTCGAGTTCAAGCGGCTGTTCGAGTGTTCAATGATGGTTGGTAGAGCTGTGGAGAAAAAGGAGGGCATGGAGGAGAGCTAAAGGAGGGAAACAAGGTGGAGCGGTCGGCTTTTGGGTTAGGCGTGTGGGGTAAGGTGGCTGGCGGGTGCTTGGAGGCTGACGTGGGTTCTGTGGTGTTCGGGCAGTGGCTGCGTGCTTGGGGTCCAGTGTTAGAAGGCAGGGAAAGGTGGTCAGGTTGGTTAGAGAAAGAAGAAGGTAGCAAGGCCGTTCATAAACGGATGGGCAGGCTACTAAAAGATGAATGCAACTATATATATATGAATTTTATTATATTTTTTTCCTGAATCAGAACGAAGAAAAGAAGGAGGGGAAGAGAATGGAAATAAAGGGACGAACTATAATTAATATATGAAATGGTGAAATAACAAAAGTCAGAAGTTGGATTTTCTAGAAATATTAGTAACTATTGGCTATTGGTTGTCACGGAAAACGAACAAAAGGACATAGAACCCAAAAGCCCAAATGCATAACCAATACAGCTAATCGTTTCGCAGGTTTCGCCATCTTCCGAAAGCCGAAATGAACAAGGGAATATACTACGTAGATCAGCACTACAAGACGAACAGAATGCTACACAAATATCAGCGACACGACCATCTATCAAAACTAGATATTAGCTGCCGAAAATGCTGCTAAAACACCAAAAATAATATAAGCGGAGCTAGATCAATCCAAATCTGGCGAAATGAAATACGACATCTCACTCAAAAAAGGGTCTGTATTTTATTTATATACAAATATGCAGATTTCAAAAGTAGTTTATTTCCTACAAATTAACTGATTTAAATTTAAAATTTGAAATTTCACAACCAGACAAACTTTCATATTTTCCTATAAAAATTTGCCACTTGCTATGTTAAAAAAGACGTATTCCAAATATCAAATTTCATTGTTGAAATTTAAGAGTTTATTTTCATGAAAGTTTTAGTTAATTAAGTTTTACTTAATTACATTATTTAAATCATTAAAGTTTTTGGGTCGTTATAGACCATAGGTAAATTGGAGGTTAATAGGGAAATTAGGTTAACAGCCTAAAGTGAGCAAATGTTTCGATCTAAAATCTTTAGATTTTGGAAAACATAAGTGATTTAGCTCACAAAATGCCACCATGCAAGGAAAAGAGAAAATGTATAGGATTGAGAATGGAATTTTCTATCGATCAAGGATTAATAAGAAGGTAGCAGAAATTTTCCGTTAGAAGCAGTACAGCCGTAGCACTTCGACATGGTTTTATGGAGTTGCGCTTTGCATCATTAGTAATAGGGACCCTTACCTTGCTAATAAATTTGGAGGGGTTCTATAGTAGCCTTAGGAACTTCGTTAGATCAGAGCATCACCTACCGATTGAAAAATCGATGGACAAACTGAAGGAATGGATGGGAACTTGGAGGATATGTTGAGAGCTTGCATCTTGGACTTTGGAGGACCTTAAGATTAGAGCTTACCCTTAGCATAATTTAGTAAGATTGAAGTCATCAATGGACGATTAGTATGGTACCCTGGAATTTTTTTAGAAGGCCATGCAAACAGTCAAATTGTTGGTGGTAAACCACCAACAGATTCTTCTTGGACCGAATTTGTATCTTGAGACTTTGGAAAGTCAGAATTGATTAAGCAGCATATAATTTGGACAGTTGGAAAGTAGGCACCGGATTTATTGGGCCTTTTCCCAATATTGGATAAACAAGAAAACTTTTATGTTGGCCAGGGTCCGTGATGTTTTTGCATTTTAGGAAATAACTTCATTGCATAGAAATTGTGTAGAGCCTAATTAATTGGGGATTTTAGGATGGATCCAATAGCATCCCGTGACGCTGCATGCATCATACAACATGGAACTTGGAGGCTCTGCAACAAAGAATTAGATTTGGTTCGAGTATAATGGTGAGAAAACCTGATGGTAGGCATGAGGACTCTTCATCCAAAACCTTTCTTAGGAAAATTTTCCCTCAAAAATTAGGATTTTTTTGCATCGTGGTTGCTAGATTGGATGGTAGGAGATGGTTGCTTTTTCACAACCTCTTTACACTTTTATAGAAATTTTTACGCATGATTAGGGTATTTGCATACAAACTTTCATGACATGATTACACACGCACACTATGATTGAGCTCATTTTAGTATGACTGTAGTACATAATCACATTGCATTATTGGTTGAGTAGATGGTTTTATATATAACTTGGTTGTATAACATGGATGTTATTGCACGTTACGCTGTTCACTACTTGGAAGATTTCGGGATGAAATCCTTTTTAAGAGGGAAAAATGTAACACTCCATAAAATGAACCATAAATAAAGTAAACTAAATTAAATATGACAAGATTTGGATATAATTTTTTTATACAAGTTGGGATTTGACCATGAAAGTTATTCCATTGCATTCTTGGTGAAATTCGATCTGTTTCTACATATAATAAGCTGAAAATGGAGCTCAAACAAAGAAGTTATGAACATTTGAAGTTCTCAATTTAAATTAATTTAGTATAAATTCAAATTTAAGATTTAAATTTTAAAAATTAGCTTGGGGGCTAAGTAAACAACTAATTAATGCTTAATATTTATAAGTTAATTAGAAAATCAAATAATACAGCAATAGGAAAAATAAATCCCTTGAATAAAAGGGTGGCCGAAGTGAATAGGTCCACTTGCAGTTGACCGGTCTAGCAAGGGCGGTCGACCTCTTGGCAATGATAGCTGCAAGTGGCGAGGGTTTTACGTTATGTTCTATTCAGTTATGCGCTCCAGATTTATCCGTTTCCTACCGACTTCCATCCTATGGTACCATGTGTCGACTCCTATAAATAGAACCCCGTCCTCTCCACTTTTATTTATATTATTTTGGGGAATAGGACGTAATTTTTCCATTGCTATCTCTCTAATAAGATTTAAAAACTTTATAGAGAATTCAAGTAAGGATTCAACTTCTTTCCTATTTTTCTTCATCCTCTAATCTATTCATATCATATTCTTCTTCAATTATTCCGGATCAAATGGATATATATCTCTTCCCTATTGTGTGTGTGTGTGTGTGTGTATATGTATATATATCAAAAGAGAGAGATTCTGGAAGAGATCGAACTGCTACAAATTCAATTGAGTAAAGCTACGACTAATCTGTGAGCGGAAACCTTATTATTGTTTTTCAACAATTGTTTAGTGTATGTCTTCCGAATTTGAATATGCCTTAGAGATTTTGGGATTTCGAAAATATGATAGATAAAATCTCCCAAATTTTTTTTTATTTCGAAATGTCAATTCTATGTTGAGATTCTCAATTATTTACATAATTTGATGGGATTTTTTTGGTTTATGCAATATTTAATAATTGCATAGTCTATTCCATTTTTCCTTCTTCTTTGGCATAAATTGTGATCCTTCAATAAAATAAGAGGTTTAGATTACGAATTCTATTCGTACTTTACACCTCTTATTCTTATCTATTTCCTTGTGAAAAGAGGAGTTGAATAGAATATGGGGTTTATATTGCAATTTTTATTGTCCAAGATATTCCAATGAGTTGGTGTAATAAATTGAGTTTCTATTTTATTTACCTGTCTATAATTATACTTTTGATTATGAATATCTATTACCTGTTTTGGACATTTAAATTCCATGAAATCTTGGGAGAAGAAAAAGACTTGTAATAATAATTGGTTAGGAAATTCACATTTAATGCTAGTGTAGGACTAAAATCCATGCATTTAGAACTTATTAAGCATGAATATTTATTTATCTATATTTACGTAATTAACGTATAATTATTGCATATATGGCGTAGTTAATTAGGCATTTATTTATATTTATATGGCGTAGTTAATTAGGCATATATTTACATTTATTTCCCCCAATTAGAAAAGTAATTGATTTTCAGGTGGAGATAAGAGGAAACTCTTATATAGCCTAATTATTATTTTATGGCATAACAAGGAAGATTCCTTAGAAGGCCTTATTCATGAAACGATGAGATGAGTGCGTGTGTGTCTGTTTGTTTGTGTATATAGTAATTAATTTATGACTAACTCATAGGGATGCGAGGTCAATAGAGTTACACATGACAAAAGTCTACTGTAATGATCCCATTTTAAAGAAAAATATAATTTAGCAATCAATATGATTTTTAGAATTAATTTGTGAATTAGTTTGAATTTTTCCAAAAAAATAAAATTTGTGTTTGTGTGTGTATATATATATATAAGTAGATTGTAAATAGAATTAGAATTTGAAATTCAAATATAAATATTTTTAAAAAATAAGTTGGATTTAATATATATATGTGTGTGTGATTTTTCTTAGTGTATAATTTAGTTTTAAATCATTTTCTTTTATATTGTATAAATATAAAATGTATTTATAAAAATAAGAAAATATAATATAAAATCTTATTAGCAAATTACAAGTGTAAGTATTATAATATGAAATCTTATAAGTGTTAACTTAATTATAGCACGCCATTAACAAGTGTCAAATTTTTAATTTAATTTAATTTTTAAATATAATAAAATTCAAGGCTATATAAAATACCTCACCTATTCTTTCTATTTTCTTTCATATTTTCAAAAAACAAAAATCTAAGAAAATTTAACCAGTAAAACAAATTCAAAGATCATCTCAAGAAAGGATTTAAACTCAACATAAAGTAAATCAAGATCAAATTCAAATCAAACATTCCAGATCAACAAGCAAATCATAATCAAAGAAGAAAGAAACAACCTAGTTTTCAAATTCAAGATCAAAACTATTCCGGGCTCTCTGTTCATTTGAAACATGTGAGTAAACTACACCTTAAAAAATAATTAAATATGGTTTAAATCTTGATGCATGTGATAATCTTTGAAGTTATGGATGTAAATTATCTTTACACGTCTGTATATATATAGGTTTTGTGTATGTATGTCTGTACATATGTATATACCCCTCTGTTCTAAAGTTTACAGGCTAAAACAAAATTCAAAACTCATATTTTCCTTCCTTAATCAATTTTAGGATATGATCTCTAAATGAAAAATGTTAGAATTAATCAGATTTGATTTTTTTAGAAATAGTTTCATGTGAATATACTGAGTATTTATTTCAAAAACAAGATAAAATAGTAATGACTCTTTATAAGTCAGAAAATTGCATGTCTAAATTTCTTGTTTTGATTATGTAAACGGATTCATACTTGAAAATGGTGATTTTTAATAATAGTTTCAAGATTTTTAAGATCGTGGTTGTCAAGATATCACGAGTTGAATGAAAATCGAACATTATTCGATTTCTCAGTGATCAGAGATGGAGGAGCATCATGCTCATTGCTAAAGGAAGATGGGCGTCTGGAGAATATAGGAAAAATACTGGGTGGATTTTTCAACCACCTTGGTGGTTGAACGTTGGCGATGTAGGGTTTAAACCCAAGTTTTCGTTGAGGTCGGAATTCGATTTACTGCATCGTCGTCAATGCATCGTGGTTGATCGAAGGAAGGGGAATCGATGCTTAGGTCTTCGGTGTAGCTCTGGTCGGATTGGCGAGTGTTCAGATGGCCAAAGGAGGCTACTCGAGATGATTTTGGATGATCGGGTTTATTCTAGTAGAGTTTTATGTTGTTCGATTTTATGGTTGCTTCGAAGTTCTGGAAGGTCATAATGCTCGTGTGGGTCGTTGTCGACGTGTTGAAGGTCGGAGCGTTGGTCAGAGATGGCCAGATCGCCTATGCGCGTGCACATGTGTCAATGGGTTTAGGTTTGGGAAGAAAGGTAGTTGCCTCGGGTTTTGTCTCGGGAAATTATGGTGATAGCTCGAGTTAGTACAAGGGTTGTATGCATGTGTTTAATATATTATAATAGATTTTAATTTGAAAACCAAAACAAAGAAAAACAGAAAAAAGGGAGTTTGGTTAGGTATAGGCTTGGGTTTGATAAGAGAATGACTCGGGTATGTGATGTTGCAGATTTCAAACTTTAAAAGAAATAAAATTAAGTTTAAAACCTTTCTTAATTAATTCTTTTAAATAATTGTTTTTATTTATGTATGGATTAGCTAAAGGTTTAAAAGTAAATTATTTTAAATTAATTAAGTTTATATTATTTATTTATGTGATCATTATTTATAATTACTTCTTTAAGTTATTTAAACAATTTTAATAATGTAATTAGGTAGATTAATTATAAAAGGTAAAATGTTTTAACTAACTTAAGGGTCTTAAGCTAATTCATGGTTAATGATAATTAATTTCAAAGATTTATTAAACAATATTTAAATGCAATTAAGTGATTAATAAAGATAAATTGTTTATCTTAAATTAATTAAGTTATTAATTTAAAGGTAAATTAATTAATTAAATTAATTAAGGGTGATTAATTTTAAATTAATTTAAGGTTAATTAATTAATGCAAAGTAGTTATAGGATAATAATTAATGAAAGGATAATTAATTAATGTAAATAATTAAGGATAATCAATTAACGGTTAATTAATTAATAATTAAAGGATAATTAATTTATAATTAAGAGATAATTAATTAATTTAATTAAGGAATAATTGATTAATGTAAGTAATTAAGTTAATTAATTAAGATGGATCTTGATTAATTTATTTCATTAATTTATTAAAGTAATAATAAATGGTAATTAATTAATGTTCATTAAGAAGGGTTTAAAAGCAATTAAAGTAATTAATTTAATTTTTTGGAGAATAAATAAAACTAATTAGGAATTGAACAAATTAATTGATCTTGCTTATGGATGATTGGATTATGTTGAATGCCTTGAATTGTTTGATATCCCTGATATGTAATGTTCTGTGATATGATATGCCTGGATTGAATGGTGATAATGTAAGTTATTTATCTATAATTGATTTACTTTGTGAATGTAAACCTCTGAATTGAATTGAAATTGTTTACTTAAAAAACTTGGCCTTTAAGACGACATTTGAATTTCGATCAGACCGGGAATCAGATTCCATATGGTTATCCGAAAACCACATCGAATCTTAAAGGTTGATCTTTTTTTAAAAGATCTTAAAGGTTGATCTTTTTTTAAAAGATTAAAATGGAAATTTTTATTGACATGTTTTAAAATAAGTGCTCATTATTCAGATAAGCGGGGTGAGGACACTAAGTCATAAAGCCCATTCCAAATAATGATATGACGAAATGGAATTGCATTCTAAGACCGTGGTTGAATACCGGGCATTTTTGAAAATGAAAGGATTGCCTGTTGATTACCTCTGCATCAAGTTTCTCCAGTATAGAGATTACCCTATGTGATTTAGAGTCCGGATGTGAATAGGGGATATCCGGATTTGCAACGACTTTTTCCTTAATTGGACGAAGTGCCTTCGGTTCCATTCGGACCCAGGATGGACTTGTATGGATGTATGTCTGACATTACATTTTGAGATGTAAAGCTGATTTCTATCAAATACATTTCTGTTTGGTGGCGGATAATTTATTCCCTTAGCTTAACACCTTTCTCTGAGATGTATAAGCTCAGAGGTTATGTAGTTGATGGTTATTAGTAAATATATTCCCAATTTGGTAATGTGTCATGCTAAGTGCTGATTATTGGTTGATCGAAGCATGGCTTTTGTGAAAAGCGTAGCTTTGTGGGACTAGACTTCATCGAACCTCACACCTAGGAAATGATAGAAACAGGAAAGGATGCAGCAAGGTTATGAGGATCGCGATCCTCAGGGTATGTGCATTTCCTTCTAGACAAAAAGTGGTACTCTGGTATGGAGCCTAGAAATTATTCTTATGTGGTTGTTGGTTACAGAGGTACTTCGATAAAGGTCGGTTACAACCGAGGGATGACATACCGTGACAGTTAGTTACCTATTTACAAAGGTAACCCGGCCTTATGTAAGCAGAGATCCGGTTAGATTCTCGGGGAGTCCCTCCAGATGTGTACCTTTCAGATAAAGGAAGTTCCTTAGCCTTGGCCAATTTTTGGAAATCCAATCACTCAATACGACCCCTTTGCAGTTTTAGTTGTAGAACCTGCCATTTAACATGGTAGCTATAGTAGGCATACTATAATGGTACGTATGTTGGCTAAGATTTATATTATACTTTCGAAATGTTTTCCACGCTATGCACTAATATTAATATTAAAAGGATTTATGCATATCAAACATGTTTGACTACTATAAGAAGAAACCTCCTCCAAGTGTGCAGTTGCATTGTGTGTGTGCCGGGAGACATTATGGTAGTTTCATTTTCCAAAATCATGAACGAATTTTTTTATTTCTTTTGTACAAACAACTTTTTTGTGTTTGCTCAACCAGTCCCATGACTGACACGGAGTTTATTGTTCCCTTTCTAAACTCTGGGTGCCCATAATTTTCCACACGGGCAGCCTTGATCTGGAGAGTAGATGTGGATCTTGAAGTCTTTGGTTTGTAAGCTTTTGGTTTTTGAGATTTTGGTTTGGAGCTTTGGATCTTTGGTATGAAGATGCAGCATGTTGATCTCTTTTAGAAGACAATGTTGATGTTCCGTTGTTGTTATCTGTTCCGTCGTTATGCTATTTCCAATGTTGTTTTGTATATTTTGGCTCTGATATCGTCGATCACCTGTCGTATCAATGTTGTAATCCATGTTGTGTATCAATGAAATCATTTTGTTTCCGCTGCGTTGTTATTATCTAATGTGTTATAGCTCCAGCGATACAGACTCTAATGTTTGAATCTCCGGCATTTAAATACAGGTGATGTATTGATGCCAATTTTTGAAAGTTGTAATTTCGGGTCATCACATGTGGTATCAGAGTTAAAGGTTGAGTAAGAACTTTCGCTTTGGAGTATAATTCATTGGGTGACTCATTGGAGATAGGGTTAGAAATGCCCTAGAATGAGTATATTCGCTAAGATTTCTTGTCCATAGCCCTAAATCAAGTTCTTTTACTATTTATAGATAGTATGAATGAGTGCAAGACGTGGATGAGGTAGGGGAAGTACCACTACAACTGGTCGAGACCTTACAGCAACAATGGAAGGAGCCGCTCTTCCCATCCAACCACAACCAAATCTGATAGAATTATATTTGAATTTCCTAAGACTTGGAGGGAAACTGATCACAGTATCAGTGACTATTATAGAAGCTCAGGCTTGGATTCGATTTTGTGAAAGGATTTTAAAGGATTGAAATTGGAGGCTGATCAAAAGAGGTTGATGGCTTCCTGGAAGCTCCAGGAAGAAGCTTTGGCATGGCGGGAGACCATTACTTTGGCCGAATCAGAGAATGAGTTTACATAGGATAGACTCAAGCAAGTGTTGAGCAGCGTTATTTGTCTTCCGCTAGTATTTCCAGAATGTATCAAGAAGATTACCTTATTTTCTTATTTATGATAAAATTGTTAGAATTCTATTCAACACTGGAGCCACACATAGTTTTATTTTCCAGCAAACCGTAAAAGAGTTAAGTCTTGAACCCGAATTTGTAGATGAACCTCTTTGTGTGAAGAACTGGGTAGGAGGCCCTGCGAATCTTTGTTTATGTTGTAGAAAAGTTCTTATATCATATTCTCATCATCAGTTTCCTATCAGCCTTTTCATTCTCGACTTTAATGAATTTGAAATTTTACTCGGAATGAATTAGTTAACAAAATATGAAGCTAAATTAGATTGTATCCATACAACGATTTCGGTTAAAACCAAACTTGGAAATTTTGTCGTAATTTCTTATGACGATCCATGTCGGAAGAGAGATAAGCTAATGTATACTTTAGGGTATCCCGATCCAAGTTTGGAATCCATACCTATTGTTCGAGAATTTCCTGACGTATTTGAAGAAGTTAGGTCTTTACCTCCGCATAGAGAAATCGAGTTTAGAATCGATCTGGATCCCAATGCCCGTCCAGTTGTGCATGCAAGTCGTAGGATGGCAGTAAGGGAAAGAGTAAATCTAGTTAAGCAAACCCAAGATTTACTGGAGAAAGGATTTATATGACCTAGTCGTTCCAGTTGGGGTTCAGTTGTGGCATTTGTAGCCGTGTCCGATGGATCTTTGTGATTGTGCATAGATTATCGTGATCTTAATAAGTTAACCCTTAAGAATAAATTTCCTTTTCCCCGAATCGATGACTTGTTCGATCAATTGCATGGTACCCGATTCTTTTCCAAGATGGACCTAGCCCAAAGATTCCATCAACTGAGAATTGCGGAAGATTGTATTCATTTAGCTGTTTTTAGGTGTCACGACACATTCAACGAACGGTCAGTTATGCCCTTCAGACAAACCAATGCCCCTGCATATTTCATAGACCTGATGACCTAAGTATTTCGTGAAGTGTCGAGTAAGTACGTTCTTGTATTTATTGATGATATTCTGATTTATTCCAAAATTGAAGAAGAGCATGCCGAACACTTAAAAATTATTCTGAAAATATTGAGGAGGAATATTCTTTTTGCCAAGTTTTCTAAATGTCATTTTTGGGTAAAAGAAGTTAGATTTTTGGGACGTATTGTAACAGAAGAAGAAATTTTGCAGACCCTGCTAAGGTTTCCGCTATCCTATATTGGAAGCATCCCACAACTCCAAAGAAGGTCAAAAGTTTTCCGAGATTAGCCGGATACTGCCGAATTTTTTTTCGGGTTTTCTCTAAGTTAGCCAGTCCGTTAACTATGCTGACTATGAAGAATGCCAAATTTATTTAGACTTCGAAGTGTGAGGAAACGTTCTAGGAATTGAAAAAATGGTTAACCACTACTCATGTTCTTGCCATTATTAATGGGAATAAAGATCTTTCTGTTTACACAGATGCATGTGGTGAAGGTGTGGGTGTGTTCTAATGCAAGGGAGTAGAGTGATTGCCTACGCGAATAGACAATTGCGACCACGTGAAAAGAACTACCCAACCTACGATCTTGAGCTTTTGGCTATTAAATTTTCTGGGTGAAAAATTTGAATTGTTCACCGACCATAAATATATGAAATACCTCTTTACCCGGATCGATTTGAATTTAAGGCAGCAACGTTGGTTGGAATTCCTAGCATCATATGACTTGGATATTCATTATACACCTGGTGAAGCCAACGTGGTAGCTGATGCTTTAAGTAGAAGACACGTTGTTCTTGCTTATCTTGTTGTCACCCCTACTCTTCTTGAGAAGGTTGCTAGTAAGCAGAAAGTAGACATGTTTCTCCGATAAATTTATGGAAGATAACTTCAACGCGAAGATTCCAACTTTGAAACAAATAATAGTTGAATTATAAGACTAAAAGGGAGGATTTGTGTTCCAGACATCCCAGATCTCAAACGAGAAATATTGAAAGAATGTCACAAATCCAAGTTCTGTATCCATCCACGGGTTAACAAAAGGGGAATTTCACTAAAAGGACAAACTTTGCAGTCCAATTAGTTTCTAGGGCACACATCCACAGAAATTAACTTCAAGGCCAGAGTCAGTAGAATAATTACTTTTAAGGACAAAGTCAGTAGTCCAATTACTTTCAAGGACATAATTTCATAGGTTTTTAGGCCTTAGGAACTAATTATTTTGCATTTTGTCCTTAAAAGTAATTATTTCAGTTGTGTGTCTTAGAAACTAATTGCACTTGCTAAAGAGACCCTTGTGACTAATTTCCACTTAACAAAAAGTATCGAGATGTTAAGAGGACCTTCTGGTGGAAAACAATGAAAAGGGATATATCCATTTATGTTAGTCGATGCACAACTTGTCAACAAATATGGAGTGATCAAACGAAGATGGAAGGTTTACTTCAACCACTGGAAGTGCCTAAATGGAAATGGGATCAAGTGTCTATGGATTTCATAGATGGTTTGCCATGAACTCGGAAGGGTAATGAAGTGATTTGGGTTGGGATCGTCTGACTAAGGCTGCCCACTTTATCCCAGTTAAATCCACCTGAACGGCAGCAGGTTTGGCAGAGTTACATGTGAAGGAAATTGTTCGACTCCATGGAATACCAAGTAGTATAGTGAGTGATCGCGATCCGATCTTCACTAGCAGACTTTGGGAGGCATTTCAAGCCGCACTAGGAACCAAGTTGAACTTTAGTACTGCTTAACATCCGTAGTCTGACGGGCAAACTGAGAGAATAAATCGAATCTTGGAAGATCTTTTGCGTAATTTTATTCTTGATTTGGAGGTTCATGGGAGGACCATTTGCATTTGGTTGAGTTTTCATATAATAATAGTTAATAGGCTAGTATTAGAATAGCTCCTTTTGAAGCATTGTATGGTTGTCTGTTTAGATCACCTACGTGTTGGATTTGAGTCGGGTGATAGGCTTGTTCTTGGTCCGGACATGATAAGGGAAGCTTCTAAGAAGGTTGATTTCATTCGTAAGAAATTGAAAACTACCCTGAGTCGTCAGAAAAGTTATGCCGACCATAGGAGAATAACTTTAGAGCTCTAGGTTGGAGATTCAGTTTTGTTAAAGGTTTCTCCAAGGCATGGAGTTTTGAGATTTGGAAAGGCGGGGAACCTGGCACCGAGATATATAGGTCCTTTTCCTATACTTTAGAGGATTGGTCCATTGGCTTATCGAGTGCAGTTACCTAATTGGTTAGTTGGCGTGCATAATGTGTTCCATGTTTCACACCTTCGAAAGTAAGTGCACGACCCAGATCATATCATTAAGGAGGTTGCTCAACAGGATTTGGAAATCACACCTAACTTGGCAATGAAAAGAGAACCATTGAAGACTATTGGTCGAGATGAAAAGCGGCTAAGGAATAAAGTGGTGAAATTGGTCAAAGTACAATAGAGTGGAGATCTGAATGATTGTACTTGGGAAACAGAGGAAAGCATACCTAAGTCCTGTCCCAAATGTAGAATGGATATTTCGACTTGATCTGGTAAGCCATTTATCTATCTTTTTATATATGTTCATATGTTCTTTGTTTGTCTCCCCGTCTATCAAATTTCAAGGACGAAATTTTATTAAGGGGGAAACCTGTAACAATCCTGTTTTTAAGCCAAATATAATTTAGTAATTAATATGATTTTTAGAATTAATTTTTGTATTAATTTGAATCTATCCAAAAGAAATAAAATTTGTGTTTGTATAAATATATAAGTAGATTATAAATATAATTAGAATTTAAATTTGAAATTCAAATATAAATATTTTTAAAATAAATTGGATTTAAAAAATATATATGTGTGCGTGTGTGATTTTTATTAGTGTATAATTTAGTTTTAAATCATTTTCTTTTAAATTGTATAAATGTAAATAAAGGTAAACGTATTTACGAAAATAAGAAAATATAATATAAAATCTTATTAAAAACATTAAGTCATGCAAATTACAAGTGTAAGTATTATAATATGAAATCTTACAAGTGTTAACTTAATTATAGCATGCCATTAACAAGTGTCAAATTTTTAATTTTCTTTTATTTTTAAAGATAATAATATTCAAGGCTATATATACTACCTCTCCTACTCTTTCTATTTTCTTTCATATTTTCAAAAAAAAATCTAAGAAAATTTAACTAGTAAAACAAATTCAAAGATCATCTCAAGCAAAGATTCAAACTCAACATAAAGTAAGCCAGGATCAAATTCAAATCAAACATTCCAGATCAGTAAGAAAACCATAATAAAAAAGCAAGAAACAACCCAGTTTTCAAATTCAAGATCAAAACTATTCCAGGCTCTCTATTCATTTAATACATGTGAGTAAACTACACTTTTAAAAAACATAAATCTGGTTTAAATCTTGATGCATATGGTAATCTTTGAAGTTAAGGATGTAAATTATGTTTACATGTCTGTGTATACATATAGGTTTTGTTTAGGCATGTCTGTACATATGTATATAGTCCTCTGTTCTAACGTTTACAGGCTAAAACAAAGTTGAAAATTCAAATTCTCCTTCCTCAATCTATTTTAGGATATGATCTCTAAATGAAAAATGTTAGAATTAACCAGATTTGATTTTTAGAAATAGTTTCATGTGAATATACTGAGTATTTATTTCAAAAACACGATATAACAGCAATGATCATTTATAAGTCAGAAAATTTAATGCCTAAATTTCTTGTTTAGACTATATAAATTGATTCATACTTGAAAATGGTGATTTTTGATAGTAGGTTAAATATTTTCAAGATCGTGGTTGTCGAGATATCGCGAGTTGAACGAAAATCGAACTTTGTTCGATTTCTTGGAGATCGGAGATAGAGAAGCATCGTGCTCATTGCTTAAGGAAGCTGGGTGTTTGGAGATTGTAGGAAAAATACTAGGTGGATTTTAGACCACCGTGGTGGCTGAACGTTGGCGATGTAGGGTTTAAACCCAAGTTTTGGTTGAGGTTGGAATTCGAATTACCGCATCGTCGTCAATGCATCGGGGTTGATCGGAGCGGGGGAATCGATGTGTGGGTCTTCGGTGCAACTCTGGTCGGAGTGGTGAGTGTTCAGGTGGCAGAAGGTGGCTATTCAAGGTGATCTTGGGTAATCAGGTTTGTTCCAGTAGAGTTCCATGTTGTTTGATTTCGATTTTGTGGTTGCTTCGAAGTTCTGGGTGGTCGCGATGCTCGTGTGGGTCGTCACCGACGTGTTGAAGGTTGGAGCTTTGGTCAGAGATGACCAGATTGCCTGTGCACGTGCACATGTGTCAATGGTTTTGGGAAGAAAGGTAGTTGCCCCAGGTTTTGTCTTGGGAAATTGTGGTGATATCTCAAGTTAGTACATGTGTTGTATGCGTGTGTTTAATATGTTATAACAAATTTTAATTTGAAAACCAAAACAAAGAAAAACAGAAAAAGGGAGTTTGCTCGGGTATAGCTCGGGATTGATCAAGGAATGACTCAGGTATGTGATGTTGCAGTTTTCAAACTTTAAAAAAAAAAACAAAATCAAGTTTAAAACATTTCTTAACTAATTCTGTTAAATAATTTTTTTTTATTTAAGTATGGATTAGTTAAAGGTTTGAAAGTAAATTATTTAAATTAATTAAGTTTGAATTTTTTATTTATGTGACCATTATTTTAATTATTCCTTTAAGTTATTTAAACAAATTTAATATTGTAATTAGGTAGATTAATTATAGAAGGTAAAATGTTTTAATTAACTTAAGGGTCTTATGCTAATTCATGTGTAAATGATAATTAATTTCAAAGGTTTATTAAACAAAACTTAAATGGAATTAAGTGATTAATAAAGATAAATGGTTTATCTTAAATTAATTGAGTTACTAATTAAAGGTATATTAATTAATTTAATTAATTAAGGGTAATTAATTTATGAAATTAATTTAAGGATAATTACTTAATGAAAAATTAATAAAGGATAATTAATTAATTAAAGGATAATTAATTAATGTAAATAATTAAAGGATAATTGATTAAAGGTTAATTAATTAATAATTAAAGGTTAAGTAATTTATAGTTAATGGTTAATTAATTAAGGTAATTAAGGGATAGTTAATTAATGTAAGTAATTAAGTTAATTAATTAAGATGGATCATGATTAATTAATTTCATTAATTAATTAAAGTAATTATAAATGGTAATTAATTAATTAATGTTTATTAAGCAGGATTTAAAAGTAATTAAATTTATTTATTTAATTTATTTGAAGATTAAATTAAATTAATTAGAAATTGAACAAATTAATTGATCTTGCTTAGGGATGACTGGATTATGTTGAATGCCTTGTGTTGTTTGATATCCCTGATATGTGATGTTCTGTGATATGATATGCATGGATTGAACTGTGATAATGTAAGTTATCTATCTGTGATTGATTTGCTGTGTGAATGTATACCTCTGAATTGAATTGAAATTGTTTACTTAAAGGATTTGGTCTTTAAGGCGGCATTTGAATTTCGATGAGACCGGGAATCAGATTCCAAATGGTTATCCAAAAACCAGATCGAATCTTAAAGGTGGATCTTTTGTTTAAAAGATTAAAATGTAAATTTGTATCCACATGTTTTAAAATAAGCGCTTATTATTTGGATAAGCCAGGGGAGGACACTAAGTCATAAAAGCCCATTACGGATAATGTTACGACGAAATGGAATTGCATTCGAAGAAGGTGGTTGAAGACGCATATTTTCGAAAACAAAAGGATTTCCTGTTGATTGTCTCTGCATCGAGTTGCTTCGGTATAGAGATTACCCTATGTGATGGGGAGTGCGGACGTGACTAGGGGATATCCGGATATGCAAGGACTTTTTCCTTAATTAGACGAAGAGCCTTCGGTTCCATTCAGTCCCAGGATGGACTTGTGTGGATGTATGTCTGACATTACACTTTGAGTTGTAAAAATGATTTCTATCAAATACATTTCTGTTTGATGACGGAGAATTTATTCTCTTTGCTTAACACCTTTCTCTGAGACGTACGAGCGCAGAGGTTATGTAGTTGATGGTTATTTGTAATATATTCCCGATTTGGTAATGTGGCATGCTAAGTGCTGATTATTGGTTGATCGAAGCATGGCTTTTGTGAGAATCGTAGCTTTGTGGGACAGGACTTCATCGAACCTCACACCCCAAAAATTTTCGAAACAGGAAAGGATGCAGCAAGGTTATGGGGGTCGTGCCCCTCGGTGTATGTGCATTTCCTTATTGATAAAAAGTGGTATTCTGGTATGGAGCCCAGATATTTTTCTTATGTGGCTGTTGGTGACAGAGGTACCTCGATAAAGGTCGGTTACGACTGGGGGATGGCATACTTATGACAGTTAGTTACCTAGTTACAGAGGTAACGGCCTTGTGTTGGCAGAGATCCGGTTAGGTTCTGGAGGCGTCCCTCCAGAGGCGTACCCTTTGGGATAAAGGAAGCTCCTTAGCCTTGGCCATTTGTTGGTAATCCAATCACTTAATATGAGTCCTTTACTATTTTAGTTGTAGAACCTGTCATCTAACATGGTATCTATAGTAGGCATACTATAATGGTACGTATGCTGACTACGATTTATATTATACTTTTGAAATGTTTTCCACACTATGCACTAATAATAATATCAATAGGATTTTCGCGTATCAAGCATGTTTGACTACTATAAGGAGAAACCTCCCCCAAAGTGTGCGATTGCATTGTATGTGCTAGGAGACCTTATGGTAGTTTCATTTTCCAAAAGCATGAACGAATTTCTTTTTATTTCTTTTTTACAAACAACTGTTTTATGTTTGCTCACACCATTCCCATGACTGACTCGGAGTTTATTGTTCCCTTTTTAAACTCTGGGTGCCCATAATTTTCCACATGGGCATCCTAGAATGAGGTTATTAGTAGGATTTGGAGAGTGGATGTTGAAGTCTTTGGTTTGGAAGCTTTTGGTTTTTGAGATTTTGGTTTTTGAGCTTTTGGTTTGGAGCTTTGGAGCTTTAGCATGAAGATGTAGTATGTTGATCTCTTTTGGAAGACAACGTTGATGTTCCGTTGATGTAATCTGTTCCGTTGTTGTGTTATTTCCGCTATTGTGTTGTATATTTTGGCTCTGATATTTTTGTTCACCTGTTGTATCAATGTCGTAATCCATGTTTTGTATCAATGAAATCATTTTGTTCCTGCTGTGTTGTTATTATCTAATGTGTTATAGCTCCAGTGATACAGACTCCAACGTTTGAATCTCCAGCATTTGAATATGGGTGACGTATTGGATGTTGATTTTCGAAGGTTGAAAGTCCTAGTCGTCAAATTTTCCATCACTTAGGCTACCAGCAGTTGTGTACACTTTGATTGATGCGAGATATCCTTACGATAAATATGTTCATGGCACGAGGTTAGTTCTAAATTATATAGGAGAAATCTTCCCATGTAACCTGGCTACCGGTTCCTATGAATAGAGGACTAGTGTGAAACGTCATTATAGGTATGTGCCGTAAGATGAAAGTCCGGACTTTTGGGTTTGAGGTATTAAATGATTGGACCTGCCTTTTTCCTCAAACGAAGTATTAAATGGCTAAGGGGTTACGTTAGGTGGTGTCTCCACTAGTGCTCACTTTTGGAAATAGGTCTTAAATGATGGGATCTACCTATTTTCCACTTTGAAGTATTAAGTGGCCTATGAGGTTCCATATGATGTTAGCTAAATAGTACCATTGAGGAGCACACTTTTGGAAATTGGCTTTAAATGATGTGGTCTGCCTACTTTTCGTTGGGAAGTATTATGCAGCTTGGGTACCGTCTCTCACATTATTAGCTATTTATGACATATGATTGGGTATGGGATCTCCTTCTGGAATAGAAGGTATTAAGTGGTTGGACCCGCCTCCTTTACTTAAAAAGAAGTATTAATAGATTTTAATGGTTTTATGTTCGTAGACATATTCTTATTTTGAAATATACCGCACAAGTAAAGGTAAGACTCGAGATTTTTATTCGCCAAACACTTCTTGTTCTAACTCCCTTCTTATTATAATACAGGTAATGGGCAAAGAGATGGTGGTGTGGATGCTTAGAGATGGTGAAGCTTATCTTGTGGCAGTATTTGTTATTATTACTTGCTTTTATGTGTACCCATGTATTTAGACAATTGTTGTAATGGATATTATGATGCGGTTTTCATGGAATTTTGTATTATTACATTTTTCTGGTTTAGAAATAAATTAGTACATTATGCTATTAATTTTTTTCCTATCTGCTATAAAGTTATGAAAGTTTAGTTATGGCTTTAGACTGTTATTTTATATTTACCGCCAAGATCTTTCCTTAGAATGGATCTAAGTTTCGACGGGCCTTTGCTTGGTCAAAATTTAGGCCTGTTCCGTGGTGGGTTGTCACTAATTTCTTTTGTAAAGAATGTTGTATATTATATATTACCCATCATGATATGATATTTTATTCTGTCTTTCTTTCTTTTTCCTCTAACAATCTGTCGTTCTAGCACTTGGACGGCACATGAATAGCGTGGATTTATTAGTGTCGACTTTTAAGGGTAAAAAAGGCCGATCATTACAAATGAATTGATACAGTGAACTTCGTATCGATTCTATATGATTTTGAAGAGAATTTGGTATAGTTTTAGTGGAGTTTTAAAAGGAGTAAGAGGAGGGATGAAAATAAGTTAATAACTGCTAAAATATTTGTTTGAACTCCTGTTTATATAGTGTATAAACAGATGTGTTCTTTTGCAAAGAATTGCGATGAATAGAGACTTCTTTTCAAAATTTGAAAAACCACTTGCTGGCATGTATGTCAATATATCATCTAGGCATAGATTCAACATATGCTTGTAAAAACTGAAAAGTCATTTCTTTTAAAATGTTTCGAAAACCCTATACTTTGTAAAATAATATAATACTTTCTAAATCATTTTATACATAGTTTATACACATTTTGATCTTTGAAAATTTCTATAAAATATTTTTAAATATATTTTGAATATATATTTTGTTTAAAATATAAAAGATAGAAAAATAAGAAATAGAGATAAAAGATTGCTATCAAAGACTTTAACTATATACTGTGACTCTATACACCATGTTATAGACTTAGATCTTCATATCTTGGTTTTTGTACCAATGAGTTTTAATGCCCATTTCTTGAGTCTTTTATACCGTACAGTCTTCGATTCAACACCTGCATAACATACTGCACTATATACTATATAACTTAGCAAAATATTGGTATCAATACTTTATATGAATGTAAATTGTTGTTATCAAGGTTTTTATCGTCAAAATCAACAACTGAGGTATTAACAAAATGTAGTATACTCCTTTGACCATATGATTTAATTAACTTGTAATTTTTATAAATTAAATAATACTTATGAAATAGTAGTTAAAAAAATTTATTTTGATTTTTTAAACAATATTAATAAATATGTTTATAACTGTTGTAAATATACTAATCGATATATGATATCGATTCACGTTCGAATTGGATTTAAATGCGATAAATATTGATCACGCTAAAAATGGATTTGAAGCCCACATGTGGCAAGGAGATTTCGGCCATGATAGATCAGATGTGGGGTGGTTATATGATAGCTATAGGCTTGGGTTTAGATGATTTTTATATTTTAAATGATAGATAATGAGTAAGTGAAAAATGGGATCTTATCCTACTTTACCTCTCCAACCTCTCCTCTATAAATGGATCATTGCCCTCATATTTTAACCAGTTTTTGTTGCCTCTATCTACCGAAGTGCTGGTTGAAATTCTTTCCTCTCAACTCATCCGTTTCCAAGCTCAACTCAAATAAATTAAAAGCTATTTGATAGTCGGTGGTCAACAATTTGAAGCTACCAACTTTAGGATTATAATAGGATTCAAAGGAGTTCGTATCTTCGTTTCTACATGTTTTCAATAGGCTTTGGTAAAGATATGTTTTTGATCTATAATCATAAGTTAATGTTTTATATATTATATACCATGGTGGTTAGATCAATAGATGGCCAATGTGGTCTATCGCTATACCATCGCATTATAATGGTTGTTTATTTATGTGTTTATGTTTACTTTTTTTAACATATTGATATATTCAATAATGCTCATGACATAATTCGAATAATATTTCAATTTAATATTAAAATAATATTACTTAAATCATAAGTGTTTTATAAATCTAAATATAAAATTATATCTTCCAAATTATATTTTAAAATTTAAATAAGTTAGTTTTATATCTGCACGGCATTCGACAATATATAATTTTTTCCATATATATATATATATATATATTATTTAAATACAATTTAAATCAAATAAATTTTATGAATCTAAAACATCAACATAAAATATGTTTTAAATTTTATAAAATTAATTCTATGCCTATAAACTTTCGGTAGTAAAATGTAAAAAATGATATATAAATATATATTATTTAGTTAAATATTACTTAAATTAAATAAATTTTATAAATCAAAACATCAATATATATATATATATATATATATCATACAAAATGTGTTTTCAATGTTGGAAAATATATTCTAATATTAATAAGATCTCAGAAAAAGTTAAATTTTCTTGTATATTATAAATAAATAATAAATAATAAATAAATATATATGAAAATTGATAATTAAATACAATAATTGATTTTAAATTAGTATATATATATATTTAAATAAATTTAAAATGTTGAAATATTATATAAAATTTCTATAAATTTTTTAATATATAATATTATGCATATATATAATTATATTTTAATTCTACAATTTCAAACAAGAATTAAATAAGTATATATAAAAAGGGGCATTTTAATAGAAAGACAAACTTTGCAGTCCAATTAGTTTCTAGCACACCATCCACCGAAATTAATTTCAAGGCCAAAGTCAACAGAAAAATTAATTTTAAGGACAAATTCAAGCAGTCCAATTACTTTCAAGGACATAATTTCATAGGTTTTTAGACCTTAGAAACTAATTATTTTGCATTTTGTCCTTAAAAGTAATTATTTCAGTTGTGTGTCCTAGAAACTAATTGCACTTGCTAAAGAGGCCCTTGTGGCAAATTTCCACATATAAAAATATATATGTTAACAATTACATTTTGTTTTTGGATTTTATTACAAAAGAAATAAATAAATTTAATTTTATTTAGAATAATTTTTCATTTATTACATTCATATGCACAAACATATATATAACTATATATATATATATATATATATATATGGAAATTAGCCACAAGGGCCACTTTAGCAAGTGCAATTAGTTTCTAAGACGCACAACTGAGATAACTACTTTTAAGGACGAAATGCAAAATAATTAGTTCTAAGGCCTAAAAGCCTATGAAGTTACGCCCTTGAAAGTAATTGGACTGCTAAGTTTGTCCTTAAAAGTAATTATTCTACCGACTTTGGTCTTGAAATTAATTTCTGTGGATGTGTGTCTTAGAAACTAATTGGACAGCAAAGTTAGCCCTTCTAATGAAATGCCCCGATATATGGAAATATTATAAATTACATATACATACACATTTATATGTATATATAGATTATTGAAAAATAAATAAATATATATCTATAAAATATTGCATGACAACCCAAATTTTCAACCCTCGAAAATCAACACTAATATACCCTTGGCATTCACGTGCCGAAATTCAAGCGCTAGAAAAATCGATTGTCACGGGAAAGAAAGAAGAGAGAAGAAGCGAAAAGAACAAGAAGAGAGAAGGAAACTAAAACAAACACAAAATCGCATAATCGTAGCGGAACAACATATAATATAATATCAATGAACTTTACAAAAGAGAAATTGTAGTCTTTAATATACATACATCCATCAGAGTACAATAATCCAATCATAATCATCAGCCTGGACAATTATAATAATTTTTCCTCACAAATGTTGATACTTTGAACAACAATGCAGTGGAAAATAAACATATACGTGGAATACTAATGACGACTTCCAAATCGTCTTTTGAAGCTCCAAAGCATACATACCTAAATCGGTAAATATGCTGTGTCTAACTCGAGCATTGAAAGGGAAGAATGCCCAGATTAGTCTGGTAAACCAACGTGAGAAAACACATCTCAAATTTATTTGAAAATTATGAAACTTGTCTTTATAAAAAAAAAGGTATCTCGTAAGACTATGCCGCATATAAACATGGATGGATTTTTACGTTATGATAACCAAAACATTTTATACGAAATCCTATGATGTGATACTAGTGTCTAGTATGCAAATAATAATTAGTCATAGCTGAAATTGTTACCATTATTAAATTCTAGATTATGTCAGGCTCTAAAAACAAAATGGTAGGCACGTAGTGGAGAATGGATTCCATACAATGGTAGCTAACGTACCATCTTCCATACCGACCTATTTGAGACGTCTCATAGCATACACCACATACTTGACATATAAAGGGTTATCTAGAAAGGTGATGAACATGCCCTAATGGTTGCAAACCACATAGCCTCTTTGCGTACCCTGATTAAGCCATTACCGGGTAATGAGGCTTAAGGCAACGTTTACCTTTCACATATCAAATTTCACTTTGAATGCCACATTGCCATTCCATCGACCAATATTGACTTTCACAAATATACAACCTTTGAGCTCATACGTCTCAGAGGAGGGTGTTAAACTTAATGAAGTTGCCTTCTCCGCCACCAAACAGATGTATGTTGGTAAAAGTCAACGTTGTGATCTCAAAAATGCAATGTCAAACATCCATTCATACAAGTTTTCCGGAAACATGATAAACTGAAGGAACTCTCCTACCACATCCTAACCCTAAGACTTAGTTGGGAGAAGTCCTTATACATCGTAGATTTTCATAATGAAGCATTACCGCCACCATACAACATGATCTGGTAAATTTAACCCCAAGGGACTAGTGGCAAGTAGCCTTGCATCATGATGATCTCCATCTTCAAAATAATAATCATAAACCTGCGCTTTCGAATGCATATATTACCCCAAAATGGTTCTTGGATAAATCTGACCCCGGTATCTCAGAACTAACAACGATAAAGAGGCTCCTTAACCTCATACGGAAACCAAGTCTCATAGACTTATCACATTTCCAACTCTCAACTTGTTATCCTTTGGCAAGAAGGAAGCCCTATAGATTGGAGTACCATAGACACTCCACACTGCATGAATCAACATTGTTAATCCAAATGAGAATCAGGCCTGCTCAGTAGGCTTCTTGCTGTGCACGACTAATCAGTCAAGAAACCAAAAATGACCAATTTTGATAGTCGGTTATTTAACTATCAAAGCAACAAACAATATCTAGCATATAAACGATCACTAGGCATATTTAATTAATCTTTTTATTAAATGTTGAAATCTATGATTTCGATACATATCACATTTTAAAACATTATTCAAAACCATTTAAATTTCATTTGGAATTATTACTTTCCAAAACATTACTTTAAAAAGATAAATTACTATTTAAAGCCATTAACTTCGTTGATAAACATTACTTTCAGAACTTTCCTTAAAAGATTATTTAACACTTAAAAACTTGAATATATTTCCTTTACATAAAAATCCATATTTAAATCTCAACATAATTCATTTCCATATTTATAAAACTATGTTTACAAATCTCCTTTCTATTTTATATGACTTCTATTGCATCAAATCACTTTATTGTAAGTTCTATTTATAAATCATTCTTTTATAAAAACTTATTTTACTATCAAAATCCATTTATAAATCCATTTCTTTATAAATCTAATCTATTTATAAAATCCAATTATAAGTCCAGTTGCCAAATAAATTTCAAATCCATTTAGAAAACATTTATAAATTTCGATTATACATTTATTTTATTTATAAAATATCACTTTTATGAATCATTCATATAAACCATTCAGAAATCTTTATTCAAAGTTTTTCATAAAGCCATGCATTTATAGCATTAAAAAAAATCATATTTTTATTCATTTAAAAATAAACTCATTTCCTTTCAATAATTTAATAATTATTAAAGAATATACACTTCCAAAGTCACTTTGAAAATCATTTCAATTCAAAATCATTATTTTATAGTATTTCAAAATACTAAAAATATAGCCCAGCACTACCATAGTACTAAATAATCAAAATAAATCCATGTCATCAAATATGATATCTAACACATCATATATCGAAATATATGAAAAGTAAAATCTACAGTGTGAGGAATCTTGTTAGATCCCTCTAACCCGTCCCCCTACATCACAGGTGGTATATAATCATAAAATATAAATCAACTACTTCAAGGAGAGATTCGTATACAAATGGTCATCGTCTTTTACACGGGAACGTATTAGGGTCTCATCCGCTCCAATAGGAGAGAATATATCCAAACCAACTAATATATATATATCATCCAAATAAGTAACAATCAGCAAAAATAAATTATTTCCACCTATATAAAAATATATGTAGGCTAGAGAGGTGAGTTAACTCAAAAAATTCCAGAAATCACCTAAGCTCTTAAGTTTGCATCAAAATTAAATGGTCGTTCAATTTAATCTAAAATTCCTACTAGTTCCGAATCCATCTAATCAAACTCCATAACGTAGTACTCGTCGATATGAAAGCAATGAAACTTGTCGCGCTTGAAACCGACCTCGTATGAATGAGTTACGAAATAATTAACATTCGAGATAATTAAATTAAACAATTAACTTAATTAAATTAATGTTTAAATTTTAACCTATCTTCCTCTTTCCCACCTCATGCACGCTTCCTTTCCTAGGCCACGATGTTATTTCCTCTTTTAAATCTCGATTGCCACCATCGTGCCCTGCCTCCTGCTGCCCATCGCCTTGCCGAGCCAACAGCCAACGCACATGCGTCATGCGAAATCGCATTGAAAACCCGATAACAACTGCTTCGAACGCAGCCTTCCCTTAGCAACCACGTAACGAACAATGATGATTTGACCATTGGACAGCCTCGTATAGTCGTGCTCTAAACTTTTATCGTTGAAATCGAAGGCCAATTTGGCCTCTAGAGGCTCCGATGAACTATGGAAATTGGATGGTTATGTTCTAATGGCGATTGATAAAATTAGATTTAGGGTTCGCAAAATGAAAGGAACGGATGGGCTTTTATAGAAAAAATTTCATGCCACTATTCATGCATGAAAATTTTGAACTCCAAACAAAGCGTACCACTTGGCGTTCTAAAGGTTATACCCCTATTCCGAACACAATGAAATATATATCAGAAGCCAATTCCATAATATACAGAAGGTAGCTTTTTAAAATCAAACTAAATAAATTATATTCCTTTAATTAAATTCTACCCGTTACGAACTTGCACGATCAAATGATCGATCTGATTGTCATGAAATCTGACAGCATATAATAATTCACTATTATGGATCTGATGAAACTGGTTTCGTCGAAAATCGGGATAGCGCCCCAAAAGAATATTTTTACACGTTAGTTAAAACGAGTAATTTCAAAATCTATGAAATCACATTTAATTCCAATTTGAAAGTATACTGTAATTCCCGGCCCCTGTACCCATGCCAACCAAGAGCAATACTAAGTATTATGTGAGAAAGCACGGAGAATGGGACTCGATATGGCTAAATGTTATACTCATTCCCTTGAACTAACACTGGCACGAGAAATTTTATGACTTTTTTTTCTACTTACCATTCGTGCGCAATGTTGGTACAAAGCAATGGTACAAGATAAATTTTTTATAGGTTACATAGTACAGAATATAATAGAATGCACAGTTCGGCACAAAAACAACATAATGCATAATACATATCATAATAGTAATGTCCACAATACATTGTCCATAGTACATATCACTTCCAAAATACATAATAACATACATACCATAAAACATATATTAACTATTGCTAAGTCCAAGTTGTAAAGTCCAAAACGCCAAAACATGGAAAATGATATAAATGCTGCTACAGTCAACACAACGTAACCTGCAACCACAATCCTCTGACTGACCCGAGGATTATAAAACAAATCACATGGGCCAGACTATTTCTAATGTGAGTGAAGTAAGATTTATGAACAATAATTGTCTCAATCAAAGAAAGCGCCGCATGTATAAACCAACATGAGGTATATATGTGTGTATAAACCAACATACAAATTTGGTTCCATAAACAATTCATTTAATCAAACAATGGTTTTAGGCCAAACATATCGTATGTAATCCAATACGACATCAATGCCAATTATCATATGTAACACAATGTGTTTGCGTCAAAATTGACCACAAACACCCAATATCGTGAAAGCACCCATTTATGAACACAAATCAACAACAATCAATATAGAACTCAGATCTAAACAATAACAACCACAGTAATTCACAAATAACAATCATAAACACAGGATTTATAGTGGTTCGACAATCTTGCCTACGTCCACTCCGAAGCTTATGTCTTTATTGATTTACTTGATGATTACAACAGATTACAACTGATGATATCTCTCAAATCTGATTACAACCGCGATAATGAAGTATGGAATTTGATTCGGCAGAGTCTGGATGTTCAATGGCGGAATATCCCCTTTTCTGAAGGCTTCAGGGTGCTTTTTATCGGCGTTGGAGGCCCAAATCTCGCTCAAACTTCGGGAGACTTTTTCTGGCACGTGAGTGGGCCCACGCGACCGATCCCGCCAAGTTTCGACTCGATCTGAGATTGATTCGAAGTGATTTCTAATCCATCAAAAAATGATCCAATCGAGCTGAAATTTGGCAGGAACAATCTTTACCTTGTATGGAATCTACTGTTAAAATTTCATTGCATTTGGATCAGTGATTTAGGAGATATGATCGATTCAAGTTGTGATTTTTCGTTAGGGCTGTTGCGTTCGACTCGATCAGTTCGAATTCGTATATTCGAATCGGTGGACGCACGTGGTACTGAAGTGACGTGGTGCGTACTCCTCGTATCGACCATGTTTTATCTCCGAGTTGACCACTTCGCACCCATGGATTTCGCCTCGTTCGTATCGTGTGCCACGACCCAGTTCGCATCAATGGATTCGAACTCGATCGATTCGAAGCATGTGTAAACCAACGGATTCGAACAAGACAATTAGTGATGGATTCAAACCCATGGATTCGAAGTGAGCATCTCCCCAACTTTTCGATGGGTTCGAACGACACTCCTTGGCTAACTTGCATCGACCATATCTCGTTCATACAACCTCCGATTAACCTGAAATTTGGAATGCTGGCTCCCATGACTTTGCTTGTCGTGTCCTATCAGTTGTAGCCTGATCCGGGCTCGAACAAAATTCATCGATATCCATAGCGAAGTGAAGTACAACCAATCTCTGAAACGAACTGTCTTTTGTTTTTGATCGATCTTTTGGTATCACGGCTTTGCCAAAAAGCGGGATAACATTTGCCCCCCAAAATATGCCTTGCAGTAGGAAGGCGTGTTTTGTAATGCCATGAGCTAGATGTTCATATCCTGTTGATGTCCTGCAAAGGAATTTATAGTTTTATGCGACCTCAAATAACGACCGTTCGGGATCGAGATATTTGAGATGAAGTGCGACCGTTCATGGTCAAGCGCCTAACTTCAAATGATGATCGTTCGGGACCGAGCCATTTGAGGTGAAGTGCGACCGTGCGCGGTCAAGTGGCGGACCTCAAATGACGACTGTTCGTGATCGAGCCATTTGAGGTGAGGTGAGTTGTGCCGTTCGGGGCGAGTTGTGATCGTTCGCGATCGTGTGCCGTTCGAGGCGCTTTTGTGACCGTTCGAGGTCGGGTGCCGTTTGTGGCAAATTATGACCGTTCGAGGTCGGGTGCCGCTCGTGGCGAATTGTGACCATTCGAGGTCGGGTGCCGTTCGTGGCGAATTGTGACCGTTCGCAGTCGGGTGTCGTTCGAGGCGAGAAAGTGCGCCCGGGAGGGCTTGGTATTGTTGATACCAGGTTCACGTTCGAGTGGGTCCCTGGATCATTTGTCAGGGCGGTTTATCGCCAACTCAGAGCATGCCTAAGGACCGTTCGCGACCCCGTACATGTGTAAGTAGCTTAGCCATTTCAGAATTATAAGAATCAAATATCTATTCAACAGATGAGTTTTAAAATAGAAATAACCAAACAAACAAAGTCCAAATGTCCAAATCAAAACGAAACAAAAGCAAAGCAAGGATGTCAAAGTGTAAGTTCCCACTACCAACGGTCAATGATCATTCAGAGCATGCACGGAGAACGTTCGCGATCTCGTACATGTGTAAATGATTTAATTGTGTTAGTGGAAGCTTACGACTTGTTCATCGTTATTTTAATTAATTGATAACCAAACGATGCCCTGGTTCAGGGTCGCCACTAGCTGATGTAGACGGTGGTCGCTCTGGTTCCACCACTGGAGTTCGTCTCCTCACATATTGAAGGAGCATACCGTTCCTGATATGTCCTTCTACCTCGTCCTTTAGGTGCCTACAATCATTAGTGTTATGACCGTTTAATTCATGAAATACACAAAACTTATCTGATCTTCTTTCGTCGGAAGTTGGATCCCTTAGCATTGGTCTACTATACGGAACCTGCTCCTTGGTATCCTGATAAAATCGTTCCAAACTCTCATTCAGTTCGGTGTAAGTGGTGAATCGCGGCTCCCTCCATTGCCACTTTGACCTGTCCCCATCATTCTCAGTCTTTCTTTTACTTTTATCCTTGCCTGAGTCCTTTTCGAGAGGCTTTTTGTCATTAAGTGCATAAACTTCTATTCCCTCTCCTTCTTTTCCTTCTGCATTCGCATCCTCCAATCGTAAAAACTTTTCTGCCTCATGATAGAACTCTCCTAGATCCACGGGTGGATCCTTAGTTAATGAATTTTTGAACTCTGTTTCGTCAGCTATTACGGATACAGCCGCCATCATAACCATGGATGGATCTGGTCGATCCACTGAAGCTGCTGCCGCATTGGATCGCGTTAGAAAACTCCTCAAAGTCTCTCCAGCCTTCTGTTTTAAAGTTGCCAACGTCGTCACATTCTTGGGTCTTGTGATGTGGACCCTGAATTGCCTCATAAATCTCTCAATTAAATCACTCCACGTTCCGATGGATCCATTCTCCAATTGTCTAAACGACAATGCTGCAATATCCGCCAAGTACAATGGAAAGCACCGTGCCATAACCTCCTCTGATGCCCCCAGCACTTCCATATGCCTTATATACTTCGTTAGATGAACCGTGGGGTCCGTTCTCCCATCATACATGTCCAGCGATGATAACTTGAAATCCGGTGGGTTCCTAGCTGTCTAGTTATTGGTTTAAAAGGACTCCTATTAACATCCTCCAAATTTTTGTTTACCAAACCGCCTCTCATAGCTCTTCTAACCATCTCCGCCAACCTGTCATTGTCTCCGAGATGCAATCTTTGTTCATTACTTTCGACTTGCTCCCCGAGTCCACGAGGGAATTCCAGGATCTGCCCCCTTGACTGAGCGTTCACTCCTCTGCTGCTCCCAGGTTGTGCAGAAGCTCCTCTTTCTCTCTCCGAGATTGGACCAACGTTCTCCATAGGTGTGCCCCCTAGTTCAGGTGCCACGCCGGATGGTCCTGCTCCATTTTGGACTCCATGCGCTACTCTATCTGTGCCCCAAGCTGTCCTATCTGTTGAAATAAACTCTGGATTAACTCCTCTTGTTTCTTCACCATTGTCTCCATCTCGTCCCTAGTGATGAAGATCGACGGTTGATTCGCTCCTAGAGAAGCCTCTTGACTTCCTTGGTGTTCACTTCTCTCTGGCCTTTGTTTCTTACTTGTTTGTCTCGTCATGATTTCTCAAATCTGAACTTCCAAACTCTCTGAATCAACTTCTAATTGATAGATCTGCCGAGTTCAATTCTCAGTGAAAGCACCAAAATGTTTGCGTCAAAATTGACCACAAACACCCAATATCGTGAAAGCACCCGTTTATGAACACAAATCAGCAACAATCAATATAGAACTCAGATCTAAACAATAACAACCACAGTAATTCACAAATAACAATCATAAACACAGGATTTATAGTGATTCAGCAATCTTGCCTACGTCCACTCTGAAGCTTATGTCTTTATTGATTTACTTGATGATTTCAATCGATTACAACAGATTACAACTGATGATAGCTCTCAAATCTGATTACAACCGCGATAATGAAGTATAGAATTTGATTCGACAGAGTCAGGATGTTCAATGGCGGAAGATCCCCTTTTCTGAAGGCTTCAGGGTGCTATTTATAGGCGTTGGAGGCCCAAATCTTGCTCAAACTTCGGGAGACTTTTTCTGATACGTGAGTGGGCCCACGCGACTGATCCCGCCAAGTTTCGACTCGATCTGAGATCGATTCGAAGTGATTTCGAATCCATCAAAAAATGATCCAATCGAGCTGAAATTTGGCAGGAACAGTCTTTACTTTGTATGGAATCCACAGTGAAAATTTCATTGCATTTGGATCAGTGGTTTAGGAGATATGATCGATTCAAGTTGTGGTTTTTCGTGAGGGCTGTTGCGTTCGACTCGATCACTTCGAATTCGTACATTCGAATCAATGGACGCACGTGGTACTGAAGTGACGTGGCGCGCACACCTCGTATCGACCCTGTTTTATCTCCGAGTTGTCCGCTTCGCACCCATGGATTTCGCCTCGTTCGTATCGTGTGCCACGACCCAGTTCGCATCAATGGATTCGAACTCGATCGATTCGAAGCATGTGTAAACCAACGGATTCGAACAAGACAATTAGTGATGGATTCCAACCCATGGATTCGAAGTGAGCATCTCCCCAACTTTTCGATGGGTTCGAACGACACTCCTTGGCTAACTTGCATCGACCATATCTCGTTCATACGACCTCCGATTAACTGGAAATTTGGAATGCTGGCTCCCATGATTTTGCTTGTCGTGTCCTATCAGTTGTAGCCTGATCCGGGCTCGAACAAAATTCATCGATATCCATAGCGAAGTGAAGTACAACCAATCACTGAGACGAACTGTCTTTTGTTTTTGATCGATCTTTTGGTATCACGGCTTTGCCAAAAAGCGGGATAACATTTGCCCCCCAAAATATGCCTTGTGGTAGGAAGGCGTGTTTTGTAATGCCATGAGCTGGATGTTCATATCCTGTTGATGTCCTGCAAAGGAATTTATAGTTTTATGCGACCTCAAATAACGACCGTTCGGGATCGAGATATTTGAGATGAAGTGCGACTGTTCATGGTCAAGCGCCTAACTTCAAATGATGATCGTTTGGGACCGAGCCATTTGAGGTGAAGTGCGACCATGCGCGGTCAAGTGGCGGACCTCAAATGACGACTGTTCGCGATCGAGCCATTTGAGGTGAGGTGAGTTGTGCCGTTCGGGGCGAGTTGTGATCGTTCGCGATCGTGTGCCGTTCGAGGCGATTTTGTGACCGTTCGAGGTCGGGTGCCGTTCGTTGCGAATTATGACCGTTCGAGGTCAGGTGCCGTTCGTGGCGAATTGTGACCATTCGAGGTCGGGTGCCGTTCGTGGAGAATTGTGACCGTTCGCGGTCGGGTGCCGTTCGAGGCGAGAAAGTGCGCCCGGGAGGGCTTAGTATTCTTGATACCAGGTTCACGTTCGAGTGGGTCCCTGGATCATTTGTCAGGGCGGTTTATCGCCATCTCAAAGCAAGCCTAAGGACCGTTCGCGACCCCGTACATGTGTAAGTAGCTTAGCCATTTCAAAATTATCAGAATCAAATATCTATTCAACGGATGAGTTTTAAAATAGAAATGTCAAACAAACAAAGTCCAAATGTCCAAATCAAAACGAAACAAAAGAAAATCAAGGATGTCAAAGTGTAAGTTCCCACTACTAAATGGTCAATGATCATTCAGAGCATGCCTGGAGAACGTTCGCGATCTCGTACATGTGTAAATGATTTAATTGTGTTAGTGGAAGCTTACGACTTGTTCATCGTTATTTTAATTAATTGATAACCAAACGATGTCCTGGTTCAGGGTCGCCTCTAGCTGATGTAGACGGTGGTCGCTCTGGTTCCACCACTGGAGTTCGTCTCCTCACATATTGAAGGAGCATAACGTTCCCGATATGTCCTTCTACCTCGTCCTTTAGGTGCCTACAATCACTAGTGTTATGATCATTTAATTCATGAAATACACAAAACTTATCTCATCTTCTTTCGTCGGAAGTTGGATCCCTTCGCATTGGTCTACGATACGGAACCTTCTCCTTGGTATCCTGATAAATTCGTTCCAGACTCTCATTCAATTCGGTGTAAGTGGTGAATCGCGGCTCCCTCCGTTGCTCCTTTGACCTATCCCCGTCATTCTCAGTCTTTCTTTTACTTTTATCCTTGCCTGAGTCCTTTTCGAGAGGCTTTTTGTCATTAAGTGCATAAACTTCTATTCCCTCTCCTTCTTCTCTTTCTACATTCGCATCCTCCAATCGTAAAAACTTTTCTGCCTCATGATAGAACTCTCCTAGATCCACGGGTGGATCCTTAGTTAATGAATTTTTGAACTCTGTTCCGTCAGTTATTCCGGATACAGCCGCCATCATAACCATGGATGGATCTGGTCGATCCACTGAAGCTGCTGCCGCATTGAATCGTGTCAGAAAACTCCTCAAAGTCTCTCCATTCTTCTGTTTTAAAGTTGCCAACGTCATCACATTCTTGGGACTTGTGATGTGGACCCTGAATTGCCTCATAAATCTCTCAATTAATTCACTCCACATTCCGATGGATCCATTCTCCAATTGTCTAAACCACAATGCTGCAATATCCGCCAAGTACAATGGAAAGCACCGGGCCATAACCTCCTCTGATGCCCCCAGCACTTCCATATGCCTTATATACTTCGTTAGATGAACCGTGGGGTCCGTTCTCCCGTCATACATGTCCAGCGATGGTAACTTGAAAACCGGTGGGTTCCTAGCTTGTCTAATTATTGGATTAAAAGGACTCCTATTAACATCCTCCAAATCTTTGTTTACCAAACCGCCTCTCATAGCTCTTCTAACCATCTCCGCCAACCTGTCATTGTCTCCGTGATGCAATCTTTTTTCATTACTTTCCCCTTGACTGAGCGTTCACTCCTCTGCTGCTCCCAGGTTGTGCAGAAGCTCCTCTTTCTCTCTCCGAGATTGGACCAACGTTCTCCATAGGTGTGCCACCTAGTTCAGGTGCCACGCCGGATGGTCCTGCTCCGTTCTGGACTCCATGCGCTACTCTATTCTCTGCCCCAAGCTGTCCTATCTGTTGAAATAAACTCTGGTTAACTCCTTTTGTTTCTTCACCATTGCCTCCATCTCGTCCCTAGTGATGAAGATCGACGGTTGATTCGCTCCTAGAGAAGCCTCTTGACTTCCTTGGTGTTCACTTCTCTCTGGCCTTTGTTTCTTACTTGTTTGTCTCGTCATGGTTTCTCAAATCTGAACTTCCAAACTCTCTGAATCAACTTCTAATTGATAGATCTCCCGAGTTCAATTCTCAGTGAAAGCACCAAAATGTTTGCGTCAAAATTGACCACAAACACCCAATATCGTGAAAGCACCCGTTTATGAACACAAATCAGCAACAATCAATATAGAACTCCGATCTAAACAATAACAACCACAGTAATTCACAAATAACAATCATAAACACAGGATTTATAGTGGTTCGGCAATCTTGCCTACGTCCACTCTGAAGCTTATGTCTCTATTGATTTACTGGATGATTTCAATCGATCACAACAGATTACAACTGATGATAGCTCTCAAATCTGATTACAACAGCGATAATGAAGTATGGAATTTGATTCGGCAGAGTCTGGATGTTCAATGGCGGAAGATCACCTTTTCCGAAGGCTTCAGGGTGCTATTTATAGGCGTTGGAGGCCCAAATCTCGCTCAAACTTCGGGAGACTTTTTCTGGAACGTGAGTGGGTCCACGCGACCGATCCCGCCAAGTTTCGACTCGATCTGAGATCGATTGGAAGTGATTTCGAATCCATCAAAAAATGATCCAATCGAGCTGAAATTTGGCAGGAACAATCTTTACCTTGTATGGAATCTACTGTGAAAATTTCATTGCATTTGGATCAGTGATTTAGGAGATATGATCGATTCAAGTTATGGTTTTTCATGGGGGCTGTTGCGTTCGACTCGATCACTTCGAATTCGTATATTCGAATCGATGGACGCACGTGGTACTGAAGTGACGTGGCATGCACTCCTCGTATCGACCATGTTTTATCTCCGAGTTGACCGCTTCGCACCCATGGATTTCGCCTCGTTCGTATCGTGTGCAACGACCCAGTTCGCATCAATGGATTTGAACTCGATCGATTCGAAGCATGTGTAAACCAATGGATTCGAACAAGACAATTAGTGATGGATTCGAACCCATGGATTCGAAGTGAGCATCTCCCCAACTTTTTGATGGGTTCGAACGACATTCCTTGGCCAACTTGCATCGACCATATCTCGTTCATACGACCTCCGATTAACCTGAAATTTGGAATGCTGGCTCCCATGACTTTGCTTGTCGTGTCCTATCAGTTGTAGCCTGATCCAGGCTCGAACAAAATTCATCGATATCCATAACGAAGTGAAGTACAACCAATCTCTGAGACGAACTGTCTTTTGTTTTTGATCGATCTTTTGGTATCACGGCTTTGCCAAAAAGCGGGATAACACAATGAATAAGTTCATACACACATTCTCTAAAGATACTGGGTTTTTAAAATCAACTTTCATATTTTTCAAAAAATCATAAGATAAAAAAAATTACATTATGGGAATTACGGGATAAATATAACATGACTCATAAAATATACCAAATAAACAGATGCTAGTATTGTAAAATCACAGTGGTAGAGCTCGAGCGCGCGCAGAGACATCAACCCCGTGACCTACTCATAATGCCATAATACACCTGGCGATCAACCCAGGATAACCAAGACGGTCTAAGGGAAAGGCCGTATGCTACCCGTTCACGGATCTACATGTGGGACCCCCACGCCTCCATCCATCATAGTCCGTGACCCGCCGATCGGAGATCCCGATCAAAAATAAGATTAGCCCTATGTAGCAGACCGTTGACCTTTGGTGGTAAAAGGGCATGTGATATACCACCGATTCAGGTAGCGACCCTGAATCAGGTCGGCCAAGGTGGAGTTTTGGCCTATTGGTACAACAGAGTCCAATCTATCCCGACCAAAACTAAAAGTATTTGTAATTTTAAAACACTTCTAAAAAATCAATGGCAACAACATCTTCCAATAAAACATTTCATAAACCTAGTATAATATTCAAAAAGCAAATAAAATTTAGCAAACAATTATGCGTATAAAAGAAAATAATTACATCTCCGTTTCGCGTTAACACACAAGCATCCCATAATACTTATGTATCAAGGCGAAACACAGAAACCTAATTTATTGGATTAAAATTATTAAAAATTCGTTAAGTAAGATAAAAATTAATAGAAATTAATTTTTTTTAAAAAGAAACAAGTTCGAGCAATCAAAATCTAAATAAAAAGTTTTATATATTTTTTTCAAACACGTATTGATCGATAATATAATATTTTTCTTCTTTAACCGAAATAATTTTAATTTAACATTTCAAATTAGTTTTTAATTTTTCTTCTTCTTCGAAGTTGGGCTGTAGCTGTGCAGCCCCGGGCTGCACATTTGCAGCCCGGGATGCACCTGTGTAGCCTGCTCTAGGGCTGCACCTATGCATCACATCCTGGGCTACTTTTGTGCAGCACGTCTAGGCTGCATAGGGCAGCTCCGCCTGGGCTGCACCGGCAGCCCCGTCAGGACTGCACAGTGCAGTTCCATCCGAGTGGCACAGTTTTTCCTTGTGTTGTGCTGCGCTTTTCCAGTTTCGAAAACATTCTGTTTTTCCAAGAGAAGAAAACTGCAGCTCATGGTGGCAAATAAACAAACACCATGCATGCATTGCAATCGTATGCATGGATTCTCATTTCTTTCCAATCAAATCATTCAATCAACAAACATGCTACAGGAAATAAGAAAATAACACTTTTTGTCCAAAAATTTCCATTATATTTGCATGCACACATGAAAATAAAATATAATAATAACTTCACTCACCTAAACACCAATTAGCAATCTTCAAGCCCTAAATCAGCTAGCCTTTGATTGCTGAAGCTTCTCCTTTCAATTGCTAACAAAAGAGGAAAATCCTAAATAGCTACTCATAAAACAAAAGGAATGAAATAGAAAAGGATTGATTTAGAGATACTTTTAGAATTGTGAGTCTTAGATTTGATTGCAGCTTTTCTTCTCTCTTTTTATTTTATTTTTAAGATTTGGATGAGAGGGTTAGCAATAAGGTTTTAGGTTTCTCTTTTTTTCTTCTTCTTTCTGTTTCTGAAATTGGTGTACGTACTGTAAAAGGAAAGAGGAGAGGAAATAGTATTTTTATTATAAAACCCCTCCTCTAGAATGTTCTTCCAATAACCCCCTTAATTTATTATTTCTTTTTTTTAATAAAGTGTAATCATTTTATTTTGTTTTTGTTCTAGATTTTTCTTTTCCTCAACATTATTTTATTCAATTCTAGAACTTTCCTACATGGCATCATGAAAATGATATTATTATTATTATTATTTATGTATAATTTGTAAATTAGTATGAAAATTCCATTTTCTCTCCTTTTTTTCTCTTTAATGCAAAACATGGGAATAAAATAAAAAAAACTTTTTAAGTAACAACTTTTCTATATTTTTTTTTACTTTTCAAATAATTTGGTTTAATAAAATAGTTAATTTATAAATTACATTACCACTAAAAAAACACAATTTATAAAGCCAAATAAAAGCAAATGAATTCGTTACAATTTATTTTGCTCCCAACCATATTAATATTAAATTTTAATTAATTTTTTTTCATTTATCTATTATTTTATTTTCTCCATAATTATTTAGTTGTTTATTATTATTAACTAATTAATTATCAATTTATTAAGTTGATTCCCAATTTAATATCCCTAAAAATCGGGTTGTTACATATACTATCTTCCTTCTTATTTAAATAGAATTGAAATCAACTTTCCAAATCATTTGTTCATATTAAATTCAAGATTCAATTATTTAAACAATTCCAATTATTAAATTTAACAATTTAATTATCAAATAAATAGCTATATTTGAAATATAAGTTATTTAACTTATAAAATTAACTTTCAATAGTTAAAATCAATTAAATATTCCAAATTCGAATGTTTGAAATTCTGGGTCGTTACATTCTCCCCCTTAAGAGAATTTCATCTTCAAAATTACCAGGTAAAAAAAGGCCACAAACCCGTTAACTTTTCAAAATAATTAGTTAAAATGGATTACTAAATTCATTTAAACCTTTTAACTTTTCACAATTAGTTAGTTAAAACTTCTTATAAAAACTTTTCCTAAATCTTCAAATTCATTCCTAGTTACTAACGAATACCATTCCAAGTTATAAAACTAAAATCCAAATTACAAAAACTTTAAGAAATTTTTTTAAAATTTTCTTACGCCTTAAATTTACAGAAAATTTTGCCAGTGTCTTATTTCCATCGTTCGATCAGAAAAATTTACAATATATATATAGTCCGTAATATGCATCTCATCTTCGACGATGAGGCATCCTATAGTGAAAAATATAAAAGTACGACGTGCAATCCGAGATATGTACTTTTTATATTTATTAGCAAACATATATAATAAATATAGCATGAAAGATAGCTCCAATGCAAAGCATACGCCATCTGCACCTACTAATCACTAAACAATCAATGAGAACAAATATATAGAAGGTAATATCAATATATGATATAACTACAAAAATTACTATATGTGAATGAAGCACATGTGACAAAAGAAATCATCAAACAAATGATATCCATTCAATTAATTCATAACCATTTTGATTTTCATTTTCAATGTCAACTTTTAATTTATATTTTCATTTACAACCAATTCATTTACACTCTATTTTACTTGCATTCAATTGATTTACATTCCATTAATTTACATTCCAATAATTTGCGTTCCAATTAAATCAACTGAAATACATTCAATTGTTATCCTTCAATTCATTAACTTTCAATTTCATTTACATTTATATTCACCATTCACTTTTATTTAATTCACGTTCATTTACATTTACATCCATTCTTCACTTAGTATATTTCTTTAATAGAAATAACATGTAATAACCATAATAACACGTAATAACATTCCATAAAATTCTTCACTTAAGTTTATTTTATACAACACAACTTATTTTCATTATCACTTCACAATTTAAATTTATATTCAGTGCTAACAAACAACATTCCAAAACACATTCTATTCACTAATTTATTTCGTTAGCTCAATTCAATTCATTTTTCCACTTAACCTGAATTTCATTTTATAACTCAAGTCATATTCATTCCATTAATTTATTACAAATCAAATTCAGTTTCATTTTCGTTTATCTTTGCTTATGTTAAATTTCATTTCATAGTTCAATTGCCAACTTTACTTTTCTTAACATTCATATTCAACAAATTTAAAAATTTGTTTTAACTCACTAATTCTCAAAATTATAAGTTATAAAACTCAGTTTCTTATGTTTTTAGCAAAACACCCAACATTTATTATTTCCAAATCATCTTGAAATCATATTATAATTATTCCTTTTTATTTACAAATCATAATTATAAATTTTCCTTATATATAATTTCACTTTGGTTATATAACACAATTTCTTAATTGCTTATATATGTTTATATTGTAATAATAATAACTTTTATTAAAACACAAACTTTTATAATAATTGGTTTTATAACTTTTATAATAAAATGTTCTCACAAATGCTGAAAATTTAAACAACAATCCAGCAGAAAATAAATACATATGTGGAATAGGACCTGAAGACCTCTAGCTCATCTGCTGAAGCTCAAAAGCATCCAAATCTGAATCTATAAATAAGCTCGGTCTGACCCGAGCATTGAAAGGGAAGAACGCCCGAATCAGACTTGCAAACTAGCATAAGAAAACACATATCAAATTTATTTTAAAGTTATAAAACATTTCTTTATCAAAAAAAAGGTATCTCGCAAGACCACACTGCACATAAACGCGGATGAGTTTTTACCTTATGATAACTAAAGCATTTTATATCAAATCCTCTGATATTATACTAGTATCTAGTACACAAATAATAATTAATCATAGCTAAAATTGTTACCATTACTAAATTCCAAAATATGCTAGGCTCTACAAACAAAATGACAAGCATGTAGTGGAGAATGGATTTCTTATAATGGCGGGTAAAGGACTACTTTCCGTATAATACATCTATAGAGGAATGTATCAAGGATACACAAGCAATCCTCTGTATCTGGTAGAACTAGTCTATCCTTCTTTGGCACTCATACATGGCCTAGATAGAAAATGAATATGTCATCAACCCGGTCGTTACTGACCTGTCTGAGATGTCTCATTGCATATACCATACACTTGACATATAGAGAGTTATTGTAACGACCCACAAATTTTAAACATTTTAAATTGGAATATTAAACTGATTTTAAATATTTGAAGGTTAGTTTAACTTGAATTTCAAATGTAACCATTTATTTGGCAGTTAAATTATTGAATTTAATAATTTGAAATGGGATAAAATATTGAATCTTTAGTTTTAAGCCTGTTAAAAAAATTTGAAGGCTTGTAAAATTTATGTTGATAATACTAGAGAATATGGAATTTTTAAAAGTTGAATTTAAAACTGTTTTGTTCAGTTTTGAAATTTTATCATTTAAATCGATATTTAAAAATAGTCTTCCGAGGCACAGTCTCATAATTCGACGAAACTAGTTCCATTGGATCCGTAATATTGTATTATTATCATATTTCAATTTTCGTAGTGTTTGGAGTGATCTTTTGATCGTATGTTAAGCAAATGCTTTGAAATTTTTAACGAAATTTAATATAATAGCTGAGTCCAAAAAAAAGTATCTTCTCCATACGATCGAATTAGGGTTCAAAACCATTTCCATTACATTCGAAAAAGGGGTTTAACATTACAAATACCTGGTGGCATGCCTTGATAGGATGTATAAATTTTAAGTTTCGAATTGAAGACAATTTAAATTTGAATTTAAATATAAATAATATTTTTGCATTAAAATAATATGGCAAGCTTTGTAGACGCATATAGGGAGTTAATACACGTGTCCTTCATGAAACACACGTCTTTGTTGATAATAATATTTCACCTCGTATCTAATTGAATGGAAAGAAAAAAAATAAAATAAACAACACAATCTCGTTCAAACAAGAATGGCCGAACCTCAATTCAACAAATCGAAATCAAATTTACAAAAATGGCGACACCTACTCTTTCAATTTTAAAATTAAATCTTTGATTTGATCAATGTTAAATTTGTTCCTCCTAGTTCGATTCAAATCGTTGCGGAGTGGAGGCACAGGTGTTCGCGGCGGGGTATGAGGAAGTCGATTGAGTGGCTTCGTGTCATGTAGGGGAAATCGACGTCATGGCTCGCATGTGATGCTACCAGCAAGGAAAAGAGGGCTGTCTTCAATTAAAATTAAGAGTCACCTATCGATTCGCGATGGATTCACGATGGTCGGGAAGATCGAGTGGCCGAGATTGGGTAGGCGGTGAAGTCGTGTGATGCGTGCGATGTTGAGTGACGATGATTTCACGAGCAGCTAGGGTTTCGCAGTCAACAATCTCGAGGGTATCGCGAAGGGTCTTGGCGTGGTACCTCAGCGTTCGAGTTCGAGGCATTCGCGCATGTAGCTTCTGGAGTAGGAGCCGAGTAGCAGGTCGTGGCGTTCATTCCGCGTGAGCATTTGAGGAGAAGGGTCGAAGGATTGGTCTGAGAAAAATTGGGCAGTGAGGTAATCACAATTTTGTTTAATATAATTTAATAAATAAATATATAGATTAGAGGAAAGAATATATGTGCAGGAAAAATAAATATAGATATATACATTTTTAACTTACCGGTTTATTTTAAAAATAAAAGATTTGGTGAATTATTTTTTTTACCAATCTATTTAACTTATTTTAGTCACCAAATTATTTATAAAAGGAAAATTAGTTTAAAATTTAATGATTTGTTTAAAATAAAATCATTTGTTAACTAAATTTATTAAATGGAAATTTAATCATTTGATTAGTTTGAATATTAATAAAAATCATATAATTGTTTATACAAGGTCCAAAATCGTGAAGAAATAGTCGAGATGGAAAATGGTTGCAAAAACAAAAGCAAAGGCGAGATCTTCTCACTCACATCGAGATAGAATTAATTTAAATAGTTAAAATTTAAAATATTGTTTGATTGCTTGAATTGATGTGGTATTATATGTTATATATATATATATATATATATATATATATATATATATTGGAGCGATTGATTTCCTACATTATGTAGCGGATGAGACCCTATGCGCACCGCATAATAGCGGATGGCCCCATATACCGCAATATTCCACCTCAAAGTGGAATTGGCATTTTATTCTGTGCTAACATCTGCGGATGCAGGCAAACAGGTTGGAGGGATCCAACTTGATTCCTCAAATATTTGAATTTATTTCATATGATGTGATATGATTTATTTATAATTTATGATTGATTATATTGGTAATTGAAGTTATTGAAGGCTATGGATTGGCCGAATATATTCTGGAACTTTTATAACACGAGAAATGTAAAAATTGGATTTTTGGAAGGGAATTAAAGTGGAGAATTTTAAGAAAAATAATTTTAGAGAATTGGATAACATAAAAGAAGAAAATTTGGAAAAGGATTATTTAAAATCCTATCGAATAAATTTCAAGTATGGGGGAAAAAGATTTTTAATAAATGGATTTTTGAGAAATTAAGTAGTATTGTTTAAAGGTTGAAGAATTTATTTAAATTTAGATTTTAAATGGTTTGGGAGAAATATAGGGTGAATTTTGAAATCAAGTAATAAATTGGTTTTTCTAATTTAGATAGAATTTAAATCATAAACATAGGTGTGAATATTGGATTAATGGGTTTTGAAATAAATTTGGATAAGTAAAGGGGTAAATTTTAAATGAAAGTAAATTTTGGAAATCAATTTGGAAATTTATTTAGTTTTTGAAAGTAAATTTTTGGAAATCGATTTGGAAATTGATTTACTGTTTGAAAGTAAATTTTGAAAATCGATTTGGAAATTGATTTAATGTTTGGAACTGTGTTTTGAAAGAAGGTTGTGACTATGGAATTTATAAAGTGGAATAAGATATCAGTGGATATTTGGAAATATAAATTCACGGTGGAATTTATAAAAGCATGGGTAATTTGGTTTAAAAATAAATATCAGTTTATTTTTAAAAGCGTGGAAAGAAAATTTACGAATTTGGGGAGTAAATTGAGATAAATCAAGGGGATTTATTATTTTGTTTAAATAGACTATTTTGGAATGGAAAATGTATTTTCCTTAGAAATCTGAGTAAGTAGCTTTTTAGTATAAATTAAAGTTCTAAAATTAGTTTTTTAACAAAAAGTTTTGAAGAAATTATTTTCTTAAATTATTTTTAAAATTTTAAAGTTAATATTTATTAAGTTAATAATAGAAGTGATTATTTTAAAGATTTGACTAGTATTTGATTTAGATGGTTATTTAAATAATTATAATCTATCTAATAATTTTATTTTAAAAAATATAAGTTTGGGCTTAAGTTTTATATGAAATATAAGTATAAAAATATCATAACTAATATTTTAAATAGTTTTTATTTTAAGTATTTTAAAGTATATATTTTTAGATAAAGTGATTTAAATTATTTTAAAATCCAAAGCATTTAGTCTTGGCAAATTTTCAGTTGAAATAAATAATGTTTGGAAATTTATTCTGCGAGAGGAAAGTGATTTGAAAATTGTTGTCAAAGGGTTGAAGTGTGGAAATTTATCTTGCAAACATACATTGAAATAAATATTTTGGGAAATTATTAAGGTCTGATAATTACCGTTAATGTTGTTTGATAGTTAAATAATCGACTATCAATATAAACAATTTGGAAATTATGGTGGCTTGATGGTTGTGTGAATGTTGTTTGATAGTTAAATAACCAACTTTCAATATTGGCCTTTAAGATGGCATCTGAATTTGTGTCCACATGTTTTTAAAATAAGCGCTCATTATTCGGTTAAGCCGGGGGAGGACATTAAGTCAGTAAACCCACTCCGAATAAATGATACAATGAAATGAGATTGCATTTGAAGACGGAGGTTGAAGACCGGGTATTTTTGAAAGTGAAAGGATTACCTGTCGATTGTCTCTGCACTGAGTTGCTTCGGTATAGAGATTACCCAATGTGATGGGGAGCCTGGACGTGATTAGGGAATATCCGGATTTTCAAGGACTTCTTTCCTTAATTGGACGAAGTGCCTTCGGTTTCGTTCAAACCCGAAAGGACTTGTACGGATGTATGCATGACATTACACTTTGAGATATAAAGTTGGTTTCTATTAAATACATTTCTATTTGGTAGCGGAGAATAGCTTAACACCCTTCTCTGAGACGTACGAGGTCAGAGGTTATGTATTTGATGGTTACTAGCGATATATTCCCAATTTGGTAATGTGGCATGCTAAGTGTTGATCATTGGTTGATCGAAGCATGGCTTTTGTGAAAAGCATAGCTTTGTGGGACGAGACTTCATTGGACCTCGCATCCAGAAAATGGTCGAAACAGGAAGGATGTGGCCAGGTTATGGAGATTGCGCCCCTCTAGGTATGTGCATTTCCTTCTGGATAAAAAGTGGTATGTGGTATGGAGCCCAGATATTTAACTTGTATGGATATAAAGTGATATTCTGGTATGGAGCCTAGATTATTTACTTATGTGGTTGTTGGTTGTTGAGGCGCCTCGGTAAAGGTCGGTTACGATCTAGGGATGGCATGCTCGTGACAGTTAGTTACCTAGTTACAGAGGCAACCCGACCTTGTTTTGGGCCGACCTTCGGCTTGGTTCTCGGGGCGTCCCTCCAGAGGCGTACCCTTTTCGGAAAGGAAGTTCCTTAGCCTTGACCATTTGTTGGAAATCCAAACAAAGCAATACGAGCCCTTTACGATTACAGTTGTAGAACCTGCCACCTCAGGTTGTAGCTATAGTAGGCATAATATAAAGGTGCCTATGCTGGCTAAGATTAATATTATACTTTCAAAATGTTTTACACATTATGCGCTAATAATAATATCAAAAGGATTTTCACGTATCAAGCATGTTTGACTGCTATAAGGAGAAATCTGCCCTAAGTGTGCGATTGCATTGTGTGTGTGTGCCGGGAGGCCTTATGGTAGTTTCATTTTCCAAAAAGCATAAAGGATTTCTTTTTATTTCTTTTTGTTCAAATAATTGTTTTAAGATCTCACACCAGTCCCATGACTGACCTGGAGTTTATTGTTCCCTTTCTAAATTCTGGGTGCCCATAATTTTCCACACGGGTAGCCTAGAGTCAGGTTATCGGCTGTTCTAGAGCAAAGTAAGGAAAGTATGCTGTGGAGATCTGAAGACAAGCTAGATGGCAAGACGTATCACTTATATTATGTATAATCCGCTGCGCATGGGTTGCTGCAAATTCAATTTCCATATGGGCAGGATATCATAACCACCCGTGTTGTGTTTTGTTGATGTTGTATTCTGATAATGTAATATATAAAAAGATATAATTCTTTTGTTTAAAGATAAGCCATTTATCTATTATATATTGTACCGCTGTGATTGTGAGATTCTGATACTGTTTTCTGTTTCTTCTTCTATCTTCTTCTTCTTTAACCCTAATGATTTGTTTTTCCAGCATTCAATTGTTTAGCATTTAATACAGTGGACGTATTGGTGTCGACTTTCAGGTGTCGAAAAATCGGGTCGTTGCAAGTGGTATTAGAGCAGAAGGTTAGCGAGAACCTTGACTCTAGTGGGGATTACTCATTGGAGATAGGGTCAGTAGTACCCTCGAATTAGTTTGAGTGTATTAATAGATATGAGCGTGTATTTGTTAGTGAATATAAAAATTGTTTTTATATTGTGTTGACTTATCGGTTTAGTGTTTATAGATTCTGGTCGGTGCAGTTTGGCCAACTGTATCAATAGGAGTTTCTAAACTCTTAAACAAGGTAAACCGACACAGTATTGTTTTAAAATAGGGTAAACGAAATAATTTTACCCAAATTAGTTTTGTATATAAAAGAAATAATTTTTCCTAAATTATTATAGCTGTATATGGTTGCTTGGTCATTAGGAAATGATAATATTAAATTATTATCACTGTTATGAAGAAATTTAAAATAAGAAATTGAAATCATAATTAAAAGCTAAGAAATAAATTCATATACAAATGGGATTTTTAAATGTAAATGGTAAATGTGATTTATAATTAGAAATAAAATTCCAGAGAAATATTTGAAAATGTTTTTGAAAGAAATTGAAAGGATTTGAAATATTGAGATTTGGGAAGTTTTTAAATCCCTTTTGAGTTTGAAAATGATTTTCAAGGGTTTTGGAAAAATACTGGAGACATTATTTAGGGAAAGTATTGAATATGAATTCTGGAGAGATTTGGAAATTAAAAATATTTGGAAAATGTTTTTGAAGGGATAAACACTAAACTCTTTTTGGTCGCTGGAAAATAATTCCGATGATGATCGCGAACATCATCGCCGTTCATTTTCGAGTTTCCAGGAGAGGGATTGTTGCTAAATTGTTTTAAAATTGGAGATATTTGCTAAACTGGGTTTGGTTTTGAAATTCAAAGAGATAAGTGAATTTACCGATGGATTTTGGATATAATTGATTTCGAAGATGATTTCGAGTAATTGTTTAAAAGGCACTGGAATCTTATTTAAAATGTTACGGAATATAACTAAGTTTGATAACGTATAAAAATTTGAAATTTGTTGGAATAAGATTCAATTTAAAAAGGGATAAATAAAAGTAAATTTTAAGGAAAACTTATAGAACTTTAAAAGTTTGAATGGGAATGAAATGTAAATTGAATTCACTTAAACAAAAATAAGTTTAAGGAAAAAGTATAAGTGAGCTTAATGAATGGTTATTGAAATAGAATTTACTAAGTGTGAAATAAATTGGTAAATGAACAAAATGAATTTACATTTCTAAGTAAATAAAATTGGAAATGGGATATTGGAGTTAAATTTGAATTATAAGTAAATGGAACTTAGACCAAATATTCGAATTCATTTTGATTTGTGTTAAGTAAATTGGAATTGTAAAATTTGTTCAAGGGAAATAAAAGAAGTAAAAGTTTAGAAATAAACTTTTTAGCAAGATTTGTAACTTAATTTGGAAATAAAGTGATAAAGAGGGAATCAAAATCAGAATTATATAAAATACTTATATGGAGCTTAAGAAATAAATGATGAAATTCTTAAGTAAAATTTGGAATTTAGAAATATTCAAAGTAAATATTTGGATGAAGATTTAATAAAAGTGTAGGAAATTAAAATTTTGGATAGAAATCAATATAAATGTGAATAAAAGAGAATTGATATACCTAATAATCAATTAGAAATAAATACATGGGATGTACGTATATTATTTTATTCGCATAGCGATTTGATCCAGAATTCATGCATAGAATTTCGACATAATTATATCTTCGCATGATTTTCGACGGCGAACCCTGGATATGGATTTTTGATTGATGCTGTAAATTCTCTATCATAGTTTACGGCTATGCAAGGAGAATGACGGTTTCTAATCAGGAAACTAGATCCGAGTCTACACTAGGAAGTCGGGTGGACGATACTAGTTCAGAAGTGAAATTGTGTGATGGAGTGAGTGATCCAATTTGATGTTGCGTACGGATGATATAAGTACATCGTACAGACTTGAATTAAATAGATATTGAAAATTTTGTAAAGAAGTGAATAAAATGATTTTGAATTCTGTGGTTGGATATTATTGCTAAGTAGCATACAGGTGTGTTAAGGCAAAAGGGAAGTGGATTTTTGATTTCAGATGATAAATGAAATTTCTCATCAAAGGGTATGCATTTGAATTTCTGTATGATATTTGATGATTTTCTGGTCCAGCCACTTGGCATTTTGTTTTCTTTTGAAATCTAGGGGCCCGTAGTGGCATTTCGTAGTCGTACCGAGCTAGCCATGCAAAGGAGACGCTGGCAAAATTTTTGAAAATGTAGAGAGTTAGAAATTTTTTGATAAAGTTGGACGAAATTCTTTTAAAGGGGGAAGAATGTGACGACCCAGAAATTAAAGACATTTGAAATTGGAATATTCAAACTGATTTTAATATTTGAAGGTTAGTTTAACTTGAATTTCAAATATAACCATTTATTCGGTAGTTAAATGATTGAATTTAACAATTTGAAATTAGGTAAAAATATTGAACCTTCAGTTTTATGCCTGTTAAAAATAATTTGAAGGCTTGTAAAATTTATATTGATAATACTAGAGATTATAGAATTTTCAGAACTTGAATTTAAAACGGTTTTGCTCAGTTTGAAAATTTATTGTTTAAATCGATATTTAAAAATAGTCTTCCGCGACACAGTCTTAGAATTTGACCAAACCAGTTCCATTGGATCTGCAATATTGTATTGCTATCGAATTTCAATTTTCGTAGTGTTTGGAGTGATCGTTTGACCGTACGGTGAGCAATCGCACTAAAATTTATATCGAAATTTATTACAATAGTCGAGTCCAAAAAAAGCTATCTTCTCCATACGATCGAGTTAGGGTTCGAAACCTTTTCCATTGCATTCGGAATAGCGGTTTAACATTATAAACGCATGGCGGCAAGCCGCGATAGGATGTATAAATTTTAAGCCTGGAATTGAAGACAATTTGAATTTGAATTTAAATTTAAATTTAAATATAAATAATATTTTTACTGTAACGACCCATAAATTTCGATAATTAAATGCGTTAATTTAATAAGATTTTTGTAACTAAATCTAGAAAGAAATGAAAACTCTATAATATAAAATGAAGTGAATGTTAGAAGTGAAATGTAGCAATGGTAATTAAAATTAATTACTTACAATTGAAGTGAAATCCCAATAATGTAATAGTGTCAATTGTTGCACTCGGTTAAATAGAAAATAAGTAAATAAAAGTAAGTGTTGAATTAACCAATGAAATAATATATTGGTTAATAGTAACTGAGCGTAAATTAAGGTAATAATGTTAAAGCAAGTTGATAAATAACTAATTTAGTGCAAACCCAATTAATTGAAATAATTGTAAGGTTTTAATTGGTTGTAACAAGTATATTGGGAAATAGATTCAAAGTTATATTAATTGATGAAATAATACATAATAAATTGTAATTTGATAGAACCTATGCTAGATAAGTAATTATAATAATTGTTAATTGATAATAAAGTATGAATGGGATTAAATTAGGCGAAATAATTATTAATTGTTTACCCATTTATTTAATTTATTGAATCAAATCTAAATCCATTGCAATTAAACGTAACTAAAAACTACGTTAATATGAATTTAGTTGATGATTGTAAAAATATTAGGATAATTGGATATATACCAATGTTAAATTTATTTATAAGATGATGATTGACTGAATAAAGAGATTGGAAACAAATTGAGTTTATTTATTTGAATTTACTTAAATTTAGGTAACACTATAAATTTTGCAATAAATCCCTATTTGATTGACATGGAAATTTTGGTTAATGAATTATAAGTTTATTTGTAATCAGAAATGATAGAAACGGTAAATAAATAAATTATAATTGAAGAAGTGATTAATTAATTTAATATTAATTTATTTAATTAACTGGAAAATAGCCATTTTGGCCACTGATTCGGATTTTGACGAAACCTATTTCATCGGATCCATAACGGTGAATTATTATAGGATTTCAAGTTTCGTAGCGATCTGGCATGGTGTTTGATCATACGGACTCGAAACACCTAGAAATTAATTTAATCGAAACCAATTGGAATGAATTTAAAATAAATTGATTTTAGCATAAATTTTTCATATAATGGAATTAGACTTGAAACCTGTTCCATTGATTTTAAAATGTTCAAAAACATCTATTTTGATATATGGGTTGACCCAATTTCATTCTAGAGTTAGAATGGGCTCTTTGGGCCATTTATCAATCGACGTGTAAATCAATCTTGTCTATCTATTCTATTTTCAGCTGTGTCCATAAAGACCCTGTTATAAACCCTAGTAGCCTTCCTATTTCTCATTTCTGTACGTACAGAAACTTCTGTTGCTTCTCTTCCTCAATGGCTGAAACCCTAAAACTCCTCAATCAAATTTCAATTCAAAATCCAACTTCAAAATTTAAACTCCATAAACCCTATCGAGTTATATATCGATTTGAAGCTCTTGACGAGCGCATCTCATGTTTTAAATTTGTTTTTCGATTGGAACCTCTATTTGGCCAGAAATTGCAGATCTATTCTCGGCCATCCATTGCGTCGAGATCGACTCTACCTGATCGACAAATTGATGGTACCATAGTGTGGAGAGCAGTGAGCATAGTCCATCGGTGTTCTTTGCTGGGTGTGATAATGGCTAGATCGCCTAGAGAAATTCGATTTGGGTTAATCCATAAGCGGCGGCTGGTAGGATTTGCAGCTGATCAGAGGCGATGGAATTCACTTGGCGTAGCGAAGGCGTGGGCAGGGGGATCGACGATTCAGGCGGCAAGGACTGGTAGGCATAGTCAACGGCAATCGAAGTGGCGGCGTGCTTGTGATTCAAACAAGTAACGGCTAGGGTTCACACCGCACTGTAGCAGCCAGAGGAACTCCCATGTTTGACTATGGGGAGACGTAGTGACATGGCTTGGCCTTACTAGTTTGTTTGTTTGTTTCTTTTTTTTATTTAAATTTAACTTCAGAACGTTCTAAATTGTATAACTTTCACATACGATGTTCGACTTATGCGCGGTTTCTTTGTTAGGATCGAAACAAAATTCCGTACATTTTGACGCTGGTTTGGACGAATTCCGAGACTGTTCAAATTTTGAGTTTAAATTGAATTTAAATTCAATTTAAATTTAAAAGTGAGTTATTTTAACCCACTCACAACTTCTAAAATTTCTCATATTTGTTAAATAATTTATGATGTGATTAGGAATTTATTTATGACTATTTGGCATATTTTGAATCATCGTCTCAGTTTATTTGAATTTATTCGGATAAATAGTTATTTAATTTATTATTGAATATTAACTTCCAGTAAACACATGTTATTTATTATGTGTTCTATATTGATGCTATTGATTGAATTGCATGATGATTGTGATAAATGTTTGACGATTGATATTGGGTGAATGGATGTTGTAATTTATATTGCTATAAACTACAAGTTGTTATGGGTTTTTATTTCATTCGGGATTGCTGTTTGAAATGATATATTACCATATTTATATTTTAAATTGCGGATTGAAATGATAAATATCCGTATCACTTGACCATAAAATCAAAATTTTATACAGACACCGTGGTCTATATATAAAAATATTTTGAAATGATTTCTATGGTTTGTAAAGGAATATATGGTTTTAGATAAATATCGATTTTAGAAATTGTAACAACCCGCATATTTTACGATTGTATATTTAAATATTTTGTTTAAATGTAGCATCGTTAGTCAGATTTTAGTCCAAAATGCTACTTTTTGCAAACGATCGAATTAGGACTTGGGACCACTTCCATTGAGTTCAAAATGTGTTTGCGACCTTTTTGAGTATAAACTTCGATATGTTTGGAGCTAGCTAAAAATTTACCTATGCACTTTGAACTTTGGGTTTGGATTAGCCTAAACTGTTAACTCTAGCTCCACCCCCACTTCTCTTCACTTTCATTTTCTAATACCTTCAAGCTTTAGACAAAAATGGGGTAAGAGAAAAAGAATTACAATTCCTAAGCCCTAGTTCCATTGCAAATCCAAGCTCTAACTCCAAATTCAAAGAGAAGCTATTGGTAAGCATCCTCTTCTTCTCCTCCAACTCATTCTACCTTCAATTTCAGAAATTCCTAAACCCTAACATAGGAATTTTTTTTAAAGCTTAGATTCAAGCTTCTTGGGTTGGAATTGAAGAGTGATTGTTGTTGCTTGCTCTATAGCTTCCTCCTTGTTTTTGTGCAAAAGGTGAGATTTTTGTCTCACATTTATGTCTATAACTATCTTCGATTGTTGGGTATGAATTCCTAACACTTATTCATGTGCATTCTCTTTTGGTTTGGATTGATTTGGTGAATATTTCAATTTTTGGTATTTTGAAGTCAAATCCTTGAAAATCCTAACTTTGATGTTTGAACATGTTTTTGGTGATGCATTGAAGAGCCTATAGGGTCGGTTGTCGATTGGCATAAACCCCTAGTGCCATTGCTCGTCCGGTAGCGAATTGGTTGAGTTTTCTCTTCATTTGTATAGGCTGGAAATACTGGGAAACAGGCACCAGTTGACCGACCCTCTGAGTCCAGTCGACTGACCTGGAACCCGAGAGTTTTTCCAAGCATTGGCCAGTCGACTATTCTCGGAGTGCCAGTCGACTGACCTGCTTGTATTCAGTCTACTTTCCCTATTTAACCTATTTTGCTTGAAATTCCAATTTTTTTCGATTCATGGTTTTCCGATTTGTTGTTACATTTATTATCGATTTTGATGACTTATATTTGAAATTTTTGGGTATATCTGTTTTGATGGATTTGGAATCGATTTATTGCATTTAATTCACGTATTTGAAAGTGAAATTTTTGGTGATTGATTGTTTCTACAATCAATTTTGTGATTTGTCACTTTAAAATATAAAGGTTTATATATTAGTAGTAAATACCAAAACTCTTTCATTTAAAATGACCAACTCTATTTTCAATACAAAGCTCGTTTATAAAACCATTTTCCAATCTATTAGTATACACAAACCTTTACCTCATTCGTTTGAGAAATCTAATTAAACGAATTTGTAAAACAAGTGGTATGAAACGCTTGCGTTCACCTCGTCGGTTAATTCTTTGACTTGTTCGATTGAAACTCTTGTGATAATTTTTCGAGTGGAAATCTACAATTTGTTCGTAAATACTTAAGTTAAGCCAATGGTTATGGGGCATGAAGCTACACTCATTTATTTACTAGCTTAATGTAATTCACACTTTCCATAGATCATTGATGATCATTTTTGTGATTTAGACTAGCCCTCTTTCTCTACATAGGGGACGGTACCTCGTTTTATTGAGTTTCGTCTCATTTCTTTTATAGGCTAATGACCTAATATTTCTTTGGAGTTTCAACTCAATTCTTATGGGCTAGCCACCTATGTTTCTTTATGGAGTTCGGTTCATCGTACGTACCTTTGTACTCGTTGTTGTACCGACTTATCAGGATCATCGGGCGTATCGTTTTACTATGTCGTTGTTTTGAAATATTTGAGTTTCTGGTTCCTCGGGCGTACCGATATTGTACTATGTCGTTGCACCGGCTCTATGGTTAGCGACCATGGGATAGCGTCCCGATTTTGATACACGTGTTGGTGAGTTATCATGCTCCCGTTTTGTGATAGGCCTCCCCTTTTTGTGATTTCTGGATTTCTAATTGATGATTTCTAGAATTTGTGTTTCGCCGGCTTTATGATTGGCAACGATATGATGTCAATATATTTGGTTCGGTAAATAAAATAAAGAATATGATATTCTTTTTGAATCTATGAGAAGATTCTTGTGATATTGATTAATCTCTGGTTGATTTTCAATTGCATACTTATCACAGTATGGCACTATTGTTATCATACGTATTTGTCATATCTCTTATTCTATCTCATTTTCATTTGATAATTATAGCTAGACTGATCCGTTAATTATTTTCTTATAAATAATACTCGGGTCAGACCGAAATGTTACAGGGGCTTCTGCTTGACTCCTCATCTGGGGGTTATCATCTGACTTTTGGCTAACTACTTTAGATTAGCAGTTTTTTTTTATACATTCGAGATAGAGACTCCTTGATGTATACATATTCTTTTGTCTAGCACTTGTATCTATTCTTTTGTTATATTGTGGATCTTGTTTGACCACTACTCTGATATACACTTCTATGTGTTATATTCATGTCTATTTCTGCCTTTGTGATATGGATATCTGTGACTGATTTATGTTATGCTTATATCTATATTCGTTTCCGAAGATTATATAGCCACAGTGTAGTAACTTTGAGTTTGTATCGATATGTCGGATTTCCTCTTGAAATGAAAGCACGTTATTCTATCTGACATATCGACGCTCGCACAAAGTAATTACACGGATGGTTGCTCCTAAACTGCCTTATTCTTCGTGCTAGTTGACGGCATTACTCCGTAGTGTCCTTGGCTAGCGTGAGTATAGAGGTGGGGCGTCAAAGAAATTATATAAATGTTATTTTATCCTTGATTTTAAGCTATGTATAGTTTGTTTTAATACAGAATTAGCCTAATATAAGTTTGATTTTTATTGAAGATAATATGGTTAAGTATTTAAATTATACTTTAATATAGAGTTTACAATGATTTAAATAAAATTAAGGTTGGAAGATAAATTTGAGATTTATTTGAAATTGAATTTATTTATGAATTAAACTGTAACAACCCGCATATTTATCGATTTTATATTTAAATATTTTATTTAAATATTTTATCGTTCATCGGATTTTGGTTCGAAAAGCTACTTTTTGCAAACAGTCAAATTTGGACTCGAGACCACCCCCATTGAGTTCAAAATGACGTTTGCGACCTTTTTGAGTATAAACTTCGATATGTTTGGAGATAGTAGAATTTTGCTACTTTTTACGTAGGGCTTTGGGTTTAGGTGGGGTTCAGCCCAATATTCTAACTTAATACCCTAAACTGAAACCCCCTCTTCATTCACTCCCTCTTCCTCTAGTTTCAGTTCTAAAGAGATTAATGGTGGAAGAGAATGGGAAATAGAAATCCAAATCCCTAGTTTCCATTTGCAAATCAATTTCTAGCTCCAAATTCAAGAGAACCCATTGGTAAGCCTTCTCTTCATCTTCTCCAACGCATTCTCTCTTTGATTTCAGAAATTTCCTAAACCTAACTTAGGGAATGTTCTTCTTTTGAGCGTAGATTCAAGCTTCTAGTGTTGAGATTGAAGTGTGGTTGATCTTCCCTTGTCTTAAAGCTTCTCCTTCATTGATTTGGGTTCAAAGGTGAGATTTTTATCTCACATCTTTTTCTATATCTGTCTTTGTGGTTAGGTATGAATTCCTAACATTTGTGCATATTCATTTGCTTTTGATTCGAATTGATTTGGTGAATTTTCCTAATTTGGGTGTTTTGGTCCAAGTTTATGAAAATCCTATTATGAATATTTGGACAATGATATTCGGGGTGTATTGAGGAGCCGTTAAGGCTGGGTTGTCGCTAGGCATAAATTCTTAGTCGTCGTTGCTCGTCCGATCGCTCCCGATACGTTTTGGCCACTTTGGCCTAGGCAAATTGTTGCCCAGACCAGGCGACCAGACGTTTGGTGACCAAGTCCAGACGTCTGGTTTGGACCTGGAGAGAAAAAATATAACCATGCAGAATAAAAAAAGGGCAGAGACTAATTCCCGACGTCTGAAATTTAGGATCAGACGTCTGGGTAGGTCTCAGACGTCTGACTTGAAGTTTCAAACGTCTGGGTGTTCTCTGGATTATTCCCAGAGAACAAATCCAGACGTCTGGATTCTAAACCAGACGTCTGATTAGTTTTCAGACGCCCGGATTGGACCTTCAGACGCCTAGAATTGTGCATAATGCCTATTTGCTTATGTTTTTGAGTGGATTCACTATTTTAATCAATTTTTGTGGATCCGAATAGTGGTTATCACTTTCTATCAACTTTGATGACTTCTTTTTATGGATTTTTGGAAATATCCATTTTGATGGATTTGGTATCGATTTCTTTGGATTTTATTCACGTCTTCGAATGTGAATTTTGGTGATTGATTGTTCTACAATCATTTTTGTGATTTGTCACTTTAAAAATATAAAGGTTTCAATGCTAGTAGTAAATATCAAAACTCTTTTATCAAAACGATTTCAACACTATTTTATTTACAAAGCTCGTTTTTCTCAAACCGTTTTCCAATCTACTAGTATATACAAACCTCTACCTCACTCATATGAGAAATCTAATTAAACGACTTATTAAAACAAGTGGTATGAAACGCTTGCGTTTACCTCGTTGGTTAATTCTTGGACTTGTTCGATTGAATCTCTTGTGACAATTTTCTAGTGGAGATCTACAGTTTGTTCGTAAATATTTAAGTTAAGCAAGTGGTTATGGGACACGATGCTAAACTCATATATTATAGCTTATTGTAATTGACACTTCTCGTTGATCATGACGATCATCTTTGTGATTTAGACTAGCAATATGCGATGTCTCTTTGTCTGCGAGGGAGACTAAACCCCGTTTTGTGGAGTTTCGACTCAAATTGGTGGAGTGGCAACCCATGGTCTTCGGGCCGTTTGTGGAGCTTCGGCTCAATTTGTGATGGTTAGCAACCATGGAATTAGCGTTCCGTTTGTGATACACGTGTAGGTGAGCTTTATGCTCCCGTTTGTGATAGGCCTTCCCCCTTTTTGTGATTTCTGGATTTCTTGAGATGATTTCTAGAATTTGTGTTTCACCAATTTTCGTGATTTCCATTGATAAGTTTTATCAATATTTGTGCATTGGTGAATTTGTGTGTCATTGACTTTTGTGACTGACATTGATATAATCGTCAATATTTATGGTTTGGTGAACAAAATAAGGAGTATGACATTTTTTTGATTCTTGTGTAGATTTTGTGATATTGATTAATCTCTCGTTGATTTTCAATTACTTATATATATCACAGCTTGGCATTGTGATTATTATGTGCTTTAGTCATATCTCTTATTCTATATCGTTTCATCTGATATTTATAGTTAGACTGATCCGTTTATTATTTTCTTATTAAATAATACTCGGGTCAGACCGAGATGTTACAGGTGCTTCAGCTTGACTTCTACTTGGGATTGATTTCTCTGACTTTTGGCTAACTACTTAGATTAGTAGTTTATTTCGTTGTATACACTTGAGATATGGACTCAAAGTTGTATTCTTTTGTATATCACATGTTGCTATTCTTTTGTATTATTGTGGACCTTTTTGACCACTACTCTGATATACACTTTCATGTGTTAGTTATATATTCATATCTTCTTCCGCCTTTGTGATATGAATTATCTGTGACTGATTTGTGTTATGCTTATTCCTATATTTGTTTCCGAAGACTATTATAGCCACTGTGTAGTAGCTTTGTGTTTGTATCGGTATGTCGGATTTCCTCTTGAAATAAAATGCATGTTATACTGTCTGACATATCGGTGCTCGCGCAAAGCAATTACACGGATGGTCGCTCCTCAACAGCCTTATTCTCCGTGCTAGTTGACAGCATTACACCGTAGTGTTCTTGGCTAGCGTGGGTATAGAGGTGGGGCGTCACAGCTTGGTATCAGAGCCAAACTTCGGAACAATGTAGAATAATTTAGCAAGGATCATGTCCTAAGTCTTTCTTAGGAGTTGTGCCTTAGGATTTATTCGAGTCTTCGTACCGTTCTATCCTACTTTCTTTTATGATTCCTTGTTTTATCTATCAAGATTGTTTGATATTTATTTTGAGAATAACTTTTTCCTCTTCTTTCTTTCTTTCTTAAAGAAGAGAAATGGTTAGACCAGGTCGTCCCAGTGCCGGTCAATCTAGTGCTACTCCCCAAGATGGAGTATTTATGTCTGCCCAGCAGCTTTTAGATCTAGTTAAGAACGCTCAAGCAGCCGGACCCAATCCAGTGCCTAGTCATCCTAGATCCGGTTTTGCACGCTTGTGCAGAGACTATACCGATTTGGGTGGAAGGCCATTCAGGGGATCCGAGAGTGTTATTGAAATTCAAGCTTGGCTCAAATCATGCGATCGCATCTTTTCTCGCATGAACCTTATTGATCCACATCGAGTCCAGGTGGCTTCTAGCATGCTCCAAGAAAGAGCATTGGATTGGTATGAGCATTTAATTTCTGAAATCGTTGAAGCGGATCTCACTTGGGAGCAATTCCGAGAAAGATTCGAATTGAAATTCGTGCCAGAGGCCGAAAAAGTAACTTTGGCCCGGCGTTTTATTGACCTTGTTCAAGGTGAATCTTCTGTGACAGACTATGTCGCATCTTTCGAATCTCTTTCTAAGTACGGGGTCGAGTATATAAATGCCCCATTGAAGAAAAATCAGAGATTTGTCTATGGCTTGAATAAGAATCTTAAGAAGCCATTACTTCTGAAACTTGAGGTTTCATTTGATCAGCTTATTGATATCGCTCTTCATCTTGAAGAGGCCGATAATGAAGGTGATGTTGAAGTTGTGTGTGTCCAACAGAACTTCGACAATAACTTGAAGAGGCCTATCAAATTCAAAGGCCCCAATTCTAATAAGAAAGGGAAGCAACAAATTCCGGTAGCAAAGACTCCTACCTCTAGTCGTGGTCAATGCTACAATTGTGGTTCCACGGACCATTATGCAAGCTAGGGAGTGTCCGAAACCCCTCTTTTGTCGTTATTGCAAAGGTTCGGGTCATCTTTTATCTTCGTGTCCTAGGCTTCCTAACAAGAGAGAGGGAAAGCTGCAAGCCCCTAACAACTCTTCTCATGGTCAAGGTATTTTTCACTCAATCCTTGATGGCATTGTTTTATTTCGTGATCTTCTTATTTGAGTTCTTGTTGATACGGGTTTCATCTCATTATTTTTATATCAAAAGAACTTGTGATTCTTCTTCTTTAAACATTTTTGGGCTTGATGACTTCTTTGAGAATTGTGAATCCGGATGGTAGATCCGCAACACTCAATTTGTCTTTATTGATGTCGAAATTATTTTATGTGATTTTTCTGTCCGAGCCGATTTTTACTTAGGCTTCGGAATTTACTTTTGTAAGCATTGGCTTAATTATTATGAGGCCATATCCTTTGTCCCGTGTGGACTATTCATCTTTGACATTTTCCATCTGTTAAGCAGATTTCTATTTTTCCTTTATGATTTTGGTTCCAACTTGATGGCATCATTTTATTCCTTAAGCCCACTTATAAGGAAAGTGTTATTTCTCTCATTCATGTAGTTTGAGAAATTTTCCGGTATTTTTGAGCTTGTCTTAGGATTATCACCTAAGTAATCTTTTGTGTGGTGCTAAGGTCTTTTCAGTTTGACCTTACCATCGGTTTTCATTTGCTACGAGTTGCGGAAGTTAGCATTCCACTTACCGCATTCCGCACTTGTTATGATTCCTATGAATGAATTGTTATGTCATTCAGTTTGTCCAGCTTATTTCATCCATTTTAGATATCGAGCATTCTATCGAATATCTCGATGATTCCATTTTTTGCATTTATTGATTTTGGATGAAAAATAGCAATTTAAAATTTTGCAAAATCTTTTTCATAAGATTTATTTAGAAGTATAACTGGATTTTTGTTCTTAAAACGAACAAAGAATATTCTTAGATGTTTTTGAGAAACTTACTTATCCTATAGAATATGATTTTGTTGCCCATTTAGTGTTTTAAGAATTCTGGTCGAGTTGCTTGATCAACGTTATCGATAAGAATCTCCTAAACGCTTTGATGAGACACTCAGACACGATATATTGACTTGTAAAAATGTAAATTTTTGTAGAAAGATTATTACATAAAAATAAAAATGTAATTTTGAAAGTTTTAACTTTTCGGGAAAGAGGATTATTTAAAAGAACTCTTCCTTTCGATACTCTTATTCTTGTGATTCCTGAAGAGGAACCAAGACTTTGCTATTTGTACCGATACTAGTCGTATTGGTTTGGATGCCATTCTCTTGCAAGGGAGAACGTGCTATCACTTGTGCTTCTAAATCATTATAGCTTATCGAGATTAGATATGCCACTCATGATCTAGTGTTCGCGGCTATTGTTTTTACTTTTGGAATTTGGCATCATCATATTTGGATGAGAAATTTGCTCTCTACCTCGATCATAAATCTTTGGAATATTTATTTTCTCATAAGGAACTTCATGTTGACTCGAGTTCCTGGCATCTTATGATCTTGATATTCTTTTTATTCCCTAAGGGGAAATCGTGTTGCCAATACGTTTTGTCGTAGGCAACAAGGTGTTGATTCTTTGATGATGTCGGAATGGAATTATCTTTTTATCAAGTTCATCGGGTGTTTTGATGTACTTCGTTTTATTGAGTTTCATCTCGTTTCTTGTATGAACTTGCGTTTGATGTTCTTTTATGGTGTTCGGTTCATTGGACGTACCGTTTTTGTACTACGTCAGTGTTCCGAAATTATAGGGGATTTGGTACATTGGGCGTACCGTTTTTGTACAACGCTGATGTCCCAAATTATTTGAGTTTCTAGTTTCTCGGGCGTACTGTTATTATACTACGTCGTTGCACCAACTCAATTTTCTGCTATTCTTGACGTTCTCCACGTCTTTTATCTACGGAAATGCCTTAGGGATTTCGGTTTTTATTCTTGTGCCCGGTGATATTGTGGATATTGAAGTTTCACCAGATTTGATTTATGAGCAACATTCCATTCGCATCATTGCTTCGGAGGTTGAGCGCCTTCGGAATAAAGATATTCTTCTTGTGAGAGTTCAATGGTTCTCAAATCTTAGGGATTGCTCTTGGGAATCTAGAGAATTCATCGAGCGATCCCGTTCGTGCTAACTCTTTCGTGCTCTTTATGGTGAACTTCTTATTTCAATTTTCGTTTATGTTGATATGCTTTTATGGTTGTTACTCTTTATTTTCTTCTTAAGTATTGCGAGGACGCAAATTCTTTAAGAAGGGGAGTCTGTAACAACCCGCATATTTATCGATTTTATATTTGAATAGTTTATCGTTCGTCGGATTTTGGTCCGAAAAGCTACTTTTTGCAAACAGTCGAATTGGGACTCGAGACCACCCCCATTGAGTTCAAAATGACGTTTGCGACCTTTTTGAGTATAAACTTCGATATGTTTGGAGATAGTAGAATTTTGCTACTTTTCACTTAGGGCTTTGGGTTTAGGTTGGGTTCAGCCCAATGTTCTAACTTAATACCCCAAACTAAAACCCCTCTTCATTCACTCCCTCTTCCTCTACTTTCAGTCTAAAGAGATTAATGGTGGAAGAGAATGGGAAATAGAAATCCAAAACCCTAGTTTCCATTTGCAAATCAATTTCTAGCTCCAAATTCAAGAGAACCCATTGGTAAGCCTTCTCTTCATCTTCTCCAACTCATTCTCTCTTTGATTTCAGAAATTTCCTAAACCTAACTTAGGGAATGTTCTTCTTTTGAGCTTAGATTCAAGCTTCTAGTGTTGAGATTGAAGTGTGGTTGATCTTCCCTTGTCTTAAAGCTTCTCCTTCATTGATTTGGGTTCAATGGTGAGATTTTTATCTCACATCCTTTTCTATATCTGTCTTTGTGGTTAGGTATGAATTCCTAACATTCGTGCATATTCATTTGCTTTTGATTCGAATTGATTTGGTGAATTTTCCTAATATGGGTGTTTTGGTCCAAGTTTATGAAAATCCTATTGAATATTTGGACAATGATATTCGGGGTGTATTGAGGAGCCGTTAAGGCTGGGTTGTCGCTAAGCATAAATCCTTAGTCGTCGTTTCTCGTCCGATCGCTCCCGATACGTTTTGGCCACTTTGGCCTAGGCAAATTGTTGCCCAGACCAGGTGACCAGACGTCTGGTGACCAAGTCCAGACGTCTGGTTTGGACCTGGAGAGAAAAAATATAACCACGCAGAATAGAAAAAAGGGCAGAGACTAATTCCCGATGTCTGAAATTTAGGATCAGATGTCTGGGTAGGTCTCTGACGTCTGACTTGAAGTTTCAGACGTCTGGGTGTTCTCTGAATTATTACCAGAGAACAAATCCAGACGTCTGGATTCTAAACCAGACGTCTGATTAGTTTTCAGACGCCTGGATTGGACCTTCAGACGCCTAGAATTGTGCATAGTGCCTATTTGCTTATGATTTTGAGTGGATTCACTATTTTAATCGATTTTTGTGGATCCGAATAGTGGTTATCACTTTCTATCGACTTTGATGACTTTTATTATGGATTTTTGGAAATATCCATTTTGATGGATTAGATATCAATTTCTTTGGATTTTATTCACGCCTTCGAATGTGAATTTTGGTGATTGATTGTTCTACAATAATTTTTGTGATTTGTCACTTTAAAAATATAAAGGTTTCAATACTAGTAGTAAATATCAAAACTCTTTCATCAAAACGATTTCGACACTATTTTATTTACAAAGCTCGTTTTTCTCAAACCGTTTTCCAATCTACTAGTATATACAAACCTCTACCTCACTCATATGAGAAATCTAATTAAATGACTTAGTAAAACAAGTGGTATGAAACGCTTATGTTTACCTCGTTGGTTAATTCTTGGACTTGTTCGATTGAATATCTTGTGATAATTTTCTAGTGGAGATCTACAGTTTGTTCGTAAATATTTAAGTTAAGCAAGTGGTTATGGGACACGATGCTAAACTCATATATTTACTAGCTTATTGTAATTGACACTTCTCGTTGATCATGACGATCATCTTTGTGATTTAGACTAGCAATGTGCGATGTCTCTTTGTCTGCGAGGGAGACTAAACCCCGTTTTGTGGAGTTTCGACTCAAATTGGTGGGGTAGCAACCCATGGTCGTCGAGCCGTTTGTGGAGCTTCGGCTCAATTTGTGATGGTTAGCAACCATGGAATTAGCGTTCCGTTTGTGATACACGTGTTGGTGAGCTTTATGCTCCCGTTTGTGATAGGCCTTCCCCCTTTTTGTGATTTCTGGATTTCTTGAGATGATTTTTAGAATTTGTGTTTCCCCAATTTTCGTGATTTCCATTGATAAGTTTTATCAATATTTGTGCATTTGTGAATTTATGTGTCATTGACTTTTGTGATTGACATTGATATAATCGTCAATATTTATGGTTTGGCATTGATATAATCGTCAATTACTTATATATATCACAGCTTGGCATTGTGATTATTATGTGTTTAGTCATATCTCTTATTCTATATCGTTTCATCTGATATTTATAGTTAGACTGATCCGTTTATTATTTTTTTATTAAATAATACTCGGGTCAGACCGAGATGTTACAGGTGCTTCAGCTTGACTTCTCACTTGGGATTGATTTCTCTGACTTTGGCTAACTACTTAAATTTGTAGTTTGTTTCGTTGTATACACTTGAGATATGGACTCATAGTTGTATTCTTTTGTATAGCACATGTTGCTATTCTTTTGTATTATTGTGGACCTTTTTGACCACTACTCTGATATACACTTTCATGTGTTAGTTATATATTCATATCTTCTTCCGTTTTTGTGATATGAATTATCTGTGACTGATTTATGTTATGCTTATTCCTATACTTGTTTCCAAAGATTATTATAGCCACTGTGTAGTAGCTTTGTGTTTGTATCGGTATGTCGGATTTCCTCTTGAAATAAAATGCATGTTATACTATCTGACATATTGGTGCTCGCGCAAACAATTACACGAATGGTCGCTCCTCAATAGCCTTATTCTCCGTGCTAGTTGACAGCATTACACCGTAGTGTTCTTGGCTAGCGTGGGTATAGAGGTGGGGCGTCACAGCCCAAATAAGCTTGATGTGAAATTTATTAAATTTGAAATATAAGAAGTTATGGTTTTCTAACTTTATTTTGGTTTAAGGTGAATTCAATGTATATTTCAAGTATAAATAAACTGAAGGAAATATTTAGTTATTTGTAATTTGAGTTTTATTTAAATGATAATGGATTTATTATGTAAAATATTTCAAAACGAAATAATAAAAAATTGAATTGTTAAATCGTAATTACCAAACTTTATTTTGAAATTGTTGAATACTTCAAGTTTTAAATATATTGAATTTGAAATGGTTTATTCTATGGATCAAATCTGTTTTGAAATCGATATAATTTGGAATAGTTTATTTGGAAACTGAATTGAATTGAAATTTATGATTTGATATTTGGTTAAATCTAAAAGTTTGAAATTCGAGTTGTTTGGTATTGATTTGTGAAATTGAAGAAGCTATCTATTTTATAAAGTATTTTAATTTCTAAACCATTAAGTGGTGGAAGTTATGTTTCAAAATTACGAGTTTCAAAGTATTTTGATTTGAAAGTGTTATAATTTCAAGTATTTTGGGTTCGAAGTGTGTAACTTTGAAAGTGCTATGATTTTTGAAAAAGGATATATTTGAAATAAAAAAAGATGTCGTATTGATTTAGTTTTGAAATGGAAATGATATCATATTTATATGGTTTTGAAAGGGCAATGATATTTCGGTTTAAAGTATAAATTATTTTGAAATGACCATGGTGTAATAATAACGTTTAGTTGTTAAAGAGACCGGGATCGAAAGTTGTCATACTCTCTGCCAACTCCGAAAACCACTTTAACAACTATGTACGCGGTGGAGATTATAGAATGAAGTAGGATGGTGGCGACGTTTCTTTTGAGGTATATACATGGAACCGACTTCCGTGAGTTGGCATAAGGTGGCTAAAACAGGAGCAATTGATGGGCTAATGAGGTAGCTACTCTGATCGGGCATATTCCTTCGCTATTTTATTCAGACTTTAAGATTTGATTCGGTGGGCCTTTTTGATTTTTGGTGTGTGGCTCAAGGTGGGCGGTAGTAGCTGCTACGCGTTATGTAACAGCCCACCTTTTTGTACGCTTTAAATCAATGATAAATCACCCACATCAGACTTAAACCATACAGAAGGATGGATTGTTATTGGGATAAATAAGAAAAAAGCAGGGAATGAAGAAAAGCAAAATAGAATCTTGCAGCAGAACAAAAAAAATATAATAATCAAATAACGGTTCATGAAGCTGTTTTACAAAAAACATTTGATTATACTTATACAAAACATATCAAAGTTACACATACCAGAGAATAATAGATAATAATGCAGCGGAACAATGTGATGCAGTGGAACGATATAGTAAATAATAGTATAAAATCTTCATCTTCGTCCTTCGAAAATTCAAATCCTGAAATGCTCAGACTAACCCGAGCGAATTGAAAAGACAAAACACTAGAGTCAGAACTAAAAGATCTTATGTAAGTTAAATCAAAGATAAATAATATGAGTGGAACGGCGTCAGAGATGTTTATGGGATTTGACATCTCCTATCCAGTGTTAACATGAGTGCAGTAACTTAAGAGATGCTCCGGATTCACATCTCCTAAGGATCTGTTAAACTATTTACTATGATAATAATATTTCGCTATTGTAATAATGTCTATAGTAAAATAAACTTACTTTTAAATAGTTTTAAGGATTTACCCAATCTCCCCCTTAACACAATAATAGTCACAGTAGACCTTCCAGTATCAGTGCATCTTCAGATCGGGAGACTACCCTAAATACTCCACGGGCTATAGGGGAAAACCAAACTCGTACAAGGCACGCTAGGGTGGGTGACATAGCACAACTAGGCATAATGCGTAGCAGCTACTACCGCCCACCTCGAGCCACACCTCCAAAATCAAAAGGGCCCCAATCATTCACAAAGTAATAGAATGGTATCGAAGGAGTGTGTCCGATCAAAGGTGCTACCATCTTAGCCCGTCAATCGCTCTTATTTTAGCCACCTTATGCCAACTTGCCGGAGTCGGGTCCACGTATATACTTTAAAGGAACGACGTCACCATCCTACATCATTCTGGAATCTCCACCTCGTACACAGTTGTTAAAGTGGTTTTAAGAGTTGGCAGAGAGTATGACAATTTCCGATCCCGGTCTCTTTAACAACCAAACGTTGTTATAACACCACGGTCATTTCAAAATAATATATACTTAAAAACCAGAATATAATATCCATTTCAAACCATATAAATACGATATCATTTCCATTTTAAAAACCAAATCAATATGATATCATTTTTATAAAACCCTATCAATATAATATCATTTTATTTCAAACATATCCTTTTTCCAAAATCATAGAACTTTCTAAGTTATAACACTGCGAAATCAAACACTTAATGTATACACTTTCAAATCGTAATACTTTGAAACACATAACTTGAAACTAGCTTTCACCACCTAAATGGTTTAAAAATTGAAATACTTTATATAATAAAATAGATTCTTAAATTCCACAAATCAATTCCAAAACAACTCGAATTTATAAATTTTATATTTAACCGAATCCCAAATAAACTATTCCAAGTTATATCGATTTCAAAGCAGATTTGATCCACAAAATAAACAATTACAAATGCAACATATTTCAACTTTAAGCATTCAACAATTTCAAAACTAAGTTTGATAATTTCATATATACATCAAATTCAATTTTCTATTATTTAGTTTCGAAATATTTACTTAATAAATCCATTATCATATGAATAAACCCAGATTACAAACAACTAAATGTTTCTTCAATTTGTTTATACTTGAAATATTTATTTAATTCACCTTAAAAAAGATCAAGTTATTAATCATATCCTTTACAAATCTCGAATTCCATAAGTTCCAAATCGATTTCATTTAATAAATTTCTGCATTTAATATAATTTCAAATCAATTCCACATCAATCTTCTCAGCCTTAATTCTATTAGAAATCATTATAAACTCTATATAAAATATAATTTATATAAATACTTGACTATATTACATTTTTATAAAATCAATCTTTATTTTAAACTTGTTTTATACCAAACAAATTTATACATAGCTAGAATCAAGAATTTAACTATATATATAAAGTAACATTTATATAATATCCGAAATCAATATTTCTATAGCACCGTATTTTTCTTTACAAAACCGTAGAAATCATTTCAAAATATTTTTATACATAGACCGTGGTGTTTGTATATAATTTTCTATCCTATGGTCTAGTGATACAGATATTTATCATTTCAATCCGCAATTTAAAATATAAATACGGTTATATATCATTTCAAACCGCAATCCCGAATGGAATTAAAATCCAGAACAACTTGCGGTTTATAGCAATATAAAATACAACATCTATTCATTCAATATCAATCATCAAACATTTATCACAATCATCATCCAATTCAATCAATAACATTAATATAGAACAGATAATAAATAACAGGTACTTGCTGACAGTTTATATTCAATAATAAATTAAATATTATTTTATCCAAATAAATTTAAATAAACTGAGATGATGATTCAAAATATGCTAAACAGTCATAAATAAATTTCTAATCACATCATAAATCAATTTAACAAACATAAGAAATTTTAGAAGTTGTGAGTGGGTTAAAGCATTCACTTTTTGAATTTAAATTGAACTTAAATCCAATTTAAACCCAAAATTTGAACAGCCTCATAATCCAACCAAACTAGTGCCAAAATGTCTGGAATTCTACTAGGATTGCATTGGAGAAAACCATGCGTGAAACGGACCTCGTACGCAAAAGTTATAAACAGAAGAACATCACAAGATTTAATTTGAAATTAAATAAATAAAAAGATGCAGGCCACGTCACCTACGCTTTCCCACATACGACCCTAACAAATTCACGTCCTCTACCCGATTGAGCAGCAACCAGTGAACCTTAGCTGCAAAT